>BSBM01000070.1:277500-1657500 GCA_027924585.1 Larix kaempferi | reverse complement strand
TATTGATGCTTGGATAATGAATTCTACATATTGTAATGTTTAAACATGCTCTCTTGTTATAAAGATTATTCTCAATATATGCAAGCATGTAAAGACCAAAATTTGCATTGAGTTGAAGAGATTCGACAGATTCTAGAAGATCTAGAAGCAATATGAGTCTCTCAGCCTCGACAATTATTGCTGGGTTGTGTATATTCTATGTAAATCTACAAAGTGTAAATGCTGCCCTCTCTTTTGATTTGGGCATATGAGAAATGGATAATTTGAGAAAGAGGATGAAGAACAACACTTGGGATGATATGCACCTAGCATTCAAGATCTATTGTTGCAAACTTCCATAACAACAATGTTGCTTTCCATTGATTTTCTTTTATGAATGTTAAGGTACACAAATTTCCTGCAATTGCTACTTGTAAGTTGGTATCTATTAACTCTAGCAATAATAATAATAATAATAATAATGATAATAATAATATTTAATAATTAGTGATTAATGATTAATGAAGGGACATATATTATATAAAAGACATGACCTATTGAAAGGAAACGACTTAACATTGTGACCAGTCAATGTTATAAGTGCATTTTCACATGGTCCTTCTATCATATCATTCATAATTCATTTTAATAAATACTTATTGTCCTCTATGGATTAGTGTTACCTAGTCTATTCAATGTGGTTATTTACTATAAGAACAATTAGTCATCACTTTGGTATCAGAGCTTCGTCTCGATCCTGGATTTAAGCCACACAATTTTTTTGAGCGTTTCTGTGAATATTAGGTCTTTGAACACCATCTGAATGTTGGGTATTTGACCAAAACTTGGCCTCTGGCCACTAAAAAAAAGAAGTATATTGAAGAAAATATTCCACTACAAATTCAAAGATAAAAAACAGAAATCAAGAAGACCATTAAAAGAAAACACATGTGGAAGATAGATTCGCAGAAGGGTTTTAGAGGTAGCCAAAGGTTGACATCATAAACAAATCATAGAAATACAGGGCTCAATGCTGTGGGGGAACAAGTTTTGAGCCACCGTTGTGGTCATCCAGACACTGTCATCATATATTGCAAGAGGGTTTAGTTGTAGCCATTCAAACAACCACAGAGTGTACCACCATCCAAATGAGAATGAACTGGTGCTAAATGTAATGTCCCCATTTTGACCCTTAGGGTTTATTGGCTTCAATGTAAATATTTTATGCATGTAATGTGTGTGTTTTCCATAGTTTGGAGCTCAAGGCCAAGGCCCCACTAGAGGATGTCCAGGTTTTAGTTAACATGCAAGCATTTGATATTTTGGTAACCATGTGCTAGTAATCCATGGAAAATGTAAAGGATGTAAATGATACCATGTAAATCAAATACCAAGGGCTAGCTATAGTTGCAACTAAATGAGGGGGATATGTGTATCCACTAGGGAGAGGTGAGGGGGTTGTGGGACGGAACCCTAGGCTACCACATGTCCATTTGTGAACCCCTTTTACCTCCATGCTGGCATTTATTTTCTGTGTAAGGGGGTGGTTGAGGAGCCCTGTTCATGAGGTCGATTGAGTATGGAGCATGCCTGCGAATCCGTAGGGCAGGGTATGGCCTGTCTTAATTGCCCCTTAAGACACTCCATGCCTGGGAATTCACAGACTTGGATTGATAACCCATGATTGACCAAAAATAAACCCCATTCATCACGCAGGGGGACCGAGCCGAACCTAGCGGAGAAGCCGAGAGAGAGAAATCGCGATTCTGTGTGAAACGAATTGCAAAGTCAATAATACACAAAAAACCTGTGTGGGAAGGGTATTCTGTTGAGAAAACCATGAACCTGAGCCCTGGGATGAATTACAGAGCATGAGAAGATTAGGAAACCCTTGGGGAAGACCAGGTTGGATAGCGAAGACCTTGTTGTAGGTTATAGCCTTTCGGCCACAACATTGAAGAGGATACAAGTGTGGATTGCAGTGGAAATAAACCAGGAGGGTTTAGTCCTGTATGCCTGGTCCAACAAGGGCTCATCTAACTTGTTCTACCAGGAGGTTTTAGTCCTGTATTCCTGGGCCAATAAGGTCTCATCTACCTTGTTTTATCAGTCAGGATCAACCACACTTTCCCAGGTTAGTGCTAAGGGAAGGCCCTAGGGACTGTGCAACATTGAAGGGGACCTTACTGTTAAATTTTGAGCATTAATTCACAATACTCTAAGATCTTCACTGAGAGAATAACATATACAGTATATCAATGCATGACAATCACAATAAGCATGACAAGCATCACAAGAATCAAAAGCATGAGAGACAAGAGACACAGAGTTTCCGTGCGGAAAACCCTAAGGTGAAAAACCCCACAACTTCCTCAGAGATAGAGAGAGCAATGGCTCAACCAAAGTACAACCAAAATACACTGAGATAGTCTCTTAGTAGCAGATGATCCTCCTCCTCACTAGTGCGCCACTTTCTGAGTGAGAGAGATATAACTTTCCGAATGATCTAAATAGAGATCACCTGATATCTATTTATACTAACCTGTTTTCCCATTGACCTTATGGGGCCGACTTGTCTAGCTAGGTACATCCACATTATAATATATATATTTCAGGGCCGACCCCACACATGGTGGTATAATAACCCATCGGCAAGTACACACACTTGCGACACTTGTCAATCCACATGACGACACTTCCTTATAGAGGAATAACACATCTCTAATAAGGGTACAATAAATATATATGAAATACATAGATGAAATACATTCCGAAGTTACATATACATCAACACTCCCTCTTAACTAGGAAGGTATTTCTCGACACAGATCTGCTAGACAAGTCTTCTTCTCGGGATCATCATCATTGATGCATCGTCATCGTCATCGTCATTGCTGCTGCTATCTCAACCAATCTATGACTCTACTCGTCATAGGAAGTTCTATAGAGCCAGTCCTTTTTCATACTGGATGTAGGCTCACCATCTGCAGGTCTTTGTCATCACTGGCCATACTGTGGAATCCTCAGGACTTATTATGTGCGTCACAAAAACTCGAAAGAGCATCCCAGGCTGTTACGAGCACGCGGATCTACCTATAGGATCTCCCAGGGCCATATTATATGTGACCTCACCACAAAACCTCGCAAGAGCATCCCAGGCTGTTACGAGCACACAACTCTACCTATAGGATCTCCCAAGGACAGTGTCATGTCCCAAATTTGGTATTGGGTCAAAATGGCCTAATCACATTGGCCCTATTCATTAGAGTTTGTCAAATTGATGCTAAAGGTCAAATAATTGCCAAGGAGGAAAATTACTAGTTTCCTAGGTTTGGGGTGGAAGCTTTGGGATTTGGAATAATGGGGATAATAAATGATGTTTGAACATTAGAATGGCATAAATATTTAATAAAGGAGATAAATAAATATATACAAGTGAAAATCAAAGTGGCATTTCATCATGAAGACACATGGAGGAAGTGGGACCCACATATGGCTAGATTTCCCCACTACATTTGGCATCATTCTCTCACCAATTCGAATTCAAGGTGAATGGTAACATACTTGGGGGAGTCCAAAAGGTATTATTCATGGCATGACTCATCCAAGGTCGAAATATAGAGGAAGAGTAACTCCCATGGAAGAGGAAGAGGCAATTTGGAGCTAGTGAGACACTTGGGCTAGATTCCCTAGCTCTATGACAACAATGATGAAGATGCTATGACACCTATGACACAAATCAGACCTGAAGGCTGACATATGACATATATGACATGTCAGGGCTAAAAATAGACTCCAAGAGGGCGCTCAAGGGTGTTAGGGCAGCTAAGATGCTTCCACATGTGATTTGGTGGAAGTGGGAGACTAGGAATTGTTGTACAAGTGGCGTTCTTTGGAATCTCTTCCCAACTTGAGTTGGCATGAGTCTCTTGGAAGGAATTCGACCCATGGAGGCCATTAGAACTTTATAAATGTCAATAACAAAGAATGAAACCATCTTTTGATCATTTGTAGAATTTGCAATTGCATTTGTGAAGAGGGAGAGCTAGTGGATGACTAGTTTCTTGCCTTAGCCAATTTCGAGGGTGAAAGATTCCCATCCAAGTTGGTAATTGGAAAGGCCATTCAGACCTTTCATTTGGAGCTTTAATGGAGTCTTTATTTGCAGGTGTAAGCTACAGGGAAGCTCATGGTTTCTTCTATTGCAGCTCACTCCTTCAACCATTTCCAGTTTTGATGGCATATTCTTGATCCTTGAGGGAGGGCGTTTTTGGTGAGCTATTGTACTCTTTGGGGAAGATTTTAATGCCCCGTTTCTTTTTTAATATGAAGTAAATACTCTCTTCTTCATCTCCAAAAAGTTTCAGGTCTAAATTCCAAGTATAAATGTATAAATCTCATTTTTAATGGAAGAACAATGCCATTTCCCCACTACCTTGTTGTGAACCAATGTATTGATGATGATTTCGAATGAATGGATGATTCTCTGATATATTTGTGATCAATATACTGCCATGGATGTCTTCTACAAGTTTCATGTACTGTACTTGAGCATTTGAAGCATTTTACTCAGTTTAGTTGTATTGGGAGGTGAAATAGTGCCATTTCCCCAAGGGTCGAATTGGGGATTTTTGCAGTTGAATGGGAGAGGGTGAGAACAGTTGTAATAATCCATTAATGGTGCATATGAGACTTTAATAAAATAATTAACACATTAAATACCTCTGTTCATAAAATTGAGTGGGTTTGGAGGCATTTGGGAAGCCATTTTCAGTACTTACCCTAGGGGGATTTGAACCCCAAATCACTAGTAAAATTGTATAATTGGTCCAGAATATTAAGAGAGTTTGCAGAGGTCTTTTGGTGGACATATGTCATCCATAAATATAATATTCAAGTTATAATATCATTCATACACCTTCCTTGAAGATTTGAAGGCATTTGGAGTCAATTTGAGACCTAGAGGCCAATACTAGTCAAAGGAAAATCACTAGTAAAGTTACCTACATTGATCAGAATTGAAAGAGGATTTGCAGAAGTATGTTAAAGGTCCGAAGGCATCCATGAAACACATATTTATGTTCTAATATCATTCATATACCTTCTCAGAATATTTGGGATCATTTGGAGCAAATTTGGGACCTAGAGATCAAAACTAGTCAAAGGTCGAACTAGGGAAAAAAAGTGAAAAATTGCAATTTTAATAAAATTCCTAACAAGGGACATTACAGACAGATTATATGTGGTCACCACAAAACCTTGCAAGAGCATCCCAGGCTGTTACGAGCACACAACTCTACCTATAGGATCTCCCAGGGACACATTATATGTGGTCATGGCAAAACCTCGCAAGAGTATCCCGAGACTTATTACGGGCACACAGCCCAACCTATCGGATCTCCCAGGGACATATTATATGCCATAGGACAAAACCTTGAAAGAGCATCTGCCAGATATCCCAGGGCCAGATTATATGCCATAGGCAAAACCTCGAAAGACTATCTGCAGATCTCCCAGGGCCAAATTATATGTCCTCCAAGAGCAAAAACTCGATAGAGCATTTTCCAGATATCCCAGGGCCAAATTATATGCCATAGGCAAAACCTCGAAAGACTATCTGCAAATATCCTAGGGCCAAATTATATGCTCATCTGCACAACCTGATCCATGGCCATAGAGTATTAACCTGATACTCACCATACATCATCCTGATCATCATCACTGAAACATCCTGCTGCATGTCATCTGGAGCAACATCCTGAAGCTCGTCATCCATGATCATCCTGATCATACAATGCATCTACCTGATGCATACCAAGTATCTACCTGATACATATCATCATACATGATCCATCTGATCATACAGTGTATCCACCTGATACAAATACAAATACATGATACATATCACCATACATGACCCACCTGATCATACAATGTATCCACCTGATACATATACAGATACATGGTCCAAGCATCCAACATGATGCATATACAAAAATGCATACACATGATCCAACCGATCATATCCAGCATCCAACATGATGCGTACATACATATAAATGATCCAACTGATCATACCCAACATCCAACATGATGCGTACATACATATATAAATGATCCAACTGATCATATCCAACATCCAACATGATGCATACATACATACATAAAAATGATCCAACTGATCATACAAAGCAGAAACCAGAACATCATCCTGATGCTCATCGTCCAACGCTTACATCCACATCCATGTGAAGGATCCTCCTTCCAACATGCTTAGAATGGCTTCAGCAAATGTGTCCATCACTTCTTCCTCGAAGTGTCATCAATCTGAAGAACACCAAGCCTCTCTCTGAAGCACTCGAACTTCACCCTGGCTAGTGGCTTCGTCAGCACATCTGCAATCTGCTCGTCCGTCGCAACATACAGGAGCTTAACAGCTCCTTTCTGCACCATATCTCTGATATAGTGATATTTTATCTCTATGTGTTTCGACCTATCATGAAACACTGGGTTCTCAGACAGCTTCACACAACTCTGGTTATCACAGAAGATACCAGTAGCATCCAACGGGAGATCAAATAACTCAGACAGTAGCTTCCATAGCCATACTGCCTCAATACTAGCTGAACAGGTTGCAACATACTCTGCCTTAGCTGTACTCAGTGCTACGCAGGACTGCTTCCTGCTAAACCAAGAGATCACACCTGATCCCATACTGAAGCAACACCCAAATGTGCTCTTCCTATCTGCAGCACTGCCAGCCCAGTCTGAATCAACATAACCATGCAGGTTAAACTTTTGATTCACTTCATACTTCAGCCCATAATCCACTGTACCCTTCAGGTACCTCAGAACATGCTTTACAGCAACCAGGTGAACATTCCTTGGATCTGTCAGGAACTGACTCAATGTGTTCACCGCAAATCAAATATTTGGTTTCATGTTCGTCAGGTACATCAAGGACCCAATCATCTGACGATACATAGAGACATCAACTGGCTCAGATGAAGTATCACATAGAAGCTTCAGATTCGATGCCATAGGTGTGGCCATGGCCTTGCAATCCATCATCCCAAATCTAGTCAGGATATCTACTGTGTACTTCCCTTGAACAAGGAAGATCCCACTTGTATTCTGCCACACCTCCATACCTAGGAAAGAATGCATCATTCCCTAATCTTTCATATCGAACTCAGCAGCAAGCTTCCTCTTAGTATCTGCAATCAATCAAGTTCTGGGAGCCTGTTTCAAGCCATACAAGGCTTTCTTCAATCTGCACACATGTGACTCCCTATCAGGTCTTGGCACTGCATCCCAAACATCTTCTTCATGATCGATGGATCATGGCATTCCATTTCTTCATCCCAGATCTTGGGGACTTCAATATCTTCAATAAAGATCTTTGTTGCTGGAACAAATGTTGTAGTCATTGTGTAGGTGAAGATATACGGTCTTTCCTACAAAACAAGTTAAATTGCATGATTAGAAACATCTCATAATTTTCAGAACAAATTCTTTACACATAAAGAAATATGTCATGCAGTCATGCAGTTATCTTAGCCAATGCTTCAATACAACATTTATCCATGTTCCACAACTTTCTAGATGCCTTCCAGTCTCTACCAGAACATTGTTTAAGAGTTTGCACTACTCCCAACATGTCAGCAAAGAGGTTTCATTCTATATAAGTAGCACTGGAATGTTGTACAGTGCCATAGGCCACTTACCCATCACATGCATATTAGTAGTATACTATTCATTAGTGCAATCATTCTAATATGCACAATACATCTCCTAAGTCTAGGAACATAAGCATAATATTATTTAAACAAACAAAATAGGCAAGAAATGATAATTGAAATACTTATCTTTGTTTGTTTGTTGGGTGGACTCCCTCTGAGTCTTTGCTTCCTAGCAGGAGCTGCTGAAGTAGCTTCTTCTACACCTTTCTGTTGTGGAATGTAGGAAGATGGTCAACTCCCTTTGAAAATCTGCATCCTTGCAAGAGCTCCTGGAGTGTGCTCCCTCTTGATCTTTGCTTCCTGTATTACCTGTCCTTGAACTTATATTCATCCTTGCTGACATCAATCTTCTTGAACCCTGGAAAGTATATTCTATAAGCCTTCGAGCTTTCACAGTAACCCACAAAGATACCCTTCTTTCCTGAAGGATCTAGTTTAGTCCTCTTTTCCTTTGGGACATGAGTGTATACTGGACAACCAAATATTCTGAGATGGTTGACTTCAGGTTTCTTACTAGAAAAGATCTCTTCTGGTGTCTTGTTGTCCAATATCTTGTGGGGTGTTCTGTTCTGCACATATACAGCTGTTCTAGCTGCTTCTGCCCATAGATGCATAGGTAAATCCTGGTCATGCAGCATTGCCCTTGCTGCTTCCATGATTGTTCTGTTCTTCCTTTCTGCAACTCCATTCTGTTGAGGATTATAAGGAGCAGTCAACTCCCTCTTAATCTCTGAATCACTACAAAGCTTCTTGAAGTCACCTGAGGTGAATTCTCCACCATTATCGGATCTGAGTGTTTTGATCTTCCTGTCAGTTTGATTCTCCATCAAGGTTTTGAATTCCTTGAATTTATCAAACACCTCATCTTTTTTCTTCAAGAAGTATATCCAAGTCTTCCTGGAGAGGTCATCAATAAATGAGACATCATACCCACTCAGAGAACTGGATGACATAGGACCACATATATCTGAGTGGATGATTTCCAGGATGTCTTTTGCCTTTCTTTCACTGCTTGGGAAAGCCTTCTTAATGTTCTTACCTTTTGCACATCCTTTGCAAACACTTTCATGTTTAGTCTTGATTTCAGGAAGACCCTCTACAGCCTTGCTTGCAATCGGAAGTGCCCTATAGTGCATATGAGCAAGTCTTCTATGCCAAAGTTCACTTGGCTCCATGGATTCATGTACCATGGCATGTTCAGGTTGTCCCTTCAATTTATACAAACCTCCCTCTTGCTCTCCAATCACTACTGCATCATCTATGGTATTTCCCTTTGGCCACATTAGGACTTGGCCATCCACAAATGCAACCCTCATACCTTTTGCATCCAATGCAGAGATGGAGAGTAAGTCTTCTTGAGCCCAGAAACATAAAGGACTTCTTTCATCTTCAAATATTTTCCAGAATCTAGGTTGTAGGAGGCTTCACCACTTCCTTTGATTGGGTATTGATAATCATCCCCAAGTTTCACCTTATGGGGTGATTCATGTTCAGATAGATTCACAAAAGATTCCTTAAACCCAGTCATGTGTTTGGAAGCCCCACTATCAATCAACCAATCATGACAACCATGGGAGATAGTACCTGTGAGAGCAAAGATTAGAACATACTCTTCTTCACTTGATGAGTCATCATCACTTTCTGCCCTATCCTTCTTCTTTGGAGGTTCAGCATCTTCGGTAGCATGAGCATGGAAATTTATTTTGCTACCCTTCTTCTTCTTGCTGAAGTTGTTGTTATTATCCCTTTTGTTCTTGGGACAATCTGAAGCAAAGTGACCCTTCTCATTGCATGTGAAGCATCTTAGATCCTTCTTATTCTTTTGATAGGATCTTTTGTAGCGAGAGTGCTCCTTCTTGGGCTTGCTTCTTTTGGTGTGAGTTGCGAGAGCTTGATCTTCACCTCCCATATTTTCCTCACGAGCTACAAGTCTGGCTTCTTTTTGAGAGCATTCCTCCCATAGTTTACTGAAAGAGATCAATTTCTTTCTTGCACAGATCCCTTGAATAAAGGAGTCCTATGACCTAGGTAGGCCATTCAGAGTGGTCATAACAACTTCACCATTGTCCACTACTTCATCCACAGCTTCAAGTTGCTCCTTGATCTGAGAGACCTTGGAGAAGTAAGATTGAATGGTTTCTCTATTCAACATCTTGACCCCTTTCAATTGATTCCGCAGAGTCATCTTCCGATTTATGTTCTTCCCTTCACATAGCTTGGTCAAAGAGTCAAACATCTCCTTGGGTGTCTTTAGAGAAGACACATGGGGTATGAGATGTTCTTTAATAGAATCAGCAATGATTATCTTTGCCTTGACCAAGTTCTTCTTATGCAATACCTTAGCCTCTTCATCCTCTGGGATAGGGATGTTTTCTTTTATATATGAGTCCAACTCATTCTCTTCCAGGATTAACCCAATCCTATACTTCCAAGCTCGAAATTTATCAGCCCCTTAAAGCTTATCCTCAATCTTGGTGTGGTGATACATCTTAAAGAGTACTTCAAATGGAAATAGAAAAGATTTAGGTCTTACCACTTGAAATGCTGAAAACTCGATTTGGTCCTGGATTAGGGTTTGTCGAAAAAACCCTAAAAATTCAAAATGTGCATTTCAATTTTCTGAAAGGATAGAAAGATGCGCTTTGATAAGCTGATCAGCCTGGTGCATTCATAATTTGAGATCAACAAAGTTTTACCCTTCAGATTTGCCTTTTTGTCCTCTTGGGTTCACTAGGGAGAGCCATGGATTAGGGTTTGAGTTTCCCGGAGATCTACCCAGCCAAAAATCTCGATCCAAAGCTCTAAACTTCGATTTTTGCAAGGAGCTTCCAACTATGTCTTCAGATTCTAGAAATTCCTATTTTTGTGGAAACCCTAATTTTTAGGGCCAAATCTAAAAATGCTCAGAATTGAATTCTGATTGGACAGATAGATTCTCCTTGATGAGTAGAGTCAATCTACTATATTGCTTTTCCAAAATCCGTGGAGAGAAACCCAATAAACAAGAAACTCAAGTTTTCGTCACTGCAAAATGTCTTCTTCTCAGGTTAGCTCTGATACCATGTTAAATTTTGAACATTATCACAATACTATAGGATCTTCACTGAGAGAATAACATATACAATATATCAATGCATGACAATCACAATAAGCATGACAAGCATCACAAGAATCAAAAGCATGAGAGACAAGAGACACAGAGTTTCCGTGGGGAAAACCCTAAGGTGAAAAACCCCACAACTTCCTCAGAGATAGAGAGAGCAATGGCTCAACCAAAGTACAACCAAAATACACTGAGATAGTCTCATAGTAGCAGATGATCCTCCTCCTCACTAGTGCGCCACTTTCTGAGTGAGAGAGATATAACTTTCCGAATGATCTAAATAGAGATCACCTGATCTCTATTTATACTAACCTGTTTTCCCAGTGACCTTATGGGGTCGACTTGTCTAGCTAGGTACATCCACATTATAATATATATATTTCAGGGCCTACCCCACACATTGTGGTCTAATAACCCATTGGCAAGTACACACACTTGCGACACTTGTCAATCCACATGACGACACTTCCTTATAAAGGAATAACACATCTCTAATAAGGGTACAATAAATATATATGAAATACATAGATGAAATACATTCCAAAGTTACATATACATCAACACTTACTTAGGCTAAGAGTGGAGGTGATGGGGGTGCTTGAACTGGATGAGATCGTTGGGTTTTTCCCATAGCTCTTTGGATGAGCTTAATGACCTAGGAAACCATCACCTGCTTCCCCACTTGCTTGACAAATCAAATATGTGTTGAATTCCTTGATGGATTGTGAAACAGGTCTATGAGTGAGCTTGAGTGATACTCCTTAGTGGATACATTGCACTAGCTCGGGCGTGGTATCTGAGAGATGAAACAATATAGGCTGGGCAAAGACCTATGGTTGGGTTGGAACATTGCAACCCATAGACAGTTTGCTTGGAATTTTAATGCAGAAGATAAGTGCCCCTTATGCCTTGACTGCTACCTATTCTACATCTGTGTATATGTGTTAATTTATGTCTGAATGCATTATTTGATCTAAAAAGGGTAATAGGGATGCATGACCATGTGATGGGTCTCATTCTGTGGAGTATGTTACTGATTGGTAAATGTATCCTCCATGGTGTGTTGTTGATGCTGTTTCCAGCTATGGTTGTTAAGTATATGCTTGCATCCCTTTGTTTAGGTGAATGGTCCATTGATGAATAGGTTTGTATGCCTAGGAATTCTATTCATTCTGTTGTGCATGTCATTGCCTTTTCTATGCACCTTTGCATCTTTATATGATGATAGAACTCATATGGATTTAGGATTAAGGATTAGGGATAAGCCCCTGCATGTTATATCATCAATCTACCTAAAAGAAATAGATTGATACCATGCCAATCTATGTGTGCGTGTATAAGGTTTCATCTCCATGTGTTCCTTGATGTATGAATCTACATATGTGAATGACTTATTAAATTGCTTCATAATTACATTTTCCATTGGTGTAATTAAACTGCTCATTGATGATTTAGGGCTAAGCTTGGTAAATGTGCAGGGCACTCCAATTAGGATTTGGGAAGGAATGGATACGTGTAGATCAGATGAAGGGGGAGAGGCATGTCAGAATGGAGTAGCACTGCTATAGAGTGATGAAAGAGGTAAAGATGGATTGTATGGATTCATTTGTACATGGGAAAGGATTAAAGGAGCCTTGGGGCGCTTAAGGACTCCTTGTGGGTCATGGGGAAAGAGATGGAGTCATGGTAGAAGGAAGAAAAAGTTCTTGAAGAAGGTTAAAGGCGCCTAGAGGAGGTTATGGGAAATAAATCTAGTTGGAAAAATTACAAGGTTAGAGATGTTAGTTGGGAAGGGGATTAAACCAATGGATAGATCTCTCCAAGAGCTTTCCAACAGTACCAGCCTTTCCCAATGTGGCTTAAGGATGAAGGAGTTATGCCCCTGGAAAGTTTGCAGGAGCAGAGGAAGTGTTTTCGTAGTTCCGCATCTGCAATGCAAATTGCGGATTGCGGATGTTGGAAACCAATGTTGGATTTGGACTTCTGCATTTCCAAGTTCCGCAATGAGGAACTATGGAATGCGGAAGGATAATTTTTCTAGAGGATTGAATTTGGGTCTCCGCATTTCCGCATTCCGCAATGCGGATTGTGGATTGCGGAAAGGGAAATTTTCTCGGGACAGTGATTGGGTCTCCAGATTCCCGCATTCCACAATGTAGATTGCGGATTGCGGAAGAGGGAAGTTCCCGGGAAGATAAATTTGAGTTTCTGCACTTCCAAGTTTCACAATGCGGATTGCGGATTGTGGAAGGAGGTTTTAGCGAAGTCGTAGAGTTGGATTTTCGCAGCTCTGAGTTCCGCAATGCAGAATTGCGGGTTGCAGAAGGAAATTTTGGTATGGTGAATTGCAGTCCCTCATTCCGAATACCGCAATGTGGATTGCGGATCGATGGCCATTTCGGATGTGTGTAAAATGGAGAGTTTATGGAGAAAAAAAATGGGTCAGGTTGTCTCCCATCACCTCTAAAGGACACTGAGGCGACCGGGGATGTGAAAAATGGTATCAGAGCCCAAGTTACAGCACTGGGGCTGCTTGGGCCAAAGATAGAATCCTACATGCGTGTTAGAGATGGGGAAGAATAGAGATTGAGACCAATGGCAGTGTAGTATTTCGATGGGTTGCAACCCAACAACCAACATAGACGGTCTAATCAACACAAAGAGGCTGATTCGGTTCTAGCTAGGCGTCTAGCCCTCTTCCTCATGTCCACGTGGATTATTGCAGTGATCAAGGAGAGCTACAAAAGGCTGACAAGTTCATACAATTGGACCAACTATGACATGAAAGAGGCAATCCCATGCTTGATAAGGGATTGGAAAGGGAGAAATCCTTAACCCTTCCATGTTCTGGTATTTATGTATTTTGAGCTTTATATACAGAAAATTAGGGCATGAGAATGCCAAAGATCCAAGTGATCAGATAGTTGAAGTACATATGCACTAGTGAGCATGTTGCTAGGTATTTCATAGTGCTTGAGGAGATGTTTATTGCATGCATATGAGGTTGCATGTTGGTAAAACTAGTGAGGTTTTGCATATGCAGTGAGATACTTAGAACAATCAAGGTGTTTAATAATCATTATTGGTGTTGGTATGGGTTGTAGGACCAAAGACAACATAAGCATGGCTAAAATGTACATGATGTTGTTGCATGTGACCAACAACCCTATGAGAATGGTTAGTGCAACAAATCTGTGATCATTAGGATTGATGGAAGGACTGTGTAGTCTTTGGTAAGAGTCCAGATCGATGAGGTAACGCCAAAGATGCTAATGGGATCCATGCAGGTATGTTTTCTTTGTGCAAATAGTACAAGTGTTGAAAGGGAATTGGGTAAGAATCCCTTGAGCCATGTTTAATAATTGTAAAATGGTATGCATGTAATATGAATGCATTAATATTAAAGTAGATCATGCCATGTGTATGTTGGTTATGGGTTGATAACCAAGAAAGCAAGGACTTATGGTCCCGTTGTGGTAGTGCTTTAGTGCTACACAAGCCACCCATGAATTCCCTATTGGTGTTAAATTAGGATGAAATCTCTTTGCCAACAACCAAGGAGTGAGAAAAATCATGATGTGTTGTTGAGTGGAGAGGGTAGGCATCAAATAGACCACCAAATGATTGGGTAGATGGTTGGGCATGGTGTTGGAGCATTGGCCAGAATGTCCAACCTACCATGGTAGGAAACTTGTGTAGGCACAAGGATGTTCTTGGTCAGTGTTGTAGTGCATTGGGTGCATTTAGTAAATGCACATTAAAAAGGTCTTGTAAATCTTGTGGTTATGCATTGAGTAAATGCATATGAAAAGTTTGTGTAAGTGTTGTGAATGTGCACGCATGTGTGTGGTTGCACATGTTGTGATGCATTGTGTGAATGCATGGTTGTGATGTATGTTTCATTACAATTAGATAATAGATGAAATGATGAATTGATGATAATTCTGAGATCATTTCATGAGCTGCTACGAATGCAGGAGAAATATTGTAGGAAGGTAGTCATGATGAGAGGGCTACCAGAATGCTCTGCGGAGGGACAAAGTTGCATAAAAGATATGGCTGGGAAGTAATGGGTATTGAAGGTTTATTAAATTACATAAATAATGTGATAGTGTCCTTTGATTTTTATTATGATATATATATAAAATACACCTATGCATTTCATTTCAATAAGATGTTAGCAGCTGAAAGTGCTTACATTGTTGAGTGTTATGATTTTGAAAACACTTCAATGGCCGTTGCAACAATGAAATATTATGTACATGAAAACTCACAAGTGTTTGGACTAATCTGAATTTTCAGACTTTAGGAAGAAATGTCTTGGGCATGGCAATGTGGGTAAGTCCATCTTAGAGGTTTAAATCCACCATGTGCAAAGGCCGAGAATTATGAGAAGGTTCTCATGGCTGCAAATCATTTTCTGGAGTAGAAAGAATTGTAGATTCATGTTTGAATTTAATTATTAATGCCATTAAAGGATTATGGAAACCAGATTTGAATATTGATTGTGTTATCTCTAGGGTTGTTTCACTTGTTTATTTTTAAATTTTTGATTGTGGTTGGTTTTTTATTGTTTTTAATTTTACTTTGTTTCATATCTTATATTTGGTTATTCACCATTAGGGTTCCTTTTGTTACCTAAAATCATCAAAGTTTCCATTCATTAATTATGAGCCCTTGTATGTGCAAAAGAGTATATGTTATATGGTGAATTATTACCACTGGCAGCATTTTCATTTCTGATGACAGAATATCCAAATGGGTTTGGATCACAATGTATATACTTCCCTCTCTTTTAAATGAAGGTGCAATGGATCCAACGATATTGAAGCATTATGTATTGATACACAACAATGAAGATGGACCTGCAGAAGCAAACAAAATATGGAGAAAGATTAGAAGAAGAATGGAACTCAATGCTGGAGAAATATAAACAGAAATATCCTCGTGAGGGGCATGAATTCATGACTTTTCTTCAAGGTGGACTTCCTTCTGAATGGGAATCTGTTCTGCCAAAATTCTCACAATCAAATCCGATAGATGCAACACGTGGATATTCTGAGAAGTGTTTGAATCGAATTGCAAATGTCATACCTGGTCTAACTGGAGGAGCTGGTTCAGGAATGGGCTCATATCTATTGGAAGCTTTAAGTGATCGATACAGCAAAAAGTTGGTCCAAAAATACAGCGTTTGAGACATATCTTCAAAACTGTTTCTGTATGCTGAAATGTTCAAATGGCTCTCATATGGAAACGATGGCAAGCATCCAGCTTGTGATTCATCTTACATTGGTCGGAAGGAATTCTCCTTCACATTAGAGCATGATATATATATTCGGTTCCAGTCATTTCAAGATGTAGCAGACATGGAGAAATCTATCAAGGAAAGATGCCCATACAAGATAGACATTGGAGCCATTTACAATGTTGATCCTGCAAAGAGACATGCATATGCCCAAGTGGGAGACAAGGTTTTCACACCCGTGGAAAGGGAACTCGTCTTCGATATATGACAGATTATGATGATATACGATATTGTTGTTCTGGAGCTGATGTTTGCTTAGATTGTTGGCCTTTGATGACAATTGCTATTAAAGTTATGGACACTGCTCTTCGAGAGGATTTTGGTTTTAAACACATCCTCTGGGTTTATAGTGGTCGCCGTGGTGTTCATTGCTGGGTCTGTGATGGAAGGGCACGGAGGCTAACCAATGAGCAGAGAGGAAGTATTGCTGAATATTTTCGTGTATATAAGGGGAGTGAGCACTCTAATAAAATGGTGTCCCTGAGTGGGCCTGTATTACATCCTTCATTGACAGAGATGGGAAAAGTACCAAATTCCCCAAAATAGTGAGTTGCTTCCACAAAGGCATGATCGAGGCTGAAGACACAGGATCAGTAGTCAAATTTGGCAAGACTACCGCCTCAAGCACATTGGGTTTATTACCGAGATGAAATTAGGAACATTTCTACCTCACATTTGACAGCGCTGCCAATAATTCCAGATTTCAAGGAGTTGAGTTAATCATCCCCAGACTATTAGGGATTTGGTCAATATCTTCCAGCAACATTTAAGCATATAATGATACAGATGGCAGACACCTAAAAACAAAGAATTATTTTTATATTAGATGGCTGTTAAAAGTTCAATATTTCCAGGCATCGAATCATCATTTCAGCAACTAATTTGATAGGTGGCAGACCTCATCGAAGAGGCAGAGGACCAAATAATTTCAGATTTTTTGTAATAATTGATATAAATTCTAGAATTGTTCAATGTAAAAGGTGCGAGGTCCCAGCTAGGGGCTCGAGAGCATCGGAGAGAGAGTTCTTCCTTTCAGGAGAACGCAGGGAACTGTAGGTTGGTAGCTTTGGGAGTAATGCATGATCAATTGTGAGCACATCTGTGTAACATGAGCATTTTGCAGCTTCAGTAACATGTTCTATTTTTGAATAAACATGATGATGATTTGCCCTTGTGTTGTATGAATTGTCTTTCTGATAACTCTGTTATGTATATGGTCATATATATTCCATTGCAATAATTCTTATCATGAGAAGACAATTATCTTTTTATTTTTATAAACATTGACAGTTTCACTTCATGATTTAGGATCATAGTACCTATATATTGAACTTTGTGATATACTCCATGTTATGCAGTATTTGTTTGACTTACCTGTAACTCTGATTTCACACCAGCCTATCCTTTTAAAAGTGTCATGTTTGCTTGTAAAGATTGTAAATACCCATATAATACAGTATGGATTGTGTGATATGTGCAGAACAGATTTGATTTTATATTAATTGACATATACCAGTTTAGTTTCTTGTAAATTGTGTGATGCCTTTACAATTTTTGATTTCATACCAATTGGTGTTTTCAGTGTGATTTCATTTGATTTATACAAAGATTTCCTTAAGCTTGAATCCCGTAGTCTAGGTGCAACTTTAGGGCTAACAGATTGTTAAGTGCTACTGACTGTTTGGATAATCTAGGATTGTGTCAAAGGGACATGTTGTAGGTGGATGGTTGTGCTAGGGAAGCCAGCATGAAACCCTAATGGGCAGAGTGGTTCCACTTAAAAGAGATAAACAACATGAGGATGTTTCATTTGCACTACACGTGGGTAAACCATGTTAGTGAGATGGTAAAATTATGCCAAAAGGGCATATGTGAGCTATGGAACGTGAGAGGGTTTGGGGTGGAAAATCGAGGGACTGTTAACTCAGAGAAGGGAGCCCCATTCCTCATGAATGAAGAGAGAATACATATGCTAATGGATAAGTGTTCTGTAACCCTAACTGAAATACATATATGACTAGCTACTAGAGTTAATATGCAGAGCATGTTCTATTTTATTTATATTATTTCAGACTACTTGAAGTATGATTAGGACCTACATAGTTCACATTGGAGAGCGGTGCACACCTTTCTGGTGCTGGGCTATGATAGGGTTGTCAATATTGACTAAACCCTAAGGGAATGGGCGCATTCCTGGTGTTTCAATATTTGATAGTGAATGTTATGAAATATGTTTATAGTTTTGGAGCAGCAATACTGATGGGATTGCTTATCCATCTTGTGTTGTGATATTGAACATATGCAATTGGTGTTGCGCACTAAAGAAGCAAAGTGAAGAGCTTGTTGTGAGGGGGTTGCTGTGAAGGGCTGTGGTGTGTGTGAAGGGTTGTGATGCGCATGAAGAAGTTTTGGTGTGCATGAAGAAGCTGTGGTGAGCATGAAGAGTTGTTGTGTGTATGGAAGGTTGTTGTGTGTGTGAAGGGATTTTATATGCCTATGGCTCCGTAGTAGAACCTTGACCTAGAAATGGTCGTGGTGCAGTTTCCTTCCATTGGCTGATGACCTAGATGGATGTGCTGGCTTGGAAATGGAGAGGGAAAACCAGGTATGGGACTGGTATGGAACCACCAATGCCTAATAAACCTAGTCAAAGTACGGGTTTGGCATTGAGTAATTGGATGGTGTGGAGTAGTGTAATGTCCCCATTTTGACCCCCTTTGCATTAAATCGTAAATAATGTAAATATTGTAATTTAATCATGGTGAGGAGCTCAAGGCGAAGGCCCCACCATTGATTTAGCATTTTATGTATCGACAATTAAAAATAGATGCCTATGGTTCTTGTGCTAGATAGGCACAATGTAAAATAAGACATCATGTAAATACGAATTTTTAATGAAAAATACCCACAACTAGCTATGCAATGCAACAAAGAGATGGGGGCATGATTCTACAAGGAATATGGAGGGAAATTATTCAAACCCTTGAGCTAATGGTGTTAATCCATGTGTCAATGAGAAAACCCATAAACCACCAACTACCCATTTTGGGTTATGGACCCAATCATTTAATTCTTCCAGAAATTGGTTGAGGAAGTTAATGCCTTGGGAATGAAGAGGTATGGCAGCCAATTTCGTGCATGGGCAAGCCATCAACCTGGGAATTCGTATTTTTGCTTCTTGGGCAAGAAAACACCCATGAAAGGGTGCCCAAAGCATTCTGAACCCACAGTCTTTCCTCTCTCACGCAGTCTGAACTACTGGGTACTTCCCCATCACGTTTTTCACCATTTTTCCTGCATTTTCCATGCTTGGGAGCTCGTTTTTGCATTGTACAACAGCTGGGAGAGAAGGGCCACGATTTGGGACTGTGATGGAGGTCGTTTTTGCCCCAAAATGCCCATGGACGTTTTTCTGAAAATGATTTCTGCTCTCCAGGGTTGTTCCCCAATTGCCATTTTGTTTTTGGGCTTTCCCACGTTTTTCTGAATTAGTAGAAACCTCCTCTTTGGGCATCCCACTGAAGAAACATTTTTCCTCATGCCCAGCAATTGTGGTTTTGCTGTTATGTGCATCCCTGTTTTGGTTTGAACCCGTGAGCAAAATTTTTGGAGTGGTAGTGGACAAAATTGGCTTGATAAACCTAGTGGGGAGAATAACCTCTCAAGAAGATCAAGAGGGCTGGCTACTCTTCTATGCACACCGGGGACACTCTAGAATTGGAAGGTATGGCTTGAGGGACTGTGAAATGGTGAAGGGAATACTTCCTTGAGTGGGGTGTGTAGGCATTGTGGGTGCCAAGCTAAATAGATCTTGTAGAGGTATCCATAGCTCTGTGGTTGAGCTCACTAGCTTATCAATTCTTCCTTTCCATTTCCTAACAGCCTAATAAACCCAATTGTAGATTGGCTTGGCTCATCTTGGTGTATGCTTGGCTATGTGTGAGTCTGCTGTTCCCTGGTTCCTTGTAGTAATCATGCCCAGCTCAGGGGTGGCAGTTGTATCAAGAGGTTGATAAGCACAACTGGCCTATGGTTGGGTGGAACGTTGCAGATGCATAGCTGGTTGCTTGGGACTACTTTGTTAAGATAAGTATTCTCTGTTATAAATAATGCAATGTCTTTATTTAATGGCTGTCACAGAAATGTTGAATGTATGTTAGATATTAAACATGATTTTTAAATTCCGATGTATTTCTATAACATGCACATGTATATGTCTTTTTATCAATGAGTTTTTACTTAATGGATATGGGGCTAGATGCCCGGTTTTAGCATCACGATCCTCTCTATCATGCTGGTATGATAGGAGGGGACATTACATTTTGGTATCAGAGCTGCTGGTTGCAGCATTGGACCTCTATGGGCCAAATCCAATTACAGTGACAGAATGGTATAGGTCCCTTCCTGATCACCATAGGTAACAGCATCAGGCCTAAACTGGATAAGTTGAATAAAATTACAAAGGTAAGTTCACCTCCTGCTGAGCAGCAGTCATCATAGGAAGAAGAAAAGAAGGAACTTGAAAATTGTTTTAAGTGTTTTTGAAAATTTTTGTTTAAGTCTGTTTCGGGAAGAACTCGAAAATATTCGCCGAAACAGCGGGAGAATTCGGTGAATTGCTCCGAAACCGCGGGAGAATTTGGCGAATTGCTCTGAAACTGCGGAATGAATTCTCTTCCGAAACTACGGAAGGAATTCTCTTTCGAAATTGCGAAAGAGTTCGGCGAATCGTCCCGCAATTGCGGAAGAGTTTGGCAAATCGTTCCACAACTTCGGAAGACTTCGGCAAATCATCCCGCAACTCCGGAAGATTTCGGCGAATCGTCCCGCAACTACAGAAGACTTCAGAGAATCGTCCCGCAATTGTGGAATACTTCGGTGAATCGTTCCGAAACTGTGGAAGGATTCCGCGAGTTGTTCCGCAACGCGGAAGACTTCGGCGAATCGTTCCGAAACTGTGGAAGGATTCCGCGAGTTGTTCCGCAACGCGGAAGAGTTCGGAAAATCGTTCGGAAACTGCGGAAGGATTCCGCGAGTTGTTCCGCAACGCAGAAGAGTTTGACAAATCGTTCCGAAACTGCAGAAGGATTCCGCGAGTTGTTCCGCAACGCGGAAGAGTTCGGCAAATCGTTCCGAAACTACGGAAGGATTCTGTGAGTTGTTCTGCAACGTGGAAGAGTTCAGCAAGTTGGCCCGAAACAAGTCGGAAGAATTCGCTGAGTTGCTTCGAAACAAGCAATTTCAGCCATTCTCCAGGGAGATTTTTCATGTGCCGAAAGTTGAAAATTTCCATGGAACTTATGCGCCAGATTGCATGAAATGGAAAGATTTACAAAAAAAAATCGAGGGGGCAAGCCCCCTTGACCCCCGTCGTTCCCCCCTCATATGTCGTTGATTGTGAGAAAATTCTATGACCTGACAAATTGTCAATATAACATTTTCCCACGTGCATGAAAGTAAGTTATGAATTTTGAGAATAAAATGCAGCTAACAATTGTGTTGATGAACACATTTTGCAGAATCACAGTTACATCAGGGCAGCATTCTAGATAGTACAGTTGGAAAGTTTTGGATCTTGGTTGGGCCAAGAAAATCAACATCATGGATGATGCACAGGATCCCTATGAGCTTGAGACAGATGCCATGGGGGAGAAAATACATGTTGAAAATGCTGAAACATAATCTAATGGGAGAAGAAATCAAGAGACTCCTCCAGGTATTGCAGCCACCATGAGAAGCTTAAGGGTGGAGTTGCAAAGTTGCAGAGAAGATAATGAAAGGATGATTAAAGCTCAGGAAGAACAAAATCAGTTGAATGCAGCCATGCTACAGAGTTTAACAAACATCCAAAGGAAAATAAACTCTGGGCATCAGACATCAAATCAAGAAAGGGGTGGGAGTAGCTCTAGAAGGAATTCCCATAAGAGGGCTAGTAGCTCAAGATGGGTTTCTACAGACCGAACTTATACTCCAAAAATCTCTTCTAATGAATCATCTGACTCTGAAGAATCCATTGAGGGTTCAAGCTCTTCATCTCACAGAAGTAAGAGGAAGAAGCACTACAAGAACAATTCACATGGGGAATTTAAGAAGGAAAAACCTCCTACATTTGATGGAGAGATAAAGTCTGGTAAAGAAGCTGAAGCTTGGCTTCTTGGGATGAGAAAGTATTTTCAAGTCCAAGACTACTCGAGAAATATGAAGGCAAGGGTTTCCATCTTCAACTTGAATGGAAGAGCATCTATATGGTGGGAACACATCAGGCAAGTGAAGAAGATCAATGAAAGGAAGATTGTGTGGAAGCAGTTCAAGAAATACTTCAAGCAGAAGTACCTCTCTGATAGGTACTATGATGATAAGATCAAAGAGTTCCATGAGCTGATATTGAGACAATTGACCATGGAAGAATATGCAAACAAATTCTTGGAGCTGCTAAGGTATGTCAGGTATATTTGAGATTGTAAGGTGAAAATTCAACGTTTCCTAAGTGGACTGCCCCAGTCATATAAAGATAGAATTGAGTTTGATGAACCTCGAACTCTAGAGGAGGCCATAAGAAAGGCCAAGTATTGCTTTGATCAAAACAGAAGCAAACCAGAATTCCATAAGGCATGGAAGGATAAGAAAAATGAAAAATTTGATCAAAGGAAGAAGGGGTTCAAGCCTCCTTAATTCCGGAATCAGCAAAAGAAACCATCACAGGTTGTGACTAAGCCAACTAGGATGATGGGAGACAAGCCAAGAGATACAAAGGAGCCAAGAGAACCACTTCAATGTTGGGGTTGTGGAGGAGACCACATGCTTAGGAACTGTCCACATCGGAATGAGAATGCAAATCAAGTCCACAACATCCAGGGAGCTGAAACTGTGGGTCAAGTGGCAAGGACAATCCCTAGAATCTATGCAGCTCTAGACGACCACCAGGCAGATCATTAATCAACTGTGGTTGAAGTTGAAGGTAAGATTGCTAAGCAATCTATTTCTATTTTGATTGATCCTGGATCTACTCACAGCTATGTCACTCCTAGAATTGTTGAGATTTGTGCTTTTAAGAAATTAAAGCATAGTAAATCATGGTTAGTTCAGCTAGCCACTGGAACCAAGAGAAAAGTTAGTGAAATAGTAGAGAAATGTCCATTAGAGATGGATGGGCTATTCACTTATGCAGATCTGAATATTTTGCCACTTGGTTCCTATGATTTTCTCATTGGAATGGATTGGTTAGAAGCACACAGGTTTAAACTTGACTGCTACAATAAGACATTTGAATGCATGGATGAAGAAGGAAACCCAAGGGTTGTAAAATGCATTCTAAAGGTGACTTCTGTCAGACAGGTTTCAACCATGCAGCTGAAGAAGTTCTGTAGGAAGGGATGTCAATTGTATGCAGCCCACATTTTAGAGGCAGCAAAGAATGAAACTCTTAAATTGGAGGACTATCATGTATTGCAAGAATTCAGGGATGTTTTTCCTGATGAGATTCCAGGACTTCCTCCAAAGAGAGACATTGACTTTACAATTGAATTTGTGCCAGGAGCGGCACCAGTGTCTAAGACACCCTACAGGATGAGTACACCAAAATTGTTAGAATTGAAAATGCAATTACAAGAGTTGTTGGAAAAGAAATATATTAGGCCAAGTGTGTCCCCGTGGGGAGCACCTGTTCTATTTGTGAAAAAGAAAGATGGAACACTCAGGTTATGTATTGAATACAGGCAGTTGAACAAAGTCACTGTGAAGAACAAATACCCATTGCCCCGAATTGATGACTTTTTTGACCAAATGAGAGGAGCAAAGGTATTTTCAAAGATTGACTTGAGGTCTGGTTACCATCAGGTGAGAATCAAAGAAGAAGATATTCATAAGACAGCCTTTAGAATGAGGTATGGACACTATGAGTTTGTAGTGGTACCATTTGGTCTCACAAATGCACCAGCTACATTCATGTGTCTCATGAATAATGTTTTTAGCAAGTATTTGGACAAGTTTGTTGTATTCCTAGACGACATTCTCATCTATTCCAAGAATGAAGAAGAGCATGACGAACATTTGAGAATGACAATGTAATTACTAAGGGAGCATAAACTATATGCAAAGTTGAGCAAATGTGACTTTTATAAAGATAGAATTCATTATTTGGGTCACATCATCTTCGATGAAGGAATATCTGTAGACCCTGAGAAGATTGAAGCCATTATGAATTGGCCAACTCCAAGGAATGTGACTGATGTGAGATCTTTTATGGGCCTTGCTGGTTACTACAGGAGGTTTATCGAAGGATTCTCCAAGGTTACAAACCCGATCACTTCTTTGCAAAAGAAGGGGATAAAGTTTGAATGGTCACCAAGATGTGAGGAAAGTTTTCAACGGTTGAAGAATCTTCTTACAAGTGCACCTATTTTGAAGATTGCAGACCTAGAAAAAGACTTTGTGGTATGTACCGATGCATGCAATCAAGGACTTGGAGGAGTTCTTATGCAAGACAACCACGTGATATGCTATGACTCAAGAAAGTTGAAGGAGCATGAGAAGAACTATGATACTCATGATATAGAACTTGCAGCCATAGTACATGCCTTAAAGATGTGGAGGCATTACTTAATGGGAAGAAAATTTGAGTTAAGGACAGACCATTGTGGTCTGAAATACTTGTTTGATCAGCCAACTTTAAATGCTAGGCAAGCTAGATGGTTGGAATTTTTGTGTGAATTTGATTTTGAAATCAAACACATAAAAGGGAAAGAAAACAAGGTGGCTGATGCACTCAGTAGGAAGGTACATGAAATGTATGTGGCAACACTTAGTACTTGCCAACCAGATTTGAGGTAGCAAATTGTTAACCATATGGTTGAGGATGAAGTGTATGAGCAGATAAAGGGAAAATTGCAGCAACAAAACCTTGAAAAGAAGTATGAAGGCTATCATTTGGAAGGAGACAAACTTCTTACTTATAGGAATAGAGTCTATATTCCAAATGCGGCAGATTTAAGGAGGATTGTTATGGATGAAATCCATAAAGCTCCATACTTTGGTCACCTAGGATATCATAAAACAATTGCTACAACAAGAAAATATTATTTCTGGCCAGGCATGAAGAAGGACGTCGTTGAATACATTTCTAAGTGCATGGAATGTCAGCAGGTGAAGAGTGAACACCAACATCCAGCAGGTTTATTGCTCCCAGTGCCAATTCCAAAATGGAACTGGGAAGTAATATCCATGGACTTTATTACAGGATTGCCAATGACTGTGAGACAACATGATTCCATCATGGTTATGGTGGATAAGTTAACAAAGGAAACACATTTTATACCGGTTAAGTCCACACATAAAGCCGATGCCATTGCAAATATTTTTATGAAGGAAATTTTCAGATTACATGAGTTGCCTAAGGCAATAATTTCTGACAGGGATACCAAGTTCACTTTCAATTTTTGCAAAGGTCTCTTTGCAGATCTGGGTACACAGCTAAGCTTTAGTACCGCATACCATCCTCAAACAGATGGGAAAACATAAAGAGTAAATCGGGTGCTTGAAGACATGCTCCGCATGTATGTAATGGACAAGCCATCCAAGTGGGAGGATTATCTACACTTGGTAGAATTTGCATATAACAATGGGCAACAAGCATCGTTGGGAATGAGTTCTTATGAGGCTTTGTACGGCATAAGGTGTAGGACACCAGTGACTTGGGACAATCCAGTGAACATAATTGTACTTGGGCCAGAATTGCTTAAGGAAATGGAGCAAGAAGTTGCCAAGATCAGACATAATTTAAAAACAACCCAGGATAGACAGAAAAGCTACGCCAATAAACATAGAGTGCATAGGGAATTCAATGTTGGGGATCATGTGTATCTTAGAGTGAGATCAAGGAAGAGTTCCCTGAAGCTTGGGAGTTGTGCCAAGCTATCACCTAGATATTGTGGGCCATTTGAAGTGCTTGAAAGAATAGGGCCAGTTGCATATAGACTTGCATTGTCTGCTAGCACTAAAGCTCATAATGTTTTTCATGTCTCTTTGCTTAATAAATATGTACATGATCCTAACCATGTGATTAATTGGGATGTGATCCAGGTGGAACCCGAGGGAGAATTCCAAACCGATCCGTTGTGCATCCTAGACAAGAAGGTAACATTGCTCCGGAACCGAGCCATCGGACAGGTAAAGGTGCAATGGAAGCACTACGGTCCCGATGAGGCTACATGGGAGCTGGAGGATGCCATGAGGGTGGCATATCCATTTTTGTTCAATTTTGATGAGCACTGAGGACAATGCTAATGTAAGGGGAGGGGAATGTAATGTCCCCATTTTGACCCCCTTTGCATTAAATCGTAAATGATGTAAATATTGTAATTTAATCATGGTGAGGAGCTCAAGGCTAAGGCCCCACCATTGATTTGGCGTTTTATGTATCGGCAATTAAAAATAGATGCCTATGGTTCTTGTGCTAGATAGGCACAATGTAAAATAAGACATCATGTAAATACGAATTTTTAATGAGAAATACCCACAACTAGCTATGCAATGCAACAAAGAGATGGGGGCATGATTCTACAAGGAATAGGGAGGGAAATTATTCAAACCCTTGAGCTAATGGTGTTAATCCATGTGTCAATGAGAAAACCCATAAACCACCAACTACCCATTTTGGGTTATGGACCCAATCATTTAATTCTTCCAGAAATTGGTTGAGGCAGTTAATGCCTTGGGAATGAAGAGGTATGGCGGCCAATTTTGTGCATGGGCAAGCCATCAACCTGGGAATTCGTATTTTTGCTTCTTGGGCAAGAAAACACCCACGAAAGGGTGCACAAAGCATTCTGAACCCACAGTCTTTCCTCTCTCACGCAGTCTGAACTACTGGGTCTTTCTACATCACGTTTTTCACCATTTTTCTTGCATTTTCCATGCCTGGGAGCTCGTTTTTGCATTGTACAGCAGCTGGGAGAGAAGGGCCACGATTTGGGACTGTGATGGAGGTCGTTTTTGCCCCAAAATGCCCATGGATGTTTTTCTGAAAACGATTTCTGCTCTCTAGGGTTGTTCCCCAATTGCCATTTTGTTTTTGGGCTTTCCCACGTTTTTCTGAATTGGTAGAAACCTCCTCTTTGGGCACCCCACTGAAGAAACGTTTTTCCTCATGCCCAACAATTGTGGTTTTGCTGTTATGTGCATCCTTGTTTTGGTTTGAACTTGTGAGCAAAAGTTTTGGAGTGGTAGTGGAAAGAATTGGCTTGATAAACCTAGTGGGGAGAATAACCTCTCAAGAAGATCAAGAGGGCTGGCTACTCTTCTATGCACACCTGGGACACTCTAGAATTGGAAGGTATGGCTTGAGGGACTGTGAATTGGTGAAGGGAATACTTCCTTGAGTGGGGTGTGTAGGCATTGTGGGTGCCAAGCTAAATAGATCTTGTAGAGGTATCCATAGCTCTGTGGTTGAGCTCACTAGCTTAGCAATTCTTCCTTTCCATTTCCTAACAGCCTGATAAACCCAATTGTAGATTGGCTTGGCTCATCTTGGTGTATGCTTGGCTATGTGTGAGTCTGTTGTTCCCTGGTTCCTTGTAGTAATCATGCCCATCTTGGGGGTGGCAGTTGTATCAAGAGGTTGATAAGCACAACTGGCCTATGGTTGGGTGGAACATTGCAGATGCATAGCTGGTTGCTTGGGACTACTTTGTTAAGATAAGTACTCTCTGTTATAAATTATGCAATGTCTTTATTTAATGGCTGTCACATAAATGTTGAATGTATGTTAGATATTAAACATGATTTTTAAATTCCGCTGTGTTTCTATAACATGCACATGTATATGTCTTTTTATCAATGAGTTTTTACTTAATGGATATGGGGCTAGATGCCCGGTTTTAGCATCACGATCCTCTCTATCATGCTGGTATGATAGGAGGGGACATTACAAGTAGCCTGTGTGTTATCCAACATCCATTCCATAGGTGATCCAAGGCTTGTAAAGCAAAGAAGGACCCTGTGGATTAAAGAGGAAATGTCCAATATAGATAAGTATTCAATTATCATCTATTTCTTATTTTGAATAATAAAAATTTCATGTACAAGTCTTATGAAAACCAAGATGATACATTGTTGTTTCCTTGTTTGAAACCTAGGTCATTGCAGGAAGCAAGAACTATGAAGGCATCCTAAGGATGCATTCAGACATGTGACTGTCCTAGAATGTTTAGTATGAGCAACAATGAAAAAAATGGTGCTAGTGGACTTGTGTGGGTCCTAGAATCCAAGGGTTTTGTAGGAAAATCCTAGGGAAGAGTTCCCTAGTTGAGAGGTCTTGGGATAGACCTTAGACACTAAGTGTCATAGCCAAAACAAGAAAGGGAAAGTTAAGCATTCACATTGAAGTGAAAAATGCTAAGGAGCATGAAACCACAGTGGTGGTGTGGCCCCAGATTGGGACAAGACTAAGAGGGGAAAAATATTACTCTTATCTTTCCCTTTTTATTAACGCAATTAGAAAAAAAGAATTGTTGACTGCATGTTATAGCTGAAAATGATTGTGTTAATTGCTTGAAATAATTGTGAATGCTGAAATAGTGAATTTCCTGTGAAAGGATAAACATGAATGAGTTCATGTGCATGTTGGGAAAGTGTGAAAAGTGTGAAAGTCTCATGGATAAAGCATGAGATTTTCATGTCAATTGGGCAATTAATTGACTAATTTTTATGTTATGTTATGCTTGGCCTAACTGAATTGCAATGATGTATTTCACAGGTGAGAAATTGAAATTAATTGGTTGCAGCTGTTTCAAAAAAAAGTAGTACTAGGAAGCAAAGAGCGGGATGCTGTGTACATTGGTCATGATAACAAACCAGAGGCTGTTGGATGTGGATGAAAACCTTCTGCAAACAATTGCCAAGACCCAAGAAAATTTGGGAGAGATGCTCAAGTTACAGAGGCAATAGAATGAGGTGAACCACAAGGCTTTGTAGGACTCTGTTTGTCTGCAAAGGCGGGTAAAAAGCATTCTGGAAGCAAACAACAGTGGAGCAATGAAGAGGAATTCATACAATCGGTTTATTAAGAAACGTCCCAGGTGGGAAGACTCAAAGAAAATTGAGCAGGAAAATATAAAGTAGCCACAGGGTTTTCAGGCTTATGGATCAGCTGGAAGATCAAAGCCAGCTGGAGTAGCTTGTGGAAGACAAAGGACTTGGTCCTGAAAGTTTTAAGTAAAGGATGCAATGCAGGGAAGACCTGCAACATTTTTTTAATTTTTGGCATGGGAAGACTATGGATGTATTCCTAAGTATTGGAACACCGAGGACGATGTTATTTTAAGGGGAGGGGAAATGTAATGTCCCCATTATGACCCTTAGAGTTTATTGGCTTCAATGTAAATATTGTATGCATGTAATGTGTGTGTTTTCCCTAGTGTGGAGATCAAGGCCAAGGCCCCACTAGAGGATGTCCAGGTTTTAGTTAACAAGAAAGCATTTGATATTTTTGTAACCATGTGCAAGTAAGCCATGGAAAATGTAAAGGATGTAAATGATACCATTAAATCAAATACCAAGGGCTGGCTATGTGTATCCACTAGGGAGAGGTGAGGGGGTTGTGGGACGAAACCCTAGGATGCCACATGTCCATTTGTGAACCCCTTTGAACTTCATGATGACATTTAGTTTTCGTGTAAGGGGGTGGTTGAGGAGCCCTGTTGATGAGGTCGATTGAGTATGGAGCATGCCTGCGAATCCGTAGGGTGATGGCCTGTATTAATTTCCCCTTAAGCCACTCCACTTCTGGGAATTCACAGACCTAGATTGCTAACCCATGATTGAACAAAAATGAACCCCATTCATCACACAGGGGGACTGAGATGAACCTAGCGGAGAAGCTGAGAGAGAGAAATCGTGATTCTGTGTGAACACAAATTGCAAAGTCAATAATACACAGAATCCCTATGTGGGAAGGGTATTTTGTTGAGAAAACCTTGAACCGAGCCCTGGGATGAATTGCAAAGCGTGAGAAACTTAGGAAACCCTTGGGGAAGACCAAATTGGATAGCTGAGACCTTGTTGTGGGTTATAGCCTTTCGGTCGCAACATTGAAGAGGATACAAGTGTGTATTGTAGTGGAAAGAGGCCAGGAGGGTTTAGTCCTGTATGCTCGGGTCAACAAGGGCTCATCTACCTTGTTCTAGCAGTTAGGATAGTCGACACTTGCCCAGGTTAGTGCTAAGGGAAGGGGCACCCTAGGGACTATGGAACAGTGAAGGGGACCTTACTTAGGCTGAGAGTGGAGGTGATGGGGGTGCTTGAATTAGATAAGATCATTGGGATGTGCCCATAGCTTTGTGGATGAGCTTAATGACCTAGGAAACCCTCACCTGCTTCCCCATTTGCTTAACAAATCAACTATGTGCTGAATGCCTTGATGGACTGTGAACCAGGTCTGTGAGTGAGCCCGAGTGATACTCCTTAGTGGATGCATAGCCCTAGCTCTGGGGTGGTCTATAAGAGATGAAATAATACAGGTTGGGAAGAGACCTATGGTTGGATTGGAACATTGCATCCCATAGCCAGTTTGCTTGGAATTTTAATGCAGAAGATAAGTGTCCCTTATGCATTGACTGCTACCTATTCTAAATATGTGTATATGTGTTCATTTATGTCTGAATGCATGATTTGATCTAAAAAGGGTAATAGGGTTGCATGTGTTGGAATATTTTATATTCCTTGGAAGGTAATAATGTCTTTGTATTATGTCGGAAGATATCCACAATCTTATGTAAAAGAGTAATACATTATATCCCATACTTCATTATGGTAAAGTATACTCTTGATATTCATTATTATATAAATAGATGTTATTATGGAGAATTATATTATCCCACATGTAATATGTGAGAGTAATTCCTCCTCATCTCTTAGTATATAATAGAGTCAAGGGAGTCACATCACTCATCATGATATTTACATATTCAACACAAGTATTGCTATATTGTATTGGGGTTATTGGCATTGCTCTCTTGTAAGCTTGAGGGAGATATTCTAGAGATAATAGAACACTACCTTCCGGTGGACGTAGCCCAATTGGGTGAATCACGTATACCTGGTGTACTCTTTTCTCTTGTTCTCTTTCTGTACTTATTGCTGATATATTATTGTTTTGCATAGATAGGTAAGCTAGTTTAGCTAGATCCATATCTCTGACTTGGTATCAGAGCTAGTTGCTATGATCTAGCACCTTCTATTGCTTTCAAAAAATATTTTATCATTTGGGCATTGTTTATTTTGTATATTTGCTTTCTATCTGGTAGCCTTTAGGCTTCTCTTCAGATTTGGGCATGTTTCTGCAGTTTTTTTTCTAACCCTAACCTTGTTGTGAAGTTTTTTTTGCAAAATTTTTTCAAGGGTTTCTTGATTGTTTTTTTTATATCTATATGATTTTATGATTCTCCTCAAGGATATCTATCTTCTGGTTGACATATCGACAATTTTCGTCCAAGTTTGGTAGAATTTGTGCAGGTTTCCGTCTTTGGTAGATTCGACACTGTTTTCGGCCTCAAAGTTGATGTTCGCGACTTTTTCTTTGCAGAACTCGAGGTTAACCGCGGCTTTGCCTACTGCGAACCCACAAGTATAATGCAGACCTGCGACTTCCTGTGAGCAGACCTGCGTGTGCTACGGCATATTCGCGACATTTCTCACTACTAAATCGCATTTATTTCAATCTACTCGCTACCCTCCTGTGCAGAGACCCGTGAGTGCTTCGACATAGCCGCGACTTTACTGCACAAAAAACCGCGAACACCCTGATCAGAACCGCGACATTCTCCTTTATAGACTCGTGAACCTGCGGCTGACTCTACTATAAACCCGCGAGTTACCGCAACCTTTGCTTTGTAGAACCCACATTTTTTTCAGTGTTGTTCGTGATTCCACTGTGGCAAAATCCGCGAGTGGATTTTCTTGGCACTTTTTTCAAAAGGGCTATAAGTAAAGTTTCTGTTCTTTTACTGTTTCTTACTGTTTTTGTCAAACAGTACAGGTAAAAGTGTTTCAGTTTTCGGTTATTCACTTTTTTTCTCTTGTCATTTCTAGCATTTGAGTTTTATTTTTCTACCATTATGAATTCAGAAGTAGCTTCTATACCTGAACTTGTTGGTCCTAACTATCTTACATGGAAGAGAAAAATTATTGATGTTCTCAGGAGTAAGTATCTATGGAGGATTGTTAATGGTGAACACACGAAACCTGTTGATGCTTAAGTTGTGGCTATATGAGAAGATAAGTGTGATCAAGCAAGAGGGATCATTGGTCAAATGATTTCAGATAGTCTTCAGGTAAGTATAGAGGCAGACGACATTCCAGTTGAGGTATGGAAAATTCTTGCTTCTTTATTTGATAAATCTGATGATGTTTCTTCTTATTACCTTGAAAAGAATATTTTTGAGCTAGATCCTACTAACTTTGAAAGAGTAGAATTATATCTTGCTGAAGTGAAAACCTTAAATGAAAAATTAAATAATTTTGGTAAATATTACAAGAAAACAAACACTGCTCTTATAATTCTTGTATAACAAAAATTGCCATCTTGTTTTGATATGTTCATTCAAACTAGGAATTGAGCTCTTGAATTGTCTTCAAATACCACGAAACCTACTTTTAATGATTTTTGTAAAGGGTTGATTAATGAGCAAGAAAGGTTAATCATTTCAGGACAAGTATCACCTAATAAAGCTCTAATGGCACATAATAAGAATCCTAAGAGAAGTTTTAATAATGCTAAAGGTTCTTGTTCACACACTTCAAAACCTATGAATAATTTTGGTAATGCTTCTAATGCACATCATGAATCTAGTAAGAAGAAGAAAGTGTATGATCCTTGTAAGCATTGTGGTAAAACTAATCATCCTGAAAAGAATTGCTTTAAATTGAAATGTTTAATGTCTAAGGCTAAAAAGAAAGGTTATGATGAATCCCAAGTAGATTTATGTGCATCTGTTGTTTCTTCTAGTAATTCTTCTTCTAATGTGGAATGGATAATGGATTCTGGTGCTTCTAAACATATGACTGGTAATGCTTTTTTATTTACATCTTATGACAATAATAAAAACACATCTAAGCAAGTATCTATAGGTGATGGTAAACAACTTTCCGTAATTGGTTTTGGTAATGTTAATATTGTTAAAGGTCAATTGGAAGAGGTTTTTCATGTTGAAAATATTCTCATCAACTTACTTTCTATTTATCGTGCATGTAAAAAAGGATTTAAATTTGAAGCTTGGCCTAATAAATATGTTCTTAAATATATCAATCAAAATTTTAAAGTAGTTTCTTCCGGTCCTGTTGATCATATTGTTGGTTTTAATTCAACTAAAAGACCACCTTTTTATTCCTATGTTGCTCATGCTGATGAACTAAGTAAATTATGGAATGAAAGATTAGGTCATTTGAATTATGGTAAAATGCAAATGTTAACTAAAATTGTACATGGCTTACCTCATATTTCGTCTACTAACGGTGTTTGTGAAGGTTGTGTTCTTGGTAAACATCATAGAGAAATGTTTGATAAAGGTAAATCTTGGCATGCTAAAGAACCTTTGATATTAATTCATAGTGACATTTGTGGTCCTCTTGAAGTTCCTTCTATATCACATGCATTCTATTTTCTTACCTTTATTGATGACTTTAGTAGAAAATCATGGGTTTATTTCTTGAAAAATAAAAGTGATACTTTTGTATGTTTCAAACTTTTAAATCCTTGGTTGAAAATGATTCTGGTAAAAATATTAAGACTTTAAGAATTGATAATGGGGGGGAATTCATTAAGAAATAATTTGAAGCTTTTTTTATCTAAACATGGCATTCGACATCAAAAGACTGTTCCTTACACACCTCAACAAAATGGTATTGTTGAAAGGAAAAACAAAACTTTAGTTGAAGTGACTAGATGTATGCTTTATTCTAAAGGATTACATAAGAAATTTTGGGCTGAAGCCATCAGTTGTGCTAACTTTATTTTAAATAGAGTTCCTACAAAATCTGTTAAGCATGTTACCCCTGAGAAAAAAATGGAATGGTAGAAAACCTGATATTAGTAACTTTAAAGTGTTCAGTTGTGAATGTTGGGATCATATTCCTGATGACAAATGGGAAAAGTTAGAACCCAAGTCTCACAAGTGTATATTTATTGGTTATTTTGAGGATTCTAAGGCTTATAGGTTGTTTGATCCTTCTAATCAAAGAGTCACACTTAGAAGAAATGTTCAATTTATTGAAGTCTCTCCACCACCTAAGTCTGTCGAACCTCATGTTACTATGAATATTCCCTTATCACCTGTTACTCCTATCTTGATTACTCCTTCCAGTTCTGTGACTGATCTTAGTTCACCTTCTTCTTCTTCTTCAATTATTCCACCTGAATGTCTCGAAGCTCCTAAAGTGACTTCTGTCCCTTCTAACCTTCCTGTTTGGGCCCGGAAAACTCTTGAATCTGCAGGAAGTAATATCAGAATCCCTTCTGATAGTTGTAGAACTAGATCTAACTTTGCTCTTATGACCAAAGTTTTGGCCACAGATGATCCTACTACTTATGCTCAAGGTAAGGGTAAACCTCATTGGGAACAAGCTATGTCCGCTGAGTATGATTCTCTTATGAAGAACAAGACTTGGTCTCTTGTTCCTCTTCCTTCAGGAAATAATTTAGTTGGTTGTAAATGGGTTTATAAAACTAAATTTATTGCAGAAGGACAGATTGAAAAGTATAAATCTAGATTAGTTGCAAAAGGTTTTAATCAACTTGAAGGTATAGATTATAATGAAACCTTTGATCATGTTGCTAAAATGAATACAATAAGAACTATTTTATCTATTGTTGCATCCTATAAATGGGAAATACACCAAATGGATGTTAAAAGCGCTTTTTTAAATGGTGATATTAATGAAGACATTTATATGCAACAACCTCCTGTTTTTATTAATGTTGAATCATCAAGTTTAGTATGTAAATTACACAAGTATTTATATGGTCTTAAACACGCACCTAGGGATTGGTATGATAAAATTGACGCATATTTCTTGAATAATGGTTTTAAGCATTGCATATCTGATCCTAACCCGTATGTTAAGCATGTTGATGATAATATGATTGTTATTGTTTTACATGTGGATGATCTTATTATCATTGGAAGCCAACTTGTTATCATTCAAAGTATGAAAAGTGACCTTCAAAAGTAGTTTGAAATGAATGATCTTGGTATATTGCACTATTTCTTGGGTATTCAAATTTGGCATCTGGTAGATGGTATTTTTCTCTCTCAACCGAAGTATGCTACAGATTTATTGGCTCATTTGCACATGAGTGATTGTAAACCTGCTCCTACACCTTTTCAATCTGGTGTAAAGTTAACTGTTGAGTGTACCACTCCTCTTGTTGATGCTACTCTTTATTGTCAACTCGTGGAAAGTTTGATATATTTAACTCACAACAGACTAGATCTCTCTTTCGTTGTCAGTATGGTTTCATGGTTCATGCAACAACCTCATGAAATTCATTGGTAGGAAGCCAAGAGAATTCTGAGATATTTATAGGGGACATTGTACTATGGTGTTTTTTATTCGAGCAGTGCTACAGTTTCACTTTCTAGTTATACAGATTCTGACTAGGCAGGTGACAGTTCTGATCAACGGTCAACTGCTGGTTGTATATTTCAACTTGGTTCAAGTCCGATTTCTTGGTCCAACAAAAAGGTGAAGACTCTTTATTTATCTTCGTGTGAAGCAGAGTATAGAGCAACCAAAGAAGCATCGAAAGAAGCAGTTTGGTTATGGCATGTTCTCAACGAGCTTGGTCTGGTCCGAAATCATCCACTCTGTTGAAGTGTGACAATTGGGGTGCAATATCTGTGCCGGAATGAAAGATGCTAAGAATAATAAAAGGCCTTGAACACGTAATGGATTTTGAAGTACTATCTTTGCATCACTGAACGCTGGGGGAATCGTGCGCTCACTCCGAAAGCTGCATGAAATAAAGAAAAATTTCCAATCTAGAGTTATTTATGCCCATCAACCAAGCTTTTGCTTCCTCACCTGTTTCCACTTCAACATTGAATGAAATAGGTTTTATTTTTTGGAGCGGCTCCAAAGAATAATGAGTTGTCACGTGAAAGAATCTTTGGACCTATCAAAAGTAGAGTTTGTGATTGTGGAAATTCTCAATCCGGTATATCACTCCAGGACAAAGCATCTCGATCTTGATGCTCATTACATTCGAGGTCTCGTCGTAGATGGTGTTCTTTCTCTTGAGTATTTTCCTACAGAGTAGCATGCATCCGATATCTTCACCAAATCCTTAAAAGCCGTGAAGTATGTGCATCTTCGTTCCTTACTTGGGACGAGGGAAGTTGTCATCAAGGGGGAGCAGTAATGACTCCTTCCTTCCTTTGTTAGTGGGATTTTCTCCCAGCCATTATTAAGGGGGAGTGTTGGAATATTTTATATTCCTTGGAAGGTAATAATGTCTTTGTATTATGTCGTAAGATATCCACAATCTTATGTAAAAGAGTAATACATTATATCCCATATTCATTATGGTAAAGTATACTCTTGATATTCATTATTATATAAAGAGATGTTATTATGGAGAATTATATTATCCCACATGTAATGTGTGAGAGTAATTCCTCCTCATCTCTTAGTATATAATAGAGCCAAGGGAGTCACATCACTCATCATGATGTTTACTTATTCAACACAAGTATTTCTATATTGTATTGGGGTTATTGGCATAAGCTTTAGGGAGATATTCTAGAGATAATAGAAGACTACCTTCCCATGGATGTAGCACAATTGGGTGAACCATGTATATCTAGTGTACTCTTTTTTCTTGTTCTCTTTCTGTCCTTATTGTTGATATATTATTGTTTTGCATAGATAGGTAAGCTAGTTTAGCTAGATCCATATCTCTGACAAAATGTCCATGTAATGGGTCTCATTCTGTGGAGTATGTTACTGATTGGTTAATGTATCCTCCATGGTGTGTTGATGATGATGTTTCTAGCTATGGTAGTTAAGTATATGCTTGCATCCCTTAATTTGTTTAGGTGAATGGTACATTGATGAATAGGTCTGTATGCCTAGGCATTCTATTCATTCTGTTGTGCATGTCATTGCCTTTTCTCTGCACCTTTGCATCTTTATATGATGATAGAACTCATATGGATTTAGGATTAAGGATTAGGGCTAAGTCCTTGCATGTTATATCATCAATCTACCTAAAATAAATAAACTGATACCATGCCAATCTATGTGTGCATATATAAGGTTTCATCTCCATGTGTTCCTTGATGTATGAATCTACATATGTGAATGACTCATTAAACTGTTGCATAATTACATTTTCCATTGGTGTAATGTCCTTAGATCGCTCATTGATGATTTAGGTCTAAGTCTGGTAAATGTGTAGGGCACTCCAGTCAGGATTTGGGAAAGGAATGGATACCTGTAGATCAGAAGAAGGGGGAGAGGCATGGAAGAATGGATCAGAGCTTCTATAGAGTGTTGAAAGAGGTAAAGATGGAGTGTATGGCTTCATCTGTACATGGGAAAGGATTGAAGGAGCCTTGGAGTGATTCAAGACTCCCTGTGAGTCATGGGAAAAGAGATGGAGTCATGGTAGAAGGTAGACAAATTCCTTGAAGAAGGTTAAAGGCACCTAGAGGAGGTTATGGGCAATAAATCTAGTTGGAAAAATGACAAGGTTAGAGAACTCAGTTGGACAGGGGATTACACCAGTGGATAGAGCTCTCCAAGAGATTTCAAACGGTACCAGCCTTGCCCAATTTGGATTAAGGATGAAGGAGTTATGCCTCTGGAAAGTTTGCAAGAGCAGAGGAAGTGTTTCCGCAGTTCCGCATCCGTAATGCAAATTGCGGATTACGAACGTTGGAAACTAACGTTGGATTTGGACTTCCGCATTTCCGAGTTCCGCAATGCGGAATTGTAGAATGCAAAAGGATAAATTTTCTAGAGGATTGAATTTGGGTCTCCGCATTTTTGCATTCCGCAATGCGAATTGCGGAAAGGGAAATTTTCTCGGGATAGTGATTGGATCTCTGCATTCCCGCATTCCGCAATGTGGATTGTGGATTGCAGAAGAGGGAAGTTCCCAGGAAGATAACTTTGAGTTTCCACACTTCCAAGTTCCGCAATGCGGATTGCAGATTGTGGAAGGAGGTTTTGGCAAAGCCATGGAGTTGGATTTCCGCAGTTTTGAGTTCCGCAATGCGGAATTGCGGATTGCGGAAGGAAATTTTGGTATGGTGAATTGCAGTCCCGCATTCCGAATCCCGCAATGCGGATTGCCGATTGCAGATTGGCGATTGTGGATTGATGGCCATTGTGGCTGTGTGTAAAATGGAGATTTTATGGAGAAAACATAAAATAATGGGTCAGGTTGTCTCCCATTGCCTCTGAAGGACACCGAGGCGATCGAGGATGTGACACTAAAACATTGTAGACAACTGCTTGTAAAAACATAAAAACACCAGAGGAAAAAACCAATAAAAATCAGCTGAGAATCCATTGTCAAAATTAATTTTGTGGACTACATTGCAACTTCGATCTGAATCGATGGGATGAATTGTTTTCAATTTTTCTTCAAGGAGAATATGAATAGGTTATCAAGGGTCGTATGGTGTTCACCACCTCGAATTTGTACGTAGTTGGTGCTCATAATTGCTAATTCATAGGAATCGTGTAACTACTGCTGCCAAAAGACACCACTCGCTAGCATCGCTTTTATACACTAACGACTTTTGTATAATATAAGCGTATTACGCTACCTTATATTATAAACCATAATACAACAATTAAGGTGGAAGAGTTAATTATTAAGGAACAATAAAATATACACCAGCTATATCAAATTCATAAAAAGGATCCAAGTGTATTTAACATTAATTGCAAGGAAATAAAATTGAAGGCAAAGTCCTGATGATGAATCCTAAGCCTAATGAAACCTGGCAAGGCGCTAAAGGAGAAGTGGAGAGGGACTTTAAAATAAGCCTATGATGACACATAGAGTATGCATATCACTGAAAAGGATCCAATACCATGTTACTCAAACACCAAGTAGAAGAAGAGAGCATTAAAGTAAAATAGAGGAAGAAAATTATGATAAATAAGTTGAAACAAATTGAATTAATGAAATGGATGCAAAACACAAGTACAAGCAATACTTAGTTAAGTAGAAGGGTAGGAAAGATGAAGACAACACATGGGTTTATAAATAAGAGTATACAAAAATTTGCAAGAAGAAGAGTATTACAAAGGAAGCAAAGGCAACAAAGAGTATGTGCCTAAGCCTAAGTAAGAAAGAGGGATTGTAGTGCTATGGAGGCATATGCTCTCTATCTTAGTGAATATTGTTTGTGGATCACTTGGATTCTCTTTCATTAATCGAATACCTTGGATCTTATACGATTTTTTAAGGGTCAATTTCATGTTCCAAGCTGAGCTATTTGTCAAGCAGTTTATATAGTACCAACATCCGAGTTAGAATCCTCGCCAATTTCAAATCCTCCACCAGTAGTTCGAAATTGAGTTTATATAATCTCAAACTTGTCCAAAATGGAACCCAAAAACAATCCAAACAACCCAAACAACCCAAACACTACCAACACAAAATCAAAAAGGTATTTGACTGGAAGATGCAGCATAGAGAAGGTCTGCAAACCAAACCAAACTCAAAAATGGAGAGGGGATGACCCAATCCCTAGGCTTGACTGCTTGGCGCAGCCTGTGGTCAAACTCAGAGCGCTCATCACAGGAGGAAAATAGGTGAACTGCGCCGATGGCACATGATGTCAAACTGAGATGAGTGACGGCGTCGCAAGTTGCAGAGCAACAATTTGCGCCCAGGAGAGGTCATCGCTCTGGCTATATTACCTAGATGCGACGGGTGAAATCTCAATGCAAAAATAAAAAAGATCTCAAAAAATGAGTTATCAAAAGGTTTGACAATCATACATACAGACTTAGAGAAAGCTAACAATCTCTTCAACAAGAAGATCTGATGGTGAAAAAGGATCAGGAGGAAAATGAAATGGCTAACAAAGAAATTAGAGAAAATGAATTTCAAACTGAAAACTCAAAATAATGTACATATTCCCCAATATGGTCGCCAAACTTGTTATCGGACAATCTACCTAAAGCGAACTTAAGGCGCGATCTCCCTAGTTCAATGTGAATCTAGAACAAGTGGGACAGAATATGAAACTGCTTCCCTAGATTTAGTTAAAGATCGAGTGATTAGATGTCTTACCTCTAGCTTGTAGATCTTTCTCCTTGATGTAGTGCCAAGCTCCACGGTCGTCAGATCTCAGCTGCAAGACCTGTCAAGACATACAGAACAAATAAAGCAGTAAAAGAATATCTAAACAGTAACAGATCTAAATAAATGGTTAAGCAAGTAAACTACGCAAACATTATTAATACAACAACATTTGGTGGAAAGAGTTTATATTATTGTATTAAAAGAGGGAAATACAAAAGAGAGATGATTACAACCAAAGCTTAACGTCGCAATCCTCCTCCAAGAAGCTAATGCCAAAGCCTCCAAAGGAAGTATAGGTCTCCCAAGAGATGAGTAGAGATCTCCTAAGCTAATTTCACCAACATGCAAGTGCTATAGACTTCCTCCCTTTGGAATGGGAATGAGCTTCATATATATAGTACTAAGAGATAGGGTAGGTTGAGATATAGTGGGAGAGGACTAAGGGATCCTCCCAAAGGGCTAGGGAACCAAATGCCGGCTCCCCCTCTAGGTTAGGGATAGAGATCCACATCACACACCTTCGAGAAATGACTCGAATATGCCCTTTATCCATTTAACTGACATCGTCGCACTCTGCATTAAGACAACTTGCAACGACGCATGTTGCACAAGAGTAACCTGCGACGACCTATCTAAACCTTATGGGAATAGGTCAATATCTCTTCCAGTTTGATTTCTTAGTCATGGGAACTTCAGGGATGTTTAAACTGAATCTTAAGGTGGCAAGATTTAGGTGTAACACTGGTGCACAGGTTCGCAGTTTTCTGTTTTTTTTGGTTTTTTGGTTTTCTGGTCCAGAAGTCAAACTAGGGTTTGAATTTCTCGGAGATCTACTCACTCAAAAGGTTCGATCTAGGGCTCATAATTTCGCTTTTGAGGAGGAGCATCTAGCCATGCTCTCAGATTCCAAAAATTCCAACTTTTGCAGAAACCCTAATTTTCACCAGAGGAGGAGAGAGGTATTTTCACCTTGTGAAAGATGTCCCATTCAGGCTAGCTTTGATACCATGTTAAGTTTAGCATAAAATTCACAACAAGAGCATAATAAGGATCACTGAAAGAAACACAATCATAAGATAGACACAAATTTATCCTGGGAATCCCTCATGGGGTGGAAAACCTAGCAAAGCTTTCCTCAATATAGATGACCAACAAATACAAAGATGTAAACTCCAAACAGGTGCTCCTTCTCCTCCTTCACAAATCTCTCTCTCTCCTATGCGCAATTCACAAGTGAGTGAATGAGTGAGTGAGTGTGATAAATGAGGATCACACATCCTCTATTTATACTTTACCTCACTTGACTTTTTCCCTAACTAGGCCGACTTCTCCTAGGAGAGTCTAATAACCCCTAAACAATTAACTCAGGGCCGACCCCACTAGGGGACTCTAATAACCCTAGTTACAACATCCCGACGGAGGAATAAACATCTCCAGATATACAATAAAGTCTCGACGGAGGAATGAAACATCTTCGAAAAAAGTACAAATAGAATATTCTTAGAAGTTACAATATTTCAACAAGGACCACCTACACATATGCTAGATAGAAGATAACAAGGGGAATGACAGTGTCTCACAAATGGGTAGAGTGATGAGAATGCTTCCAATAGACTCTAGACAAGCAACCACCCTATTTCTCTGTGGGGACAAACGACCTTGCATCAAACAAGGATGAGTGCTCGTCACCCAAATGCACCAATGATATACCTGCTAGATCATATACCTGAGTCCCTGATCTAAACTACTTGAATCACACTGAAGCACTGCATATGAATATGCCATGGGCACTTACATCAATTTGCTCTGGATGATAGAAGAATGGCTAACTTAGTCACCGACCTAGTGTCATGGGGCTCAGTCTTGGCATGAGACTGTCAAATTTATAAGCTTAGGATCCACTGAATGCATAAGAGTGATCATCGAAATGTTGTTCATCATCAACTGATCTCATCAAAATGTGTAAAGGACTGGCTCAAAAATATACTGGAAACCGATCTGCAATCATGGTAGCCAGGCTACTATGGATGTGACAATAGTACTTTCCTCAGAGATTGAGGAGGGCACATTGAGATCTTAGATCAATGATTGATTGATTGAGAGAGAGAGGGACACACTTCAGAGGACAGAGAGGGCGCACTCTTGAGCAGGGGCACACTTCTGAGACAGAGAGGGGCACATTCTTCATTACTCAGAGCAGAGAAGAGGCAGAGGGCACACTTCTACTGTTGGGAGGATAGTAGAGGCAAAGGGTTCACTTTTTTAGGGAGAGAGAGGAAGTCACTTCTTCTAGAGATTGGCAGAGGAATTCCATTAGGCATTTCAAAACATAGCAAAGTAGAGGGCACATTCCTCGGAGCATCAGTTGCAGTTGTTGTAGAGATTGGGTTTGTCCCACAGATCTGGTATGCCTTCCAAGGATTAGGTTTCTCTTCTTGTGCAAATTTATGATTGTAAAACATTCTATTTTCTCTCTAGATCAAGATTAAGAAAGCCCTAGTTTGCTGGTTTTCCCCACTGGGGTTTCCAGGATAAAATATTTGTGTAATGGGTGATTGGTTTCTTGTTCTGCTGTGCATGTTTGACAAGTTAATGAGCTTATGTATTGCTGCTTATAAAATCAGATCTAAGATTTAATTTTGTGTATGCATCTGGGGTATTTTATTGTAAGTAGTAATTAGAGTTGAGCTTAGAGATAAAATTAACAATTTCCACGCTGGAATCCTTGTGCAATTTAATTTGGTTCAAGCAGGGGGAGAAACAAAATTTGCAATCGAAAACTAGGGTTCTGATCGCATGTTTGTGCTAACCATAGATTGCAAGGGCGGAAGAGAATTTAACCTAGGGGTCACAAGGCTCCAAAGCTCTTATCTACAACTCAAAAGAAAAACTCTACTCGCCTAAAACCCAATAAACTAAGCACCAATGGCTTAAATTCCCTGACCCAAACGAGACAAAACATCTACTACTTGGGCTAAGAGACCAATCCAAGCGGTTGTGTGTACTTTCTTGGCACTGTCAATGACTGGTGTAGGGGAGTGAGTGGCGGTTGGTGCTTGATTCTCATCCATTCTCTCCATGTGGTTCTTTGCGTGAGGTCGGGCTCGCAACAGGAACAATGTAACGATGTTTTCGAATGGGGCATAAAAGGATATTTATAGGGAAAATGACCCTCCACCCTCTTCTAAGCTTTAGATGATTGCAGGGTTAAATGGTGGCTTAACGAGGTTGAGTGGTAAAAAAATGAGACTTGTGGCGATTTTGAACGAGTCACGCCAGAACATTGCAGCGACTCTGGACGAGTCGCGCCGCAACGTTTTGGTGGAATTGGCCAGGTATCGTCGATGCACCCCTTTTCCACTATTGCGGCGAATTTATTTTAAGTGTCCCGCCGCTTTAAACGAAGTGTGCCGCAATGTTGCGGTGATTCTAGATGATTCATGCCACAACGTTGCTATAGAATTAACCAAGTTCTGCCTGTGTAACTGAGCTTTCACACTTCTCTACTGTTGCGGCAAAACTCGACTAGTTTGCTCGTCGTTGTAGCAAGATTACAGGAGTATGCCATTACAACCGGGGCATTTAAGGTGAGAAACCCGCCGTTGCGGCGACTTGGAGCGAGGGACTCGACATATCGGCGAACATTTCGGAGATAGGCGACATTGCAGTGTTTGTAGCGAGTTCGTCGAAATAACGGTAAACAGGTGTAAAACAAAGCTATCGTTGCGGCGGATAAGGATGAGTTCACCATTGTTGCGGTGGACTGAGTCCATCTCGATGCAAAATAAAAACTCAACAAAAGACGTCGAAACACGAAAACTCAGAAATAAATGACGAAATGCAAAAAGACTTGGAAAAAGTTTTAGTGTTTCTTTCCTATTGAGGTCAAGTCTTAAGACAACACTAAGCTTGAGGAAAAAGGAAGTTTTGCTCAAAGTAAGGAAAACAAGGAAGGGGCCCATTACTTCCCATAAGAAAGTAATGGGGAAGGTAATTGTAGGTGCACCACATTTGTAGGCTATACTAACAACCAATGATACTAAACCATTTTAGTGCTACAACATAGGTAGTCTTGGAGATAAGTGCAAGATTAGGCCAAGGGGGTTAGAGTTGCAACAATAATAAAGAGTTGCACGGCTAGTGCCTAAGTGCACCCGTCAAACCAATGTAGTAGCTCCTTTCCAATTTACGCTTAATTGAGATAGAAGGTAGCACAAAATCCTTGTCCATATCCATGTTTGACATTGTAGGAGATGTTGGTACTTGTTCCACTTCAAATTTTGGAGCTATAGATTGCAAGCTATACATAGGTAACTTTAATGGCTCTATAGATTAACCTTGATGATCTACTTGATGACCCATAGTTAGTGGTTGGTCCCACTCTTTTAGTATCCATTGAAAAGACTAATACCAAAGTACAATGTCACTACAAGGTGTTCCATAAAAAAAATGAAAACTATGGATGACCCGCTTGCTTAATTTGGGTCATAATTCAAACTTTAGGCCTAGTCTTATGAAAAATTCATGAAGAACGTCAATATTCAGAACCATGTTATCATCATTTGGCACTGGTGGAAGTCGAGGCAAAGGGGTTGAAGGTGGAGATGATTGAGAGAAAGCCAATACAAGAAGGCATGCCAAATACTATGGTAGATTGGGAGGAGATGGGGGCCTCGATAGCACACTATGTTGATCATAACAAGAGAGTGGTACTCTTGAAAACTATGGTTCTAATGTGTTTTGCATCCAAAGAAAATTGGATTATGGGAAAACGAGTAGAATGGATTTGGGGAAAGCGAGTATGCAAGGGGAGGGGTGGAGAAAGAGTAGGGTTGTGATTGGAAACATTATCACAAGAAGATTGTTATCACATCCACAGTAGCCGGGACTACCATGTCTTCATACCAGTTTCCAGTACTTTTCTGATCCAGTCCTTTTGCCATGATGCATGGGATCGACAGATGATGAGAAGCTATTCTATGATGACTCATATTTCAACAGACCCAAAGTAGATACAGTGCGGCCTTATGCCATGACTTAGCCTCATGACCTCATATTTGATGACTGAGGTGGCAATTTTCTTCCATATAGAGCAGTGTGATAGTGCCCAGAGTTATGCAATAGTCGTGTTCCAGTGACATTGGATGGTTCAGGTGATGGATACAGGTATATGACCCAATAGGTATATGGTTGTGCATTGGATATCTACGTTGTGCTCTTTATTTATCTTGATAGCTTGATTGGGTATTTAGTGGTCATGATATGACAATATATTTATGTGGTTATTGGTCGACTGTTTAGAATTGAAATGTTTCAGTTGCTTGGAATTATAATTTATTGTGTATACTCATTGGTCTCACCCTCTTAGTAGTATGGACTTGGTCATTCCCACTATTTATGGCTTGCTAGTTATGGAATCACCTGTCATCTTTCCCCATCCATCTATTCTCTTATGTATTTGGTTGTATCTTGACTTACATTTATCCTGTGATATGGAGGACTTCCCCACTTATGCCTCTATGTTGGATAGACTCCCTATTGTTACGTGTCTCGGCTTTGAGTTGTGCAATAGAACTTGCCAAATCCTTGATCCTTCTGGGCCAGGAGAACTTGCAGGTGTTGGTTCCTTGAGATTAGGTGAGTTGGTTTCTGAAGTCTGGACCTCTCTGGTCGGTTTCCCCCGATGTTTGGTCTTGGTTGTGGATGATTTCACCTAGTTTCCTGAGTTGTGTCAGCTAAAACTTGAAGCAAATTGGTTTACCATCATGTTGATGCCTGGAAAATCCTAGCATCGACAGTAGGGATTCTCCCTAATGAATAATCCCAATTAGATCATTCACTGTTTGGAATAGGGAATCCGTCTGGTTAACGGTCCGACTACCGTAGATATGTTTTATTGAAGTTACCGGTTGTGGACCGGCTCACCGTTTATATCTTATGTTTAATTATGAGTATGCAAGTGCCCTAATCTAAATGATGCAAAACCTACAATTGACAGGAAAAAGCCTCACAAGTGATGCGCAAGTTCTTACCTCTCGTCTTATCACTTCTACCTTATCAATTGACCAATCCTATTCTAACTTAACTAATCTATCCTTGCAAGAAGCGAGTTTTAATGAGAGTAATATCTCAGAATGTTTATACAAATAAAACAGATAACTATTTAGATAAAGTATTTACATTCACAATAGAAATATACAAAGATAGCTTTGATGACATTTATATCCATTTATTACTCTTATATTACACATACATTTGCATAGACAAGTAAAATCATTCGTTACCATCGAAATAATTCAATAAAGTCAGAAAGATCTCATAGCATGAGGATGAACACAAGAAGAAATAATTTTGATCTATTATCCAAAACATTCCACGCAAAATCCATGTAAGCTTTACCCAGCAAATAGGTCTTTCGCATTAGCAGAAAATTAGTTTTCTTACAGAATGTTTCCAGCTTCTATTAACCAAAAAAAGCCCTTTCTAATCCTTTTTCCCTTCTATTTATCTTACAAGAGAATTTATCCTTACATGACCAATCGTTTCACCTCCCTTCTGACTCTTGGATTGCTAAATTTTTGTCTTTTGTGCTTGCAAAACCAAAAATAGATAATTATTTACAAATTATATTATTCTTCCGGTGGGGCCTCTAAATTATAAATATAACTATCCCACAAATCAGTTTCATGAAATATTACATTACATTGTTGAGGCTCTAATAATTTTAAAGAGACCTCATGAATAGATAATTCTTTCCCCACACTTATTAATCCTTTAGTAGTTGATTTATAAATTTCTTCCAGAAAATAAGCATTCACATATGCTTGTCCTATGTGTTGTTTGAGATCTTCTTCATTAAGCACGTCCAATTTCCTGATGTACTCCAGGTCTTCCTTTAAGCTGTCTTTCAATTCTATTAGACGTTGGTCTTTGGTGGGAAACTCCTACATATCTTGAGCAATTGAAATATGGAATTTCTCATGCACTTGGCAAATATCTTTGTAAATTCCTTCACACTTTTAGATAGTCTTTGGTACTTCTGCTTGTATTTTCCTAGAAGCTTTTCTGCAACTGTCTAAAAGAGATATATCTAATTTGAGTTCTGCGGTTGTCTTGTTCGACAAATGATCATGAAAGTTTGGATTTTCTCCTTTCCAAGTGATCAACTTCTTTACTTTGTGAAACGTACTGATTAATTTTCGTTTTACGGTGAGAGTTCCTGCAGAAATTTCCTTCATTTGGTCTATCATCTTTCTCGTTTTATAAATTTCCTCAGCCAACAATTCTCATGAATGGCATATTTGTTCCTGTACTTTACAGGCATGCTCATAGAATGGTGTCATGTCTTGCTTTTGATTTTGAGCAACTTTGACCTGCTCCATCAAAGATTCATTTTAATTCATTAATTCATCAACCTGGGACTGTAAAAATTCCTTCTCAATTATTATCGCATTTACGTGTGCTTGCAAAGATTCCTTTTCGCTGATCCAGGATTCCACCTGCTGATTTCATTCTCCTCCAACTCATTAATCCAAGAATAGAAATCACTTCGATCTCCTTCCATGATCACAAGTTGCACATTTAAGACATCCTTTTCATTCTCCAATTCCTGATAATCTAGCAATAACTTTTCCTTTTCAACTTCCACTATATCATGTTTTCCTTTTAATTCAATTCCTTCACCTCTGGATTTCACCAAGTTATCCTTCAACTTCAACATTTTCACTTTGATTCGCTCCATATCATTCATCAACTTGTTAACATTGTCGGCATTGGCCTGGGTAGCTGCTATATTTACTGAAGTAGTGAACTTGGGATCTTTGTGGGTGCCTTCTACTAAGGTATTTTCTTGTATAGTTACTATATCTGGCTGAGTACCCATTTTCAACCTTTTCTTGGTTCTTCTCAAGATCGTATTCTGCTTGGGCTAAAAAACTATAGTATCCAATTTTGCTACAGAATGCTTCTTCGAAGGAGTAAAAGGTGTGAGCCTGAGATCAACGAATGGAAGATGTCCTCCTATAAGCGGGATTCCGGAATCGTCAAGTGGATCTATTTCCATGTTTTGAAAACTATGATCTTCTTCTTGGATCGCTTCATCTTCCACAACTTTCTTGAATCTAGCTTATTCCTCCTTTTGTTTCTCTAACTCGGCTACTTTATTTGCTGCTCCTTGCTCTTCTTTTCTTTTCTTTTCCTGCTCGGCTTCTTCTTATTTCTTCCTTTGTTCTTCCTCTTTATTCTGTTCTTATTCTTCTGCTGCCTTTGCTTCTTCTTCTTTCTGTCTTAATTCTTCCTCTTGCTTTCGTCTTGCTTCTTCTGCTGCTACAACGTCTTCTCTGGCCTTCTGTTGATCTACTTCCTTAGCAGTATCTTTAGTTTGACTAGAACTTACTCCATCTTTCCGGCCAAATCTTTTGTTTAAATCTTCCATATTATTCTCCCTTCGATATACTTCTTCATCCTTTAGGAAGTGGTTTGTGTATTCAAAGTGAATCTTACATGATGCGCAATGTTCGGTTTCCTTTTGTAATTTGTCATTTTCGATGAAAATATTCTCTCCAAAACGAAATGCCTCCAAGTCCTTTATGAAAACCTTTGCTCCTTTAACCTTAGTGAATTTATATGCCCCGATGGTGAAGGGGAGTGGAGGGTAAGAAGCTTTTTTATTCTCGTTAAGAAAGTGTCCAACTCCATTGACAAAAAATTGTCTTACAGGCTCCTTATGCATTACATAATATGTGGCATATTTTGGCATCATATAAGGAGCTTCAGTTCCTCCATACATTTGGATATATATTCCTTCTGGGGTAAAGTAGTAATCCTCGTAGTCATTGATCACAGTCATTGCATTATCCGACAAACAATTAGGTTCCTTGTTAAACATTAACCTGTATAGAGGAATTATGAACTCCTCACATATAAGCTTGTAGAAGCTTGTATATTTATGAGCCCACATTATTTGGTAAGCCACATAGAGAGGGGTTTCAGCCGAGACCCAATATCACCCCAACTTGCGGAACGTGTGCCTTATCAAGATAGAGTCAATGAGATAAGAACACACAAAGAATTATGCTCTTTTTTGAGTCATTCCTCCTTGGGATGCTGCTATCGCCGATGCCATACTCTCTGAAATAATGTCTGCACAATTGAAGACGGTACCATGGGAGGCGACATGATACATAAGAGGCACCCAACTAAGTTTGTAGATATTTGCGTTTTCCCTTCCAAATATTATACTTAACATCATTGCTATAATTTTGAAGGGTGTCTTTAGATTCTGTGCATCGTGCTCTCCACTCGCCCTCTGCCTCAACTTCTTTCTAGGAATCAACATATTCTTAGCATATTCATAATGGTCTATGTTGACCCCCTTTATCCATTCTTCTGTCATCATGACTTTTGGAGGTGGTAACTTATATGCCGTGCTAATATGAGCTTGCTGAAAAGACATGAATCCTTCTCCATTTTCCCCAGCTATGATTCTTGAGCTAACATCTACATGGGGTAAAATACACCCAATTACTTTTGAACATGGGAAAAGTTCTGGATGGGTGGCGGCCTTATGAAGACTTGATTTCTTAATATTCTAGTATACCATCATCTCCTCAATAGATGCATCCGACACGTTCTGGTCTTGGATCAAGTGGTATAATTCTCCCCATTTATATTCAGGAACTACTCCTGTTGCAGCCTTGGTGTCCTCATATTGGGTCTACATCATAGTTTCTGGGACAATTTCAATATCAGAATTGGATTCCGCGACCTTGGCTTTGCGCTTAGAAGTGCTCCTTTTCATTTCTGAATCCTAGGGTGAAAACAAGGTTAATGTATAAGTAAACAATCCAATGTTAAGGTAACAAATTTCAAGCAAGAATGATAATGAACATATAATATTTCGACCAAACTAATTCAAATAAATTGCATATGTATGACTTGTCAATATGCATTATTTATAAGAAATAAATATAGCCAAGGGGATTCATACTTCCATAATATCAAGTTTATTAGTCTGAGTATTTGTCTTTATGAACACGAAAACGCACTGTAAGATGAATTCCTTTGTTCTACCAATTATAGTTGATAATAGTATTAGCAACATGGATCCTAGTTCAAAGGTGAGAGTCCAAATGCAATATACGATGCATCAATGGTTACATGCGAAGAATTCTTCATCCTACAATGCGTCCTTAGCAAAACGAAGCAGATTTTTAATAAAAAAACCGCAGCTCTGTTGTTTAGGATTTCAAATAAAACCTTTTCATTTATTAATTTGTCAAGAGATATGTTAATATTAAAATCTGTTAATGGCTGGTGTAATAATATCGCTAAGATTTTAATCAAACCAATCCTACGTAATGAACTTCCCTCCTCATCCACTCATGGTTATCAAGTAGCATACTTAATGGCAACACACAACATTAGAGATGGAAATGGTTTAAGGCGGTCTTCTTCAGAGAAAGCAACAAAACTTAACCGGTTAAGGATGTTCCCAATGATGAGAAGTTTTCTATCAAACCAACTACTAGTGGCCACTATTTAATTCCAAAGTATGGGCTATTAAAACTCTTTCCTGGATTTGTGAAGACTTTCCTGAGGCATGGCAAGGACAATGATACGAGCCAACCAATGGGGTCAGCCAGTATTCACCCACTTCATAGCGATATGGAAATAGCTAATAGGTGTGGGATTGGTAATAGGAAATTGGAATAGATAGCGAATATGCAAGCAAGCTACGTGCTCTCAATAAGGGGATTCTCCCTCCACGATATACAGAAGTTGTGTAAGCGAACCCACTAAGATTATGGTCCTAGTTGTTCCACACTTTCCTGTCTTCTGCTACTGGTGCTTACCCTAATCAAATCATATATGTGTTTTATGGGAAGGGTGAGGCCGTATCTCCATTCATATATTTTCCTCTCACCCCAGCTAACAAGAGAAAACTTTAGATAATCTGTAGTCATAGTCAGGAAGTCATAGCCATACATAAAATTGCTAGTCATAGTTGGACTGCGCTAATCCGATGGGTAGACAAATTGACTTGGCTTATCGGGATGAGGATGTTGGATACTCATTTCCTAGGGTTAAGTCCCTCTGGTGAATTAAAAGCCACTTCCTCGAGGTATAGTGACAACAAGGTGCGGATATCGTTGAAAAGGTTCGAGGCTAAAGGCGACATACTTATTTCTGGCTAATTCCTTCTTCCGCGGGACTTGGCTTAGATGATTAAAACTCCTATTCCTACCCATAACCGAGAAAACGCTTCTGGGGGTTTCAATCCTATATATGCAGTCTTTGGCTTGATGTCATTTCAAAATTAGGGAAAAAGAATTAAAAGAATGTTGAAACCATTTAAATACATAAAGAAATCCAATTTATATTATGCATAACAAGTTTGATGGGCATGAGAAGCCTACTTGGCATACTGTGAAGAAAATAGATGTCACACTCAAACGGATTTAGGCAAGGTGTCGTCTAGGGATACGCTCCAAATCATCAAATGACGTTACAAAATGTTACTAAGAAATTTGAAATCCCCTTTTATAAACAATGAAAACCTAGTAATAAATGTGACTCGGTAATTGTGCCATCGGGGTCCAAAATAAGTTTTGAAAAAAATTATCAAAACCCGTTTTAGATTGAAACCGCATTGTATGCCGAAACTATTTTAGATTGAAACCTCATTTTGCACCGAAATTGTTTCAGATGCGAAATCATTTTACACCGATTCGCTTTGGGTGAGAAATCAATTGGACGCCGATAGACCAACCTTCTACCCTTACATCGGCGCAAACTTTCGTTTTACTCCGAAACGTTTTGGGCCATATTTTAGTTTTGTCATGATTGTATCGGTGCAAAAGGAAATTTTGTGTTGATACAAAATAAACTACTCTTTCAATTGATCAACGCATCGTATTTTTTCTTGGGCTAGAAATGCAGTTGGCTCAAAATGAAATTTATCTCGGTCGCATCAGCGCAAAACCCTAATTGAATCCGACCGTTTTGGCATGAAACTGAAAAATCTTTCGACTTTCTCGGAGCGGAAAACCGATTTTTCTCCGATCGGGTCAAATTTTCCTTCGACTGTGTCGGTGCAAAACTGTATTTTGCTCCGACCGTTTCGGCGCAAAACCAAAATTTTCTCCGATTGGTTCAAACTCACTTGTTCTCCGATCATTTCGACGCAAAACTTGATTTTGCTCTGATACAAAAAGTTCATTTTTTCTAAAAAAATTCTAAATGTCAAAAGGGTTTGCGAAGAATTAAAGGAGGGGCCCTACAATTTTACAAAAAATTTGGGGAAATGGTTGCAGCTGCAACAATTGGTGACTGGCTGGTGAACACATATCTTTAAACGAAAACTCTTACTTAGGATCACAATTGCTTCTACTCATTAATCAATTCTAATTGTAGAACTATTCCCTTTAATATTTCTTTCAATGATTTTAAAGTATAAATTTTAGGCAGGGAGAGGAGCTTCTTGAATCATATTGGTCATTTATTTTGGGAAGTAGGGAAACTTGGACCATATTTCTTGATCACTCTCTCGAGGCCATAATATGGAGTTCTTTATTAGTCATGTCTCTTGGTTTCCACTAAATATGACACCACAAGATCGTAACAATATCAAACAGATGTATTCGTGTGTTCTTCATTCCCATGCTACTAACATTTCTTTGGATGTTTTTTTAACAAGTTTTGTAGTTCGAGTCTTTCTCTTAAATAGATTTCCTTAGGATTCAAACATTTGACGTGGGTTCTTCCATCCATAATGTCCTTTTGTGTGAGTGATGAATAATTATTTGGTTTTTCATACTCACAGAAAGAGAAGAACCTTCTGGAATATCATCAAGTGAATCTTCTTGACTGACTGTGTCGTATTTTATTTTCGAAAACCCACTTCTTTGATGGATATGGAAAATTTTAGAGAATTTTGACACTTATTTATAAGTATTTTGGCTACAATTTCTTGTAGCATAGGATCATTTTAATTTCCACACATATGCAAGACTTTCTTCCTTTCCATGGGTCAACTATAGTAGGCCACCTGAGAAGGTTATTTATGTGTGAGTGAGTGGAGCCCCAAGATAGTAATTTAGAATTCACAGATCCTGGTTATTTTACAAAGTTTATACTGACACAAAATGAAACAAGAATCAGGTTTCCCTTTTTAAAATAAAGCATCAATTAAAATCATTAGTCATATAGCTTCTACAAAAAGAAATTCTTTTGTTTTGAAGCCAATTCTAATCATTCTGAGATTCTTAGAGTTTTGTATAAGAGTGCTCATATTTCTTCTTTCCGGCGTATTACTCTAAAAATTGAGTTGGGCTATATTTAAAAAAACAAAATCAAGAAAGTAAATTAATGGCAAAAAAAAAATTGCAGACCAAAATCATGATAAGGTTGAAACCTAATAACTTGAAAATGAAAGAAAACAAACGAAAAGACGAAGAAAAAACAAAATTTATTTATGTACAAAGGTTTCCCTAATCCTAGGAAAAGTATTGTTTGAGTGTTAGGCCGTTGACGGGGAGGTTTTCCTTTTCCCCTCGTAAATATTGTAAATTATAATTTGTTGGGCCAAACTTTTCCACAACTTGATAAGGGCCAAGCAATAAACGTTGGAAATTGGTGTGCTTTCCCTGATCCTCATGAAGATGATCCCATTTTAGAACTAGATCTCCTACCTCAAAGGTTTTCTTTCCATACATCCGGTTATCAAACCACTTTTTCACAATATCTTGGTGACAGTTGAACCTATCCCTGGTCTTTTGCCTTGCTTCTTCAAGTTTCAGCAGGGTATTAATGCGTGACTGCATGATTTCACTATTTGACCCTCCGGATGCCTGAGCTAATTGCAAGGAAGGGAGTAGTATGTTTGGAGGAAGAATAGCCTTTTTCCCATAGGCTAACGTGTAAGGAGAAATCCCTAAATAATTCTTTGGAATGAACCTATCTTCCAATAAAGCATTGGGAAGAGTTGTATCCCAATTTCTTTAGTTTGCAATAAAATTTTTCTTCAGTATTCTTATAAGGTTCTTATTGGTGGATTTCACTAACCCATTCCATTGAGGATAGTAATTAGATGAATAATGCAATTTTAATTCCATTTTCAAAAGCAAATGCACTCAACTTAAAAGAGGAAAAATAAGATGCATTATCAAAGACTAAAGAAATTGGAACCCCAAACCTAGTTATGATGTTTTCTTGTAAAATTTTGATGACCGCATATTCATTGACTTTGCGCAAAGGAATGGCTTCATTCCATCTTGTAAAATAATAAGTGGCGGTAAGAATATATTGATGTTGTAATGAAGAGTTGGGATTGATCTCCCCGATGATGTCTAAACCCCATTGATCGAATGGTTCCGAAACAATGATCGGTTGTAATGGTACTACTGGTTTTGATAGTCTACCAGTACTTTTCTGACATATATCACATTTTCGTGCGTGAGCATGCACATCCTTGAAAACAGTGGGCCAGTAATATCTGGCTCTCAATATCTTATGTGCTGTAGTGTCCCCGGAATAATTTCCTCCTGTAGGACCATCATGTAATTCCTTGACCACCTTTTTCGCATCATCTCTTCCAAGAAATCTGAGAAGCACTCCATCATAATTTATTCTAAAAATCACTCCATCATAATTTATTCTAAAAATCACTCCATCTATTATTTGATATGAGGATGATTTTAATCGGAGAGCCCTTCTTTTCTTATAATTCCACTGCTCTGGAAGATATCCATGCTGAAGATAATGAATTAAATCTCTATACCATGAATCTGGAGTGGTAAAAACAGAACATGCTTCAAATAAATTCATTTCAGATTCCGTTTCCCAACCATGATCTTCATCATTTGGATGTTTAGTAAGTAACTTGCATAATCCTCTACCTTTGACAATATTGGATGGTTTAAATTCTAGATCATATTCTTGTAATGCTGTCACCCGATTTCCACGTCTTTCTTCCAATTCCTTTTGTACAAATAAAGAACTGACAGCTGAATGAGGTATTAAAACCTTGGTTCTATTCTTCAGAATGTAAGGTCTGAACTATTTTACTGCTTTAAATACTATGTATGCTTGTTTGTCTACAGCTGGGTAATTCAATTCAACTCCCTGTAATCCATTGATCATAAAAGATACTGGATATTCGTCTCCTTGCTCTCCTTTCTGTGTGAACATTGTTGCGAGAGAATGATCTGAAACAAATGTATATATAATGAAATCCTTTTCAAAATCTGGACTACTTAATGAATGTGCATGAGCAATGGAATTTTTTATATACTCGAACGTGTTCTTTTCGATCTCAGTCCATTTGAACTGCACACTTTGCTTCACCATTTTTTGCAAAGGTTTTACAATTTATGCAAAATATGGCACAAACCTTTGCACACAATTTATTGTGCCCATGAATAATTGCATAGTTTTCTTATTATGGGGCATGGGAATATGGATTATAGCTTGAATTATTTCTGGGTCTATAGAGATTCCCTTTCTAGAGATGATGTGTCCTAATAACTTTCCTTCTAGAATAGCAAAAATGATTTTCTTAGGGTTCAAAGACATGCCATACTTCCTACAATGTTCAAAAATCTGTTTTAAATGAAAAGCATGATCTTCTCTTTTCTTGGAAAAGACTATCACATGATCTAAATAAATAACACAACTGTGGCCGAATAAACCTCAGAATGCGATATCCATGGCCCTTTGAAACGTGGATCCAACATTCATATGACCAAAAGGAATTATTCTATAAGCGAATGTTCCCCATTTTGTGCGAAAGGTAGTCTTGAGTCGGTCCTTTTCGGCCACTAACACTTGATTATATTCTAAAAATCCATCTAATAAGGAGAACATCTCTGATCCCGACACCAATTGTAATACAATTGTAATATTTGTTCCATCGATGGGACCAGATAGTTGTCTTTGTCCGGCGCTCTATTTAAATTTCTAAAATCGACACATAGCCTTATCTCTCCTGATTTTTTCCTCACAGGTACCAAGTTTGCCACCCATTTAGAATGTCTAACTTTAAAAATAATGTATGCATCCAACAACTTTTTTACTTCTTTCTGTTTTAATGGTTCAATCGTAGGATGCATTTTCCAAAGTTGCTGTTGAAATGGTTTTGCACCTTGTTTGATAGGTATCACATGTTGTATGATACTTGTATCACAAGTCTTCAAATCATCATACGTCCATGCAAAAATGTCCTTATATTGCTAATTTTTTTTAATGAATTTGCATCTTTCTCCATGTGAGCAACACTGTCCTAAATTGACATATTTAGGTTCCTGCTCCGTACCTAAGTTCACTAGTTCGTACTACATTGAGGAGCTATTTGTTTTGACATTTGTTGGCTTCCTAAATTTATGTTGTAGATCGAATAACTTTTCAAGAGTTTGTACCCCTTTTGGCATAAAATTTCCCTTATTGATATCCTTATCTTGTAATTCTAATTAGTGTTTGTCTTCTTCAATAATGGATTCTTTGAATGTATCTTCATCTGTCAAAAAGTTGATAATTTGTTCATCATCATCGGAAACTCTCCAATTTGTAATATTATTAGGGACAATTGGCCTGAAAATCAATTCAATGGAACATTTGTTATTGATCAGTACTAAACGTGAAGCAGAAGTAGCTAATAAATCAACATCGGCATTTTGCAACCTAGGGATGGCATTTATATTAAACACATCAAATTTAGATATTAAATTCCATACCTTAGATTGGTATCCTTTCAAGTGCGGAGATAAGCAATGAATGGTATTTCTTACTTGTTTGATAGCTATCTCTGAATCACCAAAAACCTTCAAGTTCTTTACATTTAAACCAATGGCTTTCATTATGCCCTCAATTAGAGCTTCATATTCAAAAGTATTATTTGTGCTTTCAAATTCTAGTCTACAACAGAGAAATTGTCTGTTTTCTTGGGGATCTACAAGAACACAACCGAATCCTGCTCCCTCTTGTGTCTTGGAGCCATCAAAATAAAAATTCCAAAATCTATCCTCTAATTTAACTATGTTAGTATGATCACCTACGTCAGTAACTAAATCTAGTATATTACAATCAATATCATCATCCTGTGCAAATTGAAGGAGATTGGGCTGTGTGTCTGAATCATGGCAATATTTTCTTCCTGATAGTTTTCAGGTTCAATTTCCAAAAAATAATTTCCCAAAACTGAAGATGAAAAGTTTACTGGTTAATTCTTACCTTCTAATTCTATCACATTATGCTTCATGTGAGGTTCTCTTAATACTTTGATTTGATTATGCTTATTTTGATATGGTAACCACAAATGAGACCAATCTGTTGCAAAATAACCATTCAATTTGTTTGACTAATCTCTACTCAATATTAATCCATAAGCTTCTGGTATGTATACTACCGTGATATCAATGAATTGACATACTATTGAATCTGCTGCCCATCTAATCAATACATTCTTCATTTCCCCAATAACTTTAACATCTAATCTATCTAGTTGGATGATACAAGAAGGGGATGCTATGGGTTTCCCATTGATTCTTTTACAAATAGATAGTGGCATGATGTTAGATGAAGCTCCATAATCTATCAAACAATTATGCACATTGTAATTAAAAATTTCAAAAGTCAGAAGAAAAGGAAGAGTTTGAGACTTTGATTTTCCACCAATACTTGCTTTGTTAATATCAGCATCAAACTCAATCCTTTCTGACTTTTTTTCTACTATACTGCTTGATTTTAAATCAAAATATTCCAATAATTTTTTTCTCTGTTGTGGAAGATTACACATTTCAAACAGAGATACATTGGATTTTTTCTTCTTTATATCTTCTATAATATCATACCCCATATTCTAATTTCCTTCAGTATTTCCACCAATATCAGATTTGTTGAGTACAGGGTTTACTGATTTATTGGTCAATGGATTTGTTTCCTTCGCAGCCCTTGGAAGACTAGTGGGTCATTTTTCAGTCACTTTTGGCTGTGATTGATTTGGGATGTTATTATTATTTTTTATGACTTCTTTAGCTGCTCTCAATTTTGGTAGTAATGTACTTTATTCTTCTACTAGTCCTTTACTCCTAGTAGCATAATCTATCGACGAAGCTTGTATTTCTTCTATTCCTTCCTCATCGTCCAAACCCAAATTTGGAGCCCAATCCCATAACACTAATTTGGTTTCTTCACTATGATCTTCTGTCTCATTCGATTGTTCTTTATCACGATCCTCTTGATCTAATAGTTGTGTATCCAATAATTGATTCATTACCAGAGTCATTGAATTTATCCATTGCAGGAAAGTTTTTTTAGAATGATGCTCTTGGTAGAATGTGCAAAAGTGATCCATGCCGACCTCATTTAAATTAAAAACAACATAATCATTCAATGGAAGCTTTGTGTTTTCTTCCTTTTTTTTGTAGAAAGGATTAAAATGTTTTCTCAACGAAGAACTAGTGCCCTTTTCCTTTTCCAAATCCACAATTTTATTTAATAACTTTTGAACCAATTTGACTACACTTTCCATCTCATTAGAAGAATCTTCCTTAGGTTTGGTTAGCAACAAAGGCCTTTTATTTACTGTCGGTTTTACTTCAACATCCATAACGTGTTTCATAATACTATTGATATCATTTTCTACTTTCTTGGCTTCTTCAAAATTTTCTGCTAAAGTACTTTTGCATGATATCTTAACAAACATGGCTATGGATGGATGAAGTGTTGTGGTGTAATATTCAATCAAGGATTCTTCAGCAGTTTTTGCAGCAGCGCTGAAACTATTTAAGACTGTAGTGAATCTTTGATTAAAGTCTTGTACTTTCTCTTTCTTATCCATTCTTAGAGACAATAATTCTTTCATGAGTGAAGCCAAAGTTCTCTGATCACCAAACTTGCTTATAAAAACCTTTTCTAAACCATCCCAATCTACTATAGAACTAGTCTGCAAGCTAAAAAACCAAGACAATGCTCTAGGTTCAAAAGTATATGGGAAAAGTCTACATACAACATATTCATGTTCTACATTCAGTAAATTTAACGCCAAGTAAATTTTTTTTAAATGATCATCAACAAAGACTCCTTTTACAGGATCAAACTTAGGTAATACTCGTTCTGGGTGTTTAGGTAAGTCATGTAAAGGAGTGGGTAAGTTGAGTGGTACTCTATCCCTCCACGCAGGTGGTGGATTAGCATTATGAGCCATTTAGCAATAAGCCGAGGAGAATGTGGAGGTGTGGGTGGGGGGGTGTAAATGTTTGTATGTGTGGAGAAGTTATCGACTCAGGAGAATTAGGCCTTAGTTTATTTATGGGATATGGTATCTCTTGTAATGATAAGTCTACTAACTCTTCCAATGACTCTACAAGCACAAAATCTCTAGTTTGCACAATTTTCCATCTAGGAGTCTGTATTCTAGGCAATAAAGGTACCATCGATAGTCCTCCAAGTTTTCTCACATAAGATATAGTGTGTCTCCTGAAATTATCTACTTCTTGGTGAGGAACATCATACAAACGTTCAGTATGATCAATTTCATAATCAAAATTTTCTCAATAATCAGTCTCAGAAATTAATTCTTTAGGTTGAGATCTTTCAATCGGAGACTTAGAGCAATTTCCTCGTGGAAACAGATTTCCTCTACCACCCATGCACTAGCAACCCTCCTTCTAGCACCAAAACTGTTGATGCCTGGAAAATCCTAGCATTGATAGTAGGGATTCTCCCCAATGAATAATCCCAATTAGATCATTCACTGTTTGGAATAGGGAATCCGTTCGTTTAATGGTCCTACTACCATAGATATGTTTTATTGAAGTTACCGGTTGCGGCCCGGCCCGCCGTTTATATTTTATGTTTAATTATGAGTATGCAAGTTCCCTAATCTAACTGATGCAAAACCTACAATTGACAGGAAGAAGCCTCACAAGTGATGTGCAGGTTCTTACCTCTCGTCTTATCACTTCTACCTTATCAATCAACTAATCCTATTTTAACTTAACTAATCTATCCTTGCAAGGAGCGAGTTTTAATGAGAGTAATATATGAGAATGTTTATACAAATCCAACATATAACTATTTAGATAAAGTATTTACATTCACAACAAAAATATATAAATATAGTTTTCATGACATTTATATCCATTTACTACTCTTATATTACATAGACATTTGCATAGACAAGTAAAATCATTCATTACCATCGAAATAATTCAATAAAGTCAGAAAGATCTCATAGCATGAGGATGAACATAGGAAGAAATAATTTTGATATGTTATCCAAAACATTCCATGCAAAATCCATGCAAGCTTTAACTAGCAAATAGGTCTTTCGCATTAGCAGAAAATAAGTTTTCTTATAGAATGTCTCCAGCTTCTATTACACCAGAAAATCCTAGTTTCTAATCCCTTCTCCCTTCTATTTATCTTACAAGAGAATTTGTCCTTGCATGACCAATCGTTTCTCCTACCTTCCGACTCTTAGATTGCTAAAAAAAATTCTTTTGTGCTTGCACAACCAAAAATAGATAATTATTTACAAATTATATTATTATGTCGGTGGGGCCTCTATGTTGTTGTAATTGTAACTTCGGAAGATATTCTTCTATTTATTATTATTATATAATTATTGTACTTTTGTTGTACCTCCGTCGGAGATGTTTTTCCTCCGTTCAGGGATGTCATTATTATAATTGGTCATGCAGAGTCATTGAGGTAAAACCTCCTTTGTAAGTCAGGGAATTAGATCCCCTATAGTCAAATGTAAAAGGTATTATTGAGTCTCCCTGGAGAAGTTGGCCCAATCAGTTTTAGTGAGGCTGACCTAGTTAGGTAAAAGGTCAAGTAAAAAGCAAAGTATAAATAGAGAGCCTTGCTCTCTGATTTGGACACACTACTTACTCACACAAGTTTGCATAGCAAGGGAGAGAAGACAAGTTCACTGGAAGCAAAAGGTAGAGAGCTGTAGAAGACATATTTTGGGTTTCCCATTCTTGCTTGATATTGTATTAGTGACAAATCTATCTTTGAGGAAGTCGTCAGGTTTTCTCCTGGGTTTTCTCCTTTATGGTTTCCTCGAGGAAAACTATTGTGTCTATTGTGTTTTGATGTGCTTGTTATTCTTTCAGTTAAATATCCTAGATATTATTGAATTAAAGTACAAACTCTAACATGGTATCATAGATAACCTAAAAAGAAGACATTGTGCAACAGTCAGAAACTAGGGATTTCTAGTTTGAGGTCTTCTCTCCACAGATCATCTGAAAAAGAGGGCTAGGATAACTCTCCCAAGGAGGGTGCATCTTTTGGAGGTAGAATAATCAAATTCCGAGAATTTTCATTTTTTGGCATGTTACTACTGTCGGGAGGAAAACTAGTGCAACAAGTTTTGGGGGGTTTTCTCCATCAATTTGGAAAAGTGAGTACAGTGGACAACTCGCCTTGAGGAGGCGCATCTTCCTATCCAATCAGAAGTTCAAGATTCCAACTTTGGAAAATTAGGGTTTCTCTCACAAACCCTAGGTTAGCCAACTCCAGAACCAGGTTGGGAATCTCAAATTGGTAAGACCTAAATATTTGTTATTTCCATTTGAGGTACTCATTCAATATGTCTCACCATACCAATATTGAGGATAAGCTTGAGGGAGGTGATAACTTCCTAGCATGGAAGTATAGGATTGCTCTTGTCCTTGAAGAAAATGATTTGGACAAGTATGTTAATGAAGAGGTTCCAGAACCAGAGGGATATGAGGCTAAGGCTATACACAAGAAGAACTTGGCTAAGGCCAAGAGAATCATTTTAGACTCCATTAAGGATCATCTCATCCCACATGTGTCATCCTTGAAGACACCCAAGGAGATGTTCGATGCATTGACAAGGCTATTCGAAGGGAAAAACATCAATCAGAAGATGACATTAAGGAACTAGCTCAAGAACATAAATATCCTGAACTCAGAGACCATGTAATCCTATTTCACAAGGGTATCACAGAGCAAGGATCAACTTGAAGCAGTTGAAGAAAAGGTATAATAAGGAGAGATCGTTATGACCACCTTGAATGGTATCCCAATATCATGGGACTCATTTATTTAAGGGATATGTGCTAGGAAGAAGTTGATCACATTCAACAGATTATAGGAAGAATGTACACAAGAAGAGGCTCAACTTGTGGCACGAGAAGAGAAGATGAGAGTGAATGATGATCAAGCTCTCATAGTTCACGCTAGAAGAAATCGCAACAAGAGGGAGCACCACCATCACAACAAGAGGGAGTACCACCATCACAACAAGAGGGAGAACCACGATCACGAAAGGAAAAGGAGACCCAGAAGAGATCTGTCCAATATTAGATGTTATACATGTAATGAGAAGGGACACTACTCCATAGATTGTCCCAGAAACAGAGGTTCCTCCAAGAAGAAAAACAATAAGAGACATCATGCTCATACCACTGAAGATGATGAACCAACAAGAAAAAGAACCAGAGAAGAAGAAAGAGATGATTCTTCAAGTGGTGAAGAATATGTCTCGATCTCAGCACTCACGGGAACTATCACACATGGGAGCAATGATTGGCTTGTAGATAGTGGAGCTTCCAATCACATGACGAGATACAAAGAATCATTTGTCAATATATCTCACATCTATCTAAGCACGAGTCACCTCATAAGGTGAAACTTGGGGATGATTACCAATACCCAATAAAAGGAAGTGGAGAAGCTTCCTACAAGCTAGACTCTGGAAAATATATGAAGATGAAAGATGTTCTATATGTTCCAGGATTAAAGAAGAACCTTCTCTCCATATCAGCACTAGATGCTAAGGGAATGAGGGTTTCATTCGTCGATGGCCAAGTCCTAATGTTTTTACAAGTTGAAGGGCCAACCCGAACAAGAATTGGTTCATGACTCCATGGAGCCAGGTGAACTATGGCACATAAGGCTTTCACATGTGCACTGTAGAGCACTACCTATTGCAAGCAAAGCGGTTTCAGGACTTCCAGAAATCCAGACAAGACATGAAGGAATTTGCAAGGGATGTGCGCAAGGAAAGAATGTAAAGAAGGTATTTCCTAGCAGTGAAATTAAAGCAAAAGGAATATTGGAGATAATTCACTCTGATGTATGCGGTCCAATGCCATCTAGCTCACTAAGCGGGTATAGATATTATGTTTCTTTCATAGATGATTTTTCCCATAATACTTGGATTTACTTCTTGAAAAATAAAGATGAGGTATTTAGCAAGTTCAAGGAATTCAAATCCTTGGTCATGAATCACACAAAGAAGAAGATCAAGACCCTTCGATCAGATAATGGTGCAGAATTTACTTTGGAAGAATTCAATAATATTTGCATAGAATCCGGGATTAAGAGGGAGTTGAGTGCTCCCTACAATTATCAACAGAATGACATTGCAAACCGAAAGAACAAAATGATAATGGAAGCAACGAAAGCAATGCTACATGACCAGGATCTTCTGATGCACTTATGGGAAGAAGCAGCAAGGAAAACCGTGTATGTACAGAACCGTACTCCTCACCGAGTACTAAGCAACAAGACTCCCAAAGAATATTTCTTCGGTGAGAAACCAAAGTCATCCATCTCAGGATATTTGGATTCCCAATGTACATACACATTCCGAAGCAGAAGAGGACGAAGCTAGATCCCTCAGGAAAGAAGGGAATATTCGTGGGATACAATGGCACTTCAAAGGCCTACTGAATATACTTCCCAGGATTCAAGAAGATCGACATTAGCAGAGACGTAACATTCTACAAAGAATTAGCATACAAAAAATCAAGAAAAATACCTATTGAAGAGACTAAAGAACCTGAAGAAACCAGAGTCAGATGCACAGCGATGGAAGAAGCAATTTCAGAAGATCATGAAGACCGCGACATGGAAGAACCACAAGAACCTATAGATCCACCTCGTGATAAGAACTTCCACAAGAGAAAACCATCATGGGTACAAGAAGCAATACAAGATGCAGATAAGTATGGCACTCCATAGGGGATGCACAGAGAAAGCAAGAGACCCAAACCATACTCCAGCTATGTGGACATGCTATGCGACATCATTGAAAAAGAACCTTCCAACTACGAAGAAGCAGCAGAGAAGAAAGAATGGAAGGATGCCATGATCGAGGAGTATCAATCAACTATGAAAAATGATGTCTGGGAGATAGTCCCGAGACCAGAAGAGAAGTCTGTTGACTTCGAAGTGGATCTACAAGATCAAGCATGTTGTAGATGGTAGCATTGAAAAAAAAGGCAAGGTTTGTGGCACGTGGCTTCTCCCAGAAGGAAGGCATAGACTACGAGGAGACATTTGCATCTGTAGTGAGATACACTTCCATCAGATCTATACTGGCATTGTGTGCGGTAATGGAATGGCAGGTACACTAGATGGATGTCAAGAAAACATTCTTGAATGGTGTAGTAGAAGAGGAAGTGTACGTGGAGAAGCCACTAGGATTTGAGACACATGACAGGAAGGCTTATGTGTGCAAGTTGAAGAAATCCTTGTAGGGACTGAAACAGGCACCCAGGATGTGGTACAACAGGATGGACAGCTTCCTGATGAGCTTGGGATTTACCAAGAGTAAAGAAGATTCCAACCTTTACTTCAAGGTTGAAGTTGGAAATCCAGTGATACTTCTACTCTATGTAGATGACTTGTTTGTAACAGGGGAGGATGATCTCATTGCAGATGCGAAGAGGAGGCTTGCTGCAGAGTTCGAGATGAAGGACCTGGGGATGATGCATTATTTCTTAGGCATGCAGGTGTGGCAGAGTGCGGATGGAATATTCCTTGGTCAAGGAAAGTATGCAGTGGAGATTCTAAAGAGGTTCAGAATGATGGAATTCAAGGAAATGGCCACACCCATGGCATTGAACTTAAAGCTACTATGTGATGCTTCATCAGATACTGTTGATGCCATGATGTACCGTCAGATGATTGGTTCTTTGATGTATTTGACGAACACAAGACCAGACATATGTTTTGCTGTGAACAGCCTGAGACAGTTCTTGATGGATCCGAGACATGTTCACCTGATTGTTGCAAACCATATATTGAGGTACCTGTTAAGTCAGTAAATTTTTCCCCATTTTTGATTTATTTTCTCAAGCTTTGGTTTGTTTTTCAATTTACCTCAGTTAAATTTTTGGTTTTAAGTTTTAGTTTTAGTCTCCTTAGAAACTCTATGGGTGATTGAATAAGTTTTGAGCCCATTCTTTTTAGATTTTATTTGATTTTTGGTGATCTTTTATATTTTAAAGGGGGTTATAGAAGGTCATATTTTCAAAAGTTGATTCATTAATGTGTTTAGAGAGAAGTTAGACTCGTTTCTTAAATCAAGTAACTTTTAAAACCTCCGACAAATTAGCAGAAAGTTGAAAAACTGCGAAATTTTGGCATGGTAGCTATTCTTGTAGCGCTAGACAAAATTTTAACAAAGGGCGTGCTACAGGAATATCGCAGCCAGTTGTTTTTTTCAAATTTCGAACGGATTTCAATCATGATGCAGTATGTGAGTGACTAATCGCCTTGAGTGAGTATGTTAACACGTGTTTGCTGCAGTTTAAGCATGATTTTAGTTGGTTATCAGTCACGAAGCAGAACAGGTTCATCATTGCATGGTATGCGGAATCAGTTGCACAAAAAACCAGCAAATCTCGGTCTAAGCTGTCAGATTTCTCTTACTACACGCATTATTATGAGAGAGGAGTGTTCATGAAGGAGAGTTAACTGCTAAAAAGGTGGATTGTGTTGCTGTGAAGAGAAGACAAGTGTTTTTTAACGCCAGCGAGAATTAGGGCTTCCGAATTCATTTACCAGCAGTCAAAGAAACGATATGAAGACACCTATTCTCATAAGAGGAGACCATTGATACCCCAAAACGAAGCTTTAAGCCACGACAGATGAGTAATTGACAGGTATTCAGATACAAACCCTTATAACTGGAAAATTTGGGTCTTTTTCGCTGCACGATTATCTGGAGAAATTGGTTGCTGGAGATGATAGAATAGATCATAAAATAAACACTTCACCACAGAAATAGCTATCTGAAGCTAGTATGAGGAATTTGCATGAACAGAGCAGCAAAGTAGGCTTAAACTTAAAGTATTCAGCCTGCAAAATTTTAATGACAGTTTGAACGAAGATTGTTTATCTTTCGCTCTCCTATACATTCAAAACTCTGGTAGTGATGCAGATTGGTTATAATGAACTAATTGAATGGGTTTTTCTCATGACCTAATGCTATTGTAAATCAGAATCTACAGGAAATAGCATTGAAAGGACTCACAGATTGATTTGTTATGCTCATTTCTTACACAGAAGGTGTTTTGTTGGTTTGTTTAAGTGATTTGAAAGTTGTTGAAAATTGTTATGATTTCTGAAATCACTTTCTTGGAGAATCATGTTGAATTGCTTGGAGAACATGTTGGCTTTCATATACAGATCTAGTTGTATGGTCGAGATAAGGAAACGTTGGATTTGAAGGCCTGTTCAGGAGTGTGTAGCAAGTTTTGAAGGAGTTCAAAGCACAAGAAACCAGTTTCTAAAGCCAGACTGTTTCTGTTTTCTGAAAGAAGAATATGGGGAAAAGTGGCAAAAGTGGTAAGGTCAACAGGGCTGAGCCCACAGACCTAGCCTGGATTCAGAAGCTTCCTGACTGTGCAGAACTGTTTCAGCAGGCAGGTTGGTTGAATTTTTTCAAGAAGATCGATGGCTTCGATGCTCAGGTATCCTGCAAGTTTGCTAAGGGACTTAAAAATGATATGATTATGATGGATGCTTTGAAATTCAAATTGACTGTGGAATTAATAGAAGAAGCTACTGAGATCAACAATGAGGGTGAGCACTGGTTTAAAAAATCACCTTTCGAGTTTGAACACCAAAGGTACTTGTTGCCTAATGTGATTCCTGACTGGAACAAGGGTATTTTCATTCAAAATTTCAGGAAGGAGTGGATTGAGCCCATAAGGATACTTCAAAGTTATGTGACCTGTGAAGGAAGATATTCATTGGTATTGAAATATCATCTTAGGTTCCTTCAACACATGGCAGGAGTTTCTAAAATGAATCTGCCCTTCTTTTTCTTTAAAATCCTGCAGAAGATGTCAAGTAAGATAAAGCAACATGATGATCACACTTCCCAGTCACTTTTTCACCATGGTCTCATTAAACTGATCATCACCACAGTGTTGCAACATGAGGGAAGGACTTGGGATTTCTTTTTGTTCTAGTCAGATGTTCATCCTAAAAAAGAAGACCAACAACCAAAGAGACAGACTGACAAGGGGAAGGTAATGATGAAAAAGTTAGGCCACTCAGTCAACTCTACAAGTAAAGATGATATTAAAGCCAAGAAGGTGAGAAAACAGGTAGCAGAACAGAGACAGGATGACAGTCAGCTCCAAGTAGTTCCGGATTACCCTAAAAACAAGTTCACACTGTTTGAAGACAAAAAGGAACTTCCTGAAAAGAATCCATCACCTGTAGCAGATCCTCAGGAGGAGAGGAAAGTTGATATTAAAATGGTTCCTGTAGCTAAAGAAGAGATCCACATTCAGCCAAGAAGCCCCATCACAATTCTTTCGGATGATGAAGGATACATGTTAGAAGAAGAACAGCCTATTTCTGAGATTAAAGTCAAAACTGAAATTGAAGAAGTTCAAGTTTCAGATGGCAAAACCATGAGGCCTAACAAGAAAAGAAACAAGCTGGAAGTGGTGGAATTAGCTTCTGTTCAGTACCAAGGGAAAGAACTGAAGATGATGGGAGAGGCAGCTACATTCTGGAGACCTAAAACTAGGTCGAAAAATAAGCTGAGGTTAAACATGAAAAAGTTGTTAAATCCTAAATTGAACACAGATAAGGTGACTATCTTAGATGAAGGGTCCATAGATGATGACAAACCAAAGATAGATAAATTGCAGCCATGTAAAAAAGAAGAGATTAATTCAGTGAAAGCAGCAGATGAAGAAAACCCAAAGCTCATCATTGAAGACACTTCTGAGAAATTGTTGACAGAAGAAGCAGAAATCTTTAAGAAGTTTGACATTCCTTGGAAACCTAATGAAGAGCAAGATTCTGCAATAGAGAAAATAGCTAATTCTGACAGGGAAAATTTATAGAAGACTGTCAAACAATATAAGCACCAAATGAATTATATGCAGGAGGTCAACGATGGTTTGATGATGGCCAATAGAAGATTAAGAGAAGATCTCCAGGATGTTCATGACAATTTTCAGGAACTAGTGGTTGATGCAAAGGAAGCACTTAGAAGGAAAAGGGCTTTTGACAGGCACTGTTCAGAGCTGGAAAAGACAGTTGAAACTTTACAGCAGGAAAATGAACACCTTCAGAAAAAGATAGCTGATATGGAGAAGAAGCATAAAAGAACAAATAAAAGGCCTTCAAGTCCAGATGGTATATCTCTTCTTGTGGAGGCAGCGAAGGAGATATGAGGCAGTTATTAGTTAGGGGTTATTTAAGATAAGCATTTTGTTTTAGTTAAAGAATTTGCTATTTTTAGCAAACTTGTAATTTTGTAAAAAGTGTAAATTTTACTTTACCTAACCTAGTGATTCGATGGAGAGTTAGGAGGAAAGACCTAACTGTTTTTGGAAAAAGAACTATTTAGAAAGGGAAGCAAAACATTGTGGGGGTTCTGATTTTTGAGAGCATCAGGAGGTCTGCTAGCTGCTTGTACTTTCAGACTTATTCAGAGATAGGTACTGTAACTCTTATATGCATTTACTGATGAAACTATGAATATATGACTCTTTCCCCTTCATTTGATCTGTGTTGGCTTCATGTTTGAACTTCTTTAGTTTCATGAATGACAAATTCATTGCTGGTTAATGTGTATTTTCTAGTAGTGCTTGTCCTTTATGTGTGAACTTCAGTACAGTATTTTGTTGGATTTTTGTGATATATATGCATTTTTATCAATATATGTGTATGATTTAGTTGTTACTTATCTGCTGAATGTATTCCCTGCATGTTCTTGAAGTTTATGACCAAAAACACATAAAACAAAACCCTAAACCCTAGTTTGAATTGAGTTTTACTCTTGAGATTGTGTTGGCTTGTTACCCTAGCCTTAGTAACAATTTCTGGCACAAACATCTTTGGCGCCGTTGTCGGGGACAAAGCTGAAGCATATCTTCCCTAGGATACTCATCATTTTTCTGGTTTAAGAGGTGGACTTGAACCAACATTTTTTTAAAGGCTATTTTCACCAGAAAGTTATCACAGTGGCTTCTAACAGAATTGGAACCAGGAGCAGACCTACTTCTCCATTACAGTTGGGTGTGATAGACCCTGAAAAGATCATAAAAACAACAAGAAATCTCAGAAGGTCTCAATCTTTACCAGCCTCTTGTGACTCTTACCAGTTGGGTGAATCATTAGACCCAGCTGAGGACTTACCTTGTGCAAAACCCACCATCTCTGAGAGCACTTTCCAGGTTTTTACTAATCCTTGAATTTTTTTGAAAGCTAAAACTTCTTCCCCTGATAAAATACCAATCTTTCAGCTGAAATTAGGAAGGAATCCTTTTCAAAAAAGTTCTAGTCAAATTTCTTCCTCTTCAAAACCTCAGTCTAAACCTTAGTCCATAATGGCAGCCCAAAATCCACCTATGGATATGATGGACATAATGGTAGCAGCTAGGTATGCACCATTAGTATTACCTCAGCCTTTACATGCCTTGCCTACACATGATTACCAGAAGTATATGCCTCGATTCAATGGACAAGTTGAAACAACTACAGAAGAACATTGGGAGGCTTTCGAGAGTTATGCAGATAATCAGAACATTGAAATTAAAGATGTATGGATGAGGGTATTTGTACAAAGTCTTGATGGGGATGTGAGAAAATGGTTCAGAGAACTGCCTGCTAATTCTATCACCATAATTGAAGAAATCAAAGATCTTTTTCTGAGACATTGGGGAGATACCAAGGATCACACTTATTACATAACTGAGTTTGGAGATTTGAGAAGAAAGAAGGATGAGACTATTTATGACTTTTCCAAAAGATTTAACAAGATGTATAGTAGGATTCCTGCAGAAATCAAACCCACTGAAACATCAACCAATTTGACCTATGCAAATGCTTTTTATCATGAATTCTCTTTATTACTTAGAGAGAGAAGACCTATCACCCTGCTGAACATGCAAGAGGCAGCATTGGAGGTAGAGTCCAATTTGCTGGCTTCTAACAGACTCAAGAAAGAAACACCCCAGCAGCAGTATGAAAGAAAGGGAAAGAAGGAAGTTGTTTCCACAAGTGCTGCACCTCAGTCTACTGAAGCTAAAATAGATGAAATGGCTAAGCTTGTAAAGATTCTCACTGCCAAGTTGAACAAACTAGAACTTGAAAAGAATTCTGCTAAACCTGCCCCAGAAGCTGATCGAAATCCAAATAACCAAAATCAGTTCAGGAGGCAATTTGCTCCTAGATTCATGCCAAGAGAGCGCAGAAATAATGATATTCAACGAGAAAGGAGGGAGAATGAGGATCAAAAAGTACCCCCACCTTTTCAAAATAATTTGGTGGATGAAGAAGAAATGGATCAACAGTTACTGTTTGAAGAAACTGAAACAGATCAGGGTGTGAACCATTTTGGAGATGGTTTATCTTAAGGTTTTGTAACAGAAGAAGATTTTCTAAATGTTGAGTATTATGATGCAGATTTGTATGAAGTTGAAGATAACTTGGAATTTGAAAAAACTGCTGTGAATGCTGCTGCTAATCAGAATGGAATTAAGAAGACTATTAATCTCAGATCTGGCCCGAAACAGGTAGTCCAAGCTCCTAAGAAGAAAGCTGCTGTTCCTGCTCCAGTTATTCCTGATAAATCAGTTGCTGATCCTGCAGCAGAAAAGAAGCAACCTGCAGAAAAATCAAAGAAGAATGTAGAAATTGAGGAGGTAAACAAGTCAGTTCAAAATTTCAGTTTGGAAAATGAGTTAGGTAAACTAAAAATTCCTGTGCCATTTTCTGAGCTTATCAAAAATCCATCATATAAACAAGCAGTCTTAAAAGTTATAAATTCTGCTAGTAGCCAGCCTGTTTCAGATACTGTCAATTTGCAAGAAGAAAGTCCAAAGATATTCATTGGATCTGCCTTAGCTGAGAAAACAGAAAATGAAGCTGGTGCTTCTCCTCCATTCTATGTCACCTTAACTGTCCATGATCAGATGATCCATAATTGTCTATTAGATTCTGGAGCATCCCATAATCTAATGCCTAAAGCTGTGATGGAAGCCCTGGGTCTTAGTATTACCAAACCTTATCATGACTTATATGCCTTTGATTCCCGAGCTGTCAAGTGTCTAGGAGTGATTAAAGATATGGTTGTCAGCCTTGCTCAGTTGCCAATGAAGAGTGTTATAATGGATGTTGTAGTGGCTGATATCACCCCAAAGTTTGGCTTGCTTCTTTCAAGATCCTGGGCAAAGAAGGTTGGAGGAACCTTACAGATGGACCTCTCTTATGCCACCATTCCTGTTTTTGGTGGATAAAATAGAAGACTTTACAGAGAGCTGCAGCTTGCTTACATAGTCACAGATGATAAAAACCCTAGCAATCACCCAATGTACTCTGTGGATAAAGACCTTGGTTCATGCATATTATAGTTTAGTGAAGAAGATAATTCTGCTGGTCTGTTACAAGTGGAAAAAGATCAGCCAATAAAACATAGCATAGAGGAAAAAGATGCAGTGTGGCAATTATATTTTGATGGATCTTCATGCAGAGAGGGTGTTGGAGCTGAAGTTTTACTTATTTCCCCTGGCGGTGAAACAATGAAACTCATGTATAAATTGGAGTTTGTTACCACTAACAACACTGCTGAGTATGAGGCTTTGCTATTGGGATTGAAAGCTGCTAAAGATTTGGGAATTCAACAAATTTCTGCATTTGGCGACTCCGAACTAGTTATTCAACAGGTGAAGAACAAATATCAAGTAAAGCAGGGTTTGCTGAAAGTATATCGAAATGAGGTATGGGATATGCTTGAAAACTATTTTATAGCATTTAATATCACTCATATTCCCAGGAATCATAATGAGACTGCAGATTCTTTAGCCCTGGCTACCACATATTTTAGAATCCCTAAAATTACTCAGCTAAAGTATCCTATAGAAGTGAGGTATAGACCTTGTGTTCCTGACAATATAAAGCACTGGAGGGTTTTTGAAGATGACATTGAAATAAAAAAATTTCTTGAGCTTGAAGATGAGTTTTCAAATACTCAAATTGATCAGGAAGAAGATGAAAGAGATGAACAGTTAGATGAGTTTGCTGTAGAAGAGATAGCAGGGCATAAAATCATTGAGTTGAAAAGCAACTTCATTCCAAAAGGTCTAGTACCTTTAGAAAGAATATTCACCAAAGATGATACACCTTCAAAGCCAGTAATTCAATATTCAGAAGACAATGTAGAAGACTACAATATTGGTTCAGCAGAACATCCAAGGATGGTAAAACTTTCTAAATTCTTATCAGTGGAGCAAAGAAGTAGATATATTAAGCTGTTGAAAAAATATATAGATGCATTTTCCTGGTCTTATAAGGAACTAAAAACTTATGATACAGCAATTATTCAGCACAAGGTTCCTTTGAAACCTAATGTCAAACCTTTCAGGCAGAAACTAAGAAGAATCAATCCAGCCTTGTTCCCTGTAATTGAAAAAGAACTAAAGAAGTTGTTGGATGCAAAGATAATAGTGCCTCTTAGGTATTCTTCTTGGGTGGCTAATCTGGTTCCTGTTAGAAAGAAGAATGGGGAAATTCGATTATGTGTTGACTTCAGAAATCTGAATCGATCATCATTAAAAGACAATTATCCTCTCCCCAAGATTGAACAGGTTTTGCAGCAGGTAGTTGGAGCTCAAAGGATTTCTATGCTAGATGGTTTCTCAGGGTACAATCAGATTGCCATGCACCTTGATGACAAAGAAAAGACAGCTTTTACAACCCCCTGGGGGACATTTATGTATGACAAGATGCCTTTTGGTTTGATGAATGCTGGAGCAACCTTTCAGAGAGCCATGGACATTGCATTCGTGGGTGAGAAAGATAAGTTTGTGGTTATCTATCTGGATGATATTACTGTCTTTTCAAAATATGACGATGAACACTTGAAGCATTTGGAGCAAACCTTCATAAAATGCAGAAAATTTGGTTTATCCCCGAACCCCAAAAAATCACATTTTGCTGTGCAAGAAGGTAAATTACTTGGCCACTTGGTGTCAGCTGATGGTATTAGAATTGACCCTGAGAGAGTCAAAGCAATACTGAAGATTAGCTTGCTCAGGAGTAAAAAGGATGTTCAATCTTTCATTGGCAAGATAAACTTTCTGCGGTGGTTTATTCCTAATTTTGCTGAGACCATTAAACAAATCACAGTAATGTTAAAAAAGGACCAGGAAGTCAGGTGGACTGTTGAAGCAAAGGCAGCTTTTGAGAAAAGCAAGGTGGCTCTGACTGAACCACCTGTTTTGGTAAGCCCTGATTTTGCCAAAGAATTCCTTACTTTTTCTTTTGCTTCAGAAGATACTATTGTTGTTGTCCTACTTCAGAAGAATAATGAAGGATTAGAGCAACCAATTTCCTATTTCAGTAAAACACTTAGAGATTCAGAGCTGAAATATAGTATCTTGGAGAAACAAGCCTATGCTCTGGTGAAGGCTTTAAAATTTTTCAGAATTTATATCTTACATTCCAAGGTTATTTCATTTGTTCCAAATGCTGCAGTGAAAGGCGTTTTGACACAGCCGTATAGTGAAGGAAAGAGGGGAAAGTGGATTGCTAAAATTATGGAATATGAAGTGGAAATCAGACCTACTAAGCTGGTCAAAGGACAAGGATTGGCCAAACTACTAGCTGAATCAAATTGTCAAGCATTAGGATTACATGTTATGGCAGAAGAATCAGCACCTGAAGAAAATCAAGCATTCCTGGAGAAAGAAAGAATCATGGACTCTTATTCATCTTCAGATTGGTATGCTGATATTGTTCATTTTTTGTTGTTTTTGCAATGCCCAGAACACTTAGATAGGAAGGCTGCCAGATCTCTGAAATTGAAAGCTACTAAATACTGTTTGATAGAAGATCAATTGTTTTGGAAAGACCCAGGAGGAATCTTGTTAAGGTGTTTAGATAGGCTGAAATAGAAGAAGTAATTTCAGAATCTCATGAAGGAGCTTGTGGAGGACATAAATACTGGAAAACAACAGCCTATAAAATTTTGAGAGCTGATTACTATTGGCCTTCCCTCTTCTCAGATGTTTACCAGCACGTAAGAGCTTGTATACCCTGTCAGAAATTTGCAGGTAAACAGAAATTATTATCTTTACCTTTGAAGCCTATTGCAGTCAATGCCCCTTTTCAGCAGTGGGGTCTGGATTTTATTGGAGAAATAAATCCAGCATCTTCAGGCCAACATCATTGGATTTTGACTGCCACAGATTTCTTTACAAAATGGGTGGAATCTATTCCAACAAGAAATGCTACAGATAAGGTGATTATGGAGTTCATTGAAGATAATATTCTGAGTAGATTTGGCTGTCCACAAAGATTGATTACTGATAATGCCAAAGCATTCAAATCCAAGGCAATGGTGGCCTTCTGTGAGAAAAATGGTATTATTATGAAGCACTCAACTCCCTATTACCCTCAGGGAAATGGTCAGGCTGAATCATCTAACAAGAATATCATTCAATGCATCAAGAAGCTGCTGAAACATAATAAAAGGTCTTGGGATTCAATGTTGAAATATGCATTGTGGGCAGATAGGATTACTGTAAAGCAAGCCATTGGTACTTCTCCCTTTCAACTGGTGTATGGAACAGAAGCAGTATTCCCAGTTCAGTTGGGAATTCCAGTAATGAAGTTCCTTCAGAATTCTCAAGAGGAACCGGACGATTTGCAAAGGAGAATCTTCGAAATGATTGAGTTACAGCAAAATAGAGAGAAGGTAGACAAAGAAGCACAGCTGTACAGAGCTAAAATGAAAAACAGGTTTGACAGAAATATTAAAGAGCATATTTTTTCAGAAGGTGAGTTGGTTTTAAGATGGGATGCAAGAAAGGAACAGAAGGGTAAGCATGGCAAATTTGATAATCTATGGTTTGGCCCTTTTCTGATATCTAAAGTTTTGGAAAATAATACATTCATCTTGCAGTCCCTTGAAGGTGAGGAGTTGCACAGCCCTGTCAATGGGCGATTCCTCAAGCATTTCTATAGTTAATGAGGATCATTGTCACTTTTCATTGTATATACCGGTGTGAATGAGATTAAATAAAGACTCCATATCCCGATGGAAGTTTGCAGGCAGATAGATTGAAGACAGAAGGCACTAGTCTACAGGTTCTTGAAGCCTCACAGGGAGGACTTCATCCCGCAGTTGGAGCCAGATGTTAAGTCAGTAAATTTTTCTCCATTTTTGATCTATTTTCTCAAGCTTTGGTTTGTTTTTCAATTTACCTCAGTTAAATTTTTGGTTTTAAGTTTTAGTTTTAGTCTCCTTAGAAACTCTATGGGTGATTGAATAAGTTTTGAGCCCATTCTTTTTAGATTTTATTTGATTTTTGGTGATCTTTTATATTTTAAAGGGGGTTATAGAAGGTCATATTTTCAAAAGTTGATTCATTAATGTGTTTAGAGAGCAGTTAGACTCGTTTCTTAAATCAAGTAACTTTTAAAACCTCCGACAAATTAGCAGAAAGTTGAAAAACTGTGAAATTTTGGCATGGTAGCTATTCTTGTAGCGCTAGACAAAATTTTAACAAAGGGCACGCTACAGGAATATCGCAGCCAGTTGTTTTTTTCAAATTTCGAACGGATTTCAATCATGATGCAGTATGTGAGTGACTAATCGCCTTGAGTGAGTATGTTAACACGTGTTTGCTGCAGTTTAAGCATGATTTTAGTTGGTTATCAGTCACGAAGCAGAACAGGTTCATCATTGCATGGTATGCGGAATCAGTTGCACAAAAAACCAGCAAATCCCGGTCTAAGCTATCAGATTTCTCTTACTACACGCATTATTATAAGAGAGGAGTGTTCATGAAGGAGAGTTAACTGCTAAAAAGGTGGATTGTGTTGCTGTGAAGAGAAGACAAGTGTTTTTTAACGCCATCGAGAATTAGGGCTTCCGAATTCATTTACCAGCAGTCAAAGAAACGATATGAAGACACCTATTCTCATAAGAGGAGACCATTGATACCCCAAAACGAAGCTTTAAGCCACGACAGTTGAGTAATTGACAGGTATTCAGATACAAACCCTTATAACTGGAAAATTTGGGTCTTTTTCGCTGCACGATTATCTGGAGAAATTGGTTGCTGGGGATGATAGAATAGATCATAAAATAAACACTTCACCACAGAAATAGCTATCTGAAGCTAGTATGAGGAATTTGCATGAACAGAGCAGCAAAGTAGGCTTAAACTTAAAGTATTCAGCCTGCGAAATTTTAATGACAGTTTGAACGAAGATTGTTTATCTTTTGCTCCCCTATACATTCAAAACTCTGGTAGTGATGCAGATTGGTTATAATGAACTAATTGAATGGGTTTTTCTCATGACCTAATGCTATTGTAAATCAGAATCTGCAGGAAATAGCATTGAAAGGACTCACAGATTGATTTGTTATGCTCATTTCTTACACAGAAGGTGTTTTGTTGGTTTGTTTAAGTGATTTGAAAGTTGTTGAAAATTGTTATGATTTCTGAAATCACTTGCTTGGAGAATCATGTTCAATTGCTTGGAGAACATGTTGGCTTTCATATACAGATCTAGTTGTATGGTCGATATAAGGAAACGTTGGATTTGAAGGCCTGTTCAGGAGTGTGTAGCAAGTTTTGAAGGAGTTCAAAGCACAAGAAACCAGTTTCTAAAGCCAGACTATTTCTGTTTTCTAAAAGAAGAATATGGGGAAAAGTGACAAAAGTGGTAAGGTCAACAGGGCTGAGCCCACAGACCTAGCCTGGATTCAGAAGCTTCCTGACTGTGCAGAACTGCTTCAGCAGGCAGGTTGGTTGAAGTTTTTCAAGAAGATTGATGGCTTCAATGCTCAGGTATCCTGCAAGTTTGCTAAGGGACTTAAAAATGATATGATTATGATGGATGCTTTGAAATTCAAATTGACTGTGGAATTAATAGCAGAAGCTACTGAGATCAGCAATGAGGGTGAGCACTGGTTTAAAAAATCACCTTTCGAGTTTGAACCCCAAAGGTACTTGTTGCCTAATGTGATTCCTGACTGGAACAAGGGTATTTTCATTCAAAATTTCAGGAAGGAGTGGATTGATCCCATAAGGATACTTCAAAGTTATGTGACCTGTGAAGGAAGATATTCATTGGTATTCAAATATCATCTCAGGTTCCTTCAACACATGGCAGGAGTTTCTAAAATGAATCTGCCCTTCTTTTTCTTTAAAAGCCTGCAGAAGATGTCAAGCAAGATAAAGCAACATGATGATCACACTTCCCGGTCACTTTTTCACCATGGTCTCATTAAACTGATCATCACCACAGTGTTGCAACATGAGGGAAGGACTTGGGATTTCTTTTTGTTCTGGTCAGATGTTCATCCTAAAAAAGAAGACCAACAACCAAAGAGACAGACTGACAAGGGGAAGGTAATGATGAAAAAGTTAGGCCACTCAGTCAACTCTACAAGTAAAGATGATATTAAATCCAAGAAGGTGACAAAACAGGTAGCAGAACAGAGACAGGATGACAGTCATCTCCAAGTAGTTCCGGATTACCCTAAAAACAAGTTCACACTATTTGAAGACAAAAAGGAACTGCCTGAAAAGAATCCATCACCTGTAGCAGATCCTCAGGAGGAGAGGAAAGTTGATATTAAAATGGTTCCTATAGCTAAAGAAGAGATCCACATTCAACCAAGAAGCCCCATCACAATTCTTTCGGATGATGAAGGATACATGTTAGAAGAAGAACAACCTATTTCTGAGATTAAAGTCAAAACTGAAATTGAAGAAGTTCAAGTTTCAGATGGCAAAACCATGAGGCCTAACAAGAAAAGAAACAAGCTGGAAGTGGTGGAATTAGCTTCTGTTCAGTACCAAGGGAAAGAACTGAAGATGATGGGAGAGGCAGCTACATTCTGGAGACCTAAAACTAGGTCGAAAAATAAGCTGAGGTTAAACATGAAAAAGTTGTTAAATCCTAAATTGAACACAGATAAGGTGACTATCTTAGATGAAGGGTCCATAGATGATGACAAATCAAAGATAGATAAATTGCAGCCATGTAAAAAAGAAGAGATTAATTCAGTGAAAGCAGCAGATGAAGAAAACCCAAAGCTCATCATTGAAGACACTTCTGAGAAACTGTTGACAGAAGAAGCAGAAATCTTTAAGAAGTTTGACATTCCTTGGAAACCTAATGAAGAGCAAGATTCTGCAATAGAGAAAATAGCTAATTCTGACAGGGAAAATTTACAGAAGACTGTCAAACAATATAAGCACCAAATGAATTATATGCAGGAGGTCAACGATGGTTTGATGATGGCCAATAGAAGATTAAGAGAAGATCTCCAGGATGTTCATGACAATTTTCAGGAACTAGTGGTTGATGCAAAGGAAGCACTTAGAAGGAAAAGGGCTTCTGACAGGCACTGTTCAGAGCTAGAAAAGACAGTCGAAACTTTACAGCAGGAAAATGAACACCTTCAGAAAAAGATAGCTGATATGGAGAAGAAGCATAAAAGAACAAAGAAAAGGTCTTCAAGTCCAGATGGTATATCTCTTCTTGTGGAGGCAGCGAAGGAGATATGAGGCAGTTATTAGTTAGGGGTTATTTAAGATAAGCATTTTGTTTTAGTTAAAGAATTTGCTATTTTTAGCAAACTTGTAATTTTGTAAAAAGTGTAAATTTTACTTTACCTAACCTAGTGATTTGATGGAGAGTTAGGAGGAAAGACCTAACTGTTTTTGGAAAAAGAACTATTTAGAAAGGGAAGCAAAACATTGTGGGGGTTCTGATTTTTGAGAGCATCAGGAGGTCTGCTAGCTGCTTGTACTTTCAGACTTATTCAGAGATAGGTACTGTAACTCTTATATGCATTTACTGATGAAACTATGAATATATGACTCTTTCCCCTTCATTTGATCTGTGTTGGCTTCATGTTTGAACTTCTTTAGTTTCATGAATGACAAATTCATTGCTGGTTAATGTGTATTTTCTAGTAGTGCTTGTCCTTTATGTGTGAACTTCAGTACAGTCTTTTGTTGGATTTTTGTGATATATATGCATCTTTATCAATATATGTGTATGATTTAGTTGTTACTTATCTGTTGAATGTATTCCCTGCATGTTCTTGAAGTTTATGACCAAAAACACATAAAACAAAACTCTAAACCCTAGTTTGAATTGAGTTTTACTCTTGAGATTGTGTTGGCTTGTTACCCTAGCCTTAGTAACAATTTCTGGCACAAACATCTTTGGCGCCGTTGCCGGGGACGAAGCTGAAGCATATCTTCCCTGGGATACTCATCATTTTTCTGGTTTAAGAGGTGGACTTGAACCAGCATTTTTTTTAAAGGCTATTTTCACCAGAAAGTTGTCACAGTGGCTTCTAACAGAATTGGAACCAGGAGCAGACCTACTTCTCCATTACAGCTGGGTGTGACAGACCCTGAAAAGATCATAAAAACAGCAAGAAAGCTCAGAAGGTCTCAATCTTTACCAGCCTCTTGTGACTCTTACCAGTTGGGTGAATCATTAGACCCAACTGAGGACTTACCTTGTGCAAAACCCACCATCTCTGAGAGCACTTTCCAGGTTTTTACTAATCCTCGAATTTTTTTGAAAGCTAAAACTTCTTCCCCTGATAAAATACCAATCTTTCAGCTGAAATTAGGAAGGAATCCTTTTCAAAAAAGTTCTAGTCAAATTTCTTCCTCTTCAAAACCTCAGTCTAAACCTTAGTCCATAATGGCAGCCCAAAATCCACCTATGGATATGATGGACAGAATGGTAGCAGCTAGGTATGCACCATTAGTATTACCTCAGCCTTTACATGCCTTGCCTACACATGATTACCAAAAGTATATGCCCCGATTCAATGGACAAGGTGAAACAACTGCAGAAGAACATTGGGAGGCTTTCGAGAGTTAAGCAGATAATCAGAACATTGAAATTAAAGATGTATGGATGAGGGTATTTGTACAAAGTCTTGATGGGGATGTGAGAAAATGGTTCATGTTAAGTCAGTAAATTTTTCCCCATTTTTGATTTATTTTCTCAAGCTTTGGTTTGTTTTTCAATTTACCTCAGTTAAATTTTTGGTTTTAAGTTTTAGTTTTAGTCTCCTTAGAAACTGTATGGGTGATTGAATAAGTTTTGAGCCCATTCTTTTTAGATTTTATTTGATTTTTGGTGATCTTTTATATTTTAAAGGGGGTTATAGAAGGTCATATTTTCAAAAGTTGATTCATTAATGTGTTTAGAGAGCAGTTAGACTCATTTCTTAAATCAAGTAACTTTTAAAACCTCCGACAAATTAGCAGAAAGTTGAAAAACTGCGAAATTTTGGCATGGTAGCTATTCTTGTAGCGCTAGACAAAATTTTAACAAAGGGCGCGCTACAGGAATATTGCAGCCAGTTGTTTTTTTCAAATTTCGAACGGATTTCAATCATGATGCAGTATGTGAGTGACTAATCGCCTTGAGTGAGTATGTTAACACGTGTTTGCTGTAGTTTAAGCATGATTTTAGTTGGTTATCAGTCACGAAGCAGAACAGGTTCATCATTGCATGGTATGCGGAATCAATTGCACAAAAAATCAGCAAATCCCGGTCTAAGCTGTCAGATTTCTCTTACTACACGCATTATTATAAGAGAGGAGTGTTCATGAAGGAGAGTTAACTACTAAAAAGGTGGATTGTGTTGCCGTGAAGAGAAGACAAGTGTTTTTTAACGCCAGCGAGAATTAGGGCTTCCGAATTCATTTACCAGCAGTCAAAGAAACGATATGAAGACTCCTATTCTCATAAGAGGAGACCATTGATACCCCAAAACGAAGCTTTAAGCCACGATAGATGAGTAATTGACAGGTATTCAGATACAAACCCTTGTAACTGGAAAATTTGGGTCTTTTTCGCTGCACGATTATCTGGAGAAATTGGTTGCTGGAGATGATAGAATAGATCATAAAATAAACACTTCACCACAGAAATAGCTATCTGAAGCTAGTATGAGGAATTTGCATGAACAAAGCAGCAAAGTAGGCTTAAACTTAAAGTATTCAGCCTGCGAAATTTTAATGACAGTTTGAACGAAGATTGTTTATCTTTTGCTCTCCTATACATTCAAAACTCTGGTAGTGATGCGGATTGGTTATAATGAACTAATTGAATGGGTTTTTCTCATGACCTAATGCTATTGTAAATCAGAATCTACAGGAAATAGCATCGAAAGGACTCACAGATTGATTTGTTATGCTCATTTCTTACACAGAAGGTGTTTTGTTGGTTTGTTTAAGTGATTTGAAAGTTGTTGAAAATTGTTATGATTTCTGAAATCACTTGCTTGGAGAATCATGTTCAATTGCTTGGAGAACATGTTGGCTTTCATATACAGATCTAGTTGTATGGTCGAGATAAGGAAATGTTGGATTTGAAGGCCTGTTCAGGAGTGTGTAGCAAGTTTTGAAGGAGTTCAAAGCACAAGAAACCAGTTTCTAAAGCCAGACTGTTTCTGTTTTCTGAAAGAAGAATATGGGGAAAAGTGGCAAAAGTGGTAAGGTCAACAGGGATGAGCCCATAGACCTAGCCTGGATTCAGAAGCTTCCTGACTGTGCAGAACTGTTTCAGCAGGCAGGTTGGTTGAAGTTTTTCAAGAAGATCGATGGCTTCGATGCTCAGGTATCCTGCAAGTTTGCTAAGGGACTTAAAAATGATATGATTATGATGGATGCTTTGAAATTCAAATTGACTGTGGAATTAATAGCAGAAGCTACTGAGATCAGCAATGAGGGTGAGCACTGGTTTAAAAAATCACCTTTCGAGTTTGAACCCCAAAGGTACTTGTTGCCTAATGTGATTCCTGACTGGAACAAGGGTATTTTCATTAAAAATTTCAGGAAGGAGTGGATTGAGCCCATAAGGATACTTCAAATTTATGTGACCTGTAAAGGAAGATATTCATTGGTATTGAAATATCATCTTAGGTTCCTTCAACACATGGCAGGAGTTTCTAAAATGAATCTGCCCTTCTTTTTCTTTAAAAGCCTGCAGAAGATGTCAAGCAAGATAAAGCAACATGATGATCACACTTCCCAGTCACTTTTTCACCATGGTCTCATTAAACTGATCATCACCACAGTGTTGCAACATGAGGGAAGGACTTGGGATTTCTTTTTGTTCTAGTCAGATGTTCATCCTAAAAAAGAAGACCAACAACCAAAGAGACAGACTGACAAGGGGAAGGTAATGATGAAAAAGTTAGGCCACTCAGTCAACTCTACAAGTAAAGATGATATTAAAGCCAAGAAGGTGACAAAACAGGTAGCAGAATAGAGACAAGATGACAGTCAGCTCCAAGTAGTTCCGGATTACCCTAAAAACAAGTTCACACTGTTTGAAGACAAAAAGGAACTTCCTGAAAAGAATCCATCACCTGTAGCAGATCCTCAGGAGGAGAGGAAAGTTGATATTAAAATGGTTCCTGTAGCTAAAGAAGAGATCCACATTCAGCCAAGAAGCCCCATCACAATTCTTTCGGATGATGAAAGATACATGTTAGAAGAAGAACAGCCTATTTCTGAGATTAAAGTCAAAACTGAAATTGAAGAAGTTCAAGTTTCAGATGGCAAAACCGTGAGGCCTAACAAGAAAAGAAACAAGCTGGAAGTGGTGGAATTAGCTTCTGTTCAGTACCAAGGGAAAGAACTGAAGATGATGGGAGAGGCAGCTACATTCTGGAGACCTAAAACTAGGTCGAAAAATAAGCTGAGGTTAAACATGAAAAAGTTGTTAAATCCTAAATTGAACACAGATAAGGTGACTATCTTAGATGAAGGGTCCATAGATGATGACAAATCAAAGATAGATAAATTGCAGCCATGTAAAAAAGAAGAGATTAATTCAGTGAAAGCAGTAGATGAAGAAAACCCAAAGCTCATCATTGAAGACACTTTTGAGAAACTGTTGACAGAAGAAGCAGAAATCTTTAAGAAGTTTGACATTCCTTGGAAACCTAATGAAGAGCAAGATTCTGCAATAGAGAAAATAGCTAATTCTGACAGGAAAAATTTACAGAAGACTGTCAAACAATATAAGCACCAAATGAATTATATGCAGGAGGTCAACGATGGTTTGATGATGGCCAATAGAAGATTAAGAGAAGATCTCCAGGATGTTCATGACAATTTTCAGGAACTAGTGGTTGATGCAAAGGAAGCACTTAGAAGGAAAAGGGCTTCTGACAGGCACTGTTCAGAGCTGGAAAAGACAGTCGAAACTTTACAGCAGGAAAATGAACACCTTCAGAAAAAGATAGCTGATATGGAGAAGAAGCATAAAAGAACAAAGAAAAGGTCTTCAAGTCCAGATGGTATATCTCTTCTTGTGGAGGCAGCGAAGGAGATATGAGGCAGTTATTAGTTAGGGGTTATTTAAGATAAGCATTTTGTTTTAGTTAAAGAATTTGCTATTTTTAGCAAACTTGTAATTTTGTAAAAAGTGTAAATTTTACTTTACCTAACCTAGTGATTCGATGGAGAGTTAGGAGGAAAGACCTAACTGTTTTTGGAAAAAGAACTATTTAGAAAGGGAAGCAAAACATTGTGGGGGTTCTGATTTTTGGGAGCATCAGGAGGTCTGCTAGCTGCTTGTACTTTCAGACTTATTCAGAGATAGGTACTGTAACTCTTATATGGATTTACTGATGAAACTACGAATATATGACTCTTTCCCCTTCATTTGATCTGTGTTGGCTTCATGTTTGAACTTCTTTAGTTTCATGAATGACAAATTCATTGCTGGTTAATGTGTATTTTCTAGTAGTGCTTGTCCTTTATGTGTGAACTTTAGTACAGTATTTTGTTGGATTTTTGTGATATATATGCATCTTTATCAATATATGTGTATGATTTAGTTGTTACTTATCTGCTGAATGTATTCCCTGCATGTTCTTGAAGTTTATGACCAAAAACACATAAAACAAAACGCTAAACCCTAGTTTGAATTGAGTTTTACTCTTGAGATTGTGTTGGCTTGTTACCCTAGCCTTAGTAACAATTTCTGGCACAAACAGTACCTAAAGGGTACAATTGACTATGGGCTCAAGTATGAGGCGAATCAAAAGATTAACCTACATGGTTATGTTGATTCGGATTGGGAAGGAAGCACCACAGATAGGAAGAGAAATTCAGATGTTGCTTCAGTATGGGACCCGGTATGATCTCCTGGTTTAGCAGGAAGTAGTCATGCGTGGCGCTGAGTACAACCGAAGCAGAGTATGTTACAGCTTGTTCGGCTAGTTGTGAGGCAATATGGCTTCTGAAGCTACTGTCATATTTGTTTGATCTCTAGTTAGAGGTGACTTGTATCTTCTGTGACAACCATATTTGTGTGAAGTTGTCAGAGAACCCGGTGTTCCATGACAAGTCGAAGAATATTGAGATCAAGTACCACTATATACTGGATATGGTGCAAAGAGGAGCAGTGAAGCTCCAGTATGTGGTGACAGACGAGCAGATAGCCGATGTGTTGACCAATTTGTTAGCCAGAGTGAATTTTGAGTACTTCCGAGAGAGACTTGGTGTGATCTATATCGAGGTTCCTCGAAAGAGGGACGCTATGAAATCTGAACCCAAAATCCAACGGCACATATGTCCAATTTTTGACCTCAAGCTGTTGACAATCCGACAAGCCTCTCCTTTTTTAAATGCTGGTTGACCTTCAACGGATATCCGACAACAATATGGTCTCGTAGGATATCCGACCACAAATCTATTAATATACACGTCGGATATCCGACACATGCAGGTCGTATATCCAACCCAAATTATTTTATAGAAGGGCGGATATATGACCACAAAACCGTCAGATATCCGACCCACAATATTTTACAGACCATCGGATATCCGACGCATATACACACAAAAAAATAAAAAGTCCGACGACATTTGTCGTCGGTGGTATGGAATGTTCGTTGGAATCGTTGGAAGGGTTGTCGGAGATCCGACCACTAAGGGGAATTTAAAAAAAATACTAGTTCTATGTAGATTTTTCTACACAGGAAATTGTTCAGGTGTCACAATTTGAAGACATTATCAGTATCCCCCCTCCTTAAAAATCACAGGTGTAGGGTTTGGGATTAATTATAATTAGGGTTTGGAGTTTAATTAATGGTTATATGAATATCAATCCTCGATCATTGGCTTCAATTACTTGTGTATTGGAATTGATTGTTGGTCATTTTAAATGGTATTTTATTGTTAGGTTATTAAGTTTCATTTGCTACAACACCCAATTGTTGTTGTTGGGGGATTCTATATTGATTCCTCAATAGTAGGAATGTTGGTAATGTCTTGTGGCCTGCTCCCTGAGGAGTGTGTCTACCTTTCGCTTACAACCAACTATTCTCACTCAATATTGATTCCTAATTGAGGTGTAGTGACTCTTATTGGAGTGATGTACTCCTAGGATCACTTTCCCACCAGTAGTAAGGAGTTTCATAGCATGATTTTACCTTGGGAATAGAGTGTTGTGTTTACATTATTTATTTTCTTCGTATAATTGTAAAGAAAATATATATCATTCCAATATCCGATCTTTGGTAATGTTGGCATAGAAATTGAATCCTTGAGTGGTTCATCTCTGAATTCCAACCAACAAGAGATCCCTACCATCTAATCCTCTCAAGCTTCAAGTTCTATGAATGTCTACCTGTTGCAATTTATTTGTTAAATTGCTAAGTTTGTTCTTGAAGAACAACATGCTGGGAAAATAAATTAATGGTGTGTTGGAGGATGTCTTAATGGCTCAACATTTTCATGTTTAAATATTCTTCTTATTGATGGATTGAATACGTATACCCAACTAACAGTTTAAGCTCCCCACAATTATCTTTACAGATAGCTTATTGTTGTGCAATGTTTGGGCTTACCTTTTTCGTGGATAGTTGGGAGAGCATGCTACAACAATATCCTCTTTAATTGAATTGACTCCAAGCTCGTTGGGGATTCCCAAAGTTCATTCAATCCTATGATCACTGTTTATTCAATTGTAAAGCCTACAATGCTCTTTCTTTTATTAATTAACAGCAGATTGTTTTAATGGCTGTTATAGGAGTTACATCCCTAAAAAGATGGTGATTTCTAGTACACACATGTAATACAACCATTTCCTTAAGCATTGATTATTGGTTGAAGAGATATGTGGTGATAGCATTCCCTCTATTCAAGTAAATACAATGCAACCACAGCATGCCATGAAATGATTAGGTAGTGTTAACTATTGACTACTATTACAATATGCTTTGACTAAACATTATATTCCATAGATTTGTCATCACATGACAGAATTACATTGCATGCACAAATCTACCGGTGAAGCATCTTTTTTGTCTAACAAAGATTGCATTGATAGTTTGGATCACTAATTACTAGTTATAACAAGTGATTATTTGATTTCCAGAGCCTCTACATGCTTATTGATGATTGTGGATTGCAAAGGCATATTTTACTTCAACATGAAATCCGTGTTGGTGATTTTGTAAAAGTCAATTGGATAGTGTTTCCAATTTCATATCAGGACTAATTCTAGTTGATTTGGGAAAGCTAGATAAGCTTCAAATTATTGACCTCTCCAACAATCATTTCATTGGTTTGATACACAGTTCAGTGGGAAAAATGAAAAACCTAAATTACTTGTAAGTATTGTTTTAGCTTTGATGTTATTTATCCAATTTTCCCTTTCTTCCACAATCATTGTAATTCTTTTGAAACCAATTACATCCTAATTGTCTTTTCTACTAACTAGGTGCCCTTTTCTAGATGAAAATATTTCAAGTATTGGTTTGTAAAAGGTAAATTAAATAATAACTTTTTTTCCAAAATATCTCCAAAAAGACAATGCTCAGACAATGATTACAGAAAAATATGGACAGCTACAAAATATCATACCTATAGAGCAAGGAATGTTGGTTTCAAAAGTTGTAGAACATCACATTGATCATTAAGTTTTGTAAGTTGTATAGTGACCTATTCAAACAGGTCTTTATGACCATTTGTGCCAAGCTTGAAACCCCCCAAGGATGAAGCTATATATGGGACCTACCATACACCATGTCAATATATATTATATATTTTCACATGAATATACTCATGTCCATAAGACAACATGTTACTTTAAATAGCATACCATTTTATCAAGTTGTACCGATGCTTCTTATGCTTACAACTTAGGCAAAAGAAGTTTTGTATATCCTGCACCAAATACGAGTAATCATGGTAAATCAAGATAATGAAAAGAATTGGAAAAGCTAAAAAACCAGCATCCTGTTTACAAGAAGTGCTGGCATCTTGAACTTAACCTTACTTGCGATTTTGTTAAAACTAGAATTTTATAGTTGGAATCCTATCCAGATTCTCTATTTGGATGGAAAGGCCTCATGTAGGGTCCCTCACAACTACATAATATTACAAATATTATTAGTACCATGAAAAATGATGATAAGAGATAGAACATATATTCCAAAACTGTAAAGACTACATTATTTTGCTAACAAACTCGTGAATTAAAAAACATCACCAATTCATTTATTGACTTAGCTTGTAGAAAAAATTAGATGAAATCTAACATATGTAATAAATTTTGTTCATCCTAGTTCCATTATAAATAAGAAATGCAAAGATTACATTCTAGCATTGCAATACAACAAGTATGGTAAGGTATTCACTCAATGAATTATCCAGAAATGTACCATAGCTAGAACTAAAACCCTCCCAAATCCTAGAATGACACAATTTTACATTTGGCATAAATTGGGCAAGGACCCATGCCTCATGTGGACTTCCTAATCTCTTGAATACAAGTGGTTTAGACTATGAGCACCCTAAACTCTCTTGTTATTGGTTTGCATCTTCTCTCTAGCACACTTATGGATTCTTCCTCTAGTGCACCCATAAATCATCTCTAATACACTTCTTAGGTTGTAATGTTGTGCTACCCTAACATTGTTTTTCTCTTTGTTTATTACAAGAATTAGGGTTTGTTGGTTGGTTCAATTTAATCCTTGCGGTCTCTTACGAACCTCAACATGGTATACAAGAGAGTGTGGGAATTCCTTACTCATTTTTATATTGGTTTATGCCCACAACTAGGTTTTATGTCCTAGCTGCAACCCTAGAGTTTATTGACCTACTATTGTGTGGATTCAATGGAAATTGATAAAATGATCTTATCAATCTTATCTTTTGTCATCCATAGCTACATTCCCATGGTTTATTGTTAAACACTAAATTGATTAGTGATATTCTTGTTCAAGTATGCCTATAAATAGGATTGTGGAACTTGATTTCAATGAATTTTATCTTACAATATCGCTATGTAAGAATTGCTTGCTTATTTGTTTGTTGTTGATGCTTGATTTCATTTTATTTTACCCTTGCTCAAACTATCATAAGTATTCCATGTCTCGATTTCCTTACCTATTTGATTTTGAACCTCATCTTTCCTTAAGCCATTTGCGAGTTCATTACATCATTTGTATCTTGAAGATGCATTTGTATTGAGTCTTTGGACTTGTATTTATGCAAGTAAGGAATGAACTAGGGTTTTTTTTGGGGGGGGATTAGAGGATACTTGAAGTGTTAATGTTTGAGTCCTTTTGTGAGATGGACGTATATCCTAGGGCATGTGACAAAGAAACCCTAGAGGATACTTGGAGCTCTTTGCTTAGAGAGCTTGTGTGAGGCATGCTTAGTGAAATAACAAAATTGGACTTGATGGTGTTGGGGCTAGCTTTTTGTAGAGCCTTTGGTGTGACTAGAGAGCATGGTGGGTAGTCAGACATGCAGACCACCAAGGAAGGTTGCAGGTTGACAGGAGCTGTAGCACTATCATGAATATACAAGGACATTCTGACAATTGTGGGGCAAGAGATAAGATGTGTAGAGATCTGTAGGATCCACTATGTCTTGCAAATGAAAATGGATCTTGAACATAAATAGGTTTGTGGAACTTGATTTCAACGAATTCTATCTGACAATATCACTATGTAAGAATTGCTTGCTTATGTATATATTGTTGGTGCTTACTTTCATTTCATTTTACCTTTTCTCAAATTGTCATAAGTAAGTGAGAAATGAATAATTCCTTACCTTGCCAGAGAATTGGAATGTAGGATAAGATGATTTAGTTTCATAAAAAGCCCCAAGAAATTGTCAAAATTTAGATGACACGTGAGTGGGTTGTAGAAAGGCACCACCGTAGCCATTCATTGAAATCCTCTTTGTTTCAAGAATAATTTAATATTCTCTACTGAACAGGGCCAACCACGTGAAGGTGGAAGCTCTTATGCCCCCCCCCCCCCCCCCTCACATCACTCTCAATTCCCCATACCCAATGCATGCACACTTGAAAAAACAATTATGTGCAAACATGCAAATTTCATCATAAAGAAACATTTACCATTCATTCAATAAAAGCTAACATTCATTAAACCATTCATTCATTCAGTAGGAAAAAAATTATGCATGACATTATATTATAAAAAATAATTACACAATATTTCTTCAGTCAGTTCTTTCTATTTTTTTTCTCTTTACAAAATCAACAAGAAGCTCATCTTCTGGAACTTGTTGTTCAGTTCTTGGTGTTTCATCAACTTGTCGTGATGTCTTCCTAGTAGAGTACTCGCGACATGGATTTTACGGCAAGGGGTACGAATTTGCTGCAATAATGTGATAATGTTACATTTATATATTATGTTATTATAATGACAAGTATTTCATTTAAAAAAATATTGCAAAGGTGTTTTTTACCTGTTGTGGCCACATCATGTTCTTCATATTCTTGTATAGGCTCAACCTATACAGTGTGAGCCTCTACAGTTTAAACATGGAAAAGTACAATTAATGTTCACCATCTGCAATGCTATATATAAAATTGTATCATATGAATAAATTCATTACCGGGATTCGAAGCATGATCTTCGATTGGTTGTTATCCATCCTCGACATTAAGTGGATTATTGCTTTCCTGCTCAAAACATAGTCAATATTTTATGGCAATTATTTATAACGAATAGATTGCGCAAGTAATAAATCTTCATTAACTATATAGATTTTATATACCTGTGCACAAGATGGATCACCGAAAGACTATGTTTTCCCTGACAAGTTTTTTCGGGGTTCAACAACAACTCCAAATCCGTGTTAGAATCCAAGCTTCAAGTCTTCCTCAGTGGGCACTTCTTTGAACCGGTCGGCCTACATATTTTCATAACGTCATGAATTTACCTTTTGCAGTGGAATAAAACGAAAATAATTTGCAATTTATTATTTGGATGCATTATTGGTTTTTCGATACTTACAATTTGTGCCGCCAAATTCGAATAACTACCGGGCCCAAGCTTGTGCTGACCAATTTTTTCTTGTCTTGCCTTTTTGGCCTTTGATGTGTCTGACAACCTATGAAAGTGTTGAAATACGTTAGATGTTCCAAATTCGATATAAAAATTAATAATAATAAGGTTTAGAATTACATTATGGAAAGTATTGCATACGTCCTTGTTCGTGGTGGTAGCTTTCCTTCTTTTCTCAGAGCCCTCTCCTTTCCATCTTCCACTAGGGCTTTACACTCTCTTTCTGGAATCATTGGAGGGTGCTCATACCTAGGGTTCCTTTCTAGGTGAACCATATATTGGTCCCGGACAATATTCATATGTTGTCTAGCCTTCCTTAGGACCACGACTTGATTGAAGGTCTCGTTTCCGAATAGTCTAACCAACCGATTAGTGAGCTCATCTTTTAAATTTTTAATTTGTTTATCCCACCTTGTGCGGATGGTGGGCCCAAATATATCCAAGGAAATCATTTAGATGTTGATAAAAAACGTCATTTCCTGCAAAATGATCATGCCATCATTAGTTGAAAAACAATGTTTTATCGGAATATTACAATCGAATTATAAACACTAACATTAACAATGTATAATTACTTGGGATCTTCTCTATATTTATTGGAATGAGCTCTTCGTCCACCAAAAAAGTTGCATGTATTGTACCCATGCTAGTGACACGGGAAGATCCAGGAAATGTTGCTTCAACAATATCAATACTAGCATGCTCTACATCGACCCCTTCTTCTGCATGATCTGGTGTGCATCGGTTACTAGCGGGTGCACTCACAGCTGGCCTCGTGGGTGTTGCGGAACGTGTTTCCGACTGTTCAGTCGACAACAATGGCACATGATATGTACGTGGAGTCATTTTCTCATGTGATAACTCTCCACAAGCATCACTAGGGACAACATTGCCTTGACCAGTACTACTGTGTGGTCGCAAAAAATCTTGTAAATACAAACCATAACTTATAAGTTCACCATCATAAACAACTAACAACTATAAAATAATAAATGAATTTATATTATGATTCAAGATTCCCCAACTTAACTTCAAGGCTCGAGATCTCTTTACCAAGACATCAACCTTGGCTCTAATCTCATCTGTCCGCGGCTGAATGAATAACAGATGAAGGATATCCTCATTATTTTTTTTCAAGGTCTTCTCTATCATCTTAATCGGGTCAAGAGAAGAACCAATGTCAACATCCCGCATCAACTCATCCACATCAAAATCTATTGATTGCTCTGACGCTGGATCATGCACCGAATCAATGGTTTGCAACAAAAATATATATAACATTAATGACGTGAAAGCAATAGACTGAGGAAAAAAATATATTAACAAAACATATCGATCATGATGGATTCCTAAAATTACAATTAGGTTTACCTAATGCCTCGATGCTGGTGTCGTCTGATCCGCAGCTGGGGACTTGCCCCGATCATCTTCCTGCCAAAAAGAAGTAGAAAACATTATCATAATGAAACCAATATACACACGAAAAATATATATAAAAAAAAAACATTATGCTACATATTATATTTGTACAATTCCAATGAATTATACTTGCTTCCTCGAGGATGGTCTACTCATTGGATCAATGGTGCCCCGATCTACTAATAGGGAGGTGCCCCTTACAGAACCCTTCATAAAAAACATAGAAAAAATTATCTAAATGAAACCAAAATACTCACGGAAACAACATAATAATAAAACATGTTGATGTATTTAAATTCTACAATTACAATAAGGTATACCTGTTGCCCCGAGGCTGCTGTCGTCTGACCAACAGCCGAGTGGTTTCCCCGACCAACACTCTACAACAAGTATATAGATAACATTATCTAAATGAATCGAATATACTCATCAAAAAACACAACAAAAAAAACTTTTTGTTCAAATCAAATTTGTACAATTGTATCGATGTATACCTCCTGCCTCGAGGCAGGTCCGGTATCATCTACTGCTTGGGAGGTGCCCCTTACAACACCCTGCATCAAAAACATAGAAAAAAGTATCCAAACGAAACCAAATACTCACAGAAACAACATAATAAGAAAACATTTTGATGTATTTAAATTGTACAATTACAATCAGGTATACCTGTTGTCCCGAGGCTGCTGTTGTTTGATCAACAACCGTGTGGTTTCCATGATCAACACTCTGCAATAAATATACAAATAACATTATATATTAAACCAAACAAATATACTCATGAAAAAACACAACAAAAAAAACTAATTTTTCATATTATATTTTATACTATTACAAAGATGTATACCTGCTGCCTCGAGGAAGTTGTACTTCTCTGACCAGCTGCCGGGGAGATGCCCCGATCACTACCCTACGAAATAAATGTAGAAAAGTTTTAACGAAATTATAACAATAGACTAACAAAAAATACATAATATGTTAAATTCATTAATAAAATGTCGGGTAAATTGTTAGATGTACCACTCCCATTATAACCATGTTTGTATCTACTCGATTCGAATTGTAATTAATAAGCAAATCTTCCCCTGTAGCTATTGATTTAATGGCACATACAAAAACATGGTTTCCTTCACTCCCCTCAAATATGCAGTTGGGTTTATTAATTGTAGACCTTGGTTGTGTATTGTTTATAAACCCTGCAATATTCCCTGTGGATTTTGGCTTTCTGTCAATGTACAACGTTGCTCCTTTATTTTGATCTTTGTCTTTCAGCTGTAAATAATTTGTTGAAAATCTATATCTGCGCATACTTTGTGTATATTGGACTAGGCGCATCCAATATTTGTAGTTGTAACAGGGTCCAACATACTCCATCAATTCTGTACATCTGCCGTAACTGACCTTTATGCCATCCATGCAAAACAACCCCAAACCATGTAATGACGATGGTGCAATTTGATATATACTCTCGTTCACATAAAAATATTTGTTTAGTTGAGGAAGATCCTTGGGTACCCATTGTTTCACTAGATTTTTGTACCGCAAGGGAACCTCGATGTCGCCTATTGTCTCATCATCATAGGAACATGACCCCCCTTCAGTGAGAAAAAATTCCATGCGTTTATGGAATTTTATTATGATCTTTTGACATCTAGTTGATATAACTCTTGTATACCTATTGGATGTCTCACTTTCATCTAGTCTTACAAAAATCCCATCGCTCGAGGAAGAAAGATCAGACAAAATACATGTTTGGTTCTACCTGCACCATTGGAAAAACGTTCAAATAGGACCGTGTTGGGTATGCATAATCCATATTAGAAAATTACAAGGCATTAAGGCATGCATTTTCCACTATCATCATACATAGTTAGCATGCCTCCACCAAGCTTGAAAATGCATATTTTGATTAGTAAGGGATTTTTCCTTTAACTTTCTTGCATGTTCAAAATTGGAAAAAATGGCCAAAACTAATTTTTGAATGCCTCGAGCTCGTATAAGAAGGAATCATCAAAATTTCGAGCCTATGTGTTGTTAAACTATGTGAGACATAGTTTGAAATCATCATGCAATATGCTTTGAGATTTGGATATAAAAAAGTGGTCATAACGTAATGGAATATGCTTTGAGATTTGGATAAAAAAAAGAGTAAAGGTGATCCCAATTATAAAAGAGGATAATGATATGGTTCTCTAAGGTGAATTAATTCCCTTGCATGAGAAAATTATGTCATGGGTCATGTCATATTATTAGAAAATCCATAGAGGTAGACACCCTTGGGTGTTAAGATATGACTGGTGGTATGTAAACTCCTTTCTTTTATTACATCTAATAAACAAGTACTATTGAAACTAAATAGAACAACAATAACAAAACATAATTTTCATCTCTTTTGACTTTTCCACATTAACACTACCAGTTGGTTCATTGTGTTAAAGTAATCTTTAGTAACATGTAATTACTAACAATAGTTAATCAACATTAACATGAGTAAAGAAGATAGGTTTAGGGTACTTACACTGTAATCTGGAACCTTCTTGTCGGATACTCATAAATATTACTTTCAGTGAAAACTGTACCTCTTAGAGGTCAGCCAACACTAGGAACCCACTAACCCTACTAATGGGTAAGTACAAACCAAAGAGAGAAAGAGAAAGGTTGTATGCAATAGTATTTAGACAAAGACAATTACATTCATAACAAAAGTTAAATAAAGCACGAATAATGATTACAACAAAACTCTTAGTTCAAGTAAAATCTTAACAAAAAACACATATCTAATCACCAACAATTTTGTCTGACAGGACAAGTCTTAACTACTTAATACAAAAAATTAAAAATTAAATATAAAATAAAAAATTAAAAGTAAAATAATAAAATAACAAATAAAATAAAAATGAGTCATAAATAATAACATAAATCATAAGTGGGGTACTAGGGTCATTTAGGGGACAAACAACCATAGTACTCAAAGGACCAAAAACATTAAAGGGTGGTACAAAAAACTCAAGATGGGAGAAATGACCCTACTAACCACACACCAAGGACAAGGTACCACAAGACAAATAAACAATAAGGTGTAAGGACCAAAAGTAAATCAACCATTGTGGGGAAAGTACAACTAGTCATCTCTCTCTCAAATGTACAAATGTTCCATATAACCTAAAATTTCATCATTATTGTATGAAGAAGGGTCCACACTGATCATGTGGTCATGATGAGGTATATGTGTGATAAGGTATATCGACCATGGGAATGAGTGTGACGCTAAACAAACAAATCTCATACATTAATGCCCATAATTGGTAAAGGATTTCCCATAATTGCTGGCACACAATTTGGAAAAGAATTAAGGTTTGAGTCTGTCAAGCACACCCGATATCTAGAGTATGAGCAATATAACATCTAAACTAGCATATTGGATTCCAATTTTATATAAAATCATGACAATCTAGGGTAACCATGCATCCATGCATCCATTCAATAGCTCCTTGTGACTAACTCTTATTTGACCTGCTAAAGAGATGGAAGGTCAAATATATGTAATAGCTCCTTGTAACTACCTCTTATATGCAATAGCTCCTTGTAACTACCTCTTATTTGACATGCCAAAGAGATAGAAGGTCAATTAAGGTCAAATATATGCAATAGCTCCTTGTAACGACCTCTTATATGCATAGCTCCTTGTAACTACCTATTATATGCAATAGCTCCTTGTAACTACCTCCATCTGCTCTATTAACGTAATGATGGTTTCCTTCACCCTTTGTAATAGATATAGTACTAATGTCATGATTGTGGGTTTTTGGATGAGAAAATTCATGTGATGAAATTTATGTGTCACCATCCTTATCTCTATCCCATAGGGAAAATACTCATGTTGTCTAGTCATGACCATTTGTCAATATAATCTGGTTAGACTTTGCTCATCCCAGATCTAATACTTATGGAAGAATGGCCAAATAACTAGTTGTGGTTGCCTCTGCTAATAGGGAAATATTCATAAATGGGGCAAACAATTAGGTGCATAATTACAAGGGGATAGTTGGTGTTGCATTCATATTTGGGTTTGTCAACCAACCATAGAAACAATGTTGTTATCGTAAACCCCTCGTTTTTAGATTTGAAGCTTACCATAGTCCAAGAGGAACATCCTTGGTGACCTAAAGCTAAACATCTATCCCATATGTTAATCATGGAAATTTCCTTCCCTAGGGCATGTGTCATGATATATGGATTTATGGATGAGCCATAAGTCATATAATCAACATTTGGGATAGAAATTGCTTATTTTTGGCCTTGACTAATGTCTTGGGTTAGGAGACTACTCTTCCTGTGACAAACCTTTCAATTGGGTTTGTATCCCACTTGTGGGACAAATATTTATGGTAGAGTGCATGTCTTGTGTTATGGGCCCCTATTAATAAACCATGAGCCCTAAAATCAACATGTAGGACCTAATCCCTTGGTTATTGACTCCATACCATGTCCTCTAAGAAAAATATAGATTCTAAGCCTATGGATATTAACCATGAAGTATGTATTGGGAAAGAATACCCCTCCCTAGTGTGAAAAACATTGCAATCAAGTATGTGTCCCACTCATATGCCAAATATTCCATCCAAAGGTTTTGTCTTGTGTTCAAGGGCCTCATGAATATCCAATGTATCCAATAAGTAGCTCATTCATAGCCCAAGACATTATATTTTGGTGCTAAATGATGCCATTGGTAAGAAGAGCCTTTCATAGTACACCAAACATCAAAATATAGTTTACTGCATCTCATTATTGGGCCAAATATATCATTTAAAGGAACTATTTTGTGTGCTCTTATGAGAACAGAGGTGTGCTCTTATGAGTGTTGGAATTCTGAATTGGCATTGATGTCAAAAGGAGAATTAAGGAAGAATGCTCGCAGCATGAAGGAAAAATGCCTGCAAATGACTAAGAAATATACCCACGGGCCCTATAGAAGATGCTCGTAGGTCCAGTGGAAAAGTGCCCGTATCCATGAAGAAAAATACCCGCATGAGCAAATAGAAAATTCCCACAGGACCTATAGAAGATGCCCGCAGGCCTAGTGGAAAAGTACCCGCATGGGTTAATAGAAAATGCCCGCAGGCCCACATGAAATATTCTCGCATCCCTTATGGAAAAATGCCCGCCACTTGGAAGGAAAGTGTCCCACACTTGGAAGAAAAATGCCTGCCAAATGCTCACAAAGCTTTGATGGCTAATGGGTTGAACGAGGACATGTTTACATAATATCTTGGACATGATAATGATGAACATGGCACAATTGTTGGTGGTGGTTTTAGTTTGTTGAAGAAGCCCTTAAATGTGTAAATGCACTTAAAGTCAAGTTATTAAATATGGAAATGTAATGGTGTTAAAGCCCTAAAAACTTGAGCGTAACACAACCCCCTTGGTCTACTTGTTGAGCACTCAAACCTTGTCTAGAAGAGTAAGGGTATCAACCCCTTGAAGTGTGGAAGTAAAGTGGAACTAATGACCAATTTGAAATAAAAATTAATAATATTTTTATGTCGGCTTGGAACTATTTTGTGTGCTCTTATGAGAACAGAGGTGTGCTCTTATGAGTGTTGGAATTATGAATTGGCATTGATGTCAAAAGGAGAATTAAGGAAGAATTCCCGCAACATGAAGGAAAAATGTCCGCAAATGACTAAGAAATATCCCTGCAGGCCCTCTAGAAGATTCCCGCAAGCCCAGTGGAAAAGTGCCCACAACCATGAAGAAAAATTCTCGCATGAGCTAATAGAAAATTCCCGCAGAACCACATGAAATATTCCTGCAGGCCCTATAGAAGATGCTCGTAGGACCAGTGGAAAAGTTCCCGCATCCATGGAGAAGAATTCCCGCATGAGCTAATAGAAAATGCTTGCAGGCCCACATGAAATATGCTCGCAGGCCCTTTGAAAAATGCCCGCATGCCTTATGGAAATATGCCCGCCACTTGGAAGGAAAGTGTCCCACACTTGGAAGCAAAATTCCCACCAAATGCCTGCAAAGCTTTGATGTCTAATGGGTTGAACGAGGACATGTTTACATAATATATTGGACATGATAATGATGAACATGGCACACTTGTTGGTGGTGGTTTTAGTTTGTTGAAGAATCCCTTAGATGTGGAAATGCACTTAAATTCAAGTTATTAAATTTGGAAATGTAAGGGTGTTAAAGCCCTAAAACCTTGAGCGTAACACAACCCCCTTGGTCTACTTGTTGAACACTCAAACCTTGTCTAGAAGAGTAAGGGTATCAGCCCATTGAAGTGTGGAAGTAAAGTGGAACTAATGACCAAATTGAAATAAAAATTAATAATATTTTTATGTCGGCTTGGAACTATTTTGTGTTCTCTTATGAGAACAATGGTGTGCTCTTATGAGTGTTGGAATTCTGAATTGGCATTGATGTCAAAAGGAGAATTAAGGAAGAATGCCCGCAGCATGAAGGAAAAATGCCCACAAATGACTAAGAAATATGCCCGCAACCCTATAGAAGATGCTCACAGGCCCAGTGGAAAAGTGCCCGCAGCCATGAAGAAAAATGTTGGAATATTTAAAACCCATCCATGTCGTTTAATACCTTAGGATAGCATTATTGATCATTTTTTATTAATTCCTAGGTGTTAGACTAGGTAGTTGGCTAAAATACACCTTGTGTGGACCACAAGTCATCTTGGTGTGGACCAAAAGATTCCTAGAGTCACTTGGGAACATTTCTAAAGATTCTTGATAAGATTTGATTTGATTCTGGTTGATTGTATCTAATCCTGGAATGGAAAGGTGCCCTCCTGCTTTTTAATGATTTTTACCACTTTTTGGTGAAAGGTGAAAGCTAGTTGACTAGTCATAACTGTTTTTTGGCCAACTCATCCTCCATGATGTTTCTTCCTTCCAAATTCTATATTTCACATGATTTTTCAGCGTACATCACCATCTGATCACTAATTCAAAAATTCGTGAGCCTTAGAGGTGACTTGAAAAGCACATTTTCCACCTAGGGTGGTTTTGCATAAAATTAGTAAGCCTACTTTTCTGAATATTTGAAAGGAATCCTTATGCTTTTAAATATCTGATGTAATTTTATATATTTGCAGCCATTTTAATTCCCAAGGTTGGATGATGTAAATTTATTCAATAGAGTTATTCTTTTGCATCATACTTGACTATTTTTTAGTGTTCTTGACTAGTTTTGTGAGACAATTTGTGAGATGATGCAATTTCTTGATTAGATCTTGGTGTAATCTAAATTTCACATGGTATTAGAGCTATAAATATATTCTTTTCTACTTCTATTGTCCTGCAGGATCCATCCAGTCTCAAGAAGGGCGCATTCAGTCATCCAGAGGGCACATTCAGTCACGCAGAGGGCGCAACTAAGCACATAGGGGCACACCCAAACCACTCCAAAAGCTATTTCAGAGCTGCCATGGATCATTCACATCAGATCATCCTCACTCCATTTAATTATTTTGACTAAAAGGCGCAAATGGATATCATGTTGAGGAGCAAGGGAATCTACAAAGTGACTATGGCAACTGAAACTGAGCCTACCTCAACAATTGAGAAGGCAAAGTGGCATAACAAAATAGATGAAGCTTATGGTCTCTTGTGTCTCAGCACATCCATGGATCTCCTATTCCATCTAGATGGTCTTACCTCTCCTAATGAAGTTTGGGAGAAGCTTCAAGACTTGTTTGGTAAGATAGATGAATAATTGAGAGGCCACCAACTGGATAATGAACTTGTTTCACTGAGTCCACATAATTTAGAGAACCTTCAAGAATTTTTCTCAAATTTCAAGTCACTTGTTCTTCAATTGAATCAATGTGGAATTGATAAAAAATATGAGCAACTGATCTTGGCCATCCTCTCCAAGCTTGGCCCAGATTACTCAGTCTTTGTTTCGACCTTCCATGCTACCAGAAAAGCAGTTTGAAACTGGAAGAGTCCTACTCTGTCAGAATTCATGGAATCTATTACACAAGAACAAGACAAGTTGGTCTTGATGGGAGCAATAAAAAATCCATCAAAAGATAATTGCTTGGCTGCTGGAGATTCAAAGAATTCAAAAGGAAAGAAGAAGGGCAATTTCAAGAAACCCACTGATCAGAAGAAAGAAAAACAGAAAGTTCATGAAGACTCCTCAAACTTCAAAAAGAATCCAAACAAGAAGCAAGAGAAGGGTAAGTTCACCTATTGCAATAGGGGATTTCATCCTGAGAGCTCTTGCATGAAGAAGACCATTGATAAAATGGCTCATCTCCTTGAGAAAGAAAACATTCCTCTTCTTGAGAGCGCGAGAAAGAAGGAAGGAGGACACAATTATGAAGACAAGGAGAGAGTGCATGCTTTGATGGAAAGCACATCCAAGCCTACCTCCATCATATATTCTGGAGCTTCAATACACATGGTGTTTGCAAGAGAGACCTTCTCCTCTCTTAAATATTCTAGTGGTCCAACCATTGTGTTGGGTGATGATTCTGAAACTACTTGCAAAGGTAAAGGTAGTATTGATTTAGAGTTTGGTTCATTCACTAATGTGTTGTATGTTCTAGGTCTTGCTGCAAATTTTTTTTCAGTCTACTAGATGACTCACACTGGGTCTCCCAAAAAGGTTATATTTTCATCTAATGATGTTGAAATATGTGAGATGTCCACAGGCCGAATTTTTTCCTTAGGTACTACTGACCATAGCTCAAAAATCTACAAATTCTCTCACTTTGTGCCTTTCCCATCACCTTCTGATCTACTTACCCATGCCAATGAATCAAGCAATTTGTGGCATGAGATATTTGGTCATCTCAATTACATATATATTTCTCAAATCCATGAGAAAGATATGGTCATAGGGCTTCCCAATATCAAGTTTTCTAAATGATTTTGTCAAAGCTACATCCTAGGAAAGCACCCTGAGCATAAGTTTGAAAGAGCCAAAACTAAGTGAACCTCAACACCCCTTGAGCTTATTCACAGTGACATATCAAGTCCATTCCCCCACGAGTCTTTGAATCATGCAAAGTACATCCTAACCTTCATAGATGACTTTTCCAGATATTGTTGGATGTTTTTCCTCAAGTTAAAGTATGAAGTGTTTAACCTGTTCAAGCTCTTCAAAGCCTCTGTTAAGAACCAGTCTGGTAGACATATCAAGATCCTTAGATATGATACTGGTGGGGAATACATCAAATCTGAGTTTCAGCAATTCTGTGCTTTTGTTGGCATACAAATGCAACACATGTTTCCCTACACACCTCAACAAAATGGTGTTGTTGAGAGGAAGAACAGATCTCTCAAAGAGATGACCACATGCATTCTTGAGGCCAAGTCCTTGCCTCCAAGACTTTGGGATGAGGCCATCAACTGTGAAACCTACATACAGAACATAGTGCCTCATAAAGCATTGGAAGGAATAAGTCCTTTTGAAGCTTGGACTAGGCACAAACATGATATTTCTCATTTCAGGATTTTTGGCTCTAAGGCTTGGGCTAGGATTCCACTTGAGAAGAGGAGGGATATGGAGCCCCAAATCCAACCATGCATTTTTGTTGGATATTCAGAGGATTCCAAGGGATATAAGTTGCTGAAAATGACCTCTCAAAAGGACTTAATTGAGAGGAGTGTCCAATTTTATTAAGAGCCCTTGCAATCCATTGAAATTGGAGAACCATCTAAACCACAATCTGAGAGTGTAAGTGATGCTCCTTTAGAATTTTGTGATTATGATATTTATGATGATGAATACCATTTTGTTGCATACCCAAATTCATCTACAAGGCCCAAGTGGGCTGCTAAGAATCTTCAAGAAGCTGGTGAACTTGTGGGAAATCCTCAGGATCCTAGGAGGACTAGATCACAATTTGAGAATGCTCTTTTTATGAATGATCCTTATCTACCTGAGAAGTGTTTTCTGATGGTTGATTCAGATCCTCGGACAAATGAGGAAGCCTCACATGACCCAATATGGCAGGCTTCCATGGATGAGGAGTTTCATTCACTACAAAAGATTGAGACATGGGATCTAGTCAAGCTCCCCCTAGGCATGAAATTGGTAAGGTGTAAGTGGATCTTCAAGACTAAATTTGCAACTGATGGTGCATCAGTGAAATATAAGGCTACTCTGGTGGAAAATGGATTATCCCAAGTCCATGGCCTTGAATACAATGAGACTTTTGAACCAGTTTCACAAAAGGATTCGATAAGACTAGTTCTTCACTAGTCTCTTGATGATGATCCTAGAGTAGGGATCGAAACGTCGAGTTTCAAATTCATTCAATGCAGCTCCTATTCATTCATAAGACTAGTTCTGGCAATTTTTGCATCCAAGTGCTGGGAAGTGCACCACATGGATGTCAAGAGTGCATTCCTCCATGGGGATCTTAAGGAGGATATATATATTCAGCAGCCAGAAGTTTATACATCAAATCCCAACCTTGTGTGCAGGTTGAAAATGTCCTTATATGGGCTTAAGCAAGCCCCCAGGGCTTGGTATGCCAAAATGGACAACTTTCTCTTGTCACAATCTTTTGATAGATGCAAATCTGATCCAAATGTTTACATGAAGCTGATTGATGACTTCATATTGATAATTGTGTTATATGTTGATGACCTACTAATCACAGGTATCTCTACTGATCAAATAGCTTCATTAAACACCTCTTTGCATCAAGCTTTTTCCATGATTGACTTGGGAATTCTTAAGCAATTTTTGGGGCTTGAGATTTCTCAATCTGAGAATGGAACTAAGGTATCTCAGTCCAAATATGAATCTAACCTGATAAAGAAGTTCAATATGGATGATTGCAAGCCTTCAAAGAATCCCTTCCTTTCAGGAGTTAGACTTGAAGAAGCAAATTCTACACCATTGGTGGACAACTCCTTGTATAGGAAGCTAGTTGGCAGCTTATTGTACTTGATTCATACTCAACCTGATATTGCTTATGTTGTGCGTGTGGCTTCAATATACATGGAGAAGCCACATGAGCTTCATTGGAGGGCTGCAAAAATAATCTTTCATTATGTGCAAGGCACCAAGTCTAATGGGATTCACTATGTTGCAGAATCTAGCCTAGATCTTCTTTGCTTTACTGACTCAGATTGGGCTAGTGATAGCCTAGATAGGAAATCCAATTCTGGATTTGTTTCATGCTTGGAGGTGGTCCTATTTTCTGGTCCAGTAATAAACAGAATGCAATTGCACTATCTTCAGCAGAGGCCGAGTACAGAGGAGAAGTGAATGCTGCTACTCAGTGTGTGTGGTTGCAGGGTATTCTTTTAGAGTTTGGGTTTTCCTTTAACACTCCCACAATCATATTTTGTGACAACCAGAGTGCTATCTAGGTCTTGTGATCCACTAAATTGCACTTAGTGGATTCCGAGTGAACCATTGAAGTTATGAACATTTTCAATGTTCATCATCAGTGTTCTGAGATCCATCAGGCCAAATGTTTTTGGCCCTTTGTAATTTTTGCATGTCCAAACCCCTGCGAGGAAATTGTAATAAGTTGGTCTATGCATGAATTTTTTATGAAAGGCTTGGCCAACCTTAGGGTTTGTTATCAGGGGGATACTCTAGAGTGTTTTTTCCTTAGGAATTATGCGTTACTCTTAAGTGACGTATAATTCCTGAGTTTTTCACTCACACCTCTAAAGCTGGAGTATTTCTATTATGGTAAATTTTGAGGGGTTATTAGAGCCTACTGAAATGTATTTTTTTAACATGCTAACCATACCAAATAAGTTGTATGGACATGCACTAGGACCCCTAGGAGTTTGAGTCGATTCTGACAAAAATAATTTTTTTCCATAAACTTAGGCCATTTTTTAATGGTTTAATTGGAAAAATTCAAAATGTAATAAAAGTGTCGTCTGGAGGTGGAATTTGGCGCGGGGAGGCTCATTTTGATGCTCAAAGCATCTTGTTTACCATAGTTCCCATTTTATTCGAGTTCCAGGCGATTACGTCGCCTTTGGGAGCAGTTTTCGCTAAAGATGCTACAAATTGGCATTAATTGCCATAAAAAGCAAAATTGCACTAAGTGACAAAATAAAAAAGACAAAATATGAATAAAAAAATCATATAAAATGGGTGGCATTATGTTCAAATGAAGAGGGAGAATACATTAGAAAAATAAAGCATCATTTTTTGGAAGTATATAAAGTCAAAGTTTGAATATTTTAATTTGTACGAACTCCCTTCACGTGAAGTGGGCGTCACTTCCATATGGTGGGCGATGATTACAATGAGGAGGGCGTTGATTATGATGGGAAAGAGGCGCCCCTCTTGTGAGGTGGAAGCCACCTCACCCTTCACGCCATGCTTCAACGTGAATCACTTCATTTAAGCATGGCCCCCCTCTCTCGACGGACTTCTCCATGCAGCAAGCTCGTAAGAGATGATGGCTATGCTTGAGCATGTGGCAACGTATAGATGGTGGGAGGAGAAACCAAGGCCGATGAGGGAGGCACCCTCCTTATGTGGCAACCACACTCCATCAATTGAGCTCAAATCACCTTAAGTTTTGGGATTTGATCATACACTTGGCTCTTTTCTCAACCATTCGCATGCCTTCACCTTTCGATTTCTCCTCTCTTGGAAAACTATTTAAGCAAGGCAATGGCACCCCATTGCATATGGTGGATTTTGCATTGAACCTATTCTTATGGGATTTTTAACTATCATTTGATTAATATAGTGTTGGAAGACTTTGGAGGTCAATGGTGGCTTTGTTCTTCATGCATGTAAACTTTGTTTGAGGTAAACTGTGTATTTCCATTTTTGCTTTGCATACTGAGTAGTTTTTCTAGCTTCACAAGGATCTTGAATCCTATTAGGGTAAGCATTCACTGTTGCTTGATTTGCTTATTTACATTTGGTGTATAGATATTTAGGAGCAACAAATAGTATTCGGCTGTACATTTTCCCTTCTTGTTTCTTTGCATTAGATTTACTAGATTTAACCTCTTTCTTGTATGAGCATTGTTTGTGATATCACAGGATTCGATGCTTAAGCTCAAGGGTTGATCTTGGCTTGACTCTTCTCTTGAATTGGTAGTGGAATCACTTCATTTCAAAGTGCATATATAATAATGTTTGTAGGCACTAAACTTCTTCTCCAACTCTTATAAGCTAACAAGATTTGGTTCTTATTCTTCCATCCATCTTCTCAAAATTTTACAAGCAAACCCTTTTTCATTTTTCTTTTATATTGAAGGAAGTTTCAGATATGAAAGCTAATTTTGTTTTAAACTTGTTTTCAAAATTAGAGCTAGAAGTGTTTAAGTTTTCATACTCTAAGAAGCTAGATCTAGATCCATTTCTTCTATGCTTGTATGTTCTCAATTTTTCCATACATTTTTACAAGTATAAAATTGTAATTTTTATTGTATATTTGTGCAATCTAATCATATTTTTGCAACGCTTTAGCTCACTGGAAATTAGCAAGTCTTCAAATAAAAGTGAAATATTTGAGTGACCAAGGCCACAGGAAACTGCAAAAAACACTTTGGTGGACACCCAACTCAATCCACTTTACCTGTATATCATTGTAAGCCCTTAGATCCAAGTAAAATGGACTAAGGAGAACTTCTTCTTTCAGTTTCATTTGTAATTATTAAACGAGAGCAGTGGGGTAACCAACACCCACATCCCATCCCCCTGGGGGGATTTGTGTATTTTTCCAATTTTCGTGTGATTGCAATTTTTCTAACTTCACCTATTCACACACTCGCTTTTGAAGTGCAGGGTGTATCTTCCATCTATATTTTTCAATTTAATAAATTTTCATTTTTTGCAAAAGTAAAGTAGAAATAAAACCATATTCGTCACCACGAAGTATGCTCTCACCTTCACCCAAAGGCAATTTCGTTGATTAGTGGAGGTTGATCAGAAAAGTGACGCATAAGATTGGCCATCAATATTTTTTCATTTATAAGTTTTGTATTTCAATTTCAAAAGACTCTTGAACTTAGCTAACAAGCAAGTCAAGAGCGCTCTTTGTTGGAGGGTCGATGGTTATTAGCTTCAAACTTGAATAAACTATTTTCCTACAATGCGTATGCTCTACCCACCAGCAGTATGTCTGAGCTATGGGATACCAAAAGCAGCTGGAAGCACTTTCTAATTCTCACATTTAACTTAATCAGTCACCTAATAAAATTAACTACCCACAAGATAGTGGAAAATCCGGCACTTCGGAACTAGTTTTTGGTGGGGAAGTTCTGCCTGGGGATGCTGGGTAGCTATACTCTGACCTTGGGGCACCATTAGACTACATCATTTTTGGTGTAGTGTTGAACACGCGCTTAGGGTATTTGTTCGGGTACACAGGGTACTACCAAAGGACCGAACACCAAGAGAAACCACTTCACACAAACAGATCACAGATCAACACACCGATGTTTTGACGTGGTTTAAACCCTCTTGAGGGAAACACTCCACGGCCCCGGCCAAATAGCTTCTACGGGACAATTTATTATGCAAAGAAAGAAAGTTACAAATGAGCTTCTCATAATCGATCAACTAAACAATGACCCTCCATGCTCTTTAAATAGAGATCATGGACCAATTGAGTGTTAAGCCACGGATCAAGGTTAGGTTTGATCTAAGAGAAGTTGAGCCGTCGGATCACTCTATGTCAAGAACATATCGTGACCGTCGTATTAAGTATTTACAAATGCATACTAAAGAAACACACTATCCTTAACGGATATATTACACAAGTTGATCTTAACTAACTCCTAAGTGTTTAAATATCCTAACATCCCCCCTTAAGAACAACTTGGGATAGAATTGAAGGATTTACAAAAGTGACACTATTAGGAGAAGGAAGGAGGCATTAGAGCCTATCCCCCCTTAATGACAAGTTCCTGAACTCCTAACATAGATCGAAGTTTAGAAAACTTCGCTTCTGTAAGAGACTTGGTGAAGATGTCTGCAACTTGATCATTTGTAGGGCAAAAGAGCACTTCAAGAACACAATCATGAACAAGATTTCTGATGAAGTGCATATGTAGCTCAATGTGTTTGCTGAGTTGATGTAGAACTAGATCTTTGGTAAGCTTGATGGCACTTTGATTGTCGCACCAAAGTGGAGTAGGCTGCTGCTGCTCGAATCCAAACTCTGAAAGGATCTGTCGAAGCCATAAAGCTTCCTGACTGGCATTAACTGCTACTCGATATTCTGCCTCTGCTGAAGAAAGAGCAAGAGCTTGTTGTTTCTTACAAGCCCAATTAATAGGTCCAGATCCTAGACTGAAAACATAACCTGCAGTAGACTTTCGATCATCAGGATCGTCGGCCCAATCTGAATCAGTGAAACCAACCAACAAAAGTTTCCCCCCGTACTGTAATGAATCCCAAACTGAACTGTACCTCGAATATATCGAAGTATTCTTTTAGCTGCTTTCCAGTGACTTTCATGAGGTGTCTGCATATGACGGGAAACACAACCAATGGAAAAGGAAAGGTCAGGACGGGAATGAGTCAAGTATAAGAGACTACCAACAAGCTGACGATACAAGGTGGCATTGAATTCAGGTGAAGTACAAGTGGCAGAAAGTTTGACTCCATACTGGAAGGGAGAAGGGGCTAGTGTACAATCTTCCATGTGAAAGCGACAAAGAAGGTCACAAGCATACTTAGACTAAGAAAGAAAGATTCCTTCGTTGGTTTGCAGGACTTGGAGACCAAGAAAATAATGCAAATGTCCTAAGTCTGACATTTCAAAATTTTGTTTAAGACTGGATTTCACATGGGTTATAAGCTGAGGGTCACTACCAGTAAGAATAAGGTCATCAACATATAGAACAAGTATGATGATATGGTTTCCTACTTTCTTGGTATAGACATTGGGGTCAGAATGGAATCTAGAAAAACCAGTGTCAAGGAGAAAGTTATCCATTTTGGCATACCAAGCTCTAGGAGCTTGCTTAAGGCCATATAAGGATTTCTTAAGGCGGAAGACAAGGCTAGAGTTATTCTGAACATAGCCATGAGGTTGTTCCATATAAATTTCCTCCTGTAAATCACCATGTAAGAAGGCAGACTTGACATCCATTTGATGGACTTCCCAGTTGTGTAAGGATGCAAGGGAAAGAACAAGGCGGATGGAGTTCATTTTTGCGACGGGAGCAAAGGTTTCATTGTAGTCAATCCCTTCAACTTGGGAAAAACCTTTGGCAACTAACCTTGCCTTAAGTATTTCAACACTTCGATCTGATGCATACTTAGTTCTGTAGACCCATTTACATCTGACAACTTTTCTTCCTTTTGGAAGAGGTACAAGATCTCAAGTATCATTCGCCATTAAGGAACAATATTCTTCATCCATGGCTGCATCCCAATTTGGATTTCCTAAAGCTTCTGCAAAAGTTTCTGGATCATGATTCTCGGAAACTTGAGCCAAAAGAGAAGAGGCTCGCTGAAACTGAGAACATGTTCGACGTTGATCTCTAGGATCACCGGCAAGATCACCAGCTGCTTCACATGTTGAACGGACCCATCGAGGAATCACTTGTGCTGGTGCAACTGGAGGAACATGAGCAGGCGGAGGTGGATTTTCATCCTCACTGTCATTATCAAAAACTGGAGTTGGAAACCTATCAAGGAAGTTGGAAGAAGAAGAAGAAGAAGAAGACAAAAACGCTGAATCAAGCTCGCAGGCCAAAGATGGCACAATCGTCGAGTTAGGCTCGCAGGCCAAGAGATTTTTATCAAATTTAACATCTCTTCTAATGATTATATCATGATAATGTGGTTGAAGAAGTCTATAACCTTTTACATCTTCAGAATATCCAACAAATATGCACTTTTCACTTTTAGGCTGCAATGCTTTCCGTTTTTCATCCGGAATGTGAGCACATGCTTCACTACCAAACACACGGAAGTGACTTACATCAGGTTTAGTTTTACTCCGTGCTTCTTCCGGTGTTATACCTTGTAATGCTTTAGTGGGGGTGCGATTAACTATGTAATTTGCACAATTAATGGCTTCAACTCAAAATTGAAGACTTAGTCCCTTAGATTGGATCATACAATTAGCCATTTCTTTTAAAGTGCGGTTCTTTCATTCAGCTACACCATTTTGTTGTGGTGTATATGGAATAGTGTGATGTTGTTGGATGCCTTGTAAAGTGCAGAAAGTAGTGAACTTATTGTTAACATATTCTCCTCCATTGTCAGATCTTAACTTAATAATTTGATGACCAGATTGTTTTTCAACAAGGGCCTTGTAGGCCAAGAACATGTTAAATACTTCTCTTTTAAGTTTTAGGAAATAGACCCAAGTGTGTCTGGTGTAATCATCAATGAAAGTTAAGAAATATTTGAAACCAAAAAAGGAAGCAGATGGAAGAGGACCACACAAGTCACTATGCACAAGATCCAAGGGAACCGAGGCGTGCCAAGAGGCATGTTTGTCAAAACTGTCCCGGTGATGTTTTCCGAGTACACAATCGGAGCAAACACCATCACTACAAGATACCATCGGAATACCTGTCACCATATTTTCTTTACATAGTTGTTGCAATGAGCGATAATTTAAGTGACCAAATTGCTCATGCCAAAGTTTGTTCAAGTTATCACTATGAGCAACAAAAACTGAAGGGAAAGGTGATGACCCAAAGTTGTTAAACTTGTACAACCTGGTAATATCATCAACAATTCTGGTAGCTAGGACCTGTTGAGGATCTTTAAAATCCTTGATTACAACTTGGTGAGGTGTAAAGGTCACAGTTTTACCTTCACCAGAATGAGTGATCTGATAGACTGATAACAAATTGCAGGAAATTCTTGGAACACATAGTACATCACTAAAATGACTATTATCTACTGGAACTGTTCCAGCTCCTACAACACTTAGAGATCTATCATCACCAACAAATATTTGTTTGGTGTTACATTCATGCATAGTAGAAAAGATGGCTTGATCCTTAGCCATATGATAAGATGCTCCAGAATCAACGTGCCATTCATTTGAAGTAGAAGAAGAAGATGCATTATAAGAATAACCAGAAGCACAAAGTGCATGTCCATGAGAGGCAGATTCTGAAGACGAATCTAGGCTGATGTGGTGCTTCTTCATTGCTGCTTCCAAGGCTGCCATCTTCTTGAAACACTTAGATTCATCATGATTATCTTTCCCGCAATAGTTGCAATGACGCTCAGTATTCTTGCCTTTTGGCTTGGATACTTTGTCATTTTTTAAGGAAGGAGCTGACTGGGAGGGTTTTGGACCCTTGTTTGACTTATTATTGCGAAATTTTTGTTTCTTGGGAGGCTTGGACTTTTCTTTATGTTGGGACAATAAGGCTTTCCCAGATGTATCTGCATTGTTGATTATTCCAAGATGAATGAGTTTATCTTGTTCTTTAATCAAGGAATCACAAAAAGATTCAAGACTAGGCTCTTGATAGCTAGCTGCATTCAAGGATGCTTTCATGGAGTAAAATGTAGATACAAAAATAGAATATGTAGGTCCAAGTTTGGAAAGAATATGATAAATGCATTGTTTGTCTTCCCTCTCAATCTTACATTCTGCACATAAGAGTTTAAGAGTTTTGTACTTAGATAAATAATCTTGAATGCATGAAAAATCACTTGGATTTAAAGAAATCAACTCATTTTCGAGTTGGTGACCTCGAATTTCATTGTGTTTACCAAACACAGATTCCAACTTGTCCCAAGCAGCATTAGGTTCATCAATTCCAGATATGTGGAATCGCAAATCAGTAGAGATTGACATCCCAATAAATCCACGAGCTTCATCACATCTATTTGCTCATTTTATTTTCTTATCATCATCAGTGGGTTCTTTTTCTTTCTCTGAGCTAATTCTGAAAAGTCCCCTACTTCGTAGAACATCCTCCATACGAGATTTCCATGAGAAATAGTTGGAACTATTAGGTAGAATATCACAAGGGGCGGCCATATTTGTAAATTAATGGCTGTAAAAGAAGAAACCAATAGTATGGATGTGAAGAGCTCAAAAAAATAGGCAGTTTAAAAAAAAATGGCACTGAAAACTGACTCTGTATGATGAAGTTATGCTTGAACAAAGAAACTGTTGAAGATGTCCCCAATAGTGACGTGGCAGCTAGAGAATGTTCAGCAAAAAAAAGAACCCCCCTCTTCCTAAGATGAACCTTTTTACAATCACTTTACAAGAAAGTTGCTTTAAGTGAACCACTTTTGTAAAATAAGTGATTTCACTTTTACAATGATATTACTTTTAAATAGTGCAACAATAAAAAAAACTTAAGTGACTCACTTGTATTTTTATTTTTTTATTATTCAAATGAGATACACTTTTACAATAAAATAACTTGAAAATAGAAATTGCATGCACTTTTTCTTTTAAAAGTAACTTCCTAAGACTTGAAATCAAGCCCTATTAAGGAATAAGGCAACTTTGAACCAAGTGAGCTAGATTAAAATGTATGTAAAATATGGGAATGAGGAAGGGGACTTTTTTTTTTTTACTCTTTTTGTTCGGTTTGCATGCTTGCCATTTTTCCTGCAAAACAAACCACAAATCGAAACAAAAAAAACTTTTTCACACTTGTGGAGTTATATCTTGTTAGCTTGCCTGGAAAGTCTATGTCTTCTCTCTGTTTCTAATTTGCCAAGATCGCGCAAGGTGCACGGCAAAGAGCATACGCAGCCGAGAAAAACCCATTCCCTTTCTGTTTCTGATTTGCCGAGATCGCTCAAGGTGCACGACAAAGAGCATACGCAGATGGGAAAGCAACAATCCGAACCAAAAAAAAATCTAACAGTAAAAAAATGATGAAATATGAGATTTTTTTTCTTTTAAAAAAAGAAAATAAAAAAATGCGTCACTGTAACATTATACCTTCAGATCTGATGAAATACGCGTTTCTGGAGCAACTGGGAACCGTTTTCGATCAATCAAAAACTAATTCCCAATGGAAACGACGCTCTGGACGCAATGGAACACCTCCTACAGCCCAGAAATGCACAAAAATACCAGAACTAGAAACCTTTTAGAGTTTCGGCAACAACAGTTCAAGATCTAGAGCATAACCGAAAGTGGCACTTCATAAAAGCTCTGATACCATGTTCGGGTACACAGGGTACTACCAAAGGAATGAACACCAAGAGAAACCACTTCACACAAACAGATCACAGATCAACACGCCGATATTTTGACGTGGTTTAAACCCTCTTGAGGGAAACACTCCACGGCCCTGGCCAAATAGCTTCTACGGGACAATTTATTATGCAAAGAAAGAAAGTTACAAATGAGCTTCTCATAATCGATCAACTAAAAAATGACCCTCCATGCTCTTTAAATAGATATCATAGACCAATCGGGTGTTAATCCACGGATCAAGGTTATGTTTGATCTAAGAGAATTTGAGCCGTCGGATCACTCTATGTCGGGAACATATCGTGACCGTCGAATTAAGTATTTACAAATGCATACTAAAGAAACACACTATCCCTAACGGATATATTACACTGTAAAATTAGTCACAACAAATCTAATGAACAAGTAAATAAATCACAACAGATGAACATAGAAAATATGGTGTAAAACTGTGCAAAACATGCAGCAGTTCTCAATATCCCAGTAAGGGTGAATGATTACAATAGAATACAATAAAAATGATTGAGCAATTCGAATTGCGTAAGGAGGTCATTCGAATCACTGAATGGAGTAGCTTGACTCCAACTAGGAGTCCTCATCATCAATCAGTAGTGGTCATCAATGCATAAGAACCAGTCATCCAGGTGTCAATCTGAGTCTAATTGAGTGTAACATGTGTAACTGAAGTGTGTAGCACTGATATAGGGAAGTGGGATCAATGGAGGGCGCATGGGGGGCTAACTGAAGTTAGAACAAGTCATCTAGTTAATCTGGAGGTCCAACGGAAGTGAAACAGTCAGTTGGGAGTGAAACTAGCCTCAAATCAGGGAGAATCGGAGCTTACTGAGTGTAACTGAAGTGGAACTGCAGTGGTAGGTGAAGAAGTGTGCCCTTCTCTGGCAGTAGGTGAGAAGTGGGCGCCTTCCTAACTAGGAGGGCTAAAACTCAGAAGTAAGTGGCTCCCGGGTGCTAGAATAATGTGGCTAAGGTGCTGGAGGCATCAACCTGGTGACTGGGATGCATGCAAACCCTAAAATTTGCATGCAAACCCTAATTGCATGCAAGATCCTGAAAAAGATGATGTGGATATCCGAACACCCCCCCTCAAGCTAGACTATGATGTGCAAAATAAAATAATGTGGGGCCCTGGTAACTAAGACCAAAGGTCACCCCAATACAATAATCCAAAAAATGTTGAAAATAAACTAAGTGAGGAAAGAGGGAAAACCCAGTGGGAAGAAAGCCCTCCCTCAAGCTAAAGCATAATAATTGATCAATTTGTCTCCACCATGATGGAACTCACCCCCAACAGTGAACGGAGGTAAGAGAACTTCTTCTCAGTGAAGCTCTTGGTGAAGATGTCTGCAATTTGCTCATAAGTAGGGCAATATTGCAGAATGATGATGCGATCATGCATCAACTGTCGAATGTAATGCATATGAATCTCAATGTGTTTGGTCCTCTGCCGCTGAACTGGATCTGTGGAGATCTTGATAGCACTTTGATTGTCACAAAATATGACAGTCGAAGTAGTGCCACCAAAACCAAACTCAGAAAGAATACCCTGCAACCAAACTGCTTGAATGCAGGCATTGACTGCCCCTCGATACTCTGCCTCTGCTGAAGAAAGTGCAATAGATGCTTGCTTTTTGCTGGACCAGCAAATAACACCATGACCAATCATGAAAATATAACCTGAAGTGGACTTCCGATCAATGCTATCACCTGCCCAATCTGAATCAGTAAAACCAATGAAATCAAGCTCAGAATCTGCAGCATAATGTATGCCAAACTGTCTCGTACCTTGCACATACTGTAAGATCCGCTTGGCTGCTCGCCAATGAAGTTCATGTGGTTGCTGCATATATATTGACACAACACTCACGGCATATGAAATATCAGGCCTTGAGTGTGTCAAATAAAGTAGTGAACCAATCAACTGTCGATACATACTGCAATCTGCAAGCGCTGTAGAATCTCCCTCCTTAAGACTGATTTCTGAGAGGAATGGGAATGGGGCTGCCTTACATTCAGCCATATTAAACTTCAATAATAGGTTGGAAGCATATTTTTGCTGAGATATAGTAATCCCATCAAAATTTTGAGCTATCTCCAAGCCCAAAAAGTGACTCAGCAAGCCCAAATTGCTCATGTCAAAAGCTAGATTTAAGATAGTTTTTAGCTTGTTTATTGAAGTAAGAGTGCTACCAGTAATGAGAAGATCATCAACATAAAGTACAATAACCAAAAAATTACCTTTAACTCGCTGAAGATACACATTCGGATCAGATTTGCATCTTTGGAAATTCTGAGAAAGAAGGAAGGAGTCCATCTTTGCGTACCAAGCTCTTGGGGCCTGTTTTAACCCATACAAAGATTTCTTCAATCTGCAAACTAATGATGGATCTGATGTGTATCCCTCTGGCTGCTGCATATATACCTCTTCAGCAAGGTCTCCATGTAGAAATTCATTCTTCACATCCATGTGGTGCACTTCCCAGTGCTTGGATGCGGAAATAGCCAAAACAAGGCGGATGGAATCCATCTTTGCAACCGGTGCAAAGGTCTCAGTGTAGTCCACTCCTTGGACTTGGGAGAAACCTTTTTCCACCAACCTTTCTTTGTATTTGCTGATAGATCCATCAGCAGCAACTTTCGTGCGGTAGACCCATTTACACTTTACTAATTTTCTTCCAGGTGGAAGAGAAACTAGCTCCCATGTGTTGTTCTTTTGAAGAGAATTGTACTCTTCATCCATGGCACTTTGCCATCTTCAATATCGGTGGGAAGAATAGTATGATGTGGGATCTGAACCAGCCATCAAATAACAAATCTCAGGAATTAATGGATCAGCAATAGAAAGAGCCATACCTGCTCTTTGAAAGTCTGCTCTTGTTCGTCTCGGATCAGCAGGATTTCCAAGGTTCGAACCAGCAGATTGAAGAGTGTTTTGGGCCCACTTTGGTAACTGAGGAGGATCATAATGGTCGGATTCCGAACCTGATATGTCATGATCATCATGTGCTGCTAAAATATCAGAAATATCAGAACTCATACCTTCATTATCGCTGCACGGATCTTCTTCTAGTGAAGGCGGTGAATCGACAGTCTCTTCCTCGACTAGTTGCAATTCTTGAAGCGGTTCTTCAAATTGCACACTGCGCTCTATGGATATCTTTTTAGATTTGATATCCATGAGTTTATATGATTTTGATTCTTCCCCATATCCTATCAGTATGCACTCAATACTTTGTGGATCCAAATCTCGTCTCTTCTTGGATGGAATTCTAGTCCATGCAGTAGAGCCAAAAACTCTCAAATTTGACACATCCGGTTTGTGACCAAAGAATGCTTCGAAAGGAGTCATACCTTTCATGGATGAATGTGGAACAAAGTTCTGTATGTATGCAGCAACATTGATTGCTTCATCCCAAAGATTTGCAGCCAAACCTTTTGATTCAATCATGCATGTAGCCATCTCTTTCAGTGACCGATTTTTCCTTTCCGCTACACCGTTCTGCTGGGGTGTGTAGGGAACTGTATGTTGGATCTAAATTCCATTTTGGGCACAAAGTTGTAGCAACTCAGCTTTGATATATTCTCCGCCATTATCAGATCTAAGAGCTTTGATCTTGCTCTTAGTGACGGTCTCAACAGAAGCCTTAAAATCCTTGAATTTTTCAAGCAATTTTGACTTGTTTTTGAGAAAGAATACCCATGTAAAGCGGGAAAAATCATTAATAAATGTCAAAACATACCTTGAACCATTTAACGACGTATGGGGCAGCGGACCACTGATATCAGAATGTATCAACCCCAAAACTGTAGAAGCTCTGCTAGCTTTTCCGCGGTCGAATCTGTGCTCGGGGTGCTTCCCAATAATGCAACCAGTGCATATTCCCTTCGAGGAACGGAGTTGTGAAAGACCATCTACCATGGATTTGTTTGATAGAAGCAGCGAATACTTATAATTAAGATGTCCAAATCTTTCATGCCATAGCCTACTAACCTCATTACCATGTGTGCGAAGAGCAGTGGGCTTTGAAAGCGGAATAAAGTGTGAAAACTCATAGCATTTTGCAGTGTGGTTTGCCTTTCCGACTGCAACAAGTCTTCCACTTTTGATATCAAAAATTTCAACTGTATTAGGGCTGAATGTAACTTGCTTCGGTTCATCAGTGCGTGTCATTTGATACAAAGAAAGAAGATTTGAAGCCAAGGAAGGCACATAGAGAACATTCTGAAAGCTTCCATGATCTACATGAATCGTACCTTTGCCCTTTGAAGAAATTTTTGAGTCATCTCCCATATGGATAGGGATGGAGCTGTTTGGATCGAATGAAGAAAAAGAATCAATATTTGCAGCCATATGATTCGATGCACCCGAATCTATCAAGAGAGTAGTGGGTTTCGAAACAATTGCCATGAGTGCTTGTCCTCTTTCATGGTCATCATTCCTATCCTTCTTCCTTGCACCATCAGGAAGAGTTATGTTGTTCTTTTCCAAAAGGAGGGCCATTTGATCTATAGTCTTCCTCATACATGAACTTTCGGGATGAAATCCACGGTTGCAATAAGTACATTTAGATTTTTGGTTTACTTCTTGCCCTTTTGCTTGAACTTTGAACTGGATGGTGCATCCGTCTGTTTTCCTTTCTCTTTTTGCTTGTGAGGCTCAAATTTGGGCTTGTCCTTCTTTTGCTTTCCTTTACCATTCGAGATCTTGGGTCCTTGAACATATAGGGCTGAATCTTTGGAGCTTATGGACCCCATTTGAATCAACTTGTCATGCTCTTTTGTGACGGACTCAATGAAGGCATTCAAGGTAGGCATCTTCCAATTCGGGGTAGTTAGCTGACCGGAATTGAAAGTAGAGACAAATACCAAATAATCTTTACCAAGCTTGCTAAGAATGGAGAGGATCAATTGTTTATCCTCTTTGATAACTCCACTATTCTTCAACTGCAAGTTTAAGTTCTTGAATTTTGTGAAGAGTTCATTAATGGTCTCGAAATTCTTAGGACTAAGGGCAATCAATTCATTCTCTAATTGAAAAGCCCTAAGCTCGTCCTGCTTGCCAAATAGTGTTTCAAGTTGCTCCCATATAGCTTTTGGAGTTTTCAATCCACTGAGATGGAAGTGAAGATCTTTGGAGATGGAGAGACAAAGAAGACCATAAGCTTCATCAAGCTTGTTGTAGTGTTTGGTTCTATCTGACAAGTTGTTTGGCTCCAATTCAAGACCAAGAGTGACTCGGTAGTAACCTTTTGAACGTAATATGATCTCCATATCATCTTTCCAATCAAAATAATTAAATGGGGTGAGGATAGGATTTGAAGAAGAGTATTCCATTGCTAGGAGCGAGTGCACACTGATGTAGAGGAGTTTGCAAGGGTAGAGTAGCGAATGCAAATGATGGAGACAATAACTTGCAAATCACAATAAAGCCAAGAACAATGAGGTCGAACAATCCACTCTTTTAGAGTTGCATCACACCTGGGATTGGAGATCAAACAATGTTGAATGGGTCCAATGTATCAGATCCAGGAATTATGTGGAAACTCAAGCTTTTGGAGTGGTATTGGATGTATTTTCAAGCTTTGCATGCACAGGAGCGAATGCCCTTGAGATCTTTCATGCCAAAATTTTTTGCAATTTTTGAGAAATTCACTCAAATCTTCTTGTAAAAACACCTATAGAAAAGAGATCTTGTCCCTACAATGGCTCTGATACCATGTAAAATTATTCACAGCAGATCTAATGAACAAGTAAATCAATCACAACAGATGAACATAGAAAATATGGTGTAAAACTATGCAAAACATGCAGCAGTGCTCAATATCCCAGTAAGGGCGAATGATTACAATAGAATACAGTAACAATGATTGAGCAATTCGAATTGCCTAAGGAGGTCATTCGAATCATTGAATGGAGTAGCTTGACTCCAACTAGGAGTCCTCATCATCAATCAGTAGTGGTCATCAATGCACAAAAACCAGTCATCCAGGTGTCAATCTGAGTCTAACTAAGTGTAACATGTGTAACTGAAGTGTGTAGCACTAATATAGCGAAGTGGGCTCAGTGGAGGGCGCATGGGAGGCTAACTGAAGTCAGAACAAGTCATCTAGTCAATCTGGAGGTCCAATGGAAGTGAAACAGTCAGTCGGGAGTGAAACTAGCATCAAATTAGGGAGAATCGGAGCTAACTGAGTGTAACTGAAGTGGAACTGCAGTGGTAAGTGAAGAAGTGCGCCCTTCTCTGGCAGTAGGTGAGAAGTGGGCGCCTTCCTGACTAGGAGGGCTAAAACTTAGAAGTAAGTGGCTCCTGGGTGCTAGAATAAGGTGGCTAAGGTGCTGGAGGCATCAACCTGGTGACTGGGATGCATGCAAAGTGCATGCAAACCCTAGAATTTGCATGCAAACCCTAATTGCATGCAAGATCCTGAAAAAGATGATGTCGATATCCGAACATACACAAGTTGATCTTAACTAACTCCTAAGTGTCTAAATATCTTAACAGTATTGACAGTCCAACGTGTCCTTGTACAGAAGCACCAATCTCTAGATTTTCGGACATTCCTCTCTGTCCCTTTACGGTATATCGAGAGTTTCCCTTCTTTCCCCTAATCAAGATTCATTTTAATAATTTAAAATCAACCAAGAGACAATTGCAAAACGTTTTACTTTTCTAGCATTTACAAATTTCACACTGTTTTTTGACTCCATAAGGCACTGGTCCTTGCACTTTTCATTTGCTTTTTATCAATATAGAGTATTTGTGCATCTTTATAATTCACAATGATTTATCTGAACTTATGCTGGTGAAAGCTTTCTTAACTATTGTTGCAATTACATCTTGAACCTTTAATCAAAAACTCCCCAAAACATTAATAAACAACCCATCACTTAACTGGAAGACCCTAACAATCTTAGTAATTTTCCATAGGGACTACCCCCCTTGGATTCCGTTGTGAATTTTTCCTAAACCGAGGAGTAGAGAACCAATTGACATACTTGACTCGAGACTTTCCACCAAGGGCACACCAAGCGGCAACATAGATTTCTGCTGTGACAAAGACCGTGTGTAATCCGACGGCAATATTTTTGGCGCCGGTGCCGGGGATAAATCTTTCTATCCCTGGGTACAAATTTTTATTTTTACCTTTTTTTTTTTTGATGAATCCTTAGATCTAATCTGTAGTTTTTCATTTGGCGACTCCACTGACCTTTTTTCTCTTTTATAAAAAAATTTCAAAGTAAAAAAAAAGAACCTTTTGTGAGTGTTTTAAAATGTATATTTTTTTCTCACATGGCGACTCCACTAAAGGGATAAAACCCTTGTTTCTCATAATTTGTTGAGACTTGTTGTGTTTAGATGAGCCCATGCAACACACTAAATCTTTAAAGCTCATTATTTAAGAAAACCTCCTGATGCAGTAGCATACACATTCCTTGGTCATTTCAAATATATGCTCCTGATTACTTAATATGGATGATGAAGACTATGATGATGAATTTTATCCTATCGACTTCTCAAACATCCCAGGTTTCCCAAATTATCACACTGATAGAGATATATATGATCATTTGCAAACCTTTTGGGGAAATGGTGATTCAGAAACACAACATAACTTATCCTTTCTCAAGGTCCTGGGTGATTTCAAAGTTCTATATGAAGATAACACAATGGAAATGTTTGTTAGCACCTTATGGGGATATGATTGTTATTGGTGGTATAATTGTCTCCTAGATAAATGTATTACCTCTCTGCCGAGTTTCCTTAGAATATTTTTGAGATAGTGGCACATTAGAGGATTTGGTATGGAAGCTTTGGATAGTATCCTTGAGAATTTTTTTCCCATTTACATACCTTGGATAGACTATCATGAGGAGGACCCTAGGGCTCCTCGCCTCATCATAGTGGAAAACAAAATATTTTGGTCGATGCCTCTAGATTATTGTAGTGACAAAGAGACTGAACAACTTATTCAAGGAAATCATGCCTTTATCCATCAAGCACAATGTGACCCTATTGAAGAGAGCCATGAAGGCCCAGTTATCGAAAATGTTATTGAAATCCCTCCTCATGCCACCATAACAGAAAACATTAAAGATTGGGAGTTTTCTCATATTTACTTCAGTGATGATGAACAAATTTGTACTCCTAATCCACCTCCAGAAGAAACCATTGCAGAAGCCCATGTTGAAAATCATGAAGATCTTTGCAATGTATATAATGATGATAGTTTGGAAAGTTTCGTTCCTTTTTTTTTTTTTTTTTTTTTGAAAAAGAGGATTATGAGTCTAAAGAAGAGGATGATGCGGTTGAATCTTTTCCAAGCGTAATTGAAAACCCCATACATAATATAGCTGAGGAAATGAAACTTGAATCAGAAACTCTTGAAGATTTTATTGAGAAACCCATTTATGAGATTTTCACAGAAAGCCTAGACTTTGAGACCTTGGAAAATCTTTGCCTGGAGAAGGAACATGAAATTTTTTTTCAGTATGAGCCATGCATGAGCATCAACCATGAAGACCTGAAGAAGCAGTGTAATGAAGAGTTAGATCAGACACACCTAATTGAGGAACAATATCAGCCATTGTCACTACATATAGAGGTCCCTTATAATGTGGAGCAACTTGGGGTTTATGCTTTCACAGAAAGTTACTATCAAAAGAACCCGTCAGATCGTTATGATGAGGTAGTTGGTATGCCTTATCATTCAGAATTTTTCCTCAGCCCTATCCAATCATGGATAGAAGAAGCCTGCGGGAGGACTTACCATTTGGGGACGCACTTCAAAGATCTATCACATGCCTTTGATTTCCCATCCATCCCTCCCATCCAGAATATCCATGCAGGTTTGCACTTTCTAATAAACGTGTCCTTGGTTTGGCTGGTAACCAAAGACAAGGCAAAACTTTGTTATATTGATAAAATGTAAAGATGGCTACATTGGATTTCTGATTACACTTAGCATTTTATTATGTTATGTTTAAAGTAGTAAAATAAGCTCCTCAAAGTGACCATTTACTTTACGCATTTCTTTCTAGTACTTAGGAATAATAATTTTTCCTTATCCATTTTTAGTTTTTTATGAATAAATACAATTTATGATTCATTGGTTTCTTCATAAAACTTGTGTCGCTGAAGGTTTTTCTTGTCAAGTTGAGATGTTTTTACAGGTTATATAAAACCACAGATTATGGTGTTCTCGCATCCTCTCCTTGCTTGAAGGTTGATCGAGCACACGTCCCGCAATTGGAGCCAAATGTTATCCAATAAATTGCACTTAGTGGATTCTGAGTGAATCGTTGAAGTTATGAACATTTTCAATGTTCATCATCAGTGTTCCGAGATCCATCAGGGCAAATTTTTTTGGCCCTTTGTAATTTTTGCATGTCCAGACCCCTGCGGGGAAATTGTAATAAGTTGGTCTATGCATGATTTTTTTATGAAAGGCTTGGCCGACCTTAGGGTTTGTTATCAGGGGGATACTCTAGAGTGTTTTTTCCTTAGAAATTATGCGTTACTCTTCAGTGACGTATAATTCCTGAGTTTTTCACTCACAACTCCAAACCTGAAATATTTCTATGACGGTAAATTTTGAGGGGTTATTAAAGCCTACTGAAATGTATTTTTGTAACATGCTAGACATCCCGAATAAGTAGTATGGACATGCACTAGGTCCCCTAGGAGTTTGAGTCGATTCTGACAAAAATAATTTTTTTCATAAACTTAGGCCATTTTTTAATGGTTTAATTGGAAAAATTCAAAATGTAATAAAAGTGTCGTCTGGAGGTGGAATTTGGCGAGGGGAGGCTCGTTTTGATGCTCAGAGTGTCCTCTTTACCTTAGTGCCCATTTTCTTAGAGTTTCAAGCGATTACGTCGCCTCTGGGAGCAGTTTTCGCTAACGATGCTACAAATTGGCATTTAATTTCTAGAAAAAGCAAAATTACACTAAGTGACAAAATAAATAAAAAAGACAAAAGATGAATAAAAAAATCATATAAAATGGGTGGCATTATGTTCAAATGAAGAGGGAGAATACATTAGAAAGATAAAGCATCATTTTTTGGAAGCATATAAAGTCAAAGTTTAAATATTTTAAATTGTACGAACTCCCTTCATGTGAAGTGGGCGTCACTTCCATATGGTGGGCGATGATTACAATGAGGAGGGCGTTGATTATGATGGGAGAGGGGCGCCCCTCTTGTGAGGTGGCAGCCACCTCACCCTTCACGCCATGCTTCAACGTGAAACACTCCATTTAAGCATGGGCCCCCTCTCTCGACGGACTTCTCCATGCAGTAGGCTCGTAAGAGGTGATGGCTATGGTTGAGCATGTGGCAACGTATAGATGGTGGGAGGAGAAACCAAGGACGATGAGGGAGGCACCCTCCTTATGTGGAAACCACACTCCATCAATCAAGCTCAAATCACCTTAAGTTTTGGGATTTGATCATACACTTGGCTCTTTTCTCAACCATTCGCATGCCTTCACCTTTCGATTTCTCCTCTCTTGGAAAACTATTTAAGCAAGGCAATGGCACCCCATTGCATATGGTGGATTTTGCATTGAACCTATGCTTATGAGATTTGTAACTATCATTTGATTAATATAGTGTTGGAAAACTTTGGAGGTCAATGGTGGCTTTGTTCTTCATGCAGGTAAATGCATGTAAACTTTGTTTGAGGTAAACGGTGTATTTCCATTTTTGCTTTGCATACTAAGTAGTTTTTCTAGCTTGACAAGGATCTTGGCTCCTATTAGGGTAAGCATTCACTATTGTTTGATTTGCTTATTTACATTTGGTGTATAGATATTTAGGAGCAACAAATAGTATTCGGTTGTACATTTTCCCTTCATGTTTCTTTGCATTAGATTTACTAGATTTAACCTCTTTCTTGTATGAGCATTGTTTGTGATATCAAAGGATTCAGTGCTTAAGCTCAAGGGTTGATCTTGGATTGACTCTTCTCTTGACTTGGTAGTGGAATCACTTCATTTCAAAGTGAATATATAATACTGTTTGTAGGTACTAAACTTCTTCTCCAACTCTTATAAGCTAACAAGATTTGGTTCTTATTCTTCCATCCATCTTCTCAAAATTTTACAAGCAAACCCTTTTTCATTTTTTTTTATATTGAAGCAAGTTTCAGATTTGAAAGTTAATTTTGTTTTAAACTTGTTTTCAAAATCAGATCTAGAAGTGTTTAAGTTTTCATACTCTAAAAAGCTAGATCTAGATCCATTTCTTCTATGCTTGTATGTTCTCAATTTTTCCATAAATTTTTACAAGTATAAAATTGTAATTTTTATTGTATATTTGTGCAATCTAATCACCTTTTTGCAGCGCTTTAGCTCGCTGGAAATTAGCAGGTCTGCACATAAAAGTGAAATATTTGAGTGAACAAGGCCACAGGAAACAGCAAAAAACACTCTGGTAGACACCCAACTCAATCCACTTTACCTGTATTTCGGTGTAAGCCCTTAGATCCAAGTAAAACAGACTAAGGAGAAATTCTTCTTTCAGTTTCATTTGTAATTATTAAACGAGAGCAGTGGGGTAACCAGCACCCACATCCCATCCCCCTGGGGGGATTTGTGTATTTTTCCAATTTTCGTGTGATTGCAATTTTTCTAACTTCACCTATTCACACACTCACTTTTGAAGTGCAGTGTGTATCTTCCATCTATATTTTTCAATTTAATAATTTTTCATTTTTTGCGAAAGTAAAGTAGAAATAAAATCATCTTCGTCGCCACGAAGTATGCTCTCACCTTCACCCAAAGGCAATTTCGTTGATTAGTGGAGGTTGATCAGAAAAGTGACGCATAAGATTGGCCATTAATATATTTTCATTTATAAGTTTTGTATTTCAATTTCATAAGACTCTTGCACTTAGCTGAAAAACACGTCAAGAGTGCTCTCTATCGGAGGGTCGATGGTTACTAGTTTCAAACTTGAATAAACTATTTTCCTACACTACGTATGCTCTACCCACCACCAGTACATTTGAGCTATGGGATACCAAAAGCAGTTGGAAGCACTTTTTAATTCTCACATTTAACTTAATCAGACACCTAATAAAATTAACTACCCATAAGATAGTGAAAATCCGGCACTTCGGAACTAGTTTTTGGTGGGAAAGTTCTGCCTGGGGACGTTGGGCAGCTGTACTCTGACCTCGGGGCACTATTAGACTACATCCTTTTTGGTGTAGTGATGAACACGTGCTCAGGGTATTGACAGTCCAACGTGTCCTTGTACAGAAGCACCAATCTCTAGATTTTCGGACATTCCTCTCTGTCCTTTTACGATATATCAAGAGTTTCCCTTCTTTCCCCTAATCAAGATTCATTTTAATAATTTAAAATCAACCAAGAGACAATTGCAAAACGTTTTACTTTTCCAGCATTTACAAATTTCACATTGTGTTTTTACTCCATAAGGCACTTGTCCTTGCACTTTTCATTTGCTTTTTATCAATATCAAGTATTTGTGCATCTTTATAATTCACAATGATTTATCTGAACGTATGCTAGTGAAAGCTTTCTTAACTATTGTTGCAATTACATCTTGAACCTTTAATCAAAAACTCCCACAAACATTAATAAACAACCCATCACTTAACTGGAAGACCTTAACAACCTTAGTAACTTTCCATAAGGACTACCCCCCTTGGATTTCGTTGAGAATTTTGCCTAAACCAAGGAGTAGAGAACCAAGTGACATACTTGACTTGAGACTTACCACCAAGGGCACACCAAGCGGCAACATAGATTTCTACTGCGACAAAGACGGTGTGTAATCCGACGGCAATATTTTTGGCACCGTTGCCGAGGATAAATCTTTCTATCTCTGGGCACGACTTTTGATTTTTACCCTTTTGATTTTTTGCTTTGTTTGATGAATCCATAGATCTAAACTGTAGTTTTTCATTTGGCGACTCCACTGACCTTTTTTCTCTTTTATAAAAAAATTTCAAAGTAAAAAATAGAACCTTTTGTGAGTGTTTTAAAATGTATATTTTTTTCTCACATGGTGACTCCATTGAAGGGATAAAACCCTTGTTTCTCATAATTTGTTGAGACTTGTTGTGTGTAGATGAGCCCATGCAACACAGTAAATCTTTAAAGCTCATTATTTAAGAAAACCTCCTGATGTAGTAGCAGACACAATCCTTGGTCATTTCAAATATATGCTCTTGATTACTTAATATGGATGATGAAGACTCTGATGATGAATTTTCTCCTATTGACTTCTCAAACATCCCAGGTTTCCCAAATTATCACACTAGTAGAGATATATATGATCATTTGCAAACCTTTTGGGGAAATGGTGATTCAAAAACACAACATATATTATCTTTTCTCAAGGTCCTGGGTGATTTCAAAGTTCTATATGAAGATAACATGATGGAAATGTTTGTTAGCACCTTACGGGGATATGCTTGTTATTGGTGGTATAATTGTCTCTCTGCCGATTTTCCTTAGAATATTTTTGAGGCAGTGGCATATTAGAGGATTTGGTATGGAAGCTTTGGATAGTATGCTTGAGAAGTTTTTTCCCATTTATATACCTTGGATAGACTATCATGAGGAGGACCCTAGGGCCCCTCGCCTCATCATAGTGGAAAACAAAATATATTGGGAGATGCCTCTAGATTATTATAGTGAGGGAGAGACTGAACAACTTATTCAAGAAAATTATGCCTTTATCCATCAAGCACAATGTGACCCTATTGAAGAGATCCATGAAGGTCCAGTTATTGAAAATGTTATTGAAATCCCTCGTCAGGCCACCATAACAGAAAACATTGAATATTCGGAGTTTTCTCATATTTACTTCAATGATGATGAACAAATTTGTACTCCTAATCCACCTCCAGAAGAAACCATTGCAGAAGCCCATGTTGAAAATCATGAAGATGTTTGCAATGTATATAATGATGATAGTTTGGAAGGTTTCCTTCATTATGACCTTTTTTTATGAAAAAGAGGATTATGAGTCTAAAGAAGAGGATGATGCACTTGAATCTTTTCTAAGTGTAATTGAAAATCCCATACATAATATAGCTAAGGAAATGAAGCTTGAATAAGAAACTCTTGATGATTTTATTGAGAAACCCATTTATGATATTTTCACAGAAAGCCTGGACTTTGAGACCTTGGAAAATCTTTGCATGGAGAAGGAACATGAATTTTTTTTTCAGTATGAGTCATGCAAGAGCATCAACCATGAAGACCTGAAGAAGCAGTGTAGTGAAGAGTCAGATCAGACACACCTAATTGAGGAACAGTCTCAGCCATTGTCACTGCATACAGAGGTCCCTTATAATGTGGAGTAGCTTGGGGTTTATGCTTTCACAGAAAGTTACCATTAGAAGAACCCGTCAAATCGTTATGATGAGGTAGTTGGTATGCCTTACTATTCAGAATTTTTCCTCGGCCCTATCCAATCATGGATAGAAGAAGCCTGCGGGAGGACTTACCATTTGGGGACGCACTTCAAAGATCTATCACATGCCTTTGATTTCCCATCCATCCCTCCCATCTAGAATATCCATGCAGGTTTGCACTTTTTAATAAACGTGTCCTTGGTTTGGCTGGTAACCAAAGACAAGGCAAAACTTTTTTATATTGATAAAATGTTAAGATTGCTACATTGGATTTCTGATTACACTTAGCATTTTATTATGTTATGTTTAGATTAGTAAAATAAATTCCTCAAAGTGAGCATTTACTTTATGCATTTCTTTCTAGTACTTAGTGTTAAATTTTGAACATTAATTCACAATACTCTAGGATCTTTACTAAGAGAATAACATGTACATCATATCAATGCATATCAATCATAACAAGCATGTCAATCATCACAAGAATCAAAAGCATGAGAGACAAGAGACACAGAGTTTCCGTGGGAAAAACCCTAAGGTGAAAAACCCCACAACTTTCTCAGAGATAGAGAGAGCAATGGCTCAACCAAAGTACAACCAAAATACACAGAGATAGTCTCCTAGTAGAAGATGATCCTCCTCCTCACTAGTGCGCCACTTTCTAAGTGAGAGAAGTGTGAGTTTTCGAGTGATCGAAATAGAGATCTCCCGATCTCTATTTATACTTGTCTGTTTGCCCAGTGACCTTATGGGGATGACTTTTCTAGCTAGGTACATCAACCATATAATATATATTTCAGGGCCGACCCCACACATGGTGGTCTAATAACCCATTGGCAAGTTCACACACTTGCGACATTTGTCAATACACATGACGACACTTCCTTATAGAGGGATAACACATCTCTTATAAGGGTACAATAAATATATATGAAATACATAGATGAAATACATTCCGAAGTTACATATACATCAACACTCCCTCTTAACTAGGAAGGTATTTCTCGACACAGATCTGCTAGCACAAGTATTCTTCTCGGGATCATCGTCATCGATGCATCGACATCATCATCGATGCATCGTCATCATCATCGTCACTGTTGTTGCTATCTCAACCAATCTCTGAATCTACTCGTCATAGGAAGTTCTACAGAGCCAGTCCTTTTTCATACTGGATGTAGGCCCACCACCTACAGGTCTTCATCATCTGTGCGAACGGTCTGATAGAGGTGGTCTCTCAGGACTAATTTTATGTGCGGATGCAATACCAGAAAGAGCATCGCAGGAACATTTATGTGTTTAAGCACGACCGACAAGATCTCCCAGGATTGATTATATGCATCTCCTTCACAATACCTTTAAAGAGCATCCTAGGAACATTTATGTGCTGCAGCACGACTGGCAAGATCTCTAAAGAGCATCCCAGGACTTATTACGAGCACATAGCTCAACCTCTCGGATCTCCAGGACTGATTATATGTGAATAGACAATACCTTTAAAGAGCATCCCAGGAACATTTATGTGCCGCAGCACGATCCACAAGATCTCTAAAGAGCATCCCAGGACTTATTACGAGCACACAACTCAACCTATCAGATCTCCAGGACTGATTACATGTCTTCGTAGTAATACCTCATCCTAGGACTGATTACGAGCACACAGTTCAACCTATCGGATATCTGAGGACTGATTACATACTACATAGCAATACCTCATCCCAGGACTGATTACGAGCACACAGCTCAACCTATCGGATATTTGAGGACTGATTACATGCTATTTGCACAACCTGCCACATATCATCTCTGACCTCCAAGTATCAACCTGATACTCATGATCCAACGGATCATCATTGCACGAAGCATCATCCTGATGTTCATGATCATACTGATCATCATCACTATACCATCCTGGTACATATCATCTGGAGTAACATCCTGAAGCTCGTCATCATGATCATCATGATCATACAATGCATCCACCTGATGCATACCAAGTATCATCATACATGATCCACCTGATCATACAATGTATCCACCTGATACATGCATAGATACATGATCCACACAATGCATCTCACTAATATATATCAACATACATGATCTACCTGATCATACACAGTATCCACCTAATACATATACAAATACATGGTCCAAGCATTCGACATGATGCATATACAAAATACATACAAATGATCCAACCGATCATATACAGCATCCAACATGATGCGTACATACATATATAAATGATCCAACTGATCATATCCAGCATCATCCTGATGCATATACTGATCAGTAACTGAAACATTGTCATGATGCTCATCATCCAGCGCTTACATCCACAACCATGTGAAAGATCCTCCTTCCAACATGCTTGGAATGGCTTCAGGAAATGTGTCCATCACTTCTTCCTTGAAGTGTCATCGATCTGAAGAACACCAAGCCTCTCCCTGAAGTACTCGAACTTCACCCTGGCTAGTAGCTTCGTCAGTACATTTGCAATCTGCTCATCCGTTGCAACATACAGGAGCTTCACTACTCCTCTCTGCACCATATCCCTGATATAGTGATATTTGATCTCTATGTGCTTTGACATGTCGTGAAACACTAGGTTCTCAGATAGCTTCACACAACTTTGTTTATTACATAAGATACTAGTAAGATCCAATGGGGGATCAAATAAATCAGACAGTAGCTTCCGAAGCCATACTACCTCACAACTAGCTGAACAGGTTGCAACATACTCTGCCTCAGCTGTACTCAGTGCTACGCAGGACTGCTTCCTGCTAAACCAAGAGATCACACCTGATCCCATACTAAAGAAGCACCCAGATGTGCTCTTCCTATCTGCAGCACTGCCTGCCCAATCTGAATCAACATAACCTTGCAGGTTAAACTTTTGATTCGCTTCATACTTGAGCCCATAATCAACTGTACCCTTCAGGTACCTCAGAATTGTTCGGATATCCATCATCTATTTCGGGATACATATCTATTTTAGGATCATCTATTTCGGGATACATATCTACTTCAGGATCTTGCATGATCTATTTCAGGATATGCAGTCCAGTCACCAGTTTGATGCCTCCAGCACCTTATCCACCTTCTTCTAGCACCCGGGAGCCACTTTCCACAGAGTTTTAGCCCTCCTAAGCTGAAAGGCGCCCTCTTCTCACCTACTGACTGAGAAGGGCGCACTTGCTCACCTACCACTGCAGATTCACTCCAGTTACATTCAGTTAGCTCCGATTCTGATTGATTTCACTCCGATTTCACTCCTGACTGACTGTTTCACCTCCGATTGACCTCCAGTTCGATTAGGTGACTTGCTCTGACTCCAGTTAGCCTCCCATGCGCCCCCACTGAGCCTCCAGATCCTATATCAGTGCTACACACTTCAGTTACATTTATTATGATCAGTTAGACTCAGCTTGACACCTGGATGACTGTTTGTTGTGATTGATGAGCAACACCGATGATTGATGAGGACTCCTAGATTGAGTCAAGCTACTCCATTTCAGTGATTCGAATGGCCTACTTAGTCAATTCGAATTGCCATTGACAGATATTGGATTGTATTGTAATCTATTGTAATTCATTCACCCTTTCTGGGATAGAGAGCACTGCTGCATGTTTTGCACAGTTTTGCACCATATCTTCTTATTCATCTGTTGTGACTGATTTATTTGTTCATTAGATCTGCTGTGACTAACTTTACATGGTATCAGAGCCATTGCAGGGACAAGATCTCTTTTCTACAGGTGTTTATACAAGAAGATTTGACTGAATTGCTAAAAATTGCAAAAAGTTTGGCATGAGATATCTCAAGGGCATTCGCTCATGTGCATGCAAAGCTTGAAAATTATTCCAATACCACTCCAGAAGCTTGAGTTACCACATAATTCCTGGATTTGATACATTGGACCCATTCAACATTGCTTGAAATCCAATCCCAGGTGTGATGCAACTCTCAAAGGGTGGATTGTTCGACCTTATTGTGATTGTTCTTATGTGATTTGCAGGTTAATTATCTCCTCCAAGTGCACTCGCTACATTCTGCATGCAAGCTTCCCTACAGCATTTCCATTCGCTATAGTTTGCAAGCAAGCTTCTTCTTCATCATTTGACTCGCTCCTAGCAATGGAATACTCTTCTTCAAAGCCTATCCTCACCCCATTCAATTATTTTGATTGGAAAGATGATATGGAGATCATATTACGTTCAAAAGGATACTACCGAGTCACTCTTGGTCTTGAATTGGAGCCAAACAATGTGGCAGAAAGAACCAAACACTACAATAAGCTTGATGAAGCTTACGGTCTTCTTTGTCTCTCCATCTCCAAAGATCTTCACTTCCATCTCAGCGGATTGAAGACTCCAAAAGCCATATGGGAGCAACTTGAGACACTATTCGGCAAGCAGGATGAGCTTAGGGCTTTTCAATTAGAGAATGAATTGATTGGCCTTAATCCTGAAAATTTCGAGACCATCAATGAATTCTTCACAAAATTCAAGAACTTGAACTTGCAATTGAAGAACAGTGGTGTTATCAAAGAGGATAAGCAGTTGATCCTCTCCATTCTAAGCAAGCTTGGGAAAGATTATTCGGTATTTGTCTCCACTTTCAATTCCGGTCGGCTAACTACCCCGAATTGGAAGATGCCTACCTTGAATGCCTTCATTGAGTCCGTTACGAAAGAGCATGACAAGTTGATTCAAATGGGGTCCATAAGCTCCAAAGATTCAGCCCTATTTGTTCAAGGACCCAAGATTTCGAATGGTAAAGGAAAGCTAAAGAAGGAGAAGCCCAAATTCGAGCCTCACAAGCAAAAAGACAAAGGCAAGCAAACGGATGCACCATCCAGTTCGAAATCCAAGCAAAAGGGCAAAGAAGGTAACCAAAAATCTAAATGTACTTATTGTAACCGTGGCTTTCATCCCGAAAGTTCATGTATGAAGAAGACTATAGATCAAATGGCCCTCCTTTTGGAAAAGAACAACATAACCCTTCCTGACGGTGCAAGGAAGAAGGATCGGAATGACGATCATGAAAGAGGACAAGCACTCATGGCAACGGTTTCGAAGCCCACTCTCTTGATAGATTCGGGTGCATCAAATCATATGGCTGCAAATATTGATTCTTTTTCCTCATTCGATCCAAACAGCTCCATCCCCATCCATTTGGGAGATGACTCAAAAATTTCTTCAAAGGGCAAAGGTACGATTCATGTAGATCATGGATGCTTTCAGAATGTTCTCTATGTGCCTTCCTTAGCTTCGAATCTCCTTTCTGTTTATCAAATGACACATACTGGTGATCCAAAGAAAGTCACATTCAGCCCTAATACAGTTGAAATTTCTGATATCAAAAGTGGAAGACTAGTTGCGGTTGGAAAGGCAAACCACACTGCAAAATGTTATGAGTTTTCGCACTTTATTCCGCTTGCAAAGCCCACTGCTCTTCGCACACATGGAAATGAGGTTAGTAGGCTTTGGCATGAAAGATTTGGACATCTAAATTATAAGTATTTGCTGCTGCTATCAAATAAATCCATGGTTGATGGGCTGCCACAACTCCGTTCCTCGAAGGGAATATGCACCGGTTGCATTATTGGGAAGCACCCCGAGCACAGATTCGACCGCGGCAAGGCTAGCAGAGCCTCTACTATTTTGGGATTGATCCATTCTGATATCAGCGGTCCGCTGCCCCATATGTCATTAAATGGTTCAAGGTATGTTTTGACATTTATTGATGATTATTCTCGCTTTACATGGGTATTCTTTCTCAAAAACAAGTCAGAAGTACTTGGAAAATTCAAGGATTTTAAGGCTTCTGTTGAGACCACCACTGAGAGCAAGATCAAAGCTCTTAGATCTGATAATGGTGGGGAATATATCAAGTCCGAGTTGCTGCAACTTTGTGCCCAAAGCGGAATCAAGATCCAACATACAGTTCCCTACACACCCCAGCAGAACGGTGTAGCGGAAAGGAAAAACCGGTCACTGAAAGAGATGGCTACATGCATGATTGAATCAAAAGGTTTGGCTGCAAATATTTGGGCTGAAGCAATCAATGTTGCTGCATATATACAGAACCGAGTTCCACATTCATCCGTGAAAGGTATGACTCCTTTCGAAGCATTCTTTGGTCACAAACCGGATGTGTCCAATTTGAGAGTTTTTGGCTCTACTGCATGGGCTAGAATTCCTTCTGAGAAGAGACGAGCTTTGGATCCACAAAGTATCGAGTGCATATTGATAGGATATGGGGAAGAATCAAAAGCATATAAACTCATGGATATCAGATCTAAAAAGATATTCATAGAGCGCAGTGTGCAGTTTGAAGAACCGCTTCAAGAATTGCAACTAGTTGAGGAGAAAACTGCCGATTCACCGCCTTCACCAGAAGAAGATTCGAGCAGCGATAATGAAGGTATGAGTTCTGATATTTCTGATATTGTAGCAGCATATGATGATCATGACATATCAGGTTCGGAATCCGACCATTCAGATCCCCCTCAGTTACCAAAGTGGGCCCAAAATACTCTACAATCTGCTGGTTCGAATCTTGGAAATCCTGCTGATCCGAGACGAACAAGAGGAGACTTTCAAAGGGCAGGTATGGCTCTTTCTATTGCTGATCCATTTCTTCCTGAGATTTGTTATTTGATGGCTGGTTCAGATCCCCAATCATATTATTCAGCCCATCGAGATCCGAGATGGAAAGATGCCATGGATGAAGAGTACAGTTCTCTTCAAAAGAACAATACATGGGAGCTAGTTTCTCTTCCACCTGGAAGAAAATTAGTGAAGTGTAAATGGGTCTACCGTACTAAAGTTGCTGCTGATGGCACTATCAGCAAATATAAAGCAAGGTTGGTGGCAAAAGGTTTTTCCCAAGTCCAAGGAGTGGACTACACAGAGACTTTTGCACCGGTTGCAAAGATGGATTCCATCCGCCTTGTTTTAGCTATTGCCGCATCCAAGCACTGGGAGGTGCATCACATGGATGTGAAGAGTGCATTTTTACATGGAGACCTTGCTGAAGAGGTCTATATGCAGCAGCCAGAGGGTTATACATCAGATCCATCATTGGTTTGTAGATTGAAGAAGTCTTTGTACGGGTTAAAACAGGCCCCAAGAGCTTGGTACGCAAAGATGGACTCCTTCCTTCTTTCTCAGAATTTCCAAAGATGCAAATCTGATCCGAATGTCTATCTTCAGCGAGTTAAAGGTAATTTGTTGGTTATTGTACTTTATGTTGATGATCTGCTTATTACTGGTAGCACACTTACTTCAATAAACAAGCTAAAAACTGCCTTAAATCTAGCTTTTGACATGAGCGATTTGGGCTTGCTGAGTCACTTTTTGGGCTTGGAGATAGCTCAAAATTTCGATGGGATCACTATATCTCAGCAAAAATATGCTTCCGACCTGTTATTGAAGTTTAATATGGCTGAATGTAAGGCATCCCCGTTCCCATTCCTCTCAGGAATCAGTCTTGAGGAGGGAGATTCCACACCGCTTGCAGATTGCAGTATGTATCGACAGTTGATTGGTTCACTACTTTATTTGACACATTCACGGCCTGATATCTCATATGCCGTGAGTGCCGTGTCGAGATATATGCAGCAGCCACATGAGCTTCATTGGCGAGCAGCCAAGCGGATCTTGCAGTATGTGCAAGGTACGAGACAGTTTGGCATACATTATGCTGCAGATTCTGAGCTAGATTTCATTGGTTTTACTGATTCAGATTGGGCAGGTGATAGCATTGATCGGAAGTCAACTTCCGGTTATGTTTTCATGATTGGTCATGGTGCTATTTGCTGGTCCAGCAAAAAGCAAGCAGCCATTGCACTTTCTTCAGCAGAGGCAGAGTATCGAGGGGCAGTCAATGCCTGCATTCAGGCAGTTTGGTTGCAGGGTATTCTTTCCGAGTTTGGTTTTGGTGGCACTACTTCGACTGTCCTATTTTGTGACAATCAAAGTGCTATCAAGATCTCCACAGATCCAGTTCAGCGGCAGAGGACCAAGCACATTGAGATTCATATGCATTACATTCGACAGTTGGTGCATGACCGCACCATCATTCTGCAATATTGCCCTACTGATGAGCAAATTGCAGACATCTTCACCAAGAGCTTCACTGAGAAGAAGTTCTCTTACCTCCGTTCACTGTTGGGGGTGAGTTCCATCATGGTGGAGACAGATTGATTCATTATTATGCTTTAGACTTGAGGGGGGGCTTTCTTCCCACTGGGTTTTCCCTCTTTCCTCACTTAGTTTATTTTTCAGCATTTTTTGGATTATTGTATTGGGGTGACCTTTGGTCTTAGTTACCAGGGCCCCACATTATTTTAGTTGGCACATCATAGTCTAGCTTGAGGGGGGGTGTTCGGATATCCATCATCTATTTCGGGATACATATCTATTTTAGGATCATCTATTTCGGGATACATATCTACTTCAGGATCTTGCATGATCTATTTCAGGATATGCAGTCCAGTCACCAGTTTGATGCCTCCAGCACCTTATCCACCTTCTTCTAGCACCCGGGAGCCACTTTCCACAGAGTTTTAGCCCTCCTAAGCTGAAAGGCGCCCTCTTCTCACCTACTGACTGAGAAGGGCGCACTTGCTCACCTACCACTGCAGATTCACTCCAGTTACATTCAGTTAGCTCCGATTCTGATTGATTTCACTCCGATTTCACTCCTGACTGACTGTTTCACCTCCGATTGACCTCCAGTTCGATTAGGTGACTTGCTCTGACTCCAGTTAGCCTCCCATGCGCCCCCACTGAGCCTCCAGATCCTATATCAGTGCTACACACTTCAGTTACATTTATTATGATCAGTTAGACTCAGCTTGACACCTGGATGACTGTTTGTTGTGATTGATGAGCAACACCGATGATTGATGAGGACTCCTAGATTGAGTCAAGCTACTCCATTTCAGTGATTCGAATGGCCTACTTAGTCAATTCGAATTGCCATTGACAGATATTGGATTGTATTGTAATCTATTGTAATTCATTCACCCTTTCTGGGATAGAGAGCACTGCTGCATGTTTTGCACAGTTTTGCACCATATCTTCTTATTCATCTGTTGTGACTGATTTATTTGTTCATTAGATCTGCTGTGACTAACTTTACATGGTATCAGAGCCATTGCAGGGACAAGATCTCTTTTCTACAGGTGTTTATACAAGAAGATTTGACTGAATTGCTAAAAATTGCAAAAAGTTTGGCATGAGATATCTCAAGGGCATTCGCTCATGTGCATGCAAAGCTTGAAAATTATTCCAATACCACTCCAGAAGCTTGAGTTACCACATAATTCCTGGATTTGATACATTGGACCCATTCAACATTGCTTGAAATCCAATCCCAGGTGTGATGCAACTCTCAAAGGGTGGATTGTTCGACCTTATTGTGATTGTTCTTATGTGATTTGCAGGTTAATTATCTCCTCCAAGTGCACTCGCTACATTCTGCATGCAAGCTTCCCTACAGCATTTCCATTCGCTATAGTTTGCAAGCAAGCTTCTTCTTCATCATTTGACTCGCTCCTAGCAATGGAATACTCTTCTTCAAAGCCTATCCTCACCCCATTCAATTATTTTGATTGGAAAGATGATATGGAGATCATATTACGTTCAAAAGGATACTACCGAGTCACTCTTGGTCTTGAATTGGAGCCAAACAATGTGGCAGAAAGAACCAAACACTACAATAAGCTTGATGAAGCTTACGGTCTTCTTTGTCTCTCCATCTCCAAAGATCTTCACTTCCATCTCAGCGGATTGAAGACTCCAAAAGCCATATGGGAGCAACTTGAGACACTATTCGGCAAGCAGGATGAGCTTAGGGCTTTTCAATTAGAGAATGAATTGATTGGCCTTAATCCTGAAAATTTCGAGACCATCAATGAATTCTTCACAAAATTCAAGAACTTGAACTTGCAATTGAAGAACAGTGGTGTTATCAAAGAGGATAAGCAGTTGATCCTCTCCATTCTAAGCAAGCTTGGGAAAGATTATTCGGTATTTGTCTCCACTTTCAATTCCGGTCGGCTAACTACCCCGAATTGGAAGATGCCTACCTTGAATGCCTTCATTGAGTCCGTTACGAAAGAGCATGACAAGTTGATTCAAATGGGGTCCATAAGCTCCAAAGATTCAGCCCTATTTGTTCAAGGACCCAAGATTTCGAATGGTAAAGGAAAGCTAAAGAAGGAGAAGCCCAAATTCGAGCCTCACAAGCAAAAAGACAAAGGCAAGCAAACGGATGCACCATCCAGTTCGAAATCCAAGCAAAAGGGCAAAGAAGGTAACCAAAAATCTAAATGTACTTATTGTAACCGTGGCTTTCATCCCGAAAGTTCATGTATGAAGAAGACTATAGATCAAATGGCCCTCCTTTTGGAAAAGAACAACATAACCCTTCCTGACGGTGCAAGGAAGAAGGATCGGAATGACGATCATGAAAGAGGACAAGCACTCATGGCAACGGTTTCGAAGCCCACTCTCTTGATAGATTCGGGTGCATCAAATCATATGGCTGCAAATATTGATTCTTTTTCCTCATTCGATCCAAACAGCTCCATCCCCATCCATTTGGGAGATGACTCAAAAATTTCTTCAAAGGGCAAAGGTACGATTCATGTAGATCATGGATGCTTTCAGAATGTTCTCTATGTGCCTTCCTTAGCTTCGAATCTCCTTTCTGTTTATCAAATGACACATACTGGTGATCCAAAGAAAGTCACATTCAGCCCTAATACAGTTGAAATTTCTGATATCAAAAGTGGAAGACTAGTTGCGGTTGGAAAGGCAAACCACACTGCAAAATGTTATGAGTTTTCGCACTTTATTCCGCTTGCAAAGCCCACTGCTCTTCGCACACATGGAAATGAGGTTAGTAGGCTTTGGCATGAAAGATTTGGACATCTAAATTATAAGTATTTGCTGCTGCTATCAAATAAATCCATGGTTGATGGGCTGCCACAACTCCGTTCCTCGAAGGGAATATGCACCGGTTGCATTATTGGGAAGCACCCCGAGCACAGATTCGACCGCGGCAAGGCTAGCAGAGCCTCTACTATTTTGGGATTGATCCATTCTGATATCAGCGGTCCGCTGCCCCATATGTCATTAAATGGTTCAAGGTATGTTTTGACATTTATTGATGATTATTCTCGCTTTACATGGGTATTCTTTCTCAAAAACAAGTCAGAAGTACTTGGAAAATTCAAGGATTTTAAGGCTTCTGTTGAGACCACCACTGAGAGCAAGATCAAAGCTCTTAGATCTGATAATGGTGGGGAATATATCAAGTCCGAGTTGCTGCAACTTTGTGCCCAAAGCGGAATCAAGATCCAACATACAGTTCCCTACACACCCCAGCAGAACGGTGTAGCGGAAAGGAAAAACCGGTCACTGAAAGAGATGGCTACATGCATGATTGAATCAAAAGGTTTGGCTGCAAATATTTGGGCTGAAGCAATCAATGTTGCTGCATATATACAGAACCGAGTTCCACATTCATCCGTGAAAGGTATGACTCCTTTCGAAGCATTCTTTGGTCACAAACCGGATGTGTCCAATTTGAGAGTTTTTGGCTCTACTGCATGGGCTAGAATTCCTTCTGAGAAGAGACGAGCTTTGGATCCACAAAGTATCGAGTGCATATTGATAGGATATGGGGAAGAATCAAAAGCATATAAACTCATGGATATCAGATCTAAAAAGATATTCATAGAGCGCAGTGTGCAGTTTGAAGAACCGCTTCAAGAATTGCAACTAGTTGAGGAGAAAACTGCCGATTCACCGCCTTCACCAGAAGAAGATTCGAGCAGCGATAATGAAGGTATGAGTTCTGATATTTCTGATATTGTAGCAGCATATGATGATCATGACATATCAGGTTCGGAATCCGACCATTCAGATCCCCCTCAGTTACCAAAGTGGGCCCAAAATACTCTACAATCTGCTGGTTCGAATCTTGGAAATCCTGCTGATCCGAGACGAACAAGAGGAGACTTTCAAAGGGCAGGTATGGCTCTTTCTATTGCTGATCCATTTCTTCCTGAGATTTGTTATTTGATGGCTGGTTCAGATCCCCAATCATATTATTCAGCCCATCGAGATCCGAGATGGAAAGATGCCATGGATGAAGAGTACAGTTCTCTTCAAAAGAACAATACATGGGAGCTAGTTTCTCTTCCACCTGGAAGAAAATTAGTGAAGTGTAAATGGGTCTACCGTACTAAAGTTGCTGCTGATGGCACTATCAGCAAATATAAAGCAAGGTTGGTGGCAAAAGGTTTTTCCCAAGTCCAAGGAGTGGACTACACAGAGACTTTTGCACCGGTTGCAAAGATGGATTCCATCCGCCTTGTTTTAGCTATTGCCGCATCCAAGCACTGGGAGGTGCATCACATGGATGTGAAGAGTGCATTTTTACATGGAGACCTTGCTGAAGAGGTCTATATGCAGCAGCCAGAGGGTTATACATCAGATCCATCATTGGTTTGTAGATTGAAGAAGTCTTTGTACGGGTTAAAACAGGCCCCAAGAGCTTGGTACGCAAAGATGGACTCCTTCCTTCTTTCTCAGAATTTCCAAAGATGCAAATCTGATCCGAATGTCTATCTTCAGCGAGTTAAAGGTAATTTGTTGGTTATTGTACTTTATGTTGATGATCTGCTTATTACTGGTAGCACACTTACTTCAATAAACAAGCTAAAAACTGCCTTAAATCTAGCTTTTGACATGAGCGATTTGGGCTTGCTGAGTCACTTTTTGGGCTTGGAGATAGCTCAAAATTTCGATGGGATCACTATATCTCAGCAAAAATATGCTTCCGACCTGTTATTGAAGTTTAATATGGCTGAATGTAAGGCATCCCCGTTCCCATTCCTCTCAGGAATCAGTCTTGAGGAGGGAGATTCCACACCGCTTGCAGATTGCAGTATGTATCGACAGTTGATTGGTTCACTACTTTATTTGACACATTCACGGCCTGATATCTCATATGCCGTGAGTGCCGTGTCGAGATATATGCAGCAGCCACATGAGCTTCATTGGCGAGCAGCCAAGCGGATCTTGCAGTATGTGCAAGGTACGAGACAGTTTGGCATACATTATGCTGCAGATTCTGAGCTAGATTTCATTGGTTTTACTGATTCAGATTGGGCAGGTGATAGCATTGATCGGAAGTCAACTTCCGGTTATGTTTTCATGATTGGTCATGGTGCTATTTGCTGGTCCAGCAAAAAGCAAGCAGCCATTGCACTTTCTTCAGCAGAGGCAGAGTATCGAGGGGCAGTCAATGCCTGCATTCAGGCAGTTTGGTTGCAGGGTATTCTTTCCGAGTTTGGTTTTGGTGGCACTACTTCGACTGTCCTATTTTGTGACAATCAAAGTGCTATCAAGATCTCCACAGATCCAGTTCAGCGGCAGAGGACCAAGCACATTGAGATTCATATGCATTACATTCGACAGTTGGTGCATGACCGCACCATCATTCTGCAATATTGCCCTACTGATGAGCAAATTGCAGACATCTTCACCAAGAGCTTCACTGAGAAGAAGTTCTCTTACCTCCGTTCACTGTTGGGGGTGAGTTCCATCATGGTGGAGACAGATTGATTCATTATTATGCTTTAGACTTGAGGGGGGGCTTTCTTCCCACTGGGTTTTCCCTCTTTCCTCACTTAGTTTATTTTTCAGCATTTTTTGGATTATTGTATTGGGGTGACCTTTGGTCTTAGTTACCAGGGCCCCACATTATTTTAGTTGGCACATCATAGTCTAGCTTGAGGGGGGGTGTTCGGATATCCATCATCTATTTCGGGATACATATCTATTTTAGGATCATCTATTTCGGGATACATATCTACTTCAGGATCTTGCATGATCTATTTCAGGATATGCAGTCCAGTCACCAGTTTGATGCCTCCAGCACCTTATCCACCTTCTTCTAGCACCCGGGAGCCACTTTCCACAGAGTTTTAGCCCTCCTAAGCTGAAAGGCGCCCTCTTCTCACCTACTGACTGAGAAGGGCGCACTTGCTCACCTACCACTGCAGATTCACTCCAGTTACATTCAGTTAGCTCCGATTCTGATTGATTTCACTCCGATTTCACTCCTGACTGACTGTTTCACCTCCGATTGACCTCCAGTTCGATTAGGTGACTTGCTCTGACTCCAGTTAGCCTCCCATGCACCCCCACTGAGCCTCCAGATCCTATATCAGTGCTACACACTTCAGTTACATTTATTATGATCAGTTAGACTCAGCTTGACACCTGGATGACTGTTTGTTGTGATTGATGAGCAACACCGATGATTGATGAGGACTCCTAGATTGAGTCAAGCTACTCCATTTCAGTGATTCGAATGGCCTACTTAGTCAATTCGAATTGCCATTGACAGATATTGGATTGTATTGTAATCTATTGTAATTCATTCACCCTTTCTGGGATAGAGAGCACTGCTGCATGTTTTGCACAGTTTTGCACCATATCTTCTTATTCATCTGTTGTGACTGATTTATTTGTTCATTAGATCTGCTGTGACTAACTTTACAAGAATATGCTTTGCAGCAACCACGTGAACACTCCTCGGATCCGTCAGGAACTAGATCAATGTGTTCACCGCAAAGCAAATATCTGGTCTCGTGTTCATCAGGTACATCAAGGACCCAATCATCTGACGATACATAGAGACATCAACTGGCTCAGATGAAGCATCACAAAGAAGCTTCAAGTTCGATGCCATAGGTGTGGCCATGGCCTTGCAATCCATCATCTCGAACCTCTTCAGGATATCTACTGCATACTTCCCTTGTCCAAGGAAGATCCCATCTGCACTATGCCACACCTCCATACCTAGGAAATAATGCATCATCCCTAAGTCCTTCATATCGAACTCGACAACAAGCTTCCTCTTTGTATCTGCAATCAATCTGTCATATCCTGTTACAAACAAGTCATCCACATATAGGAGTAGAACCACATGATTCCCTTCCTCAACCTTGTAGTAAAGGTTGGAATCCGCTTTACTCTTGGTAAAGCCCAAACTGGATAGGAAACTGTCCATCCTACCATACCAAGTTCTGGGAGCTTGCTTTAAGCCATACAAGGCTTTCTTCAATCTGCACACAAATGACTCTCTGTCATGTGTTTCGAAACCAAGTGGCTGCTCCACATATACTTCCTCTTCAACTACACCATCAAGAAAGCAGTGTTGACATCCATCTGGTGTATTTTCCATTTCATCGCTGCAGCCAGGGAAAGTACTGTTCTGATGGAAGTATACCTGGTTACAGGTGCAAAAGTTTCTTCATAATCTATTCCCTCTTTCTGAGAGAATCCACGAGCTACGAATCTTGCCTTGTATTTCTCTATGTTGCCATCTGCAGCATGCTTGATTTTGTAGATCCATTTGGAAGTCACAACAGACTTCTCTTTAGGTCTTGGGACAACATCCCAAACATCATTCCTCATTATTGATTGGTATTCCTCGACCATGGCATCCTTCCATTCTTTCTTTTCCGCTGCTTCTTCATAACTGGAAGGTTCTTTATTCATGATGTCACAGAGTAAAGCAACATAGCTAGTATGTGATCTGGTTCTCTTCTTTGCTCTGTGTTCTTCTTCTGGAATGCTAAATCTTTCTACATCTTGAATGAGCTCTCTATCCCATGCAGGTTTCCTCTTGTGAGAGTTATCCTCACGGGGTGGATTTACAGGTTCTTGCGGATCTTCAAACTCAGGAACAACTTCTGGAATTTCTTTAGTCATGGTAGTGGCTTGAAATCTTGTTTCCTTAGGTTCTTCATAAACTTTGATAGGTGCCTTCCTCGATTTGATGAATGTTGAGTTTTCATCAAATGTTACATCCCTGCTGACATCAATCTTCTTGAACCCTGGAAAGTATATTCTGTAAGCCTTCGAGCTTTCACTGTAACCCACAAAGATACCCTTCTTTCCTGAAGGATCTAGTTTGGTCCTCTTTTCCTTTGGGACATGAGTGTATATTGGACAACCAAATATTCTGAGATGGCTGACTTCAAGTTTCTTACCAGAAAAGACTTCTTTTGGTGTCTTGTTGTCCAATATCTTGTGGGGTGTTCTGTTCTGCACATATATAGCTGTTCTAGCTGCTTCTGCCCGTAGATGCATAGGTAGATCTTGGTCATGCAGCATTGCCCTTGCTGCTTCCATGATTGTTCTGTTCTTCCTTTTTGTAACTCCATTTTGTTGTGGATTGTAAGGAGTAGTCAACTCCCTCTTAATCCCTGAATCACTGCAAAGCTTCTTGAAGTCACCTAAGGTGAATTCTCCACCATTGTCGGATCTAAATGTTTTGATCTTATCAGTTTGATTCTCCATCAAGGTTTTGAATTCCTTGAACTTATCAAACACATCATATTTGTTCTTCAAGAAGTAGACCCAGGTCTTCCCGGAAAAGTCATCAATGAAAGAGATATAGTAAACATACCCACTTAGAGAATTGGATGACATAGGACCACATACATCTGAGTGGATGATTTCCAAGATACCTTTTGCCTTGCTTTCACTGCTTGGGAAAGCCTTCTTAATGTTCTTACCTTTTGCACATCCTTTACAAACACCTTCATGCTTGGTCTTGATTTCAGGAAGACCTTCTACAACCTTACTTGCAATTGGTAATGCCCTGTAGTGCATATGTGCAAGTCTTCTATGCCAAAGTTCACTTGGTTCCATGGAATCATGCATCATGGCATGTTCAGGTTGTCCTTTCAATTTATATAAACCTCCCTCTTGCTCTCCAATTACTACTGCATCATTTATGGTCTTACCCTTTGGCCACATTAGGACTTGGCCATCCACAAATGCAACCCTCATACCTTTTGCATCCAATGCAGAGATGGAGAGTAGGTTCTTCTTGAGCCCAGGTACATAAAGGACTTCTTTCATATTCAATGATTTTCCAGAATCTAGGTTGTAGGAGGCTTCACCACTTCCTTTGATGGGGTATTGATAATCATCCCCAAGTTTCACTTTATGGGGTGATTCATGTTCAGATAGATTTACAAAAGATTCTTTAAACCCAGTCATGTGTTTAGAAGCCCCATTGTCAATTAACCAATCATTACAACCATGGGAGATAGTACCTGTGAGAGCAGAGATTAGAACATACTCTTCTTCACCTGATGAGTCATCATCTCTTTTCGGCCTAGCTTTCTTCTTTGGAGGTTCATCATCTTCAGCAGCATGAGCATGGTACTTTCTTTTGTTACCCTTCTTCTTCTTGCTGGAGTTGTTGTTGTTGTGGTTATCCCTTTTGTTCTTGGGACATTCTGAAGCAAAGTGACCTTTCTCATTGCAATTGAAACACCTTAGATCTTTCTTATCTTTGTGATAAGGGTGAGAAGATTTCTTCTTGTGATGGGATGGCTCCCTCTTGAACTAGCTTTTCTTGGTGTGTACTGTGAGAGCTTGGTCTTCATTCCCCATCTTTTCTTCTCTTGCCACAAGCTTTGCTTCTTCTTGAGAACATTCCTCCCACAGTCTACTGAAGGAGATTAATTTCTTTCTTGCACAAATCCCTTGGATAAAAGAGTCCCATGACCTAGGTAGGCCATTCAAAGTGGTCATAACAATTTCACCATTCTCCACCATTTCATCTACAGCTTCAAGTTGTTCCTTGATCTGAGAGACCTTGGAGAAATAGGATTGAATGGTTTCTCCATTCGACATCTTGAACCCTTTCAATTGATTCCGCAGGGTCATCTTTCGAGTTATGTTCTTCCCTTCAAATAGCTTGGTCAAAGAGTCAAACTTCTCCTTGGGTGTCTTCAGAGATGACAGATGTGGTATGAGATGGTCTTTGATAGAATCAACAATGATTCTCTTTGCCTTGACCAAGTTCTTCTTATGCAATATTTTAGCCTTTTCTTTCTCTGGGATAGGGATGTCTTCTTTTACATATGAGTCCAACTCATTCTCTTCCAGGATTAACCCAATCCTATACTTCCAGGCTCGGAAGTTATCAGCCCCTTCAAGCTTATTCTCAAGCTTGGTGTGGTGAGACATCTTAAAGAGTACTTCAAATGGAAATAGAAAAGATTTAGGTCTTACCACTTGAAATTCCTGAAAACTGGATCTGGTCCCGGATTAGGGTTTGTCGAAAAAACCCTAAAAATTCAAAATGTGAATTTCAACTTTATGAAAGGATAGAAAGATGTGCCTTAATGAGCTGATCAACCTAGTGTATTCAGAATTTGAGATCTGCAAAGCTACACCCTTCAAAACTGCCTTTATGTCTTCCTGGATTCAATGAGGAGAGCCCTGAATTAGGGTTTGAGTTTCCCGGAGATCTACCTAGCAAAAAATCTCGATCCAAAGCTCTAAAATTCGATTTTTGCAAGGAGCTTCCAGCTATGTCTTCAGATTCCAGAAATTCCTATTTTTGTGGAAACCCTAATTTTTAGGGCAAAATCTAAAAATGCTCAAAATTGAATTCTGATTGGACAGATAGATTCTCCTTGATGAGTAGAGTCAATCTACTATACTACTTTTTCAAAATCTGTGGAGAGAAACCCAATAAACAAGAAACCCTTGGTTTCCGTCATTGCACAATGTCTTCTGCTCAGGTTAGCTCTGATACTATGTTAAATTTTGAGCATTAATTCACAATACTCTAGGATCTTTACTGATAGAATAACATGTACAGTATATCAATGCATATCAATCATAACAAGCATGTCAATCATTACAAGAATCAAAAGCATGAGAGACAAGAGACATAGAGTTTCCGTGGGGAAAACACTAAGGTGAAAAACCCCACAACTTCCTCAGAGATAGAGAGATCAATGGCTCAACAAAAGTACAACCAAAATACACAGAGATAGTCTCATAGTAGCAGATGATCATCCTCCTCACTAGTGCGCCACTTTCTGAGTGAGAGAAGTGTGAGTTTCCGAGTGATCAAAATAGAGATCTCCCGATCTCTATTTATACTTGTCTGTTTTCCCAGTGACCTTATGGAGCCGACTTGTCTAGCTAGGTACATTGACCATATAATATATATTTCAGGGCCGACCCTACACATGGTGGTCTAATAAGCCATCGGCAAGTTCACACACTTGCGACACTTGTCAATACACATGACAACACTTCCTTATAGAGGAATAACACATCTATTATAAGGGTACAATAAATATATATGAAATACATAGATGAAATATATTCCGAAGTTACATATATATCAACACTTAGGAATAATAATTTTTCCTTAGCCATTTTTAGTTTTTTATGAATAAATACAATTTATGATTCATTGGTTTCTTCATAAAACTTGTGTCGCTGAAGGTTTTTCTTGTCAAGTTGAGATGTTTTTACAGGTTATATAAAACCATAGATTCTAATGTTCTCACATCCTCTCCTTGCCTGAAGTCTGATCGAGCACACATCCCGCAGTTGGAGCCAGATGTTATCCAATAAATTGCACTTAGTGGATTCTGAGTGAACCGTTGAAGTTATGAACATTTTCAATGTTCATCATCAGTGTTCCAAGATCCACCAAGCCAAATTTATTTGGCCCTTTGTAATTTTTGCATGTCTAGACCCTTGCGGGGAAATTGTAATAAGTTGGTCTATGCATGAATTTTTTATGAAAGGCTTGACCGACCTTAGGGTTTGTTATCAGGGGGATATTTTAGAGTGTTTTTTCCTTAGGAATTATGTGTTACTCTTCAGTGACGTATAATTCCCGAGTTTTTCACTCACACCTCCAAAGTTGAAATATTTCTATGATGGTAAATTTTGAGGGGTTATTAAAGCCTATTGAAATGTATTTTTGTAACATGCTAGCCATCCCAAATAAGTAGTATGGACATGCATTAGGTCCCCTAGGAGTTTGACTCGATTCCGACAAAAATAAATTTTTCCGTAAACTTAGGCCATTTTTTATGGTTTAATTGGAAAAATTCAAAATGTAATAAAAGTGTCATCTGGAGGTAGAATTTGGCGTGGGGAGGCTCGTTTTAACGCTCAGAGCATCCTCTTTACCCTAGTGCCCATTTCTCAGAGTTCCAGGCGATTACGTCGCCTCTGGGAGTAGTTTTTGCTCAAGATGCTATAAATTGGCATTTAATTGCAAAAAAAAAACAAAATTGCACTCAGTGACAAAATAAAAAAAGACAAAATATGAATAAAAAAAAATATAAAATGGTGGAATTATGTTCAAATGAAGAGGGCGAATACATTATAAAGATAAAGCATCATTTTTTGGAAGTATATAAAGTCAAAGTTTGAATATTTAAAATTGTACGGACTTCCTTCACGTGAAGTGGGCATCACTTCCATATGGTGGGCGATGATTACAATGAGGAGGGCGCTGATTATGATGGGAGAGGGGCGCCCCTCTTGTGAGGTGGCAGCCACCTCACCCTTCACGCCATGCTTCAACGTGAATCACTCCATTTAAGCATTGGCCCCCTCTTTCAATGGACTTCTCCATGCAACAGACTCGTAAGAGATGATGGCTATGGTTGAGCATGTGGCAACGTATAGATGGTGGGAGGAGAAACCAAGGCCCATGAGGGAGGCGCCCTCCTTATGTGGCAGCCACACTCCATCAATCAAGCTCAAATCACCTTAAGTTTTGGGATTTGATCATACACTTGGCTCTTTTCTCAACTATTCGTATGCATTCACCTTTCGATTTCTTCTCTCTTGGAAAACTATTTAAGCAAGGCAATGGCACTCCATTTGCATATGGTGGATTTTGCATTGAACCTATGCTTCTGAGATTTGTAACTATCATTTGATTAATATAGTGTTGGAAGGCTTTGGAGGTCAATGGTGGATTTGTTCTTCATGCATATAAAATTTGTTTGAGGTAAACTGTGTATTTCCATTTTTGCTTTGCATACTGAGTAGTTTTTCTAGCTTGGAAAGGATCTTGGATCCTAGTAGGGTAAGCATTCACTGTTGTTTTATTTGCTTATTTACATTTGGTGTATAGAGATTTAGGAGCAGCAAATAGTATTCGGTTGTACATTTTCCCTTCTTGTTTCTTTGCATTAGATTTACTAGATTTAACCTCTTTCTTGTATGAGCATTGTTTGTGATATCAAAGGATTTGGTGCTTAAGCTCAAGGGTTGATCTTGGCTTGACTCTTCTCTTGACTTGGTAGTGGAATCAGTTCATTTCAGAGTGCATATATAATACTGTTTGCAGGCACTAAACTTTTTCTCCAACTCTTATAAGCTGACAAGCTTTGGTTCTTATTCTTCCATCCATCTTCTCAAAATTTTACAAGCAAACCCTTTTTCATTTTGTTTATATTGAAGCAAGTTTTAGATTTGAAAGTTAATTTTGTTTTAAACTTGTTTTCAAAATCAGATCTAGAAGTGTTTAAGTTTTCATACTCTAAAAAGTTAGATCTAGATCCATTTCTTCTATGCTTGTATGTTCTCAATTTTTCCATAAATTTTTACAAGTATAAAATTGTAATTTTTATTGTATATTTGTGCATTCCAATCACCTTTTTGCAGCACTTTATCTCTCTTGAAATTAGCAGGTCTGCGCATAAAAGTGAAAGATTTGAGTGACCAAGGCCACAATAAACTGCAAAAAACACTTTGGTGGACACCCAACTCAATCCACTTTACTTGTATATCATTGTAAGCCCTTAGATCCAAGTAAAATGGACTAAGGAGAACTTCTTCTTTCAGTTTCATTTGTAATTATTAAACGAGAGTAGTGGGGTAACCAACACCCACATCCCATCCCCCCTGGGTGGATTTGTGTATTTTGTCAATTTCATGTGATTGCAATTTTTCTAACTTCACCTATTTACACACTCACTTTTGAAGTGCAGGGTGTATCTTCCATCTATATTTTGCAATTTAATAATTTTTCATTTTTTGCAAAAGTAAAGTAGAAATAAACCATCTTCGTCGCCACGAAGTATGCTCTCACCTTCACCCAAAGGCAATTTTGTTGATTAGTGGAGGTTGATAAGAAAAGTGACGCATAAGATTGACCATCAATATCTTTTCATTTATAAGTTTTGCATTTCAATTTCATAAGACTCTTGAAATTAGTTGAAAAGCAAGTCAAGAGTGCTCTTTGTCGGAGGGTCGATGGTTACTAGCTGCAAACCTGAATAAACTATTTGCCTACACTGCGTATGTCCTACTCACCAGCAGTATGTCTGAGCTATGGGATACCAAAAGCAGCTGGAAGCACTTTTTAATTCTCAACTTTAACTTAATCAGTCACCTAATAAAATTAACTACCCACAAGATAGTGAAAATCCGGCACTTTGAAACTAGTTTTTGGTGGGGAAGTTTTGCATGGGGACACTGGTTAGCTGTACTCTGACCTTGGGGCACCGTTATACTACATCCTTGTTGGTGTAGTGTTGAACACACACTCAGGGTATTTACAGTCCAACATGTCCTTGTACAGAAGCACCAATCTCTAGATTTTCGGACATTCCTCTCTGTCCCTTTACGGTATATCGAGAGTTTCTCTTCTTTCCCCTAATCAAGATTCATTTTAATAATTTAAAATCAACCAAGAGACAATTGCACAACATTTTACTTTTCCATCATTTAGAAATTTCACACTGTGTTTTGACTCCGTAAGGCACTGGTCCTTGCACTTTTCATTTGCTTTTTATCAATATAAAGTATTTGTGCATATTTATAATTCACAGTGATTTATCTGAACTTATGCTGGTGAAAGCTTTCTTAACTATTGTTGCAATTACATCTTGAACCTTTAATCAAAAAATACCAAAAACATTAATAAAAAACCCATCACTTAACTGGAAGACCCTAACAACCTTAGTAACTTTCCATAGGGACTACCCCCCTTGGCTTTCGTTGGGAATTTTTCCTAAACAAAGGAGTCAAGAACCAAGTGACATACTTAACTCGAGACTTGCCACCAAGGGCACACCGAGAGACAACATAGATTTCTGTTGTGACAAAGACGGTGTGTAATCCGACAGCAACAGGTCTCAACTGATCCAATACAAAGGAAAAGAACCAAGCATATAGAGATCCATATGCACTACATCAGGAGCTTAGTTTATGATCACATCATTGATCTGCAATATTTCCCATATGCTGAGCAAATTGTAGACATCTTCACCAAAGCCGAAGACTTTCAACCATATGAGATCATTGCTTGGGATGGATAAACATGTGGTGGTGTGAAGGATTGATCAACAATCTTTCAATTTTGATTATGTCCATTTTTTAGGGGAGGTTTTTCCCATGAGGTTTTCCTTCTTTCCTTGTTTTGTGGACAAGGCAGTATGTTAAAGGGTGACCATGCCAAGTTGATGGGCCCTATTTATTTATGATATTTAGCACATAAAGTTAGAATTAAGAGGGAATGTTGGAATATTTAAAACCAATCCATGTCATTTAATACCTTAGGATGGCATTATTGATCATTTTTTATTAATTCCTAGGTGTTAGACTAGGTAGTTGGCTAAAATACACCTTGTGTGGACCACAAGCTTCCTAGAGTCACTTGGGCGCATTTCTAAAGATTTTGGATAAGATTTGATTTGATTCTGGTTTATTTTATCTAATCCTGGAATAGAAAGGCGCCCTCCTGCTTTTTACTGATTTTTACCACTTTCTAGTGAAAGGTGAAAGCTAGTTGACTAGTCATAACTGTTTTTTGGCCAACTCATCCTCCATGATGTTTCTTCCTTCCAAATTATGGATTTATAATTCTTTTCCATCCTACATCACCATTTGATCACTAATTCAGAAATTCGTGAGCCTTAGAGGTGACTTGGAAAGCACACTTTCCACCTAGGGGGGTTTTGCATAAAATTAGTAAGCCTACTTTTGTGAAGATTTGAAAGGAATCCTTATGCTTTTGAATCTATGATGTAATGTTATATATTTGCAGCCATTTTAATGCCCAAGGTTGGCTGATGGAAATTTATTCAATAGAGTTATTCTTTTGCATCATACTTGATTGTTTTTTAGTGTTTTTGACTAGTTGTGTGAGACAATTTGTGAGAGGATGCAATTTATGATCAGATACTGGTGTGATCTAAATTTCAAAAAAAATTCCCGCATGATATAATAGAAAATGCCCACATGAACACGTGAAATATTCCCACATGCCTTATAGAAGATGCCGCAAGCCCAGTGGAAAAGTGCCCGCAGCCATGAAGAAAAATGCCCGCAGGCCCACATGAAATATTCCCGCAGGCCCTTTGAAAAATTCCATGCCTTATGGAAAAATTCCCTCCACTTGGAAGGAAAGTGTCCCACACATGGAAGAAAAATGCCCGCCAAATGCCTGCAAAGCTTTGATGGCTAATGGGTTGAACAAGGACATGTTTACATAATATATTGGACATGATAATGATGAACATGGCACACTTGTTGGTGGTGGTTTTAGTTTTTTGAAGAAACCCTTAAATGTGGAAATGCACTAAAAGTCAAGTTATTAAATCTGGAAATGTAAGGGTGTTAAATCCCTAAAAACTTGAGCATTACACAACCCCCTTGGTCTACTTGTTGAACACTCAAACCTTGTCTAGAAAAGTAAGGGTATCAACCACTTGAAGTGTGGAAGTAAAGTGGAACTAATGACCAATTTGAAATAAAAATTAATAATATTTTTATGTCGGCTTGGATCACTTCTCTTTCTTTATCTATTAGATAAGTGGTAAAGGGTTTGACTCTTAAGTCATCATCATATCAATTTATACACCACATTTCTTTGTGGGTAGGTTGGGGTCATTTATAGAAGCTATGATGCCCATGGAACCTTTTTTTGTGCCATCCAAAAGTGATGGATTAATAACTTCAAAATTTGAAATTTGTACTTGGAGATTTAATATAATTTGCAGACCTTTGATTTGTTCTCAAACTGGTGTTAATAGTTAGCATAGTTTTTGTGATATGATTGTTTTCAAGTGTGCAAGCAACACATTGGAGGGACCCCTTTGCAAGCAACATCCGTAGATTAGGCAAACAGTATGCAGATGGAGGAAAGGGCACACAAGGTCTACAATTTGTAATTGCAGGCCTATGTAAGGTGTAAGAGAGGTTCATATGAGAAACCAAGATGAAGGGAATCAAAGATGAGGTCGTGGGGAAGAAGGAGGGACAGATGGCTGAAGGTAAAAGGATGAGAGACTATGGAAAAAGTGCAGTAGATAAGAAGTTATGAGGGTGGCCAACGAAGGAGTCCAAGAGGGGCCCTAAGGTATGGTATAATAGGTGAAGGTATGCCAGTGTCATTTGAGAGGTAATTTTATTTCCCCAATGACATTTTTCTAGACTAGAAACTTGGATACTTTTTATTGTATTAAAGTTGAAATCAAGTTGATGATTATTCCTTCTGAAATTTTATGCAATGTAAGTGAGACACTGCACACTTATGTCAAAGACCGGACTAAGGGTTCTTTCCCTCCTAGTAGTGGGGTCTTCAAAAGGAAAATATCAGGTATGTGACATATGTTCATGTTTATAAGAGCTATGGATTACAGAAATTTGGCAGATAAATTCAAGCCTCGAAAAAACAAATGAAATATATTCTAATCCAGGGATAAGCTCAAGTTTGATTCATTTTATTTATTTTATTGTGATTTCCTAGACCAACAACTTGTTCAATGTGGGTTTTTTATAGATCAAACATTATACTAATAATGCTTTATCAATTATCAAGTTTTTAAAGGTTTAAAGTTTAAACAGGGATACAACTGAAAACATGGCACAATGATAATGTTTTTAGGATTAGGGCCAATCTGATTCCTTATACTTTTTCTGAAACACCTTACCATATGCAGTGTTCATCAAGTGTTGAGTTGAGATTCTTTGTATGATCCCGCTGGTGAATGAATCATGGTAAGTAATGTAATCCAATGTGGAAGTTATGTAATGAAAATAGGTATCCCCATTGATAGATCTGTAAAATAGGTATCCCCATTGATAGATCTGTCCCAAGGACCTATCTCTTATGATCATTTGGGAAGGTTGGATACTCAATTTTATAATAAATCCCCCCTGGGAAAAATGGAACTCCTAAATCCTAAAAATCTTGTTCATCAAGTAAGGGGTTTAAGGTTCAGACTTATATGACGAGATTGATTTTTGTAACTTTGAATTCATGGAAGAATTAACCAAGTTTCTTAGGCACTTTTCTACGAGTCACTTGTTGAAAGGAACGACAAATTTACATTGTTCACAATAAACAGTTAAGGGTATGGGACACATTTACATTATTCCATTGAATTTTGCAGTGAATTTGTGAGGATTTAGAGATTCTTGATGAAAAAAAATGAAAACCGAGGGTAAATCCCAAGAGGGTAAATGCCAATACATGTCTAGCACAAGAAACAATGAGTTTGAAGAGGGGTTTTACTCACTGATTTTGAAGGCATTAGATCCTCTGTGGCATGACCTTTGGCTAAGACTACAACCTATCCTCCTCCGCAACCTCCAGTTCAGACAACAAGTTCCCGTGACCTTCGGCTAAGACTACAACCTATCCTCCTTCGCGACCTCCATTTCAGACAACAAGTTCCTTTGCAACCTTCGGCTCAGTAGGAATACCAGTTCACTTGGTTCGTAGGTAAAGCCGGAGTAGGAATTCCAACATCCAGTCTTGGTTTGTGGGTAAATGCATAGGAATGCCAGCGTCTGGGATTGGTTCGTGGTTTCTCTTCGCGCAAGAGGTAAGATCGGTTTGAAGTTTTTGTAATTTTGTGTTATTTTTATTATTATATATATATATATAATAAACATAAAACCATGTATTGAAGTTTTTGTAATTTTGGTTTTTGTTTATTATATCTATATATGTGTGTGTGTGTATAATAAACATAAAACAAAGTTACAAAAAAATCAAATCTAACTTAAATTACTCCTTCTAGTATCTTAGGACCCTAATTATAGTAAGCATCACAAAAATGTGATCAAAAACCAAATTTTCAAACAATTAAAAAGAATATTTCCTCATGGGCCTAATAGCTAATTCCCCATGGAAAACTAGCCCTAATAATATTGATTCTATCACCATTTCCAAATTATATTTTCTCGGCACTTATTCCCTTGGAAGGGTGATCAAACAAATTTGAAAATCAATCAGGGTCATTATATGGAAAGGGGAGAAATTTAATGGTGGAAAAAGTTTGATATGGTTGGTTGGAACAAGCTCCTTATTCCCATTAAAAATGGGGGAACTAGGAGTAAGCATGAGCCAATTAAGAGAAGTGGGCACTTGTATATAATTTTGGAATATATATGGTGCTAAATGATTCATCAAAAAATGATTTTAAATTTTCATTTTCCAAAGAAACTCCTATGCCCATTTACACTATTGAAGAACCTTCACAGTTGCATTAGCGCTATTAAAATACAACCAAGTATGAGATTAAACTACTATTATAAACACAAGGATGAATGGATGGGATATAGAGATGAAAAAATGCCCCACCCCTAATTGATGGTTGGTGTACCTCAAGGGATGAATGAGCCCATCATTACACTGGAAATACAAGTTTGAGTAGTGTTGAAGTTTGAGAAAAAGTGATTATTTGGGATCAGGTCATCTAAACCGAAGGTAGGATTTATAAATCTCAGTATAAATTTCATTTTTTGTGTCTCCCTTGGAGATATAGAGAGTGTCCATTCAAAATCTATGCAAGGTAGTATATCAATATCAAAGCCAATGAGGTGAAGTAATGAAGCAGTTCTCACATACCAATAACAATCAATCCAACACTATGTGCACTCTAGAGGCTTTGAGAAAAATATATGGTTATCTAATGAGATAACTGTATGAGTGACCCATCCCTCTTATCTTGTGTATCATTGTCACCACATGCAATATCACTAAAGTAATGAGTGTATTTGTGCCAAAAATTGCCAAAATGATATCATGAGGTATTAATATCTTGGCGTGAAGATATTTAGATAACATCCTTAGCCCAAAGGCTTAACCCTAGGAAGTTGTCTTTTGAAATAATTCTTTATTATTTTCATGTACCTTTTATAGTATGGATGACCTAGTTATTTCAAATTCAATATTAGTTAATATTGCATACTTTTTTCAAACATGTACGGTTATGATTATAAATACAAGGATGCATGAATTGGATATGGATGTGACAAAATTCCCCTCTAATAAATCATTTCCATTAAAATATGATGATCAATGATAGGATAGAACTCCAACATTCTATTTGATGGGATGACACGTTTCTCCCTTTCCACTTTCAATCCCTTATCTAGTCATCATGCCATGCCATCCTTTTCTAGTTCCTAAGGTCTACTACATTTTATATTGATGATGCTTGCCACAATACAACAACATAGGCAATTTTAGTTGTTTTTAGCCTCTATTTGTAGTGTATTTAATTTCATAAAATCTTCAAATCCTTGTCCATAAACTTGATGACAAGTTTAATTCCATTTTTGCATCAAAAGTAGAGTTGGAATTAACATCATCAATCATGTTATTTCATTGGTGAGGTGGCACCCTTTGCACCAATTTTAATATCTATCATAGCCTCCTGAATAGTGTCCATATTAGTGTTGGAATGTGTGTGTGTGTAGATATATAGATAAATAGTGATAATAATATCATCCCATCCCAACAAAAATTGCACTCCTAGTGTCATTTCCATCTTCAAGGGGATTTAAAATAAGTGTTAGTTTTAACCGATGTTTTGAAGAAGTGATTGGATTTGAGGACAAGTAGATAGTGTAATGGGAAATGCATCACAAAATATTTAATAGAATAGTCAAACTTAACAATAGATTAAGTTAATCAATTTCACTTTTTAGATGTTATGGTATCATAATGGGCAATGAGTTTGTTTGAGTGAAGACTTTTAAAGGCATAAAGGGGGCTCTAGATCCCATATACAGAGTATTACTCTCCATTTATTTTAATCATGCTAAACGATAGTGTGTAAAAAAAGTTCCCTCAATGCCCCAAACACTTTGCATTAACAAATTTCAACTCACCCAACCAAGGGGTGTTAATTTTTCAGAATTTACTTCAATCTGATTTAGGATCTTAACTGAGAGAACAACATGTATAGCATATCTATAGCATATCAATCATGGACACAATAATGCAAGCACACAAGAGACACAAAGTTTATTTGGGGGAAAACCATAAAGGTGAAAAACCCCCAGAACTTCCTCAGAGATAGATAGAGCAATTATACAACCCAATCATAAGAGATAGACATGTCCTAGCAGCAGCTTCTCCTCCTCCATAAGTGCGCCACTCTCCCAAGAGTGTGAGAGAGAATAGAATGATGAACGCACTCTATTTATACTTGACTTGACTAGCCTAATAACCTTTACTAGGTCGGCCTCAACTTAACCACATAACACAATGTTGACTGGGCTGACACCCAATAGGGTGGTCTAATAACCCTTCGACCCACATGACTTATACAAGGCTGACCCCAACAAGGTGGTCTAATAACCCATCAAGTATAAGTTACGACACTTACAATATAAATGACGACACTTCCGTATAGAGGAATAATAACATCTCTATAGGAATACAAACACTTCCATATAGAGGAATAATACCATCTCTATAGGAGTACAATATACATATATGAAATACATTCCGAAGTTACATATACATCAACAAGGGGACATGACCATAACTCACCAATACAAGGTAGAGAACATGGCATGTATTTCAACCAATTGCACCACATTGGGCATGAGTGACCACTGCAACTCCAGTTAGAATGTATACCTAATCCTAATTAGCTATCCAAGTTATCTTATAAATCATATATGAGTTAGTAAATGTAGTAAGTGTTATGCTAGTTGTAGGTTAGTCTAAAAAAGTATGGAAGTGCTAACATTTTCAATTAAAATGACCTGGAAATTTATGCATAAAATAGGTCAGTAATATAAAATGCAAAAATACATTGCTATGTGTAGAAGTAAATACATTAATTATTCTATAGGTTTGTTGTTTGAATTTTGAATTGTTTGTGTGATTCATATTAGAGTCTGGATTTACATTGTATAACTAGTTATCTAGTCATATTGCATCAATACCTTCCTCTTACATCGAGTAATGTTCATGTTGACTTGGATATTGAATGTAGAAAGCTCACAAAAAAAACATGAAAGATGTAGATAAAGTTTTAATGTAGGTACACTGTAAATGAATTAATGGTTGCACATTTCTTCTCTCTATCTTTGCAATGAAATATCATCTCAATATGAATATCAAACGCAAGATGATATATATCTCATTTATTTAATATCTACTACCACTATTCTAAGTCATATATCTCTCATAATAAGAGGAAAACCATTATATAGTACAAGAAGCAAAATCACAAAAATCATATCACCGACAATTTTGTAGCCATGTGGCATGAAAAATATAGGGTTCACCTTGTACCATCCTTGAATGAGATAATGTGCTTCGGATTTTACCCTCCCACACAGTCAATGCATGTGTCTAGTCTACCCATGCCAAATTTCAGTCCATACAAGCACAAATTTAAAAAAATTCAATGTTGGCCCCATGTAGCACATTAATTAATCTATTGGTACGTATTTTTATGCTCGATTTTGTTAGTGTCAGTCATGTTTGAGTCTGGAAACCCTCCCACACCGTCAATGCATATGTCTAGTCTAACCATGCCAAATTTTAGTCCAAGCAAGCAAAAATTTAAAAAATTTCAACGTTGGCCCGGTGTAGCACATTAATTAATCTATAGGTATGGTTTTTTATTGTCGAATTGTTAGTGTCAGTCATGTTTGAGACTGGAAACCCTCCCACACAGTCAATGCATGCGTCTATTCTAACCATGCCAAATTTTAGTCCAAGCAAGCACAAATTTAAAAAATTTCAATGTTGGCCCCGTGCAGTACATGATCAAGCACGCCATTTGGGTTAGCATGATAACTGTGCATTTTCTTATTGAGATTCTCTTTGTTTCGAGAATAATTTAATATTCTCTATTGAACAGGGCCAACCACGTGAAGGTGGAAGCTCTTATGGCCCCTGCTGCCCCTCACATCACTCTCAATTCCCCATAAACCGAAAAAATCTATGTAAAAAAAAATTAATTGTGTTTTTTGTCATACTTTATAAGAAGCAATGTTTCTAATTATAACATATGCCAACATATAGGAAAATGGAAAAAACACTAAGAAACAATTAATTTATACGTACCAAAAAATTCAATAATTCTATCGCAATATTAAATCAAAATATATGGAGTAGATATATTAAGGCATACATCATACACTTCAATGGAATTCATCATCTTCTTCATCCAAGTCATCATCTGTATCATCCGATCCAGATTCAACATTGTAAGGATTGGCCATATCATCATCGTCATCGATGTTAGTAACGATCATCATGTCATCGTCGATATCATCTTCATGGACATTGTCTGCTACATCATATGATTCAACTAATTCTCCGACATCTTCTAGAACATGATCATCTAACTCGTGTTGATCATCTTCAACATCATCTTCTTCTTCGAGACCCTCTTCATTACCTTCCTCTACGTTATACTTTATCGGCCTTCCCCTTGGATCGTGTCTCACAACAAATGACCAACCCCCTCTACCTAGAACCTCAGAAATACATGTTCACATTGGCTTGGAAGAACATAGGGATCCGTTCCTGGCTCAAACAACCTTGTATTAACCATGGTAAATCCATTATCATGTTCAATAATAGTTTTATCGAGATCACGTTGATTCAATCGTAACCTGCACCATTTGACAACGAACATAACTACCTTGAAGGAGTTAAAGTCACACTGAAGAATATATTCCAAACACCCATAGTATCGATTTTATGAGAGTTCTGGATGCCTGCCACTTCTAGAGGAAACATTGGTCACCTCAATGACTGCAGATATCCCACAATATGATGTTTTCTTTGTTTCATCCAACTTTTTGATGTGATATTTACATCCATTGCACCACATAGCCTTATGGTGTTTTACCTACAACAAGCCATACACGTAAATATTACATCATGATCCATTTATGATTAAGTGCATGTTTATTCCCTATAGGGAAAAAAATCAACGTGTATATCAATATGTTTGCAAAAAAAAAAATAGCGTGGTTGATTAATATGCTTGCCTACTTATCTTTTAAACCATATGCTAAATCGATTTCCCTGTAAGATTTAAAACCATATGCTTATCTTTGTGTAAGATTGGTATCTCCATTGCAATGTGGTTCTTTAACCAATGAAGCCACACCTTCCCATGTTATTCCATAACTAGATTGTTCACATCGTTCAATCCATACCTTCATCCAGTCAAGATTGTTTGCAATGTATAAATGAAGTGCATCCCACTCTCGACCAACCGTTAGATTAAAATAAAATTAAAATTCAATACAAATGTATATTCACTTAACAAATTATACACTCTTAATTGATGCATATTGAATATTAAAAATAGAATATGTATGATATATACATAAAAATCAACATTCAAATGTATTATATTAATTAATCCCCACTATCTAATAATTACTTTTCACCTTCCTCGATCTACATTTCCCCTTCGGTTACTCCCCTTCGAAATTGTTATTGGAGTCTGGATCACAAATGCGACCTAAATTGAACTTTGGCGCTAATTTAGGAAGATATTCCCTAATATACAACATGTTTTGGTATGCCATATATCCCTCCATCACAGAACCCCTTAGGATGTGCTCGTTGTCTAAACAAACCATTACAAAAATTTCAAGTGCCTCTCAACCATCCACATGGACCTTGAGTGTACAGGTCCACACAATTCAATCTCCTCAACTTGGTGTATGAGGTAGTGTTTTCGTGCATTGAAAAATTCCGAAGGTAGATGCTTCTGCATTTCACACATGAAACGAGAAATTTATCTCCTCCAATACTTTATATATTCTTTATGGATTTCTTTAGATGACAACCATCTACAAGTGACGCAAACCAATCACGAGATTTAACAAAAAAAACATTATATTACATAACATGAAGTAGTGCACAAAAATCAAATATAAGTTCTACGATGAATTAAACAAACACTAAGCACATGCAAAAAATCGCTACTTACCTCATGTGTTTCCCAAGATTATAGATAACTTGATTGACATTGTTGTCGAAGTTGTCCGCGGGAGAGAGAGAGGTAGAACATACTGTAACAATATACAAATCGTTTCATTTTTTTTACAAAAAGTAGACAAACAAAATAACAATATGCACTGGAATAAAAAAATATAGCAATAATTATGTATACCATAATAATTACTTTCATGAAGATATGCCAATAATGCGTTTTCACCCCCGCAAAATCACCTTTCTTTGTTATGATATCCTTCATGTTCGCACAAAATCCGGTGGGGAAATTTATTTTTTTGCATGAATTCGTTTACAACATTACTTTGTTGCTCCGTTAACATCCATGGAAGTGAATTTATATTAATTTGGTCTTCGTCTCTATGAAATTGAATGACGTCTTTCATTGCATGGTCACCTTCTTGAATGTCTTTGCAAATTTTGACAAATTTTTCTTTCTCACTCCTTCCATCCAATATTCGCCATAATGTTTCAGTCACATTCTTTCCGATATGCATTGTATAAAACAGATGAGAAATTTGTAGGTGCTCATAGTAGGGCAATCTATTGAATTGTTTAGGATAACTTTTCATTCCTCGTGGAAGCCCATTAATTCCTTCATGATCACGACGGCCATCATGAATCATAGTTTATAAAGAAATTACAGAAATCAATGTCAATTACAATAAACAACACACAATAAAAAATACATAACATTTCATATACGATGATTCATACGTACCTTGATGATTTCTATTATATTGCAACTTCCATAGGTGAGGTGTCATTCTTTGTGGTTTTAATGCAGTCTCTCGCTTCCCATTGAACAGATGTTTTTCGGTAGTTCGATACCTGTGATTCTTAGAGAGGAAGTGCCTATACTCATCAAACACCTCCTTTCCTAAACTTTTTGAACGACAAGATTTGATCTTAGGACCACAAACCGGACATGCAAATTTTTCCTTTGTCTGAAGACCTACATAAAGAGATAGATTATCTATGTCAATTATAATTATATATAAAATGAATGGATTATTTAAAAAAACATGCGTGCATAGTATATTAACTAGTTCGTAAAATTAAATGCAATTAAAGTGGAACTTATAATTACAAACCGCAAAAATGGGTTAACCCTGGGGCATCATGTATTGTCCGTACAAGCATTGCATGGAATTGAAATTTTCTTTGTCATATTGGCCTAGATACGTCATACATAGTGATGCCATTCCATAACTTTAGTAGCTCGTCAATAAGAGGTTCGATATATACATTCATATCTTTAACTTGGTACTTACCTGATTGATTTGAACATATAAAATGTATAATTATGAGAACCACTTAGATATATAAACCATGCACAAGAGAAAAAAAAAATATATATATATATATAACATGATGCAACAAAATATGACAAATGAGATGCCACTACATTAAAAAAAAAGCTATAGACACAATATACCTGGAATAATCATCGAAAAAACGATGTGCTCCCTCTTTATTGACAACCATGGATGAACGTTATTGTTGATAACAAAGATAGGCCACACCGAGTAAATGGATCTCATCTCTGCAAATGGATTGACACGATATGATGTCAAAGAAATCCTAAAATTATGAGGTTCTTCTTTAAAGTGAGGCCATTTTTCCTCCATATCTTTAAATGCAGACCTATCTGCAGGCATTTGAATAATGTCATCTTGACTTCTGTTCCATGCATGGTAATCCATAAATTGCGCGATGTTTTTGCACGTGAACAGTTGTTGCAAACGTGGAATAATGGGAATATAACGAAGAACCTTACGAGGCACATTTTTTGTTACTTGATCTGTTCGATATCTACTGATATGACATTCTAGACATTCTGATCTAAATTCATGTTGGTTATAATATATAACATGGTCATCAGGGAATGCATGAATTGCTTCATACTGCATTCCAATTTATTTCATGATGGCAGATAAATCTCGATATGTGCGAGGTAAAATATTTGACGATGGTAAAAAAAATTCAGCTATCAAGCTACAACAAATTAAAATAAAAATCGAGTTAATATAATATATAAATAATATTAATGAAACACATTTCATTTGTATTAATTTGACTTATGAATTAACAATAAAATTATTAAACGAACAATGATAACCTTTAGCGCGATCATATATATTATGTGATGGAATATATTACATACCTTAACATCCGTGTGACTGATGGGTTTGAAAGACTATTCATAACCTTCAAGTTCATTATCAACAATATAGAAGAGAGAATATTTGTGTTGGAGCCCTCATAAAGGGGTTTGTTTGCCTTCTCAAGAAGAGGTAAATCATGAATATCATCAAAATCATCATTTTCATGATGATGATTATCATCATCCATTCTAACATTAAATGTATCATGGATCAATGTATTTGTACCATCATCTTCAACTATGTTATCGGTATGATCATCTTCTTCAATATGATCATTAACTTGTTCTCCATTTTTCATAGCTCCATGTTCCTCCGATACTTGTTTTGAAAGCACTTCCTCCAGACGATATGCCGTAGGATCTCTTTCCTTTATAATTACATGAAACCATCAATAGATATAAGTTAATAAAATAAATATTAAAATAATAAATACATTTTCAAAAGCAATCAATATAAAAACATATATAACACAAAACTTACAAATGGACAATATTCATGTCCCCCCTCAGTGTGTCCATGTTCCCTACAATGTTTTCTGGTTGTTGTGATATTTATTCTTCTCCTTTTAAATCCCCTACATTGACTACATGGACAATAACATTTCCTATCACCCTTTATTTTCAGTCCATCCCACAATCTAGCAAGCAATTGTAGTTTTTGTTTGTCTAGATCAAGAATATTGCTATTTGACATTTTCTCATAAAGAGCTTGAATGAAGATTATCGATCGTAGAATAAGCTCCACACTTCACTATTTTTAATCACAAAAACAATAGAAATAATTGTGTATTCTTTTACGGAAAACAGTCTATGCGAAGAATATAATTTATGCAAACCGTCACTTGTATAGAAAACATGTCGGAATGTTTCCATAATTTATAGATTTTAAATATTAAAGGTTCGTCAGATATCCGACGATATGATCATAGTTACTGTTATAGAATATATGTTGGATATCTTACCCGTCGGTTTTCCGAATGTAGTCGTCGGATATGCGAATTCCATCAGATATCTGATAATTCCATGTATCAATTAAAAAAAATTGATAAAAAATAGTAATTTTGTAGGTGAAATCTGATAACATAGTCAATTTCGTCGGATTTCCTCGCCGGATTTTGGGTCATAATTTACTAGTGGGAGTGATGAGACCAGAAGATGCAAATGCACTAGTTCTCGCATGGTGAAAGAGTCAGGTTATGCTTGAGACGTAATGCACTTGGTGTGCCGTGGGATGTACTCCCATGCTAGAAAAGGTATAGGGCCAAATCTCGCATGGTGGTAGATGTAGGTGGTCTTTGGGACGTAATGCACCTGGGGTGCTCCTGACTGTTCTCCCATGTTGGTATATGCAAGGCTGGTTCTCGTATGGTGGTAGGCATAGGTGGTCCTTGGGACGTAATGCACCTGGGGTGATCCTAATTGTCCTCCCATACTGTAGATGCTGAGAGTTCCACCAGTCATAAGACACTTTGTGTGCACCTAGGAAGGATATCGCATGGTGGAAGACGTAGGTGGTCCTTGGGACGTAATGCACCTGAGGTACTCCTGACTGTGCTCCCATGATGGTAGACGTGGGATGAAATTTGAGAGACGTAACGCACCTGGGGTTCTCTTGGGAAGTACCCACTAGGTGGGAGATGCAGGTGATCTGTTGGACATGAGATGTGCATCTGGGCTATGATCCGTGTATAATGATGAGATGATATGGATACGATGAGATGATATTAGGAGACGTGGGATATTGATGTAGCAATGTAATGTGTGGTCCTAGGGTGTACCTACTTGATGTATTGATCGTAGAGATGATGAAGACCTACATGAGATCTAGGCCTACATCCAACATGAAAAAGGGCTGGCTCTGTAGAACTTCCAATGACAGATAGATTCGAGAGATGTCACTAATCAATGGTCAACAGAATGAGTATTGTTGCAGCAATGATGATGATGATCTAGTATCGATGATGATGTTCCAGCATTGAAGATGATCCAATGATGATGATGTTGTCCAGAATATGTGTCCAGAATGTTGATGACCGTGGCGAGACAATACCTTCCTAGTCAAGAGAGAGTGTTGTTGTAATTGTAACTTCAAAAGATATTCTTATGTTTATTATTACTATATTATTATTGTACTTTTGTTGTCCCTCTGTTAGAGATTTTTTTCCTCTGTTCGGGGATGTCATTATTATGATTGGTCATGCAAAGTCATTGAGGTAAAACCTCCTTTGTAAGTCGGGGCATTAGATCCCCTGGAGTCAAATGTAAAATGTGTTATTGAGTCTCCCTAGAGAAGTCATCCCAATCAGTTTTAGTGAGGCCGACCTAGTTAGGTAAAAGGTCAAGTCAAAAGTAAAGTATAAATAGAGAGCCTTGCTCTCTCATTTGGACACACTACTCACTCACACAAGTTCTTATAGCAAGGGAGAGAAGACAAGTTCACTGGAAGGAAAAGAGAGAGCTGCAGAAGACATATTTTGGGTTTTCCATTCTTGATTGATATTTTATTAATGACAAATCTATCTTTGAGGAAGTTTTGGGGTTTTCTCCTTTATGGTTTCCCTGAGGAAAAATATTATGTCTATTGTGTTTTGATGTGCTTGTTATTCTTTCAGTTAAATATCCTAGATAATATTGAATTAAAGTACAAACTCTAACACTCTAGAATAGAAATATAACTATCCCACAAATCAGTTTCATGAAATATTACATTGTCGAGGCTCTAATAATTTTAAAGAGACCTCATGAATAGATAATTCTTTCCCACACTTATTAATCCTTTAGTAGCTGCTTTATAACTTTCTTCTAGAAAATAAGCATTCACATATGCTTGTCCTATGTGTTGTTTGAGATCTTCTTCATTAAGCACATCCAATTTCTTGATGTACTCCAGGTCTTCCTTTAAGCTGTCTTTCAATTCTATTAGACGATGGTATTTGTTGGGAAACTCGTACATATCTTGAGCAATTGAGATATGGCATTTCTCGTGCACCTGAAAAATATCTTTGTAAATTCCTTCACACTTCGAGATAGTCTTTGGTACTTCTACTTTTATTTTCCTGGAAGCTTTTACGAAACTCTCTAAAAGATATATATCTAATTTGAGTTTTGCTTCTGTCTTGTTTGGAAAATGATCGGGAAAGTTTGGATTGTCTCCTTTCCAAGTGATAAACTTCTTTACTTTGTGAAACTTACTAATTAATTTTTGTTTTACGGTGAGAGTGCTTGCAGAAATTTCCTTCATCCGGTCTATCATCTTTCTCATTTTATAAATTTCCCTAGCCAACTATTCTTGTGAATGGAAGATTTGTTCTTGTACTTTACAGGCATGCTGATAGAATGGTGTCATGTCTTGCTTTTGATTTTGAGCAACTTTGACTTGCTCCATTAGAGATTCCTTTTCATTCATTAATTCATCAACCTGGGACTATAAAAATACCTTCTCAATTATTATCTCATTTACGTGTGCTTGCAAAGATTCCTTTTCCCTGATCAAGGATTCCACCTGCTGATTTGATTTGATTTCATTCTCCTCCAACTCATTAATTCGAGAATAGAAATCACTTCGCCCTCCTTCCATGATCACAAGTTGCACATTTAAGGCATCCTTTTCATTCTCCAATTCCCTATAATCTAGCAGCAACATTTCCTTTTAAGCTTACACTATATCCTGTTTTCTTTTTAATTCAATTCCTTCACCCTTGGATTTCACCAAGTTATCCTTCAACTTCAACATTTTCACTTTTCTTCGCTCCAGATCATTCATCAACTTGTCAACATTGTCGGCATTGGCCTGGGTAGCTGCTATATTTACTGAAGCAGTGAACTTGGTATATTTGTGGGTGCCTTCTACTAAGATATTTTCTTGGGTAATTGTATAACGAGTGCCTCATCAAGATACAGTTAATGAGATAAGAAGACATAAAGAATTATGCGCTTTTTTGAGTCATTCCTCCTTGGGCTACTGCTATTGCTAATGCCATACTCTCTGACATAATGTCTGCCCAATTGAATACGGTACCATGGGAGGCGACATGATACATAAGAGGCACCCAACTAAGTTTGTAGATATTTTTGTTTTCCCTTCCAAATATTCTATGTAACATCATTGCTATAATTTTGAAGGGTGTTTTAGATTATGTGCATCGTGCTCTCTGCTTGCCCTCTGCTTCAACTGCTTTCCAAGAATCGACATCTTCTTAGCATATTCAGAATGGTCTATGTTGACCCATTTATCTAGTCTTCTGTCATCATGAATTTTGGAGGTGGTAACTTATATGCTGCACTAATATGAGATTGTTGAAAAGACATGAATTCTTCTCCATTTGCCCTAGCTATGATTCTTGAGATAACATCTATATGGGGTAAAATCCACCCATTTGCTTCTGAACATGGGAAAAGTTCTGGACGGGTGGCGGCCTTATGAAGACTTGATTTCTTAATATTCTGGTATACCATCATCTCCTCAATAGATGCATTCGACACGTTCTGGTCTCAGATCAAGTGGTATAATTCTCCCCATTTATATTCAGGAACTACTCTTGTTGCAGCCTTGGTGTCCTCATATTGGGTCTTCATCATAGTTTCTGGGACAATTTCAATATCAAATTCAGATTTTGTGACCTTGGCTTTTCACTTAGAAGTTCTCCTTTGCATTTCTGAATCCTAGGGTGAAAACAAGGTTAATGTATAAGTAAACAATCCAACGTTAAGGTAACAAATTTCAAGCAAGAATGATAATGAACATATAATCTTTCAACCAAACTAATTCAAATAAATTGAAGAGGTATGACTTCTCAATATGCATTATTTATAAGAAATAAATATAGCCAAGGGGATTCATACTTCCGTAATATCAAGTTTTTTAGTCCAAGTATTTGTCTTTATGAACACGAAAACACACTGTAAGATAAATTTCTCTGTTCTACCAATTGTAGTTGATAATAGTATTAGAAACTGGGATCCTAGTTCAAAGGTGAGAGTCCAAATGCAATATACGATGCATCAATGGGTTACACGCGAAGCATTCTTCATCCTACAATGCGTCCTTAGCAAAAAACCACTTATACTATGAAAGGAGAACTCGACATAGTTCTCATTTTTCTCTCTCTTAATTTTAGTAGCTATTTTTACCCCCGTTTAAAAAATGGTTGATACCAGTATCACACATTTTCATTTTGAGACATTTTTTGGGGCCTTTGAATTATCTTTGTTGTAAAATATTTTTAATTTCTATTTGCAAGTGTGTTTTTAGAAATTTAACAAAATAACATATATTTTTAAGCAATTTATAATGAAAAACATATACATTTTACGATTTTTTCTATAAAATAAGACATTTTTATGGACAAAATAAGGCATTTTTATTGACAAAATTGTAAACAATTCCAGAAAATAAAGACATTTAAAACCATTTTCAATGAATTTTCAGAGATTTTTTGTATAAAAATGATCATATTTCATATTATTTTCCGAAAAGTGACGATTCACATAAATTTAAGAAAAAATATACAAATTATTTGTAAAAAACATATTAAAAACATTATATGTAGAAATTTTATTTCTAAAATAAAGTTTGAAAGTTAAAACATTACTCATATATCTTATAAAAAAATTGTCAAAATTAACATTTTCTTCAAAACATGAAACTATTCAACAATATCATGCATGCCAAATTCTTCATCGACATTGGAATTTTCTGGAGCTTGACTTTCCTCAGGGACATCAATGTCCTCTTCCATTGGGTCTTCTATGTCTGCAAGATCCCCAAAGTGCTCCTTTCCAAACACCCCTCCTAATGGGGGTTGGGGCTCTTTTGACATCTTTGTGTTTCACTAAACTCTCATTTCTTCAAACCAACTTCTTGCAGTTCATCTGGAAGAACTTGCATAGCCTTAATTCTTTGCTTTATGTAATTGCATTGGAGTGGATCATTATCAATGGATATGCAATTTCTTCCTTTCTGTAAGGAGCATGCTATTGTTGTACCTAATCACCAAAATAAAAAATAAAGTTAAGTCAAATAGCATAAAGAAGCATACTTTAAAACAATAAAATAATGAAGGATAAAACATACAATAAAACTTGATATATTATTTCATATGTAATATGAGAAAGTTTACCTGAACCCAAGAACAAATCTAAGACCCAATCTCCTTCTCTTGAAAATGTATCTATGAGATAATTAATCAATGCTTGTAGCTTTTGATAGATGTTTACAGTCACTCCTTTCAAATCCCTTTCTTCATATGTTAATTTTTTTACCACGGCATTATAACTCAATATTTGACTATGTTTTCCTCCACTCTTTTCATTGATTAAAAGAGAATCATAAGCCTCCTCCTGTGTCCAAGTTGCAACATGTATGCTTTCAGCATCACTCAGGAATGGATCGTTGCCTGAGCTACGAACATTAGGCTTTTGCCTGTAACACAAATATAAAACAATTAATTAACTTATCAATAAATATAATTGATTTATAAATTCAAAATTTTGATAATATTGTGCAAATATATTACCAATGAAGTTGCTTCCTTTTTTTTCCTTTACCCCTGAAGGCTGTCAACAAGCCCCCTAATTGTGTGTTTGAATGGAAAACAACAAATCTCTATAGTGGTGATGTTGTGACATATACAAATCCCGAAACCACTTTACTGAATGATTGGTAAGTACAAGGCTCACAATCATTAGTAATGTTTCGGATATTGTATCCATGAGGGATATTTGCAATCACTAGTGCGTACTCCTTTCTAGGAACAAGATTTGCAATGTTTGCATAGTGTCAAGCCCATTCCAAATATAATGATCAAGTATATCATCAAGTTCAATGTTTGCAATACATTGTCTCCTTTGTCGTTCTATTTTGGCTCTTTGGATATGAATTTTGAAGGACTCCGGTACTCCATCTCTACCCCTCTTTAGCATCTTCAAATGAAAATAATCTCTATAAGTAATAAAATAGAAATGAATTGAATTAGAAAATAAATAAAATAGGATGTATCATAGATCAACATACCTTCTTGAATGCAACAAAAAAATGTTTTAAAGTTTCTATCGAGCTTGAGTCTGGATAGTTGCATTTGACATCATCCCAACTCTTCTCACTCAACATTATAACCATCTCCTCTTGTATTTTCATGTAGACCTTGTGAATAGACAATGAAACAATAAATGATGTTTACCATCATATATAATAATATAACAGAATACCTAGAACATAACAAAAATGTTAAACTCAAAAAAATGCTCAACTTACTTGTCAAGTTCGCTGCACATTTCCTCCATGGATAATTCACCTGACTCGTGATAGTATTGTAGCTATTAATGTTTCATCCTTCACACCTTGCATTGTTCTCCAAGGTGTAATAGTCATGTCTTATGGCATATCCTTGACGTCGGGACCTGCCTTACCACCGCTCCATGGAACAACTCTACCTTTTTTCACTTTCTGTTTTTTTATGCCAATATTCTCCCACAAGCTAAATATGTCATCAATCAAATCCCATGTTTTCCCAACTCTGAATGCCAACTGGAAATATGCATCTACAGATCTGAATGCATCACTTCCTCTGGAATTTTTTTGTAGCACAATATCATCTTTAATAGGGAGACCTATTTCCATACAACATTGTCTCCGAAAACTTGAATCAACTCTAGATTTTCCCCCGCCACATATTTGCACAAATTCACTGTGTATAAATCTCACCCTTTGAACAAATGTCATTGTCAACCTATATTCACTATCTGTGTTATGATCCCATGCCAACAACTTTGCTTCAACATCTGTTAAACCATCATAAATGATGCATTTAACTGTTTCAAAAATAGGGTTATTGGAATATTCTTGCATCAACTCTCTTCTTGCCTCTGCAGAATGATTCCCTCCAAGAACATAATATTTGTAATGAAAACATCTTGTTTCATCAAATCATCTCTAGTAGGAACAACTTCCGGGTCAACAAGGACTAGGTAGTCAACCATATGTGCATAGGGATTGTGCCTCATCAATGCTTTCAAGTTGTGAATATGCAAGTGATGTGGTTTTCTAATTCTAAATTGATCTTGCCCTTCTGTGGGTTTATAAAGTTGATTCACTTTCAACTCAAATGTATGTCCACTGTTAACCAAATTATCCCTCCGCAATCGATCTTGAATGGAATTTTGTGTTGTCTTGACAATGCCATCCTCTAAATCAGCACCTGGAGTAATGATTTCCCTACTGCCACCAGAATTTTTCACTCTCATATTCAATAATAACTTTGGTTTCAGTAACAATAGATCTCCTCTTTTTTTTATTTGAAGGAGTTCCTTCTAAATCAACAATGCCTTCAACAGGAATCGAGGCACTCTCAACCATATTTATTTTACAAGATTGTTTGTTACTCTTACTAGCAGGAGTAACAAGCTCATTTGCAACAATTTCATCATGTCCAGTTGGGCAAGATGAAGATTTAAATATAACCCTTCTAGGTACCTGATTTGATTGTCGGATGCTCTTTCCTCTTTGTGCTTGTACTTCTTCAGTTTGAACATTTAACACTTGTTTTTTCTTCCTTGCTTCTGGTTCCTTTTGAATAGCGACACTAATGACATCCATAGGATTGGCCTCTGTATAATAAATTCCATTCAACTTTTTTGAAATCGAAATGGAAAAATCCTGCAAAATAAAAACATTATCGTATTAAATCTATTACATTGTGGTATCCAAGTTATAACAAAACCAGTTTAAGAATAATATCAATATTCAAACTTACTCTTCCGCTTTCAATTTCATCCACGACCCCTTGACAAAAATTTGTGAAATTTTCTTGAACATTATATTTTGCAATCTTCAAAGCATATCGGATTTTCGCAAAGGTCTTGGCTTGTTTCACCTGTGCATAAACAATATATGTACTCGGCACTACACACATATCTCTCAGCAATCCCAATAGATTGTAATCTGCTTGAATATATGGATCTGCAGAACAATATAAGAGAATGCTTTCTGGTTTTCCTTGATTTTTTTCCTTCAGATGCTAAATGATACTCTGTTCTGTCTTCTTCTGCTGCATGTTTCCATTCTCTAGCATTCTTCATTCTTAATTCTTCAAAGCTAAGAACTCTGTCTTGAGTCTCAACATTCTCAGATGTCTCAACTGCTTTTTTTCGATGCAATGATCGCCGCTCTTGATCCAGGAACGTTTACAGATATCTTTCTTGATGCCATTGTACCTATATCCAAAATGTAGAATTTTAAAATAAATCAACAAACATTTATAATCTAAACAAAATTAACATCAATATTCACTATAAACTGTATTTGAAAAACGTTTTAAAAAGTTTAAAAATATTTTTACATTCATAATCGTTGTTTTTTACGTTTTGAAATTTAAAAAAAAAATGTAAACCTACACCCTACCCCTGTAAAATATATAATAATTAATTTTAAAATAAAAATTAGACCTACCCCTACCCCCTAACTATATAATAAAAATAAAAAATAAAATCAAATTTAAAACTAACCCCCACCCCCCTTAACAATATAATAAAATATTAAAAAAAAAAAATTAACCTTCCCACCTAGCAATATAATACAAAAGTTAAAAAAAAAATTAAAACTAATCCCCCTAACAATATAATAAAAATTAAAAAAAACAAATTTAAAACTAACCCCCCCCCACCTACCAATATAATACAAATATAATACAAAATTAAAAATTAATAAAAATTAAAAAAATATATAATAAAAATTAAAAAACCAAATATTTAAACTACCTCGCAAGATATTAATAATTTAAAAAAAAAATTAAACAAACCCACCCCTAAAAAATATTAAAAATTAATTAAAAAAAAATAAAAAAAACCATCCCCTTCCCCCTTCCCCCTCCTCTTGGGCCGCCCGCTTGGGTGCCAAAGGGCGGCCCTCATGGGCGCCACGATGCTGGGCATCACGGGTGCCCGCGAGGGCCGCCCTTTGGCACCCAAGCGGGAGGCACGGGAGGAGGGGGAAGGGGGAAGGACAGTTTTTTTTTAATTAATTTTTAATATTTTTAGGGGGTGGGGCGGCGGGGTCGATGGCAAAAAAAATTTAGAAAGGGGGTGGAGGGTAAAAAAATTAAGGAAGGGGGCATGGGTAGGTTTGGTAAAAAAAAAATAGTTTCTATTTTAAACTCAAAGTTAATATTCGTGGAATAAGGGACAAGCCTTGCCTCGATTAATAATACACGAATTTAAAAACAAAATACATTTAAAAAAAATATAAAACTAACCCGAAAAGTGGTAGAGCCTCCTCTATTGAAAGTGCTAGAAGTTCCTCTCTGCAATATTTCCATGCTTCTTGAAAACCTTCGTGAATTGCTCCAAAGACTAAACAATCCTATATTAATAAGATAGATTAGGTTTAAGTTTACCATTCTTAAGAATGTTAAAAAAAACAAAAATGTAAAAGAATAAAGCAATAAAGCAATAAAACAAACATTACTAAATTAATAAAGCCATAAAACAAGCATTACTAAATTAATAAAGCCATAAAATAATTATTGCAAAATTAACAAAAAAAACTAATTAATTTATTAAAAACAGAAAAAGCACTAACCTCGCAAGTGTTACTAAATTGCTCCAAAATAAATGATGAATAGTAGGAAATCAAAATGGTTTATATAGCCTAGATTAGGTTTAACATTACTTTTTTTACTAATGTGGGATAAAAAAAATGAAATTAGTTACTGCATTATTATTAAATTTATATAAGATAAGTTAAAATTAAATAATTACTAATGTTATGAATGTTGAGTAAAAAAAATGTAAATAGTCATTGTTTTGTTACAAATTGTATATAAAAAACGTTACGAGAAATTTTACTAGTCTTATATGTCTGGGATAGAAATATGTAATTAGTTAATATATTATTTCAATTTTTTTAATATCATATGAATGTGCGCTTTAATTTTGTAGGGAAATTTTGAAGGGAAAATTTTGAACGAAAATTTTGAACAAAAAATTTGGAGGGAAGTTTTGGAGGGAATATTTTGGAGGGATATTTTCATTCTCATAGCTATAAGATTGTCGGTTGACAGTTGCACAATTCTACTTTTTGGTGAGGACTGTGGTAAAATTTCTTTGCAGTTGAGCGATTAAGATTTTTCTATAATTCTATCTTTTAGTGAGAAGTCATGAACTCATCTGAAGTAAATTCCAATGTCAATGAAGGAATGTATTGTTCAGCTAGCCAAGATACTGGCAGTGCAAGTAATGTAATCACACATGTTATTCAAGAACTTCCTAATTATGAAGATTTTGAAGACACTAGTAATGAAGAGAAAGAATGTGATGATGATGAAGAGGTTCCTCCAAGTGGGGATCTTAAAGACAACAAACAATATGATGAAAATTTTCCTCCCAACGAGGATTTTCAAGGCACCAATGATGATTTTCCTGAAAGCGAGGATTTTCAAGGCACCAGCAATGATTTTCCTTCAAGCAAAGATTTTCGTCCCAGCGAGGATTTTTGTGGGACTGGTGATGATTTTCATCCCAGCGAGGATTTTAATGGGACAGATGATGATCTTGGTGAGGAACAAGACATCAATAATGGTGAAAATGATTTTCCTCAAAGCGAGGATTTCAATGGCACAGATGATGACTTTCCTCCAAGCGAGGATTTCAATGGCACATATGATGAGTTTCCTCAAAGAGAGGGTTTCAATGGAACTGATGATGAGTTTCCTCCAAGCGAGGATTTCAATGGCACCAATTATGAATTTTCTCCAAGCGAGGATTTCAATGGCAACGATGGTGACTATCATCCAAGTGAGGATTTCAATGGCACCGATGATGATTTTCCTTTGAGCGAGGATTTCAATGACACAGATGATGATTTTCGTCCTAGTGAAGATTTCAATGGCACTGATGTTGATTTTCCTCCGAGTGAATATTTCAATGTCACCGATGATGATTTCCCTCCGAGCGAGGATTTCAATGGCACCGATGATCATTATGTTGATGATGAAGCCACCAATGATGAAGACAATGATTCTCCTCCGAGTAAGGATGTTATAGGCACCAATGATGAAGACAGTGATTCTCCTCCAAGTAAGGATTTTACAGGAAACAATGATGTGAATGTTGAATCTCTAGAGTTCCCTTTCAATGAAGAATTTAGTGGCACAAATAATGTTGATGGTCACATTGATCTGGGAGCAAGTGATCATGAAAATAATTTTCATAATGAATTTGGTGATGAAATTTTCAATGAAGAGGGTCATATGAATCACAATGAAAACATTCATCCTGGTGAGGATGTTGTTGCAGACATAATGGTCTAGGAGATCCAGCGACAGAATCCAATGCAGAGCAGGATTAAGTGTAGGACTAGACCTTTTTATGTCAATCCAAAGCATTCCAGTTATACAAGGTGTAGGAAAGAATTGCTCACAAGTCCAAGTTCCATTACTCATTTGATTTCGAGTGAGTGTTGCCACAAAAGTTGTTGGAAAATTTTAGGCTACAATTATGTCTTGGAGAGAAGGAAGATGTATCTATCAATGAACAAAAGCATGCAAAATTCATATTTAGTGGGGTGCATGATTTCTACTAGGATAGGTTATGATTATCGCGTTGGAAGAATTATGCTTTGTAGAAAGGCATTCAAACGGATTCACTCAATTGGTAATCTTCGATTATCAATAATCCAAAAAAGACTAGAAAAGGATCCTACATTTTACACTGACGATTATCAGGGACGAATCACTGGGCCATCAACACACATTGCAATATCATGGATGCATGATTTCTTTTCCAAGCATGGAGAGAGTATGCCAAATAGAGAAACAATACACATTCCAGATAATTTCACAAGGCAGGAAATCTACAACTTATACAAGGATTATGTTCAAGGTGGTCAAGGAAATGACAACTTCATCAGATATGCATATTTTACAAGAGTATGGGAAAAGAAGTTCAACAACGTCCGCATTCCAAAGAGGTCAAGGATGGGGATCTGCAGTACATGTGCTTCTCTTAAAAAAAGAAGGGATAGAAAGAGGTATGTTTACAAAACAAAAAAAAAGTAGATAAATGTCAATTATTGAAGCTAGTTAACAATTTTTTTTGTTATGTTGTTTGTAGATTCCATAATCAATGCACTGCAAGAACATCGCAATCAACAATCAAATGAACGACAAAAATTGTACAAACATCGCAAGAAGCGTTATGATGCTCCACATAAGTATATGGGTTTGATAATTGATGGCATGGATAAAAAAAAAACACTCTTGCCACATTTTGTCCATGTGCCAAAGAATTTAAAGGAGGAGAATTTTATTCAGTTTCACTTGGTTGGGTGTATGGTTTTTAATGGTGAAATGATTCCAAGGGTTTACTTTACAGCTCCAAATATTCACAATGATGCAAATTTGACCATCGGCATAATTCACCATGTCATTACTCATTGGCCTGGTGATCTTCCAGAAGTTCTATATCTACAATTGGACAACACAAGCCGAGAAAACAAAAATCAGGTCGTGTTTGGTTATCTAAGCATGCTTGTTGAATTGGGAATTTTTAAAAAGGTAAAAGTTGGGTTCCTTCTTGTTGGGCATACGCATGATCATATTGATCAAATGTTCAGCCATTTTGCAAGGACATTGAGGAGGAAGAAAGCCGGGAGCCTACCATCGTTGATTGAAATTATAGGGAAAGCATACCATCCAGAGCCTATTGTACAAAAATTGGAAGAAAATGTTGACATGCGAAGATTTCTGTTTGGATCGCATGGTGAAGAAAGGTGCATTGAAAAACTTAATGACATTAGCTTTCAACATCAATTTCGTATAAAAAAGATTGATGGAAAAACACTATTGTGGGGCAAGAAGTACTCAACTAGCACAGAATGGGGACCTTCATCAGGTTTGGCATTTCTGAAATTCATCCCAAGTCGTCAAATGTATGCTTCAAATTTATTGTTATTGCAATCATCTACAGAGATTCATAATGCAAGGCGACATAGTAGAGATGTTGATTCTTCTCAATGCTTGGAAGAAATAAAAAATTCTATCAAAGATACATATGAGTACTTTGATGTTGTTGATTCTGTTTGGTGGGAGTCTTTTTTCATGGAGCAGAGTGACATAATTTCAAACTCTACAAATGGAGATATATTTTTGAAGACTCCATTTGCTTGGCCACAAAGTTTATCAAATGAAAACGGGGTAACAAATGTTGAGTTTTCTCAAGTAAAGGAAAGAGAAATGTATATTGGCTCTAGAAGATCATCTGCAAAGTGTCGAGAGATGGAAGACCTTTACAGGGGCTCGGTACAAGATATCAAGGAGGGTTGCATGATTGCAGTTTTGGCTACAGATGATCCACGTCATTATCCATTCTGGATTGCAAAAGCTATGAAGGTCAATAAAGAAAATGAAGAAGTAGTATCAATAGAAGTACATTGGTATGCAACAGATACACACCCATTTGATGGTGTGTACAAGGTAGAGATGGGGGTTGAGAAAAACGTTTGCAGAAAGAGAAAAAGAAAGGGTCAAAAAATAAATCACCGCCACATTGACATCTTGAAATTAGAGGAAGTTGATATACTTGTTTATGATTTCAAGTTGACAAAGAAAGACACTCTCCTCTCCAAGACTATAGAGATTATCAAGAGGTTGCTACCACAACAAGAAGTTGCAAGATGGGAGTCTGTTAAACCAAGCTGTAGATCTCGAGGGAATATGACATCTGAAATGATGGGCATAGATGTAGAATCAGATGGTGCACCCATTGATAATAGAGAAGAATATGGGTCATCTACATCTTCATCAAGTCCTTCATCTGTAGAAAATGTAGATTCTGATGGGGTGTCAGAATCCATGGATGAATTTGAAGAAGCAATTTAGATGCTTTTTATTAGTATGATTTTTGTAATTGAAACTCTAGAGGAGTTTTTGATGATGGGGTGTCAGAATCCATGGATGAATTTGAAGAAGCAGTTTAGATGCTTTTTACTAGTATGCTTTTTGTAATTGAAACTCTAGAGGATTTTTTGAATATTTATATGAACCATTTGTTCTTGTATGGTCTAATATATTATCTCATTATGAATTGCAACATAATTTCTTTGTTTTTATATGGTTAGAGTGGTGAAATTATTAGAGAAATTTGTTTTTTGTTTAATATGCAATTTTCTAGAAAGTTGTAATTTATCTCTTGAAGATTTTTTTTTTTCCAATTTAGGGTTGATTTTAAAGTTTTTGTAAACAACAATATGGGATGTTTAGGCCATGGCTCTATTTTTTACCTTGAAAAAAAAATGCGTGTATACTGATATCAACACTTTTCTATTTGGGGGGTGTTTTTGGTGTTGTTTTTGCAAAAATCATTGTTTTTATGGGTAGAGTTCTCGTTCATAGTATATAGTTCTCATTTCATAGTATAAGTGGTTAAAATGAAATTGAGTTTTAATAAACAAAAACGCAGCTCCGTCGTTTAGGGTTTCACATAAAACCTTTTCATTTATTAATTTGTCAAGAGATACGTTAAGGTTAAAATCTGTTAATGGCTGGTGTAATGATATGGATAATATTTCAATCAGACCAATCCTGCGTAATGAACTTCCCTCCTCATCCACTCATGGTTATCAAGTAGCATACTTAATGGAAACACACATCATTAGAAATGGAAATGGTTCAAGGCGGTCTTCTTCAGACAAAGCAACAAAACTTAACCAGTTAAGCATATTCCCAATGATGAGAAGTTTTCTATCAAGCCAACTACTGGCATACATTATTTAATTCCAAAGTATGGGCTATTAAAACCCTTTTCTGGCTTTGTGAAGACTTTCTTGAGGCATGGCAAGGACAATGATACGAGCCAACTAATGGGGCCAACTAGTATTCACCCACTTCATAGAGATATGGAAATAGCTAATAGGTGTGGGATTGGTAATAGGAAACTGGAAGAGATAGTGAAAATGTAAGCAAGCTATGTGCTTTCAACAAGGGGATTATCCCTCCATGATATAGGGAAGTTGTGTAAGTGAACCCACTAAGATTACAGTCCTAGTTGTTCCACACTTTCATGTCTTCTATTGCTGATGGTTACCCTACTCAACTCATATATGTGCTTTCTGGGAAGGGTGAGGCCGTACTTCCATTCATATATTTTCCACTCACCCCAGCTAACAAGAGAAAACTGTAGATAGCCTGAAGTCATAGTCGGGAATTCATAGCCATATATAAAATTGCTAGTCATAGTTGGCTTGCGCTAATCAGATGGGTGGACTAATTGACTTGGCTTATCGGGTTGAGGCTGTTGGATACTCATTGCCTAGGGTTAGGTCCCTCTGGTGAATTAAAAGCCACTTCCTCTAGGTATAGTGACAACAAGTTGCGGAGCTCTTTGAAAAGGTTCGAGGCTAAATGCGACATACTTATTTCTTGTTGATTCCTTCTTCCCCAGGACTTGGCTTGGCTGATTAAACCTCCTATTCCTACCCATAACCGAGAAAACGCTTTTGGGGGTTTCAATCCTATATATGCAGTCTTTGGATTGATGTCGTTTCAAAATTAGGGAAAAAGAATTAAAAGAATGTTGAAACCATTTAAATACATAAAGAAATCCAATTTATATTATGCATAGCAAGGCTGATGAGCATGAGAAGCCTACCTGGCGTACTGTGAAGAAAATAGATGTTGCGCTCAAACGGAGTTAGGCGAGGTGTCGTCCAAGGATATGCTCCAAATCATCAAATGATGTTACAAAAAAAATTGAAATCCCCTTTTATAAACAATGAAAACCTAGTAATAAATGTGACTCGGTAATTGTGCCAACAGGGTCCAAAATAAGTTTTGAAATTTTTTATCAAAACCCATTTTGGAGTGAAACCTCATTTTATGCTAAAACTATTTCAGATTGAAACCTCATTTTGCACCAAAATTGTTTCGGATGCGAAATCATTTTACACCGATTCGCTTTGGGTGAGAAATTAATTCGGCACCGATAGACCAACCTTTTACCCTTACATCGGTGCAAACTTTTGTTTTACTTCAAAACGTTTCGGGCCATATTTTAGTTTTGTTCTGATTGTATCGGTGAAAAAGCCAATTTTTCGCCGATACAAAAGAAACTACTCTTTCAATCGATCAATGCATCGTATTTTTTTTTGGGCTCGAAATGAAGTTGGTTCAAAACGAAATTTATCTCAGTCGCATCGGCGCAGAACCCTAATTGATTTCGACCGTTTCGGCGTGAAACTGAAAAATGTTCCGACTTTCTCGGAATGAAAAATCGATTTTGCTCCGATCCGGTCAAATTTTCTTTCGACTGTGTTGGCACAAAACTTATTTTGCTCCAACCGTTTCGGCGCAAAACTTGATTTTGCTTCGATACAGAAAAGTTCATTTTTTCTCAAAAATTCTAAGTGTCAAAAGGGTTTGTAAAGAAAGATAAAACCAAAATCCTTAGTTAACCAAAAATTAAAGGAGGGGCCCTACAATTTTACAAAAACATTGGGGAAATGGTTGCAAGTGCAACACATCATTACATGCATTATGTGATTCATTGTTCTATCTTTAGAAATGCAAGTCCAAGTTAAATATAAAATAAAACTATGCTTTTAAGCATAATGAAAAGGGCTATGAAATGAAATGTAAAGCACCTTGGATGAAAGCTGCAATTAGTTGTGCTTTTAAGCACATGCAAAATCCTACGGGTCAAAGGCCTAAAGAGTAGTGGTTTAATGTATGCTAAATCTAAAGATTGTTGGCCATGATTGAAATGTAATGATTGATTCCTCACGGAGCCTACAGGTTGGGGTGCGAGATGGAGTAAGGGACAACTAATTCTAAGTGTTCTCTAGAACCTCAAGTTATGGTTAACTATGCACCTAGTCACGATGGTTCTATAAAATATCCTCACGGAGCTTGATTCAGGCTTGGATGTGAGTTGTAGACATTTTTTAAAGTTGAATGGGCACTCCTCTAAAATAACTTATTCCATTTGTGAGACACTGCCATTCCTTGTGTATTTTCTATCCAACATATGCTTAGGTGGTTCCCTTTTCTATTTATCCAAAGTGTCATAGTGTTGAAGTTGTAAAGTCACCCCTTTGTCCTAGCCTTGTCTTTTCCACCTTCACCCATGTTTAGCAAAATGGTCACATCCATAAAATGAGTATACACTTGAGCGTCTTTTTCTTAGTAATTGGTTGCTTTTATCTAGACTTATATTTGATGTATTGTTGCTTAATCACCAGTAAATGCCACTTTATATTTTAGTCTTTCTATTGAAATAATTAAAGGAGCATGTCTTATCCATTTGCACTTGTAGCATCAGTCAGTTTGATCATGGGTTATTATTTTGATTAGTTTTGACTTGGTTAACCCAGTTTGACCATGTCAACCGTAGGCTCTGGGATAAGTTGGACCGATGATGTTCGAGATTGATTGTTTGTGGTCCTATGATGCCCACTTGATGAATCCATGCATTAGACATAGGTTTCGCATGATGGCTTGATGGATTTTTATCATTATTATTATTTACAGGCCATTATTTTTATATTGTCCGGGCATGGTTGAGCTTACAGATGATTATCCAGGTGTTCATATGGTGTATGAGTACTCATCTCTACTAGATTTGGGACTTCTGATTCCATTGGTACACTAAGATATCAGTTTTAGGCACTTTCATATGGGATTATGGTCAGTTTATCACCTTATTGCATATTTGCCATGTAAAATGGCCTGTTAGCACGCTTCAAGATGATTTTGGTTCACCTAGGGCACTACAAAGGGAGTATGGGTTCCAACCACTCGTTATTACCATATTACCATGCTACGAGACATTTTGGTGCAGTCAGATTTGTGTCCGAGGCACTAGGAAGAGAGATACATGAATTTTATTATTTTACAGGTGATATTCCAGGAATAAAAAATTAAAGAAATGGTCACTAAGGAAATTGATTTGGGAAAATGAGGCAAGGAATTGGAATAAGGTTTGTTCATAGATTTTTTTTGATGCATCCCACACATTCCATCATAACTTTCAACATTTAGTGGGGTCCACATGCGCTCTGGGTTATTATTTTGGGCATTTTTATTGTTATTGAGGGGCCACAATTTGGTCATTTGGTCACATTATGATATTATCTTGACATATTATTTGATATTGTGTCATGGGGTCATGCTAGTGAAGGATATGATGACCTCCTAGCCCCACCATGTGCTATTCTCATGTGTTTTAGTCATGTTGTCATGTGGTGCGTCCCCATTGGGTGTCTTAGAGAATGCACCCCCTCTATTTTTGAGTGATCCATGTATTATTGTTCCAGGTCATCTTAGTCGTTGATTATTATTGTTGTATCTTTTAATCTCAACCACTCATTTAAAAAGTGGTTAGGTCTTTGGTCTCTCTCATTCCTATTTAAAGAAGAGACCCCCCTCATTGTAAAGGGACTTATGGCTCTGGATCTCTGGCAATAAAGAATTATTTTGGAAAAATTCTTGTGCCTTTTTTTATAGATTGTTCTTGTGCTTGATTGTAGCTCTGATAGCCTGTCACATCCTTATTATTTGATGAGATATCCATGCTAGACGTTTTGGCTTAGTGTGTGCTCTGTAGGAGGGCGATTTCATTAGAGGAGTTCAAGGGGTTTCTATGGATCTCTTCATTGGATGAGTAAACTAATCAGGGAGTAATTTATATTGTATATTTGATCAATTTTTATGCTATCTGATTCTTCTTGCATAATTTATTTTCTCTTTTTGTAAATCAATTCTCATTGAATTTGTCATTTGTAGGAAGGGGGCGCATTAACTGCTGGAGGCAAATCGATTTCATCTTGGAGACTGTCAAATCAACTTGGAATTGCTTCGAGGGGGTCAGAACATCATTGCACTTGGCATCTACAAGTCATAGGAGGTAAGTACCATTGTTTTTCTTGAGTTATTTATTTATTCCATTAGTTTGCTACTATTTTTATTTCAAACCCTAAGTTGCTAAAATTTATAAAAATTCTCTAGCTCAAACAACTTCAAATCGTGGCAAACGATTTCTGGGTTTTTACCTTTAGGCCTAGCCCAAACTGGGTTCTCAAGGGCCTCACCCTTGCTGGACTCCATCTTGCCTAATTCCTTAGGCACTGTTCTGCTACCCTAACGCATTCCCAGACTTAGCCATTTTTCTGAGTTGCTTGATGCCTGTTTTGACTTGTGAGCTAAGACATTGTCATATCCTTCACCAAGTCTCATCTAAAGGTACTAGATAGCCTCATCTTGATTTTAACCCTTCCACCTTGGAAACGTTTCCCAATTCAGAAGAAATCTTTCTCATTTGCTATTGCCTTGATCCTAGATCTAGCTTCCATACTCACAAGTCACTTGTACTTTCACATTGGGTCAACATTTACATCCTTTAAGCCTCTTGATCCAAACTTAACTCACCTTGTGGCTTCATCCATAGATCTAGGGTTTACCATACCTTATACCTTGTGTACTCTAGTTTGCTGGTTTGATTTGTTGTATTGGTTAGATCTCTCCTGTAGGGAGTATATCCGGGTCTCCCCCATTGCTATCTAGGGATTGGATAACATAAAGCGAAGAGTGCCTCGATTGGCGTGACAATCAATCCAACTGGGGATCGAGTCCCTCTTAGGTCACCTCTTTAGTTTCCTAGCCCCTCTATCGTCCTAAATAGGATCATCTTTTGGGACAACTACAAGTTGTGTTATAACAAAGATTAAGGGTAGGGGGCGAGGGGGGGGGGGTGGGGGGGGAGAAGGTTGTTATGCATAAGTTCATAAGGTAAATAAGGGTTGGAGGAGTTATTGCAATATGACAATGAAGGAGGCTTGCTTTTGTGCAAGTGGAGACATGCAATGAAAATTTGTTGATTGAACCTTGGATCGAGCGTAGTGGTGCAAAGGTGATCCCAAAACTCATTAGGAGAGAAAGGAGCTCATGTTTATGAGATGGTGGGATGCTGAGATAAGGGAAAGTAAGGATATTGGTGAGGTCTCATTGGATTGAATGCCATGAAGTAAAGGCAATGGATGTAGGGCATATTTGAGTGGTTTCTTATAGAAAAAGAGAAAAATGTTGTAGTGCCCAAACAATATAGAGACTTTAAAAATGACTAAGAAATTTTTGGGTAGACTTGCCAACAAAAGATTTGTTATTGAAGATACTGCTATTGCTAAAAACTAGTACTAGGGTGGCCATGTGGACTACAAAAGGAACATAAATAGAGTTATTTCCACTTAAACATATTGTTAGGGTGAAGGTAAAAACCTGGAAATGCCACCTAGCAAGTGAATGTTAAGGGATTTGTGTGGGGTGTGGGAGTCCAAATGAACTAGATATGCTAATATCGAAAGGTTAGATATTATCATGTTGTGTGAGCACATGGATAAAAGAACTAGACCTAAAATAGAAATTCCTTGGGGTGGAGGAGTGCGTCTCAAAACGAACCCAATGTTGTAACAAAATCAAGGTGGTCTTGGAGCCAAAACAAACTAGATTCGTTGGAAGAGAAAGCCTTGAATCATAGCCTTTGATACCATATGATGAAGTGCACTATTCAATAACGCCAAAAGCATATTTAGAAAGAGAAAACCAAATAGAAAATAAGAACTAAACAAATTCATTTTCCTTTATTCGTCCAACAATAGTGTTATATAGATTTACAAAGGATCCATCTGATTTTGGTTTACTGAGTCAACTTTAATCACTGGGGAAATAACTAAACAAAATCCTACATGTAGCTCAAGGTTGAAGGTGCATTTATTTATTTATGTAACTTATTGATGTCTAGATAAGAGTGCCCTTCATGCCCATGTAGAGGTACATCTTTATGTGGCATATCAAGGCCACCAACATATTATTTAAGGGGGCTAGGTTACGCCTACACATAATGATGCAACTATATTTCAAGGTCTTGAGATTATATCAATAGAGGCTAGTCCAGTAGCCTTGAGTATTGTAGGTTTTAATTTTTTATATTTTATTTTTTCGACTTTATGAAAAAATCCGAATAGCCAAAACATAAAGATGTTATAGAAAGTGCTATATAAAAAAGCACCATGACATATAAATTATCACCTGTTACAGATAATTCATACCTACCTATAAAATGAAATTAAAGGCCATTTTATTTAGCATCAAACTCAAGGGTGTGAAAATTTCTTGGAATTTGGAATTTGTATATTTCACCTCTTAACTAGAGGTTACTTGGATCTTAATCCTGTGGATTTTCAGCCTTAGTGCTGTTATAAAATCTAACATTGGAAATGAAAAATAATTCAATCCTTAACAACCTAAACTTCTAGGCAGTCTGAGGAGAAAAGATACCAAAGTGTTTTGATAAGTTTCAATCCTCTAGGGCAATCTTATCATGCATAAAACATATATGCAAACCCTTATTTACAATAATAAACAACCCTTTATCTTCTTCAATTACAATGCTAAATTAATTAATATAATTTCCTTTAACCTATGTCAAATCAACAAAACATATATACTTGCAAATTACAATTCATGAAGAGCATTGAAAATCAAACCTACAATTTACACAAGTATTAGATCACTGAAAATTGCATAAGATGAAGTTCATACACATACCAGAGCCTTATCACAAGGTTAGTACAATCCATTAGCTATCCAAAACCCTATATAAGGAAAAAAATCAAAACCCTTGCTCAACCAAGCAACTCCAACATGCATAAATTACTCAAACAAGTCCTTGAAGGAAAGATACATCCTCTTCTTCTTCGTTATGATTAATGATAATGAAGGACTCTCCTTCCTCTATATATATGAGAGGTAAGGGAGGCCAACAATACATATGTGGGCTAATTCCTTTACAAACAACTTATAATAACACATGTAGGCTCACATAATTGAAGTGATCCACTCCAAGGGTACATATGTCAAGCTCCAAGATGATGTCGTACACAATAAGGGCTCCAAGATGATGTATACATAAGGTGTATCCACACCCCTTAATCACAAGCCCATATGGATTCCATCACTCCTCCCAAGCCATGTACTCCATTGGGTCCACTCCCCTTGCCTAAACGCTATCACAAACTAGGTGTCCTCGATCCAACTCCAAAAATCCATACAAGAATCCAAGCTACCTCATGCTATCCAGTGTCTGATGCCCTCCTCCAAGATCCACAATGTTCCTCCTTCTAAGTAGGGAATTCTTTGAGAAAGTGAATCTATCTATGTGTCCATTTATGAAGGATGTCCCCCAAGCTGTCAAGACTCAAGAGAACTCCAACGACTTAGGGAAGAATGCTAAGCAAGCACCCACTTGAAGTCAAGCAAGCATTGAGAAAGGTATCTCTAATGTGCAAATCCATCACGTACCATCTCCCATGTGCCAATCCATCTTAGACCATTCGAGGGTTGAACATACACCATGTATCCCAAATTTCATGAAGCACCCCCAAACATGTTGTAAACACTTTCAGAGTAACCCAAAAGATAACACTCCTTTATGAGGAAAATGTTTAAACCAACACCTATTGACTCCCTCTTTAACTCCACCAAACCTGCAATTTGCAAATTTGTACTTTCTATAGTCTTGGAATCAACCACTCTCCAGAGTATACTAACCACTTGTGAATTTGAAGGAACATAACCCCATAACAAATATAATTTGCCAAACTAGATCATCCCCCAAGTCAACATCACAGGCCAAAGTACCTACAAATCACATCATTAGCTATCTAAGACATCCTCTAAAGATAATCATATCTCCATACAAGATCAAGACAAGTGGATCACATTTATCAAAGTCACAAAGATAGAAATTTGCACAAGTCAACTCTTCAATTCTGAAATACCAAGCTCATGATATAGGTAACAACTTATGGAAGACCATCGACAACCTATCAACATGAAAATCTATCTCATATACCTCCAATCCTCTAGCAACTAAAACAACCTAAACTAGGTCAACTCCCTCATCCCAAGAGAATCCCGAAGCAAGAGTAACATCATGGGTAACACCCTCTATCTAAGATAATCCGTCAACCCCATCTCTGTACTCTACAATACTCCCATTTACTGCAAACCTATAATTAATCTCTATATCATCCTCCATCAAAGTATCACACATCTCCTCATCAAGACAAATGGAAGGCACATGGATGGAAGAGACCAAGACAATATGACTAGAATATCTCCTAGGAGGTACACTTTCCCTCATAGAGGATATAGGTGCTCCTAAATGCTCTTGAGCCTCCTACAATATCTAAGTGAGCCATCTCAATATCCTACGAGATGGAGTAGAAGGTGAGGGCATATTTGATCTTAGCTTCACCTTTTACACACCTGAATCTAACTCATCATGAGTCTTGAGATCAATATTTGGAACACCAACGTCCTCACTCTCCTTAATCACTAAAGAAGAATCTTATGAACTAATAGATCTCACATCCTCAATAAACTTCATATCTTTTCTCACTAATGCCTTCTTTTGCACTTGAGTATAGAACCTGTAAGCCTTGTAAGTCTAACTGTATCCAACAAAAATACCCTTGATACTTGAATCCAACTTTGTGCTCTTCTCTTCAGGCACATGAATATAAACTAGACAATCCAACACACGAAAATGAGGTACATTTGGTTTCACACTAGTAAATGCCTCCTTTCATGTCATGTCCTTGAAGATCTTGTGAGGACACCTATTCAAGATATACATGGTTGTATTCCAAACCTCAACCCAATAACTCATGGGAAAATCGATGTCATGAATCATAGAATTATTATTCTCAATGATGGACCGTTTCTTCGTCTCAAAAACCCTATTCTATTGTGGGTTGTAAGGCACTATCAACTCATGCTTGATCCTTGCTTCCTTGCACAAGGAATCAAATTTCATTAAGGTATACTCTCCATTATTTGAGCAAAGTGCTTTGATCTTACTTCTTGTCCAATTTTCAACCAAGGCCTTGAACTTTGTGAACTTGCTAAACACTTCATCTTTGGTCTTCAAAACATAGATCTGGGTCTTGCAAGAGAAATCATCAATAAAAGTGACTCTAGTAGCAATTACCTATCAAGGAAGCATAAGACATATGACTACACTCATCTATATGGATTAGATAAAAATTCCCACTTGATCTATTCTTGTTGTTGGGAAAAGAAGCCTTGATATCTGCTTAGAAAGATCACATCCTTTGCAAGCACTTTTCCTCTATATCTTGAAGTCAGGAAATCCCTACACTAAGTTCTTTAAGATAGGAATTGTTACATAATGTAGATGACCAAGACGCCTATGCCATAAATCACACAACTTGGTACTACTATGCATCAAAGCACTATGCTTTAATGAATATGCTTGCAACATGTAAAGGCATCCAACTAGAACCCCTTTGCCCCAACATCGGTTTGTCTTCTAAAGATGACCTATTGAGCATCAAACTCGACCATACAATGAATATCTCCCATTCAGGATGTTGAAAGTAAATTCTTCTTTAACCCATGAACAAACAAAATATTACCCAACTTAAGAACATAACCTGTAGGTGTCTAGAAGGAAATAGAGCCAACTCTTCTCACAAGATAAATGACATCATCACCATGCTCCATGCTCATGCCTCCCTCTTGCGCTTGAATCCTATTGAATAAATATCTATCAAATGTCATATGTCTCAAAGCTCCACTATCCACATACCATCCAACACTAGACACAGTGTTAGAAGTCAAACAAGAGACCAAGGCCATATACATCATAGAAAATTTGCAGTATGAAGAAGAAACAACCCTTCTATGGGTCAACGTGTTTCTCTCAAGCAACCTAAGGTTTCAACCCTACAACCTCAACAAGGTTAATCATGTTTCCTAGGTAATTTTTATTGGAAATACAAGCTCCATCTTACACCTACAATGATCTTTGCTACAAAAGCTCTACTACCACGTGAAAAATGTTGTTGTTGTAGCTATGTGAGGTATCCTCACTAGCTAAAGTCGACCTGCAAAAGAAATAAACAAATAAAATGTATTTTATAATTACAAAATGACAAGTCAACCTAGTAAAAGATTCAAGTCATCCTAGTTGGAAAAATCACCCAAAAATAATGTATAAATCGAGGGCTAGCCCTCATTTGTCACTCACCTCAAGCAAGTTCGCTCAAGCAAAGGAAGTTCGAATTTTGGGTTGTAGAAGACATTTTGGAGCTGTTTTCTTTGGAATCTATTCTTCTTATGATTTTATCCTTGATGTACTGAATCTCTGAGTAAGAAAGGCTTGTTGGGTTTTTCCTGAGTTTGGGTTTTCCCAGGATAAACTATTGTGTCTCTATTGTTTTTGTGCATAGTTATTCTTTCAATGATCCTATATTGTTTATAAGTTGAAAGAGATGAAAATTATATTGCTATAATTAAAATCTAACATGGTATCAAAGCAGTACTGAAGGAGACTATTGCTGGAAACTAGGGTTCCTTGTTTCCTTAACTTTCATCCACAGATTTTGCTTTCCCTTAGCATCATTGAGCTCGCCCTAGAAAGGTACATCTTCCCGTGGAAGCAGATTTTCATTCTGATAATTTTCAATTTTGACCTAATTACTATAGGAGGTCAATAATTAGAGTTTGCTATTTTATATCGTCCTGACCACAAATCAGGAAGAAAAGGAGGCTCATTCGACTAGCCTTGGAATGACAAATTCATCTGTGGAAGGGGTTTTCCAAGAATCCAAAGTTCATTTTTGACCTAGCTTCTGCTAGGGTTTCTGGACTAGTTTGCAATTCTTTTTCTTAGTCAAAATGTCAAGCATCAAGGTTGAAGATAGGCTTGATGGAGCTTCAAAATTTCACTAATGGAAGTCTAGAGTGCCCATTGCTCTAGAAAAAAATGACATTCTAAACTTTTTTGCAGAAGGAGTACCAAAACCAGAAGGAGCACCAGAACCAGAAGGAGCAGGAAAGGCTTAGTGGAAGAAGAGTGATTCCAAGACAAGAAGGATCCTAATAGATTCAGTTAAGGATCATTTGATTCCTCAAATTTCTCAAAAGAAGATAGCTAAAGCCATGTTTGCCAACTTGAAGAAGTTGTTTGAGAACACAAATGTCAATAGGGCTCTTTCCTTGAGACAACAACTCTCAAATGTCATGATGTCCAGATATGGTTTTATTGCATCATATTTCATGAAGATCACAAAGATCAAGGATCAGTTGGGCACTATTGGAAAAATGATTGCAAATAGAGAACTAGTCATGATGACTCTGAATGGCCTCCCTCAATCTTGGGAACCATTCATTCAAAGCGTAACTGGAAGATCTAAGCTACCCAATTTTGAGCGTTTGTGGGTAGACAGTAGACTATACACAAGAAGAGACCAGACTTGTAGCTAGAGGCAGTACTAATGTCTCTCATCATGAAGAAAACCAAGCTCCTACTACACACACCAAGAAAAGAGGAAAGATGACCTTTGGTAGAAAAGACAAAGGTGAAAGATCAAGTCCAACCCCGGAACAAAGAAAGAAGACATATCTTTCACAAATCCAATGCTTCAATTGCATAAAGTTCAGCCACTACAAGAATCAATGCAAATCAAAGAAGAGAAAGGAACATGCTTCAATTGCCGATGTTGATGAAGATACTTCACCAAAGAAGTTAAGGAATGTAGAAGATGATGACCGTCAAAAGGATCGTTTCTTTTAGTACACCAATGATTGCATTATCTCTAGATGAGGAGATTGTAATTGGTGATGTATGAAGATCCGGGTTGTAGTTTCTTCAATGGGCTTCCGACAAGAAAGAAGATAAAGATCTAAGGACTCCAATGATCCCTGCAAGGAGGCAGAGATCAAGAGGGAGCCCACAAAAACAATAAAAGATAAGCATTTGTATTTGGATTATCATTTGTAATTATTGCTCTTGTAGATCAGATTTGAATGTTCATAACAGTTGTATGCAGATCTGTATTCTTAGAATCAGGATGTGTGTTATGCATGTTATAATGTAGAATATTATACATTTATATACGAATGAGATTGACAACCAGTAGGCTCTTATAGTACATGTTATATATATGTTGAGTAAGCATCCTGTAGTGTTGCACAATATTCCATGAACCCTAGATGGAACTAGTCTAGGATGAAACCTCTTTGCTGGCATACTGGAGCAGTGCACACTCTTGACAGTATGTTCCGGTGGAGATGGAAAGCATCCAGATAGTCACCAAGTAGGTTTGGGATATGAATGGATGTTGTGTTGAAGCATTGGCTAAGATGCTTACATGACTGTGTAAATCATTGCCATTGCATTATGTTTTGATTTTCGTGATTATGCAATGTTGTTGACCATTTCACAAAATATGACTTGTAGGGAAAGACCATTTATGACTATGACCTACAAAAGAAGGATGATGGGACTTTTTCTGAAGAACAAGTGATGGATGTGTAGTCAACTAGATTAATATCATGTTGATATTCAGTATTTGAGAGGAAGCACGATTCTCATAAATGACTCTCAAGATTAGATAGCGGGATGGCTTCCGTGACAAAGGGAGCAACTACAATGGATGTGATGACTATTTAGCAGTAACAATAGACATATGTGGATATAGTACATTCAATCAAATGTGGACCCATGACTCACAGGTCCAGGAGATTTCATATGAAGAGTGATGATTGATGTTCATCCTTCCGATGAACATAAGGAGTTGCAGTTAGTAGCAGTAGATAAGTTATCTAAAGTTCATCAGTTACTATGTTACATGAGATGTGGGGACTACATGAATAGCAATTGGCTTCCAGTTGGACATTGCTTGTGCCTAAGTGGAGAATTAGCATGCGCTAGGACAAGAACCACTCAGTTGACCTTAAAGGAGGTGCATATATCCAGTTAGAGTAGTGGCTCAAGATTCAGCATGTACAGATGACATAGGTTGCTGATGATGATTCCTTGATCGTGATGCTGTATACTAGTGATTAGTTCCCCACTTAGATAGAGAGTTTATTGACAGGTACGGAGGGAGTTGGCCTCTGAGTTCAAGATGAAGAGTCTCAATCTGATGCATTGCCTCTTAAGATTAGAAGTATGACAAAAACCAGATGAGATATCCCTCAGTTAGAGGGAGTACACAATTGAGATCCTGAGAGGTTCAAGATGTAGTTTAGATTGACATCAAGGATGACACCTCATACATATTGATGTACTAGTCAATAAGCAACTCCAAAGGGAGAGTATGATGTAGAGTTGTAGAAGGAATCTACAGCAGAGATCTAGAGGGAGTCTAGATTGCCATCCAGTATTATTGGGAGAACATGAAGTTCATTTTAGTAGACTCACTCAATGAGACATGACACTAATGGATGGGCAACAGTGTCCAGTAGTATAACCTGTAGTGGTATGCTCTAGTGTAGAGGGAGTGGAAGATTCCAGCATAGAGGGAGCAATTGCAACATATTGAGATCAAGTACCACTATATTAGAGACATGGTACAGAGAGAAGCAATTTAGCTCCTGTATATTCCAACTGATGATCAGGTTACCGACATTCTCACCAAGCTTCTTTCAGAGTGAAGTTTGTATACTTTCGTGAAAGACTTGGAGTATTGGAGAATGCATCCCTCAGTGAGAGGGAGTGCTCTTAGTCCAATGAGGACATGCGGTCCTGTGTAGACAGAAAAGAGCTCAGTCCAATGAGGACATGTGATTCTGTGTAGACCAAGAAGAGCTCAGTCCAGTTAGGACAGGCGGTCCTATGTAGACCGAGAAGAGCTCAGTCCAATTGGGACAGGCGGTCCTATGTAGACCGAGAAGAGCTCAATCTAATTAGGACAGGCAGTCTTGTGTATACCGGGAAGAGCTCAGTGCAGTGAGGACAAGAGGTCTTGTGTAGACCGAGAAGAGCTCAATCTAGTGAGGACAAGAGGTCTTGTGTAGACCGAGATGAGCTCAGTCTAGTGAGGACAAGTGGTCCTTTGTAGACCGAGATGAGTTCTGTGTGAACTACTATTCCTGTGTGGAGAGGAACCTTGTGTAGAGTATGCTTGTATCACTGTGTGGGATATTGTCCTGTATGGACAGTATTGACCTTGCTTATGATGACGAGATATACGAGACTAGCCGTGACGATTAGATGATGCTCAGATGTGTTCCAATGTGATGATACCTCTCTAGCTAAGAGGGAGTGTTGTTGTTGTAGCTACGTGAGGTATCCTCACTAGCTAAAGCCGACCTGCAAAAGAAATAAACAAATAAAATGTATTTTATAATTACAAAATGACAAGTCGGCCCAGTAAAAGAGTCAAGTCGGCCCAGTTGGAAAAATCACCCAAAAGTAATGTATAAATAGAGGGGTAGCCCTCCTCATTTGTCACTCACCTCAAGCAAGTTCACTCAAGCAAAGGAAGTTCGAATTTTGGGTTGTAGAAGACATTTTGGAGCTGTTTTCTTTGGCATAGTATTTTTCTTATGATTTTATCCTTGTTGTACTGAATCTATGAGTAAGAAAGGCTTGCTGGGTTTTTCCCGAGTTTGGGTTTTCCCAGGATAAACTATTGTGTCTCTATTGTTTCTGTGCATATTTATTCTTCCAGTGATCCTATATTGTTTATAAGTTGAAAGAGATGAAAATTATAATGCTATAATTAAAATCTAACAAAAAATTCTTGGAATTTAGAATTCAAAAATTTCTTTTCTTAATTATAGGTTTCTTAGATCTTAACCTAGTGAATTTTCTGCCTTAGAGACGATATGTAATACAATACAAAACAACATGGAAATGAACAATATTTCAATCTTTAAGCCAAACTTCTAGGCAATGCAAGGAGAAAAGATACCAATGTGTTCCCATAAGTTTTTGTCCTCTATGACAATCTTATCATGCATAAACCATATTCGAAAACTCTTATTTATAACGATAAATACGATTGGAAACACAAGCTCCATCTTACACCTACAATGATCTTTGCCACAAAAGCTCTGCTACCATGTGAAAAATTCTTGGAATTTAGAATTCAGAAATTTCTTTTCTTAATTATAGGTTTCTTGGATCTTAACCTAGTGAATTTTCTGCCTTAGAGATGATATGTAATACAATACAAAACAACAACAGAAATGAACAATATTTCAATCTTTAACCCAAACTTCTAGGCAATGCAAGGAGAAAAGATACCAATGTGTTCCCATAAGTTTTTGTCCTCTATGACAATCTTATCATGCATAAACCATATTTGAAATCTCTTATTTATAACGATAAATACGATAGTAAAACAACCCTTATCTTCTTCAATTACAATGTTAAATCACTTAATATAATTCTCCTTAACTTATGTCAAATCAACAAGACATATATAGATAAAAATTACGGACCATGAAGAACATAGATGGTTGAAAATCAAATCTACAATTTACACAATTATTGGACAATTGAAAACTTAATTAATATGCATACGATGAAGTTTGCGTACATACCATAGCCTTATCACAAGGCTAGTGCAATTCACTAACTCTCCAAAACCCTAGTTAGAGAAAACAATAGAAACCCTAGCTCAACCAAGGAGCTACAAAATGCATGAATCACTTAAATGAGTCCTCCAAGGAAATAGATCTTCTCCTCTTCTCCTTCTTCACTAAACACACATTAGGATTTCATTTGAAATCCCTAATCTCAATTCTCCAAGGGGTAAACCCTAACCCTAGATTTCAAGATGCTCCAAGAATATCAAGAAACCTTAGTGACTCTAAGAGAGAGAGAGACCAAGTACAAATGAATATCTAAGAGAGAAGGTGATTAGTGCTCTTAACCTGATCACATCTCTCATAAGAGTGATAAGCATATTGAGCTATGATCAATGATAATGAAGGATTCTCTTCTTCCTCTATATATATGAGAGGTAAGGGAGTCCAAAGATACATATGTGGGCCAATGCCCGTACACACAACCTACAATAATACATGTTGGTTCACACAAGTGAAGTGCTTCACTTCAAGGGTACACATGTCAAGCTCCAAGGTGATGTCATATACAATAAGGGCTGCAAGATGATGTAGCTACACAAAGTGTTCCTACACCCCTCCATCATAAGCCCATATAGACTCCATTGCTCCTCCTAAGCAATGTACTCTATCGGGCTGATTCCCCCTGCATGAACATTGTCGCAACCCAAGCATTCCCAAGCCAATTCCAAGCTTCCTTACAGGAATCCAAGCTACCCCATGCTATCTAGGCCCTAACGTCCTTCTATCAGATGCACAATACTCCTCCTAAGTAGGGTTTTCTCCAAGCAAGCAAACCTCTCCATGTAGCCATCTTGAAGGACATCCTCAAGATGTCGAGAACTACAATGGCATAGGGAAGAATAACAAGCAAGCACCCACTTGAGGTCAAACAACCACTGAACAGGCTATCTACAATGTACAAATCCATCACAGACCATCTCACATGTGGCAGTCCATCTTGGACTATCTGGGGGCTGAATGTACACCATGTATCCCAAATCTCATGAAGCACCCCCAAACATGGTTTACTTTTAGAGTAACGTAGAAGCTATCAAAGGGATCCACTCTTATTCATATAAATTTAAGTGTTCTTTGTTTGTCATCATTGGAAAAACTCTCAATAATAATCTATAAAGAATTGAAGACAAAAATGGGCAGAGCAAATGCCATATATTTGTTTGAGCAACTATTCTCATGCTATGCAACCTATTAATGTTTTGACTTATTGGGTTAATTCAACATAACAAATAAACTTTTCTTTGATGTCAAAATAACTTCTAAATAAACCGAAGAATAATGAGACCATGATGGATGCATATTCAACCATAAAACACTCCAAAATCCAGTAATTATAGGATATAAGGGCTTCATGTAAAGTTGGATAATCAACTTTTTTTAAAGCTGTGTCGTTAACTTAGCCTCTTAGTGATTAATTGCAAACTATAAGAAATCAGTGAATAGGTCGTGTTTTTCTTCACCGTGAATAACCAAATCAATGTTATGACAAAAATGGATACAGGACAAAATTTAATCCATAAATATTGATGGACAATAAATTTTTATAAGTAGAATATATATATATATATAACCTAATCGTGTAAACTGTATGTGGGAAAACGCTAAATATCATCATGAATCCAAATTTTAAAATATGAAACCAACTTAGAGCAATAATCAGTTATTGTATGAAAGAGACAATAAAACATTTTATAAAATACACTTCTGAGTGACTTGTATTTCCTGTTATCCAATTATGCAGAAGATATTGAAGTTTTGCTACATTGTTTGTGTGATTAAATTCCTTCAAAGCTTAGAAAAGAAAATAATTCTTTGACAAAGGAAGTGTGGTAGCAGCTGAGCAGTTTAGGGGTTCTCCATCTGCTGTAACTGTGAAACACTCAGGATCAACTTCAATCTTAGGAGTTGCACTATTCAATTTCATGTCCAATTTGGTCAAGGTACGGACATTTTGAACTGCTTCAACTCTCTTTCGGAGTCCATATTTTTTTTCAACTCCAGCTTCTTTGGCAGCCTGCTAATATGGAAGACAGGAGACAAATGTTTAATCCCATTTCAAGCAGCACAAAAATAATACTCTTTAATCTGATCTTGCACATTTAAAAACATGAATATGAGACATATGAAAATTAAGTTTCCAAAGAATATGCATAGTTTACCTTGCTTACAAAGGAAATTGAACATGAACTTCCACCCTTTCCAATGGCACCAAACATAGGCCTCATGAACACCTGGAAGCAAAGCACAACATGCTATTAATTCATGTATTATCTTCATAAAATCTCTGAAATATCTCTGATAGTCACATACGAGATTGACTTAAAGCTCACAGAATTTAGAACAAGATGATTTTGGTCATTGCATTTGTTTTTTGTAGGTAGAGAAAATATATTAACTTAAGTAGAAAAAATACATAGCAATATCTTCAGGCCTGGAATACAATAAATGCCTGCCTGAAAGTTTCAACAGTATACATATGAGATACAGAAATAGCAATGACTATCTTGGTCATTACATTTTTTTTTTGTAAGTAGAGAAAATATATTAACTTAATGTAGAAAAAGTACATAACCATATCTTCAGGCCTGCAATACAGGCAATGGCTGCCTGAAAGTTTCAACAGTATACATATGAGATACAGAAATAACAATGACTATAATATCCTATGTCCAAAGGATTAACATATCCAGGGACTTGAAAATCATATTACTGTTATAATTCAGTCTCATGTACATTTTTTCAAAAAGCACCAATGTACATTACAAATTTGTTGTTGAAACTGTTACTTTGGAATGCTCCGAATTAGATAACCAAGAGGACATCTATCTTCTGTTCTAGAAAATGGTCAGAAGAAGGTAACTAAGGGTGCAAATGATCTTCTTTGTAAGGTTTCGGGAAGAAAGATCTATATAATGAAATAAAAACTGGCACTTGCAGTGGCAGTGCTATATTGGGGCAGAAATTAGAATATGCAATCCTTCTAAAAGTACAGGAATGTGAGGCTTCAAATTGGTGACTTTTTTCATTTTATCCCACTCAGTATCTTAAGCATACCTATGGTGCTCAAAATTCCAGCAGTTAGCACCCAATAATGAATAGAAAATGAAGTCAAGATTTGCAGTAAAAGGTCAACTTGCTTCGATACCAACTCAAGATCGTTGCACTTTTTCTCTAACAATGCAACTTATGTAATCATAAGGAAGCAGCAATCCACAATGGAAACTTGAAATGTTGTTCAACTGTGGTACACAATCTATATATCCTATAGTCCAGTGGGCTAGCTCGAGAGGTTGAGTGCTTTGAGATTCATGCAGCAGGTCTCGGGGTTGATCCCCTAGGCTGGCTGCCTCTGTTTAATGCCTCACTTGATGTTCCTATCAGGTCAGGCACTGTAATCAATGATGACAGGTTTACACAAGGTACTGTTATCACCTAAGCTATAGTTACCCCTATGGATGGATCCAGTCATGGATGGCAATAGGGAAGGGCAACTCAAAAGGTGCAACCACGATCACCTCGACCTCCAATATATATGGTTGTCACGCCAGTCGAGGCAACCTTCACTTTATGTTATCTAGCCCAGACAACAAAGGGGGAGACCCGATCTACTCCCGACAGGAGAGATCAAAACCAAAACACCAAATCAGGGTATTTCTAAGTGAAGTTAGGTGTATGATTTATCCTAGACCTAAAGATGAAGTCACAAGCCAAGTGAGGGGTTCAATAGGTATAGCTTTGGTTCATGGTTGATGTAAGAGTGACTTATAATGTTTGAAGTGAGATCTAGGGCTAGTGTACTAGTACAATGTCAGAAGACTCACTGCCTTGGGAACCGTGTCCGGTGCAGGGTAGTTTAAGGGTTGTATTGGGGCTAACTAGTACAAATGACAAGCTTGACCATGATACATGACAGCTTCAAAGGTTTAGTTCACCATGCATAGGTCAAACCACAAGTCAATCCAACAATCTAGGAAAGTTGAATTAACTTGGAGAGAAACCAGTGCCTTGGGAATTGGGAAGTGGAGTCAAAGTAGTGTTGACTTGTGGTTTAGGACTCCTAATACTTGGGACAGGTGGGCAATAGAGGTCTTGATGGATGAATGTATCTAGATCTAGGTTTGACCCAAGTGGACCACAATCCCTTAAAACAAGGAATGCAATCCCCAAGGCAAGATTTGACAAAGTGATAGTCTAAACCTAGGTTTTGAATTATTCCGGTTCTAAATCTCCAAAAATCTCAAGTACCCAATTCCTGGAAGTGAGTCAACTCACTTCTCCAAGGTGGTGCGACTTTGCCCAAGGAAGCCTAAAAGTGGGGTTAGGTGGGTCAAAACAAGTCGGATGGCATCCAAACTTTAGATCCGGGTAGATCGGTCAGGTAGGAGTATGGATCTGTAATTTCGTGACAATCCAACGGCTAGATCTTAGTAGATCTGAGTTTAAGTGTTCCAAGTGGTCCAAAATGGGGATTAAATCCCTTAAAATGTGGAATAGGGCCCACAAGGTGAATTTTAGAAAAGTAACAACCTGGGTGTATGTTATTGGATGTGTAGATGACAAATCAAGTGGAATCTCAAACACCCACCACCTAGATCTAGGTCAACTTGCTCAAACTAGGAAGTGCGCTTTGCTTGGGAGGAGCTAAGTTGGCATGGGAGAGGGGTCAAACGGAAGCCAATCCTCACCAAACTATAGATCCGGGATGCCGTGGATGCTATAGAGGTGGGTTTTCAATATTATGCCCAACAACCCACTAGATCTAAGTAGATCTGAGAAAATGTAAAAATGGGGTTTTGATTAATTAGGGTTTTAAGTGTTTTTGACAATTGGATAGATCATGGAGATAGAACTTACCTTGAGATCATACCTGAGTGATGTGGATGAGATGCCTTGATGTTGAGGAAGATTCCCGCAGAGATCAAATGAGAGATTGTTGATTTGCTTGCCGATTTGATGCCCTAGCCCACAAGTGTGCCTTCCTCTACCTGTCAAACCAAGGAATGAAGATTCAATCAGTAAGATCAAGTATGGAAGAAATACAAGAGAAATGCAAATAGTAACATGAAATAGAAGGTCCTGGGGCAGTAATACTCCCTGTTACCAACGAAGAGCTCCAAAGAAGAAGTAGGGAGAGTCTTCCCCTACCAATACCTCCTCCTCCAAGCAAATCGGCCTCCACCTGTAGATGCAAAATCGTGGTACAAAGATATGGCAAACAAGGTCTCCAATAACTCAGTGCAAAGGAAGAACCAACGAACGAACACCAAAAACATTCACCACAACACTGGAGATAGATGCAATAATAATTTTCTATTCCAATAATCCAGAGCCAAAAGTCTCTTTACAATGAGAGGCTCTCTCCTTTAAATAGGAAGGAGAGGCACCAAAACCCTAACCACTTTTTGAATGAGTGGCTAAGATTAAAAGATACAAATGTCTAATCAATGGTTGAGATGAGCTCAACAATAAAATACATGGATCACTAATAAAATATAATGTAAGTGGACAAAATCGCCCTACAAGAGGGGAATCCCACCAAATCATGATGATGAAATATCATAAGAGGCTTATGGTAGGTCCAAGGGGTAATTTTATCCCTCCTTGGTCAATCCCCATAGCACAATAACCAATAAATAATCATGAATGTACCAAATCGTGCCTCCATAGTGAAGTCGTGGTCCTCAAAAGACCTCAAAAAATCCACAGAAAGTGCCATAAATGATGGATGCGGGCCCCGATGAAGCTGAAACTGCTGGAGAAGGTGTGGAAGGTCCCGATCTATCATCACTGATCATCCCATGCCATAACTTTGCCTCAGTAGCCCAAATCGATTTCCTCAATAGCCATTTCTACCAATCCTGAAATGCCTCGGGAAACGTGAAACTGCCCCAAACAGCCTCCTGGAGTGCTGGCGCTGTCAAGGTGAGGGCACCAATGTGTCCGGAAGGGGGGTAATATGGTAAAAACAAGTGGCTGGACCACCCCCTCCATCATCAGCGCCCTAGGTCAACCGGATAAAAGTCATCTCTGCTCCGACAGGGCCTCCAACAGACCAAAACTGCACTGGGACAGCCTACTGAGGCTCAATCATCACTGTAAGTGCCCGGCACTGAAAACAAACTGTCCCATTGGACTCAGAAGGTCCAAATCTATCCAAGATGTGTACTCATACACCATATGAGTCTCTGCATAATCAAAATAAATATCCAATAGACCGGAACAGGGCTAATAATAATGCGCTGTACATATACAAACACTGCTGTAACCCCAGAATCATCATCATAACCCTGTAGCTGCTGCATAGAATCATCCTGTATGTGTACATAGACCATATATCATCTATCCATATCATCATAAGGTCTAACATCTCATGTCCCATGGTCCTCCATGGTCAAACTAGGTCCAACCAAGACCAAATATAACTCAGTCCATCATCCAAGGCTGCTGAAAAGTATCAAGGTTAATACATGCTTTACAATTTATTCAAATAGCAATTATAACACATAGTAATCATGACTGGCGATCTAAATCCAAATATATAGTGTCGTTAATTATTATTATTACTCAGACTAGACTTTCAGGATCATACTCACTTCATAGTTGTGATCAATTTGCTAGTGAAGGGTGAAGGCTAAATTAACTTGGCTAGGCTAAGGGATGACTTAACTGTCTTGACTTTGTGACACTTTGGCAAGGGAAAGGGAATACACCATAGTATATACTGAATGAGCAATAACACAGGGAATGGCGGTGTCTCACAAATGGATGAGTTGTTTAAAGAGGGTTTATTCACCTTCACAGATGCGCACAATCCATAATACAAATAAGGCCAGCAATTGTTTAGATATAGCATTTAATTTCCATTGCTTTTTGGGCCTGAAGTTTCCATAGCCTTGATCTATGTGTGTTTACAAACACATTGCATAGATTTACATTTTTTCTTTTAGGCTTCCTGCTGCAGGTGTGTTTTTAAGGCACTTGTTTACCTGAGCACTTCTAGGTGTGTCATAGACAGCTTGTTTACCTAGGTATTTATTTTCCACAAGATATAACATTTATTTTCATAGCCATTTTCATTTGGCATGCCTCTCATTCATGTGTGTTTAAAAACACATTGCATGAATGGGCTTTTCATACAAGATATAGCATTTCATTTTCCAGATTTTGTATTGATGGCAGCACTAAAAGTTTCAGGTTTAGCCAACACAACTTTAGTGACTAGGGGGAATTCACTAGGAACTCCAACTCACCATAGGTAAGTTTTGTCACCAACTCAGAGCCGAGACACAATAAACAGGGAGGCTCATCCAATACAGAGGCTACAGTGGGGAAAAGTCCTCCATGCCACTAGTCAAGTAGTAAGTCAGGGTGATAATCTAAAAGGTAGGCCATGGATGGATGAAGACAATGAAATGATGGAGCCAACACTAGCAAGCCAAAGTATGGTGTAATGATCACCTCTATTCTCCCTAAGGAGGGTATGTACCAATGAGTATGAATAGTGAACTTCTAAGTCTGAGTAGGGACAATATAATATATATAATAGATCAACCAGGTCCATATATCTATATGATCGCCAGATCATGACACTAAGTGCTAAGACATGCTATGAGAATAAGTATAAAAGCAATCTAACCATAACACTATGATATACCTGCTGAGTCATATACCTGAAAGCTCATCAACTTGTACCATCATCAGTCCTCTGAGACTGCTGCTGTAACTCTGGGCACTACTGTCTGCTCTGTACCGATGGTATAATGGCTACATCGGTCATCTCTCTGAGTGTCCTGAAACTCAGTCATGGCATGGGGAATACAACTGCTGTCCACAATCTGATAGTGATCCAATATAGATGCTCATCTCGGCATCTCAAATGCAAGGGAACTGGCTGAATAGTGTACTGGAATGAGAAAAATAATGTATGGTAGCCCGGCTACTATATATGTGATAACAGGTACCATCCATGAAATACAGGGAAGTGCCATTTTCCCACAAGGTTTTTCTTGGAAAAGAAGTATCCTATGCTCCATTACTTAGATATGCACATATTTGGGAAACTAAGTATATTTTACATATTATTGAAATGGGTGTGTTTATAACATGCCATGGCGTATTTTCTGATGTGCTGTCAAACGATAATTATAAACATGTCATTGCACTTTTTCTTGGAAGAGAAGTTTTTGATAGGGTATTGTTATCACACCATAGTAGCTAGGCTACTATTCTTGCTGAGCAGATATCTGCACATTTCAGAGCTTTGCTTTTACAGAGATCAGCTATGATGAGCTTGTTATTTGTGATCACTCATGGATTAGAGTAGTATATTGTATCAGACTTTTATTAGACCTTGTGCCAAGGCTGAGCCTTGAGAACTTAGATTTGATGACCGATGTGACCCTTTGTTCCATACAGTTTCAGTTCAGTGCCCAGTGATTATATTGTAGCAATGTTTCAGAGGTTTATTGATGATTATTATGATGTGATGTGACCTATGGACTTCTGATTATTGACTTTGGATTATTATCTTGGTGTTTTAGTCATCTTCATTGCATTGACTTGGTATATGATTCATGATGTGGCAGTACTATTTAAAATAAAATGAAATATCTTGGATGATGTTATAATTACAAAATGGATGTATTACTTGCACACTTAGGTTTTCTGACAATACTCACCAGTTTCATTACCCTTTTTATGAGCATAGATACGGTCTTTCCTGACATCCTTGTCTGCTAGCTTAGGCACCATTTCATTTGAATCCATCCATCCATGACCTTCCTTATTTGGCTCTCACCTTTGACTTGCCTTCTTGACTTCTTGATACTGAGGACTTCTCCATGTCTACATTTGTGTTGGACCGCATCCATGTTTGTTTTGTGTCTCGGCTCTAAGTTAGTGACAGAACTTGCCTTTGGTAAGTTGAATTGTATCCCTAAATCATTCTGGTCGGTTGTCCCAATGTTTGGCACTGTGCAAAAGTCCCCCTAGTCACTTGAGATGTTGTTGGCTAAAACTGAAAGCTCATATACTACTTCTATTGGAAATGTATTATGAAAGCCTGTGAACTTAAAATTCTAGAATGTGTTTTTTTAACACACGTGAATAAAGGCTATAGCGATGAATTGCTAAAATACCTCTCGAAGGGTATAGAAAAGGTCCAAAAAGCAAATGTTACTCAAAAGTTATATCTATTATTGCCGACCTTGTATATGTGAATGTGCCCCGGGTGCAAGCTGCGATTAGTTGTGCTTCTTAGCACATGTGAAATCCCAGAGGGGTCATATAGGCCAAAAAGGCCATGGAAATGAAATGAATGGTCCTAATGAACTTGGATCAACTTGATGTAGACATGATGCCTAAGTTGAATAAGCACTCTCTAAACAACTTATCCATTTGTGAGGCACAACCCTTCTCTTTGTTATTTTGTCCAGCACAGAGTGTAGCTTCCCCTTTCCCGGTCCAAAGTATCACTTAGTTGAGTTTGGTCAAGTCACCCCCTTTGCCTAGCCTTGTTCTTAGCCTTCATCCTTAGCTAGCAGTTAGGCCATGTCCAATGGGTGAGTCTGTCATTAGAGCTTTTATGCAAGTAAAATATAAATAACATTGAAATATATATATGTATTAACTGCCACAGAATGATGTTTATACTTTAAGTTAAGCTGTGAGTATGATCTAAAGGAACATGTCTTAGTCTTTGTCATAATTTTGTCCTTGGTTATATTTTGACCTAGTCAAACATAGTTTTACCATGGTCATTCTTGGGATCTGTGATGATGTGGCCATGTATGCTTATGGATGATGATTGATGGTCCCACATACTCTTGTTGATGACTCCATATGATGGACATATGCTTTAGATGATGGTTGATACAGTTGCTCAGTTTTATTATTATTTCTAGATCATCAAATTTTACACTATCCAGGTATGGTGGACCCTACTATTGACCCCTCAGGTCAACCCATGGTGTATGAGTACACATTTTTAGTAGATTTGGGTCTTCTGGATCCATTGAGACACTTTTCCTTCAGTTCCGGGCACTTCTGACAGTGATAGATGCAGTTTTCCACCTGTTGACCAGTTTTGGGTATGCTGACCCTGCCTGTCCAGCAGAGGCTTGGAGGCCAGTCATTGCCTAGGGTGCTGTGTCTGAAGGGGGTGGTCCAGCCACTTGATTTTACCATTATACCCCCCTTCCAGACACCCTGGCACTCTCAGTTTGATAGCACAGGCACCCTGGGTGGAAGTTTGAGCAGTCTCAGCGTTTTTCAGGAGGATTAAAAATGGAATAAAAGGGTCACTGAGGAATTCGATTTGGGCAATTGAGGCAAGGTTTTGGAACTTGGTCTTCACAGAGGTATTCCAGGGTGAACCCCCCATCTTCCAGTCAGTTGGCATCAGTCAGTGGGGTCCACAGTGGCCACAGGAGGCCTTTTATTGCATGTCTCTCACAGATTTTGAGGACATGATTTGATCATTTGTATTATTTGGACATGTCATGGTCCTATTATTTTATATTATTGTGCCATGGGGATGAGCTAGTAAGGATTGATGCCTCCTATCTCCACCGTGAGCTTCTTGAGTCATGTCCATGTCATATTTGGTGGGCCCTTGTATCTTAGGCCCCTTTGGAGGATGACGTCACCCTCACTTAGTCACTTTTAGTTATGATGTCATCCCTCTTTTGAGTGATCCATGTGATATTAGGTATTGGCTCATCTTAACCATTGATTAGATTTTGATATCTTTTAATCTCAACCACTCATTTCAAAAAGTGGTTTTGAGGTTTAGAGTTTTGGTCTTTATTATCCTATATAAGGAGGAGACCCCCCGATTGTAAAAGAACCTTGCACTTCAAAAGTGAGTGTGTGAATGGGTGGAGTTAGAAAAATTTCAGTCACACGAAAATTGATAAAATACACAAATCCCCCCAAGGGGGATGGGATGTGGGTGCTGGTTACCCCACTGCTCTTGTTTAAACTTTTTACAATTGGTACGTTGAAAATAAAATGCTTCTTAGTCCATTAAACTTGGATCTAAGAGCTTACAATAATGTACAAAATTTTTAAAACAAATTGAGTGTCCACCGGTTCATTTTAAGCCTTCTTTGATGGTCTTGATCACTCCAAAACTTCATTTTTATGTGCAGACCTGCTAAAAACCAGCAAGTTAAAAGTGTTGAAATATGATGGGAAAGACAATGAAAAAATAAAAAATTTGAAAAATTTTACACTTAGAAAAATTTCAAATTTTTTTTCTAAGTATAGAAAATCTCAAATCTAGCCTAGATCTAATGAATGATAAAATTTTTAATTGAAATATCAGATCTAAACTAGTTTGCAATGCTGAAAGAAGAATGGATCTAAATACTAAGCGTGAGAATGGATCTACTTCTTAAGCAAAGCAAGAAAAAGTTGGGAAAAGAGATAGTTTTGTTTAAAAGAGATGGATGAAACTTGTTTTTTCCAATGCCCTTGTCTCTTGCAAATAGCTTTGAAAGATCTCTGAAATACAAATGTGTTAGAAGAAAGATGGCTGCCCAAGAAAAGGAAGAACAACCGAGTTCTCAATCCCCTTGAGCCTTTGGATCTGCAGCTAAAACAATGCCAAAACTTGCAAAAAAAATGTGAAACTTAGTATGTTAGAATAAAATGAGACGAAATGAATCTAAGTATAACCGAATACAGTTGATTACATTCGAATCGACTAATATCTAAGCATAAACAAACAACTTAACAACAGTAAATGTTTGCTTCTATATCCAATAGACTAAATCTACACAATGAAAGCATGAAATAGCATTAAAATAGCAACAATATCACCTCATATGTATAACATTCCAACACAAGATGCACCCGATGGACCTCCAAAGTCTGAAAATATATTACTCAATAGCAAAATATACAAAATAGCAGAGGTTCTATGCATCCATGGAAAAAATGGAGCAAGAGACCTTGCTTAAATAGAAACTCTCCAAGGCAATTCGAATTGGTTGAGGAGAGCAATTTAGGGCATGAGGGTGTACATGTGGTAGCTCCAATCCCATTGATATAGGTGGTAGGTGATCCAAATGGAGGGGATGGCTGCCACCTAAGGTAGGCGCCTTCCTCTCCTTTCTTGTAAACTCCTCCCATCACTAAAAACATGCCACATGAAGGTTGACGCCTCCCTCATGAGGGAGGGCGCATATCTCAAAAGAGCCACCTCATATCAATCACAAGCTTGAATGAAATCTTCAATATTTGGTTGGCAATTCTCTTAAATGCTACTACCATGTCATTTGAGCCAACTCCCATAAAGATAAATGCCCACCACATAGTACAACTCGCCCACCAATTCGCACATGTGTGGAGCTCACGCGAAAGGAGCTCACGCATGCATAAATTGAAGTAGTCGTTTTATCCAAAGTTTATATTCCACATGTGTTTTTTTTTTTTTCATAGAAAAATTCAACTTACTATTAATATACAAAATAGTAAATATGTCCAATTGCCAGTCCAATGCAAGTTATACAATATGATCAATATAACCCCGGAACAAACCGGTTTTAACAGCAGAATGTGTCAAGCGAACAATGTCAGAAAAAGCATCCATGAAGTGCACCATGTCCCATAGACATCCCAAACTGAAAAGCACCAAATGTCTATACCGTGACCATATGTCACAACAGCAGAAAATATATCGTTCCAAAAATAAATAGGACCCAAGGAAAAAGAAATACATATGCCGAACATCAAAAGCAACTCCAGCCGGATATGATACCCCAGTGAAGTTCCAAGGATGCAACAGATCAGCAGCTACCAAAAAACATCCTCAGCTGCTATAGTATGCTGCAAATATAATAAAAGATAATAGATAGTCCAACAAGAAGTTGGACACAGGAAATATCAAGGATCTGCACATATACACTAGGAGTCATATAAAAATATATACCGCCAATATCAGAATAAAAAACATATAAGTACGAGCAAAAAGGTAAACAATAATCATGTCCAATGGAGCTGTTGAGACCCATGAGAAAAAAGTATATCATCCCGCCATTCTTGCCACATGATGACCCCAGCTTGAGAGTGGAGAGCCCGCTTGGAGAGCATGTCCGCCTCCAGATTCACCTCCCTATAGATATGTTCAAAATGAATGTGCTCAAATTCAAGTATGAGCTTCCTCGCCGCTTCCAACCAATGAGAGAGACAAAGAACATTGAGGGGAGAGGTGCCCTTAGCCCAGGAGATAATAGCCGAAGAGTCACCAAATGTAACAAGTGAAGAGATCTCCCGCTGACGAGACCAATACAATAATAACCAAAGGGCACAAATCTCACTTCTCGTATTCGTTCCGTTCCCCAAATTTAACCACAGGTGCACAGAGATAGAGCTGGAAATATGCAAAGTCGCGCCCGACCCTCCCGTGCCATTCCGGCATAAAGCAGCCCCGTCAAAAAATCCACAAGGAAATACCAAGATAGGAGGAGTCAATCAATTTTTCAGATGTCGAGAACTCTTACCCATAACAGTACCAACAGTGTTAATATATTCCTTGTAAGCAGCTATGATTTTATAACATAAACTAGCTCTGAAAGGTTTCACATCTTCAAATATACAAATGTTGCGGGCTCTCCAAACCTCCCAGATCATAAAGTATGGGAGCTCTGCACACACTGTGGTGTGACGAGACCAAGCTTCCAAACAATCACATAGCGAATGAAAATCCCAGCAGAATTGAACACCGGCATTTTGTGCAATCAGTTCCCACAGGTCTCGTATGAAACAGCAAGACATAAAAAGATGATCAACAGACTCCTCCAGTGTGCAGCATAGGGGGCACCAACCCGGACCAATGTAGCCACGTCTACATAGATTGTCCCAAGTGAGTACCCTGTTCGATAACGCAAGCCAGATGAAGCACTTAATCTTGAGAGGCATATTCATCTTCCAGATAGCCTTCTTCCACCAGCTATCCACAGAGAGAGACCCAGCAAACATCGCCTCATATGCCAATTCCGCAGTGACCTTGCCACAAGACACATCCCACGACCAAATCAGTTTGTCAGCCGCGTCTGATAATTGAAGGTGTGTTTGATAAAAGGATCTGATATACTCATTCCATTCGTTGCCCATAGAACCAGTTAGTCCTAGCTGTGAAGCTGTGATCCACAGGGTTCTACCATCCCTAGATTGTTCAAACGCATGGGACAGGGTGCAGTAACCATTTTGTGTGAGATGCGTCCTCAATTCCATCGAGAGGGTATGACCCGAAGGGCCCCCCACAATCGGATCAAGACCCAATTTGATGTCACGGCCATTTCCAGGGTTCCAAGCAATCCATTGTGATATGATCTTGAACGATCCCAACAATCCATTCCAAAAGTTTGACACCCCCACAGTTGAGGGTCGGTCCAGGCGAAACCAGTTTGCAACAGATATATTTTTCAAATACTTAGCCCTAATAATCCTGCCCCAAACAGACTTATCAAATAGGGCACGCCAAAAACTTTTTGCATGTAGGGCCTGTACAAATAGATCCAAATCCTTAATATTCCAACCCCCCAATTTCCAAGGGCGAGCCAAAGCAGACCATTTAATAAGGTGAAATTTTGTAAGTGTACCACCTCCCGACCATAAAAAATTATACAGCTTCCTGCGAATCTGACATAGGATGGATCTAGGGACTTTGCAAAGAGTGAACCAATACACTCCCAAATTTTGCAGAACAGCTTTTGCCAGCGTAAGTTTGCCACCCAAAGATAATAACCGGTAACTCCAGTGATTGATACGTCCTTCAAATCGTCTAATGAGCCAAGACCAGTGATTCACTAGGTAATTCGTAGGCTTAAAAAAGAAGCCAAGGTATTTGGTTCTGGCCTCCATCTCCAAAAATTGTAAGGGGAGAACAGAGCCAATAGCAACTTCAACATCCATCTCAAGAGAGTATTTCAAAAACTGAGATTTTATGTAACTAATAATCATACTAGTTACCGAGTAGAATAAATCCAGTATCCTCTTATATTGTACCCACTCGTCGAGGGTACCATTACCAAACAACATAGCATCATCCACGAACAAAGAGTGTGTAACAGCTATATCTCTAGTAATCTTAATGCCTTCAATCAGTCCATCCCGCTTCGCTCTATGAATGGTTAGACTCAGACCTTCCATGACCAAAATAAAGAGGAGGGGCGAGAGCGGACAACCTTGATGTAGGCCCCGAGTAGCTTTGAAGAATTTCGTGGGGTGACCATTTATCAATATAGCATAATTAACCGAGGTTGTACAGGCCATAATCCACTTCATCACCTTCCAGGGCAACCCAATCTGTATCAGAATAAGTCTCAAAAAGTCCCAATTCACCCTATCATATGCTTTCACCAAATCCAGTTGTAGTATAAGGGCATCAAGTCGTTTCTGTTTCACTGAATGTAGAATTTCCTGAGCCACCCCCACCGCATCATGGATCTGTCGGCCCTGCAAAAACCCATACTGCTCCATTGAAATATGTCTGGACAGGAAGGGTTTAATCCGGTCTGCAATGATCTTAGAAATAACCTTGTACACTAAATTGCAGAGGGCAATAGGTCTAAAATCATTATAGCTATCCGGGTGTGATGTTTTCGGAATAAGTGCCAAATATGTTGAGTTTAGTGCCCCAGAGACTGTGCCAAGTTTTCGGGATTCCTCCACAGCCAATCTGATATCCTTCCCCATAATATCAAAGAAGTGTATAAATATTTCCACCGTCCACCCATCCGGCCCAGGGGATTTATCTTTGGCAAAACCATGCAAAGTGTTTTCCACATCACTCAAAGTAACCTCCATAAAAATATTGTCCCCCTCCTCCATATTGAATATACGGGGGTATTCCTTAATAACCTTAAACTGTTCAGCCAAATATGTGTTCTTTGGATCACAATAATAGTCCTGGAAATGACGGGTAGCCTCCTCCATCAAATCCTCAGCCTCCCAGATCTGCCGGCCACTGTGATCGTTTAGGTCCCATATAGCATTTTGCATCCTTCTAGAGTCCGCATACTGGTGAAAGAATTTTGTGTTCTGATCCCCGGCTTTGAGCCATATCGCACGACTTTTCAGCCGCCAAGTCTCCTCTTGAGTAAGCAGAATTTTTAATTTACGGCTTTCCAAAGATGATAGTTTTATCGCATCTCCAGGGTTTAACCCAGTTCCAATTGTACTCAGCATCAGAGCCTTCATATCTTTCTCAATCTCGACAAGTTCTTTACTCATCGTTGCTTTTTTGTTCTTTTCCCACATAATAGTATAGTCTTTCATAGCTTTAAGTTTCACCGCCAGCTTATCCATAGCAGAACGTTCCCCCGGAACATCCACCAATTGCCATTTTGTCCTAAGACCCAGGTTGTAATCCCCGTCCGCGAGCCATGTAGAATTGAATTTGAATGGGTAACACTGATGAGCAGCTTCTACATCAAATTGTAGGATAATGGGAAGATGATCACTAATTTTTATTTGATGTACCCAGGATCTGTAGTTCCGAAGACTACCTAGGAGTGCTTCAGATATAAAGTATTGGTCGATTCGCTTCTGAATCATCATATCTCCCATTCGACCATTATTCCAAGTTGGAGCCAATGGACGTGGGGCCACATCAACCAGAGAGAATTTCATGAAAAGATTATTAAAATAAGTTCCCAGCGGGTCTCTCCGAGCCACAGTGCCCCAAACCTCTTCATCCCCCCAAGTGAAATTTAAATCCCCAGCAAGGATTAAGTTTTCCAATTCTAGTAGATGTTCCGTGGCAACCCTGTCCTAGAATTTCATCCTGTCAGAGTATGGCCCATAACAATTGATAATATTAAAATTTTTTTCCACCCCCCTGATATTGCCAGATAATAAAGAGAGGTGATTGATGGACAAAGTCTAAAAACTAAGGGATTCCAAGCAGCTAATAGACCACCAGAAAGACCAACAACATCCACAGTGCATACCATCCAACCCGGCTTGATTTTGTTAAAAAAGGATCGAGCCTTTTCACCGCACACCATAGTTTCCTGAAGAAGTATTAGATCCGGATTTGTAATATGTAGAACACGTTTGAGGGCCAATTGTTTGGGTAGACCCCCCACACCCCGGATGTTTAAAGAGAATAAAATCATTTCCTAACCCTTGCAAGGGCTTTCATTCCTCTAAGAGCCCGGGTATCAGAAGATTTGGGAGATTCCATACTGCACCGGCCATCCACATCCCCCCCCATGGCGACCTTTTTGTTTTTCCTAGCACTCCTCGTTTTTAGAGGAGAGAAATTCGGGGCCAGACCACCCCTATGGGCCCCTTTTAGTATACACTTATCCCCCACAGTACCGGGTGGTATCACAGAGGAACTAATTTCGAGTCCCACTCGAATAGGAGGTTTCAAATCCAACGATACTCCATCATTCCCAATATTAGCCACTGTCTCTTCAAACAACCTGTTTTTGAAAAATGTAGGGATAGGTGTCTTCTTCACCATCTCAGAATAGGATGGAATAAGTAATAACTTCTCACGGGGATCAATAGCTGTATCCGATCCTCTGTCCAGACCATCAGTTCTCGGCAAGGGCCCATGAATCTTATCACCGTGACCCCCAGATAAATCATCAGACACCAATTTTGTTTCAGCAGGGATCATCGAATCCCCCCCATCCCCATTAACCTCACGTGCCAAAGATGGTTCCTCAGAGTCACTTCCTATAACAATCGTCGGGGAAGCAGAGATAGGAATCCCAGGGTTATCCGGTATGTTAGGGGAGGAGTCAGAAGGGCGGAGCACATTCACATTCTCATTCGGATCATGCACAGGGACAGGGTCATCATCCCCAAATGTATCATATGTACCATGTTCAGTTCCAGAGGAGTTTGATGACAAGAGTTGACGGCGACATATATAATTCCCATCATTTCCATTGTTTATGTCTAAATTATTGATAAATGAAATATCTAATTCATTGAGTGAATGAAAAAAATTGGGATCCTGTGCTTTTAACTTACGGAACAACGCCGAGTCAGGAGCATCAAGTGCAGTCACTCTGTTGGAGAAGCCGTCCATAGTGCCAGTGGAGTCTAACTCGATATCACTACCCTCGTCCGATGACCAAAACGGGCCTCCATCCGTGAGCCGACCAGAAGATGCCGGAGCAGTGCATTGCCTCCATAAATGACCCACCGCCTTGCAGTTTGAACAGCGGAAAGGGATACCCCAATAATCAATGAGTTGAGTGAACTTACGACCCCGCCAGTTGATGTTTAGTACATCAATAAGACCCAAGGAAATGTCCACTTCCACGAGCACCCGACCCATCCGACGGTCAAATCCATTAAGATGTCCATCCTCCACATGTAAAAAACGACCAAGACAATTGCCAATGGCTTCAAAAGCCCCGCGATTCCAGAGAGCAAGAGGAAGACCAGGTAAAAGTACCCATAAGTGCCGGAGACAAACCGAAGCTGTTTCGGGGGCAAAATCAGTTTGCCATCTTTGTAACATTAAGCTCCCAGGGCCATGGAGCCATAGACCCTCCAAAATGCGATTACAATGAGCCTCTTGTTTGAATTTGAAACCATACCACCCACATGCCAAAGCAATGACTTGTGGGGTGTAATTTAGCAAAGGCCCCCATTTGGCCGTAACCCAGCTGACAATATCACGGCGGTTCATAGCATGGTATGAAAATTTCCCTACCAGGGCGGTCATATTGTATTCTACGACCTCCTCTATCCCAATGTCGCGGCCCACCGTTAGCCAGGCTTCTCCAGGCCTGCGAAAATACTTACCATTCAGTCGACGCATTGCGCGGGAAGTCGACCCAAAATGCCTCCTAACTAATCAATGCATAAATAATTGGAACCATGCTTCCTAACTACTAAACCTGATTGTTGAAAATATAGTGAATTAATATTCCACATGTGTTTGAAACTTCAATAAGTGGTCGCCCTCCCTATATTTAAATAATGCCACCCTTTATTTGAATTCATTTAAATAATTTTTTGACTTTTGACTTTTGGCACTTAGTGCAATTTCTCCTTTTCTAACATTTAAAATGCCAAAATGATGCATTTTAGCGAAAACTGCTCTTGGAGACGTCGTAACTGCCCGAAAAATGGAGAAAGTGGGCACTAGGGTAAAGAGGATGATCTGAGCGTCAAAATGAGCCTCCCCAGGCCAAAATTCGCCTCTAGATGACACTTTTATTACATTTTGAATTTTTCCAATTAAACCATTAAAAAAATGGTCTAATTTACGGAAAAATTATTTTTTGTCGGAATGACTTCAAACTCCTAGGGGACGTAGTGCATGTCCATACAACTTATTCGGGATGGCTAGCATGTTACAAAAATACATTCCAGTAGGTTTTAATAACCTCTCAAAATTCGTCATCAGAAAAACACTCCAGCTTTGGAGGTGTGAGTGAAAAACTCGGGAATTATATGTCACTTTTCAGTAATGCATAATCCCTAAGGAAAAAAACACTCTAGAGTATTTCCTTGATAAAAAACATTGAGAAAGGCCAAACCTTTCATATTAAACTCATGCTAGACCAACTTATTACAAAATCCCTACAGGGTCTGGACATGCAAATTATTACAAAGGGAAAAAATTGCCTGATGAACACTGAACTCTAGCAACTGAACAAAAAAAATTTGTTCAAGTCTTCTGTGGTTCACAAGTTGTCCACCATGGTGCAACTTTAGTGGACAACAAGATACATTTATGAAGCTATGGATTAGGAAAAGGAGCAAATAAAGGCAGCATACAAAGATAGAGTAGCCAAGTATGGGCCTATTTGGGAGATCATTGATAGGAGATGGAACAATCAACTCCATCGCCCTATACATGCAACTAGGTATTTCCTGAACCCAAGGTATCATTATAGAGATCAGATTGATCAAGCCCCAAGTGGGGAGGTATCAGATGGATTGTATACTTTCCTTGAGCGCATGGTCCCAAATGAGGTGGACCAATTGGAGATACACCGACAAGTCACCTCTTTCAGTGCCGCCATAAATACCTTTGCAAAATAGTGGCTAAGATTGCAAGAGAGGTGGACCAACTAGGTAAACAATTCCATTGTTTTATTACATTATGTTGTTTAACTTTAAAGTTTAAATTGTAAATACCTCAATTCTTAAATTCTTAGCCAAATTCACAATCTAATTTGTTGAATTAACTGCCTTGAGCACAAAGGTGGAAAGCATTTGGTGGTCAATGTAAACAATTGCAAAAGTTTGCAATTCGGGTCTTGAGTCAAACCTGCAGTGCTTCTAGGTGTGGGCGCAATTGGTCTTTGTTTGAGTGGATTCATACGAAGAAGAGAAACCGTTTAGAGCATAAATGGCTAAATGATCTAGTCTTCGTGCAGTACAACCTACGACACAGACGCAACCAATTGATGAACAAAATACCTGATACGGATCCCATTGTGTTAGATGATATAGATCCAACCTCAGATTAGGTAATGGAGACAGCAGAGCCAGAGTTTGGTGATAATTTGGATGTTGAGATGGAGGACTTGTTGGAGCCTTAGTTAGATGTAGATCCTCTATTGCCGATGCCATCATTTCATACAGGTGTCGATCCCGAGATTCCAGGCACGACAAGAACTAGTGGACCAGGACCTCGTACTTATAGGCGATGACGACGTAGGCATTCAGCCAGTACTCCTACTACAGTAGTAGATGACCTTGAGCTTGAGGACCCAGAGATTGAGCCAGATGTTGATTCCTTTGCCAATCCTTCTGGTTCTTCTTGTTCTAGTTCTAGTTCTACTCCTAGCAGTGGTGATGAGTTTGATCATGATGATTGATCAGCGATGATGTATGACAAACACAGTTGGCTATGTAGTCAGGACTTAGTACTTAGTAGTAGTCACAGACTCACACTCACTATTATGTAGTTGACTATAAAACATGTTATTTTTTGGACTCTACTAGCCATATAGCCTATAGGCCTCATGGATTATGTATTTTGTTCCGGTTCCAGTCTCCTAGATATGTATTGCACAGTACACTTTGTGCCATTTTGATATATTGACTCTTATATGGTTTATACATGAGTAGACATTGGATATTTTGTTTCTAATGCTATGGAATCATGGATTAGAATCTTGAAAATGTTGTTTTTCTTAAAAATTTAAATATTTTATGTAGTTTTGAGCAAACCGATTCATTAAATTCAAATCGACCAATTTATGATTGATTCATTACCGATTCCGATTCCGATTTGGAGTTGACCCTCGACCGATTCCAAGTCCGATTTCAATTTATCAACAATGTTCCTTGGAATTTGTGCCTCTAAAAACTGTTGTAGGGTAGATTCTCAGTCTGAAAAACAGGTTGTACGGACTGTTAGCAGCATACTACTGTCTTCAAAACTGTGCCATCTGATTTCTTGAAACCTGCACCCTTATTCAACCTGAGACTTCTTCTCTAATCTCTCTCTTTCTTTCCTTTCTGGTGTGTTCTCTTTGTCCCCTCTACATTCTTTTTATACTTTATCTTAATGAAACCCTAACCCTAACTACCATAACTATCTCATCAAAAGATGAGATTGATTAGATCTTAGGGATCTCATTAATTGCACAATATAAACTCACTTTTATTAATAAAGTGCACATTAAATATTTGGGCCCAACAACTTAAATCTCACTTTAATGATAAAGTACAAACTCACTTTTAAAACATAGTCACTTTATTTATATAACATCTCTTTATACATAAATAAAACACTAGGGACTACACTTTGTCCCCCCCATAACTAACACACCCAAAAACTCATGAGGAAGACCTCCAGAGTTATTAATTTCTAACACTAATTAGGTCAAGTGCTAACATAACCCAAGGTTTCTTAGCCTTGCCCTAATTCATCAAGCATTAAATTGCCAATTCTTGGGAGAGTTTATTTTCTGCATTGTTTTATGTAAATTTATGACAATTTTTAGAGAGTTTCCAGCTTGTTGATTTCCATATTTTACTGTAGATTTTATACAAGGCCAACAAGCTTTTGATTTCAACTTTAGGTGTTACTAATAATTCTTGAATTTGCAACTAGTACCTAGACCATTTAGGGATACACCCCTGAAGTTAGGAAGCACCAACTTCAAAGTGAGGGGAAGTAAGCGATGTGACAGTGCTTATTTCCTAGTATTTCTGGACTCCCTTCGGCTTACAAGGCAGGAATTTTTGGGTAATAAGAAGCCTCATATTGGCTATCAGGTCCAATGAGCATAAAAAAAGGATATAGGGAAATGATCTGAGCCAATGATAGTCAAATACACATGGACAGATCACCCACTGTTGGAGGAGGTCATGGCAGCAATGGAATTTGCTTATGGTTTATACTTTTGGATTTGACATTGTTGTATTTTTAAATAGGCCTTCTAAATGGATTAGGTGTTAGACAGAAGGCTTGGAGGGCGTCATTATGTTGTGTTTTTTGTTATAAAATACTTGTAAACTTCATTAGTTACTAAAATCACTTTACAACTGAAAACAAAAAAACCTGCAATATTGATTTTTGATCTCTTCCCCCCTACAGGTGTTAGACAGAAGGCTTGACGTGCATCTTTATGTTGTATTTTTTGTTATAAAATACTTGTAAACATTATTAGTTACCAAAATCACTTTACAACTGAAAACAAAAAAACCTGAAATATTGATTTTTGATCTCTCCCCCCTACCCCCCACTAATTAACATACAGAGATTCAATAAAAAAGAATCTCCATTATGTGACAATAATGGGTGCATCTTAGTCCTAGGAAGAGGCCTTTGACTCTTGGGGGTATATAGGGAAATTCAGTTTGTCAAAAAATGATCAGCAAACCTAAAAACTCATTCATACAATAAGTAAATAAAAAAATGAATGTTACAATTAGTTACCGGTTCAGGTGTCGAGATGCTTGCATTGGGATCTCCCATTTGTGCCCAGGCAATTACACCACCTTTAATAATCATTTCAGGCTTTGCACCAAAGAACCCAGGATTCCATAAAACAAGATCTGCCATCTTTCCAACCTGCATTGTTTTATGTTAATAACTGTAGTTATTGAAACACTTGTAACTAAGGACTATAATTTTTTAAGCTAGAAATGAACAAGAAGAGAAAATAGTCCTAATTAAAAATGAACAATAAATATACAAACCCTATTAATACCATTTAAGGTAAGCTACTTTCAAACATTGTTTAGTAGTAGCTACTAACTCATGTTTACAGAAGGTGAATTAATAAACTATGAAGAATGGTTTTGTACCTCAATTGAACCAAGAATTTGAGAGATACCATGAGCGATAGCTGGATTGATTGTGTACTTTGCTATAAATCTCTTAATTCGGAGATTGTCATTCATATCAGACATAACTTCTGGGAGTTGCCCCCTTTGTAGCTTCATTTTATGAGCAATTTGCCATGTGCGAGTTATAACCTACACAATAGATCATTAGTAAATGGACTTGGTCTTTCAAAACATACACCTTTCAAGTAACATAACTTCATTTTAAGCTATTTGAAAAGAGAGAAATAAACAACTCAACCTAGAGAAAACCTCAACACATTGTACAACCACTTCACAGAATGTAGAATGAAGGATAGTGCATAAAATCTTTTCAATATAGAAAAGGAGATGGTTGTCACATGTTGTAGCAACAAATTTAAGAAACATTCTTTAAACTCTCAAATTTGCATAGTATTTGAGATTTAGGAGGATAGTTAAAACTTACGAAAGAGTGCATATAACTACAAAAAAAGGTCCAGTAAACACAATCTGAGTACATAAATTTTACTACAGTTTCAAACCAAAAGAGGAACAAAAGTGAAGAGGCTTCACAAGCAGACAAATTCATAGGAAGACAATTAAGGGTTTTGGAGATAAGTGATTGGTTATCCCTCCAAGAACCCAAAGAATTTTGAGAGCATATAAATTGTCTCAAAGGCTCATTTTTAGAAGTAACATAGTTTGAAGATAGTGTGTGCAAGTAAGAATATTTGTTTATGTCAAGTAGTTGTAACACACATTTATTATATATTTTTGGCCCCTTTGTTGGAGAATCAGGGAATTAGATAGATCAGAGAGCTAATGAATCCAAGAAGAGGTGGTGTCGAGAGACACTGTTACAGCACTTAAGCACAAGCTAGCATAGCACAACAGAAAATACATCAAAATGTAATAAGGAGGCATATGCTGACACATAAGGAAATCATAACCAATTTCACTTACACACTTGCTTAGATAAACCCATAGGGCCTCTTATCACACCATAGTACCTGGGCTACTATTCCTGCTGAGCAAATATCTGTACTTTCCAGAGCTTTGCTTTTCCAGAGATCAGCTATGACGAGCAGTGTTATTTGGGATCACTCACAGATCAAAGTAGTATATATGTCAGACATTGAGTAGACCTTGTGCCAAGGCGAGCTTAGATTTAATGACCGATGTGACCTTTTGTTCCATACAGTTTCAGTTCAGTGCCTAGAGTTCCAGATGTTATTATTGCAGCAGGGTTTCAGCTGTTTATGGATGATGATTATTGATATGATATGATGTGACCTATGGACTTGTGATTATTATCATGGATTATGATATTGTTGTTTTAGTCATCTTCATAGCACTGACTTGGTATATGATTCAGGATGTGGCAGTACTATCTAAATAATAAAATGAAATATCTTGGATGATTTTATAAAATATAAAACTGGATGTATTGCTTGCACTCTAAGGTTTTCTGACAATACTCATTGGTTTCATTACCCTCCTGTGAGCATGGACATGGTTTTTTATGACATCTTTTTTTGCTAGCCTAGGCACCACTTTTGCTTGACTCCATCCATCCATGACCTTCCTCATTTGGCTTTCACCTTGACTTGCCTTCTTGACTGCTTGATATGGAGGACTTCCCCATTTACTACCTCTGTGTTGGACCGCATCCATGTATGTTTTGTGTCTCGGCTCTGAGTTGTTGACAGAACTTGCCTTTGGTGAGTTGGATTTTATGCCTAGATCACTCTAGTCAATTGCCCCGATGTTTGGCTTAGCGCAGAATTCCCTCTAGTCACATGAGTTGTTGTTGGCTAAAACTGAAAGCACATGTACTACTTATATTGGAAATTTATTATGAAATCCTGTGAACTTAAAATTCTAGAATGTGTTTTTCAACACACGTAAATAAAGGCTAAAGCAATGAACTGCTAAAATACCCCGCGAAGGGTATAGAAAGGTAAAAAAAAAATGGTTAAACAATTGCTATATCTAAATATTGCTGACCTCGTAACTATAAATATGCCCCGGATGCAAGCTGTGATTAGTTGTGCTTCTTAGCACATGTGAAATGAATGATCCTGATGAACTTGGATCAACTTGATATAGACATGATGCCAAGGTTGAATAAGCACTCTCTAAACAACTTACCCATTTGTGAGGCATTGCCATTCCCTCTGTAAATTTGTCCAGCACAGTGTGTAGCTCCCCCCTTTCCCAGTCCAAAGTATCTCTTGGTTGAATTAGTCAAGTCATCCCTTTCCCCTAGCCTTCTTCTTAGCCTTCACCCTATCTTAGCAATTAGACCACGTCCATTGGTGAGTATGTCTTTAAAGCTTTGGTGCAAGTAAATTATAAACAACACTAAGTATCTATGTATTAATTGCCACTTGATTGATGTTTATACTTTAAGTTAAGTTGTGAATATGGTTAAAGGAACATGTCTTCGTCTTTTGTTATAATCTAGTCCTTGGTTGTATTTTGACCTAGTCAAACATAGTTTGACCATGGTCATTCTTGGGATCCATGATGAGATGGACCACTTGTGCTTGATGATGTTGATATATGGTCCCACATACACCTATTGATGATTCCATATGTTGGATATATGTTCCATATGATGGTTGATGCAGTTGGTCAGTTTTATTATTATTTCAAGGTCATCATATTTTACACTGTCCGGGTATGGTGGACCCCACAGATGACCCCCACAGGTTATCATGAGGTGTATGAGTACTCATCTCTAGTGGATTTGGGTCTTCTGGATCCATTGAGACACTTATCTTTTATTTCTGGGAACTCCTGGGCATGATAGCAGCAGTTATCCACATGTTGACCAGTTTTGACATGCTGATCCAACCTATCCAGCAGGGGCATTGGAGGCCAGTCATTGCCTAGGGCGCTACAGAGGAAGGGGGTGGTCCAACCACTTGTTTTTACCATTATACCACTCTTCTAGACAGCCTGGTACACTCAGTTTGACAGTGCAAGCACCCTGGATGGCATTTTTGGGCACTTTCATGGTTTTCAGGAGGATTAAAAAATGGAATAAAAAGGTCATTGAGGAATTCGATTTGGGCAATTGAGGCAAGTTTTTGGCACTTGGTTTGATCAGAGGTCATCCATGGTGTATCCCCCTTCTTCCAGATCAGTTGGCATCAGTCAGTGGGGTCCACAGTGGTTACATGAGGTCTTTTACTACATGTCTCTATCAGATTATGGGGACAGGATTTGATCATTTGTATTACTTGGACATGTCATAGGTTCATACTTTATATTATTGTGAGATAGGGACATGCTAGTGAAGGGGATTAATACCTCCTAGCCCCACCATGTGCTCCTAGTGACTTATGTTGGTCTATTTATTGTGGCACATGTGTTATTAGCCACCCCCATGTATGACGTCACCCTCCTTAGAGTCTTTTAGGCTATGGACAACGTCATCACTTAGTTAAGTGATCCATGTCTTATATTGTATTGGCTCATCTTAGCCGTTGATTAGATTGTTATATCTTTTAATCTCAACCACTAGTTTTAAAAAGTGGTTTAGTGGTTTAGGGTTTTGGTCTTCCTCATCCTGTAAAAGGAGGAGACCCCCCTATTGTAAAAGCACCTTTGGGCTCTGGAAAACATGGAATAAAATACTATTTTGGAGATCTACTTCTTGGCTTTGATTGGGTTGCTCTTGTACATGGTTATGCATCTCTTCTTTTAGACATCTTTGCTTGTAACAGGTGAAATCAACATCTACAGAGGGAGGCCGAATTGCTTTGAAGCTAAAGTGCGACTTGCTTGATGGGAAGATTGTAGGGGTTGCTCACATCCCCCATGGGAAAGACGTCTTCATCTTGAGGGAGTTTTTCAATTGTGCTTTGTCCATTGATTGCTTTCTTGATATGACAAGCTTAGATCTCATTGATTTGTGGATCAAATCCAACATCTTGTAGTTTGATTTACAGGTTGAATGGGGCATCTATCCTCTTAGGGCTTGGACGATTATGCTTGGATTCACTTGGAGCTAGCTTGGAATTGTAACTAAAGGCAAGAATCATCTATGTGCAAAGTAGCCGCAAGATTTTGAGGTAAGATCTACAAGGTATGTGTCTACTTCGCTTGTTCTCCATCCTATTGGTAATATAAACCCTCATAATTAAAATTCAAAACCCTTATTTTTATCATTTTTTTAGATCTACTTGGATCTAGCATGTTTTTGGGGATAACATTTAAAACCCACCTGTATAGCATCCACGACAATTCGGATCTATAGTTTGGTGGTGATTGGCCTTCATTTGACCCACTTCCCAAGGCACATTAGCCTCTCCAAGGCAATTTGCATTCCCTTGAAGATGCTAGTTTGCTAGTTCCTTGACATGGGTAGGTGAGATTCTTCTTGCATTGAATAGATCACCCTTGAAAACCTATCCCTAGTGCTTCACCTCATTGATTTTTTCCTTGTGGGCCCCATTCCTCATTTTGAGGGTTGAGCCCACTTGGGTCATTGGGTGATGCATATTCATTCTTAGATCTATGGAGATCTAGCAAGCAGTTGGACTTGATAATTAAAACCCGCCTTGTCAATTGCCTTAACTATCCCGATCTATAATTTGGTGGAATTTGGACTCCATTTGCCCCCTCAAATTAAGGCACTAGTCTCCCTTGGGCAATTCGCACTCCTTGGGTTAGTGGTCTTTTGCTAGATCCCTGTTATCACATTTATGTTAGCTAGAGCTACCATACTGCAGACTGTGCGGCCGAGGACCGGACATTACTTTTTTTTTCCAGATCGGAGATCAACCACCTTCAGACAAGGCAGTTTTGTTCAGACTTCCCCTAGCAGATATATCAGAGGGGACAGACAGTTGTACAGTGCTACGTACATTGTCACTTACCATCTACCACAGGGTCACCTTTCCTTGCCAGGATTTGACATAAGCCCATTTGAGACAGTTGCCTAGTCACGTTTTGGTCGAGATTATCACAGTATACCGCTGGTTTATTATGTGCCCGGATTCAACAGACATACAGCTCAGAGACAGGTTCAGTAGCAGCAGGTATTGCATTTGATGATTATTGCTCATGTTGTAGATTAGACTTATTTATACTTGTTAGTACACTAACTTTGCATGAGATGATATATTTGGTGATCTAGCTATTATCTGATGTGGTTGGGCCCCTGGTGATGTCAGTCCACCCCTTCGGTTAGACTTATGTATATGCACGTTGAGTCATGTCCTCTATACTTGGCATAGACTTGATCACTTAGTCCTTATCGGTAGCTGACTTTAGCTCCATTATCACTTTCCCCATCCATCCGACTCATCCATGACACTTGCCCCCGACTTGGATTCTGATTTGTGATCCCAAGGACCCCTTTCCCCACTGATCTCTGAGTTTGCCATGACTCCCTGTTTATTGTGCCTCGGTTCTTTAGTGTGTGAGTTACACGGTTAGACCTGGGATTTTCTCCTGTCGGTTGCCCCCGATGTTGCAATGCAGTTAGGATTGTGTAGTCTCACCGGGTGTTCCCCATTGGTCATCGAAGCATGTATTGCTCACCCCCATTACCTTTGCAGTATGAGCACCATGTTTATATCTTTTGAGATATGTATGTAGCCCAAGAAGGCCTTGATGTAAATGAAGAAGCGAAATGTAAATTAGGCTAAAAAGGCCATTATGTTGTAAATGTAAAATCTAGCCAAAAAAGGGCTAAGTATGAACTCATTGTAAAATCCATGCAATGTGTTTATAAACACACATGGATTCTGGTCAGCCATACATGTCAGCATTTGTAGTGGTTATTCCTCACCTAGTCCTGCGGGACAAGGAGGTGAGAAGGAGCAAGGGACAAGCTCAAGATTGCCCCCTAGAGTCTCAAGTTACGGTTTGCCGGACACCCAGTTTGGCGGCTCTAGAAAAGAACCTCACGGGGTCTTCGGATACGGATGTGAGTTGTGGGATACTTGTTAGATGACTAGTGGTGGTTTCCCTACACTATACCCATTTGTGAGGCACTGGCCTTCCCTGTGTTCTGTCATGCATACTTACCTTAGTGGACCCCGCTTTCCCAAGTTGTCCCAAGGGTCACATGATCTTCATCCTTGTCTTCCTGTGTCCTTTGCCTTGTTGTCCACATCACCTAAAGTCAGCAAAGTGGTCAATTCTATAGATGTGCATAACATTTTAGTCTTTTGGAGGTGGTGGGCCCACTTCATCGGGGCCTTGTATTATCTCGGGATTTAATGTATTTTTGATCACCATGTTATCATTATATTGCTTAGTAATGTACTAACTTGTATAATTGAGCCTTGTCACTCCATGATTGCATATAGGTATTCAGCTAGCACTATTGTTGACCAGATTTGACTTGGTCAAACTGAGTTGGCTAGGCCAAAAATGGGCCCAAAAAAATGTTGCGATCGGAATTTCGATTTCGGTCAATTATTATCTACAAGGATCCCATATGAGCATGCAGGTGGCAGAATTGCAAAAGACCGAAGCATTTGAGAAATTTTTAATTATTATTGGTCAATTTTGACCTGTTTTAATTAAAAATTATGGATTTTGGGCAAATAATGCCTAAGTGATGGATCGGGGTCGTTTGAGTGGTCATCCCTACTACTTTTGGGGTCCATGATCGCATTGCAGCAAACGGTTCGGCAATCCGGGCAATAAAAGTGGGTCAAAAGCCCAAATTTCATCTTCAGCCATATAAACCAGCAAAAATTACATGGAAAATCAGAATTTGACTAAGGCAACTATAGGAAAATGGCAAAATCAATGGTTGGAAAAGGTAAAGGTAATTTCTAAGGTAAAATGGTAATGTTTTATATGGTGTTTATGTATTGTGGGGCCCTCTCTTGCCCAGCTCACCATGAGGGGCGAATTTTCCCATGGGGGCGTTTTTTCCACTTAGTGAAATTCATGATTTGCATTGTATTTGATGTGGGACCTTGGGTGTATGTGTTAGGGGGATAAAACATCATATAGACACCCCCTAACACTTGTTTTATTGGTTGTATGGCTCCACAATCACTCCATATGTGCGCTATAGATGGGCAATTCGCACCCCCTTCTTGAGCTGATCTCCTCCATTCGTTTTTGATGGTTGGGGAGTGATCTCCACCCTCCATTTTGGGGGGAAACCTATTTTGGGAGTGGCCATTCTCTATAAGAGAAGGCACTCACTCTATTGTAATTCTTCTTGGCATTTTCAGATTTGCTATTGAGCTCTTGAGAGACATTTCTTCACCTTCTTGTGCATAAGTGTTGTGGAGTGTTTTGATGTGGATTATTGGCGTATTGCTGGAGTATTGTTGAGTGATAGTGAGCTATTTCCATCTTTTTCTTGTCCAAGCTAACATTGCAGGTGAAATCGATCACTAGAGAGAGGCGCAGCCATTGAGCTAGCAGCTCCACGTTGGGTTTTCTCTCCGGATTTCTGCAAAGGGAAGTAAAACTTATGTTATTATCTTGCTTTCCTTCATTATTTGTCGTATTTGCTTGTATTTCCTTGTTATTTTCCTCAGCTACTGATTTTGTGTCTCTCTTTGGTAGGTACAGGGGCGCACTTGGATTACTGGCTGCTCCAAAACGCTCAAGGGAAAGGCACCATTGCTCAACATTTGGTATCCAACATTCGTTTTTGCATCAAACTCTTCATCTCCTTTGCTTCAGGTAGGCAATCATTGTTGATCTCTCTTGTTCTCATTTTCTTGTGAATGTTAAGCTGCAAAAACATAATAAAACCCCCAAAAATCAATATCTTAATTTTCAACCGTTAAAATCCTTAGTTCTTTAAAACCTGCTAATGAAATTTAATCAAATAGCCATATCTGAAATTTCATTGCATTCCGACTCCATATGCCCATAAGACCAGGCACTAGTCCATCACTGATTTCGCCCTACCTGGGCAAAACTATCAATCACGCCTTTGGGTCAATTTTGGGGTTATGGGTACTTGAAAATCTTATTTATAACGTCTTTTTACCTTAGAATATCAAGTGTCAATAGTTGGAAGTGAGTTTAAAAGCCTTTTTTTCACTGCCCTAGGTCCATTTTTCCACTGTTCAACCCATTCCCCTAGGGCTGTTCATTTCACTTCTTGCTGGTCCATTTTTCCCACACTAAATCAGTCACATAATCACTCTACCATTACTAGAAGACGTGTTTAAATTACTTGATTTAATTTTGCCATGCTCGCGTAGTCACTATATGCTTCATTCCCCCATAGGCAGAATTTTCAGCCACTCTTCTAGTCATCTTTCATTTTTTGATTTAGTTTCCAGCCTTAAGATCTTCCATTTATTCATCATTATACTCTTGTATCGGATCTGATTTCATCTTTCATAGACTATCTTCTCATTTCAAGATCTCGATTCTACTAGGCTGCAAGAAATCTCACCTTCAGTCATCCATCTTGTTTAGTGCATTGATTATCTTTTGGGTTTAGGGTGTTTGATTGTTGAGTCTCAACCTTCACTGGTTGAGTAGGTCTCTCCCTTAACTAGGCCAAGTGCCTTGTCTAAAGTGACTGTAGCCTTGTCCGGTGTGACTTCTGTCCCTTGGACAGAGGACCTGGCTACTGTAGATTACACCTTCCTAGCTGTTCACCTCTACCGTCCCTATTGGGATACCTACAACACACAGCTAGAGATAGTGTGATAACAATCACATATGTGGTTATTGCTTCTTTCATCTTGAATCCATAGATCCATGCTATTGCATACCTTTTAGTACCATTTCACTTCAAACTAGACCTTGTGGGCCCCATTTGGACCATTTTCCACTTTTTAAGAAGTGGGCCCCACTTGTGTAACTTTCATGGTACTAGATCTCTTTAGATCTATCTAATTGAACTTCATAAGTGTCCCTAGTCATTCGTTGGTTGAAACACTTGTCACTCTTTAAGCCTCTTCAACCACATCTTAACCCTTGGGTCCACTTAACTTGCATAGATCTAACTCACCATTGATCTCCTTACTTCATCATACACATTTCCCTATGAATCTTTGGGTTAGCTAGTCTTCATTGATTGGCTAGGGTCTCCCCCTTGATCTCGATTAGTCTTTATCTAAAGTGAAGAGTGCCTCGGTTGACGTGACTCCCAGCTTGCATTGGGAACCATGGCATCTCTTGGGTCACCTCTTTAGTTGTCCAACACCTCTACCATCCTGGATGGGATACCTTTAGGGACAACTACAATTTGTGTGATAACAGTGCCAAAAGATGCGCCTTGGAGAGGTGCACTTCCCAATGTCACTTGCACTCCAAAATTCTTCTTCAGTAGAAAGCCCTAATTTTTCTTGTCCAGAGAAGGAGAGAGAGATTTACCTAGTGAGAGCTGCTCTTTTCAGTCTAGCTCTGATACCATGTTAAGTTTATATGCTGCAATAACTTAGATTCCTACTTCATTAGCATTTAATACATTTTCACAATAACAACAGCATAAATAGGATCTCTGAAAGACACACAATCACAAGGTACACAACAATTTATCCTGGGAAACCCTCAAGGGGAAGAAAACCCAACAAGAACTTCCTCAATATAGATTACCAAAGTACAATGCCCAAAGAAATAAGTCTCATAAAGAATAGAAACAAAACCCAAAAACAAGAGCCAAGAATAATCCTCCTCCTCCACAATCTTCTTCTCTCCTCTAATACGCAATGCTTGAGTGAGTGAATGGTACAAATGAGAGGAAGACACTCTCTATTTATACTTTACTTTTCACTTGACTTTTAACCCGACTAGGTCGGCCTCACTAACTTAACTGGGTCAACCTCTCTAGGAAGACTCAATTAATACTTATATTACATTCTTTTGGGTACTAACGACCCGACTTACAATGGAGGTTTTACCTCATGACTTTTACATGACCAAATGTAATAATGACATCCCCGAATAGAGGTAAAACATCTCCGACGGAGGTACAATAATAATGTAAAGTACAAGCAGAATATTCTTCGAAGTTAGATTAATTCAACACAACCAGCCCTAGAGTTCTCCACTCAAACTTTCAAAATCAAAACAATGAGTGAGCTTCTCTTTAAATAGAGTTCATATCTCAACCCTCTTACAATAAAATAATAATTTGTGAGGTTAGATCCACACTTCTCTCGTAAGAAAATAATCAAATAAGCATCATAAAAGCCTTCTAACAGCTGGTCACACCACAAGAAATAATAAACTATGCATGAGAGAGGGTTTGAATGAGTTTTGAACCACATATCCTTCTCACAAGCAAAACGCCTCCATGATATAAACTTGTTTGACCAAGCAAACCATCCTCTTCCTTGGAATGCTCATCAACAGGACTACATACAAACCATCTCCATTAAAATAATGATAAAGACCATGTCAAAGGGAGTGCTCTTCAAGGGATAAAGAGATTCTTACTTGGGATGCTGAAATGATGCCATGTGTCTTCTTTAGAGCTAAGGCACTCCTTAAATGCACCAACACATCCCTTACAAAGTGGCTCTCATAGGTATATATGCAAAGAATGGGCAACAATTGTTATAAACTTATAACAATCCCTGAAAGGTAGGAAACCCCCACAACGTCCTTTGACCTTGATCCATTTGCATAATGACCAAAATATTATCCCCAAATAAAGGCCTCATAGGTGATGTGCCCTCAAAATGCGTGCAAAAGGTGGAACACTCTCACCATGTGCGCAACTGTTGGACACAATGGCCACACTGAGAGGGGGGGGTGAACCAGTGTGAGAGCAATTTAAACCTTTTTACCTTCTTTTATTCAATCAAATTATATCAAGCATTAATCACATAATCATATGTATCTGCTAAGTCAACCATAAGTCATAAGCATAAACATCACATCAAAGAGACACAAGAATGTTTGTAATTTGATCTTTATTTATTGTCCATGGAAGACAACAATCTTCTCGATTACAATCAGCACCAACTGATAAGAAGAGCACCAACTCTGAAACAGGACCCAGCCTGGTTTTCTTAGTTCCAACTAAGAAGGGGTTGAGGAGTCCAATCCTCAAGTGCAAGATTCTACTTGCATCAATCTCTGCTCATGTACCTCTGTACATAGATCTCTGTCAATCTGCTCATCAACACCTGTTCATCTGCTCATCACTGTTGCTCATCAATACTGCTCATCACTGCTACTCATCAACCTCTGATCAATCTGCTCATCAATGCTACTCATCATCAACTCATCTCAGCATCATCAACATGTCATCATCATCAACAGGTAAGCATCAAAACAGTGCCATAATCCATACATACATGTGTAGGGTTTATCTTGATCAAACTTCAACTATGCAAACTATCATAGCGTGTACATAATCATCACTATATCATTGTAGATGTATATGCTATATCATCATCATCATAGTATAGTATCTTCACACATCATTGATTCACAACTACTGGATACATTACTGTTCATAACCATTGTATACATCACCCTATATATCATGGGTATAGGCATCATTTATGTCTTGCCTATCCAATAGACTTCCAAACAGCCATATAAAAGACTGTCCTCAGTCAGCACTGTATCATCAATTCTTACACAAACAAGTAGTCCTGTTTCAGCCCTATTTTGATTCTTCAAAAATCTTCTTCAAAACAAGCAAGTGCATCAAACTAAACTCTGTTACATCCCTTTATATCAATCAAAGCATTCTTCAACTGTCCACATTAAGTAGCCCCTAAACTCAGGAATACCAATTCTGAACCAACAACCCTTGAAGCCTTATCTAAACATCTTCAAAAACAGAAAATAATATAACCATGAACAAATGGTTTAGGATAGACCTTAAGCTTCACAACCACAACCCTTTGACTATCAAAATTCAGCCTTGAATATTCCCAAACTTTGCTCTCCAAAGTGGTCAAGTAATGCTTCAAAAATAAACCTTAATACCCTGTCATAAGCAACTTCACTATACCAAAATCAGAGAGGTACAAGGTACTTACAAAACTAGGCATGACAAATTGATCATTCTTGATCATCACTCTTCATACTTCTTGTATAAGTTCTATAGCAGACTTTACACAGACTTCATCAAAGTCATCAGGCATCTTCACAAGGTATCCAACACCATAGGCTATGCATGACAAGCGATAGGAGTACATGTATCATTTACCACTTCATCATTTTACTGTATATGTTCATAGACAGTACGCCAATGACTGTTTACATTGCATTCTTCAATACTGTATATCACTTTTAGGTCTTGACAGCGTGTGTACATCATCATCATCAATAGGCATAGGGTATAATCATAGTTTGTAGGATAGCATACTGTTATCACACAAACTCTAGCTGTTGGTGGTAGGTGTCCCAATAGGGATGGTAGAGGTGAATAGCTAGGAAGGTGTAACCAACAGTAGCCAAGTCCTCCGTCCAAGGGACAGAAGTCACACCGGACAAGGCTACAGTCACTTTAAACGAGGTGCGTAGCCAAGTCAGGGGGGAGACCCCACTCAACCAGTTATGGTTGAGACTCAACAGTCAGACACCCAAGCCCAAAAGATAAGTAAAGCAAGATGTAAGATGGATGACTAATTGTGAGATTTCTTCCAGCCTAGTAAGATCGAGATTCTGAAATGAGAGAATAGACTATGTGAGATGATATCAGATCCGATTATGAGAGTACAATGATGAATTCTTTTAAGATTAGAAGGATGGAAACTAAATCAGCAAACAGAAATTGACTATTAGAATGATTGGGAACCCTGCGTATGGTGAATGAAGCTCGTTATGATTTACGCATACATGGCGGCAGTGCACTAAGCAATTGAAACACATCTTCCAGCAACTATAAATTGATTACTAAATTGATTTAGAACAAAAAAAACAGACCAGTAAGAAGTGAAGTGAAACTGCCCTAGGGGAATGAGTTAAATAGTGGATAAATGGACCTAGGGCAGTGAAAAATAAGCGTTTATACTCACTTCCAGCCAACGGCACTCGGATTGCTAAGGTAAAAAGATGTTCTAAAACCGAATCTCAAGTACCCATAACCCCAAACTGACCCAAAGAGGCTGAAAGAGAAAAACGCCCCTAGGGGGCGTTTTTTGCCCAAATGGACTAGTGCTGATCCTCTGGGCGAATGGAGTCTAAAATGGATGAAACTTTGGATTTAAGCTTTTAAGCATATGTCATTTTTGGGTTTGCAAAATAAACTAATTCTAACGGTTGATTTTGTAGATTTTAATTTTTAGGGGTTTTAGTGAATTTTCTCTCTAAGACTATTTCAGAAAATGAAATGGTAGAGGAAGAAATGGAACACCTACTTGGAATGAGCTGAAGTTGTTGACTTTGTTGAGGTTATAGCGTCCCGAAGATCAAATAGAGAGGATTGCTGAAGCCCCCAAGTGAATTCGATTTTGCCCAGCTCCACCAGCTTGCCTTCCTTACCTGCCAACACAAATAGACAAATAAATCAGATTAGCATTGACAAATAAGTAAATCTACAGCAATACAAATAAGAATGAGGAAAATGTTTGGCTGAAATGGCAAAAAAAAACACTTCCCTTTGTTACCGATCTTGAAGAGTGGAGTAGCAGTGGAAGCCAAATGGTGCGCCCTCCTCCAAGACTTGTATTTGCTGCAAACGATGGTGAGAAACAATGCTGGAAACAAACAACAATCTATGCTAGTGCATCAAGATAGCTTATCAATCAACAAAACTCAAAGCAACATCACCACAAGACACAAGTAGAGAGCTCCAAGTTGTTTTCTCTTCTATTCCAAGTCCAAAAAATGCCAAGAGAGAGGTATAATGGGGTGAGTGCCTTCTCTTATAGAGAATGGCCACTCCCAAAACAAGTTTCCCCAAAAAAATTAAGGGCTAGGATCACTCCCCAACCATCAAATCGAATGGTGGAGAGAGAGGTCAAGTGGGGGTGCAAATTACCCAAGGAGAGCGCACTAGTGGAGAGAGGGGGACCCATGTGGGGTCCATGCAATACATATAATGTGGTTGGGGCGTGCCTATGGGATGTTTTATCCCCCCAACATAATACATCAAGGCCCATATACAAAGTACCAACCAAATCGAATTCCCCTGGGTGGAGAAAAACGCCCCCCATGGGCAATTCGACCTCCAATGGTGAGCTGGGCAATAGAGGGCCCCACAATACACAGATACAATGTTAAAAATTACCGAATTACCTTAGGAATCACCTTTTCACTTCATGACCTTTGATTTTGCTATTTGCTTATAGTTGCCTTAGTCAAATTCTGATTTTCCATGTAATTTTTGCTGGTTTATATGGCTGAAGATGAAATTTGGGCATTTGACCCACTTTTATTGCTCGGATTGCCGAAATGTCTACTGCAATGTGATCGTGAACCCCAAAAGTAGTAGGAATGACCACTCGAACGACCCCGATCCATCACTTAGGTATTATTTGCCCCAAATTCACAATTTTTAATTAAAACAGGTCAAAATTGGCCAATAATAATTAAAAATTTCTCAAATGCTTCAATCTTTTGCAATTCTGACACCTGCATGTTCATATGGGACTCCTGTAGATAATAATTGACCAAAATCGAAATTCCGGTTGCAACATTTTTTTCGGGCCCATTTTGGCCTAGTCAACTTAGTTTGACCAAGTCAAAACTGGTCAACAATAGTGCTAGCTGAATACCTGTGTGCAAACATGAAGTGACAAGGCTCAATTATACAAGTTAGTACATTACTAAGCAATATAATGATAACATGATGATCAAAAATACATTAAATCCCGAGATAATACAAGGCCCTGATGAGATGGGCCCACCACCTCCAAAAGACTAAAATGCTATGCACATCTTATAGAATTGACCACTTTGCTGACTTCAGGTGATGTGGATAATCAAGGCGAAGGACAACGGGAAGACAAGGATGAAGATCATGTGACCCTTTGGACAACTCGGGAAAGCGAGGTCCACTGAGATGAGTATGCCATGACAGAACACGGGGAAGGGCGGTGCCTCACAAATGGGTATAGTGCAGGGAAACCACCACTAGTCATCTAACAAGTATCTCACAACTCACATCCGTGCCCGAAGACTCTATGAGGTTCTTTTCTAGAGCTGCCAAAGTGGGTGTCCGGCAAACTGTAACTTAAGACTCTAGGGGACAATCTTGAGCTTGTCCCTTGCTCCCTCTCACCTCCTTGCCCCGCAGGACTAAGTGAGGAATAACCACTACAAATGCTGACATGTATAGCTGACCTGTGTCCATGTGTGTTTATAAACACATTGCATGGATTTTACAACGAGTTTCATACTTAGCCCTTTTTTGGCTAGATTTTACATTTACAACATAATAGCCTTTTTGGCTTGATTTACATTTCTTCATTTCTTCATTTACATCAAGGCCCTCTTGGGCTACATACATATCTCAAAAGATATAAACATGGTGCTCATACTGCAAAGGTAATGGGGGTGAGCAATACATGCTTCGATGACCAATGGGGAACACCCGGTGAGGCTACACAATCCTAACTGCATTGCAACATCGGGGGCAACCGACAAGAGCAAATCCCAGGTCTAAAAGTGTATCTCACACACTAAAGAGCCGTGGCACAATACACAGGGAGTCATGGCAAAATCAGAGATCAGTGGGGAAGGGGTCCTCGGGATCACAAATCAGAATCCAAGTCAGGAACAAGTATCATGGATGAGTTAGATGGATGGCGAAAGTGAGAGCGGGGCTAAAGTCAGCTACCAAGAGGGACTAAGTGACCAAGTCTATGCCAAGTGTAGGGGACATGACTCAGCGTGCATATACATAATTGTAACAGGAGGGGTGGACTGACATCATCAAGGGCCCAATCACATCATACCATAGCTAGATCACCAAATATATCATCTCATGCAAAGTTAGTGTACTAACAAGTATAAAGAAGTCTAATCTACAATCATGAGCAATAATCATCAAATGCAATACCTGCTTCACCATATACCTACTGCTACTGAAGCTATCTCTGAGCTGGATCTCTGTTGAATCCGGGCAATCATAATAAACTAGCAATATACTGTGATAGTCTCGATCACAACAAGACTAGGCAACTATCTCAAATGGGCTTGTATCAAAGCCTAGCAATGAAGAGGTGACCCTGTGGTAGATGGTAAGTGACAATGTGTGTAACACTGTACATCTGTCTGTCCCCTCTGATATGTTTGCTAGGGGCAATCTGAACAAAAGTGCCTCATCTAGAGGCGGCTGATATTTGATCTGGGAAAAAAAGTACTGTGCGGTCCTCGGCCGCATAGTCTGCAGTATGGTAGCTCCGGCTAACATAGATGTGATAACACATACATACCTTGACCTTGAACTATTTGTACACTACCATACTGTATCTATTCAGACTGTAAAGATCTTAGGGCACACTCTTTACTGCTGCAATATAGACTGCTGTCCAAAAAAAAGGTTCCTCAGACTGCTGATAAAGAGAAGAAATGGACTGCTGCTGCCTTTAACAATTGACTACTCCTGCTGCAAATAAACTCCACTGAAATTCTCTGTAAACAGCCACAGTTCAGCGAGATCTTTTACTCTTCATTGGATTGATCAAGACCAAAAATTGCTGCTCCAAAAAGGGGAAAAATGGAATGCTCCTCGTACTTCTGTTTCAACCCAAAAAAAAACTTCCCTTGCTGCAAAATTCAGGTCTGCAAAAATGAACTCTGCTGCTGCCCGAATTTCCAGTGGAACAGTCCGAATTTCAGAGCTCAGTGCACCCGATTTTTCCACCCATAAACAAGAGCGTTGGCTCCTATTTATACACTTTTTCCATATATTTTTTTATGGAGCCGACTTGCAATGAAATCATTTTTATTTTTAATTTAAAATTTAATTTAATTTTGTTTGGTCGGATGACCCAAAAGATGAGGTATTTCAACTTTAAAAATTCATATTTCATCAACCGTGAGGAATCACGTGACGTGCCACCTACCGTTGGAAATGGCATGACGAGGGCTATCATCTTATGATGGGCTTATTTGCAAATACATGGTCCTTCATTCTTAAAATCTTCAATTTGTACAGGACGTCAAAGACCCCACACATAATGGTGTCAAAGACCATGTTACCTTATGCATAAGTTCCAAGGTCAAAGGCTTCAATGGACATCATCAAAGGCATGAGGGCTTCAATATCATCATGTTCAAGGTCACCATATCATTAAAAACATATCCAATGGTTCCACTATATATATCTTCATCACCACAAGAGTACCAACATCATGCAACCATCATCAAGCCACTAAGTGTGTGGGTACCACATGCAAGAGTGTGCTAAGATCATAAGTGCCATCATACTACCATGTAAGTAGGTGCCAAACCTTCTCATGCACTTAGGATCATCTTCAAGAATTCCAAGACCCCTACAAACGACCATATCATCTCTTTCAAGGGTTCAAGGACCATTATGACATCACCTATGGGGTTGTTAGACCTTCTCCTGGGGTACCATGACACCATCAGAGCATGACCTCCATGAATCAAGCTAAGTGATGGTTGTTGGAGGCCTCATGAGTAGAACACTCCAACAAATATTCATCTATCCTCTCAAATACATCATCCAAACTTTCCAGCAGGGCACCATTACATAGGGCTCTCTCTCCAGCTTCTCAATGCCTCTCTAGGTGATGTGGCATGCCTCCAAATATGCATATGTGCCTCAAGGAATGGGAGAAGCCCCCAACAATATCCCAGCAAAGAAACATGCATCAAAATATGTATGGTTGCATCAAAAGGCGATCCTTAGTTAGAATATGCATCAAAGTCCACAACTAGGCCTCCAAAGGACATATCTCCAATGAACAACTTGCTAAAAAGGTCTTCAAAAGATGGTACAAGTCTTTATGCATCATGAGTGGCAACAATAGGAAATGTAAAGGACCGAGTAGCAAGAGGGAACCAAAATACTATCAATCAGCTTTATGAAATCTTGCCAATTAATAGGATGGAGATAAATACATTGTTTAGGAAGAAACAAACATTTGTTATGTAGTCCCTAAAGGATATTACTTTTCCATGCTTGTGTAATATTAAAAATATGCCAAAAGAAAGAGCACCCTTGGTTAATCATTCACACCTTTAGTTTGTCCATGGAAGTACAATGGCCAATAATTATGTCAAAAAGCGTCCTGTAATAATGAGACTAAATGTATCTCTAAAATGACGTGTTTTCAACCAAGAAGGCTGAGCAAGGAGCATATATATTGCTAGAGTGATCAATGGGATACAAAAAAACAAATCATGGCTATATATGAAAACTCTTGCACACAGAAATTCCTTGTTGGCTCCAGATTGACTTTGTATTAAAGAGATGCAAAATCTTATTCCAACAGATCTTCCCAAATTAAATGATGTTGTACATGACCCAATATGGAGAGATTGGAGATGGCCATATGATAAGCCTATCTTTCAAGTTTCAATTTAACAGTAGGAATTACATGATATCCTACACAAGAAGCTCCCTTTGTCTCCCACCCTTAATCTATGGTGGTCTTCATCAGATGTAGAGTTTAAATGGATTACCAAGTTGAGCAAGTTATTGTCTTACTGCCTCTTGTATAAACGAATTTTTGTGTGTTTGATTTTGTATCAAGGGATGCCTTCTAAATCTCAGTTAGCAAAGAGCAGATTCAATTATGATAAATGCCCTAACTGCCAATCAAAGGATATTGAGCACATTTTTTGGGAAGGTTAGTTTTTCGTCATTGATGGGGAATTACTGAATAGTGCTTTGCATACTTGCTTCAAGACTCCATCCATTGGAAGACAAACCTTCATGGTAACTAGCATCATCTTCTTCTCTTGACTTATGATGGCTTATTGCATTGCATTCAGCTTGCATTTATGATTTCAATTTGGAAATTGCAGTCATATTGTATTGAAGGTCTTGGTTGTTCTGTTTCCTCTTTTAAAAAGATGTAATTAGATGAGGTATGTGTTCAAGTAACTGCTAAAGGTTACTAGTTAGATATGCAAGAGATATATCAGCTTTGGCTTCCTCTGACCTTATGGAAACCATAACGCCAATAAGGCAGAGATGAATTGTTGTGCACTATTCTCCTTTTACCTATTGTTTTTCTTTAATGTGATCTAAGTAGTATTCCTGAAGATAATGGCATCTTGGATATTAAAATAAAATTCTAGATTTAAATCTCAATGGAAATACAACAAAAACAACTAGTTTAGAATGATCTTGTACCTCTCCTAGACGACCTGTAGCTTGAGAATCAGAAGAAATCATACTAATAGCTCCCATATCATGTAAAATGTCCTCAGCAGCTATTGTTCCTTCTCTTATGCGTGACTCAGCAAGCTTTACATCTTCTTCATTGTCTTTGTCCATGTGATGGCATACCATCTATACGAAATGTAGAAATCGTCTATTTAGTCAAATGAATATCTCTTTGCATTGATCCCCCTATTACTAGTTTACAATAGCGAGAATAAGTATATAAGAGAGATGATCATAGATGTTATTCACTTAAGGCTTGATTATGAAAACTACCAGCATGTCCAGGTGTTCATCAACAGTGTTGTGCGTGAATGGATTTGTGGCAGTAGTTGAGGATGGAAGAACATTCATCAAACCACAAACTTTGATAATATCTGGAGCATGGCCACCACCTGCACCTTCACTGTTCAGACAAACTTAGTTAATAATAATTATAGTGCATCAAATTAGTACCATGCTCTCTAATAGTGTTTATGCTAAGTATTGATTATTATGAACTTCTGGCAAAAACTGGATATATCTGTGTGTGTGTGTGTGTGAACTAGTGGCCATAACTATCACTGGGACTATCAAAAAGTACAAAGAGAAGTGAGGGTTAGGAGTGCTAAAGGATCTCCAAGAGAACTCTAAAAGAAATAAGACACCGCAAAGTGAAAGACAAATAGCAAAAAAGCTGAACGGTCTACAAGACATCAAGGAAAATTAGTACCATGCTCCCTCGTAGTTTACATACACACACACATATGCTCTCTCATAGTGCTCATGCTACATATTGACTATTAGGAACTTATGTCAAAAAATGAATATATACATATATGTATGTATGTATATTTTTAGGAGAAAAAAGTATGTTACTTCATAGTTCATATTACTTCAAAAAATCATTATATCCAGAGAACTAAACATCCAAGTCAAGAAATAATGGACCATGTAAAGGATCATTGGAGGACTCTTGATGTCTGTTAACAACTATTTTGTACTGTTATCACATATATAGTAGCTGGGCTACCATATTCTTCAGATCAGATTCCAGTCCTTTTTTCAGCCAGTCCTTTACATTGAGATGCTTGAGATGAGCGTCTATATCAGGATCACTCCTATTTTATGAGCAACCAGTATATCCTTATGCCATGACTGAGTATCAGGAAACTCAGATTTGTTGACTGATGTAGTCATTTTTGCCATACAGAGCAGTATGCAGTGCCCAGATGTGCAGCAACAGTTTCCAGTTGACACTTGATGATTCAGATGATTGGTACATGGTATATGATCAGGCAGGTATATGATTGTGTATTGGTTTATTGTTACTTTGTTGGTCATTCTTGTAGCTTGATTTAGCATATAGTGGTCATGACCTAGCGGTCTATTTATATATTATGGACATGGTTGTTAACTTATATCTATATAGTCTTGCTTGCTCAGAATAATGAAGTTCTTGTGTATACTCATTGGTTTCACCCTCCTTAGGAGAATGGAGGTGATCATTCCCACCATTATATGGCTTGCTAGTCTTGGCATCATTTTCACTATCTCCATCCATCCGTTACCTTCCAGTTTTAGTTTATCCTGACTTACATCTTAACCTGTGATATGGAGGACTTCCCCACTCTAGCCTCTTTGTTGGATGAGCTTCCCTATTTACTTTGTGTCTCAGCTCTGAGTTGCCTAAGTTGTGTTGGCTAGACCTGAAACCAAGGTTGTTGGGAGCGTGGAGCGGGAGCGAAAAGTGAAATTTTCAAAAGCTTCCGTTTTGGGAGCATTTCGGGAGCGTTTTTTATATAATATATATTTTAATATATTTTGATGCATATATATTAAAAAAAAACATATATTATGTCAAATTAGCTATAGAAAACATGAAAACATAGATATTCATATAACCATTTAGTACACATTGATATAACATCAATCATCTAGGAGCTATAACTTATAACATTGTCATTAAATGATCAAATCATTAATCATCAATCATCAACAACATCAACCTTCAAATTTCAACATATAATATTTGCCATCAAACTAGGCCATAATGTTTACAAAATAGGCCGTAATAAACATGAAATACAAAGTACTGTGATACTATCTAGTATCTACTAAGCTTTCCGCTTGCCACGAGAAACTTCCAATTTCTTTTCTTGTGGTCTAGGTGGAATAGGAGCTGTTGGAAGTGATCGTGGAACATGAGAAGAAGATGAATGCCCCCCACGGATTGTTGGATGTTGTGAAGCTAAAGGCAAAACTCCTGCATCTGGAAAGCTGCTGTTGCTTGGGGGTGGCATCTCTGTAAGAGTACTTGTAGTATGAATTGGATCATCATGGCCACCCAATAGTTTAGCCTCCAAGCGCTCTAATGCTATGGCTCCATCCTCCATATTAGCCTCCTCTGGATTGTTGTCCCAAGTCAAAAATGTTCTATCATTCTTGGCCACCTCACAATAATGGGACAACAACCTCAAGTTGTAGTGCAGATAAACCAAGCTTTTTGTGCTTTCTACATTCAAACTGTTTCTCTTTACACTGTGGATGAAGCTGTAGGTGCTCCAACACCTCTCTGCAGAAGAGCTATTAACAACCTGTGAAATCACCCTCACCGCCAATTTATGCAAATATGAGGTTCCAGAGCCATACATGTTCCACCAATGGATATGATCCAATCTATCTCGAACTTTGGTTGCATGCAGGGTACCAAAGACTCCATGCTCACTGATGTATTCGCTCAATTCACTCCGTACTTGAGCACACTCATCCTCATCAGGGACCAACTTCTCTATTGCAAGCATATACCCATTTTGCACCTCTGGATCTATGTGGGGTTTTTTCCTAACTCCACCCCCAGGTGCAGGTTGGGCCAACCAAATTGGATAATAGTATTTTGGGGTAAGAACATATGCAAGGGCATGGAGTGGAACATTTAGATTATCCCACCTTTTGACCACATGTTTATGATATGGTCATACAAGATTGCATCTCTTTGCTCAACAATGTCTTTGATTTGACCAAGCATGCTATCCATCTGCTCATATACCTCCCCAATCACCGGCTGATTTGTATCTGTAAAACGAATCATGTTATAAACTGGCTTGGTGAACAGCATAACATAATACTTAACCTGTGACCATAAATGACCATCAAGAACGGTGTCCTCCACCTCCTGAAAGTCATGTCTATCAGCTATGCTTGCAGGTCTATCTTTTAATTCTTTCCATGGATCACTTGAGACCATACTAGCCAATGCTTCTCTTACCTTCAAAAGCCTCCCGAAGACGAGGTAGTAGCTAGCAAATCTAGTCTTTGCAATCTTCAATAGCTCCAACCTAGAGTGATTGCGAAAAATGTGGTGGGCCATGCTATGATTGGTAATAAATTTGATCATTTTCTTACCTCTCTTGTACAAGGAACCAATCCATCGGTAATTAGGGTCCTTCATCTTAACAATATCATGCATCAAAAGGTTCAATGTGTGAACCAAACACCCTGACCAAAATATGTTGGGATACTTATCCTCAATCATTGCTCTTGCTGCCTTACAATTAACAGCATTATCAGTGATGACTTGAATGACATTGTATGGCCCAATCTCCTGAATGGTTTTAAGTAAATGTTGTGCAATATTAATACCGGTCTTGTAGCGATCTGAGTAGTCATGGGCTGAAAGGAAGATCACACTGCTAGTAGAAACGCCAAGAATATTTATCAATGGCTTGCCTTTAACATTTGTCCACCCATCAGATACAATGGATACCCCATAGTTGGAACAATCATTTGTAAACTTTCCAAGAACACCATTGATTTTGGTTCTTTCCCCGTCAAGTCCCATGGTTCTAGCTTTTTCATACCCAGGGCTTCTGTATCCTTTAGGGGCACCATTGATGGCTTGTACCATTTCATGCCAATAGGGTGAGCGAAGAACATTGAATGGCACACCACATGCATAGAGAAACCTATAAACTTTTGAATCCACATCATCTCTACAACCTTGGTCAAGGAAATCCGATAATGTTCTTCGCATAAGCGAGATTCCACTACCATGGGGAGATGAGGATCCCGATCAGGTCGATGATGATCCAGTTCCAGTTCCACTACCAAACATTCTCTATGAGGATTCAGATTCAACCCTTGATCTCTTGGAATTGTTTTGAGAGGCCTCTTCTTCCATCTTGTATTTGTTTGTCTCTTTAGCTGGCACTTTGTCACAGGTTTTGACTCCAGTAGCCTTACCTTGATCCCATGGCATAATCCCACACAAATGCTTTCTCACCCGGGTATATGATCCTGTGTAAGTTTTATTACAATGGGGGCATATAAACTTTGTGGTTCCACTCCCTCTCCCTCCCCCAAGCCTTGTCACATACTTCCACAAAGGTGTTGTGTCTTTTTGTTTTTGCCCTTGATCACTCTCATTCTCATCATCATCACCCTCTTCCCCTTCCTCCTCTTCTCCATGGTATGTGTCACTCTCTACCTCTTCCCCCTCATCACTACCACCACCATATCTGCTTCCCAACACCATCATAATGAGAAGAAGTGGAACCAAAAGCCAAAACCACATACCCATCATGTTTCTTGATTCAAGATGAGAGTCACTTGTTGCCTGCAATAGAATGATGGAGAAGAAGAAATTGGAAAGAGTAGGAGAAGAGAACATTGCAAGGTTTAAACTTTTTAACATAGTGAAATATTTTTTCAAAACCAAACAAAGATTGGGTTTTTAGAGCCTACCTCTTTAGCTCTTCAATGGTGGTTGAATGTCTCTATGGAGGCCTTCAATCTCCCTTCCAAGCTCTCACAAATAGAAGCCTTTAATCTCCCCTTCAATATCCCCTCCAAGCTCCCACAAATTTGCTCTCAAACAACTAGCAAACCCACTCAAAGCCCTAGCAAGAGAAGTGAAATCAATGAAATGAGGAATAGAATGAGTCCAAATGGAGTCCAATAGACTTTATTTGCCTAAATGAACCCTAGCCAATCCCTAAAGAACAAATTGCAAAATTGAGAAAAATCGGACTCAAGTCTGCCAAGTTCGCGGAATTGCTCAGGAAGCATTTTCGGGAACGATTTTTTTTGGTCCGGGATAGCTCAGGAATAGATGAGGAATTGCTCAGGAAGCGTCGATTCCTCATCGATTCCCGAGCTATTCCTAAAAACCAGGGATCGTTTTTTTCCCCACAGAATCGTGAATTGAGAAATCGATTCCGGGAGGAAGCGATGAGGAATCGCGATTCCAGGATCAATTCTTCATCGCTTCCTCCGGAATCACGAATTGCGAGCGAAGCAGAGGGGGCTAGAGCGATTCCCCGCAACTTAGCCTAAAACATATAGTACTACCATCATTACATGTATCTGGAAACTATTGTATATCTTATGTGAAAGCCCAATGAAATGAAACTCAATGAAACTGTGTTTTTAAACACAATGAAATAAGGGCTATGGAAATGAATGAAATGTAAATCCCCTCGAAGGGATATCGAAAGGCCAAATAAAATCAGTGGATAAATAAATGCCAAATCTAAAGACCGCTGGCCATGGAAATGAAATGAAAAGGTCCAAATAAAGCAATGGTTTAATAAATGCTAAATCCAATGATTGCTCACCTTATTTGAATGTAATGATTAATTCCTCATGGAGCCTACGGGTTGTGATGTGAGATAGAGTAAGGGACAGCTAATTCTAAGTGTTCCCTAGAGTCTCACGCTATGGTTAGTCGGACACCTAGTCATGGAGGCTCTAGAAAAGATCCTCACGGAGCTGAGTCAGCTTGGATGTGAGTTATAGACATCTGTCAAGATTGAATAAGCACTTCCCAAACAACTTATCCATTTGTGAGACACTGCCATCCCCTGTGTTATTGCTTGTCCAACATATGCTCTAGTGTGTATCCCCTTTCCTACATCCAAAGTATCACAGTGTGAAGTTTGTACAGTCATCCCTTAGCCTAGCCTTGCATTTATCCACCCTCACCCATTACTAGCAAATTGATCACAGCCATGAAATGAGTATATATTTGAGGTTTTGTTATGAGCTATAATTATTAATGAAGTTTATTGAATATCTTGTTTTAAACCGCCACTCAAGTACTACTTATGTTTACAATCTTGCTATTTGAATGATAAATGAAGCATGTCATAACTAGTTACACTTGCAGCATTTTGATGTTTCAGCTTGAGTCATATTATGGGTCAGTTTGACCTGGTCAAACCCAGTTTGACCTAGTCAACCACAGGACATGTGATGCATTAGACCAGTGATGATAGCGATTGATGATATATGGTCTTACATTACCCACTAGGTGGTTCCATGCAGCAGCTACAGGTTTCAGATGATGATTTGGGATATTTTTTATGATTTTGATCATTTACAGATTATTATTTTTTATTTGTCTGGGCATGGCTTTGGTCTTATATGATTATACAATTATCCACATGGTGTATGAGTATGTGTTTTTAGTACATTTGGATCTTTTGAGTCCATTGGGATACTCAGTTTGTAGTTTTGGGCAGTTTTAGTCAGTGTTTTAAAACTCGGCCGACTCGGACTTGGACTTGGCCGAGTTGACCGAGTTGACCCCGAGCCGAGTCGAGTCGGCCCTTAACTCAGGTCGGGTGACCGGTTCGGTACCGAACCGGTCGAGTCGAAGTTCAACTCGGCCGGTTCGGTACCGAACCAGCCAACTCGCCTGAGTTAAGGGTCGACTCGGCCGAGTCATCCCGAGTTAAAAAAAATAAATTTTTTAATTTTAATACTAACCTAACCCTAACCTACCCTTAATCCACTAATACACTATCCCCACCCTTGCCCGAGACCTTGACCATGTTTTGGGAGAGCCGTTGAACTTTGGGAGAGCTGTGGAGAGCCTGGAGCCGTTGTTGCGTGGAGACTCGGAGAGTCGTCGCTGCCTAGGCCCTGGACAGTGCCGACTGCCGAGTGGAGTGCCGTTGGAGAGGTCTGCACAAAGATGAGTGGAGACTGTACCGTTGGGCCCTGGACAGTGCTGCGTGAGGCCGCTGGAAGCCTGGAAGTGGAGACCCGCTGTCGCAGAGGACTAGAGGTAAAATTTCCTTACTGTTTTTTAATAAAATTTCTTTATTTTTGTTAATAAAATTTCCAGTCAGTTTTTCTAAATTTTCTTACTGTTTTTTTTTTAATCACTTACTGTTTTTTCAAAATTTCCTTTACTGTTTTTTTTAATTTGCTTATTTAATTTTTTTACTGTTTTTTTTATATTTTATTTGTTTAAACTTTACTGTTTAATTTAAAAAAAAAATTATTGTTTTTGAAATTTTTACTGTTTTTGTAATTTTTACTATTTTTTAAAATAAAATTTGCAATTAATTTCAATTTAATTACAGTCATAGACTCATACTATATACATAATACATATATGATATTCCTAATTTTAAATTTTCATACATATTACAGACTTCTATTAATTTTAATTTCTATCTTTTTTTACTGTTTTTTTCATATCTAATTTTTTTTCATTTTCTTTGTATGTTTGCAGTTGAACAGTAACTTGAAGTTTTGAACAACAGTGAACTTCACACTTCAAGATGGCCTCGAAATCGAAAGATCCATCATGGATCCATGCTGATGTGGTTGACGGGAAGATGTATTGCAAATATTGCAAAAAATGGATTAAAGGAGGGGGAATTCATAAACTTAAACAACATTTGGCAGCCATTAGAGGAAATGTTGCCCCATGTGAAGCTGATTCAGAGGATTGGAGAGATAAGGCTGGAGTTGCAACATCAATTTGATCAATATCAAGTGGATAAGACTAATCAAAAAGAGAGAGAGGAAGAAATAGGGAAGAAGAGGCATCTTTCAGAAATGATGAGATCTATGCCTCATGCTGAATATGAAGGCTCCTCGTCCATGCCTTCTACCAAATTCGGTGATCCCTTTCAGTATGTTCCTCGCCCCCAAACAAATCTGTCCAAGAAGGGGCCTAATATCCAAAACTATTTCCCACCTCAAAAGAGTCAAAACACCTCTATTGGGACTGCTAGTGCTACTGCTTCTCGACCAATTCAGCCCACCACAGATGCCCATTGGAAAAAGCAATACAAAGATACTGCTCATGAGTACATAGCTAGATGGTGGTATGATGCAGATATTCCCTTCAATGCTGCTCGTTCACCTTATTTTCAGCCTATGTGGGATTCTGTTGTTGCTGCCGGTAAGGGCTTCAAAGGCCCTAGTATGCATGACTTGAGGGGATCTCTTTTGCAGAAAGAGATCAAATCCTTGGATGAATACTTCAAGGAGTACAAAGAATCATGGGCCATAACAGGATGCACAATCATATAAGATGGATGGATTGATACAAGGAACCGAACCATCATAAACTTCCTTGTCTCTTGCCCACAGGGAACAATGTTTTTGAAATCATTTGATGCATCCGATAAGGTGAAAGATGCAAATCTCTTATTTCATCTTTTTGTTGAGGTTGTTGAGATGGTGGGGGTAGCTAATGTTGTGCAAGTCATCACAGATAATGCTTCTAACTATGTTCTTGCTGGTAAGATGTTAGAGGAAAAATACACGACAATATTTTGGACCCCAGGTGCGGCACATTGAATAGACCTCATGCTTGAGGACATATGCAAATAGGATTGGATCACGCACACTGTAGAGCATGCCAAAAGCATCACAAGATACATTTACAACCACTCATGGGTATTGAGGTTGATGAGGAAACACACACAGGGCAGGGAACTTGTTAGGCCCACCATTACTAGATGTGCAACTCACTTCCTCATGTTGCAATCTCTCCTTGCTCAAAGACAACTTGGAACAAATGATTTCAAGTGATGAATCGAATTCAAGTAGATGGGCCCGCAGAACAGATGGAAAAGACACCAAGAAGGCAATCTTGGAACGCTCATTTTGGAGAAAAGCAGCAGAGGTTTTGAAAATTACCGAGCCACTTGTTAAAGTGTTGCGGTTGGTGGATGGGGAAAGATTGGCCATGGGCTACATTTATGAGGCCATGGATCAGGCAAAGGAGCAAATAAGGGCAGCATACAAGGATAGAGTGGGCAAGTATGGGCCTATCTGGGATATCATCGATAGGAGATGGAATAATCAACTCCATCGTCCTATACATGTAGCTGGGTATTTTCTGAACTCGAGGTACCATTATAGAGCTCGATTTGGAGAAGATCAAACCGAGGAGGTCAAAGATGGATTGTATGAGTGCCTTGGGCGCATGGTCCCAAATGGAATGGTGCAGTTGGAGATACACCAACAGATTACAGCTTACACTAGAGGCACAGGTACCTTTGGCAAACCTGTGGCTAAGATTGCAAGAGATGTGGACCAACCAGGTAAACAATTCCATTGTTTTATTAAATTCAGTTATTTAATTTTTGCAATTAAAAAACTTAAATATTTAGACGAATTCACAATCTAATTTGTTGATTTAACTGTCTTTGTACGTGCAGCTTCATGGTGGGAGTCATTTGGTGGCCAAGGCCTTCAATTGCAAATGTTTGCAATTCGAATCCTTAGTCAACCATGCAGTTCTTCCCGGTGTGAGCACAATTGGTCTGTCTTTGAGCGGATTCACACGAAGAAGAGAAACCGTTTAGAGCAAAACTGGTTAAATGATCTAGTCTTCGTGCAGTACAACCTCCGTTTAAGGCGCAACCAATTGATGAACAAACGACCTGATACTGATCCCATTGTGTTGGATGATATCGATCCAGCCTTAGATTGGTTAGTGGAGACTGAAGAGCCCGAGTTCGATGTTGATTATGATATTGAGCTAGATGCAGCCGGTAATGTTAGTCTGGAGGCAGATCCACTATTATCAGCACCATCATCAGTTCATGCAGGTGTAGAATCTAGATCCGTAATATTTTTTTCTATCATTGAATAATATATGAGTGTTTCAATATTACTATATTAATAATTTGATATAACTACTGATATAACATTATTTCTTTCCAAACATGGCAGGCACTAGTCGAGAGGGAGAGATGCCTGCACCTACAGCCCCTGATCCACGTCCACCTCGTGCTTTTACCCATTCAGCTAGTACTTCAGCTAGTGTTGTTCCTAATGCAGCAGTTGTAGATACCTTGAGGGGTTTGAGCCCGAGCCAGATGTCGTTGCCTATATCATTGCTAGTCCGAGTGGTAGTTCTGGGCATAGCAGTGGTGATGAGTTTGATGATGATGATTGATCATCTTGATCAATGATGTAGTGGCATACTTATTACTGGCATCATAACATTTTTTTTTTGGACTCTATCACTCCAGATGCCATTTAGGCCTCTTTGATTATGTATTTTCACTTTGTTCTAGTCTTCCAAATATGTATTATGTATTGCACACTGGGTCGGCATAGTACAGTTCGTGCCATTTTGATATGTTCATCCTTATATGGTATATACATGATAGACTTTGGATATTTTGTCTCTAATGCTTTGGAATGATGGATTATAATCTTTAAAATGTCTTTTTTCTTTAAAATTTAAATATTTTATGTGGTTTTTAGTAAACCGAGTCATTGAAATCAAATCGTCCGAGTCATTGCCGAGTCCGAGTTGACCCTCAACCGATTCCGAGTCCGAGTCCGAGTTTTAAAACCTTGGTTTCAGTTGAGATATTTGTTAGTTTATCATTCTGGTGCAGATTTGCCATTAAAAATGGCTTGGCAGAGCAGTTTGACTTTTTATTCTATTTACCTAGAGCACTACAGAGAGAGTATGGGGTCCAACCACTTGTTTTTACTATTTAGACATACTCTCGGACATAATGGTGCAGTGAGTATTGGCATCGGGTGACCAGGAAGTGAGTTACAGGGATTTCTATCTTCTATAGGTGATTTACAGAGGCATAAAAAATGGTAAAATTGCTACAGAGGAATTCGATTTGGGCTACTAAGGCAAGGAAATGGCATGAGGATGATCTTGATGATGTGTGTGACATCTCCCACACCTTCCAGAGCAGTTGCACCAGTCAGTGGGGCCCACACACCTCGGGCTCATTTTTATGGTTTTATGGTGTCTTTGAGGGGACACGACTTTGCCACATGGGCACATTATTGTACTTTGATGAGTTATTTCATGTTATTGTGCCATGGGGACACACTAGTGGGGAATTATATCACCCCATAGACCCACAATGAGCTTTATCTTATGTTTTTCTAGTCACTTTATGTGGGACAGTCCCCCCTAGGGCGATTTGACTATGACGCCCTCTTATGTTTTTGAGTTGATCCATGTACTTTATGTTGAGCTCATCTCAACTGTTGATTAGAACATTGTATCTTTTAATATTAGCCACTCATCAAAAAGGTGGTTAGGGTTTTGGTCTCTCCCATTTCTATTTAAAGGAGAGACCCTCTCATTGTAAAGGGACTTTTGGCTCTTGGCTTCTGGAATAAAATATATTCTTGCAAATACTTGTGCTCTGGTTTGCATGTTCGTTATGTTGATTGAAACTATTCTTCCTTTGCACTGAGGGTTTTGGTGATTATTTTGCACATCTATTTTTCCACGTTTATCTACAGGTGGAGAAGTCGAATTGGAGGAGGGGCACACTAGCTGAGGAGACTCTCCTTGCCTCTCTCTTTTCTCTTTGTTCGGTTCAGGGAGTATCATTGTCTTTGTACCTTTTACGTCCTGTTATCATTTTCGTCATTTGTATTTACCTTCATTCTTGCTCAACTGATTGATTTTGTTTCCTTGGTTTGGCAGGAGGAGGAGGGCGCATTTGTGGAACTTAGCAAATCGTGTGGGCAAGATAAAGGATTGAATCTTCATTTGCTCTTTGCAGGAACAATCCTCGACATGCTAGCAATCATCTCCATGACTCAGGTACGCTTGCAAGGTATGTTTATAAGCATGCTAGACGCTAAAATTTTATCATTTGGTCATGTACTAGGTCCCCCAGGAGTTTCAGTCAATTCTGTGAAAAATATTTTTTTTTCGCATTTTTAAGCCATTTTTTAATGGTTTAAATGAAAAAATTCAAATGGTGATAAAAGTGTGATCCGGAGTCGGAATTTGGCGCAGAGATGCTCGTTTTCATGCTCAGAGCATCCTCTTTACCCAAGTACCCAATTTTCCTATGTTTCGGGCCATTAAAACGCCCCGTGGAACAGTTTTTCTTATTAGAGCTACAAAGTGGCATTTTAATGCTAAAAATGCAACAAATTACACCAAGCCAAAAAATTAAAATATTTAAAAATTTGAATGTCACATGCCAAATGACATGGCAGTAACTCAAATTGGATGGGCAACTATGTCAAAGGGACAAACCATGTGTTTAAAGGTTGAATTGAAGGTTGGGCGATTTCTTTTAATTTCCATGCTACGTAAAAATAAAACCTTCACGTGGGCCAGCCGGATTTCTCCTCACGGTCACATTCGAATTGGAAAGAGGATAGTTCAAGGTGGGGGCGCCTACCTCTTGTAAAGTGGCACTAGCTACGTGTGTTAAAGCTTCCAATTAAAGCAACCATGCATCCAAGCGACCAGCTCAACCGTTCTTTCCAACGGAGGAAGGAAGCATCGAATCCGCCCTCTCTTCACGTGGGTTGGCCGATTGCTCCACTTGGCCGTGTACGTTTTTTTGTTTGAGGATAAGTTGAAGGTGTGGGCGCCTACCTCTTGTGAGGTGGCACAACCCACATGATGCGGCTTCTAATTAAAGCAACCAACTCCAATCACGACTCACCAACGTTCCAATCCAACCAAAGCAAGGAAACATCAAGTTCGCCCTCCATCTTCACGTGAGCAGCTTTCTCCAACTCAGCGATTTCCTTTCTGGATGATTTTTTCCAAGTAGGGAGGCGCATCTCCATTGGTTGTGAGCTAACTTGCTCTACAATCAAGGAGCTCACCCTCCTTAGGGTTTTGCGCCCTAGCTGGCTTACCTTTTTCTATTTATTGAGGAGTTGAGCTCCATTGTAAAGACATTGGAAGGTGGAACCTCTGCTAATGTCTATTGTAATATTTTTCTGGTTATTGAGTAATAAAAGGCTTTGGAGGCTACCCTAGTGTTTTCTGCGGTGTGTATTGTCATGTTCTTTGATCATCAATGAGGTAATCTGTATCGTGGTTCATACTAGTATATGTTGGGTATTTGTCTTTGTAAGAAAATTACTTTTTCAAAAGGATAGTAAGCATTGCTTTCTAGAATTCTTACTATTGTAAATGATATTTGAATGCTAGAGGTAATGATATTTTTTGTTTGAGTATGTTATTCCTTCTTATTTCTTTCAATTGTTCACACAAATCTCTTAATCCCCTTTGCTAGTGTTGACTCCATTTTGCAGGTAACTTAGGCTGAAGCAACGAATGAGCATGTTGGCTCTTCCTCACACTTAGTAGATTCAAAACAAGGAAGCCAATACTACCGGTGCATCAGCAAGCAGACTCCATAGCCCATTTAAACGCTCATCTCCCAAGGCTTCCATTCCTCTGATCCAAACTTCGTCAACTATCTTCGGCTAATGTTACTCATTTAGATCATAGTTCTTTCAAAGCATAAATATTTAATTCTAGATCTAATTACACAAGTTTTCCTTTTTCAAGCTTGTTTTATCATAAAATCTAGAGTTTTTGATAGGAAAAATTTGTTTTGGTTGAATAGTATATTTGGCTAATTTAAGAGCTTGCTATTGGCTGTCTTCAAAGAGCAAGCCAAGATCCCAAGAAATGAACTTTCTAGTTCGTGTTCTTGGTTCATTTTTATTTACTTTTCATTATTAGTTTTCATAGTTTTGTTTTGGGCATATTCTACAAGTGTGGCCAAATCACTTTCCGAGTGTTTTTGGCCATTACATGACAAAAGGAGCTCGCTGGTTTTTTGGTTCTGCACATCAGAAAATTAAGTTAAAATCAGTTAAAAACTCAAAAAATTGCCCAAAAAACATTTTTTTTACTTACTAGTTTAGCTATATTTCATTTTTGCATTTTGTAGCATTGTCAGAACACTCTTAAAGTGTTATGATTGTCATTTCTAATCAACATTAGCTTGCTGGTTTGTTTTATGTTCTTAACAGGTTGGAGCTAAAAAATTCACAGAAAAATCATCCTAAAGCTCCCAGAACTACCCTGTGAATCAGTTGTTCAAGCGTTGTTTCACTTTCACAATAATCTGTAAACTGTCTTGTTCCCTAAGCATAAAGAGAAAGCAGTGTTTCATCTCAAGTTTTATATTGTAATCAAAAGAATAAAAAGATCTCAGCAGGCAATTCTAGCACCTGACTCCAATCCCCCTAGGGGTGATTCACATTTTTTCCTTTTTTTAAACTTTTCCGCAACTTTTTCTTTTTTTTTAGATTAGTTTTATTTGAGCAATAGTAATTAAACAACTCCATCAAGCACACAAAGCGTCCTCGAAGGACTTACAATCATTTTACTTTTGTGCTACAAACAACTACTTTTATTCTTAAAATCTAATCTTAAAATTAACCCCCTTGCTCTACCGAAGTGCTCCATCACTTTGTGGTGAGAGGAAAAGATATTCTTGGGTTGTAGCTTAGTTAATCATCCACTCACACATTTTAATAAAACGAACCACACCCCAAGCCCAAAGTATGCTCTTGGCCACTGCAGCTTAGTCGAAACAGTTGGACCAATCAGAAATGGGTGCAAGGTACTTAGTTTAATAGGACAATCCAATCTCATCTTTCTTGGCAGATTCGGGAGGTTGTTTGGGTGTATATCGTAGAGTAAGCAGGCTACTTTAAGAAGGTTCATCCTCGCCTGGTTAGACACTCGATTAAGCCGCTAAAGCACTCAGTCCAAAGAGCTAGATTCGGTTGAGCCAAACCAACAATTTTACCCATTCCCTAATCCATTCATTTAATAATCTTAAAATTTACCAACTAAGACACTGCAATACTTTCACCGAGACCACAGAAGCAACCCTCGCAAGCACTCCATCTTCATCGGCACTGATCTCTAATATTTCTATGTTTAAGTTAATTTTTACCAATGTCATGAATTGTGTTGTATCTTAAAAGGCTGTGGGTTTTAATTTCATATTGCAATGATTTATGGTGTATTTTTAGGTTATTTCATCATAACTCCTAGAATAGACTTTTACCTTTGTTATAGATTAAAAGCCTTAGTTTAATTTTTATAGGGACCACCCCCCTTGGCTTCGCTAGGAGTAAGCCTAGACGGAGGAGTCGAGTAATCAGGTGACAGCACTTGACTCTCACTTGCTCCCAAGTACACACTGAGCGGCTTGAAGGTTTCCTGCCGCGTCCCCCCTAGGTGTGTATTAGGCGGCAACAGAGAACATTGAGTATGTGGAGGTTCCTCTAGCCTCTTTCATTAAAGAAGAGATTACGCAACTTATTGAAACGAAGGGTGTCATTCTCCCTGGAGCACAGTTTGAGTTTGAGAGAATGATCCATGATGATCCCATTGAAGAGTTTCATGAAGCATCCTTGATTGAGGACATTGTTGAGGACCCTCCTCATTTCACTTTAATAGAAAATATGGGAGATTCCGAATGTTCTCAGGTCCATTTCAATGATGATGATCATATGTATGTTCCAAAGATGATTGGACCCAAACAAAGGTTCCTAGGGATAAGTAAATGATGAGTTACGGAAACCAATGCAAGGTTAAGTGGACCTAGAAGTTAAAGTATGGTTGAAGGTGGTTTGAGAGATGACTAGTGTTTCAACCAATGTATGATTTAGGCCACATGATGAGCTAAAAAGACAAGATCTAATACCATGTATTACACAAGTGGGACCCACTTTCTTGGGATATGTGAACGACTCAAATGGGACCCACAAGGTAGACTTTAAGGGATGAAATTGGTACTAAGGGGCATATAATGAGTACATCTATGGATCTAAGTTGAAATTAGGAATACCCACTTACGGAATCTAAGGTTTGACACAATTCCCAAGGAGTGCGACTTGCTTAAGGAGGACTAGTGCCTTGTTGGATGGGTTAATGGAGTCAAAAGATAAGTCAAAGTGTAGACCGGGACAACTAGTACGCAAAACAAGTGGGCTAATTGGGATATGATGGTTGGATTTTACTAGATCTAGGGTTTCATGATATGACCCAAGCGGACCACAATCCCTTAAAATAAGGAATGCTACCCTCAAGGTAGATCGTCACAAAATGATACTCTAGACCTAGGTTTCAAGGTATGCCCGTTCCAAATCCACCAAAATCTCAACTACCCACGTCCTCAAAGTGGGCAAACTCAATCACCCAAGGAAGTGCGACCTTGCTCAAGGAGGGCTAAAAGATGGGAAAGGTGTGTCAAAACAAGTCGAATGGCCACCAAATTGTAGATCCAAGTAGTTTAGGCAATGATCTATGTGGATCTGAGTTTTAAGTAGCCAAGTAGTCCAACATGGGGTTTTAATCCCTTGAAATGTGGAATGATGCCCACAAGGTAGAAATCACCAAAGTAAGAGTCTAGGGGTAGGTTATCAAGTATGTAGATTATGAATCAAGTGGGATCTCAACTACCCATATGCTAAATCTAACCAAACAAGCCTCTCCAAGGAAGTGCAATTTGGCTCAAGAGGGCTTTATTGCCTTGAAAAGTGTGTAAATTTTAACCCAATCACCACCAAACTATAGATTCAACTAGGAATGGATGCTATAGAGGTGGGTTCTTAAGATCTTTTCAAAAACAAGGCTAGATCTAAGTAGATCTAAGAAAAACCAAAATGGGGTTTTTGATTAATTAGGGTTTGTGACCAATGAAGAGAGAATGGATGGAAAGAGGCACATACCTTGTAGATCTTACCTCAATTGCTTGTGGCCACCCTGCAAATTGATAGCATTCTCCTATGTGTATATTCAAGAGTGCAATTTTGATTCTCCAAGCCAAATCGTCCTCCTCAAGAAGCCAAATCGTCCTGCTCCTATGTGTATATTCAAGAGTGAGATCCAAGAGCTCCAACCAAAACGTCCTTCTCCAAGATAGCCAAATCGTCCTCCTCCTACAAGACAAGATCAAAGAAACAAGTCAAGTAAGATGATTATGAAAATGATAGAAAGATGTAATAGAAAGCATCAACTATGTCACGAAGATACAATAATGATACTCCATGTCACAAGATCAACCCAAGAGAGAATATGTGGATCCCTCCAACAATAACCCTCAAGAAATCGCCCTCCTCTCCACCAATTCGACTTTCCTGCAAGAAAACTAGTAGAAGCACCAAAATCCACAATGATACATAGAAGAGATACTGTATACTCAAGATGCAAGAGAATCCACAAGACAAGAGAGATATGCTCCACAAAGAAGTGTTCTATTCCAATATTCCAGAGCTCGAAAGGTGAGCTATACAATAGGGGGTCTCCTCCTTATATAGGATAATAAAGACCAAAACCCTATACCACTCTACAATACTACATCAAATGAGTGGTTGAGATTAAAAGATCTCAATACATGATCAATGGCTAATAATGAATCATAACAATATATCACATGGATCACCCAATATAATGATGACGCCCTAACTAAATGGTACAAAGTGAGGATCACGTCATCCACTAGAGGGGTAAAAGTACAAAAATCCACCTCGTAATGACTAGGACATAACATAAGAAGCACATGGTGGGGGCTAGGAGGCATCAATCCTTACTAGCTCATCCCCAAGGCACAATAAAATAATAAAATATGTCCAAGATAATATAAATGATCAAATCTGTCCTCAAAATCTGTGACAGACAAGCAGTAAAAGACCTCCTGTGATCGCTATGGGCCTACCCACATGGTGAAAACTGGCTGGAAGATAGTGGGATCACCCTGGAAGACCTCTGTGAAAACCAAGTGCCAAAACCTTGCTTCAATTGCCCAAATCGAATTACTCAGTGACCACTTTATCCCATTTTTTAACTGCCTCGGTAACTGTGAAAGTGCCAAAACTGCCTCCCAGGGCATCTGCGCTGTCCAACTGAGCCCACCAGGCTCTCCAGAAGGGGGGGTAAATGGTAAAAACAAGTGGCTGGACCACCCCCTCCTCATACAGCTCCCTAGGTGAACTGGCCTCTCAAGGCCCTTGCTGCTTAGGTTGGGAAATCAGCCCAAAATCTGGTCAACAAGTGTAAAACTGCATCAATCACTGTCAGAAGTGCCCAGAACTGAAAGATAAGTGTCTCATTGGATTCAGAAGACCCAAATCCACTAGGAATGTGTACTCATACACCATGGGTTGCCCTAATGGGCCAACTGTAGGGTCCACCATATATGGACAGTGTATAATCTGATGATCTGAAGTAATAAATAAAACTGCTGAACTGCATCAATCATCATCTGCATCCTATATCCATCATATGGCATCATCATCAAGAGTATGTGGGTCCATCAATCATCATCTATAAGCATATGTGGCCCACATCATCATGGATCCCAAGAAATGACCACAGTCAAACTAGGTTTGACTAGGTCCATATATAACCAAGGAAAAATCATATGAGTAGACTAAGACATGTTCCTCTAATCATTCTCACAGCTTAGCTCAAAGTATAACATCCATTCAGTGGCATTAATTAAGTTAGCATATTCCTTTGTTATATGAAATTACTTGCACAATAGTTTAAATGACAAACTTACCCATTGGACACATTGGACATGGTCAAACTACTAGTGAAGGATGAAGGCTAGGAACAAGGTTGAGCCAAGGGGTTGACTTGTCTAACTCAACTCAAAAATACTTTGGACTAGGAGAAGGGGAAAGCTACAAACTCTGTGCTGGACAAAATAACACGGGGAATGGTTGTGCCTCACAAATGGATAAGTTGTTTAGAGAGTGCTTATTCAACTTAGGCATCATGTCTACATCAAGTTGATCCAGGTTCATTAGGATCATTCAATTTCATTTCATGGCCTTTTTGGCCTACATAACCCTTCGGATCTCAGGTGTGCTGATAAGCACAACTAGTTGCAGCTTGCATCCATGGCATGTTTTCATATACATATAAGGTAGCAATTGTTTAGATATAGCTTTTAAGAACCATTGCTTTTTGGACCTTTCATATACTCTTCGAGGAGTACTTTTAGCAGTTCATCGCTCTTGCCCTTTTTAGTTTCCATGGGCGAATTTATAAGTTTCCATAAGTAGTACATGAGCTTTTAATTTTAGCCAACAACATCTCAAGTGACTAGGGGGAGTTCGAGCCAATGCCAAACATCGGGACAACCGACTAGAATGATTTAGGCCTATAATCCAACTCACCAAAGGCAAGTTTTGTCACCAACTCAGAGCCGAGACACTAAACATACAGGGATGCGGTCCAAACACAGAGGTAGAAAATAAGGAAGTCCTCAGTATCAGAAAGTCAAATAAGACAGGTCAAGGTTTAAAGTCAAATAAGGAAAGTCATGTATGGATGGAGTCAAGTGAATTTGGAGTCTAAACTAGCAGACAACTGGTGTCAGGAAAGACCATATCTATGTAAGGTGGTAAACCAGTGAGTTTTGTCAAACAACCTAAATGTGCAAGTAAATGTCCATTTTATAATTTAGAGTTCATTTTAAACAGTTTGCCACATCAGGAATAATATACCAAGCAGATGCTGTGAACATGACTAAATCAACAAGATAATAATCCACAGTCAATGATAAAACATCCTTAGGTCATATAACATCATCACAATAATAATCATCATATATCATCTGAAACACTGCTGCAATACATCTCTAGGCACTAAACTGAAACTGTATGGGATAAAGGGTCACATCAGTCATCAAATCTGAACTCTCAAGGCTCAGCCTTGACACAAGGTCTAACATAAGTCTGAATAATACATTGCTCTGATCATGAGTGATCTCAAGATATACAATCATCATAGCCAAGCTCCGAATAATGGAAGCTCTGGAATGTGCAGATATCTGCTAAACAAGAATAGTAGCCTTGCTACTATGGTGTGATAACACACACGTCCCGCAGTTGGAGCCAGATGTTACCACCTAAAGTTGCACTTTAGTTGGACTTTTATGAGCCGCCAGTATTGCACAATTACTTGTGCTCTTTCAAAGTTCAGAAGTTTCAAGTTTTCCTTTTCAGGGCTCCCTTTTTTAATTTTTGTAATGCATGACCATGCCCCACGGGGTTTGTAATAAGTTTGTTAGCATGGTGGTCTTTGAGTGACTCGGTTCTCTAGGAATTGACAACCAAAGAAGGTATTCCAAGGAGTTTTTTCCCTTGTCGATTATGCTTTGCCTTTAGCCGAGTATAATCGATGAGTTTTTCTCTTGCACCTCCAAAGCTGGAATGCCCAAAGTGGTGGTTTGGCCTTAGGGGTTTATTAGAGTCCATTTTGTAACATGCATAAACATGTTAGACGCTAAAATATGTCATTTGGTCATGTACTAGGTCCCCCAGAAGTTTCAGTCAACTCCGAGAAAAATATTTTTTTCACATTTTTAAGCCATTTTTAATGGTTTAAATGAAAAAATTCAAATGGTGATAAAAGTGTGATCCGAAGTCGGAATTTGGCGCACGGATGCTCATTTTCACACTCAGAGCATCCTCTTTACCTTGGTACACGGTCTTCCTATGTTTCGGGCGACTGAAACGCCCCGTGGAGCAGTTTTGCTTATCAGAGCTTCAAAATGGCACTTTAATGCTAAAAGAGCATCAAATTGCACCATAGCCAAAAGTTAAAAAATGTAAAAAATGCATTTAACACATGCCAAACTGACATAGCATTAAGTCATTTGGATAGGCGACTACCTTAAAAAGATAAAGCGGGTGATTTAAAAGGTCGAATGGTAAAAGAATTAAAAGTCAACAAGTATCATATAATGAAGGGTGCGCACTCCACCTTCACGTGGGCCAACCGTACGGAATTGGTGAGGATAAGTTAAATGGTGGGAGCCTACCTGATTGGGAGGTGGCATAACCCATGTGCTTCACCTTCCATTTTAAGCTCCAATCGGAACCATCACCCCACCATCCAACGTAAGCAAAGAAACATCAAGTGCGCCCTCTCCATATTCACGTGGGCCAACTGTACACGGAATTTGGATTTGGTTGTGATAGGTCCAAAGGTGGTGGGCGCTAACCTCTTGTGAGGTTGCATGGCCGACATGATAAGCTTCCATTTAAATCAACCAATCGGAACCCAGCCCAACGTTCATTCCAACGCAGCAAGGAAACATCAAGCTCGCCATCCACATTCGCATGAGCTGCCTTCACAACATGGCTGCTTCCATTTTTGGTTGATTTTTTCCAAGTGAAGTGGTGCATCTCCATTGGCTATGAGCTAACTTGCTCTACAATCAAGGAGCTCACCCTCCTTAGGGTTTTGCACCCTAGTTGGTTTTCCTTATTCTATAAATTGAGGAGATGAGGTCCATTGTTATGATCGAAAGGTGAAACCTCTGCTGACATTGTATTGTAATATTGTTTATTGAGTTAATAAGAAGGATTTGGTGGCTTACCCTGTTGTTGTCCTTTGTTGGATTTGGGGTGCTTTGATAACATGAGGTAACCTGTATCTTTTCTATTTCATGCTTGCAATTGTTGGGATCCATTTGTCCTTTAAAGGGAAGTTATCTTTCATAAGGAATAGTGAGTAATGCTTTATAGGTTGCTTACTTTTGTCGATGATATTAGAATGCTAGAAGTAGTATGATTTCTTGTTTGAATCTATTGTTTTTCAAGTTTTCTATTGTTCATTTACACATATGCTTTTAATCCTCTTTACTAGTTTTGTTGTGATTTTGCAGGTTGCTTAAGCTGGAGGATGTGGTGAGCATGTTATCTCTATACTCCACCCAATAGATTCGATCAAGACACTCGATTCCACCGGTGCATCAGGAAAGAGACTCCATTGCCCATCTTCAACTCTCAACCCCCATCGGTTTAATCTTCTTCTGATCCAAACTTCTTCTACTATCTTTGGTTACTGGTTACTTGTCTTAAGATTTACATTCTATCAAGCAAATCTAAAAGTAGATCTGATTTATTAGATCTTGATTCTTTTAAAATATAAATTTAAAGTCTAGATCTAATTTTACAAATTTTCCTTTTCAAGCTTGTTTTCTCGTAAAATTTAGAGTTCTTGAAAGGAAAAATTTGTGTTGGTTGAATAGTATATTTGGCTAATTTAAGAGCTTGATATTGGCTTCCCCAAAAGCGCAAGCCAAGATACCGAGAAACGAACTTTCTAGTTCGTGTTATTGGTTTATTTTTATTTGCTTTTCATTATTAGTTTTCATAGTTTTGTTTTGGACATATTTTGCAAGTGTAGCCAAATCACTTTCTGAGTGTTTTGGCCATTACATGACAAAAAGAGCTCGCGGGTTTTTTGGTTCTGCACATAAGAAATAAATTTAAAATCAATTAAAGACTCAAAAAATTGTCAAAAAACATTCTTTTTACTTACTAGTTTAGCTAGATTTCATTTTTGCATTTTGTAGCATTGTCAGAACACTCTTAAAGTGTTTCTGATTATCATTTCTAATCAACATTCGCTCGCTGGTCTGTTTTGTTTTCTTAATAGGTTGGAGCCAAGAAATTCACAAGAAAGACATTTGGAAGCTCCCATAACCATTTGGAGAACCCCCTTCAAGCACCTTCGCTTTCCATATTTTATTGTAAACTGTCTTGTTCCCTAATGATAAAGGGCAAGCAGTAGTTCTATGAATTTCTTGATTGTAATCGAAAGAATAAAGAGAGCATAGCAGGCAATTCCAGCGCTTGACCCGAATCCCCAAGGGGGGATTTACACACTTTTCTTTTTCTTTTTCTTTTTGCATTTTTTCTAACTCTTTTCATTTTAGATTAGTTTTATTTGAGCAGTAGTAATTAACCAACTCACTCAAGCACACAACGTCCAATGAGGACTCATTTATCATTTTGTTATATGCTTATGTGTTTTATTCAATCATATAACTGTTCTTAAAATCTGACTCTAAAATTAACCCCTTGCTCTACCAAAGTACTCCATCACTTTGTGGTGCGAGGAAAATATATTCTTGGGTTGTAGCTTAGTTAACCATCCACTCACACATTTTAATAAAACGAACCACACCCCAAACTCAAAGTTTGCTCTTGACCGATGCAGCTTAGTCAGAACAGTTGGTTCAATCAGAAACGGGTGCAAGGTACTTAGTTTAATAGGACAATCCAATCTCATCTTTCTTGGCGGATTCAGGAGGTTGCATGGGTGTATACCATAGAGTAAGAAGGCTACTTTAAGAAGGTTCATCCTCGCCTGGTTGGACACCCGGTTAAGCCGCTAAAGAACTCAGTCCAAAGAGCTAGATTTGGTTGGGCCAAACCAACAATTTTACCCATTCCTTAATCCACTCATTTAATAATCTTAAAATTTACCAACTAAGACATTGCAATACGTTCGAATTTTTGTGATTGTTGTCAATTTTCAAACTTTAACAAATTTTCACATTAAATTAGAGTAACTTAAAATCAACCAAGTAAAACAAAATTTAACGTCGTGGTCCAATCCAAATATTGGGCCATTGACTCTCTCAGGATGTGGTAACATTTTTGTTTTCATTTTGCAGACTGTATACTTTTTCACTACAATATTGTTATCTTTTGCAAAAAAGTAAATCGGATACTAACCCACTACCTCGATAGTATAGTAATTAGAAAACATTTACTCGTTCAGTTCTCTACAATCAAAACATCCCCTTGCATTCCTGAAGTAAGGTTTCAGGACAAGGGCTTGCCCGAAAAGAGATGCTTGGGGCATAAAAAGTAAAAATTTTGTTCAAAAAACTTTTAAAATAAACAAGGCTCTGTCCCGAGTATGCTTTGGATCACTGCAACTATGTCTGAACATGCTGATCAAACCAGAAAGGGGCTTAGTTACTAGTAATTAGTCTAACACTTCCCAATAAACCACCCATATACGAAAATCCGGCGTATCGATTTTTTGGCATAGTGTGGGCAAATTTCTCAAAGGAAACGGGAACTACTGGGTAGCGACCTCAGGATACCGTTAGACTATACCCTCGTTTGGTATAGTGTTGAAAACCTCCCAGAGACTTCGATCCAGCCCACATGTCTGAGTGAGAAGCCACCTTGCCAGAATCCGGACATATTTCCAGTACCTTATGTTATATTGGAAATCCTCTCATCCATAATAAAAAAAACTCATTACCACATTAATTTTAAAATTAACCAAGAACATTTGCACAACATTTTCTTTTCCAGCATTACAATTTTGACTCCATTTTTCAGCACTGATCTCTCTTACTTATCATTGTAGATTATATTTAATTGTTATCATGTGTTGAATGATTTGACAATCATGTTTAATTTATATGATGTTTAAGTCTTTATGCTATTACGCTTTCAAGTTATATTGCAAATATCTTGTATCAATTTTATTATTATAAAATTCCTAAAAAACTAACTCATCCACCATAACTAGCTTAGCTTAATCAACTTTAGCAACTTTAGGGTCCACCCCCCTCGGCTTCGTTAGGAGTTTTCCTAAACAGAGGAGTCAAGATTCAAGTGACAATACTTGACTCAAGGCTTGCCCCCAAGGACACACTTTGTGCCATGTGGCTTGAAGATTTCTGCCACGCTAACCCCAGGTGTGTTTCCGGCGGCAACAAGCCCCATCAAGGTTGGTTTTCTCCATTGGGGTTTCCAGGATAAATCTATGAGTCTCTTGTGTGATTGCTTATTATTTGGTCAAAGTTGTCAAGAGATCCGTAAGTGCTTTCAATTATAAGTCTACTTTATATGTGATCTTCTCTGGCATAGAGAAGCGGGGTTTGTTTGGCTTATAGAGAATCAAGGCCATTGAGATCTCAGGGTTCCTAGATCGAGTCGTGACATCTGGGATAAATTAACAGTTGTCCACTTCTTTAACACGTGGAAATATAATTTCCAGCAAGCTGTTTTGCAGATCTGAGATTGGTTTTGCAGGTTAAAGTTTATTATTTCATTTCATATCATTCAGGATGTCCCTTGGACCTCCTGTGTTAGCATGCACTAGCCCAAAGCGTAGAGGTGCCAGATTGTGGTGACAATGATCCAATTCTTAGTTACATTGTTACCTGACAGTTTCAAGAGCTAGCAGGCCAAACTTGCAAATCAAGTAGTTGCTAAATATTTCATCCTTAGAAAGCAATAGAGATTCAGATTCTGATGCCGAGTTTGATGTGTTTTTTCCTCTAGCACGTGTTGGAAGAGGAAATACAGCCGTGCACAATACTTGATGTATTTTTTGGAATTCTATAATATAAGACTATTTTTCACAAAAAATACACGTGAGAGAAAATAAACTCTTCTAAGTTGCAATAATTAATGAGAAAGAATGAGTGAAATAAGGAGATGCATGAGGTATTTATAACAGTCCATCCTGATGTCCTAGCCAGCCCTAATCAATAGACAGTTAACGTCGGTGCCCTGATTAATACATCTCCAAGGTAATTCAATGCCCCCCTTCGCCAACCTACCAATTTAATGTTGATATATTTAAAGTCCCACTATCAACTCCAGTTTAATGTTGATATACTTTCTATGGTTTTTGGGCCTTGTCATAATTAAACTATGGTCTTAGGCCTTACCATAATTAAATTATGTTTTGGATCCTTTATTTTATCATAATTAATAACCAAAAACATTTAGTGCAATTACATACGATAGAATTCACATCAGCATTCTTACTAGTATTATGTATACAAGTATCCAGGATGTAACAAAACAATTTAGCCTTTATTAAAAAAAAAATTATAAGTTTGAAATGGTTTACAACGAAAGAAATTCCTCTATAATTGATATACTATTAGCAACCAAACAAATTCATGATCAAATACATACATTATTGCATTCCAAGTTACCATTATCATACAAGTCATCTATTATTCACTTACATTATTATAGCATCAAGTGAAAAAATGGACATGATAATTCCATGACTCTCGTATCTCATTAGATTCATTCATGACAATCTCATTGTATTATAAATTGGTACCATAATGGTATGCTTTGACAACACTCACTACCCTACTATGTTGGGACCTTACTCCTTATATAGTTACAAATCCTAGCTCCATAATTAGTTGGACGGAAATGCAAACTCTCTTAATTGTAAATGCCAATAATGTAACCCTCAAAATAGATACAATAATGCAATATGTTATATAAGTGTACCTGTGGTAGGTGTGGATTGTTCTTTCATGAAATGCATTAATCGAATGCTCAACACAACCAGCCTCATTCAATGTATCTGTGTGAATGGTCACCTATAACAGGGAAAATAAATATTATATGTCCATTGAAATCATTTTTAGTAGAAATCTTGAAAGTCCAAAACATTATTTACCTGTACATCATACATATCAGCCACAGTTAGACATGTGTCAATAGCAGCAGGAGTGCTTCCCCAATCTTCATGAAGCTTGAATCCTATAGCTCCAGCCTTGATAATTTCATCTAAACCCATTGCACTAGAAGTGTTTCCCTGAGTTTGACATCCACAAAAAATTACAATCAAGAATAGCACTCTTTGACTTTGATCCCTCTCTATTTTATACTTGTGGAAGATGATATTATTTGAGCTTTCACACACTTCAGTAACATTGAATTTTTAGATTTATAAAACATGCTACATTAATCAAAATGTTTTGTCGATAGTTATTCCATTACATTGCTAAGACAAAACCATTGGGTATGAGTACAATATATAGCTATATTCCCATGGCACCTCTTGGTGCAGATATAATAGAGCACTAAGCTAGTAGTAACGATCCTAAGCATTAACTAAATCAGTTATCAGCTAGGAATGAGAAATGACAAGGATGGGCCTTTAGAACTGCATCTGATGATTTAAGCTATCATATGGTGTGTACTATAGAATGGGGTATGATTAACCACCATAGGTTGCTGTATGGATTCCAAAGTGGGAGCAAAAAATGGATCTGTGGTATAAAAGATATGTCAATTAGGCTCCAAAAAGAGAGAGCTTTCAAAATCCAACCATGAGTTCAAATGAGGAAGAGGCTCTCTTTATATAGGAGAGTAGCTCAACTTCCTTTACAATAAAATAATCATTTATTCCTATATCTAGCCTAAGGTGGAGTAAATAATGACAGAAACTCCACTACTCAACTTACAATACATGAAATGAGTGGTCAATTGCCACATATACAATGCAAAAGCTACATAAGGCCGCAAGAATGAGCTTCCCCCCTTTTAAATGATGGGCACAAGCTTGAAAAAGATGCCAAAACAGCCTCCAAAGGCCAGCGTTCCACAGAAAAATGTCTCCAACAAGCATGAGTTAGAACGAAGAATCAAGATCTAGGGTTGTAGCCCTTGGATCCCTTCCACGATGCAAACAGTCACCATAGAACATGTGAAACAGTCCTCAAACTAGGATATAAATCTGCTTCCAAGGTGGGCTGTCTCAACAAACTTTCAAAGAACTGGAAGTAAACCACCTCAACAAGGAAAACGTCCCCCACAAAGAGATGAATAACTCCAAAGAAATGTCCCTCAACATAGCACTCCAATGAGGATGTGTCCACAATGCACATAGCAATCAATAAGAGATGTACTCCATGGCCAAAGGAAGAAGACCAAAAGTACAAGCCGCCAAATGTGACCTAGGAGACCACCAAAGGGCTGAATGATCCATAACCATCAAATGAAGATCGTTCTCCAATGAAGACACCTACAAGTGTGGTTCCAAAGACCTAGATGCATGGTTTCCAAAGATGAAGTGTGGCCACCCCTGAAAAAGTGCACTCTGCTAAACAATATGAAAGATCCACAAAGAATGATAGGATACCCTAGGCCTAGGGTTCACCCATCCTAAATCAGCTCCAATGTGACAAAATGTCCTCCAAAGGAGATGGCCTGCACTCTGTTCACCATATCAGTCCTAGCTGTGTCAAAACAACCCTCAAAATGGTGCACAAGACTCCTCGAAAGGAAAATGGTCCTCTTCAAATGACCTTTCCGCAAGTGTACTACTTGAATAGAAGACCTCTCATCAATAATTGCTGCTGTTATTTTGCATTTAAATAATTTTCCATTTCTGCAAAAGTAGAGTAGAAATAAAACCGTCTTCGTCGCCACGAAGTATGCTCTCACCTTCACCCAAAGGCAATTTTGTTGATTAGTGGAGGTTGATCAGAAAGTGACGCATAAGATTGACCATCAATATATTTTTCATTTATAAGTTTTGTATTTCAATTTCATAAGACTCTTGAACTTAGTTGAAAAGCAAGTCAAGAGCGCTCTTTGTCGGAGGGTCGATGGTTACTAGCTTCAAATTTGAATAAACTACACTGCGTATGCTCTACCCACCAGCAGTTCGTCTGAGTTGTAAGATACCAAAAGCAGCCGGAAGCACTTTTTAATTCTCACATTTAACTTAATCAGTCACCTAATAAAATTAACTACCCACAAGATAGTGAAAATCCGACACTTCGAAACTAGGCTTTGGTGGGGAAGTTTTGCCTGGGGACACTAGGTAGCTGTACTCCGAGCTTGGAGCACCGTTAGACTACATCCTTGTTGGTGTAGTGTTGAACACGCGCTCATGCTATTGACAGTCCAACAAGTCCTTGTACAGAAGCACCAATCTCTAGATTTCTGGACATTCCTCTCTGTCCCTTTACGGTATATCGAGAGTTTCCCTTCTTTCCCCTAATCAAGATTCATTTTAATAATTTAAAATCAACCAAGAGACAATTGCACAACATTTTATTTTTTTCAGCATTTACAAATTTCACACTGTGTTTGACTCCATAAGGCACTGTTCCTTGCACTTTTCATTTGCTTTTTATCAATATCAAGTATTTGTGCATCTTTATAATTCACAGTGATTTATCTGAACTTATGCTGGTGAAAGCTTTCTTCACTATTGTTTCAATTACATCATGAACTTTTAATAAAAAAACTCCCAAAAACATTAATAAACAACCCATCACTTAACTGGAAGACCCTAACAACCTTAGTAACTTTCCATAGGGACTAGCCCCCTTGGATTTCATTGGGAATTTTGCCTAAACGGAGAAGTCAAGAATCAAGTGACATACTTGACTCGAGACTTGCCACCAAGGGCACACCGAGCGGCAGCATAGATTTCTGCTGCGAAAAAGACGGTGTGTAATCCGGCAGCAACATTTTTGGCACCGTTGCCGAGGATAAATCTTTCTATTCTTGGGTACGACTTTTGATTTTCACCCTTTTTTGTTTTTTTGCTTTTTTTGATGAATCCTTAGATCTAATCTTTGATTTTTCATCTAGCGACTCCACTGACCTTTTTTCCTTTTTCATAACATTTTTCAAAGTAAAAAATATTTGTGAGTGTTTTAAAATGTATATATTTTTCTCACATGGCGACTCCAGTGAAGGGATAAAATCCTTGTTTCTCATAATTTGTTGAGACTTGTTGTGTGTTGATGAGCCCATGCAACACAGTAAATCTTTAAAAGCTCATTTTTTCAAGCAAAGCTCCTGATACAGTAGCAGACACATTCCATGGTCATTTCAAATATATGCTCCTGATCACTTAAATATGGATGATGAAGAGTCTGATGATGAATTTTCTCCTATTGACTTCTCAAACATCTCGGGTTTCCCTAATTATCATACTGGTAGAGATATATCTGATCATTTACCAACCTTTTGGGGAAATGGTGATTCAGAAACACAACATATCTTATCCTTTCTCAAGGTCTTGGGCGATTTCAAAGTTCTATATGAAGATAACATGATGGAAATGTTTGTTAGCACCTTACATGGAGATGCTTGTTATTGGTGGTATAATGGTCTCCCGGATAAATGTATTACCTCTCTGTCGAGCTTCCTTAGAATATTTTTGAGGCACGCACATTAGAGGATTTGGTATGGATGCTTTGGACAGTATCCTTGAGAAGTTTCTTCCCATTTACATACCTTGGATAGATTATCATGAGGAGGACCCTAGGGCTCCTTGCCTTGTCATAGTGGAAAACAGAAGATATTGGGAGATGCCTCTAGATTATTACAGTGACGAAGAGACTGGGTAGCTTATTCAAATAAATCATGCCTTTATCCATCAAGCACAGTGTGACCCTATTGAAGAGATTCATGAAGGTCCAGTTATTGAAAATGTTATTGAAAGCCCTCCTCAGGCCACCATAACATAAAACATTGAAGATTGGGAGTTTTCTCATATTTATTTCAGTGATGATGAACAAATTTGCACTCCTAATCCACCTCCAGAAGAAACCATTGCAGAAGCCCATGTTGAAAATCATGAAGATGTTTGCAATGTATATAATGACAATAGTTTGGAAGGTTTTCTTCCTTATGACCTTTTTTCTGAAAAAGAGGATTATGAGTCTGAAGAAGGGAATGATGCGCTTGAGACTTTTCCAAGCGTAATTGAAAATCCATACATAATATAGTTCAGGAAAGGAAGCTTAAATCAGAAACTCTTGATGATTTTATTGAGAAACCCATTTATGAGATTTTCACAGAAAGCCTGGATTTTGAGACCTTGGAAAATCTTTGCATGGAGAAGGAACATGAAATTTTTTTTCAGTATGAGCCATGCATGAGCATCAACCATGAAGACCTGAAGAAGCAGTGTAATGAAGAGTCAGATCAGACACACCTAATTGAGGAGCAGTCACAGCAATTGTCTCCGTATACAGAGGTCCCTTATAATGTGGAGCAGCTTGGGGTTTATGCTTTCACAGAAAGTTACTATCAGAAGAACCCTTCAGATCGTTATGATGAGGTAGTTGGTCTGACTTATCATTCAGAATTTTTTCTCAGCCCTATCCAATCATGGATGGAATAAAGGGTCACGTCAGTCATCAAATCTGAACTCTCAAGGCTCATCCTTGACACAAGGTCTAACATAAGTCTGAAAAATACACTGCTCTGATCATGAGTGATCTCAAAATATAAAGTCATCATAGCCAAGCTCTGAATAATGTAAGCTCTGGAATGTGCAGATATCTGCTAAGCAAGAATAGTAGTCCTGCTACTATGGTGTGATAACAGCGCCCTTACGGAAATGTGTGTGGAATAGACTCCAGACAAGTTCCGGCTCACGGCCTGATTAATAACTTGAAGGCAGATCTTTTCTCGTGTCTGGATATATCCACCCTCATGGATGTAGTGGTGATTGACCTCCCGCCCGTCTACAACATGCTCCAGTCCAAGAAGTGGGCTGCTAGTTTAGGAGGACATTTATAGATGGACTTATCCTACGCCTCCATTCCAGACCCTAATGGGGTCTTAGTGAGGGTGTTCGGGAACCCTTCTACGAGGGGCACATTGAGGGTATGGAAGATGCCATGCAAAGGACATACGGAGGATGTGAGCCATGTCAGGAGGGAATGTTTATGGCCTTTGGCAACGATAGGGAGGATATTGATGACAAGGCCAGGTCAGGGCATCAGTTTGAACGGTGGCTCTCTAGCCCCGGGTTACACTCATCTGAGGATGATTCTGAGGAAGAGTGCATCCACCAACTCAACCATGAGGACCTCATGAGTGAGCTGACCCCACCCCCCGAGCGACACGAGCCTATGGAGATACGAGAGGGAGCTCCTAGGCGTCACCCTCATCCTTCAGGCCCCCGGGATCAGTTGGCCCAATTGTACCTAGATGACTTTTCCACCACGATAAGTCAGGAGTTGGAGCCTTCACTGTTGGTTGAGTTTGGGGCGATCATGCATGAGTTTCCCGCATATAGGGAAGAGGGCCACCGGATGGAGGGACTTAGAGAGGACACTCCCCCTCCTCTTGCGGACTGGGAAGTCAGGGGGATGCCGCCCCCGGAAGAGAGAAGCTTCAGGACGATCCCTGAGATGCTGCCCATTATGAATGACAATCTCAACAGGCAAGCCAGAGGCCTTCCCCCACACTACTGGTGGGAGGAGCCATCTTCCCAGAATCTCCCTGAGGAGAGGAGCAATGTGTCTGATCAGATCTTTATCCAGGATTTCTCCCTTCCCACGGATACCACGGGAGAGTTTGAGCCATTACCGATAGTCACCCCACCTCCCTCCCCTCGTCCGCACACTTTCTCGAGCTTTCTGTTACCGGTTGAGATCCCTGTTCCATCAGGAGAAGGGTGTAGCACTCATGTTGCCTCTTCACCCTCAACCCACCCATCTACCAGGAGCCTGTCTGCCTGTCTGCCCAGCCTCCGGATTTTTGGACCATTGGCGAGACCGAGATAGGCATTTCACACTCTAGGCCCTTTGATCCCCGGTCTAACCCGGCCCCTGTGAGGGAGGTGACTCGGGAAGTTTTGATAGGAGAAGTTGCAATCCCACTTGACGGTGGCTCCCATAGATTTGTCTCTCATATTAGCCGTAGGGACCACCACCCTGACGATGGTGGAAATGCCAATGTGTCGGTATTCCGGGATATAGGTGTAGACCCTCCTTCGATGAATAGGAGGAGCTTCGCTACGGGTGACCAGGTTGTCATACCAAGTCACGTCTTTCATCACATGACTGGCAACCACAACGGGCTTCTTGTGGGTCCTTTTAGAGTCGAGATCTGCGATAGAGACGCATACTTTCTATCTACCGAGGATGGACACTACTTCTCCGTCCCTGTTGGCGGTCACCATCATCAGGGATATGTTCTCGGGTCCACCCGGGGAGATATTCCCTGACTTCGAGCCTTACCCTTCCCCCTTTTTTGTGGCTAATAAGGTCTCGAGAGCAGCAACCAGTTGTCCTTTTCCTTTGATTGCCCCACCTTTGCTTGACAACCGGTTGCCCCCTTTTGTTTTGGTTTTCTTTTCTTCTCACTTTTTGACACCATGTCCCTTTTTCTAGTTTGTTTTTCGTTATTTTCACCCTTTACACCTTATGTGTAGGCTTAATAAAATTTAAAATTTTGTAGTATACATTTCATTATTGATAGATTTCCCTTTCAGCATTTGTCATTTTGTTTATATTTCTGCTGGATTATATATATATATATATATTGTATGTCCTAACGAGCGGTCTGTAGAGATTGGTATAGCGTCTGCATTTTACAGGGATAGGTACATCTATGATGATGATGCAGATAGCATGTATGTGCATGCACTTTGATGATGATGAGAGGGGTGCTACAGACCAGAGATTGTGTGGTCGGGGACCATACTACATTTTCTTTTTCCAGATCAGAGACCATATGCCTTCAGAAGGGGCATGCATTGTGTTTAGATTGCCCCGAGCAGAGATATCAGAGAGGACAGATGGTTTTGTATTGGTCCAGACATACTACAGAGCAGTTGCCACAGGGGCACCCTTCCTTGCCAAGCTTTGCATGATTCCATTTGAGAGAGTTGCTTTGCCATATTCTGATGAGAGTACTACAAAGTATTGTTGGTTTGCCACTTATTGCCCGGATTTAGTAGAGATCCAATGTCAGAGATAGCTTCAGCAGCAGGTATATGGTATGGCAGGTATAGCACTTTATGGTTTATTGCACATGTTGTTGTTTAGACTTGTTTATTTATGATAGTACACGGACTTGACATATGATGTTTGATGTGGTGATCTCGGTTGTTTATTATGATGTGTATGGCCCTGAGTGATGTCAGTCCACCCCATTTTAGCAGACTCATGTATATGCACACTGGTCCCTACCCCACTATCGGTATAGACTTCGTCATTTCGTCCTCCTTGGCAGCTAACCTTGGATCCACTTGTCACTTCCTTCCATCCATCTGACTCATTCATGATGATTTTTCCCGACTTGGACCTTGATTTGTGGCCTTGAGGATCCCCTTCCCCATTGACCTCTGAGTATGCCATGATTCCTTGTCTTTTGTGCCTCGGCTCTTTAGTGTGTGAGATGCATTCTCAAACCTGGGATTTGCTCCTGTCAGTTGCCCCCGATGTTGCAATGCAGTATAGAATTGTGTAGACTCATCGGGTGTTCCCCATTGGTCATCGAAGCATGTTCACTTGCCCCCATTACTTTGCACTATGAGCACCTTGATTATATCTTTTGAGATATGTATGTAGCCCAAAAAGAGCCATGAAATGTAATGAAATGAAGAAATGTACAAGAAGCCAAAAAGGCTATGTGAAATGTAAAATCAAGCCAAAAAGGCTAAGTATGAAAGTCAAATGTAAAGTCCATGCAATGTGTTTTTGAACACACACGAACACAGGTCAGCCATATATATCAGCATTGTAGTAGTTATTTCCTCACCTAGTCCTGCGGGGCAACGAGGTGAGATGGAGTAAAGGACAGCTATGCGAATTGTCCCCTAGAGTCTCAAGTTATGGTTTGCTGGACACCTAGTCATGGCGGCTCTAGAAAAGATCCTCACGGAGTCTTCTGAAGGCACGGATGTGAGTTTCAAGGTGCATGTTAGATGATCAGTGGTGGTTTCCCTGCACTATACCCATTTGTGAGGCACCGCCCTTCCCTGTGTATTGCCATGGTATGCTTATGTCAGTGGGTCCCACTTTCCTTGTTTATCCGAAGGGTCACATGGTCTTGGTCCTCGTCTTCCTGTATCCTTCACCTTGTTTATCCACCTCACCTAAAGTTAGCTAAGTGTTCAAGTTTATAAGTTGTGCATAGCATTGAGTCTTTTTGGAGGTGGTGGGCCCACCTCACCCGGGGCCTGTGTTTATTGAGGTATTTTTGTTTTGATCACCATGTCGGCATTATATTGTTTTAAGTAATGTACTAACATAAATAAGGAAGCCTTGATGCTTCATGTTGCTTACAGGTTTTCAGCCATTGCCATTTTGACCAGATTTGACTTGGTCAAACTAGGTTGACTAGGCCAAAAATGGGCCCAAAAAAAAGTTGCAATCAAGATTTTGATTTTGGTCATTTATTATATCTTGGGGTCCCATATGCGCCTCCAAGTGTCAGAATTTGAAGAAGTTGAAGCATTTGTGAGATTTTTAACTATTATGGGTCACCAGGGACCTGTTTTAATTAAAAATCTTGGATTTTAAGCAAACAGTGCCTAATTGATGGATTGGGGTCGTTCAAGTGACCATGTCTACTATATTTGGGGTCTACGATCGCATTGTAGAAGACGGTTCGTCAATCTGGGCAATATAAGTGGGTCAAAAGCCCAAATTACATCTTCAGCAATAAATTAATATGGAAATCAAAATACGGCAAACGTAACTATGGAAAATGGCAAATGCAAAGGTTGGCTAATACAAGGGGGCCTCCTAAGGTAATTTTACTATGTTTGGACATTCTATTTATGTTGTGGAGCCCTCATTTTTCCCAGCTCATCACATGGGACAAATTTGCCCATAGAGGGGCGTTTTTGACTTGGCAAAACTCCATATTTTTGGGTTTTTATGTATTGAGACTATGGTTTAGTGGTATTGGGGGCTAAAACAGCCCATAGGCACCCCCCAACCACCTTTTATATGTATTTTATGGGCCCCACGAAGGGCCCCCATCCTCCACATGGGCGCTGGAGGGCAATTCGCCCCCCCCTCACTAGCTTAGATCTCCACCATTCGTTTGGGTTGGGAGAGAGTCAATCCCAACCATCCATTATGGAGGGAATTAGGGTTTATTGAGAGGCTTTCTCTACTTAAGAGAGGATCTCTCTCATTTGGAGGTCTTCTTGGCATTTTGTAAACTTGAGATTTGTGAATAGAGAGACAATTTCTTCCGAGCTACTTGTGAATATGGTGATGGAATGTTATGGTGTTGATTATTAGCTTATTTCCTGTGCATTGTTGAGTATTTTTGTGGTGTCTCCATCCTTCCTTGGCCAAACGAATTGCAGGTGAAATCGACCACTTGAGGGGGACGCAGCTCTTGAGCTAGCAGCTCCACGTTGTGCTCTCTCTTCGGGATTTTAACAAGGGAAGTAAAATTACACTTGTTTCTTGCTTTCCTTCATTATTTGTCGTTCATTTGTTGATGATTCTTTGTTATTTTCCAAAGTTACTGACTTATCTCTCTCTGGCGGGTACAAGGGCGAATTGGGTCAACTGGCTGCACCAAAAACGCTAGGGGAAAATGCACTACTACTCAGCATTTGGTCTTCGGGATTTGTCTTCAACACCAAACTCCTCTATCTCTATCAGTCCAGGTAGGAAATCCTTGCTTGTTTCTCATATTTCCATTTCCATTGTGAATGTTAAGCTGCAAACAATAAAATAAACCGTTAAAACTTGTTTTTCTTTCTAAACCCGCTTATGAAATGTTGTTAAATGCTTAAATCTAAAGTTTCACTTTGATTAGACTCCTTTTGCCCATAGAACTAGCACTGGTCCATTTGGCAAAAACGCCCTCCTTGGGCGTTTTTCTCTTTCTGTCTAGCTAGGTCATTTTGGGGTTGTGGGTAGTTTTGTTTTGGGTTTAAATCATCATTTTATCATAAGAAATCAAGCTACTATTTGCTGGAAGTGCATTTAAACATTAATTTATCGCTGCCCTAGGTCTACTAAGCCATTGAGTCAGTCTTCTCCCTTGGGCAGAATTCCATCTATTGATCACTTCTAGTTTGTTTACATCCTTAGTTGATTTTCAGCCACTTAATTACTCATCTAATCCATTTTATTCATCACAGTTGATTGCTGGTCACATTCCATTCACATGCTTATTTCATACTTGTGTCCAACCATTGGCTGAAATTGAGCTTAGGATCCATCTGATACTCACCTCTTGTTTACATCTTTTTATCTTCTTTGGGGGTTTGGGTGTGTGATTTGTTGCTTAACCATCACTGGTTGAGTGGGGTCTCCCCCTAACTTAGCTACTTGCCTCGTCTGAAGTGACAAACTCCTTGTTTGGTGTGACTACCGTTCCTCGAATGGTGGACTTGGCACTTGCTGGTTACACCTACCTGGCTGCTCACCCTCTACCATCCCTGATGGGATACCTTCCATTAGCAACTAGAGTTAGTGTGATAACAGTCACCCTATGTACTCTATCTGCATAGTTTGATCTGGTGATTTAGCTTAGATCTTCCCTTTCAGGTTAGATTAGGGTCTCCCCCTTTGCTAACTTGGGCTTTGGTGGCATAAAGCAAAGAGTGTTTCAATTGGGATGACAACCTATCCATGCGAGAATCGAGACCCTCTTAAGTCACCTCTTCGGTTGTCTGGCTCCTCTACCATCCTGAATAGGATCATCCAATAGGGGCAAGTACAAGTTGTGTGATAACAGAAGGAATCTGAAATTTCATTCCAATACAAATCTTCTCCATTGCTAAAGTAATTATACACAAAAATAAATATACCAACAGGATGATAGATTTGAAAATTCTAACAAATAATGATACCTTCCCAAGGAAACCGGAATTAATGGGTAGATCATCAGTTGCACATAACATGAACTGCATTTGACTTGGTGCTGCTGTGCAAGTTGTTGCCAATGTACCAGTTGATGGGCCTATTCCACCACCAATCAAAGTTGTAATGCCTTCACAGATAAAAAGACACATTAGGCTTGATAACATGGTTTTGTAAAGAGCTTCTGTTTCATTAAATAACATCCATCCAACATGACAATAACACTATCCTTGAAGAAACTTGATAATAATCATATGTTTATTAAAGAGATTGTATATCCCCATTTGCATGAAGTTCAGGATATCTATCTAGTTAACACCATACCATGTAGTAAGTAACAAAGCAAAATAGATGTGTCATGGAAAAAAGATACAAAACTGCAGTCATTTGTCTGTAAATTGTGCGTTTATTCATGTCAATATCAGTGTTATATTTGTCTTGTTGGCAAATTTATTGCCAAGGGTCTGGGGTTCATAACTTATTTGCAATATCGAGAAAAATATTGGAAAATATCAGAAATTATCAGAAAACTTTAAAAAAATACAAACGTAATCATTTCTTTTCAATTTTTTAAACATTAAAAGAAACACCATCAAACAGATACATTGCTACATAAATATGAAAATAAAACTGATAGATAAAATGTATGAGATGTCATGTGGTACAACAAATATCAATACTAAAATATGATGAGTCATAAGTATCAATCATAGTTACATATATCAGCGATATATCGTGAATCAATCCCCTTGGCGATATATTGCTCCTAAAAAATCACAACATCTATGACATTTTCAATATATTGCAATAAATTGAATGTATCATGATATATTGGGAATATACCGTGAGATTTTGGAAAATATCACCTTGCTAAAAGAATTGCATGGAATTTGGGAAATAAAGCCGTGGGTTAGGTTTTTGCTAAGTTTCGAGGATTCGGATCTGGATACGGATTCGCCAGATTTTTTAAAACCCAGGATCTGGATACGGCGGGGAAATGACAAGTACAAAAGAATATAAAACTATTTTTATAATAAATAAATAAATAGAGTGAAGAATCAAAACTATTTAGAAAACACAGGAGTAGAACTATAAGTTATTGCCAAAAAAGAGAGTTCATGTACCATAACTGATAATTTGATGAGTTGTAATCATGATTGATACTTATAATTTTAAAAACCATTTCAGCATGAACTTAAGCAGATCAAAACAGCATTTTTGTGAGACACATCCACACGTCTTTATCAGCAGCGAATAAATTGGTTTTCTTGAAGGCTATGGAAAGACTACATAACAGTGTGGGTAAACTGAGCAACAACATAGCACATAAATATAGATCAGCCCTTGACAACAGACCTTGACCATAAAAATAAATCAAATAAAAATGTTGATAGCAGACCTTGATATTGATATATCAGAGTTCAAAAGCAGATCTTGACCAATAGATCAGACCTTGAGCAGGAATGGGGTTTATGCTTTTAGCCATTAGGTGTTTAGGGTTTTTTAAGTTTTTCATTAAAAAACAATTTTTGGGGGGGATTGATGGGTCATAGAAGCACTGGAAGTTTCAGGATCTGTAATAAACCAAGCCAATATGACCCCAAAAAATTTCCCTTCAGTTGCTAATGTGAGCAAGGATTCCGATGAGTTTGGTGGCCCTTAATGTGACTGTTCACAGTTAATTCTTCTATGATACTAAACTGAGTTATATGAATGGCTCTGATAAGAATAGTTGCATCTTTACCCCAACACTGCTTCTTAAGTCTGCTGTAGCCCTCAGTAAGACTGAATTGGCTTAAGATTTGGCAAAATACAATGGCGATTTACTGCTGTAAGCCTGTAGGTGAATTAGTGCCTGCCTGAAATTGTTTAAGACTGATTTGTGGACTTCATGGAACGTTTCATGTAGCACATTATGGGAAAGTTTCTTTGTATAAGTGTAGCATGAAGTAAAGATGATGCATTGTCTAATACATATAGCAGATTTAAAAGGAACTACTGAAACTAATATTCAGACTTAAAGGAATACTTCAAATCTGCATATTCAAAATATTAACAATTATAACATGCCTGGAAATGGTCATTGCGACTTGTACTGGATTCTGACTTCCGGAGACTAGAGAAAGGGGGCACCATTAACTGTTATTTTCCACAGGGGAACCTCAATTACTATGTAAGCTCTTGCACAATAGAGAATATGGTAGCTGGCAGCCTTATAAACATACACAGGAGTCCTGTAGCAGCTTGTATGCTCTTCAAAATAATACTTTAACTCAACTGTTTATTGGTGCTCTTCACAAGCTTCAAACACAGACTAATATACTTCCTTGTGGCAAAATATGAAGTGACCATACTAAACTCCTCAGCCCACAAGTGGAAAGTCCTTTTTTCAGCTGGTAAATGCGCCCTCCACCTTCAGAAATCAGTAAGAATGAGGCTGTCTCCTCAAACATATACCAACAGTCATAAAATAGGTGATGTGCCTGTCTATGAGGGGAATGTCAGTCCTAAATGGGGCAAAGAATCACACCCTCACTTCATAAACTTCACCTACAGCGAGATGTGACTCTCCTAGGAACAACAACTGTGCCCTTGACCACAAATCATGAGATTCGACCTCTGCTCAGAAATCAAGGGGATTCTTCCACATATGCACTCTCCTGTAGCAGCCTACCTCTTTCTTTTTGGCAATGAAGATACCTCCACACAGATGAGACAATCTACTCGCATTCCCATTGCTGCGTTTCTCTCTCTACCAATGCGCTCTCTCTTTGAAACTGTGGAATTTCTGCTCAACACACGTAACTGAAGATGAAGAGAAAATATCCAACCATGGCAATGAAAACACAGTGAGAAATCTGAGATGATTCCTCCTCTCTAGATGGCTAGGGTAGATTGTACCACTACCGAAACCATGTACTTCCTCCTAGGGTTCCATCCAAGAGAAGCTTGAAGCTCAAGAGCTCTAGTTTTCGAAAAATGCAATAGACAAGAATGGAGCGAATGAACTCTCATGTTCATTTTATATTTTGTCATTGACCCTTTTGTGGCTCTTCAATTTCCCTTGACCAATTCTCTCATTAAAATATTTAAGAAGTGACTTTATGGAGAAAATGCCCCCTTTTGTCTTTTAATTTCACTTTGGACCCCTTTTTACACTTTTGCATCACTTTATGACTCAAGTGACTTTTATAAAGTCACTAAGGAATTAATTATTAATTGTCACTTTATAAAACACATTTAAGGCTAGGTGACAAATTAATAATTAACTAATTCCCTTCTAATCTTGACTATAGCCTACGGGAACTAAATAGGCTAATAAGTCGTCCCCATGGTGGTCATCCGGAAAGGGACATGATAGTCCTCCCTTCCCACGATTGCTTGTCCTCAAGCAACTGTAAATTCGGGTGCTGCATAATCTGCTCACTCTCCCACGTAGCATCCTCAACTGGCATATGCCTCCACCTAACCAAATATTCCTAGATCACCCTGTTTCTCAGCCTTCTCTCCTACACATCCAGAATCTCCTCAGGATCTAGAATCAACTGTCCCTCTTCATCTAGTGGGGGTAACTCTGCAGAGGCTGTAACCTGTTGTCCTAGTACCTTCTTGAGGCACGACACATGGAACACATTATGAATCTTGCTCCCCTCCGGAAGCTCCAACCCATATGCTACCTATCCAACCCTCCTAACTACTCTGTAAGGTCCATAAAAACGAGGCTTCAATTTTTCTACACCACTTTTCTTCAAGGAAGACTAACGATAAGGCTGTAGTCTCAGAAACACCAAATCCCCTACCTCAAAGTTGTGCTTTGTCCGGTGCCTATCTGCTTATACATTCTGTTGATTCTGGGCTACTAGCAGATTTTCTTTGAGAACTCGAAGGATGTCCTAATTGTCTTGTATCCAATTTTTTGCTTTGGGTGCCCTACTATCCTCAAAAACCAACTCCGCAAGTGATGGAGCATCATACCCATACAATGCTTTGAATGGGGTCATGCCAATTGACATGTGGTGGGTGGTGTTGTAGCAATGCTCACCCAAATGTAGCCACCTGATCCATGCTCTCTGCTGGCCAAATTAATAATTCCACAAGTACCCCTCAATCCACTTATTCACAATCTCGGTTTTCCCATCGGTTTGAGGGTGGTAGCTGGTACTAGGAGTCAACTCAGTGCTGACCAATCTGAAGAGTTCCTGCCAAAAATCCCCTAGAAATATTTTGCACCTATCGCTGACAATGTTCTTAGGTAGACCATGCAAATGGAATACCTCTCTGAAGAATACCTTTGATACCTGGGTTGCTATGTAGTCTGACGAAATCGCGAAGAAATGTGCAAATTTCGTCAACTTGTCTACCACTACATAGATACAATCTTGGCCCTGTACTCGCGGCAAACCGGTGAAGAAGTCCATGGAGATACTCTCCCATTTCTGCTCTGGAAGAGGCAATGGCTACAGAAAACCTGCCGGATGAATCTGTTCGGTCTTGTTCTACTGACAAACCATGCACTCTCTCATGTGTCGTAGCACATCCTCCCTAAGGCCCTTCCAAGAGAACCTCTCCCTGGCCTACCTGTATGTTTTGAAGAACCCTTGATGTCCTATTGTAAGAGTGTCATGAGTAGCTTGCAATATCTTCTCGTTCAGCTTGGACTCCAGTACCAAATATATCTGGTCTTTATATAGAATGACGTCATCAACCACTCGATACATATCATCATGTACGAGACCATCCATTATTTCACAAGCAAATTTATTATTGGAATACTCCACCAAAAGGTGGGCCTTCCAATCCGAAGAAATCTCCAGCTGGGACAAGTGCTTTGTTGAATAGAGTGCTTGAGAACCTCAGAATCTCTGGTCCTCATCACTCTGCTACTCGTATCCTCGATCCAGCACTCTAGCTCTGCAACAGCTACCAAAAATACCTGCTATCTGCAAAATGTCCAGAGCTATACCAAACTCACAGACCGGTCGTCAGAACAATGCATGTATATACATAAATCTCCAAATAAAACAGTACTGAAAAATGAAATGCAAAAAGTAAAAACTAATCTATTAACATAACTTCAAAAGTTTTATTATTATGCAGGAAAAGAAAATGGCAAGTACTAAGGACTAAACTATGAGCTTCAAAGCGAGCTTAGGAAAATACAAAAGGTGCCAGACTCAATGGCTGAAAAGACTAGACTACTACTCAAGTGAGCTTATTCAGATCCTACCTACTTGTAATGCCTGCCTCAACACCTATGATTGATTTGATTATTTTAGACTTATGATTTATTAGACTGTTAGAGAACTATGACTGATTTGACTATTGAGGGCACTGGTTTGAAGTGACCCGGATTTATAAAACCTAGATCATGGATTTTGCTTTGAAAATTATTGTGGGAAATAAAAATGATGAATGATGATTGACTGAGACATATTGATGAATATTGAAAATGCTTGAAATGAAAATGAAAAATGATGATTGACTAAGACATATTGATGAATATTGAAAATGCTTGAAATGAAAATGAAAAATGATGATTGACTGAGACATATTAATGAATGTTGAAATTGCTTGAAAATTAAAAATGATGATTGACTGAGACATATTGATGAATGTTGAAATTGCTTGGAATGAAAATGATGAATAGTTTATATGCTCGACTCACTGAAGCATGATGTTAAATGATGAATGATTAGTATGCTCGACTGACTAGGATATTGAAGAGAATGATGAAAATGTTTATAGTGCAGCGCTATTAATGTCCATTTAAGTGTGTGTATAGTGGCAGGTAAGACGAATTACCGACTGACCCACAATGGAATTACAGGGGTCATAAGAATGGAAGGAACACATAGGGGTACGACGATAGACTGTCGACCCTGAAATAACAATCCACGCACGGGTAGGAAGCCATTTCAGCTCACCTGGGGAAGCGTGTGCCGTACGGGCGAGGCCATAACAACTTGGTCGTGTACGACGAGTTGAGGGGCTCGTGATAAGGAGGACCTTATCCCTCAGCAGCCCTTAGTCTCCAAAAAAGCATAGTTGGAAGGTCGCGGTAAAGATTCCCGACCACTAAGCAGTACTCCCCATAAGAAGAAAGAAATAAAACTCTCGGAAGGGCCCGCCAAAGAGGTACCTAGACAAAAGAAAATAGAAAAGGAACTTATTCATGCATGCATAATTAAATGATATACATGTGGAAGCTCTAGGAAGCTTAATAGTTAATTATTTAGTAATTTATTATTATTATTATCAACATGATAATTGTGCTTTTATGCTTAAGGAAGAAAATTGAAAATTGGAAAAGTTAATGTTCCTTTCTTTTATAATTAATGGAAATATATATATATTTATTATTCAAAAAATAAATAAATAAATGAAATATTTTCTTTTAAAAAGGGAAGGAAAGAAATAAAGTTAGAAAATATTTTTTTGAATAAATACTCTTTTATTATAAGAATAAGAAAAAAGGAAAAGAAATAAATTAGAAATATTTTAGAATAAGATATTTCCTTCTTTTGTAAAAGAAAAAGAAAAGAGAATTTAGACAGCTATAATTTAGGAATTGATTGCACGATCGGAATAGAAACACTCACCTAGCATTAATTTAGGAATTGACTGCACGCTCATAATAGAAACACTCACCTAGCATTAATTTAGGAATTGACTGCACGCTCGAAATAGAAACACTCACCTTGCATTAATTAAAACACTTGTAATTTAAAAAAATTCAAATAAGTAATAAAATCTAAAAAGGAAAAGGAATGAGCTGCATAGAAACTTTTGTGATAAATAGAGGAAGGGGAAGGAGAAAGAGACCTCTCTTGCTCCCTAGTGTCCGGAATCGAGAAGAGTTTTTTGTTTCTTAGGAGTTGGGCGAAACTGTCTGGGGATTGGGAGATCCCATCGGAAGTTTGGGCTTGTGTGTTCTACGACCCCTTTGGCTCGGGGGTTCAGGGTGAAGTAGAGTAGCCCTGATACGGTAGGGTGGTCATTTGAGGGGCTATCGGTAGCTTCGTCAAGGAGGGAGCTGAATGGTAGAACAACCGCTGCTGCAACTATTTGCTTGATCCAATCTCGACCACCGTATCAGGTTCAATGTTCTTCCTTTTTTGCTTTCTTTTTGGTATTGAGATGGATACTATAGAGGTTGTGAATCGGTTTACTTTTTGGTAATTATTTTATGTATACTCTGTTATGAATGCTTAAATTATAGATTGCTGAACATTTAAATTTAAACGAGGATTTACTTCATGGGAATCGATTTTTAATTGAGGCAAACCGAATCATTTCTCAGTTATTGGATACTCTGTTTTTATTGTTTATTTTATAGATCGTATACACCTATGTTTTTAAGTGAGAATCCGATTCATGGAGTTGAATCCAATGGAGATGGACGGGTCCATTTTTCATGCACCCAAAATCGGTTTTGAACCAGAATGAGTTCTTCAGGAATCGAAACTCTATTAGACCATTTATCCCACAGATCGCTGCATCTCCTATTCAACGTTGTTTACCTTTCACTAGCGATTCTAGAATCGATCCATTGTTCCAGATCTTGAACCCTATGTCTTTCTAGGTGAAATTTTATTGCTGTTGAAATCGCCCCGCCTTCCATGAGAACTCATACTCAGAAAACCAAGAATCTGTTGAAGGTAATCCTACTTTCCTCCTGAAACTCTCCAACTGTCATGCACTCACAGCCAATCGATCTTGCCCCAAATTATCCTTATGTTTTAGATTTGTACGACTCTGTGCAGGGTCACTACACGGTACCCTGATAGGAGTTAGCCAGAACCTCTAATTCTGAAATATTTTGAATCAGCCCTAGATCTTGAAAACTACTCTGAGATCAAATGAAATATGAATTTTAACTCTATTTAAACTCTGCATGTCATTAAGAACTCTGTATTTGAAATCCACGTTTTTAAAAATTCCATTACCAGAACTGTTCAGGGTTAAGGAAGATTTGTTGTGCGTCATCCTCCCGTAGCTCCACGTTTTATTTATGTAAAATATCTGTGTTCTGTCTCAGTAATTGAAATGTAATTTCCAGATTCATGGAAGCGAATGTATCTTGATCTTAAAAGATTACTGTGATATATTTCTAGCACTGAACGGCCTTTTCCAGAATTTGGCATACTGCCTTTTTCTTTAAAAACTTTGTGTTCTTTTACCCTGGAAGTATGGGCTATCTGCTTTTATTTATTTTTATTTTTTTAGATTATAGTTATGGAAATTTTCTCCTTTACCAGATCAGTGATTTCCAAAATTTAAGTTTTGATTGCTTGCCTCCTTATTTATAGTACGGTAGCATACACAGAGCTCATAAAATGACCCCGATGATTATGGGCGATTCTCAGCTTGTAATTTATAGATTGACTACGATTTTGTTTATGTGTTTTCCAAAAATATAAATCAATTGCGGTGTTTACAATTTGATTTTAATTTTCATTTTTAAAATCTCTCTGCGTTCTATTTCGAATCCGGGGTGGCAATTGCTGGGTTCACAGATTGATTTTAATTTTCGTCTTTACAGCTCTGCGTTCCATTTCGAAATCCGGTTAGGTATTGCAGGGTTTATAAATTGATTGTAATTTCAGAATTCACAAGTCGATTTCTTTTAATTCCCTCATTTAAAGCTCTGTTACAAGCTCGAAGGAACGAATACCTTGATCTCGAGAGAAGTTATCGTGTTCAGATGTTACGCTACCACTGAGATTAAAAATATTAAATCTCAGACTCAACGAAAGATGCGATCCCTTTTTTTTTTATTCACCCTGATTGTGCAGATATCCCTTTGCCGAGCTCCCCATTTCCAGTTTCATCTATACCAAGTTATGCCCTTCAGATCCGTTTTAGCGTGAATATCCTATGAGATAGATGCAGTTCAACTTATGGCTAACCGTAAAACATTTCTATGGAATGCACAATGCACTTCGAACTAAATAATGTATGATACTCGATAATGGTTGCGTGATATCTTAACTATAGGGGGAGTCTTAACAAATACGAATTATGGGATAATTTTAAGAATTATATTTAGTTGTAGAATTTTTGGTTATGCATGCACTTCTAAATTTAAATAATATATGGTAAGGATTGATGAGTTACGACTGAAGAAGTTTTAATAATTATAATTTATTGGATAGATAAAGGATTCTAATTAGTTGTAGAAACATTGTTTATGAATGCTCTTCTAAACTAAACAATGTATGATTTGTGGTAATAATTTGTGCTTTATTTTTACATATAAATATAGTCTTTAGAGTTAATAATAGATGTTGATTTATGCTTTATAGTTATGCTATAGAAGGATTCCTTATAAATACATCATTCACCTTTTATTTAAAGTTAGTTGTAAGAATTGATATATATATATATATATATATATATAGTTTTGGTTATTATTAAATTGAAGAATATCTTATAAACAACCTTTTGAATAAATGTTGAATATTACTTACTAATAAATTTTAGAAATTATAAGTTGTAATTCTTTAGTGGAATTATGTTAGTTGAAAAGAATTTATGAATACATCTTCACATTTCATTTAAGTTAGTGATGAATTAGTAAAAGTATTATGTTAGTTGTAACAAATATATGAATACCCTAATGGACATTCCTTCTAATATGTTAAGGTAAAGGAAGTGTGAATTAGAATATATATTAATATATATGTGTTCTCCTTTGTTATGGTGAAGAATGAATCTACACCTTTGTATTTACTTTTAAATGTGTTAATTATGAGGAACTATGGAATAAGGATTTATGAGTATAATTGTTGTTCACATATATTTTGAGATAATAGTTGTAGATAGAATTGTGATGAATAAAAGGTACGAATACAGATGCATACTCTAGGTTGGGTTCATAGCAAGATACTATAAAACTGAACATACGTATGGTTATATGTAGGTGGTTAATGAATGAATTATATTTGTTGATCAAAAAAAAAAAAAAAATAGTGATGACGACGAGTCTTGCATGACGAGTCCTTACACTACTCTAACCTACCAGGCCAGTAGAACTCATGCAATGGGTGGAAATAATGCTTTAGCAATAACCCATTTACAGGAAGTTCAAGTTCATCTCCATCCAAAGTCTCAAGATAAACTGACCCTTTTTCGGCAGTCCTAGATACTCGATAAGGACCTGTTATCACACAACTTGTAGTTGTCCCTAGTGGTATCCCATCCGGGATGGTAGAAGAGATGGACAACTAAAGAGGTGACCCAAGAGATGCCACGGTTCCCAATGCAAGGTGGGAGTCACGTCAATCGAGACAATCTTCACTTTAGATCTAGATAAATCAAGACCTAGGGGAGACCCTATAACCAATCAAAGATGATTGGACCCAGACAAAGGTTCATAGGGATGAGTAAATGGTAAGTTATGGAAACCAAAGCAAGGTATAGTGGACCTAGAAATTGAAGTATGGTTGAAGGTGGTTTGAGACATGATTAGTGTTTCAACCAATGTATGATTTAGGCCACACGATTAGTTATAATGACAAGATCTAGTACCATGTGTTACACAAGTGGGTCCTACTTGCTTGGGATATGTGAAATGGCTTAATGTGGACCCACTAGGTGAAATTAAGGGATGCAATTGGCACTAGAGGATATGTAATGAGTAGATCTATGGATCTAAGTTGAAATTAGGAGTACGCACTTAATGGATCTAAGGTTTGACACAATTCCCAAGGAGTGCGACTTGCTTAAGGAGGACTAGTGCCTTGTTGGATGGGTTAATGGAGTCAAAAGATATGTCAAAGTGTAGATCGGGACACCTAGTATGCAAAACAAGTGGGCTAATTGGGATATGATGGTTGGATTTTACTAGATCTAGGGTTTCATGATATGACCCAAGTGGACCACAATCCCTTAAAACAAGGAATGCTACCCCCAAGGCAGATCGTCACAAAATGATACTCTAGATATAGGTTTCAAGGTATGCCCATTCCAAATCCACTGAAATCTCAACTACCCAAGCCCTAGAAGTGGGCAAACTCAGTCACCCAAGGAAGTGTGACCTTGCTCAAGGAGGGCTAAAAGGTGGATAAGGTGTGTCAAATCAAGTCCAATGGCCACCAATTTGTAGATCCAAGTAGTTTAGGCACTGATCTATGTGGATCTAGAAAATCAAGCCAATCCAAGGGTTAGATCTTACTAGATCTAAGTTTTAAGGTGCCAAGTAATTTAAAAGGGGGTTTTAATCCCTTAAAATGTGGAATGATGCCCACAAGGTAGAAATCACCCAAGTAAAAGTCTAGGGGTAGGTTATCAAGTGTGTAGATTGCAAATTAAGTGGGATCTCACCTACCCATATGCTAGATCTAACCCAACAAGCCTCTCCAAGGAAGTGCGATTTGGTTCAAGAGGGCTATATTGCCTTGAAAAGTGTGTCAATTTTAACCCAATCACCACCAAACTATAGATCCAACTAGGGGTGGATGCTATAGAGGTGGGTTCTTAAGATCTTTTCAAAAGCAAGGCTAGATCTAAGTAGATCTAAGAAAAACCAAAATGAGGGTTTTAATTAATTAGGGTTTGTGACCAATGAAGAGAGAATGGATGGAAAGAGGCACATACCTTGTAGATATTACCTCAATTGCTTGTGGCCACCTTGCAAATTGATAGCATTCTCCTATGTGTATATTCAAGAGTGAGATCCAAGAGCTCCAACCAAAACGTCCTCCTCCAAGATAGCCAAATCGTCCTCCTCCTACAAGACAAGATCAAAGAAACAAGTCAAGTAAGATGATTATGAAAATGATAGAAAGATGTAATAGAAAGCATCAACTATGTCACGAAGATACAATCATGATACTCCCTGTCACAAGATCAACCCAAGAGAGAATATGTGGATCCCTCCAACAATAACCCTCAAGAAATCGCCCTCCTCTCCACCAATTCGACTTTCCTGCAAGAAAACTAGTAGAAGCACCAAAATCCACAATGATACATAGAAGAGATACTGTATACTCAAGATGCAAGAGAATCCACAAGACAAGAGAGATATGCTCCACAAAGAAGTGTTCTATTCCAATATTCCAGAGCTCCAAAGGTGAGCTATACAATAGGGGGTCTCCTCCTTATATAGGATAATAAAGACCAAAACCCTATACCACTCTACAATACTACATCAAATGAGTGGTTAAGATTAAAAGATCTCAATACATGATCAATGGCTAATAATGAATCATAACAATATATCACATGGATCACCCAATATAATGATGACGCCCTAACTAAATGGTACAAAGTGAGGATCACGTCATCCACTAGAGGGGTAAAAGTACAAAAATCCACCTCGTAATGACTAGGACATAACATAAGAAGCACATGGTGGGGCTAGGAGGCATCAATCCTTACTAGCTCATCCCCAAGGCACAATAAAATAATAAAATATGTCCAAGATAATATAAATGATCAAATCTGTCCTCAAAATCTGTGACAGACAAGCAGTAAAAGACCTCCTGTGATCGCTGTGGGCCTACCCACATGGTGAAAACTGGCTGGAAGATAGTGGGATCACCCTGGAAGACCTCTGTGAAAACCAAGTGCCAAAACCTTGCTTCAATTGCCCAAATCGAATTCCTCAGTGACCACTTTATCCCATTTTTTAACTACCTCGGTAACTGTGAAAGTGCCAAAACTGCCTCCCAGGGCATCTGCGCTGTCCAACTGAGCCCACCAGGCTTTCCAGAAGGGGGGGGTAAATGGTAAAAACAAGTGGCTGAACCACCCCCTCCTCGTACAGCGCCCTAGGTGAACTGGCCTCTCATGGCCCCTGCTGCTCAGGCTGGGAAATCAACCCCAAATCTGGTCAACAAGTGTAAAACTGCATCAATCACTGTCAGTAGTGCCCGGAATTGAAAGATAAGTGTCTCATTGGATCCAGAAGACCCAAATCCACTAGGAATGTGTACTCATACACCATGGGTTGCCCTAATGGGTCAGCTGTAGGGTCCACCATATATGGACAGTGTATAATCTGATAATCTGAAGTAATAAACAAAACTGCTGAACTACATCAATCATCATCTGCATCCTATATCCATCATATGGCATCATCATCAAGAGTATGTGCGTCCATCAATCATCATCTATAAGCATATGTGGCCCACATCATCACGGATCCCAAGAAATGACCATAGTCAAACTAGGTTTGACTAGGTCCATATATAACCAAGGAAAAATCATATCAGTAGACTAAGACATGTTCCTCTAATCATTCTCACAGCTTAGCTCAAAGTATAACATCCATTCAGTGGCATTAATCAAGTTAGCATATTCCTTTGTTATATGAAATTACTTGCACAATAGTTTAAATGACAAACTTACCCATTGGACATGGTCAAACTGCTAGTGAAGGATGAAGGCTAGGAACAAGGTTGGGCCAAGGGGTTGACTTGTCTAACTCAACTCAAAAATACTTTGGACTGGGAGAAGGAGAAAGCTACAAACTCTGTGCTGGACAAAATAACACGGGGAATGGCTATGCCTCACAAATGGATAAGTTGTTTAGAGAGTGCTTATTCAACTTAGGCATCATGTCTACATCAAATTGATTCAGGTTCATTAGGATCATTCAATTTCATTTCATGGCCTTTTTGGCCTACATAACCCTTCGGATCTCAGGTGTGGTGATAAGCACAACTAGTTGCAGCTTGAATCCAGGGCATGTTTTCATATATACATAAGGTCAGCAATTGTTTAGATATAGCTTTTAAGAACCATTGCTTTTTTGGACCTTTCATATACTCTTCGAGGAGTATTTTTAGCAGTTCATCGCTCTTGCCCTTTTTAGTTTCCATGGGCGAATTTATAAGTTTCCATAAGTAGTACATGAGCTTTCAGTTTTAGCCAACAACATCTCAAGTGACCAGGGGGAGTTCGAGCCAATGCCAAACATCGGGACAACCGACCAGAATGATTTAGGCCTACAATCCAACTCACCAAAGGCGAGTTTTGTCACCAACTTAGAGCCGAAACACTAAACATACAGGGATGCGGTCCAAACACAGAGGTAGAAAAATGGGGAAGTCCTCAGTATCAGAAAGTCAAATAAGACAGGTCAAGGTTTAAAGTCAAATAAGGAAAGTCATGTATGGATGGAGTCAAATCAGTATGGAGCCTAAACTAGCAAACAACTAGTGTCAGGAAAGACCATATCTATGTAAGGTGGTAAACCAGTGAGTTTTGTCAAACAACCTAAATGTGCAAGTAAATGTCCATTTTATAATTTATAGTTGATTTTAAACAGTTTGCCACATCATGAATAATATATCAAGCAGATGCTGTGATCATGACTAAATTAACAAGATAATAATCCACAGTCAATGATAAAATATCCATAGGTCATATAACATCATCACAATAATAATCATCCTATATCATCTAAAACACTGCTGCAATACATCTCTAAGCACTAAACTGAAACTGTATGGGATAAATGGTCACATCGGTCATCAAATCTGAACTCTCAAGGCTCAGCCTTGACACAAGGTCTAACATAAGTCTGAATAAATACACTGCTCTGATCATGAGTGATCTCAAAATATACAATCATCATACCCAAGCTCTGAATAATGGAAGCTCTGGAATGTGCAGATATCTACTAAGCAAGAATAGTAGCCCTGCTACTATGGTGTGATAACAAGACCCATCCAAATCTTCTCAAATTTTCCATGATTTCCAGGTTTTTCCTTCAATTTATCCCACAGTAATACTACATCTGCTACTCAAAATTTCACATCTCTTGTCCTTTGATCAAAAGTGCCTTTTACCCTTTCTTGTTCAATGAGCATTTTATCAAGCGCATCCCTTCTTTTTTCATCAAGTTCAACTAATTTATCAATTCTAGCCTAAATTGCGTCTTTATCTATGGTACACTGGTATAGTAAATCATAAACGGGTATTTGTCAATTTATTGGAAGCCTACAGTTCTGCTCATACACTAGTTCGAAAGGATATTTACTTGTAATCCTCTTAACTGTTGTCCTATCAGCCCACAATGCATATTTCAATTTACTATCCCAACTTCTCTTATTTTCTCCCACCATTCTTTTCAATAGTCTAATTAAATTTATGTTGTTGGATTCTGCAAGACCATTTCCTTGAGGATAATAGTTTGAAGAATGAGATAGCGTAATTCCATGATTCATGCAGAAAGTTGATATTTCCAACTTACGGAAATCCTTAGCATTATCTGTGGTCAATTTTACAGGACAACCATATCTAGACACGGTGTTTTCTTCCAAAAATTTTACCACTACTTCTGTTGTGGCCTTTTTAGTTGGAATAGCCACAACCCAATGAGTGAAATAATCAGTGCAAGTTAAAATGTATTTATATCCATTACTTGAGTTTTCATTGAAAGGCCCTACAAAATCCATGCCCCATTGCTAGAAAGGAGTTTCGACTACAACCAGGGTTAAAGGTAGAGCAGGCAGTCTTGGTTTTCCAGAAAAGAATTGACATTCTTGGCAAATCCTAACATATGCGTGCACATTTTTTAATAATGTTGGCCAATAATATCTTGCCCTCATGATTTTTGCAGCAGTTGTTCTTGGAGCATTATGTCCACCACATAACCCTGAATGCATTTCCTTTATGATGCCTTTTGATTCTTCAAGATTGACACATTTCAAAATTATCCCATCAGGATTTCTCCAACCAAGGCCATCTTGAGTTAAAACATACTTCTTGGCCTTTAATCTCAATGCTCTCCTCTGATGATCTACAAGGTAATCAAGGCAGGAAAGATTTCTCAAAAAATATACAATGTCTTTATACCATTCATGCTCTTCATCAATATTTAGAATACAAGGCCTTTGTTCACTCACAATGTTAATCGCACTATTACCTCCTTTCTCAGTTAAAAGTTGAGCTAGACCATGTCCTTTCACAATCTTGATGGGTTTTGTTTCCAAGTCATATTCTTGGATTCGGGAAATCCAATTCCCTCTAACACCTATACCATCTGCTTGTGATAAGACATCCTTCACCTCTTGGTATGGAACATATGCTTTAATTTTAAATCTTTGATATAGAGATCACTACTCCCTCTGTATCAATCTGAGACCCCAAGTGATATGAATCTCTATGTCAGTACATACTCATAAAACATAGATCCAAATAACTAGGCCTACATCTACCAACTAACACATAAAGCAATCATATAGACAACAGATGTACCCTAGAACCCTTTCGGGAGAAACCAGCTAACTATGGGGATATCTTCTCAATCTCGAGCCCAAAGCAAATAGAAGAATAAAGAAGCAGTACAATACAGAGTTATCTCAATCGGTAGCTCAATCTCTCTGACTAGGGAAAACCCTAATTTGCATGCATCCAGCTGATGCATGCACTGATGAAGTGTGCCTTAACTGTCAATCTGGATCTGAGTGCTCTGACGGTGCCTCTGATGGATCTGCCCTCTACTGATCACCCTGCTTTGATCTGCTCTCTCTGAAGACTTCCCACTGATGAAATCAACCCTCTCTGCATGCACAAGTGCGCCCTCCTCCTCTGGATGTCAAATGCTCGTACTGCTCCGGATCTCAACAGATCTGAGCTCCAATCGTCTCTAACCTTCCTGAAATCTCAAGGCAAGGCTATCCTGAAAGTCTCGGACTCCAACTCGGTCAATCCAGCTCACAACGAGCTTCTCCTCCTCAAGAAAAACGTCCTCCTCCAAGCAAACTCAGCCTCCTCCAATCTGATCAGTAATCATACTGTGGAGCTCTCTCAACTCACAGTACTGAGGATCTAGTCTCTCTGGAATTGAGGGTCACTGATCTAGCTCAAATCTGACCTTCCTAGCTCCTGCAACAACTCTTCCCTATCTCAGAAAGTCGCCCCACATGGACAGATTTGCCCTCCTCACTCTGGCAGTATCTCTCTCTGATAATGCAACTGAGTAACCCCATCTGGGGACCCCCTACCTCTATAAATAATCTCACCGATGAATTAGGTTTGCCAAAAACCTAATTCCCGGTGCATGCAAAAGGTCACTTTTGCATGCAGTCACTAAATGCTGATAGGTCATGCAAAACTCATGCATGCAAAGGTCAATCTCCCCTGAAGCTCCGCATGCAGCCCCCACTGGGCTCATGCCACTGAGTAGAGTGCATCTCACTCTCTACTCCATCATGATGCCTATGCAGCTAATGTACCTCCATGTAAGGCATCTGAACCATGGAGGACATCCCGAAGTTACCATAATCTAACACTCCCTCTTAACGAGGGAAGTCCTACCATGGATACCTGGATCCATCAAATCTATTGCTGCTGGCTCTGATCTAGCTGATCTGCCTGTCACTGCTGCCCTCTGATCTGAAGATCCCTGATCAATCTCCATATGTGTGGCCTCTGATGAAGCCCCTCTGTCAACCATTGCTGACTCTGTCACTGCACTCTGACTCAGACTCCCTCTGAGTCTCTGCTGCTGTAACCATCCCTGAAGACCTCTGTCAAGTGGATCTATTGCTCTATAGACCATCTGCCTGAGACCGTGAGTTGACTCAGCTCTATAAGTCAACTCCCTCTGTCTTTGTACTGACTGAACAGACTGAACTGACTGAGCTCTCTCCTGAGCCAAGTCCATCTCAACCATGTCATACCAGCTCACTCTCTGACTAGTGCCTGTATGAGCAATATGCTCATCCCTCTGATATGAGCCCAAAGGCTCAACCTCCTGTGACTCATCACTGTCATGAGCATCTCGCTCATCCATCGAAACTCCGCAATCACTGCCTTGATCCTCATCATGGTGAGCCTCTCGCCCACCCATCTACTGAACAGGCCCACTCCTCCTGGCCTCACCTCTGCTGTGGGCATCTCGCCCACCATCCCCCTCTAAATCTGAAGAGGATGCACTCAGCCATCCTGATGTACCTGAAGTAGGCTGTCCAAGAACCAAGTACTCACCATCAATCCTGTGACCCAACAACACTGGGTCTACTCCTCTGGGATAGGTGAAGAACTGATCCCTGTGAAACACTACAGAGAATCCTGCAGCTGCCAATGCTGCCACTGAGAGAACACTCCCTCTCAGTCCTGGAACAAAGAATACTCCTGATACCTCCAGAAGCTCCCCACGGTCAAGTAGAAATCTCACTCTGCCCACTTCAGCAACTAAATGGTCAACCCCTTGACCATCCCGAGTCAACTGAACTGTCGTCTGCTCTAGGATCAAGAATGCATCTCGCACTCCCGTCGTATGACTGCAGAGAGTAATGTCCACTCTCCATCTTTGCTTAGGCTGAATCTCTAGTGGGAAACTATCATGTCCTGACTGGACTGTGGCTAGTGAGAACTCCTCAAATCGAGAAGAGAACTCATCAACCTCCTCTGCTATTTCGCCCTGCTCATCCTTCGCTTGCTTTCCCTTCTTCTTATGTGGACATTGTCCCGCATAATGTCCATACTCATTGCAGGCGAAACACTTGATCTTACTCAGATCCTTCTTCTGTCTGCCCCTCTGCTTCCCGCCTGCTGCGAGAGCCACATCCTCCTCCTCAGGAAAGGTAAAAGCTGAACTCTGAATGTACCCTCTCCGGGTCTCCTCCTGAGTGAAGTCATCCCACAGTCTATCCCACTTGGGAAGGTTCTCTCGACCTATGATGGACTGAACAAACACTGCCCATGCTACAGATACGCCATTCAAGGCCTGCTGAACTAGCTCACTATCCTCTACCTTCTCACCGACTACTCCCAACTCATCTCTCACTTGAGAGATCTTGGTGAGATAGGTAACCATGCTCTCATCCTTCCCCATCTTGATGCTTCTCAGCTTCTCTCTGAGAACCATCTTCCTGTTTTCATTTGAGCTCTGGTACAAACTAGTCAATGCATCCCACATCTCATACACATTGTCTTTCACAGAGACATGTGGAATAAGGTGATCCTTGATTGCATCAAGCAGGATCCTTTGGGCCTTTATGTTCTTCTTTTCATACACTGCTTTGGCAGTGGCATTTGATAGAACAGTAACGGGATTTGTTGTCGTGCTGTACACAACATCCCATAACTTACTCTCTTTCAGCAAGAGAGTAATGCGTTCCCTCCATGCACTGTAGTTGGAGGCACCATCCAACCGGTCCTCCACTCTCAAACCAGTAGCCATACTCACCCAACTGGGAGAACTGCAACCCACAGTAAACAGAAATCTCTCCTGATCACAAACCTGGCATATCTGTCTCAGATCTGACTACTCATCAACTGAACTGATAGATCTGACCTCTGCAACCACAGATCTGGCCTCTATCTCCACTGCACTACTTGATCTATCTCGGATCTAGTCCCCAATACCACAGATCTGATAGATCTGACCTCTACAACCTCTTATCTGAACGGGAATGTTCAGATCTGGTAGATCTGGTCTCTATCTCCACAGATCTACTAGATCTATCTCAGATCTAGCCACCACCACTGTAGATCTATAAATGACTGCCACCCTGACCTTTACCAGGGCTCTGATACCATGTAAATCTTTGATACAGAGATCACTACTCCCTCTGTATCAGTCTGAGACCCCAAGTGATATGAATCTCTATGTCAGTACATACTCATAAAACATAGATCCAAATAACTAGGCTTGCATCTACCAACTAACACATAAAGCAATCATATAGACAACAGATGTACCCTGGAACCCTTTCGGGAGAAACCAGCTAACTATGGGGCTATCTTCTCAATCTCGAGCCCAGAGCAAATAGAAGAATAAAGAAGTAGTACAATACAAAGTTACCTCAATCAATAGCTCAATCCCTCTAACTAGGGAAAACCCTAATTTGCATGCATCCAGTTGATGCATGCACTGATGAAGTGTGCCCTAACTGTCAATCTGGATCTAAGTGCTCTGATGGTGCCTCTGATGGATCTTCCCTCTACTGATCACCCTGCTCTGATCTGCTCTCTCTAAAGACTGCCCACTGATGAAATCGGCCCTCTCTGCATGCACAAGTGCAACCTCCTCCTCTGGATGTCAAATGCTCGTATTGCTCCGGATCTCAATAGATCTGAGCTCTGATTGTCTCTAACCTTCCTGAAATCTCAAGGCAAGGCTATCCTGAAAGTCTCAGACTCCAACTCGGTCAGTCCAGCTCACAACAAGCTTCTCCTCCTCAGGAAAAACGTCCTCCTCCAAGCAAACTCGGCCTCCTCCAATTTGAACAGTAATCACACTGTGGAGCTCTCTCAGCTCAGAGTACTGAGGATCTAGTCTCTCTGGAACTGAAGGTCACTGATCTAGCTCAGATCTGACCTTCCTAGCTCCTGCAGCAACTCCTCCCTATCTCAGAAAGTCGCCCCACATGGACAGATTCGCCCTCCTCACTCTGGTAGTATCTCTCTCTGATAATGCAACTGAGTAACCCCATCTGGGGACCCCCTGCCTCTATAAATAATCTCACCGATGAATTAGGTTTGCCAAAACCCTAATTCCCGATGCATGCAAAAGGTCACTTTTGCATGCAGTCACTAAATGCTGACAGGTCATGCAAAACTCATGCATGCAAAGGCCAATCTCCCCTGAAGCTCTACATGCAGCCCCCACTGGGCTCATGCCACTGAGTAGAGTGCATCTCACTCTCTCCTCCATCCTGATGCCTATGCAGCTAATGTACCTCCATGTAAGGCATCTGAACCATGGAGGACATCCCGAAGTTACCATAATCTAACATTAATTTTGGAATATCCCACATAGGTTCTAAAATGTTTTAGGGCTTTGACTAAGGCGTAGGCTTGCTTTTCAGTAGTAGTGTATTTCAATTCAGCATCTCGCAAATTTTTACTCATAAAGGCTATGGGTTTTTCATGATTTTCATTGTTCTTTTGCAACAAAACTCTAGCGATGGTGTCTTCAGAAGCATACGAATATATCATAAATTCCTTGCTGTAATAAGGGCATGCTAAGACAGGAGCAGTTGAGATGGCTTTCTTTAACTTGGTGAAAGATAATTCACAAGGTTTATCCCAAATAAATTTCACATCCTTCTTTAGAAGGTCATTTAGAGGTTTGGCTAATTCTGCTAAGTTCGGAATAAACCATCGAACAAAATTTATTTTTCCAAAGAAAGATTGAAGGGAAACAACATTATGGGGTGCAGGAATAGCATTAATGGCTTGGACACATTCAGGATAAATCCTAATTCATTCCTTAGACACAATATGTCCCGATAATTTTCCTTCATCAGTTCCAAAAGTAGACTTCTTTGGGTTTAAAGATATACCAAACTTCCTACACCAATCGAAAACCTTCCTTAAATGTTTTACATGATCATCCCGTTCTTTGGAAAAAACTGTTACGTCATCTTGATAAATAGCAATGATCTTTCCAATGAGGTCATTAAAAGCCTGATCCATTGCTCTTTGAAAAGTTGATCCAGCATTTAATAATCCAAAAGGCATTCTTATATATTCGTAAGTTCCTGTTATCACACAACTTGTAGTTGTCCCTAGTGGTATCCCATCCGGGACGGTAGAGGATATGTACAACTAAAGAGGTGACCCAAGAGATGCCACGGTTCCCAATGCAAGGTGGGAGTCACGTCAACCGAGGCACTCTTTACTTTAGGTCAAAGTGAATCAAGACCAAGGGGGAGACCCTATAAACAATCAAAGATGATTGGACCCAAACAAAGGTTCCTAGGGATGAGTAAATGGTAAGTTACGGAAACCAATGCAAGGTAGAGTGGACCTAGAAATTAAAGTATGGTTGAAGGTGGTTTGAGGAATGATTAGTGTTTCAACCAATGTATGATTTAGGCCACATGATTAGCTATAATGATAAGATATGGTACCATGTGCTACACAAGTGGGTCCTACTTTCTTGGGATATGTGAAATGGCTTAATATGGACCCACAAGGTGAAATTAAGGGATGCAATTGGCACTAGAGGATATGTAATGAGTAGATCTATGGATCTAAGTTGAAATTAGGAATACCCATGTACCGGATCTAAGGTTTGACACAATTCCCAAGGAGTGCGACTTGCTTAAGGAGGACTAGTGCCTTGTTGGATGGGTTAATGGAGTCAAAAGATATGTCAAAGTGTAGATCGGGACACCTAGAGGTCAAGACAAGTGGGCTAATTGAGGTAAAGTGGTTGGTTATTGTTAGATCTAGGGTTTCATGAAATGACCCAAGTGGACCACAATCCCTTAAAACAAGGAATGCTACCCCCAAGGCAGATCGTCACAAAATGATACTCTAGATATAGGTTTCAAGGTATGCCCGTTCCAAATCCACTGAAATCTCAACTACCCAGGTCCTAGAAGTGGGCAAACTCAGTCACCCAAGGAAGTGCGACCTTGCTCAAGGAGGGCTAAAAGGTGGATAAGGTGTGTCAAATCAAGTCTAATGGCCACCAAATTGTAGATCCAAGTAGCTTAGGCACTGATCTATGTGGATCTAGAAAATTAAGTCAATCCAAGGGTTAGATCTTACTAGATCTGAGTTTTAAGGTGCCAAGTAATTTAAAAGGGGGTTTTAATCCCTTAAAATGTGGAATGATGCCCACAAGGTAGAAATCACCCAAGTAAAAGTCTAGGGGTAGGTTATCAAGTGTGTAGATTGCAAATCAAGTGGGATTTCACCTACCCATGTGCTAGATCTAACCAAACAAGCCTCTCCAAGGAAGTGCGATTTGGTTCAAGAGGGCTTTATTGCCTTGAAAAGTGTGTCAATTTTAACCCAATCACCACCAAACTATAGATCCCACTAGGGGGGGGATGCTATAGAGGTGGGTTTTTAATATCTCTTCAAAAGCAAGGTTAGATCTAAGTAGATCTAAGAAAAAACCAAAATGAGGGTTTTGATTAATTATGGTTTTTATGATCTAGAAATTATGGATGATTCAAAGAAGAAGATCATACCTTTGGAGCATACCTGGATGAAGAGATGAATGCTAGTTGAGATGAGGATTACTTTTGCTAAAGATCAAATGGAGAATTTTTTAAGCCCTCTTGCCAAATCGATTTTTCCAAACCACATATGTATCCCTCTAACCTGTCAAAACCAAGGAGCAAAGCATCAATCAGTTTAACATGTTGAAGGTAGATACAAGCAAGAAAGAGATGAGCAAAGAATAGTTGGTGCAAAGACAAAACCACTCCCCGTTTAACCCAAAAGGTCCTCCTCCAAGCTTGAAGGGCAAGCCTCCCCACCAATTCGCACTTGTTGAAGAAGTCTTCTCCACCTGTAAAAAAAAGATATGGCAAATATGCAAGATAGCTACAATAGATCCTCAGGTGCAATGGACAAAAGCATTTACAATCAAAACAACCAACATCCACTCCAACCCAAGCATGTACTCCAAAAGATAGAAATTTTATTCCAAGAGCCAAGGGCCAAAAATCTCTAGATGATTTTACAATGAGAGGCTCCCTCCTTAAATAGGATGGGGAGAGAGCATAATCCTAACCACCTTTTACATGAGTGGCTAAGATTAAAAGATCAAAAGATCTAATCAATGGTTGAGATGAGCTCAACAATAAAATACATAGATCAACCATAAAATATAACAGTAAGTGGACAAAATCGCCCTAGGAGAGGGGGATCCCACCAAATCATGATGACAAAATATAAAAATAAGCTTATGGTGGGTCCAAGGGGTAATTTTAGCCACCCTTGGTCAATCCCCATAGCACAATAATAATAGAATAGTCATCAATATACCAAATCGTGCCTCTATGGACAAATCGTAGGCCTCAAAAGACCTCAGAAATCATCAGAAAGTGCCATAAGTGATGGATGTGGGCCCCGATGAAGCTGAAACTGCTGGAGAAGGTGCGGAAGACATCCCACTCATCATCACTGATCATCCCATGCCAAAAATTTGCCTCAATCACCCAAATCGAATTCCTCTGTAGCCATTTCTACCAATCCAAAACTGCCTCGAGAAGCATGTACCTGCCCCAAACTGCCTCCTGGAGTGCCTGCGCTGTCAAGGTGAGAGCACCAGTGTGTCCGGAAGGGGGGGTAATATGGTAAAAACAAGTGGCTGGACCACCCCCTCCATCATCAGTGCCCTAGGTGAACCAAATAAATATCATCTCTGCTTTGACAGGGTCTCCGACAGACCAAAACTGCACTAGGACATGTCAGCATTATAAAATCCATGCAATGTGTTTATGAACACACATGGATTTTGGTCAGCTATACATGTCAGCATTTGTAATGGTTATTCCTCACCTAGTCCTGTGGGACAAGGAGGTGAGAAGGAGCAAGGGACAAGCTCAAGATTGCCCCCTAGAGTCTCAAGTTACGGTTTGCCGGACACCCAGTTTGGTGGCTCTAGAAAAGAACCTCACGGAGTCTTCGGATACGGATGTGAGTTGTGGGATATTTGTTAGATGACTAGTGCTGGTTTCCCTGCACTATACCCATTTGTGAGGCACCGCCCTTCCCCGTGTTCTGTCATGGCATACTTACCTCAGTGAACCCCGCTTTCCCGAGATGTCTAATGGTCACATGATCTTTATCCTCGTCCTCCCATATCTTTTACCTTGTTGTCCACATCACCTAAAGTCAGCAAGGTGGTCAATTCTATGGAGGTGTATAGCATCCTAGTCTTTTGGAGGTGGTAGGCCCACTTCACCAGGGCCCTGTACTATTTCGAGATTTAATGATTTTTTGATCACCATGTTATCATTTATTGCTTAATAATGTACTAACTTGTTTAATTGAGCTTTGTCACTTCATGATTGCATACAAGTTTCAGCTAGCACTATTGTTGACCAGATTTGACTTAGTCAAACTGGGTTGACTAGGCCAAAATGGGCCCGAAAAAATATTGAGATCGGAATTTCGATTTCGATCATTTATTATCTACAGGGGTTCCATATGAGCATGCAATTGACGGAATTGCAAAACATTGAACCATTTGAGAGATTTTTAATTATTATTGGTCAACTTTGACCTGTTTTAATTAAAAATCATGGATTTGGGGCAAATAATGCCAAAGTGATGGATTGGGGTCGTTCGAGTGGTCATCCCTACTACTTTTGGGGTCTACGATCACATTGCAGCAGACGGTTCGGCAATCCGAGCAATAAAAGTGGGTCAAAAGCCCAATTTTCATCTTCAGCCATATAAACCAGCAGAAAATACATGGAAATCAGAATTTGATTAAGGCAACTATAGGTAAATGACAAAAATCAAAGGTTGGCACTGGTAAAGGTAATTCCTAAGGTAATTTTGGTAACGTTTGGACATTGGATTTATGTTGTGGGGCCCTCATCTTGCCCAGCTCACCATGAGGGGCGAATTTGCCCATAGAGGGGAGTTTTTGGCTATGTAGAACTTCATATTTTGTAAAGATTTTGTAATGGGACTTTGTCCAAGTGCTATGGGAGGCTAAAACAGCCCATAGGCACTCCCCAACCACATGTTTATGTATTTTATGGGCCCCACAAAGGGACCCATCCTCCACATGTGAGCTTTAGATGGGCAATTCGCACCCCCTCCTTGGCTCAATCTCCTCCATTCGTTTTTGTTGATGGGGATTGATCTCACCCCTCCATTTTGGGGGGAAATGAGTTTTGAGAGTGGCCTCTCTATAAGAGAAGGCCCTCACTCCATTTGTAAACTCCCTTGGCATTTTTTAGAGTTGGAATAGAAGAGAAATGTTGCTGCTCTACTTGGCTCTTGTGTGATAGCTTCTTGATATTGTAGATTGCCATACTATCTTGATGCACTAATTGTAGTTGGTGTTTGTTTCCAGCACTATATTTCTCACCATTGTTTGCAGCAAGCAAAGTCTTGGAGGAGGGCGCACCATTTGGCTGCCACTGTTGCTCCACTCTCCGGATCGGTATCACAAGGGAAGTGTTTTTGCTATTTCAGCCAAGCATTTTTCCTCATTCTTATTTTTATTGCTGTAGATTTACTTGCTTGTCAACACTAATTTGATTTTCTTGTCCATTGGTGTTTGCAGGCAAGGAGGACGAGTTGGTGGGGAGAGAGCAAATCGATTTCAGCTGGGACATCTTCAACTGCTGCTATTTGATCTTCGGGACGTACAAACCTCTTCAAAATCAGAATTATCAGCTAGCTCCAAGTAGATGTTACTTCTTCTTCTCTTGCAATTCAATTTCTGAATCTTGTTTAAGAGAGAAAACCCATATAAAATCTCTAAAAATCAAAATCTACAAAATCCACTGTTAGAATTAGTTTATTTTGAAAACCCACAAATGATTTATGCTTAAAAGCCTACATCCTAAATTTCATTTGATTTGGACTCCATTTGCCCACCGAATCAGCACTAGTCTCAAAAACGCCCCCCTGGGGCGTTTTTCTGTTTCAAGCCTGTTTGGGTCAGTTTGGGGTTATGGGTACTTGATATATGGCTTTAAAACGTCTTTTTACCCTAAGGCACCAAGTTTCCCTGGTTGGGAGTATAAACGCTCATTTTTCTATGCCCTAGGTCCATTTTTCAATTGATTAACTCATTCCCCTAGGGTACTTTCACTTCACTTCTTGCTGGTCTGTTTTTTGTGTTTTAAATCAGCCATTTAATAATCTTATAATCACTAGAAGTGTGTTCCAATTGCTGGTCCACCTCTGCCATGTATTGATAAATCATAACGAGCCTCATTTCCCATTGGCAGGGTCCCCAACCACTCTTCTAGTAATTTTTTGTTTGTTGATTTAATTTCCAGCCTTCTAATCTTTCATAGAATTCATCATTTGTATGTGTAATCAGATCTGATTTTGTTTTCTTCTAGTACATATTTTCCATCCAGAGTCTCGATTCCACTAGGCTGGAAGAATTCTCACACTTAGCCATCCATTTTGTCCCTCACTTCGTTTATCTTTTGGGTTTGGTTGTCTGATTGATTGAGTCTCAAACCATCACTGGTTGAGTGGGGTCTCCCCCCTGACTTGGCCAAGTGCCTCGTCTAAAGTGACAGTAGCCTTGTCCGGTGTGACTTCCGTTCATTTGAGCGGAGGACCTGGCTATTGTCGATTACACCTTCCTAGTTATATCCTCTACCGTCCCTATTGGGATATCTACCACAAACAACTAGAGATTGTGTGATAACAGAACTATCCAATAATACCTTATATCAGACTTTGATTATAGTGGATAATAAAGCTAAGATAAGAGCTATGCTGTAAGTATATCTAGGGAACAATCTTAACATCAAATAAAAATGTGGTGCATGTATATACTATATATCAATATGTTTCAGAAAATAATAATTCACTGTAGATTTTCCCCAACCTGATTTGCAACTATAGAACATCAAAAGTTTATATCAGCACCAAGTTTTTCACAATCCACAAAACATTCAATATCAATATTTAGATGTTAATAGTATTTCTCAATTAATGCAAAATATACTGTATGTAAAAATGGCAGAAGCAGTATGATATTGTTCGTAGGATCAACTTACAAGGACTGTCATGTAACTCAAATAAAATAATGGAATATAAAGTATGAGGAATTGTCACCTATATTTCGACTTAGTTAATATCCTGACCTTCATACATCAAACTGATAACATATCATAAGTATAACAGCAGTAAAGTATGATACAAATGTGGATGCTAGTCAATTTAAATGCCAAAACTCAAAAGATATCGTTAGCAATTCCCTGGCATTAGAATAAGAACTTTTCAAAGCATGTGTAAATAATTTTCAGTCCTGTGTTAACTTCAGGAAAACATAACTTTTCAGATACATAAGGATGAAACTTCAGTGCTTAAAGTGCTGCCACAATACCCCAATGTTTAACCTCTTATTTGCATTAATGTGTGCAGGTGTTAGGTCCTTTATAGGGCTGAAGCAAGGTCTACAATTTATTGAAGACCTGCTACAATGTTGGGGTGAGGAGAGGCCAAAGTGGAAGGAAGGAGAGAGGGAGCAGCAAAGAGAAAGGGAAAGGCAGCGAAGGAAAGAGGGGAGGCCGAGGGCTTGGAGAAGTCTGGCCAAGGAAGAAAGGGAGAGGTTGATGGTAGAAGATGGGAAGAAAGGGAGGAGAGAAGGAAAAAAGGAAGAAGGTAAGAAGGGAAGCCGCTAGGGATTTAGGTCTGCAATTAGAATTTTAGGGGGCAGGTTTTAGGTTTTTGAATTTTAATTTTATGGAAAATTATGTACAAAAGATAAAATCAGACTTAATTAACTAATAAACACAAATTTAACCCAAAATAATATATTACACATGTAAAATTAGGGCTTTTTAGGGTTTTTTTGGTCATTTGGGGATTTTTACGACTCCTAAAATTTCGCCCTAGGGTTTTTAGAGACAAGAAAGGCAGGCCGAAATGATAGGATGAAGGGCCGAAATGATATGGAGGAATTTGCGCTTCAATGGCGTATAATTCCTGATTTTTCACTCACACCTCAAAAGCTGGAGTAATTTTCCATGGTGGTCGAACCTTAGGAGGTTATTAAAGCCTAGGTGTCTATGTATTTTTAACATACTAGCCATCAATAATGAGTCGTATGGACATGCACTAGGTCCCCTAGGAGTTTGAGTTCATTCCGGCAAAAATAAATTTTTCCGTAAAATTAGACCATTTTTTAATGGTTTAATTAGAAAATTCCAAATTGTAATATAAATATGGTCTGGAGGCGGAATTTGGCGCAGGGATGTTCGTTTTCACACTCAGAGTGTCCTCTTTAGCCTAGGACCCACTTTCCCTGGGTTTTGGGTGATTAAATTATCACTTATGGCATTTTTTCTTAAGGAGCCGACAAAATGACACAGAAATGCTAAAAGTGCTACAAAATGACACTAAGTGGCAAAGTTAGAAAATTGAAAAAACATGCTTGAAATATGTGGGAAAAGGTGGCATATGATTTCTTATGATGTGCGACCTCTTCAAATGGTTAAAGCATGGTTTAAAAGTCAAAATATAAAAGTTGTAAGTGAAATCAAGTTTAGGGGGATGCGCATTCCTCATGTGGGCGTCATTCCATGTGAGACAACTCGTAAAGTTATGGAGATGTTTCCAAAGTGAAGAGGGGCACCCCTCTTCATGAGGTGGCAGCCACCTCATGTTCAATCACACCAACCAAGCGTAGGTTCAAGTCTTTGTTCAACACTTAAATCACTCCTTTAATTATGGATGCACACCCCTCTCTTGGATGCTTCTTGTATGCGCCCTCCTTCTCCTTTATTTTATAAAAGCAAGGTCGAGCACCATCATTGAGGGTGGATTAGCATCGAAACTTTGCTCTTGTATTGTATGAGATTTTCAGTGAATATAATTTGTTGAGGCTTTGGAGGTCCATGAGTTTGCAAGATCTACCATTGTGATGCATGCATATGTTATGGAGGTATAATCTAGCTTAGTTTCTTTGTGTTTACTTTGAATATCTGTGGATCAATCTTGCTTAGAAGGCCTTTGAGCCCATAGGAACAAGCATTCATAGTCTTTGAGTTGTTTGTTTTTAATATATTAGTGAAAGGTTAAGAAGTAGCAAGCATACTCATATCTACTAATGCTCTTCATAGCTTTTTATTATTGTATTTTCTATATTTGATCCCACTTGTTCTTGTAAGTGTGTTGAAGCTTTGCAGGATAAAGGTTGATTTGGAAGCGGACCTCAGTTGGATCTTCTTCCTCTCCAACAACTCGGATTTATTGTTTATTGCTAACAAGTTGATTTTGCAAACATCCAAAGACTTTCATTGTTCTCAAGCTTGGGATTGGTTCCATCTTTCTCACCCTTCAAACTTAAAACAATCTCTCTCTCTTTCCCTTTTTGTTTAAAGAAAAGCAAGTCGATCTAGTCTTAAAAGGTTAAAACTTTAAAAGTCTATCTTGCTTAATCATAGATCTAGAAAACTTAAAGAATCATCATAGATCTAGATTTGTGTTCTTTAGTGCTTGAAGCATTAATTTTTCCTAATTTTTGGCAAGAATTAAGGTTGTATTTTTCATATGCTTTAACTAAAATACTAACACCTTAATCAAGCTCTCTATTGGCTGGTTTTTAGCTTTAAGTTACAGGAAAGCGAAGGAGCGAGGCACATTTCGGGAGCTTGAACCAAAAAATTCTATCTTCTTCAAATTCTTTCTTTTCCTTAGCTTGTTTCAAGCTAGTAAGTCTCTTAAATCTCGCTTTTGCGGATCAAGAGCACTCTCTATCAAAGAGTTAATTAATTTGTAATAAATTTAATAAAAGAGCAAGTGGGATTACAGCTCCCACATCCTTCTTCCCCCATTTGGCGGAAGCCTATATCTGTCAATTTTTATTTTGCTTTCTACCTAGATAGCATTAGAATAGTATATTTTTAGGATAGTTTTATTTTTTGCAATTTTAAGTTATTTAAATTTTGCTCTAAGTCTTTACTTAGATTTATTTCTTGCTAAATTAAATACTAACCCCCTTGCTTTCCGTCTTTGACCTAAAAGAGACTCTTCGGTAGTAATTAGAAAACTTTCTTTTGCTTTATTTCTTTAGTTCTTTGCATTTCCTTTTTGAGTCTTTAAGGATCCCTAAAGTCCCTTGAATCTTGCTTTTGCGGATCAAGAGCGCTCTCTATTGGAGGGTTTAACTTTCTTAAAATCTCTTGAGTCTCACTTTTGCGGATCAAGAGTGCTCTCTATCGGAGAGTCTTAAAATTCGAACAAATATTTCACATGCTCCGCATATGCTCTAGCATCGCAGGCTAGTCTGAGCTTTGGGATATCAAAAGCGGTAGTTCTGGATTCTTTAAATTTTCCACATTAAGTTAATCCACTCAAACTAATAAAATCAAGTCCCCCATAACCAACGAAAATCCGGCGTTGCCTTGACTTGATCGAAAGTGGGGAAATTCCGTAAAGGAAGCGGAAACAACTAGGAAGCAACATCAGGGCACCATTAGACTACATCCTTGTTGGTGTAGTGTTGAACACGCTCTCGAGACTCTGTTCCAACCCACCTGTCCTTGTGCGGAACCACTTAGAACAAGATCTAGACATATTCCCCATACCGCAAGGTATATCGGGAATCCCCCTTTCCCCTTAATCAACTCATCTTGTTCATCACAAATAAAATCAACCAAGAACAACCCACAACAGTTTTCACTACAGCACTCGTATATTTGGTGACTCCATCGGCACTAGTTTCAATCTTTTAGCAACAACATTTTTATTCTTTGCTTATTATCAATCTCGCAAATTGTTGTTCATTTCATGTTGATATTATGTTGTGGATGTGCTTAAGTTAATTTGCAACAAACTTGGTTGTTCTTTCACTAATTCACTCAAAAAAACTCCTAAATAACACTCTTTCCCATCATTAAACACAAACTAAAAAAGCCTTAGAAACCTTTTTTCAGCAAGGTCTACCCCCCTTGGCTTCGGTTAGGAGTTTGCCTAAAAGGAGGAGTCAAGATCAGGTGACAACAACTGACTCGAGACTTGCCCCCAAGGTCACACCGAGTAGCTTCGAAATATTTCCGCTGTGTTCCCCCCAGGTGTGCATTTCAGTGGCAACACTAACCATAGTAGTAGGACGTACTATGACAGGTTTGTTAGCTGATAATATGAGTGGGGTCACTAATGGCGGTATTCATTGGTCAATACTAAAAGGTTTTAAGTTGCCGTGTGTCACACTTTTTACATTGAATTGATCATGCATACTTGATGTATATATGTGTGTGTTTTATCTTGTGAGATTGTAGGTACTTGTGCATGTGTAAGTAGTGTGTTTACTACAGCAAAGCTACTGATGATCCTTATGAGAAAGATAAGTAAGAGCCTCTCACCGCATGCAATTGCTTCATCTGCTAATTGTGGGCAGATAAAATGAACATGAGAATCTATTGCTCCAGCAGTGATGATTAATCCCTCACTAGCAATTACTTCTGTATTGACCTTCCAAAAACAAAACATAAAGCAGATTATAAAAAGCTTTCTGGATAACAGCCAAAACACAGAAACTGAAAGTTGGAAGATGTATTTCAGGGAAGGAAGTCTTACACCAATAATCATTTCTTTAGATACTCCATCCATGACATCAGGATTCCCTGCCTTTCCAATTCCTGTAATAATATCCCCTTTGATGCCAATATCTGCCTTGTAAATTCCTGTATAATCTATAATTAATGCATTTGTAATTACAACATCCAAACAAGAAGTAGACGGATATCCAGAGGCCTGGCCCATTCCCTCCCGTATTACTTTTCCACCACCAAATATACACTCATCTCCATAAACTGTGAAATCTCTCTCAACTTCGGCATACAAATCTGTATCCCCGAGCTTAATCTTATCTCCTGTGGTTGGTCCATATATACTACCATACTTCTCCTGACTGATCTTGTACGTGATCTCATCATTTTCACCAGTAATACCTTTGCTGCAAAATATAATCTTGAAGTGCATTAACTCCCTAGTGGAAAGCCAATGATTAAATTACCTTGTATGCTAAATGCTCTTAGAAGCTTAAGGGATTTGCAAAACTATGTTGAAATTTATGTTATACATCAAGGAAAGGAAACGGAACAACTAATGCACATTCTATAATATTACGTACAAGGTTCTTGTTTCTTTTGCATGAAGAAAACCCCCTGATTGGATAACTGACATTATCTGTGGCAACTTTGACTGATCAACAGGACCACTTGCAATTCCATTTCCACCTTGTATGATCTTATTTCCTCCAATACTCACAAGTGTTACTGGAGTTACATCACCTGCCTGTGATGTTACAAAGGCCTTTCAAAACTTTAAAAAACAAAAGCTAGCAACCAGAATAACTTACAGAATTGTCTATAGAAAGATGACAGTCAGAAAATCTTTCTGCTTCTAGACAACAATGGCATATAAAATGAATGAAATGGTAATTCTAGATACAAATATTTTCAAATGCAATATATGCTTTAGCATCAACAATAATTTCTTGGGATGTTCTCACAATCAGAGAAAAGCAAGGTTCAAACTATTCGGATAAGATTATTGTGGTCCAACCAATCCTTGTCCGACAACTTTGCAAAGAATCCTTGATAGATTTCTCAAACAGCCAGAAGGGTGGTGTCTAACAAGTCAGTCTGGAGATGCCTATAAGAGAATTTTTACTTTAACATGTATATAAGATTCAATTTTCTTTTGATTTTAGTGAAAAAGGTATATTTGTTAACAAAACTTTTTTCTTGCATCATCTCAGACAAGATATAAGATGGTCCTCTTTGTATATGTTAAAATGCATTTATTACAGAATTTAAGTCATGAATAAATATTTGTAAAAGACATCTACCCACAACATGCTACATAGAAGAAGTGGTCATGGAATTGGAAGTATTCTTCTCCGAAAAGCCCAATAAGCATATAACGGAAGGAAAATACCTATAACTCTGAATATACTGCTATTGGCACTTACTTTGGTTTATGAATATGATGAAAGAAAAAATCCTGTCAATTTTAATATTAGGAAAATTTATAACCTCTGGGTAAATAAATATCATATCAAAGTTCGAACACACATACAATGATGCATAAAGCTGCTGAGAGAAGAGAAGTGATATTATTCAATCAGCAAATGTGAGATACAAAGTAATATCTCATGAGAGAAATAGGCTTTGGTGGAAACCAACATCAAGCAATTAAAAGCACATGTGACATAATTAATTACTTTAGTCCCTTTATTTGACCACTAACTCAAAAGTTATATGCTATATAAATTACATCATAATAGTCAATTGGGTCTAGCTCAAGTGGTACTAGAGAAAAGTTATCCTCCCCACCAGGGTTCAAATCCCACTTGTGACATGTTCGCTCTTCATGAGCCAATTGTTGATTGGGGCTGGCAAGGTTCCAGCAATCTCATTCTTGCCTACGGCTGGAGGCTGGGAACATAGCAACATGCAAAATAAATAAATTACATCATATTACTATGTGTACTCTATCACGCTTCTTTAATGGTCATATGTGAAACTACACCAAGCTTATCCCTAATCTTTATAAACTTATCTGGACCAAGAGGCTTGGTGAAAATATTTGCAGTCTACTCCTCAGTTGCACAATATTGCAGTTCTATTTCTGTTGACCCTAAATATGGAAGAAGCATGACAGTAGTGCAAGCAGTGCATGTTATTTATTTTGCAGTTGGATAGTGTATGCATGAGAGGATGTCATGTTCGATTTTAGTTAGGTATGCTGGGAGCACTCCCTAGGAAGGTATGGCAGCATTAAATGTAGACCAACTCAGCAGTCATGCATGAAAAGTGCATCACATGGTGAGTTGTATGCATGTCGTGGGAGGGTAGGGGGATAGAGGGGGCACATTACTAGGTTATCTTCAGATTTGTATATGCAGTGAGTTAGCACTAGCAGTAATGAGGAAACAGGTGATTCCCTTGGTTTCTATTTCAAAGATGCATGTGTGCTGGACTGTACATGCATGGCACAGCTCTTGGTAGTTATCCCTCTTTTACTTACTGAGTAAACAGCATATACAGGACACACTTTAGTGAAGTGAGTGGCATATCTACCTTTAGTAGATCATGAGGACACAGTTACCAGCAATTAGTTTGTTTATCTTTTCAAATCATGAGGGAGCAGACACTGGAATAGGGACACATCTATTCCAAACAACATGCATAGCACGTGCATTCTCATATCTGGCAGCATGAGGGTGTATTCTTCAAGAGGGATGAGCATCTATTTAATAATGGTTAAGAGACTGTAATGGGGTCGGATTCATTGAAATTTGTATCTTGTAATTAGTCATTGAGCCTCTGAATAATGAGTGAAAACTTGAGCACTTGGTCCGCAATCTTTCTCTATGTTCTGTGTGTTGATTGTTGTTGCTGATGCTTGCAGCCTTCTCGTTCAAACTGATCAATTAAGTTCATTGGATTGTGTGGGTTTTCTTTCCTGGTTTAATGGAGTTTTTGTGAACCTGAGCTGTTGTTCTTGAAACCGAAGGTTGGTAGGGTAGAAATGTTTCCCTTGGTTAGATTTTTAGCAACCAGGATTGGGTTGTGAGCCCAGCGTTGACAATATGGATTAGAACATCTTGATTTGGTGAGAATCTGAGATTCATTCAATACAAATGCCTCCTTGGATTTCTCCCTTACCAACCAGACATTTGTTTTAGTTATTATTTGACACCATGACCCAATGGCAAACACTGGTTTCCAATATCCATCTCAAGGTACCAGATTTACCCTTTCTGAATTTTACCTTCTTATTGGCATGATTTACTTTCTTTGATTTGATCAATAGACCGTAGGCAGTGTCTAGGGATACCCCCCTGGTGTTGTCACAACCCATCCTGAAGCAAGAGGAGCTCAGGAGGTGGCAGAGCCTTCATTCCTAAACTGCTCACCCAGGACTCATTTTGGATGATATCAGAAGGAAACTTATTTAGACATAATAAATGGTAGAATGCTATGTGTAATGGTAAATATCTATATGTAGGGGTTTTGATACACAACCATTAGCTTACAATATAATTTAACTAGGATCAGCCTTGTGTATTTGTCTACACATACATTGACAATAATGTAATATGTTGGTAATTTTCCAATGTCATTAAGTGCTTTTAGTCATCTTTGAATATTCATATAATTTATTTATTTCCTTCTCCTTTTCTTTTTTATTCCATTAAGAGAGAAATACATATAGGAGATCCCAATCTATAGCTTTCAAAAGGAAAAAAACATCTTGAAGGCTTTTCTTCTTGCTCTACTAAGACACAATAAAACAGAATCCACAATCTAAATCGAAATAGCATACATCATTGTTTTTCTATTAGCTATTGTTATTTTAATTTTTCTTATATTTCACATATTCAACTTAAGTCTTAAAATTATGAAAAAGGATGTTATTACCTCGAATCGCACTGCCATGCCGGCGGCTATGTTAAGACGCATCCCATAAGCTTGTTCTCGATCAAAAAGCAAATATGGATTCGCCTCGATAAAGTGATAATGGCTGCCAACCTATGCATTGATGAAAACGAAGTAGCTTTAATAATCTATCTGTAAATTGTACTGGCAAAGATACATTTTGATGTTGAAGAACTAGTGATATACAGAGCTAGGTTATTTGAGTAGCAAACAACCTAAGTTTTTTCCAAACAAACATATACACAATATATTGTTTTTCTTTTCTTTTCAGAAAACAACCTTGCTTTCAAGGATCGCACACATGGCCTCTAAGCATAGTAAAATATTAATCTCTGTAATGTCCCCATTTTTGTGTTCTGTTGCTTTGCAAGTGGTGATGGCTTTTGGAGTTGTGTTAGCCTGATCAGAGGGGAAATTAATTAATTATTCAATGTTAGTTGGCCGAAAAGCAACATTAAAAAGTGACATTGAGCAATTAAATTAAAAAAGGGGGTTATAAAGTGATAGAGTGCCCTTTCATTAATAGTCATGTCTTTTCAATAAGACACATCTTTTCGTTATGTCTTTTTTATGAATTAATTATTTTTATTATTATTTATTATTTATATTATCTTATGTATATTCATGCTGTTTATTTTCATAACTGAGAGAGAGAGAGAGGTCGATCCTAGGATAGTCGATCAGTACGAGTGATGTAGAGATCGGTACAGCTAACGCAAGGGTCGTACGAGTGACGCAAAGGGACGTATGAGTGACGTAGAGGATCGATCGAGTGACGTAGTGTCCATACGGGCTGACGCAGGGGCCAATTCGGTGACACATGGGCCGTAAGAGCTGATGCAAGGCCGATCCGTACTGGGTGACGCAGAGAGTGATGCAAGGGGGCGATTTGTCTTGAGGGCTGATTTCTCTAGTGTGCCGATTTTCTTCTAGGACTAAGTTACAGATTCCATGATTGTAAATTCCTTATTTTCTCGGTGAGCCAAGATAATAAAAGAAACATTGATTGCTGGTTTTTTCCCTTTGGAGTTTCCACGGTAAATACTTGTGTCAAATGTGTGATTGATTTCCACTTTATTCTGCTACATTATTAGTTAAAGATATCAAGTATTTATGTTTATAATTTCTGAGTATAAAAAGTATTGAGAACAGAAATGAGATTTGCTATTGAGAAAATTTAACATGCACACATTTCTTTGCTTGAAAGGGTTGTCTCTAGGGTGCACTCTTGTGCTCATTGCTTGAATGTCCTTGCTTGTATGGAAACACTTGGCAAGTGGATGATATCTTGGCATGGTTAACTATCATTTCTAGAAGAGCACTCCCATTGATTTCTTGGCACACATATTGAGGCATGTTGATGCATGTTTATTGCTTGTAGGATGGGGTCGCCCCCTTCCTCATGAAGTTAGTTGACTATCATGATTACTTTGCACTTGATAATGCTTCTATATTGATTGGTGGACTCCTTATTCCATGGATCTATCCTTTCCACATGCTTTGATGAGGTGGTACATTGGATATTGACGAATTTGGAGGTGACATCCTAGCTTGAAGCACCATGGTTGGCATGTGGACATCACTTTTTCTATTCTTTAGTGGGTCAATCCTTAAAGGGAGGGTTTTATTGCACATGTTTCGAGGATATGTCACTTGAAGAGGTCAATCAAGGAGGGCGTCCAATCAAAAGGGTTTTATTGCACACTTACACATGTTGATTAAGTGGCCATCTCATTATGGAGGAGCCACACATGCTACCTTAAAGCATATTTGGTGTGGCACAAACCCTTTTTGAGGGGACTCATAACATAACCACCATATTATTTTATTCATTGTTGACTTCACAACATGAATTGGATATGATCTAGCATTATTTTATTGTTTTACTTAGTGTTACAAATATCGGCGATATATTGCCAACATCGTGATGTTCCTAGCTCGGCGATAATATCGACAAAAGTATCGCCAGTTGAAAATATCGCGATTTTTTTGAAAATATTGGCAAAAATCGACAAATATCGGCAAAAATCAGGAAATATCGGAAAAATATCGGCTGAGTAAAAAAATTAATATTTTTGTATTTTTTAATTTCGTCGATATATTGCCGATGTTTGTTGACATTTTCCCCGATAAATCCAATATTTTTTTTTTGGACCCTCGGCGATATATTCGCCGACACGATATTTGTAACACTGGTGTTACTTGGATAGAAAACTAGATCTAAACCACTTTCGGTTATTATTTTAGAATTTGTTGAGTGAATTGTGGATCTAGGAGGGGAAACTATTGTTTTATTGTAAAGGAAGTTGAGCTACACTCTATAAAGAATAGCCCTTCCTATTTTGCATTCGTGGTTGATTTGTGAGGATTTATCTCCTCTTGAAGGCTCATCGAATATGTAATGGAAGGCATGTGGAAATTCTTGGGGTTATTTCTTTTAATGTGAAGCTAATGTTTGTTATCTTTAATTGTCGTTGATGTATGCTAGAGAGCACTTGCAAAGAATGTGCTTGAGAGGCCAAGTTTTAAGGATTTACCTACTATCTTGGAACAGGTTTATGTGAGGAATTCTCCCCTTTTTATCCCTTTGATGTTCTATTAATGAATATTTTAGCTTGCTTCTATCAAATTGTTGTGGTTATTCTAAAGCCTAATTATAGAACACACCATCACAGCCTTGTTTGAGTGTGGCACCTTAAGGGCCTGTTGTCACATCCATAGTAGCCTGGCTACCATGATTGCAGATTAGTTTCCAATATATTTTTGAGCCAGTCCTTTACACATTTTGATGAGATTAGTTGATGATGAGCAACACTTCAATCATCACTCTTATGCATTCAGTGGATCCTGAGCTTATACATTTGATAGTCTCATGCCAGGACTGAGCCCCATGACACCAGGTCGGTGACTGAGTTAGCCATTCTTCTATCATCTAGAGAAAATTGATGTCAGTGCCCATGGTATATTCACATGCAGTGCTTCAATGTGATTCAGGTAGTTTAGATCAGGGACTCAGGTATATGATCCAGCAGGTATATCATTGGTGCATTTGGTTTGTTGATGTGCTCTTTCCTTTATCTAGGTAGTTTATGAATGGGTATATGATGATTGTTTGTTGGCTTTATCTTATGATGATTTATTGTTGTTTAGAGTAGTAGTCAGTTACTATGAGTAGGAGGTTCTTGTGTATACTCATTGGTCATACCCTTACTTTACGAAGTACAGAATTGTTCATTCCCTTATTCTTGGGCCTTTGCTATCCATGGCATCATCAGTCATTTCTCCGTCCATCCGTTACTTTCCAGTTTGGTTTCATCCCGACTTACACCTTAACTAGTAGTCTCGAGGACTTCCCCCACCTAGACCTCTGTGTTGGATAGATTCCTTGTTTGCATTGTGTCTTGGCTCTAGAGTATGTGATTTTAGTCACAGTGATTGTTTTCCTCTAGTCCTTGAAACCAAGTATTCCTACAAACAGTGTTGCTAAACAATAGAGCATCAGATCTTAAATACTATATCCAAAGGAATGTTAAGTCAGAAAAAACGGTGTTGCTAAACACTACCATGCATATCTATATTAACTAGTCAGTGGCCAAAGGACAAGCACTCATCCTTGTTTGATGTAAGGTCGTTTGTCCCCACAAGGCAACAAGGTGCTCACTCCATCGCAGCTATGGACTGTGGCAGGCAATGGAGGTTATACCGAGTCATATCTGAAGCCCAGAAGGCTTTCAAGGCACCTGCTTTTGGAGGTTGGCTAGTGAAAATCTTTAAAGTGAAATAAATGATAAATCTCAAGTGAGAAAAGCTAACAAGACAAATAAATAAATTGGTAAAAGGTTGCTTGTCTAGAGTCTATTGGAAGCATTCTCATCACTCTACCCATTTGTGAGACACCCCCATTCCCCGTGTTAGCTTCTATACAGCATATGTGTAGGTGGTTCCCCTGGTTCCTTCCTCTGAGAGATTGCAGTGTTGAGGTTTTCAAGTCTTTCCCCTAGCCTAGCCTTTGTTTTTCCACCCTCACCAATGGTTAGCAAATTGTTCCATTCTGTAAACGAGTATACACTTGAGATTCTTGTTTATAGTAGTTAACTACTTTGATCTAGACTTATTTTGGTTATATTATTTACGTGCTTTTGCCAGGTAAACATCATCTTATGCCTTAGTCTAGCTACTGATATAATTGAATGAGCATATCATAACCATTTGTACTTGCAGCAGCAGTTATTCATGGTCTGGATCATTATTTTGATCATTTTTTATCTGTTCAACCCAGTTTGACCAAGCCAACCGTAGGGTCCAGAATGAGTTTGGGCAGATAGTGTTTGAGATGGATTATTCATGGCCCATATGTGTCCATTAGATGGTTCCATGCTTCAAACAACAGTTTCAGATGATGGTTTGATGGATTTTTATTATTATTATTATTTACAGACAACGTTACCGGATTCGGCCACCTAGGGTCCGAATCCATATCGAAATCTTAGAGGAAACGCGGATTCGCTGATTCGAATCCGATTCTTCAAGATTCGGTCAAATTTTCTTAGGATCCGTATCCAATTCTTCAAGATTCGGTCAAATTTTTCTTAGGATCCGTATCCAATTCTTCAAGATTCGATCAAATTTTTCTTAGGATCCGTATCCATTTTATTAGTGTATTGAATCACCATGTAAAAGTCGCCATCGGGTGAGACGTCGTTGCCATTTGAGCCGTCACTTCCATTTGAGCTGCTATTTGAACCGAAGCTGTTGTTTGAGCCGTTAATGCCATTTCACAACTCAATGCAAAACTCTGCTGGCAGCTTCGATTTCTGCAGGGCCTGGAAGATGTTTGTAGTGTATAACACGGCGCGAGCCTTGACGCCATGCACTCCAAGAGAGTGGGTCTGGCTCAGTGGAAAGCAGAGGGAATAAGCGGCATCGTGGCATGGAATCCAGTACGAGGCATTGCATTCGGACATCGGGTGAGCCACGGTCCGAGCAGTTAGGGTTAAATTTATAATTTTAACTTATAATTATAATTATAATTTTATTTTTAACTTATAATTATAGTTATAATTTATAATTTTAATTTTAACTTATAATTATAGTTATAATTTATAATTTTAATTTTAACTTCTAATTATAGTTATAATTTATAATTTTAATTTTAACTTATAATTTTAATTATAATAATAATAATTTATAATTTTAAAATTTAATTTATAATTTTAAGTTATATATATATATATTATAAAAAATTAGGGTTAGGGTTCCGAATCCCTGAATCCTAATTTTGGGCGACTGCTGAATCCCGTATCCGATTCTTCAGCCGAATCCGATCGCACCAACGGTTCATGTAACCTTGTATACAGGCCATTATTTTAATTATTCTGGGCATGGATGAGCTTACAAAACTATCATTGATGGTCACATGATGTATGAGTACTCATTCCTAATGGATTTGGGCATTCTGAGTCCATTAGTGCACTTGGTTACCAGTTTTGGGTAGTTACAAGTGATGATATGGTCAGATTACCACTTTATTGCATTTTGCCATTCAGAAATGGCTTGTCCAACACTTTCATTGAGCATGCACGTTCTCCTAGGGAACTCCTGAGGGGATAGGGGGTCCAGCCAGTCGTTATTACCATATTACCCCATCCCCATACATTTTGGTACAGTCATATTTGTGTCTGGGACACTTGGCAGTGAGTTACAGGCATTTTTGTACTTTCAGAGGTGGTTTTCCGATAGAGGAATGGCTAGCAAAGGAAATCGATTTGGCTTAGTGGGGCATGGAAATGGCATGAGGTTGGTCTAGGATATTTTGATGATGTTTTCCACACCTTCCAACATTTGTTCCGACATCAGTGGGGTCCACACATCCTCCAATTTATTGTTTCAGGGGCTTTTATTATGTATTTTGGGGCACACGTCCTAGTGTCCTTAGACACTTTATCACATGATGTACTATTATTAATGTAGGTGGGGCATTATTCTAGTGAAGATATATTCTCCTAGAATCCCCCACCATGTTATGATGTCATGTTGTGTCCCTAGTCACTTTATGAGTCTCACGTCCCCCGTAGGGCGTCAATGAGGGAGGACGTCCCCCTTGTTTTGTGTGATCCATGTATTGTATTCCCGGATCATCTTAGCCGTTGACTATTATTGTTATATCTTTTGATCTCCACCACTCATTTGAAAAGTGGTTATGATTTTGGTCTCTCTCATTCCTATTTAAGGAAGAGACCTCCCTCATTGTAAAGGGACTTTTGGCTCTTGGATTTCCGGCATAATAAAAAAAAATTCCAAAAACTCTTGGAAGCTTTGTGAATATTATTGCAAGTGATTGTAAAGTCTTTTCTCTTCGACATCATTGTGTATCTCTCTCTCTCCATAACTATTTTTGCAGGGGCTGTGTGGTAGTGAAGGAGGACGATTTGAAAGGGGCGCTATTGTGGGGAGACCCCATCTCTCTTCCTCATGCCCTGTATTACATATTTTGATCATCTTAATACTTAAGGGAGGAATTTTATTCAAAGAAAAAAAATTGTATTCAATCAATGGAGTGACGAGTGGGATGGTAGGTGAAGTGTTGGAGTAGTTTGAGTAATTAGCAGAATTGTGTCTAAAATTTCTGTCACTAAATTAGAAGTTACAAAGAATAATGTACAATTATGACACAACGATACCTGTCACCTACTAAATCTCACCCTTGCCTACTTATTAAGAGAAAATTGTCCCCAATTTCTGTTGTAGGTGAGGAAAAGTATAGGAAAAAGCATGTTGTGATGGCACTTAGCTTGCATTGGTAAAGTGCCATTTCTTCCAACCAAGAAATGGATGTTTGCCTTTGATGAGTAGTACAAGTGCAGACAAGAAGCAAATCTGCTCAATGAAAAAAGGTAGAAAATCTAGAATTGTGGCCTCCAAAGGAGTGACAAGGATTTTTTACTCCAAGTGAGATGGCTCATCGAGTATGCTCTCACTAACATTTACAACATCATGTATACCAAGCTAAGGTAGGAGATCTAGCCGGAAAGCAATAGGACCCACTGATCACAAAATGGTATAAAGCTCATACCAAATTGGTTTGATCTTGTGATGTTACTTGCTCTTTATCCTCTATTTGTCCAAGTGCAACCAAAAACAATCACCAATGTGGAACTGTGGAAGTACTTGATGTCGATTATGGAGTGCCTTGTACTTGGCTCGAGTTCGTTGAAATATATCATCTACTCAAGCAAATTCTACAGAAATAAAGAAGCCTTGTCTTGTTCAGTCTGCAGATGTGATGTAGTTGGGGATCATAGAGCAACTAGAATCTCATAGGGTGCCAAGGGCTGGATGCCATAGCAAACCTCAAAAGGTGAGTAACTTGTGGATACATGAGTAGCTCTATTGTAACTATGCTACAAATGTATAGATAGTTATCATATTGTTGGTTTTGTTGATGATGTATTCAAAGAGTGTGGACTAAGGATCGAATGACATCCTTAGTCTAACCATCATCTTTTAGGTGGAATGAGGTAACGAACCTCAATTCACAACCCAAAAGCTTCCATGAAGGCTGCCAAAAGTGACTCAAGAATCTAGAATCTCAGCCTACAATGATAGTGAGCAGCAAATTAAACTAACTCCATATATGCTAAAAGAAAAGCACTACATTGTGCACAACATCTATGAATTTACTGCAAGGAATAAATATTTCCATCTTAGAAAATATGCGGATTATGACAAAGATTCAATCATGCTTCCTTTGTATAGTGAACAGGCTGCTGATGAAATCTGTTGAGGTAGATTCCCAAGGTTGAGATGGTATAGACAATGGCAGGAGCAGTCAAAGATTTCAGCTGGAAGGCTTGGATTGGCTGCAAACTGGGCACCATCTTATGTAGCCTTCTACCTGCTTCTGCAAGGGACCAATAGAAGTACCGTTGGAGGTGCCACAACATCTAATGGATGCCAAAGTGTCCACTATAGGAAGAAGAATTCCTGGAGAAATTCATGCCACCGAGAAAACTCTTAAGATATAAGATGGTGTTGGGGATATAAAAATTGTAATATCCATGTTATCACACCATAGTAGCTGGGCTACTATTCTTGCCGAGCAGATATCTGCACTTTTCAGAGCTTTTCCTTTACAGAGATCAGTTATGATGAGCAACATTATTTGATATCACTTACAGATCAGAGCAGTGTATATCAGACATTGAGTAGACCTTGTGCCAAGGATGAGCCTTGAGAGCTTAGATTTGATGACCGATATGACCTTTTGTTCCATACAGTTTCATTTCAGTGCCTAGAGTTCCGGATGTTATTATTGCAGCAGTGTTTCAGTTGGTTCTAGATGATGATTATTGATATACAGTGACATGACCATTAGACTTATGATTGTTATCATTGATTATTATCTTGTTGTTTTAGCCATCTTCATAGCATTGACTTGGTATATAACTCATGATCTAGCAGTATTATTTAATAAATGAAATGAAATATCTTGGTTGTATTTAAATAACGAATTGGATGTATTACTTGCACTTAAAGGTTCATTGACTATACTCATTGGTTTCACTACCCTCATATGAGCATGAACATGGTCTTTCATGACATTTACGTCTACTAGCTTAGGCTTCACATTCACTTGACTCCATCCATCCATGACTTTCGCTATTTTTGGCTTTCACCCTGATTTGCCTTTTTGACTATTGATATGGAGGACTTCCCTTTTTCTACCGCTGTGTTGGATTGCATCCATGTTTGTTTTGTGTCTCGGCTCTGAGTTGGTGACAGAACTTGTCCCTGGTGAGTTGGATTTTATGCCTAGATCATTCTAGTCGGTTGCCCCGATGTGTGGCTTAGCACGGAATTCCCTCTAGTCACATGAGATGTTGTTGGCTAAAACCTGAAGCACTTGTACTATTTATGGAAATTATTGGAAATCTCTTATGAAATCCTATGAAATTAAATTCTAGAATGTGTTTCTAAACACATGATGAATAAAGGCTAAAACGACATCAAGAAGGGCTTCATCAAGTTTGGCATTTGATCTTTGTGGGAAGTAATCCTCGTCACAAGCAATCTTCATCTTCATTTTCCAGGTACGCTCAAGGAGGTATGTTATTCTTCTACCTTGACCATCTATTCTCTTAGATCCATAAACCCTAATTGTTAAAACCCTCATTTTTTCTCTCTTTTTTAGATCTACTTGGATCTCGCATGCTTTTGGGAATAATATCTAGAACCCACCTCTATAGCGTCTGAGGCAATTCAGCTCTATAGTTTAGTGGTGTTTGGCCTCCATTTGACCCATTTCCCAAGGCACTTAGTCTCTCTAAGGGAAGTCGCACTCCTTGGGAGGGTGGCTTTTTGCTATTTTCAAGACGTGGGTAGGTGAGATTATTGTTGCATTGAATAGATCAACCCCTAAAACCTACCCCTAGTGCTTCACCTTGTTGATTTTCACCTTGTTTGCCCCATTCCTCATTTTGAGGGTTGTGCCCCACTTGGGTCACTTGGTGATGCATTTGATCTATGGAGATCTAGCCATGGCATGTACTTGATATTGAAAACCCACCTTGATATTCATCTCAACTATCCTGATCTATAATTTGGTGGACATCCGACTCCATTTGGCCCTTGATCTAAGGCACTAGTCATCCTTGGAGCAATTCGCACTCCTTGGGTAGGTGGCCATTTGCTAGATCCCATACTTGGGTATCGATATTTCTTCAGCAAACCTATAGATCCATGCTATCGCATACCCCTAGTACCATTTCATTTCAACTTTGACCTTGTGGGCCCAATTTGGACCATTTTCCACTTTTTAAGGAGTGGGCCCCACTTGGCTAATTTTCATGGCATTAGATCTTTCTAGATCTATTGATTAAACTTCATAAGTGGCCCTTATCATTCATTGGTCGAACCATTTCTCACTTCATAAGCCTCTTCAACCATATCCTAACTCTTTGGGTCCACTTAAACACCCTAGATCTAGATCTTGTCCAATTTTGATCTCCTACTCTTTCATCATCACATTTCCCTAGGAGGTCTAGATTGCATTCACTAGCCTTCATTGGCTAAGCTAGGGTCTCCCCCTTGGTCTTGCTTAGGCTTGATCTAAAGTGAAGGTTGCCTCGGTTGACGTGACACCCATCTTGCATTGGGAACCATGGCAAGCCTTGGGTCACCTCTTTAGTTGTCCAACACCTCTACCATCCTGGATGGGATACCTTTAGGGACAACTACAAGTTGTGTGATAACAATGCCCATGGGGAGAAATTTAGAAACCAGAAATTCATAAATATCCACCTCTCTTGGTAGGAATGACAGATGGGGACATGACAATTGTGACATAGAGCTAATCTTTACCTGATTTGTTGGATTCTATTATTTAGGAGGTTGTTAGATCTAGTTGGATCTTGAGATATCTTCTCCAACTAATTAGCTCCTAGATTTGGTGTGTGGTTCAGATATTCTCTCAATAAGTCAGTTAGTGTGGCTAAACTGATCTTGTCTAGATCTGCAAGTACACCAAACTTAGTGAAAAAATCCAGGTACATGACAGATTTCTACCCAAAGAAAGATTTCTTCAACTTAAACTGAAGCTTGTGCTGTCCAAGCAGGTCCATGACAGCACAAACGTTGCAAGCATTCCTCCCAACTTCCAAGTGTTTCTATAGATGATGATATCATCCAGATATACAAGGAAACTTCCCAAGGTGGGGCCAGAAGATGTCATTGATAAGTGCATGAATGTTGTTGAGGCATTGGTGAAGCCAAAGGGCATGACCAACAATTCGTACAACCCAAATTTCGTTTTGAAGGTTGTCTTTCACACCTCCTAGGATAGCTAGAAGGCAAGTCAAGCACAGTACAATACTTGGTGCCTTTTAGTTGATTGGGAAAATCATTGATGATGTATTAATAAATTAAATTTTGAATATTTCTGAAACTTCATCAGCAATATGGATTATTACAAAGGCAATTTTCAAATAATAAATCAATAATGCACAATGCATATACATGTTTTTGGCATCTCTAAGTGTCAACATGCTGAAGAAAAGCAATATAATGGCAAGAGAATAAACTACATAAGCAGAGTACCCATGTTCATTTTGTTCCCACACATAAGCATGCATTTATATCTCCAGTATTTGTGTTTGGTTTTATGTGCAACTGCAAACTACATATCTATTGAGAAAGAGAGAGGACCTGAATAGGGCGATCTGCTTTGTTAGTGACTGTGATTTTAACAGCTCTCCGACCTGGATTTAAAACAATATCTCTTTGTACTGAACAAATTTTGCCTGGGCAGCATTGGTCTTCCATAACAGTAAATTGATCCAAAATAGGGACTGCATACATGAACACAATTATTGGAAACTTGTTTCTATAAACTTGAATTCCTACTCTTTGATAAGAATATATAGTTAGTCCAGCTAACAAGATCTAACATTACTAAATGCAAGGAACTATTCTCTCATGTCCTGGCAAGACCCTTAAAAATCCAACAATAAAAAATGATACAAGACAATGTATACTTCCAACAATATAGCTCTACAGGATGTGTGAGAAAATAAGCAATAAACACACTCCAATCTAGTGGCAAAGAGTGGAGAGATAACAACAACTTATGCATAGTCCATATGGATTTTCATAGATAAACCAGTGACCTCTTTGAGGCATCTAAAATTTAAATGCCCAATAAAACTCCTCAAGAACTGGCAACACCATAATAATTTTGTTAGTGTATAATCTTGACTTTGGTTACTATTATCATTATTATTATTATTAAATAACATATATTTGGGGTGTTACCAAATACTGATGGCCCTTCCCTAAGTTGCATGCATATGAAAATGGGAATGGATACGAGTGCGATATCCAAAATGGATAGGAATACGGTATTGGAAAACAGATACAACAGATTTTTAGAAAATCTGGGTATGATATGGTTAAGATACAGAAAATAAATACATGCATATATATGAAAAGAAACATGACATAAAAAATTTGGAATGCCATTCATGAATTTCAAATTTGGAAAAAGCCCAAAAAGATTTATAACTCGATTTGTAAAAAATTACAGTGAGCATTTTTTTTTTAAATTTATTCCACTGTAGTGGCTTATACACCGGCAAGAACAGCAGATATGTCAGCCAAAGTGAAATAAACACTATTTGAAGCAACCAATACAATGCTTCAAAAAACTGAAACATTTCAGTGGTGTTGCAAATGTGTTTCATGATTCATCCAAAGAAATGTTTCTAAAATGTGGAAACATGTTTCCAGCACTTGGGGTGGAGTTTTCAGTAACATAGTTTTTTTGTATTTCATTATATATTTGGTTATTACCTTGTGTACTGAGATATGATCATACCACATGGATAAACAACAAAGTTATTGATGTATAGCTTCTATTGAGCACATTTAGTCTGTCCTTCATTGTGTTGTGCAGCTTAACGTTTTAATTACAGAACCTAACACTAAAATCCAATATTAGTTATTAACCCCCAAACCATGTGGTGCTAATAAAACCAAGTTTGCAATGAATTAAGAAATCTTAACACGGGCTTCTCACATGTTTACGATGTGTTAAAGAAACCGGTTTGATGTCATGCATTTCATTGCTTCCCTTTGACTTATCTCAAAACCAGATCGAATCCATATCTCAGTCATTGGGAGCAGAAATATGATTTTGTGATTATTGTGGAAGACCGAATTCTTTCCTTAGGGCTGTTTTTCTCAGTTTGTCAAATTTTGTTTTGCCATAAGGTGTTATCCCAAGAGTTAGCGAATAAAATTGAACACTATATTCACAACCCAGTTGGCATTGTATTTATTGAATCAAACTCATGTTTGGGGTTTTTAAATTGAAGTTTATTGATTGAGTTTGTTTGCTTTAATGATTGCCTTTATTGGCCTTATTACAACATCATTGAGACTCCATATGCCCATAGAAAGGACTGGCCGATTACATAGTTTATTTGCCCATAGGGTTTGAAGCCATCTATGCACAAAGTGTTGCTGGCTTACTTGTAGTGATTGCCTAATCTTTTACTAAGCTGTCATAAAGTCTAGGGTGTGTTTGAATCCAAGATCATTTTCCCTAGCATTACTTATCCTAGGTCTTCCAAACACAAATTTCCATCACTTACTGGACCTAGGGAATCTAGCACAGGGTATCTTACGTTAAATTGCCATATTGAGATCTGGTATCCTATCATCAAGTCTCTTCCAAGGATAGACTAGGGTCTCTCCCTTAGCCTCTTATCTCAGTGGCTTAAAGTGAAGAGAGTCTTGCCCGAAGTGACAACCAATAAATCTTTGGGGAACAAGATTCTCTAAGGTCACGACCTTAGCTACTTTCCCTTTCTGCCATCCTGGATAGGACTTCTATTTCGGATAGCTATAGGAATTGTGATAATAGTGCCTGTTAGCACATCCATAGTAGCCGGGCTACCATGATTGCAGAGCAGTTCATTATATATTTTTGAGCCAGGCCTTTACACAGTTTTGATGAGATCATCCTATGATGAGCAGTATTATTTTGATCACTCACATTATTAGAGCAACCCCAAATCAGACAGTAGTAAACCTTATGCCAAGATTGAGCCTCATGACCTCAGATTTGATGACTGAGATGACCTTTTATCCCATACAGAGCGGTGCAGTGCCTAGAGTTTCAGCAGTGAGTTTTTCAGTGGTTATTGATGATCCAGATAGCAGATACAGGTATATGGCCCAGCAGGTATATGATGTGCATTGGTTTTATTATCTTGCTCTTTTGGTCATTTTGATAGCTTGACTTAGTATCTAGTGATCATAATCTGGCAGTATATTTGTATGAAATGAATTTGGTTTTTACTGATTATCTAAATGGTTGTATTATTTAGAAGCTCTTGTTTTATACTTGTTGGTTTCACCCTCCTAGGAGTGTGGACATGATCATTCCCACCTTTATGGCTTGCTAGTTTAGGTATCACTTTCACTTTCCCCATCCATCTGTTATCTTTCATATCTTTTGGTTTTTACCCTGACTCACACCTCAACCTGTGATATGGAGGACTCCCCCACTTTTTCCCCTGTGTTGGATAGCATCCCTGTTAGTTTGTGTCTCGGCTCTGAGTTGGCAACAAAACTTACCTTTGGTGAGTTGGATTTGATACCTTGATCACTCTAGTCGATTGCCCCGATGTTTGGTCTTGATTGTGGAAAGTCCCCATAGTTGGTAGAGTTGTATTGGTTAAAACCTGAAGCAAATTGTACTACCATCATTACATATGGAACTTATTGTTATATCTTGAAAGCCCATGAGAATACTTTAAAAACTATGTTTTTTAGCACAATGAAAGAGGGCTGTGAAATTAAATGGAAACTTAAATGAAAAACACCCTGGATGAAAGCTTGAGTAGTTGTGCTTCTAAGCACATGCAAAATCCCCAAAAGGGTTGTGAAATGAAATGAAATGGAAACTAAAAGCACCCTGGATGAAGGCTTTAGTAGTTGTCCTTCTAAGCACATGCAAAATCCCCAAAAGGATTTGTTGTCCGCCGAGATGCACACCAGCAACAGAAATCTTTCGAAAGTTGTTCCCTCACTACAAGTGGGGAAAGTGTGGCCTTGGGGGCAAGCAATGAACCAGGTACTGTCACCAGAATCCCAGCTCCTCCGTTTAGGCTAACTCCTAACGAAGCCAAGCGGGGTAGTCCCTACAAAGAGTTTACTATGGCTCAATGTGTTTTAATGTTTTTAGTGTATGGTGATGTGGATGGATGTTGTTTAGGAGTTTTGAATGAGAGATCACAGCTTATAATAGACACAAGATAAAGTGAAATCCAAGTTGCGGAACAATATAACAGTATATAAAGACTTGTGAAAAAGTAAAAGCATCCACCGATAAACCACTTAAGCAAAAGGACAAATGGCCCCAATTGATAATGAAAGTATGAACAAACCAATGCGTTATGGAGTCAATAACCTGTGTGTAGTGTTGGGGGATGCTGAGAATACAAATCTTAGTAATTGTTCGTGAGATCGTTTTGCAAATTATCTTGGTAAATTAAGATTTTTAGTGATCTGGATTATTAGGTTAAGAACAACAAGGTAAGCAATCGATCGGAAAGGTATACTTTCAGTGGCTTCCCCTCTGATGGTATGTCGGACCACCCAGATGTCAAGGAGTAAGTGTCTAAAGACTTAACTACTCCAATGTCTAAGACAGCGGTAACTTCCGACCCCACCAGGTTTAGCAACTTTGCCCACTACCTGAGTATGTCTCGAATAAGCAACGTTGGTTCGTTGGTTGTGGGGGTGAAAATTTTATTATGTTATAGAAAAATTATCAAATCCAACACCTTTCTGAGTACTAGCCCAACCTTTTCAGGTTGGCAGAGCATACGGATGTTGGATAGCAACCAAGATAAATTATTAAAGGGAGTGTGAGTTGGAATATTTTAAGATTATTTGAGCACACAATTCAACTCTCCGACAGAGAGTGCTCTTGACTTTGTCTTATGACAAGGTTCAAGAGACTTAGCTATTCTATATGCCTAATGCAGGGAAAATGCAATATTAATATGCTCTCCGACAGAGAGTGCTCTTGACTTGCGTTATTGCAAGTTCAAGAGGCTTAGCTCTTTGTTAAGATAGAAACAAACTGTGTGCAAAGAACAAACGTGATAGCTCAATAAGATCGAAAATAAACAATGATAACTTGAAATAGCAATTAGCAAATCTACTTGCAAGAAAGAAAATTAGTGTTCTACAGGAACTAATCTAAGAATGAAGTCAAAGTGACTTCTGCACACTGCTCATAAAACTTCCAATTTAGCCGGTCCTACGCAGTACACAGTGGGGAAAGAGAAGCAGCACGCAGTGTTAATGCGGCACTTGGGATAAAATCCCAAGAGGCTTCTCAAGTCAAGACTTGAAATAAATTTATTCTAAGTACAAAATTTGAAAATAGATCAAGAAAATTGAAACAAATCTAAGCTAAAGAAATGCACCAAAACACTCCTCCCAAAATGGGGAAGAAGAAACCAAAGTGTGGGAGGCCTTATCCCACCTAACCTTTTTATTAATTTGATTACAAGTGCCTTGGGAATTTAACCCTTGAAAGGACTTTTGATAGGAAAATAAAACTTAGAAAGTAAACGAAACAAGCTTTTAAGAGCTATTACAAAGGAGATTGATTTTGGTTCATGTCTTCTTGGTTTGGATCATCTCCTTGGTTTCTTGAATTTTTGCTTGGCTTAGATCTTCTTGTTTCAAAGCCTCTCAAACTCTTTTCTCCATCAAAGTACCTACACAAATGGTTCAATTCAAGGCACCCTTTATCGTTAAAGCAAAAAAGAAATAAAACTTGAAACTATTTTGATCTATAACTTGCAAAAAGTGAAACCAGATGCAATTAAACTCTAAGTATAAAAATGAGATGCAACTACTAGCATGGAAATATAAACTAGATCTAACAATGCCACACTAACTAGGAGAAGAGATCTAAGATGCAAAGTATGCAAGCTAACAACAAATCAAAATGAGATCTAATGCAACTAAGTATGGATTAAGATGCAAGATTTAAAAGTTAAATGAAATGCAAGCTAATATGAAACTAACTACTAGCTTTTCAAGCAATAAACTATTAACTCTTTAAACCAAACCTTTGTTATTTTTCGTGTTTTTGGTAGAGTTTCAAGGGATGAACGAAAGGAGGGATGGACAGTGCTGCAAGGTGCTGACAGTGGGCTGCAAAACAGTGGTAAAAGGGGCAGCGGACAGTCAAGCGAAGGGGCTGCAAAACAGTGGTAAAAGGGGAAACGGATGAAGAGGTAATGGGCAGCCAAAAGGCAAGGTAATGGGCAGCCAAGAGGCAAGGAAAAAGCTTGTAAAATGAGGGAAAACGAGAGCAGGTTGAGGGAGGAAGACTAGGACGAGAAGGAGAAGAAAAAAGAGATCTAATCCAAGGTGGACGAGACTAGAGGATGAGTACTAGCAGATCAAGGGAAAAGACTCAAGGAGAAAAATGGGAAGGCTTGAAGAAGAGAAGCCCTTTCGAACCAAGGTAACCAAGTTGAAAGAAAATGTTTTGAAGATGGATTTCGAACTTTGCACTTCCTTGCCAAAATTTCAATGCTTAAGATCAACTCTGGGAGATCCTAAAATGCTCACAATGTTAGAAGGTCTTTTGAAGAGGTGAGAGATGCAACCAAGCTCAAGCCTCTCTTCAACCTATTAGATCTGCACAAGAAATCACTCATAAACGTATCTTGATCAAAATAGTATGCAAAATAAAGTGGGGTTAGAAGAGTATAAGTATTTCCAACTACAGTCTACTCCTTCCAAATCACACTAAACCCAACATAAATGGACAATTTGAACCCAAATGCCCACCCTATGGACTTAATAAAGCCTTCTAAGCAAAATATTGATCAAGACATGAAATATAAGCAATAAACAAGTACAATATCACCTTAGAATAGATGAAGCGCTCCCATAACAAGCATCAACACCACATGGACCTCCAAAGTCACTTTATTTCAATAAGCCAAAGGCTATACAATTACAAAATGGCAGAGTAAGTTTGCCCAAAATATCCATGAGAAGAGTGCCCAAAGGCATCTCATTTATACAAAAACTAAGTACACAAAACCTAGATCGAACTTGGCATGATAGAAGGAGTCAAAAGAAGTCAAACTCCAATCCATGATGGGGTTGGAGTGGAGATCCCCCTCAACGAAATCGAAATGGAGTAATGAGGATGGGGAGGTGGCCTCCACCTTGGCAAGGTGCCCCCCATCCCTCTCTTGGAAACTCCATCAACCATCCATGAGCTTCCACCTTAGCAAAAATGTGAGCTTTGGAAGATATGCATGAGCTTCAAGGCAATGCGTGAGGATTGAGGGAGATAGATTCGAGTTAGCTCGAGCTCCAAGCTTGTGATGTGGCCACAATCGTAGGATGCGCTCACCATAGCCATTAATGCATATTCAACAATCCATAACACGAGTGCAACATAACCAAATCGTGATGCCCATGTATTGAGCTCCCACATGAATGCGAAAATTTGTACGATTCAATTTAATTACAAATTTGACTTTTGTGGCATGGTTTAACATTGCAATGTAATTCGTACCTCTCCAAAAATATTTACATGTCTTTTCCATAGTTTAAAAATCCACTTTTTTTATTTTTTTTATTTTTTGTCCTTTGTGCTTTTGTCATTTTATGGCCACTAAATGCCAAAATAATGAAAAACTGCTCCCAGAGGCGATGTAATTGCCCGAAACCTTAGAAAAGATGCCTCTAGGGTAAAGAGGACGCTCTGAGCGTCAAAACAAACCTCCCCACGCTCAATTCCGCCTCCGGATGAGGTTTTTATCACTTTTAAAAAAAAAAAATTAAACCATTAAAAAATGGTCTAATTTATGGAAAAATTTATTTTTCTCGAAATCAAACGAAACTCCTAGGGGACTTAGTGCATGTTCATACGACTCAATTGAGATGGCTAACATGTAAAAAAACCTAGACACAAAACTCTAATAACCACCTTAGGTTTTGACCATCATGGAGAATACCCCAGCTTTGGAGGTTTGAGTGAAAAACTCAGGGATTATATGCCACTAATGAGTAGTGCATAATTCCTAAGAAAAAAACACTCTAGAGTATCCCCCAAATAGCTAAACCTACGGATAGCCAAGTCTTTTATAAAAGGATCCCGTTTAGACCAACTTTTTACATTTTCCCCGTGGGGTTATGAACATGCAGTTATTACAAATGGGGCAAAAACTGCCCTGAAAATGACTTCTGAACTTCTGAACACTGATGATGAACATGAATCATGTTCATGAGACTGGCGGCTCACGAGAAATTCAGCTATTGTACAAAATAGTTGATAACATCTGGCTCCAACTGCAGGACGTGTGCTCGATCTGGAAATCATGCAAGGAGAGGATACGAGAACACCAAAATCTCTTGTTTATATATATAACCTATAAAAACATCTCAACTTGACAGAAAACCTTCAGTAGCACATGTGTTATGAAAAAACCAAAATGAAATATCAACTATATTTTATTTTTTGAAAATAAATTCTAAGAAATCTAAAAATAGAAAGTAAATGCTTTTTTTTTTTTGACAAAATTTAATCTTTTCCTATTCTAATATAATACAAAAAAGGAAAGTGTTAGGTACAATCAGAAATCTAATGTAACCATTTAAGCATGAGATCAATGTAAAAACAATTTTTTACCTTGTCTTTGGTTACCAGCTAAAGCAAGGGCATGCTTATCAAAAAGTGCAAACCTGCTTGAATCTTCTGAATGTGAGGGACGGACGGGAAATCATGTGATAGATATTTGAAATGCTTCCCAATATAGTTAGTCCTTTTGCAGGCACACTCTATCCAGAACAAGACAGGGTGAAGAAAAATTCAGGATGACAAGGCAGTTCTGGTACCTTATCATACTGATCCAAAAGGCTCTTTTGAAAATAATTTTCTATGAAGGTGCATGCCTCGAACTATTCTAATCTACAAGGGTCATCCGATGGCTAAGATATGTATTCAACTGACTTTACCCAATCTGGCGCTTCACTGTACTGCTTCCCTAGATCATTTCTGCTGATGCTCATGTGTGGCTCTAACTGCTCATATGAGAAAATCACATGCTCTTCCTCCATGTTCATATGCTCAAAATTCACACTCCCCTCTCTAGATACATCGAAAATTGGTTTTCCAATGTATGTCCAATAGTCATCATCCATATCTTTGTCAAATATGGGGGAGTCTTCATGCATTATGTCATATTCCTTGCTGTAAGTATCTTCATGCTCATAAGTGGGATTATCAACAAAATTTTCCAAGGGATTTTGTTCATTGTTAATTTCTTCAGATATGGCATAGACAGGGTTCTCTAACAAGGTCCATTCATGATTTTCAATGTCTATGTCATCCATGATGGATTCATCATCACTTATGGCATCCTCCTCATCTTCATCCTTACTTTGAAAGGGTCTTAGAAAAATAGAGTAAATGGCACAGATCACAGGATCATCAGCATTATAAGTATATTGATTATAAGGCTTCTTGGGATTCTCAACATGAAATTTCTTTTCTTTTTCATTATGCAATTTAACCACAGAATCCTCAGATACTGGCATGGTAGCATAAGTCCAATCCATTTGGATCCATCCTCCTAAAGTGGCAGCCCACTTCCTAGAAAGCAACATTCCCCATTTATTTGGAACATCTATAACAAGTATGTCCATGTTTACATGGATGTCCGGATACTTAGCCAATCTAACAGGTTGGTTTTTTATCATCCCTTCAACTTTAACAGGTCTAGAATCCATGGCACATACATTCTGGTAAGGCCTGGTGGTTTTCAAGTTAAGTTGTTGCATAACTTTTTTAGTCATTAGACTTGCAGCAAACCCTGAATCCAACATACAATTATGTAGAAGAAGGTCACCTATCATCAATGATATATAGAAAGGGGGGTGAGCTTATTTTCTTGATTCCCTAGTATGCAGGATTATAGGAGGATCCTCATGAGTTTTGCCATAGCTGGTTGAAGGTTGCTCTACAGTGTCCGAGAAAGTGACCTTCTTAGGGGTTTGAGGAGCAAGAGGAGTAGGTGGACGAGGGGTAGATGTACAAGTAGAGATGGGTATTTCAAGTGCTTTCAACAGTTTTTCCTTTTCACCAGGAATTTTATAAAGCTCATTCACAGGTACAGGCACTTTAGTTATATTGAACCAGTTACTCCAATCAAAATTCAATTTACTAGAGTCATTTGATTCAATTGGAATTATTACCTTTGGTGGCTGTATGGCAGGGGCAGGATTTGCTCTTCTTTGGTAACCAATCCCTTTAAACTTTTGCATATTATGGACTTGCTCATTGGAAGGTCTTTCTCCAAAGTTCTTAGTCATATTATCCAACTCTTGATTGTATTGTTTAGCTTGTCTCCAACTTTCTCTAGTAATATCAAAAATGTCTCCTACCGCATTTATATATTCAGGCTCGCTTGATGTTGGTTCACTAGTACTACCCTCTGGAAATCCATGTTCTTGTACATAGTTTGCAAAGTAGCAAGAAAATTCTTCATGAAAATCTTTGCAAGCTCTACAAAATGGTATGTAGGTCTCAGTCATGTTAGTAGCCTCTATTTGATTGGGAGGCCTCTTTTCATTGTTGGGAACTGTTATCACCTAAACTGTAGTTACCCCTATGGATGTATCTATTAATGGATGGCAATAGGGAAGGGAAACTCAAAAGGTGCAACCACGATCACCTCGACTTCCAATAGATGGTTGTCACGCCAGTCGAGGCAACCTTCGCTTTATGTTATCTAGCCCAGACAACAAAGGGGGAGACCCGATCTACTCCCGACAGGAGAGATCCAACCAAGACACCAAATTAAGTTAATACTAAGTGAAGTAAGGTGTATGGTTTATCCTAGACCTAAGGATGAAGTCACAATTATGAGTAAGGGGTTCAATGAGTATAGCCTTGGTTCATTGTTGATGTGTGAGTGACTTATAGTATTTGAAAATGGGATCCAGGATTATACTATTAGTCAATGTGAGAAAATCCAATGCCCTCGGAACCGTGTCCAATGCAGGGTAATTTAGGGGTTCAATTGGGGCTAACTAGTACAAGTGACAAGCTTGATCATGATATATGATGACATCAAAGGGTTTAGTCCATCAAACAAGGATCTAACCACAAGTTAATCCAACAATCTAGGAAAGTCGAATTGACTTGGAGAGAGATCAGTGCCTTAGGAATTGGGATAATGGAGTCAAAGTGAAGTTAACTTGTGGTTGATGACTCCTATTGCATGAGACAAGTGGGCAATTAGAGGTTTGATGGATGAATAAGTCTAGATCTAAAGATTCAAGGTTTGACCTAAGTGGACCACAATCCCTTAAAACAAGGAATGCTATCCCCAAGCGAAGATTTGATGAAGTGACCAACTAGACCTAGGTTTTGAATTATGCCCATTCCAAATCCACTAAAATCTCATGTACCCACATCCTAGAAGTGGACCAACTCCAATCTCCAAGGGAGTGCGACTTTGCCCAAGGAGGGTAAAAATGGGGATAAATGGATCAAGACAAGTCCAATGACATCCAAAATTTAGATCCAAGTAGGTTGACCAAGTGAGAGTGTGGATCTACAATTTCAAGGCAATCCAATGGTTAGATCTTACTAGATCTGAGTTTGAAGATACCAAGTGGTCCAAAATGGGGATTAAATCCCTTAAAATGTGGAATAGGGCCCACAAGGTAGAAATTGCCAAAGTAAGAGTCTAGGGGTAGGTTTTAGGATGTGTAGATCATGAATCAATTAAAATCTCAACTACCCATCAACTAGATCTAGGTCAACTCAACTCTCCAAGAAGTGCGCCCTCACTTGGGGAAGCCAAGTTGGCTTGGGAAGGGGATCGAATGAAGGCCAATTCTCACCAAACTATAGATCCGGGATGCCGTGGATACTATAGAGGTGGGTTTTCAATATTATACCCAACAACCCACTAGATCTCAGTAGATCTAAGAAAATGTAACAATGGGGGTTTTGATTAATTAGGGTTTGAAATATTTAAGACAAGTGGATAGATCATGGAGATAGAAATTACCTTGAGATCATACCTGAGTGATGAAGAGAGATGCCTTGATGTTGAGGAAGATTCCCGCAGAGATCAAATGAGAGATGGTTGATTTTGCTTGCCAAATTGATGCCCTAGCCCACAAATGCGACCTCCTCTACCTATCAATCCAAGGAAATCAATTTCAATCAGAGAGGTCAAGTATGGAGGAAATATAAGTAAAATGCAATGATAACATGAAATAGAAGGTCCTGGGACAGTAATACTCCCTGTTACCAACGAAGAGATCCAAAGAAGAAGTAGGGAGAGTCTTCCCCTACCAATACTTCCTCCTCAAAGCAAATCGGCCTCCACCTGTAGATGCAAAACGTGGTACAAAAGATATGGCAAACAAGATCTCCAATAACTCAGTGCAAAGGAAGAATCAATGAACGAACACCAAAAACATTCACCACAACACTGGAGATAGATGCAATAATAATTTTCTATTCCAATAATCCAGAGCCACAAGTCCACCAAACAACGAGAGGCTCTCTCCTTTAAATAGATAGAAGAGGCACCAAAACCTTAACCACTTTTTGAATGAGTGGCTAAGATTAAAAGATACAAATGTCTAATCAATGGTTGAGATGAGCTCAACAATAAAATACATGGATCACTAATAAAATATAACATAAGTGGACAAAATCGCCCTAGGAGAGGGGAATCCCAACATATCATGATGACAAAATATAATAAGAAGCTTATGTTGGGTCCAAGAGGTAATTTTAGCCACCCTTGGTCAATCCCCATAGCACAATAATAAAAATAGTCATCAATATACCAAATCGTGCCTCTATGGACAAATCGTGGGCCTTAAGAGGCCTCAGAAATCATCAAAAAGTGCCATAAGTGATGGATGCGGGCCCCGATGAAGCTAAAACTGCTGAAGGAGGTGTGGAAGACATCAACCCATCATCACTGATCATCCCATGCCAAGACATTGCCTCAGTAGCCCAAATCGAATTCCTCAATAGCCATTTCTACCAATCCTGAAATGCCTCGGGAAGCATGAAACTACCCCAAACTACCTCCTGGAGTGCCTGCGCTGTCAAGGTGAGGGCACCAGTGTGTCCGGGAGGGGGGTAATATGGTAAAACCAAGTGACTGGACCACCCCCTCCAAGCACAGCGCCCTAGGTCAACCAAATAAAAATCCTCTCTACTCTGACAGGGTCTCCGACAGACCAAAACTGCACTGGGTTAGCCTACTGAAGCTCAATCATCATTGTAAGTGCCCGGAACTGAAAACAGACTGTCTCATTAGACTCAGAAGGTCCAAATCCATCCAAGATGTGTACTCATACACCATATGAGTCTCTGCATGATCATAAAATATATCCAATATACCGAAACAGGTGAAATAATAATAATCTGTAAATGATCAAATAATGCTGTAAACCATGAATCATCATCATAACCTTGTATCCGCTGCATAGAATCATCATGTACATGTACATAGACCATATATCATCTATTCATATCATCACAAGGTCCAACCATCTCATGTCCTACGGTTGACCTTGGTCAAACTAGGTTTGACCAAGTCAACATGACCAAATATAACTCAGACCATCATCAGAAGCTGCTGCAAAGTATCAAAGGTTAATGCATGCTTTACAACTTATTCAAGTAGCAATTATAACACAAAGTAATCATTACTGGCGATCTAAATCCAAATATATAATGTCATTAATTATTATTATTACTCAGACTAGAATTTCAAGACCATACTCACTTCATAGCTGTGATCAATTTGCTAGTGAAGGGTGAAGGCTAAAATAACTGGCTAGGCTAAGGGATGACTTGACTGACTTAACTTTGTGATACTTTGGCAAATGGAAAGGGAATACACACCATAGTATATACTGAATGAGCAACAACACAGGGAATGGCGATGTCTCACAAATGGATAAGTTGTTCAAAGAGGATTTATTCACCTTTAACAAATGCGCACAATCCATAATACAAATGAGGCCAGCAATAATTTAGATATAGCATTTAAGTTCCATTGCTTTTTGGGCGTGAAGTTTCCATAGCCTTTGATCTATGTGTGTTTATAAACACATTGCATAGATTTACATTTATTTTAGGCTTTCTGTTGCAGGTGTGTTTTTAAGGCACTTGTTTACCTGAGCACTTCTAGGTGTGTCACAGACAACTTGTTTACCTAGGTATTTACATTTCCAAAAGATGTAACATTTTATTTTCATGGCCATTTTCATTTGGCATGCCTTTCATTCATGTGTGTTTACAAACACATTGCATGAATGGGATTTTCATACAAGATATAGCATTTCATTTTCCAGATTTTGTATTCATGGCAGCACTAAAAGTTTCAGGTTTAGCCAACACAACTTTAGTGACTAGGGGGAATTCACAAGGAACTCCAACTCACCATAGGTAAGTTTTGTCACCAACTCAGAGCCGAGACACAATAAACAGGGAAGCTCATCCAATACAGAGGCTACAGTGGGGAAAAGGTCCTCCATGTCACTAGTCAAGTAGTAAGTCAGGGTGATAAACTAAAAGGTGGGCAATGGATGGATGAAGACAATGAATAATGGAGCCAACACTAACAAGCCAAGGTATGGTGGAATGATCACCTTTATTCTCCCTAAGGAGGGTAAAACCAATGAGTATGAACAGTGAACTTCCAAGTCTGAGTAGGGACAATATAGTATATATAATAAGATCAACCAGGTCCACATATCTATATGATCGCCAGATCATGACACTAGGTGCTAAGACATGCTATAAGAATAAATATAAAAGCAATATAACCACAACACTATGATATACCTGTTGAGTCATATAGCTGAATGCTCATCCTCTGAACCATCATCTGTCCTCTGAAACTGCTACTGTAACTCTGGGCACTACTGACTGCTCTGTACAAATAGTATAATGGCTACATCAGTCATCTCTCTGAGTGTCCTGAGACTCAATCATGGCAATGGGGAATACAACTATTGTCCAAAATCTGATAGTGATCCAATACAGATGCTCATCTCAGCATCTCAATGTAAGGGAACTAGCTGAATAGTGTACTGGAATCAGAAAAATAATGTATGGTAGTCCGGCTACTATATATGTGATAACAGGAGCCTTTTTCTGCCAGTTGGTCTTGGGAGGGTAGTTTCTTTGAACTGGTTGAGTTTGTTGAATCTGTTGAACCTGTTGAACATGTGCTCTTTCCATGTTTATGATTTTATTATGTATTTCCTTCATTTGAACTACATGTTTCTGTTCAGCCTTTTCCAACCTTTCACACATTTCCATCATATTTTTCTCATGACTCCTTTATAGATAAAGGGTCCTTCTCTTTAGGTTCAGGAGCTTTTGAAGGGATTGAAGATCTAGAATATCCTTGGATGTTTGACTCTCCAGAAGACAGCATGTTTTTGTCAATCTTGGTAGCCAAATTCTGAGCTTCAAGCAAAGTAGTGGGTTCCTTGTCTCTTATTTGGTATTGTATCTTGCCACTTAATGCTTCTATGTAATAGTCCAATAAGGAAGCTACAGGAGGTGCATAAGTGGCAGGGATGGAATTAGATAACTCTGTGAACTTAGTGTTGAACTCATCCATGGTTTCTGTCTCTGACTTTTTCATGCTGGTCAAGGATGCCACTAGGTGTCTAGGCTCTTTTTTGTTGCCGAATTTGTCGAGGAAAGCAATCTTGAAGGCTGCTACGGTAGTGAAAGAGTTGTTCGGCAAGTTGTCATACCAATTTCCAGCCTTACCATCCAAAGATAAGGCAAAAAGGGTCATGTACACGTCTTCATGTTTGTCGGTACCCCTGACATAGGAACCACAATGTCTGGAAAAATTTCTTAAGTGTTGCTCTGCAGAGGAAGAGGCATCAGTGCCAGTGAAAGTCATGAGTTTGTCAATGGCCTTCTCAGGAACCTCATGGGGTTGACCTGCTATCTGAGAAAAGTCGAATTGAGTAAAATAATCACCCATTGTGGAAGGAAAACAATTATTAATTTAAAGATTTTCAAAAAATTTTAAGTTTTCTTGGAACAAAGAATGGATGTCTGAAATAGACTTAGATCCAAGTTCTTCAAGGATCCTATGAGAAGCAAGCTTGTTTAGTCTTCTCCTATAAACCTTTTCAGGCTCAGGGATGAAACTAAGCAAGCCTTCAGAATTTCTTCTAGTTGAATACCTTGAGGTGTTAACTGACAGTGGAGTCACCAGGTGGATTCAAGTCTAATTTCAGAGAGTGATTTGACTAAAAATCTACCAAAAAGGAAAACTAAAAAGGGCAGTGGAGTCGCCAGATAGATAGCAAATCTATCAAAAAGGTAAAACAAACTAGAAAAAACTAAGGTCGTCCAGGAACAAAAAGATTTGTCCCCGGCAACGGCGCCAAAGATGTTGTCTGCCGAGATACACACCAGTAGCAGAAATCTTTCGAAAGTTGTTCCCTCACTACAAGTGAGGAAAGTGTGGCCTTGGGGGCAAGCAATGAGCCAGGTACTGTCACCTGAATCCCAGCTCCTCCGTTTAGGCTAACTCCTAACGAAGCCAAGGGGGTAAATCCCTACAAAGAGTTTACTATGGCTCAATGTGTTTTAATGTCTTTAGTGTATGGTGATGCGGATGGATGTTGTTTATGAGTTTTGAATGAGAGATCACAGCTTATAATAGACACAAGATAAAGTGCAATCCACGTTGCGGAACAATATAACAGTATATAAAGACTTGTGAAAAAGTAAAAGCATCCACCGTTAAACCACTTAAGCAAAAGGACAAATGGCCCCAATTGATAATGAAAGTATGAACAAACCAATGCCTTATGGAGTCAATAACTTGTGTGTAGTGTTGGGGGATGCTGAGAATACGAATCTTAGTAACTGTTCGTGAGATCGTTTTCCAAATTATCTTGGTAAATTAAGATTTTTAGTGATCTGGATTATTAGGCTAAGAACAACAAGGTAAGCAATCGACCGGAAAGGTATACTTTCAGTGGCTTCCCCTTTGATGGTATGCCGGACCGCCCAAATGTCAAGGAGTAAGTGTCTAAAGACTTAACTACTCCGATGTCTAAGACAGCGGTAACTTCCGGCCCCACCAAGTTTAGGAACTTTGCCCACTACCTGAGTATGTCTCGAATAAGCAACATCGGTTCGTTGGTTGTGGGGGCGAAAATTTTATTATGTTATCGAAAAATTATCAAATCCAACACCTTTCTGAGTACTAGCCCATCCTTTTCAGGTTGGCAGAGCATACGGATGTTGGATAGAAACCAAGATAAATTATTAAAGGGAATGTGAGTTGGAATATTTTAAGATTATTTGAGCACACAGTTCAACTCTCTGACAGAAAGTGCTCTTGACTTTGTCTTATGACAAGGTTCAAGAGACTTAGCTATTCTATATGCCTAATGCAGGGAAAATGCAATATTAATATGCTCTCCGACAGAGAGTGCTCTTGACTTGGGTTATTGCAAGTTCAGGAGGCTTAGTTCTTTGTTAAGATAGAAACAGATTGTGTGCAAAGAACAAATGTGATAGCTCAATAAGATCGAAAATAAACAATGATAACTTGAAATAGCAATTAGCAGATCTACTTGCAAGAAAGAAAATTAGTGTTCTACAGGAACTAATCTAAGAGTGAAGCCAAAGTGACTTCTTCACACTGCTCATGAAACTTCCAGCTTAGCCGGTCCTACGCAGTACACGGTGGGGAAAGAGAAGCAGCATGCAATGTTAATGCGGCACTTGGGATAAAATACCAAGAGGCTTCTCAGGTCAAAACTTGAAATAAATTTATTCTAAAGTACAAAATTTGAAAATAGATCTAGAAAATTGAATCAAATCTAAGCTAAAGAAATTCACCAAAACACTCCTCCCAAAATGGGGAAGAAGAAACCAAAGTGTGGGAAGCCTTATCCCACCTAGCCTTTTTATTAATTTGATTACAAGTGCCTTGGGAATTTAACCCTTGAAAGGACTTTTGATAGGAAAATAAAACTTATAAAGTAAACGAAACAAGCTCTTAAGAGCTATTACAAAGGAGATTGATTTTGGTTCATGTCTTCTTGGTTTGGATCATCTCCTTGGTTTCTTGAAGTTTTGCTTGGCTTAGATCTTCTTGTTTCAAAGCCTCTCAAACTCTTTTCTCCTTCAAAGTACCTACACAAATGGTTCAACTCAAGGCACCCTTTATCATTAAGGCAAAAAAGAAATAAAACTTGAAACTAGTTTAATCTATAACTTGCAAAAAGTGAAACTAGATGCAATTAAACTCTAAGTATAAAAATGAGATGCAACTACTAGCATGGAAATATAAACTAGATCTAACAATGCCACACTAACTAGGAGAAGAGATCTAAGATGCAAAGTATGCAAGCTAACAACAAATCAAAATGAGATCTAATGCAACTAAGTATGGATTAAGATGCAAGATTTAAAAGTTAAATGAAATGCAAGCTAATATGAAACTAACTACTAGCTTTTCAAACAATAAACTATTAACTCATTAAACCAAACCTTTGTTATTTTTCGTGTTTTTTGTAGAGTTTCAAGGGATGAACGAAAGGAGAGATGGACAGTGCTGCAAGGTGTTGACAGTGGGCTGCAAAACAGTGGTAAAAGGGGCAGCGGACAGTCAAGCAAAGGGGCTGCAAAACAGTGGTAAAAGGGGCAGCGGATGAAGAGGTAATGGGCAGCCAAAAGGCAAGGTAATGGGAATCCAAGAGGCAAGGAAAAAGCTTGTAGAATGAGGGAAAATGAGAGCAGGTTGAGAGAGGAAGACTAGGACGAGAAGGAGAAGAAAAAAGAGATCTAATCCAAGGTGGACGACACTAGAGGATGAGGACTAGCAGATCAAGGGCAAAGATTCAAGGAGAAAAATGGGAAGGCTTGAAGAAGAGAAGCCCTTTGGAACCAAGGTAACCAAGTTGAAAGAAAATGTTTTGAAGATGGATTTCGAACTTTGCACTTCCTTGCCAAAATTTCAATGCTTAAGATCAACTCTGGGAGATCCTAAAATGCACACAATGTTATAAAGCAGGTCTTTTGAAGAGGTGAGAGATGCAACCAAGCTCAAGCCTCTCTTCAACCTATTAGATCTGCACAAGAAATCACTCATAAACGTATCTTGATCAAAATAGTATGCAAAATAAAGTGGGGTTAGAAGAGTATAAGTATTTCCAACTACAGTCTACTCCTTCCAAATCACACTAAACCCAACATAAATGGACAATTTGAACCTAGATGCCCACCCTATGGACTTAATAAAGCCTTCTAAGCAAAATATTGATCAAGACATGAAATATAAGTAATAAACAAGTACAATATCACCTTAGAATAGATGAAGCACTCCCATAACAAGCATCAACACCACATGGACCTCCAAAGTCACTTTATTTCAATAAGCCAAAGGCTATACAATTACAAAAGGGAAAAGTAAGTTTGCCCAAAATATCCATGAGAAGAGTGCCCAAAGGCATCTCATTTATACAAAAACTAAGTACACAAAACCTAGATCGAACTTGGCATGATAGAAGGAGTCAAAAGAAGTCGAACTCCAATCCATGATGGGGTTGGAGTGGAGATCCCCCTCAACGAAATCGAAATGGAGTAATGAGGATGGGGAGGTGGCCTCCACCTTGGCAAGGCGCCCCCCATCCCTCTCTTGGAAACTCCATCAACCATCCATGAGCTTCCACCTTAGCAAAAACGTGAGCTTTGGAAGATATGCATGAGCTTCAAGGCAATGCGTGAGGATTGAGGGAGATAGATTCAAGTTAGCTCGAGCTCCAAGCTTGTGATGTGGCCACAATCTTAGGATGCGCCCACCATAGCCATTAATGCATATTCAACAATCCATAACACGAGTGCCACATAACCAAATCGTGATGCCCATGTATTGAGCTCCCACGTGAAGGCTAAAATCCGTACGATTCAATTTAATTACAAATTTGACTTTTGTGGCATGGTTTAACATTGCAATGTAATTCGTACCTCTCCAAAAATATTTACATGCCTTTTCCATAGTTTAAAAATCCACTTTTTTTATTTTTTTATTTTTTGTCCTTTGAGCTTTTGTCATTTTATGGCCACTAAATGCCAAAATAATGAAAAACTGCTCCCAGAGGCGATGTAATCGCTCAAAACCTTAGAAAAGATGGCTCTAGGGTAAAGAGGATGCTCTGAGCGTCAAAACGAACCTCCTCACGCTCAATTCCGCCTCTGGATGAGGTTTTTATCACTTTTTTAAAAAAAATTAATTAAACCATTAAAAAATGGTCTAATTTATGGAAAAAATTATTTTTCTCGGAATCAAACAAAACTCCTAGGGGACTTAGTGCATGTTCATACGACTCAATCGAGATGACTAACATGTAAAAAATCCTAGACACAAGACTCTAATAACCACCTTAGGTTTTGACCATCATGGAGAATACTCCAGCTTTGGAGGTTTGAGTGAAAAACTCAGGGATTATACGCCACTGATGAGTAGCGCATAATTCCTAAGAAAAAAACACTCTAGAGTATCCCCCAAATAGATAAACCTACGGATAGCCGAGTCTTTTATAAAAGGATCCCGTTTAGACCAACATTTTACATTGTCCGCGTGGGGTTATGAACATGCAGTTATTACAAATGGAGCAAAAACTGCCCTGAAAATGACTTCTGAACTTCTGAACACTGATGATGAACATGAATCATGTTCATGAGACTGGCGGCTCACGAGAAATTCAGCTATTGTACAAAATAGTTGATAACAGGGTTATATAGGCCTAACAAAAGCAGTGGTTAAATGAATGCTAAATCCAAAGACTGCTGGCCAAGGAAATGAAATGTAATGATTAATTCCTCACGGAGCCCATGGGTTATGATGTGAGATGGAGTAAGGGGCAGCTAATTCTAAGTGTCCCCTAGAACCTCAAGTTACGGTTAGTCAGGCACCCAATCCATGGTGGTTCTAGAAAAGATCCTCACAGAGCTGACACAGCTTGGATGTGAGATGTAGACATTTGCCAAGGTTGAATAAGCACTTCTCTAAAAAACTTATCCCATTTCTGAGACACTGCCATTCCCTATGTATTCTTTATCCGACATATGCTTAAGTGTGTAATACCCTTTCCCTTATCCAAAGTATCACAGTGTTGAGTCAGTCAAGTCATCCCCCTTTGCCTAGCCTTGCATTCTTAGCCCTCACCCTTTGCTAGCAAAATGTTCATGTCTACAGAATGAGTATATCCTTGAGATTCTTTTGTATGTAAATAATTATTTAAACTTTTGCTTGATGTAATTATCTATTAACTGCCAGTGAAATGATGCTTAATACTTTAAGTCTTGCTATGAGAATGATTAAAAGAGCATGCTTTAACCATTTGCACTTGCAGCAGCAGGCTTTTCTGGCCTGAGTCATATTTTGATCAATGTTGACCCAGTCAAACTTAGTTTGACCAAGTCAACCTTGGGATCCATGATGAGTTGGACCAGTGATGTTGTATGATGATGATTTATGGTCCTTTGATACACCTTTGATAGTTCCATACAGTGGAAACAGGTTTCAGATGATGGTTGCTGCACTTTTTTATTTGTTATTTCCAAACCATTATATTATTATTGTCCGGGTATGGTTGAGGCTACAGATGATCTTACAGGTTGCCACAAGGTGTATGGGTACTCATATCTATTAGATTTGGACCTTCTGAGTCTATTGAGACACTCAGTTATCAGTTTTAGGCACTCTCAGTGATGTTACGGTCATATTTCCACATTTTGCCAGTTTTGCCATGCAGAAATGGCCTGTCCAGCAATTGCATTGAGCTAGCACGTTTACCGAGGGCGCTACAAAGGAGAGGGGTGGTCTAGCCACTTGTTATTACCATATTACCCCATCTCCAGACACGATGGTGCAGTCAGATTTTGTGCTCGAGCATCAAGCAGTGAGCTTCATGCAGTTTGATGGTTTTTCAAGTGAAATAAAAATGGGATAAAAAGGTTATTGAGGAAATTGATTTGGGCTATTGAGGCAAGGTTTTGGCATGAGGTTTGTTCAGAGGTCATCAGTGATGTATCCCACTCCTTCCAGATCAGCTTGCAGCATTCAGTGGGATCCAGACTCCACACACTCTCTGGGTTGTGTTTTGATGTATTTTTATCCCAGTGAGGGGGGCATGATTTGATCACTTGGTCACTTGGACATGTTATTGAGTCATATCTTATGTTATTGTGCCATGGGGTGATGCTAGTGAAGGATAATAAAACCTCCTATCCCCACCATGTGTTCCTAGTCACTTGTCCTAGTCACTTTATGTGTTATACACTTGTTTTAGTCATATTCATGTGGTGCGCACCCCCCTAGGGCTTCTTTTAGTGAGTGCGCACCCCCTCTAGTGAGTTGATCCATGTTATATTGTTCAGGCTCATCGTAGCCATTGATTAGATTGTATTTATCTTTTGATCTCAACCACTCGTTCATAAAGTGGTTAGGGTTTTGGTCTCTCTCCTATTTAAGGAAGAGGCCCCCCTATTGTAAAGGCATCTAGACACTTTTGGCTCTTGGTTATTGGAATACAAGAAATATCTTTTGAGTACATGCTTGGATCTTGAGATGGATGTTTGTATATGGTGATTGAAACTACTTTTCCGTTGCACTAGAGGATTTTGGTAGCTATTTTGTATTTTTGTTCTACTATACATCGATTTGCAGGTTGAAGAAGACGATTTGGAGGAAGTGTGCATTGGTGGGGAGGCTCACCCTGCTACCTTCTGTCAGATCTTGGGTTAAACAGGGAGTGATTTTGTCTTTGTACCAATTATTCTCTATCATTTTCTTCTCATTTGCATCTACCCTCATTGTTGTTTGATAATTGAACTTTGTCTCCTTGGTATTGCAGGAAGAGAGGGGCGCACTAGTGGACTTGGGCAAATTGTGTGAGCAAGAGAAACTACCATATCTTCCATTTGATCTTTGCGGGAGTAATCCTCGTCATATCGGCATTCATTCTCATTATCCAGGTACGCTTGAAAGGTATGTATTTTATTCTTCTAGCTTATCCATTTGTCATCTAGATCTCAAAACCTCATAAGTTAAAACCCTAGATTTTACATCTAATATGATCTGGCGATTGCTTGGGCTTAATATTTAAAACCCACCTCACTAATAATTAATAAACCTTGGACACAAATTTTGGTGGGCATCCAACTCCATTTTCCCCCCGATCTAAGGCACTGGGTCTCTCCAAGGGAGGTCGCACTTATGGGAGGGAGGTCTTTTTCCAGATCTGTCACTTGGATATTGTTTGTTCCTTGTCAATTCACCAGATCCATTGTGTAGCAACCCTTCTAGTGCTTTTCCTTGCTTGATTTCACCTTGTGGGCCCCATTTTACTCATTTTCCATAATTTAAGGGTGGGCCCCACTTGGGTTCTTTTGGTGGGCATTAGATCTATCTTGATCTACTAAACTAAACCCCTAAGTGGCATAAATTATGCATGGTTGAGCATTTGTCCTTCCATAAGCCTCCTCAACCAAGCCCTAACTCCATATGTCCAATTACATTTCCTAGATCTAGATCCATTTACTCTTGATCTTCTCCTTTTTCCTTTCACATTTCCCTAGGAGGTCTTCAGTAGGTTCGCTAGCCTTCATACGTTAGCTGGGGTCTCTCCCTTAGTCTTGCTCAGGCTAGATATAAAGTGAAGAGTGCCTCGGTTAACGTGACAACCAATTGCATTGGGAACTGTAGCATCTCTTGGGTCACCTCTTTAGTTGTCCAATACCTCTACCATCCTGGATAGAATAACCTTTTGGGATTACTACAAGTTGTGTGATAACAGTGCCCTTTGCATCTATTTAAGCAAGAACTCTCTCCCTCATTTCTCATGGTCAGAGGACCGAAAGGCTACCAAACCTCTACTCTTGTAATTTGTAATACTTTTTTGGAATAAAAAGACTTTGGAGACAAACCTGTGGTGTAGTGTGTTTCCTACTAAGTCATACTTAGTTGGATTTCAAGTGAGCCAACAAAGAATGATCAAGTTTACTTGGTCATATCAGAGTTCAGAATTCCATCAGGCCTTCTAGGCCCTTTATTTTTTTGTACCAAATGTTCATACCCCCTTGGGGGAATTGTAATAAAATGTGTTAACATGGTAACTGTATGTAAAAGACTCGGCTTCCTAGGACTTAAATATCAATCCGACTAGTCGCTTGCACGATTGCTTGTCATTCCACTTAAATTAGCATAATTAAATTTAAACTCCTAAAACTAAAACTCTTTAAAACTTAGTAAATAGGGACTTCCTCCTTGACCTTTGGGAGTTGGGTCTAAACGGAGGAGTTAGTAATCGAGGTGACAGTGGGTTCTGTTATCACATTTATAGTAGCTAGGGCTACCATATATTTTTCCAGATTCCAGTATATTTTTCAGCCAGTCCTTACACTGAGATGTGTGAGATGAGCATCTATTTTGGATCACTCCTATGATTATGAGCAGCAGTATATTCCTTTGCCATGACTGAGTCTCAGGAAACTCAGATTTAGATGACCGATGTAGCCATTTAGCCATTACAGAGCATTATGTATTGCTCAGAGTTGCAGCAGCAGGTTCTCAGTGGACAGATGATGGTTCAGATGGTTTATGCACAGGTATCTGACCCAGCAGGTATTATCATGTATTTATGGTTATTATTGCTTTTATACTCATTCTTGTGGCATATCTTAGCACTTGGTGTCATGATCTGGCGATCATATAGATATGTGGACTTGGTTGTATTATTTATTTATCTATGTCCCCGCTCAGACTTAGAAGTTCCTGGTTATACTCATTGGTTTTACCCTCCTTAGGAGAATGGAGGTGATTATTCCCACCATCCTATGGCTTGCTAGTGTTGGTCTCATTATTCATTGTCTCCATCCATCCATTACCTTCCAGTTATAGCATTATCCTTGACTTACTACTTGACCTATGATATGGAGGACTCCCCCACTTTGGCCTCTTTGTTGGATGAGCTTCCCTATTTATCTTGTGTCTCGGCTCTGAGTTGGTGATAGAACATGCCTTTTGGTGAGTTGGATTTCATCCTTAGTGATGGAACTTCCGCATTAGTCATTTGGGTTGTTGTTGGCTAAAACCTGAAAGAGTTAGTACTACCATCATTTCAATGTATTTGGAAATGAAATGTATATCTTTTATGAAAGCCCATTCTAGAATGTGTTTCTCAACACACATGAATGAAAGGCATGTGAAATGAATGTAAATCCAAGAATGTGTTTCTCAACACACACGGATCAAAAAGCCTAATAAATGTAAATCCAAGAATGTGTTTTTCAACACACACGGATTAAGGCTATGGAAATGAATGAAAGGCCCAAAAAGCAATGGTTAAATGTATACTAAATCCAATGATTGCTGGCCTCACTTGTAATGATCTATTCTTCACTAGCCTGCGCGTTATCATGTGAGATGGAGTAAGGGATAGCTAATTCTAAGTGTCCCCTAGAGTCTCAAGTTACGGTTTGTCGGACACCTAGTCATGGCAGCTCTAGAAAAGATCCTCACGAAGCTGTATCAGCTTGGATGTGAGCTGTAGACATCTGTCAACGTTGAATAAACACTTCCCAGACTGCTTATCCATTTGTGAGACACTGCCCTTCCCTGTGTTATTTGCTTGTCCAGCATATGCCTTAGTGTGTATTCCCTTTCCCATATCCAAAGTGCCACAGTGTCAAGTCAGTACAGTCATCCCTTAGCCTAGCCTTATGGTCTTCAGCCTTCACCCATTACTAGCAAAATGATCGCAGTCATAAAGTGAGTATAGTCTTGAGGTTCTAGTCTGAGCCATAATAATAATAAAAGCATTGAATACTTGGTTGTAGATCACCAGAGAAATGATTACTATGTGTGTATATTGCTACTTGAATGATTTGTAAAGCATGTCTTAACCTTTTACACTTGCAGCAGCTTGATGTTAGCCTGGGTCATTTTATGGGTCATGTTGACTTGGTCAAACCTAGTTTGACCAAGGTCAACTACAGGACATGAGGTGAGATAGACCTTGGATGATGCAGATAGATGATATATGGTTTATTGCAGACCACCAGATGGTTTCATGCAGTGGTTACAGGTTTATGATGATGATCTAGCATTTTTATTATATTTGATCATTTACAGATTATTATTATTTTTATATGTTCGGGTATACTTGAGATATTATATGATCATGCAGAGATCCATATGGTTTATGACTACACACATCTAGTAGATTTGGGCTCTCTGAGTCCATTGGGACAATTGGTTTTCAGTTCCGGGCAGTTACAGTTGGTATTTTCCTCAGTTTATCATTCTGGTGCACATTTGCCATTAAAAATGGCCTGTCAGAGCAGTTTCATGATTTATTTGGTTCCCTAGGGTGCTATAGAGGGAGTATGGGGTCCAGCCACTTGTTTTTACTATTATACCATACTCCCAAACATGTTGGTGCAGTTAGATTTGGCCCCGAGTGACCAGGAAGAGAGTTACATGCATTTTTATCTTTTACAGAGGATTTACAGAGGATAAAAAATGGTAAAAATGGCTACAGAAGAAATCGATTTGGGCTATTGAGGCAAGGAAATGGCATAGGAATGGTTTTGATGATGTGTATGATGTCTCCCACACCCTCCAGAGCAGTTGCATCAGTCAGTGGGGCCCTCACATACTTCTTCGGCACGTTTTGTGGTTTTATGGAGCCTTTGGAGGCTCACGACTTTCTCAGAGGAGCACGATTTGGTGCTTGGGTTGGTCATATGTTGCTATTGTGCCATGGAGACACGCTAGGGAGGCTAGATATTGCCCCCTAGACCCACCATGAGCAGTTTGTCATGTTTTATTAGTCACATTGAGTTGGACGCCCTCCTAGGGCGATTTTGTCCATGTATATGTTATATTTTTGAGTTGATCAATGTACTTTATTGTTGAGCTCATCTCAACCGTAGATTAGAACTTATGTATCTTTTAATCTTAGCCACTCATTCAAAAGGTGGTTATGGTTTTGGTATCTCTTCTTCCTATTTCAAGGAGAGAGCTTCTCATTGTAAAGGGACTTTTGGCTCTTGGCTTCTGGAATAAAAATATTCCTTTGCAAACTCTTGTCTCATGGTTCTGGATGCTATTGGTGTTTGATTGCAACTGTTCTTCCTCTGCACTGAGGATCTTGGTGGTTATTTTGCACATCTTTTCTCTATTTTCTATCTACAAGTGAAGAAGTCGAATTGGTGAGGAAGGCCCATTGGTTGGGGAGACTCTCCCTGCTCTCTTCTCTTCTCTTCGTCGGTTTCAGGGAGTATTATTGTCTTTGTACCTCTTACTTCTTGTTATCATGTTCTTTATCTATATTTCCTCCATTCTTGCTTGAACTGATTGATCTCTTATTGTCCTTGGTTCATCAGGAAGAGGAGGGCGCACTTATGGAGCTGGGCAAATCGTGGGGGCAAGATACATAACCAAATTCTCATTTTATCTTTGCGGGAACAATCCTCGGCATGATAGCAAACATTTCCATGACTCAGGTACCCTTGTGAGGTGAGAAATTTATTCTTCTAACCTACCCATATGTCATTTCTTATTTAAACCCTACGTAAAATTAATTGGAAAATTCTCTGGCTCAAACGACTTGGTTAACAACATAACCATTTCTGGGTTTTTAGGCTCTTGCATATCCCTAGGTGGGTTCTCCTAGGCGTCATCATTGGAGGACTCCATCATGCCCAAATCCCAAGGCACTAGTCTCTAAACCCTTGCGCATTCCTTGTTTGACTGGTTTCTTTGTCGTTTGATCTTGTTGTTGAGCTTGTATGCTTTGATACTGTCACATCCATTTGTCAAGTTGTGCTAGAAAGCCCTGTTGTCCTCCGAAATGGCATGCGTGTCGTTTGAAAGCCCAAAATGCAACACGCCAACCGAAATGACAACTCTCTCAGGAGAGAGGCCAATGTCACCACACTCCTCTCCTCTTCGCTTCAGGTTGGCTCTTCTCCAACACTAGGGGGGTATCCCTAAACTAGGATCGCTAAGGCAGGTTCAGTAACGGGCAAGGTGAATGGAAAAGGCTGCCTTGGAGAAACGGAAGTAACAAAAGATAGTTTTCAAAATGGGTGATGGAAAAGGAAGGGAAGATCAATCCTCAGGGAAAGACCAGTGCCAGTATCAGGAGGGGGAATGGAGTCAAAAGAGGGCTCATGGAGGCTTTATGCTTCATAAAAAGTGAGATGAATCTAGAATGCATAAACAATCAAATCTTAATCGATATTTTGTACAACCGAATACTGATATCCATTGAGAAAATAATTGCTCAAGCATAATTAACCAACTTAATCCTAAATGGCTAATCTATTGTGCTTGATAAAGCCCTCACAAGCTAGATTCATTCTACAATTTGAAATACATCACACAAGCATATGAGGATTGCTCAATCTGTCCACAAAACCATCTGATTTTTTCATTAACGCTCAATAGGGATAAAAAACCCAGAAATTTTCCATCTGTACAATGAGAGAGGCTGGCCCCTTAAAAAGACCAAAAAGTCTTCTCAGAAAATAATAATAAAATAATTGGAAAACAGTGAGATCTCAGATCCACTTTTTCCTCTTCAATCTCTCCAATCGAATCTCAAAAAAGCTTATTTTATTGAAAAGAATTCACTGTTTAGCCAGCTGTTCCAGCCCAACAGAATGTGAAGTGGAGTTCCCTGTTGAATTAGCTGTCTCCACAGCCAGTTGTCAAATGATAGCACCCGCCACTTCCAGTTTATTAAAAGGAACTCAAACTTTATTCGTTGCATATCCATGAGATTGCTCGCTGCATATCCGTGAGATGCTCCACAACTCCAAGTGATTGTGAACTTACCCTTGAGCAGCTGTCACGGATAGTTATGAAGCTCACCACCGATGCATCTAGATTCCTTGGAAACTCAAGTCCGAAACAGCAGTCGAACGGTGATGAACGGTGATGTAGATGAGTTATGGTTCATTAGAAAAACAGAAATCTAGGGAAGCTGTCAACCAAAACCGAACTTAAGTGCAATCAGCTGCCAATGGAAACGATGCATGGGTCAACAGGTGGCTACGTTAGTTGCTTCAAAATTCCACGATGGTTGTCAACATGACGCGTGAATTTAGCCCCTCGACGTGGCCTCTGCTAAGCTCGGTTGTCAATACGACCCGTGGACCCGGAATTTACAATATTTACGCAGACATGAAATGACGTGGAGATAGGAACTACTCGTTTATCTGTTCCGATGGTGGATAGGACTCGAGTTCCTCTTCTACATCTTGATAAAAGTGTCGATCCGATCTTTTCAAGAAATACGGGATTGACAATTGTTAACTCCCACTCGATGCGACTGGTCCACGTGATTGCTCGGCTGTCAAAACACACGCCATCCGGGGGAAACAACAGGTGTTTCAAATTCCAATTGTGAACTGGTGTTAGCACAGGGATTATCGGGCTTTCTGTTGTGGAGGCACGATTTAAAAATTAAACCCGGCCCGCTCCGAGATTCAAAACTAAACACGACCCAGTTTTGACATTTTCTAAATATTAATTGTTGCCATTCCTTTAGAATCACGAAGCTTGTTGATTATGTACAAATTGGCGATGAAACCAACACCTTTCGGCTCCGTCTGCTACCTCAGTTTCGACCATAACTTAATTCTTTATTTCATGCCCAGGTATTGTCAACTTATATGCCAATAATTCCTCCAGTAGGTAATCCATACTCCAACAGCTGCATCATACTCTGATAAAGTGCATTACTCCAATGGAACTCTTATCTTTGGCAGACATTCCAAGATGATCAAGCGTAGGGACCTTGCCCCATCCATCAAGTTCATTCACATCATTCTTTGGAAGAGGTGCAAGTGAGGCTAGCTAGCAGCTTATAGCAAGGTCGGACTTTTGCACTTCGACTCGACTGCCTTTCGGAATTCTGTATACACATCAAGAATGTATTCTGGCTTGAATGGCAAATCCAGCAAGTGATACATTGTACTTCCCCAAACAAGTTCCGGCGTTGGATGACAAACATTTGAACTAGTAGGTGCACTCGGCAAAAGAGTAATTCTTTCCAGACTTTTACTTACATGTTTCCTTATGAGCATAAACCTAACTGTATGTACTCCAACAGATTGAACAATAGCAGGCAGTACTTCTTCTGGCTTGCCAAACTTAATTAGTAGGTTTAAACCTCTATTCAAAAGGTTTTTCTTTAAATCAGTCAGGATCTCCAGTAAAAACTGAGCTCGTAATTTTGGTGTGGAACTAAAAATTTATCTGCACTTGGAGAGCACCTGTTGAAAATATACTTTTATATTTGCTTCTAAAATCCAAACAGTGAGTTCTCTGAGCTGAGACGTCTGGCATCTGAACAAAGATGTTTCCTGCTGCTGCTTCTTGCACCTGTGTAAAAATATCCTTCGAGACATCAAATAGACCCTTTTCATCCAGTGCAACAGCTGCACCATTTGCGGCCAAAACATTGCCTGGCTTTTGTGCCAATACTTTATGATAATTTTCTTTGGGTTTTCAAGATGTGTCTTCTTTGAACTCTGTAAATCTTTATCAACCTGTTTCTCTGATGACACCTTCATAGACTCATCATAAGCTTCATTGTACGTAGACAGAGCATCTCTCGAAAGAATTAAGAGGATAGGCAGACTTTGATTCTCTTATTCTCTGCTTATAAGAGTTGTGGATCATAACATGGCATACTTCCTTTGCATAAACTTTTTCCAAGGCAAAACATAGATTCAAACTCTGATAAACAATTTGCCTTCACGCCCGCTTGCAACGATTGACCCTGTCTTGAAAGTGACCACCCATGCAAAAATGGGAGGTAACATCTGGCTCCAACTGCGGGACGTGTGCTTGCCTCGGTGAGTGCACGAGAACACCAGCTTCTCGGTTATCGTAGACCAATTCAAAACAAAATTGCAGAGTGGGGGATGGCTCAATTCACATCCCGTGACCACGTTTTATTACATAGCAAAAAAGCATACTGAAAATTTTAAATGCTCCTGTAGGAGCTTTATTTATCCTACCTACACTAACTAATCATGATGAGAAGAAAATATTAAGTGAAATGATATAACCAGTGAAGCCAACTCAACATTTTATCAATGCTGAAAGTTCTACCTTTCTGGTTAGTCATTACCCCAAAACAGGGTTTGATAAACTGAATGTGAACATGGCCTGGAAACGTTTTCAAATCATGACTGTCATAGGAAAATGGATGCTGCCGATACACACATTCTCTCAAATCTTCAACGAGACAGAAAGTTAGTCCACATGCTACGTTAACATAACACTGAAGAGGGCTAAAATAGGAAACAGGCTGCTTTTCAAACTGAGTTTTGTCATCTAAGAAACTTTCATGAGGCAGATCTGTAACACAAGTGCAATTACCTTCGATGAGATGACATTTAGGCAGTTCCAGTTCTTCATCATGAAGCTGTTCGAGCTGATCTGCAAAGCAATTGTTACCTCTTCCATCAATGAAGTGGACCCGAGGTAAATCAGAGTCTTCATTATAAAACTTTTCACGATCATCTTCAGTGGTGTAATTCTGTGACAGCTCCATCTTTTCATCATACTGCTGCTCACAAACTTGAGGCAGATTCGTATTAATGTTCTCTTCAATATCAGGGATTTCTTCAGCAATGTCTTCAACCAACGGTCTTTGTACTGCTTCTTCAAAAGGATCTTGACATAGGTGTTCTTTAGGCTGGGATCTAGGGATGAGAGCACTGTATTGTCTAGCAAGCTGCTCAATCTCATCAACAGTTCCATCGTGCCAGCAGAGGAGAAATCTCTCAAAGAACCCTGCCAATGAGTCTATGGATCCATCCAAAAGACCAAAGAACCACTTTACTGCATTCCCTTCCAAAGTTAAATTAAAGATGATCATAAGGTCATCCCCACAATAAACATTGAAATCGACCATTAACTTGCAGTAAGAAGCAATGTGATAGATGGCTGGAACATCATTATTTCCATGAAATTCTGGAAGAATGTCATGCACTTTTTCATAGACATAGCACTCATTAGGAAATCCATGGATTTTTGAGAAATCCAATGGGGCGAAACCTTCGTGCCAAAAAGCAAGATCTTGTGCTTTTTTATCGTCCATAAGTCAAATAATGAAGTACTAAATCTGAAACACATATTCATACCTCATACCAAACTGTGGAGTCGCCAAGGTGAGCTTGAAAGCATTCCAATGAGTGTGCTCACCTCTACACCCAATAGGATCTTCAAATCTGCAAAAGGACAAGGGCTCTGTCCCTTCGTGGAGTCGCCATGTGCGAAGAAGAATCCCACAAATGTCGTTTTAATGAAGCATAGTCTTCAAATTTCGGGAACTGGACTTTGTCCCCGGCAACGGCGCCAAAATGTTGTCCTCCGAAATGGCATGCGTGTCGTTTGAAAGACCAAAATGCAACACGCCAACCGAAATGACAACTCTCTCAGGAGAGAGGCCAATGTCACTGTTATCACATATATAGTAGCCGGGCTACCATACATTATTTTTCTGATGCCAGTGCACTATTCAGCCAGTTCCCTTGCATTTGAGACGCCGAGATGAGCATTTATATGGGATCACTATCAGATTGTGGACAGCAGTTATATTCCCCATGCCATGACTGAGTTTCAGGACACTCAGAGAGATGCCCGATATAGCCATTATGCCATTGGTACAGAGCAGACAGTAGTGCCCAGTGTTACAGCAGCAGTCTCAGAGGACAGATGATGGTACAGGTTGATGAGCTTTCAGGTATATGACTCAGCAGGTATATCATGGTATTATGGTTAGATTGCTTTTATATTTATTCTTATAGCATGTCTTAGCACTTAGTGTCATGATCTGGCGATCATATAGATATTTGGACCTGGTTGACCTATTATATATATATATTACTGTCCCTACTCAGACTTAGAAGTTCATTATTCATACTCATTGGTACATACCCTCCTTAGGGAGAATAGAGGTGATCATTACACCATACTCTGGCTTGCTAGTGTTGGCTCCATCATTTCATAGTCTTCATCCATCCATGGCCTACCTTTTAGATTATTACCTTGATTTGCTACTTGACTAGTGACATGGAGGACCTTTCCCCACTGTAGCCTCTGTAGTGGATGAGCTTCCCTGTTTATTGTGTCTCGGCTCTGAGTTGGTGACAAAACTTACCTATGGTGAGTTGGAGTTCCTTGAGAATTCCCCATAGTCACTAAAGTTGTGTTGGCTAAACCTGAAACTTTTAGTGCTGCCATCAATACAAAATCTGGAAAAATCAAATGCTATATCTTGTATATGAAAGAAATGCCAAATGAAAATGGCCATGAAAAATAAAATGTTATATCTTTTGGAAAAATAAATACCTAGGTAAACAAGCTGTCCATGACACACCTAGAAGTGCTCAGGTAAACAAGTGCCTTAAAAACACACCTGCAGCAGAAAGCCTAAAAATAAATGTAAATCTATGCAATGTGTTTGTAAACACACATAGATCAAGGCTATGGAAAACTCAGGCCCAAAAAGCAATGGAACTTAAATGTTATATCTAAACAATTGCTGGCCTTGCTTGTATTATGGATTGTGCGCATCTGTGAAGGTGAATAAACCCTCTTTAAACAACTCATCCATTTGTGAGACACCGCCATTCCCTGTGTTATTGCTCATTCAGTATATACTATGGTGTGTATTCCCTTTCCCTTGCCAAAGTGTCACAAAGTCAAGATAGTCAAGTCATCCCTTAGCCTAGCCATTTATTTCAGCCTTCACCCTTCACTAGCAAATTGATCACAACTATGAAGTGAGTATGATCCTGAAAGTCTAGTCTGAGTAATAATAATAACTAACGACACTATATATTTGGATTTAGATCGCCAGTCATGATTACTCTGTGTTATAGAAGCTATTTGAATAAATTGTAAAGCATGTATTAACCTTGACACCTTGCAGCAGCTATTGATGATAGTCTGAGTTGTATTTGGTCTTGGTTGGACCTAGTTTGACCATGGAGGACCATGGGACATGAGATGTTGGACCTTATGATGATATGGATAGATGATATATGGTCTATGTACACATACAGGATGATTCTATGCAGCAGCTACAGGGTATGATGATGATTCTGGGGTTACAGCAGTGTTTGTATACATACAGCGCATTATTATTGGCCCTGTTCCGGTATATTGGATATTTATTTTGATCATGCAGAGACTCATATGGTGTATGAGTACACATCTTGGATAGATTTGGACCTTCTGAGTCCAATGAGACAGTTTGTTTTCAGTTCCGGGCACTTACAGTGATGATTTAGCCTCAGTAGGCTGTCCTAGTGCAGTTTTGGTCTGTTGGAGGCCCTGTCAGAGCAGAGATGACTTTTATCCGGTTGACCTAGGGCGCTGATGATGGAGGGGGTGGTCCAGCCACTTGTTTTTACCATATTACCCCCCTCCCGGACACATTGGTGCCCTCACCTTGACAGCGCCATCACTCCAGGAGGCAGTTTGGGCAGTTTCACGTTTCCCGAGGCATTTCAGGATTGGTAGAAATGGCTATTGAGGAAATCGATTTGGGCTACTGAGGCAAAGTTATGGCATGGGATGATCAGTGATGATAGATCGGGACCTTCCACACCTCCTCCTGCAGTTTCAGCTTCATCGGGCCCCGCATCCATCACTTATGGCACTTTCTGTGGATTTTTTGAGGTCTTTGAGGACCACGACTTCACCTTGGAGATACACTACTTCACCTTGGAGGCACGATTTGGTACTTTCATGATTGTTTATTGGTTATTGTGCCATGGGGATTGACCAAGGAGGGATAAAATTACCCCTTGGACCCACCATGAGCCTCTTATGATATTTTGTCATCATGATTTGGTGGGATTCCCCTCTCCTAGGGCGACTTTGTCCACTTATGTTATATTTCATGTGTGATCCATGTATTATGTTGTTGAGCTCATCTCAACCATTGATTAGACATTTGTATCTTTTAATCTTAGCCACTCATTCAAAAAGTGGTTAGGGTTTTGGTGCCTCTCCTTCCTATTTAAAGGAGAGAGCCTCTCATTGTAAAGGGTCTTTGGCTCTTGGATTATTGGTATAGAAAAATATTCTTGTGGAAATTCTTGTGGTCTCCTTTGCATCTGGTGTTCTTAGATGGTGATTGGAAAGTCTATTGCAACCTAGCATTCGGAAATTGTGGTAAGATCTATCTATTTTTTGGAAATCATTGTTTGTCTACAGGAGGGCGACTTCAACAAGGGCGATTTTGCAAGGCTTCTTCAAATCGACTTTCTTGGCATTCGCTTGTATCAGGGGGTTATCATTAGTATCATTGTGATCTATGCTATCTTTCTGTTACTTCTTTTGTGGCATTAGTCTTATCTCTTGATGCATCAAATCTGATATTGTTGACGTTTGTTGTGCAGGAGAGAGGGCGCATTGGCTTCTTGGACAAAATCGATTTGCATAGAGACTACCTCAAAGCTTCCAAATTGATCGGGTTTGCATAGATCATCATCATCAAGGCATCTACAAGGTTATCCAGGTAAGATCCACAGGTTTGTTTCTCTTTCCTTTATCCAATCCATTGACATTATTCATAAATTGTTAAAACCCTAAATACTACAAAACCCTCATTTTACATTTTGTCAGATCTACCAAGATCTAGTGGGTTGTTGGGCATGATATTGAAAACCCACCTCTATAGCATCCACGGCATCCCGGATCTATAGTTTGGTGTGGATTGGCTCCCGTTTGATCCCTCTCCCAAGCCAACCTAGCTTCTCCCAAGGAAGGCGCACTTCACCATTTGAGCAGGTTGACCTAGATCTAAGCGATGGGTGTTTGAGATTTCACTTAATTTGACATCTACACATCAAACAACATACACCCAGGTTGTCCCTTTCTTGAAAATCACCTTGTGGGCCCCATTCCACATTTTAAGGGTTTTAATCCCCATTTTGGACCACTTGGAACACTAAAACTCAGATCTACAAAGATCTAGCCGGTGGATTGCCACGAAACTATAGATCCATATCCCCACTTGACTGATCTACCTGGATCTAAAGTTTGGATGCCATCCGACATGATTTGACCCACCTAAACCCCGATTCAAGCCTCCTTAGGGAAAGTCGCACCACCTTGGAGAAGTGAGTTCACTCACTTCGAGGAACTGGGTACTTGAGATTTTTGCAGATCCGGATTCAGAATAATTCAAAACCTAGGTCTAGACTGTCACTTTGTCAAATCTTGCCTTGGGGATTGCATTCCTTGTTTTTAGGGATTGTGGTCCACTTGGGTCAAACCTAGATCTAGACACATTTATCCATCAAGGCCTATACTGTCCACTTATCTCATGTTGTAGGAGTCCTAAACCATAAAGTCAACCCTACTTTGACTCCACTTCCCAATTCCCAAGGCACTGGTTTATCTCCAAGTCAACCCACTCTCCTAGATTGTTGGATTGACTTGTGGTTTGACTTTTGCATGGTGAACTATACCTTTGAAGACATCATGGACTATGGTCAAGATTGTCTCATGTACTAGTTAGCCCCAGTCTGACCCCTAAACAACCCTGCATTGGACACGGTTCCCAAGGCAGTGGATCTTTTGACATTGACCTAGTACACTAGCCCTAGATCTCACTTTGAACATTGTAAGTCACTCTCACATCAACTACAAACCAAAGATACATCTATTGAACCCCTCACTTGACTTGTGACTTCATCCTTAGGTCTAGGATAAACCATACACCTAACTTCACTTGGAAATACCCTGATTTGGTGTCTTGGTTTTGATCTCTCCTGTCGGGAGTAGATCGGGTCTCCCCCTTTGTTGTCTGGGCTAGACAACATAAAGTGAAGGTTGCCTCGACTGGCGTGACAACCATATACATTGGAGGTCGAGGTGATCGTGGTTGCACCTTTCAAGTTGCCCTTCCCTATTGCCATCCATGACTGGATCCTTCCATAGGGGTAACTACAGTTTAGGTGATAACATTTTGGCGCCGTTGCCGGGGAGGCAATAGCTTGCCCTAGTCCTTCCCGCATATACAAACGACACATATCTTGGTAGAAGAGTTAAATCTACCTGGCGACTCCCAATCGTGACTCCGCTGAGGAACGAGCTCATTTACATCCTAAAATACTTAGAACTATGCCTTGTGTTACCAATTCAGAGAACGATATGATTTTGAAAATGATGACCGAAATGAGTGGTTTAATCCGAAACCTAAACGGGGTAGTTCTTAGAAAACAAAGAGAAAATATTGAAAGATATAAACCCTTTACCAGAAACTCTGAGGGTGTGTATACAAGTGAATGTCATCAAACTAAACCTACTTCTGATGGCAGAGTAGTAACTAGGTCCCAGGCAAAGAATAACACGAAAGACATAGATAAGAACAAAACCAGTTTGAAAGGAAATTCACTGGACCAACGAAATACCACTCGCAGGGTTCCCACTCAAGCTCCAAACATTTCTCCTAAGGGAATTTTAAAGAAAAATGATCAACCCAGAAGGTTATCCCCTCAAGTCACTAAAAAGGTAACAAATTCAAATCCTGCCAAACCCCATGCTAAGGATCCAGTCCAAAGAAAACAAGAGGATACTCCAACTCCAAGCAAAGAAACATCTCCTACAACACAAGAAAAACTAAATTCAAACATACTGGCGAAACTCTCAGGATCTTCTGTCATGGTGTCTTTGAAAGAGTTGGTAGTTATTCCTTCGGTTAGAAAGCAAATATTACATTTACTGGATTTAAAAATGAACGCCAAGGACAAAGAAAAGGCTTGCAACTTAAAGATTGATCTAAGCAATTTCGTATCCAAACCAAATATCCCTGTGCCCTTAGAAGAACTTTTGAAAATCCCTTCATACTTCAATCAAGCAACTAAATTCTTGGGAATTGAGCCTAAAATCAAGAATCCTGTGAAACTGACAGTTGAAGATGATCCCCCCATCATGATTCAAAGTGTGATTGATAAAGGTAGGGGTCACCCCCCCTTTTACATTGCTTTAGAGATAAATCAATTGGTATTACACAACTGTATGTTAGACTCAGGAGCAGAAGTAAACATTATGCCTCTCAAGGTCATGGAACAATTGGAGTTAAAACCATCCAGAGAATATAGAAATGTGTGCGGGATGGATTCCAGGCCTGTTAAGTCAAAGGGTATGATTGAAAACCTCAAAATGAAACTAGCTGCTTACCCTGCAATTGAAATAAGTATGAATGTCCTAGTTTTAGACATTCCTGACGCATGGGGAATGTTGCTATCAAGGGAATGGGCTGCCAAGTTAGGAGGAAGTATCCAAATGGATTTGTCTTACGCAACCATCCCTATAGGAGAAAAGGCCACTTATAGATTGATGAATGAAAAGCCTATGACGGAACACGTAGAAACACCCGACTACTTGTTTGAGGATGCTATGCGTCCCACTGAGGAGGTTGGAAATTATATGGTAATGGCCAACTATTGGGAAGAACCTCGACAGCATCCTTTCCCTCCTAGTCAAGTTTGGAAAATGCATTTTGATGGGGCAAAGTCTAGACATGGTGCTGGAGCTGGGATTGTCCTCACATCTCCTTCTGGTGAAGAAAAATTGTTTGCGTACCGTCTGGAATTTGATTGTACAAACAATGTAGCTGAGTATGAGGCATTGCTTTTAGGTCTAGAAATTTGTCGTGAACAAAAGATCAAATGCCTAAACGTAACCGGAGATTCTGATTTGATTGTATCCCAAGTGAAGAACCAGTTTGCAGCCAAGAACAATAGGCTTAGGGATTATCGAAATGCTGTTTGGGATATTATAGAAATGTTTGATGCCTTTGCAATACGAGCAGTCCCAAGAGAAGAAAACACCCTGGCTGATGCATTATCGGTAATAGCTTGCACCTTTGAAACTCCTGATTATCTTAAAAATAAAGAGTGTAAGGTTGAAGTAATATTTAGACCTTCCGTTCCTGATAATGAAGATCATTGGCAAGTATTTGATTCTGATGCACAAATCATTGCTTTCTTACAAAACCATGAAAGTTTTCAAAATTGCAATGTGAATTTAGAAGACAATTCAAACGGTTCCTCCATTCAAGATCTTGATATTAGGAAGCTAGCAATACCTCTGGAGAAAAATTTCAATAGGCATGATGAATACAAGGGTAAGAGAGCTGAACTAGTAGACGAGGTTATAGAGATAAATATTGGAACTTCGGTTTCTCCCAGAATGATCAGGATAGGAAAGAATGCTTCCCCTGAAGAAAGAAAGGCAATTGTAAACCTGATTAGGAAGTATCGAGATATTTTCGCTTGGGCTTATGACGAACTCAGAACTTATGACCCTGAAATTATCGAGCATACTATCCCTTTGCATGAAGGCGCTAAACCTTATAGGCAAAAGTTAAGAAATGTCAATCCAAAACTTGCTCCCTTAATCAAGAAAGAACTTGAGAAGATGCTAGCAGCCGGAATTATCCAACCCGTTCGACACACTACTTGGGTTTCTAACCCGGTTATTGTAAGAAAGAAAAGTGGTGAAATCAGGATATGCATTGATTTCAGAAACCTAAACCAAGCATCCCTCAAGGACAATTACCCGTTGCCAAATATGGAAAATCTGTTGCAAAGTGTTACTGGGGCAGGCATGTTGTCAATGTTGGATGGTTTTTCGGGATATAATCAAGTACGTATTAGAAAGGAAGACAGAAATAAAACAACATTTACGACTCCATGGGGAACTTTCCAATATATAAGAATGCCATTCGGATTATTAAATGCCGGTTCCACTTTTCAAAGAGCTATGGATCAAGCATTTAGTGATTTGATTGGGAAAATCATTGCCATTTATCAGGATGACCTAACAGTGTTTTCAAAGGAACGAGGAGACCATATTGAACATTTAAGAAGAGTTTTTGAACGTTGTAGAAAATTTGGTATATCATTAAATCCCAAGAAATCGACTTTTGGAGTAGATGAAGGCAAGCTCTTAGGACACATTGTGTCAAAAGAAGGTATCAGAATCGACCCAGAACGTGTCCAGGCCATCAACGCTATTGCAGCACCCCACAATGTGGCCACCTTGCAATCTTTCTTTGGCAAAATAAACTTTGTTCGAAGATTCATCCCAAACCTAGCAGAATTGGCCAAACCATTAAATGCACTTCTTAAAAAGGATGTGAAGTTTGTTTGGGATAAAGAATGTGAATCATCTTTCACCAAGCTCAAGAAGGCCATTTCAACCTCCCCGGTACTAGCTTGTCCTGATTACAATAAAGAATTCATGATTTACTCATATGCTTCAGAAGATACTATTGCTGGTGTGTTACTACAAAAGAATAACGAAAACCATGAACAACCCATAGCTTTTATGAGTAAAAACTTGAGAGATGCTGAACTGAAATACACCACAACTGAAAAGCAAGCCTATGCCTTAGTTAAAGCCTTGAAACATTTCAGAACCTATGTGGGATACTCCAAAATTAAAGCATATGTGCCTTATCAGGCAGTAAAGGATGTTCTTTCACAAGCAGATGGCATAGGTGTAAGAGGAAATTGGATTTCACGTATACAAGAATACGATCTAGAAATCAAGCCAATTAAGATTGTGAAAGGTCAAGGGTTAGCTCAACTTCTAACTGAAAAGGGAGGAAATGTGGTAAATATGGTAAGTATTTTAAACATTGATGAAGAGCATGAGTGGTACAAAGACATTGTATATTTTTTGAGGAACCTGTCATGCCCTGATTACCTAGTGGATCATCAGAGAAGGGCATTAAGGCTAAAGGCTGAAAAGTACGTGCTAACCCAGGATGGATTAGGATGGAGAAATCCTGATGGGATAATCTTGAAGTGTGTCAACCTAGAGGAATCAAGAACCATTATGAAAGAAATGCACTCTGGATTATGTGGTGGGCATTATGCCCCGAGAACGACCGCTGCAAAAATCATGAGGGCGGGTTATTATTGGCCAACACTTTTCAAGGATGTGCATTCTTATGTCAGAGTTTGTCAAGAGTGCCAACTTTTTTCAGGAAAACCAAGATTGCCTGCATTACCTCTAAATCCTGTAGTAGTAGAAGCTCCTTTTCAGCAATGGGGTATGGATTTTGTTGGACCTTTCAGTGAGAACTCAAGCAATGGATATAAGTACATGCTGACCTGTACGGATTATTTTACTCGATGGGTAGAGGCAATCCCAACTAAAAGGGCTACAGCCGAAGTAGTTGTGAAGTTTTTGGAAGAAAACATCGTAGCCAGATATGGTTGTCCTTTAAAAATAACAACGGATAACGCTCCATCTTTCAGTAAAATAGAAATGTCAACCTTTTGCATGAATCATGGAATCACTCTTTCGCATTCATCAAATTACTATCCTCAGGGAAACGGTCTTGCTGAGTCTAGCAATAAGAATTTGATAAGGTTACTAAAAAGAATGGTTGGCACTAATAAAAGAAGTTGGGATACAAAGTTGAAATATGCCTTATGGGCTGACAGGACAACGGTTAAAAGGATTACCGGAAAATCACCTTTTGAGTTGGTATATGGGCAAGATTGTAGACTCCCAATAAATTTGCAAATTCCTGTATACGAATTGTTACAGCAATGTACTTCTGATGAAGAAGCTTTCCAAGCAAGAATTTATAAACTAGTAGAACTTGATGAAATGAGAAGAATGGCATTCAACAAAACCGTCATTGAACAAGAAAGAGTTAAAGGAACTTTCGACCAAAGAACAAGGAATGTGAAATTCAGTATAGGAGACATAGTCTTGCTATGGGATAAAAACAAGGCAAAACCTGGAAACCATGGAAAATTTGAAAAAATTTGGATGGGTCCGTATCGAGTATCAAGGATAGCTGGTAAGGGGTCAGTGTTTCTAGAAACTCTAGATGGGGATGAACTGGAACTCCCTGTAAACGGGCTTTTGTTAAAGCATTACTTCCCACCCATTGAATAAACTGTGCACTGCATTGCCTGGTAGAGTAGGGTAGGTAGGAAAACAAATAAGCTTACTTAGGCAGTAGTTAGTCTTTTTCAGCCATTGAGTCTGGCACCTTTTTAGTCTCTAAGCTCCTTTATAAGCTCCTAGTTTAACTGAGTACCTGTCACTTTTTCTTTTCCTGCACAATAAAACTCAAATTTTGCAAATTATGTTAATTTACTTTCTGCATTTATATTTTATGCATTTATATTTCTGACATAGAGTAGATTTTATTTCAGTTGATTTTATTATTTTTCCCACACATGCGGCATGAGGTATTTTGTTTAGATGTTTGTGAATGCAGAAAATAGGTTGCAAGAATAAAAAGCTGGAAATAAAATGGTAGAGTGCTGGATCATGGATTCGAGTAGCAGAGTTCGAGGACCAGAGATTCTGAGGTTCTCAAGCGCTCACTTCAGCCGAGCACTTGTCCCAGCCGGAGCCAGATGTTATCACATATATAGTAGCCGGGCTACCATACATTATTTTTCTGATGCCAGTGCACTATTCAGCCAGTTCCCTTGCATTTGAGACGCCGAGATGAGCATTTATATGGGATCACTATCAGATTGTGGACAGCAGTTATATTCCCCATGCCATGACTGAGTTTCAGGACACTCAGAGAGATGCCCGATATAGCCATTATGCCATTGGTACAGAGCAGACAGTAGTGCCCAGTGTTACAGCAGCAGTCTCAGAGGACAGATGATGGTACAGGTTGATGAGCTTTCAGGTATATGACTCAGCAGGTATATCATGGTATTATGGTTAGATTGCTTTTATATTTATTCTTATAGCATGTCTTAGCACTTAGTGTCATGATCTGGCGATCATATAGATATTTGGACCTGGTTGACCTATTATATATATATATTACTGTCCCTACTCAGACTTAGAAGTTCATTATTCATACTCATTGGTACATACCCTCCTTAGGGAGAATAGAGGTGATCATTACACCATACTCTGGCTTGCTAGTGTTGGCTCCATCATTTCATAGTCTTCATCCATCCATGGCCTACCTTTTAGATTATTACCTTGATTTGCTACTTGACTAGTGACATGGAGGACCTTTCCCCACTGTAGCCTCTGTAGTGGATGAGCTTCCCTGTTTATTGTGTCTCGGCTCTGAGTTGGTGACAAAACTTACCTATGGTGAGTTGGAGTTCCTTGAGAATTCCCCATAGTCACTAAAGTTGTGTTGGCTAAACCTGAAACTTTTAGTGCTGCCATCAATACAAAATCTGGAAAAATCAAATGCTATATCTTGTATATGAAAGAAATGCCAAATGAAAATGGCCATGAAAAATAAAATGTTATATCTTTTGGAAAAATAAATACCTAGGTAAACAAGCTGTCCATGACACACCTAGAAGTGCTCAGGTAAACAAGTGCCTTAAAAACACACCTGCAGCAGAAAGCCTAAAAATAAATGTAAATCTATGCAATGTGTTTGTAAACACACATAGATCAAGGCTATGGAAAACTCAGGCCCAAAAAGCAATGGAACTTAAATGTTATATCTAAACAATTGCTGGCCTTGCTTGTATTATGGATTGTGCGCATCTGTGAAGGTGAATAAACCCTCTTTAAACAACTCATCCATTTGTGAGACACCGCCATTCCCTGTGTTATTGCTCATTCAGTATATACTATGGTGTGTATTCCCTTTCCCTTGCCAAAGTGTCACAAAGTCAAGATAGTCAAGTCATCCCTTAGCCTAGCCATTTATTTCAGCCTTCACCCTTCACTAGCAAATTGATCACAACTATGAAGTGAGTATGATCCTGAAAGTCTAGTCTGAGTAATAATAATAACTAACGACACTATATATTTGGATTTAGATCGCCAGTCATGATTACTCTGTGTTATAGAAGCTATTTGAATAAATTGTAAAGCATGTATTAACCTTGACACCTTGCAGCAGCTATTGATGATAGTCTGAGTTGTATTTGGTCTTGGTTGGACCTAGTTTGACCATGGAGGACCATGGGACATGAGATGTTGGACCTTATGATGATATGGATAGATGATATATGGTCTATGTACACATACAGGATGATTCTATGCAGCAGCTACAGGGTATGATGATGATTCTGGGGTTACAGCAGTGTTTGTATACATACAGCGCATTATTATTGGCCCTGTTCCGGTATATTGGATATTTATTTTGATCATGCAGAGACTCATATGGTGTATGAGTACACATCTTGGATAGATTTGGACCTTCTGAGTCCAATGAGACAGTTTGTTTTCAGTTCCGGGCACTTACAGTGATGATTTAGCCTCAGTAGGCTGTCCTAGTGCAGTTTTGGTCTGTTGGAGGCCCTGTCAGAGCAGAGATGACTTTTATCCGGTTGACCTAGGGCGCTGATGATGGAGGGGGTGGTCCAGCCACTTGTTTTTACCATATTACCCCCCTCCCGGACACATTGGTGCCCTCACCTTGACAGCGCCATCACTCCAGGAGGCAGTTTGGGCAGTTTCACGTTTCCCGAGGCATTTCAGGATTGGTAGAAATGGCTATTGAGGAAATCGATTTGGGCTACTGAGGCAAAGTTATGGCATGGGATGATCAGTGATGATAGATCGGGACCTTCCACACCTCCTCCTGCAGTTTCAGCTTCATCGGGCCCCGCATCCATCACTTATGGCACTTTCTGTGGATTTTTTGAGGTCTTTGAGGACCACGACTTCACCTTGGAGATACACTACTTCACCTTGGAGGCACGATTTGGTACTTTCATGATTGTTTATTGGTTATTGTGCCATGGGGATTGACCAAGGAGGGATAAAATTACCCCTTGGACCCACCATGAGCCTCTTATGATATTTTGTCATCATGATTTGGTGGGATTCCCCTCTCCTAGGGCGACTTTGTCCACTTATGTTATATTTCATGTGTGATCCATGTATTATGTTGTTGAGCTCATCTCAACCATTGATTAGACATTTGTATCTTTTAATCTTAGCCACTCATTCAAAAAGTGGTTAGGGTTTTGGTGCCTCTCCTTCCTATTTAAAGGAGAGAGCCTCTCATTGTAAAGGGTCTTTGGCTCTTGGATTATTGGTATAGAAAAATATTCTTGTGGAAATTCTTGTGGTCTCCTTTGCATCTGGTGTTCTTAGATGGTGATTGGAAAGTCTATTGCAACCTAGCATTCGGAAATTGTGGTAAGATCTATCTATTTTTTGGAAATCATTGTTTGTCTACAGGAGGGCGACTTCAACAAGGGCGATTTTGCAAGGCTTCTTCAAATCGACTTTCTTGGCATTCGCTTGTATCAGGGGGTTATCATTAGTATCATTGTGATCTATGCTATCTTTCTGTTACTTCTTTTGTGGCATTAGTCTTATCTCTTGATGCATCAAATCTGATATTGTTGACGTTTGTTGTGCAGGAGAGAGGGCGCATTGGCTTCTTGGACAAAATCGATTTGCATAGAGACTACCTCAAAGCTTCCAAATTGATCGGGTTTGCATAGATCATCATCATCAAGGCATCTACAAGGTTATCCAGGTAAGATCCACAGGTTTGTTTCTCTTTCCTTTATCCAATCCATTGACATTATTCATAAATTGTTAAAACCCTAAATACTACAAAACCCTCATTTTACATTTTGTCAGATCTACCAAGATCTAGTGGGTTGTTGGGCATGATATTGAAAACCCACCTCTATAGCATCCACGGCATCCCGGATCTATAGTTTGGTGTGGATTGGCTCCCGTTTGATCCCTCTCCCAAGCCAACCTAGCTTCTCCCAAGGAAGGCGCACTTCACCATTTGAGCAGGTTGACCTAGATCTAAGCGATGGGTGTTTGAGATTTCACTTAATTTGACATCTACACATCAAACAACATACACCCAGGTTGTCCCTTTCTTGAAAATCACCTTGTGGGCCCCATTCCACATTTTAAGGGTTTTAATCCCCATTTTGGACCACTTGGAACACTAAAACTCAGATCTACAAAGATCTAGCCGGTGGATTGCCACGAAACTATAGATCCATATCCCCACTTGACTGATCTACCTGGATCTAAAGTTTGGATGCCATCCGACATGATTTGACCCACCTAAACCCCGATTCAAGCCTCCTTAGGGAAAGTCGCACCACCTTGGAGAAGTGAGTTCACTCACTTCGAGGAACTGGGTACTTGAGATTTTTGCAGATCCGGATTCAGAATAATTCAAAACCTAGGTCTAGACTGTCACTTTGTCAAATCTTGCCTTGGGGATTGCATTCCTTGTTTTTAGGGATTGTGGTCCACTTGGGTCAAACCTAGATCTAGACACATTTATCCATCAAGGCCTATACTGTCCACTTATCTCATGTTGTAGGAGTCCTAAACCATAAAGTCAACCCTACTTTGACTCCACTTCCCAATTCCCAAGGCACTGGTTTATCTCCAAGTCAACCCACTCTCCTAGATTGTTGGATTGACTTGTGGTTTGACTTTTGCATGGTGAACTATACCTTTGAAGACATCATGGACTATGGTCAAGATTGTCTCATGTACTAGTTAGCCCCAGTCTGACCCCTAAACAACCCTGCATTGGACACGGTTCCCAAGGCAGTGGATCTTTTGACATTGACCTAGTACACTAGCCCTAGATCTCACTTTGAACATTGTAAGTCACTCTCACATCAACTACAAACCAAAGATACATCTATTGAACCCCTCACTTGACTTGTGACTTCATCCTTAGGTCTAGGATAAACCATACACCTAACTTCACTTGGAAATACCCTGATTTGGTGTCTTGGTTTTGATCTCTCCTGTCGGGAGTAGATCGGGTCTCCCCCTTTGTTGTCTGGGCTAGACAACATAAAGTGAAGGTTGCCTCGACTGGCGTGACAACCATATACATTGGAGGTCGAGGTGATCGTGGTTGCACCTTTCAAGTTGCCCTTCCCTATTGCCATCCATGACTGGATCCTTCCATAGGGGTAACTACAGTTTAGGTGATAACAGTCACCACACTCCTCTCCTCTTCGCTTCAGGTTGGCTCTTCTCCAACACTAGGGGGGTATCCCTAAACTAGGATCGCTAAGGCAGGTTCAGTAACGGGCAAGGTGAATGGAAAAGGCTGCCTTGGAGAAACGGAAGTAACAAAAGATAGTTTTCAAAATGGGTGATGGAAAAGGAAGGGAAGATCAATCCTCAGGGAAAGACCAGTGCCAGTATCAGGAGGGGGAATGGAGTCAAAAGAGGGCTCATGGAGGCTTTATGCTTCATAAAAAGTGAGATGAATCTAGAATGCATAAACAATCAAATCTTAATCGATATTTTGTACAACCGAATACTGATATCCATTGAGAAAATAATTGCTCAAGCATAATTAACCAACTTAATCCTAAATGGCTAATCTATTGTGCTTGATAAAGCCCTCACAAGCTAGATTCATTCTACAATTTGAAATACATCACACAAGCATATGAGGATTGCTCAATCTGTCCACAAAACCATCTGATTTTTTCATTAACGCTCAATAGGGATAAAAAACCCAGAAATTTTCCATCTGTACAATGAGAGAGGCTGGCCCCTTAAAAAGACCAAAAAGTCTTCTCAGAAAATAATAATAAAATAATTGGAAAACAGTGAGATCTCAGATCCACTTTTTCCTCTTCAATCTCTCCAATCGAATCTCAAAAAAGCTTATTTTATTGAAAAGAATTCACTGTTTAGCCAGCTGTTCCAGCCCAACAGAATGTGAAGTGGAGTTCCCTGTTGAATTAGCTGTCTCCACAGCCAGTTGTCAAATGATAGCACCCGCCACTTCCAGTTTATTAAATGGAACTCAAACTTTATTCGTTGCATATCCATGAGATTGCTCGCTGCATATCCGTGAGATGCTCCACAACTCCAAGTGATTGTGAACTTACCCTTGAGCAGCTGTCACGGATAGTTATGAAGCTCACCACCGATGCATCTAGATTCCTTGGAAACTCAAGTCCGAAACAGCAGTCGAACGGTGATGAACGGTGATGTAGATGAGTTATGGTTCATTAGAAAAACAGAAATCTAGGGAAGCTGTCAACCAAAACCGAACTTAAGTGCAATCAGCTGCCAATGGAAACGATGCATGGGTCAACAGGTGGCTACGTTAGTTGCTTCAAAATTCCACGATGGTTGTCAAGATGACGCGTGAATTTAGCCCCTCGACGTGGCCTCTGCTAAGCTCGGTTGTCAATACGACCCGTGGACCCGGAATTTACAATATTTACGCAGACATGAAATGACGTGGAGATAGGAACTACTCGTTTATCTGTTCCGATGGTGGATAGGACTCGAGTTCCTCTTCTACATCTTGATAAAAGTGTCGATCCGATCTTTTCAAGAAATACGGGATTGACAATTGTTAACTCCCACTCGATGCGACTGGTCCACGTGATTGCTCGGCTGTCAAAACACACGCCATCCGGGGGAAACAACAGGTGTTTCAAATTCCAATTGTGAACTGGTGTTAGCACAGGGATTATCGGGCTTTCTGTTGTGGAGGCACGATTTAAAAATTAAACCCGGCCCGCTCCAAGATTCAAAACTAAACACAACCCAGTTTTGACATTTTCTAAATATTAATTGTTGCCATTCCTTTAGAATCACGAAGCTTGTTGATTATGTACAAATTGGCGATGAAACCAACACCTTTCGGCTCCGTCTGCTACCTCAGTTTCGACCATAACTTAATTCTTTATTTCATGCCCAGGTATTGTCAACTTATATGCCAATAATTCCTCCAGTAGGTAATCCATACTCCAACAGCTGCATCATACTCTGATAAAGTGCATTACTCCAATGGAACTCTTATCTTTGGCAGACATTCCAAGATGATCAAGCGTAGGGACCTTGCCCCATCCATCAAGTTCATTCACATCATTCTTTGGAAGAGGTGCAAGTGAGGCTAGCTAGCAGCTTATAGCAAGGTCGGACTTTTGCACTTCGACTCGACTGCCTTTCGGAATTCTGTATACACATCAAGAATGTATTCTGGCTTGAATGGCAAATCCAGCAAGTGATACATTGTACTTCCCCAAACAAGTTCCGGCGTTGGATGACAAACATTTGAACTAGTAGGTGCACTCGGCAAAAGAGTAATTCTTTCCAGACTTTTACTTACATGTTTCCTTATGAGCATAAACCTAACTGTATGTACTCCAACAGATTGAACAATAGCAGGCAGTACTTCTTCTGGCTTGCCAAACTTAATTAGTAGGTTTAAACCTCTATTCAAAAGGTTTTTCTTTAAATCAGTCAGGATCTCCAGTAAAAACTGAGCTCGTAATTTTGGTGTGGAACTAAAAATTTATCTGCACTTGGAGAGCACCTGTTGAAAATATACTTTTATATTTGCTTCTAAAATCCAGACAGTGAGTTCTCTGAGCTGAGACGTCTGGCATCTGAACAAAGATGTTTCCTGCTGCTGCTTCTTGCACCTGTGTAAAAATATCCTTCGAGACATCAAATAGACCCTTTTCATCCAGTGCAACAGCTGCACCATTTGCGGCCAAAACATTGCCTGGCTTTTGTGCCAATACTTTATGATAATTTTCTTTGGGTTTTCAAGATGTGTCTTCTTTGAACTCTGTAAATCTTTATCAACCTGTTTCTCTGATGACACCTTCATAGACTCATCATAAGCTTCATTGTACGTAGACAGAGCATCTCTCGAAAGAATTAAGAGGATAGGCAGACTTTGATTCTCTTCTTCTCTGCTTATAAGAGTTGTGGATCATAACATGGCATACTTCCTTTGCACAAACTTTTTCCAAGGCAAAACATAGATTCAAACTCTGATAAACAATTTGCCTTCACGCCCGCTTGCAACGATTGACCCTGTCTTGAAAGTGACCACCCATGCAAAAATGGGAGGTAACAAGCCCAAAACCTCAAATCCACTCTTTGGGACACTTTCCCTGTTTTAAGGGTCACGTTTCCCAAGGCAACTGAATTTGACTATTTTAACTAGCACCTGTATCATGGAAACATACTTAAATATTGAATCACTGTGTGTAATTAATCTTTGCCAAGTCACATCTTCCCTAAGCCTCCACAGTGGTTTCATTTCCTTAAATCTAGGGTTCCATACCTGTCACCTTACGTACCCTATCGTAATAGCTTGATTTGGTGATTGGGTTTGATCTCTCCTGTCGGGAGTAGATCAGGGTCTCCCTCTTTCATATCTTGGGTTTTGATAGCATAAAGCGAAGGGTGCCTCGGTTGGCGTGACAACCATTCCTTTTGGGAACCGAGGCTCTCGAGGTTCACCACTTTGATTGCCTATCCTTTCTGCCATCCTGTATAGGATTCATCATCTAGGGGCAACTACAAGATTGGTGAAAACAGGTTCTCAACTCATAGTTGCCTCTCAAGAACACACCTAGTAGTTGGGAGACTTTTCTATGGTAAAGTGTGTTTTAGGCGGCAACATTTTTGGCATCATTGCCGGGGACAAGTCTTTTTATTCCCGGAGTACGACTTTTGTTTTTACTTTTTTGTTTTTGCTTTATTTGATGAATGTTTAGAGTAGATCTTTATTTTTCACTTGGCGATTCTACTGAACTTTTGTATTTTGTAATTTACAAAGAAAAGTAAAAAATAGTTTTTAGTGAGAGATTTATAATGCAATTTTTTCTTCTCACATGGAAACTCCACTTAAGGGATAAAACCCTATTTCTTATAAAATTGTTGAGACTGATTGTGTGAAGATGATCCCATGCAACATAGTAAAGTCTTTAAAGCTTATTGTTCAGTACAAAATGCATGATTGATTCAGATATATACTACTGATAGCCATTATGGATGATGAAGAGTCCGGAGATCAAATTTCCAGTGCATATCCTTCCATTGACTTCTCAGGCATCCTGCGCTTTCCTAACCATGAGCTATGTCTCTCAAATAAGGGAAATGTTTAGCGTCTCATCTTGGGAGTGTTACCAGCTATGTTGTACTTAGTTGGACTATCAGGTGAGTGGGCAACGTTGAACATGTTATATGTTCATTTTCAGTGATTTTATGTCCATCGGGCCTTTTTAAGAGCCCCTTTTTTATTTTTTCTTCACATGTCCATGCCCTGCGGGGTTTGTAATAAAATGTACTAGCATGGTGTTTTTTGTAAAGGACTTGGTTCCCTAGGAATATTTTATCAAGTCGGGTATTCCAACGAGTTTTTTCACTTATTAATTATGTCTTGCATTCGTGCATAACATAATTTTTGAGTTTTTCTCCTGCTCATCCAAAGCTGGAATGCCTGGTGAGATTAACGAGCCTTAGGGGGTTATTAAAGTCCATGGGTCAATGTATATGAACATGCTAGGCATTAATTTTGATTTGTATGGACATGTGCTAGGTCCCCCTAGGTTTTTTTTTAATTTCTGGCGAAAAAGTTTTTCCGTGTTTTTAAGCCATTTTTTAATGGTTTAATTAAATTTTTTGTAATTGGTGTAAAAGTATGGTCTAGGGGTCTTTTTTGCCATGGGGGTGCTCGTTTTCTACCTCTGATCACCCACCATACCCCAAAACCCACTTTCCATAGTTGTTGAGGCATTTATTTTTCACTTTTTCTCAAAAAACCAAAAAAAGTGAAAAAAAAGTGTGAAAAAATAAAAAAATAAAAACAAAAAATTGAGAAAAATTAAACTCCAAATTTTTGGGATTTGAAGTCAAAAATATATCAGCTATAAAAGAGGATGTAAGAGATTACTTTTTGGCATCTTTTGGGCAGCTATGTTAGTGGGATTATGTCCCCACTTGAGGGGGGTGCATTTCCCCAAGGCGGGGGCGCATTTCCAAAGAGAGTGGGCCCTCTCATTAAGGAAACTTGCAGCTGATTTTTGGCTGTCATGTAGCACTATTTGGGCTGCGTTTTGACAGCCATGAAGGTGGGGAATGGCAGCCCCTATCACTCCACCCATCATGCCACACATTCCACCCTTCTTCTCCTCAACTTGGGCGCATTCCCTCACTTCATTTTTTATATAAGCAAGGCTTCCCACTCCATTTTAGTCTAGTTGGACTTGGAGCAAACCATTGTTGTACTTGTTTTATCTTTTGCTTATGAATAAAGAAGACTTTGGAGGTTCACATGTGTGATGCTTTGTGAGTGGTTGATGGATTTCATGGCATGAGGTAATATGTAACTTAGACAATTTTGTGCAAGCATTTTAAGCCATCTTCTAGCATGTGAAAAAGACTAACTAAACTTGTTTGTATTAGTTAGTTCTTGCATGTGTCATTTCGATTAGAGATTCAAAACGAATATGTTTCATTTGTTTATGCTCATATTGTTTAAATTTCTAACCATATGCATTTCTAGATTTGATGGGTTTTTTGTGAGTATCTTTAGCTACAGGTTGAAGAAGAAGATAGCTTGCTTGCTCTCATTTTCCTCATTTGTACATGCTTTGGTGGATCTTGCCCTCGGTGTCCCACTTCCAAACCTTCAAAGATTTTTGAGTTCACATGCCAATCTGCTTCCTTTCCCTTTCTCAGCAAATAAAAAAATTTCAAACTTTCTTGGTTACCTTGGTTTGCGTATCCCAGATCTTACTCTTTTTTTTGCAATATCATAAGTAGATCTGGTTTATTTATTAGATCTTAAGTGTTTCTCAAAGTAAAATTTTAATCTAGATCAAATAGAAGCATATTTCTTTTTAAAGTTTAAATTTTTGCATATTTTAAAAGCGTGAACAAGTAGTATGTTTTACTGATTTAAAGGTTTATTTGGCTGATTTAAAAGCTTAGAATTTGCATATCTCTGAGTGTGCAAAGATTTACAGCTTGTCTCACTTAGTTCATTTTTTGCTTGTTTACTTAGATTTTTGCCTTAGAATTTTTTGGGTTTTTTGTAGGTGACCCAAACACACTTGTTAAGTGTTTTGAGCCATCTTTTACTAACATTTGCTTGCTGGTTTGCAGCAATTGTTGAACAGGTAGGAGGAGATGCTAGCCAAATTTTGAAGATTCAGGCCATCCGGAGCACCCTAAACTATTTTTACTCAAACCAGATACTCTTTCCTTCTGTTATTGTAAGCCACTGAGTCATTTTACAAGACTAGAGCACTTCTAAATTGCATTGTATAGAAATATTAAACGAGATCAAGTGGGCTAACCAATGCCCACACCCCATCCCCCCCAGGGGGGAACTATGTCAACTCATTTTTCATGGCGTGCAATTTTTAGTTTAGTTTTTCTTTTCAGTATTGTTATCACCAATCTTGTAGTTGCCCCTAAAGATGGATCTAAGGTGGATGGTAGAGGGGACAGGAAACTAAAGTGGTGAACCAAGAGAGCCTTAGTTCCCAAATGGATGGTTGTCACGCCAACCAAAGCACTCTTCGCTTTAGCTATCAAAGCCAAAATAGCAAGAGGGAGACCCAGATCTACTCCCGATAGGAGAGATCAACCCAATCACCAGATCAAATCAATCTAATGAAGTACGTAGGGTGATAGGTATGGAACCCTAGAATTGAGGAGTTAGGATCACTCTGGAGGCTTAGGAAAGGTGTGATATGATAAGGAAAGATGACACACAGTGATTCTATGATTATGTATGATTCGAGGATTCAAAGCTAGTTTCAAATGGTCAAAATCAACTTCCTTGGGAAACGTGACCCTTAAAATAGGGAAAGTGTCCCAAATCAAAGATCTGACAGTTAGGGCTTTCTAACTATGCTTGATAGATGGATATGACAGTATCTAAGTGTACAAGCAACCAGACAGAGATCAACCCACAGAGAAACCAGACAACCTAGGAAAGTCGTGAGGGCTTGGAGAAGATTAGTGCCTTGGAAAATGGGCCAAATGGAGTCGGATGTCCACCAAACTGTAGATCAGGGTTGTCAAGGTGCAAAGCAAGGTGGGTTTTGAAGATCAAGGTCATCCAATGGCTAGATCTCAGTAGATCTGAGATTCAAAATGCATCACCAAGTGACCTAAGTGGGGCACAACCCTCAAAATGAGGAACGGGGCCCACAAGGTGAAAATCAACAAGGTGAAGCACTAGGGGTAGGTTATCAAGTGAGAGGAGTTCAAATCAAGTGGGATCTCACCTACCCAAATCTTGGAACCTATCAAACTCACCCAACCAAGGAGTGCGACCTCACTTGGAGAGGCTAATGTGCCTTGGGAAAGGGGTCAAATGGAGGCCAATCCACACCAAACTATAGATCTAAATTGTCGCGGATGCTATAGAGGTGGGTTTTCAATATCTTACCCAAAAGCCTACTAGATCCAAGTAGATCTGAAAAAATATAAAATGAGGGTTTTAACAGTTAAATGCTTGTGCCAATGGATTGGGATCAAGAAATAGTAAACAAACCTGTGGATCTTACCTGGATAACCTTGTAGATGCCTTGATGATGATGATCTATGCAAACCCGATCAATTTGAGAAGATTTGAGGTAGTTTTCTATGAAGTCGATTTTCCCAAGGAAGCCAATGCGCCTTCTCTCCTACACAACAAACGTCAACAATATCAGATTTGATGCAATCAAGAGATAAGACTAATGCCACAAGAGAAATAACAAAAAGATAACATAGATCACAATGATACTAATGATAACCCCCTGATACAAGTGAATGCCAAGTGAGCGAGTTGAAGAAGCCTTGCAAAAGCGCCCAAGTTGAAGTCGCCCTCCTATAGACAAGACAAAGTTTCCACAAAAAATAGATCTTACCACAAATTTCCAAATGCTAGGATGCAATAGACTTTCCAATCACCATCTAAGAACACCAGATGCAAGGGAGACCTAAGAATTTCCACAAGAAGTTTTTCTATTATCAAGATTCCAAAAGCCAAAGACCCTTTACAATGAGAAGCTCTCTCCTTTAAATAGGATGAGAGATACCAAAACCCTAACCACCTTTTGAATGGATGGCTAAGATTAAAAAATCAAAGTGATCTAATCAATGGTTGAGATAAGATCAACATAAGAGTAGATGGATCAATATAACAACATAATAGATCAATGGACCAAATCGCCCTAGGAGAGGGGGTCCCACCAAATCTCAATGATAAAATATAAGATATAGCTCATGGTGGGTCCAAGGGGTAATTTCTAACACCCTTGGTCAATCCCCATGGCACAATATCAATAAAATAATACACTAAGCACCAAATCGTGCCTCTCTAATAAAGTCGTGAGCCTTAGGAGGCTCCAGAAAACCATAAAAAATGTTGGAGTGAAGAGTGTAGGCCCCAGTGAAGGTTGAAACTGCTGGAGAAGGTGTGGAAGACATCACTCTCATCATCAAACATCATCCCATGCCAATCCCTTGCCTCAGTATCCCAAATCGAATCCCTCAGTGGCCATTTTTACCATTTCTAATCTACCTTGGGAAGTGTGAAACTACCCAAACTGCCTCCTGGATTGCTTGTGCTATCAAGGTGAGGCCACCAGGCTCTCTGGGAGGGGGGTAATATGGTAATAACAAGTGGCTGGACCACCCTCTTCATGCATAGCACCCTAGGTGAACCCATCAAATCTCATCACTGCTCTGACAGGGCCTCTGATAGTAGGCCAAAACTGCACTAGGGTAGCCAACTGAGGCCAAAAATCACTGCAACTGCCCGGAACTGAAAACAGACTGTCTCATTGGACTCAGAGAGCCCAAATCTATCCAAGATGTGTAGTCATACACCATATAGATCTCTGCATGATCAAAAATAAATATCCATAATATCCGACAGACCAAATAATAATAATCTGTAAAACTGCTGAAAAGCACAAATCATCATCATAAGCCTGAAACCACTGCATAGAACCAACTGGTGACCTGTACCAGACCATATATCATATCTCTGTACCATCTGAGGTCTGCCACCTCATGTTCTCTGGTTGACTTTTGGTCAAACTGGGTTTGACCAAGTCAACATGACCAAAAATATAACTCAGGCAATCATCAAACTGCTGCAAGTGCCAACGGTTAATGCATGCTCTACAATTCATTCAAGTAACAATTATAACAAGAAGTAATCATTACTAGCGATCTAAAACCAAATATAAATAAGGCTTTTAATTATTATTATGACTCAGACTAGACTTTCAAGACCATACTCACTTCATAGTTGTGATCAATTTGCTAGTGAAAGGTGAGGGCTAAAAATAAAAAGGCTAGGCTAAGGGATGACTACCGACTTGACATTGTGACACTTTGGAAATGGAAAGGGAATACACACTCTAACATATGCTGGACAAGCAGTAACACGGGGGATGGCAGTGTCTCACAAATGGGTAAGTTGTTCAAACAGTGCTTATTCAACTTAGGCTTCATGTCTACTTTTAAAAAGATGATCCAAGTTCATTAGGATCCATTGAGTTCATTTCATGGACTTTTTGGCCTACATAACCCTTCATATCTCAAGTGTGCTAAGAAGCACAACTAATTGCTGCTTGCATCCAAGGCATGTTCGTACATATACATATAAGGTCAGCAATCATTTAGATATAGAGTTTAAGAACCATTGCTTTTTTGGACCTTTCATTATACTCTTCAAGAAGTATTTTAGCTTTTCATTGCTCTTGCCCTTTACTCACGTGTGTTGATAAACACATTCTAGAGTTTACAGTTTCCTGGGCGAATTTACATAAGTTTCCATAAGTAGTACATGAGCTTTCAGTTTTAGCCAACACATCTTAAGTGACTAGGGGGACTTCGTACCAATGCCAAACATCGGGACAATCGACCAGAATGATTTAGGACTACAATCCAACTCACCAAAGGTACGTTTTGTCACCAACTAAAAGCCGAGACACAATAAACAGGGAAGCTTATCCAACACAGAGGCTAGAGTGGGGGAAGGTCCTCCATGCCACTAGTCAAGTAGTAAGTCAGGGTAATGAACAAACTGGTAGGTAATGGATGGATGAAGACAGTGAATAATGAGACCAACACTAGCAAGCCAAAGTATGGTGGGAATGATCACTTCTATTCTCCGTAGGGAGGGTAAAACCAATGAGTATGGGTAGTGAACTTCTAAGTCTGAGTGGGGACAATATAATATATATAAAGATACAACCAGGTCCACATATCTATATGATCGCCAGATCATGATACTAAATGCTAAGACATGCCGCAAGAATGAATATAAAAGCAATATAACTGTTATCACATATATAGTATCTGGGCTACCATACATTATTTTTCTCATTCTAGTACACTATTCAGCCAGTTCCCTTACATTTGAGATGCTGAGATGAGCATCTATATTGGATCACTATCAGATTGTGGACAGCAGTTGTATTCCCCATGCCATGACTGAGTTTCAGGACACTCAAAGAGATGACCGATATAGCCATTATACCATTAGTACAGAGCAGTCAGTAGTGCTCAGAGTTGCAGCAGCAGTTCCAGAGGACAGGTGATGGTACAGGTTGATGAGCTTTCAGGTATATGACTCAGCAGGTATATCATGGTGATGTGGTTAGATTGCTTTTATACTTATTCTTATAGCATGTCTTAGCACTTAGTGTCATGATCTGGCGATCATATAGATATTTGGACCTGGTTGATCTATTATATATATTATATTGTCCCTACTCAGACTTAGAAGTTCACTATTCATACTCATTGATTTTACCCTCCTTAGGGAGAATAGAGGTGATCATTCCACCATACCTTGGCTTGCTAGTGTTGGCTCCATTATTCATTGTCTTCATCCATCCATGACCTAACTTTTAGTTTATCACCCTGACTTACTACTTGACTAGTGACATGGAGGATCTTTTCCCCACTGTAGTCTCTGTATTGGATGAGCTTCCTTGTTTTTTGTGTCTCGGCTCTGAGTTGGTGACAAAACTTACCTATGGTGAGTTGGAGTTCCTTGGAATTCCCCCTAGTCACTAAAGTTGTGTTGGCTAAACCTGAAACTTTTGGTGCTGCCATGAATACAAAATCTGAAAATATGAAATGCTATATCTTGTATGAAAAGCCCATTCATGCAATGTGTTTCTAAACACACATGAATGAAAGGCATGCCAAATGAAAATGGCCATGAAAATAAAATGTTATATCTTTTGGAAAATAAATACCTAGGTAAACAAGCTGTCCATGACACACCTAGAAGTGCTCAGGTAAACAAGTGCCTTAAAAACACACCTGCAGCAGAAAGCCTAAAATAAATGTAAATCTATGCAATGTGTTTATAAACACACATAGATCAACGCTATGGAAACTTCAGGCCCAAAAAGCAATGGAACTTAAATGCTATATCTAAACAATTGCTGGCCTTATTTGTATTATGGATTGTGCGCATCTGTGAAGGTGAATAAACCCTCTTTAAACAACTCATCCATTTGTGAGACACCACCATTCCCTGTGTTATTGCTCATTCAGTATATACTATGGTGTGTATTCCCTTTCCCTTGCCAAAGTGTCACAAAGTCAAGTCAGTCAAGTCATCCCTTAGCCTAGCCAGTTAATTTAGCCTTCACCCATCACTAGCAAATTGATCACAGCTATGAAGTGAGTATGATCCTGAAAGTCTAGTCTAAGTAATAATAATAATTAAACGACATTATATATTTGGATTTAGATCGCCAGAAATGACTACTTTGTGTTATAATTGTTATTTGAATAAGTTGTAGAGCATGCATTAACCTTGACACTTTGCAGCAGCTTTCGATGATGGTCTGAGTTATATTTGGTCTTGGTTAGACCCAGTTTGACCATGGAGGACCATGGGACATGAGATGTTGGACCTTGTGATGATATGGATAGATGATATATGGTCTATGTACACATACATGATGACTCTATGCAGTAGCTACAGGGTTATGATGATGATTCTTGGGTTACAGCAGTGTTTGGTCATTTACAGATTATTATTATTGGCCCTGTTCCGGTGTATTGGATATTTATTTTGATCATGCAGAGACTCATATGGTGTATGAGTACACATCTTGGATGGATTTGGACCTTCTGAGTCCAATGGGACAGTTTGTTTTCAGTTCCGGGCACTTACAGTGATGATTGAGCCTCAGTAGGCTATCCCAGTGCAGTTTTGGTCTGTCGGAGGCCCTGTCAGAGCAGATGTGATTTTTATCCAGTTGACCTAGGGCGCTGATGACGGAGGGGGTGGTCCAGCCACTTGTTTTTACCATATTACCCCCCTCCCGGACACACTAGTTCCCTCACCTTGACAGTGCAGGCACTCTAGGAGGCTGTTTGGGGCAGTTTCACGCTTCCCGAGGCATTTCAGGATTGGTAGAAATGGCTATTGAGGAAATCGATTTGGGCTACTGAGGCAAAGTTATGGCATGGGATGATCAGTGATGGTAGATCGGGGCCTTCCACACCTTCTCCAGCAGTTTCAGCTTCATCGGGGCCCGCATCCATCACTTATGGCACTTTCTGAGGATTTCTGAGGTCATTTTGAGGCCTACGATTTGACTATGGTGGCACGATTTGGTACATGGGTGATTATTTTATGATTATTGTGCTATGGGGATTGACCAAGGAGGGATAAAATTACCCCTTGGACCCACCATAAGCATCTTATTATATTTTGTCATCATGATTTGGTGGGATTCCCCTCTTCTAGGGCGATTTTGTCCACTCACATAATATTTTATTAGTGATCCATGTATTTTATTGTTGAGCTCATCTCAACCATTGATTAGACATTTGTATCTTTTAATCTTAGCCACTCATTCAAAAAGTGGTTAGGGTTTTGGTGCCTCTCCTTCCTATTTAAAGGAGAGAGCCTCTCATTGTAAGGGGACTTTTGGCTCTGGATTATTGGAATAGAAAATTATTATTGCATCTATCTCCAGTGTTGTGGTGAATGTTTTTGGTGTTCATTCGTTGGTTCTTCCTTTGCACTGAGTTATTGGAGATCTTGTTTTCCATAGCTTTTGTACCACGATTTTGCATCTACAGGTAGAGGCCGATTTGTTTTGAGGAGGAGGTATTGGTAGGGGAAGACTCTCCCTACTTCTTCTTTGGAGCTCTTCGTTGGTAACAGGGAGTATTACTGTCCTAGGACCTTCTATTTCATGTTACTATTGCATTTCTCTTGTATTTCTTCCATACTTGATCTTACTGATTGAATCGCTATTCCTTGGTTTGACAAGTAGAGGAGGTCGCACTTGTGGGCTAGGGCATCAATTTGGCAAGCAAATCAACAATCTCTCATTTGATCTCTGCGGGAATCTTCCTCAACATCAAGGCATCTCATTCACATCACTCAAGTATGATCTCAAGGTAAGTTCTATCTCCATGATCTATCCAATTGTCTAAAATATTTAAAAACCCTAAATATTTCAAAACTCCATTTTACATTTTCTCAGATCTACTTAGATCTAGTGGGTTGTTGGGCATAATATTGAAAACCCACCTATATAGCATCCACGGCATCCCAGATCTATAGTTTGGTGAGGATTGGCTTCCGTTTGACCCCCTTCCCAAGCCAACTTAGCTCTCCCAAAGCAAGGCGCACTTCTTGGTGGTAGTGAGTTGACCTAGATATAGGTGGTGGGTAGTTGAGATCCCACTTGATCCTTAACCTACACATCAAATAACCTACCCCCAGATTGTCACTTTCTTGATTTTCACCTTGTGGGCCCTATTCCACATTTTAAGGGATTTTTGGACCACTTGGTACATTCAAACTCAGATCTAGTAAGATCTAACCATCGGATTGCCGTAAAATTATAGATCCACACTCCTACTTGACTAACCTACCCGGATCTAAAGTTTGGATGCCATCGGACTTGTCTTGACCCACCTAACCCACATTTTTAGCCTCCTTGGGTAAAGTCGTACCACCTTGGAGAAGTGAGTTGACTCACTTCTAGGACATGGGTACTTGAGATTTTTGGAGATTTGGAACCGGAATAATTCAAAACCTAGGTCTAGACTATCACTTTGTCAAATCTTGCCTTGGGGATAGCATTCCTTGTTTTAAGGGATTGTGGTCCACTTGGGTCAAACCTAGATCTAGACACATTCCTCCATCAAGACCTCTATTGCCTACTTGTCCCATGTACTAGGAGTCCTAAACCACAAGTCAACCCTACTTTGACTCCACTTCCCAATTCCCAAGGCACTAGTTTCTCTCCAAGTTAATTCGACTTTCCTAGATTGTTGGATTGACTTGTGGTTTGACCTATGCATGGTGAACTAAACCCTTGAAGCCATCATGTACCATGGTCAAGCTTGTCATATGTACTAGTTAGCCCCAATTCAACCCTTAAAACACCTTGCATTGGACACGGGTCCCAAGGCAGTGTATTTTCCAACATTGAACTAGTACTCTAACCCTAGATCTCACTTCAGACATCTTAAGTTACTTTCACATCAACCATGAATCAAAGCTATACTCTTTGAACCCCTCACTTGGCTTGTGACTTCATCCTAAGGTCTAGGATAAACCATACACCTTACTTCATTTAGAAACAACTTGATTTGGTGTCTTGGTTTTGATCTCTCCTGTCGGGAGTAGATCGGGTCTCCCCCTTTGTTGTCTGGGCTAGATAACATAAAGTGAAGGTTGCCTCGACTGGCGTGACAACCATATTTTGGAGGTCGAGGTGATCGTGGTTGCACCTTTTGAGTTGCCCTTCCCTATTGCCATCCATGACTGGATACATCCATAGGGGTAACTACAGTTTGGGTGATAACAATAACCATAACACCATAATATACCTGTTGAATCATATACCTGAATGCACAATATCTGAACCACCATCTGTCCTCTGAAACTGCTGCTGTAACTTTGGGCAACACTGATTGCTCTGTGTAAATGGCTAAATGGCTACATCAATCATCTCTCTGAGTGTCCTAAAACTCAGTCATGGCATGGGGAACAAAACTATTGTCCATATAATAATCATGATCCATAATAGATGCTCATCTCAGCATCTCAATGTAAGGGAACTGGCTGAAAAGTGTATTGGAATTTGAAAAATAGTGTATGGTAGCCTAGCTACTATATATGTGATAACTAGTACTTTAATAAAAATCAACTAGGGCTTAAAATTAACCTCGTTGTTCCGTTCCATTGGCAAGCCATAGGTTCACTCAGGACCTAGTTTTCTTCATTTTTTACAATTTTCATTTTTATTTCTACAATTCAAAACACCCCCTTCTTTCCCGAAGTAAGGTTTCAGGATAAGGACTTGCCCGAGTACTTGCCCGAAAAGAGACTCTTGAAGCTTTAAAAAAGAGTAAAATTTTTGTTCTAAAAAACTTGAAATTAAGAAGGCCTTTTCCCGTATGCTCTGGGATCACTGTAGCTCAGTCTGAACATGCTAATCCCACCAGAAAGGGAATAAGTAATTAGTAATAGGATCAACACACCCAATAAACCACCTATTTGTGAAAATCCAGCACAAACGTTTATTCAACTTTGGTGGGCAAATTTCTCAGAAGACGCATGAACCACTAGGTAGTGACCTCTAGGAAACCGTTAGACTATACCCTCATTTGGTATAGTGTTGAATACCTCCCAGAGACTCCGCTCCAGCCCACATGTCTGAGTGAGAAGCCACCATGTTGAATTCTGGACATATTCCCAGTACCTTTTGGTATGTTGGGAATCCCCCAGCCTTAATAAAAAGATCCATTATCACATAAATAATAAAATTAACCAAGAACAATTGCACAACATTGTCATTTGAATTTCAAGCACTTTATTTCTCACTCCATTTATCAGCACTGGTCTACTTATTTATTTTTCATGATGATGGATGTTTTATATTTTCAAATGACAATGATGATGAACAATGAATGATATTTCTTTATATATAGTGCATTGCTCTTGGTTCACAAAAATTTCTAACTCCTAGATAGGTTGTTTTGTTTTTCATAGATTAAACACCTAGTTTTATTTTTACTTTTTAGGGTCCACCCCCCTTGGCTTCGCTAGGAGTAAGGTTAGATGGAGGAGTCGAGTTTCAGGTGACAGCACTTGAATCTGGCTTTCCCCCAAGGCCACACCAGCGGCTTGAATACTTCTGCCGCGTTTTCCCAGGTGTGAAACCAGGCGGCAACATTTTGGCACCATTGCCGGGGATAAGTCTTTTTATTCCCGGAATACGACTTTTGTTTTCTCCTTTTTTGTTTTTGCTTCGTTTGATGAATCTTTAGATTAGATTTTTAATTTTTCATCTGGCAACTCCACTAACCTTTTTTCCTTTTATAAAATTTTCAAAGATAAGAAAAAAGATAGAATTCTTTGTGAGATTGTTTTATATGCATATTGTTATTCTCACATGGCGACTCCATTGAAGGGATAAAACCCTTGTTTCTCATATAGTTTGTTGAGACTGTTCGTGTGTAGATGAGCCCATGCATTACAGTAAAATCTATAAGGTTCTTTTTTTGACAACTCACCTGATTCAGCACAAGGCATATTTCATGGTTATATCAAATGTGTGAACACTAAATTCTAATATGGACGAGTTAAGGGAACTGCTTGGTGCTCAGATTACCAGCCCTTGATTGAAGATATTGTTGTTAACCATCCTCATGTCACCATAACTGAAAACATAGGAGATATGGAGTGTTCTCAAATCTATGATGATGGTCACATATGTAGTCCAGATTTGCCTAAAGAGGAAGCCATGATAGAAGTTGACAAAGAAATTCATGAAGGGTCTTCAATTGAAGATGTTTCAGAAGAGCTTCCTCATTTTGCAATTGAAGATTTGGGATTTTGGGATTACTTCAATGAAAATGATGAAGCTTGTACTTCAGATTCACCTCAGGGCACAGTTAGACTACACCCTAGTTGGTGTAGTGTTGAACACCGCCTTAGAGACTCCATTCCAGCCCACACGTTTGATGAGCAAAATTGTCATTGATGACACACATTAATGACAAAGACTTAGTTGGATAACAAAGTGACATGGCAATCAAAAGTCAAGCAAGCAAGCAAGACAAAGATGATGACATGGCAAGTGCTGACATGGACAAATGAATGAAAGCAAGATGGTATGGACAAGGTGTGAAAGAGAAGCCCTATTGCGGGCATTTTATCAGGCCCCTGCGGGGATATTATAAGAAGGTGCGGGCATTTTAAAAGTGGTCATGCGGGCACATTGAAAGGTGCCTACGGGCATATTTGAGCACCTCTTGCAGGAATCTGTTGAAGGTTGTGAGGGCATAACAAAAGGCTCTGTGCGGGCATTTGGAAGACAGCCTGCGAGCATTTTTATGGGATTCATAAGGGTATGAAATGGAGCTATTGCGGGCATAACTTGAAGCCCATGCGGGCGTTTCTTACGAGCCTTGCGGGCATCACAATGAGCCCTTGCAGGCATAAATATGGAGACCATTGTGGGCATTTTTATGGAGGCATGTGGACATAATAGAAGGCCCTTGCGGGCATAATTAAGAAGCCAATACGGGCATATGGAGCAAGCTTGTTAAGACTGATGATGTGGCAAGAAGACCAAATATATATATATATATATATATATATAATGACGAAAAAATGGAAATAATAAACATTATTTGATAAAAATTAAAAACTCAATGACATGTCGGCCTCCTAAATTAGTGGTGAGGAAAAGTATAAATAGGAGACAAGTTTTATTTTGAAGAAGGAATTATGAGGAAAAATTAGGTGATGGTAAGACAGTAAGTTCGGGGGTACAGTAGGAGGGGGGCCGAGGAGCAAGAAGGTGGGCAGAGGAGGAGGTCGAAGAACCAAGAGAAGGAAGTTGAATTCGGTGGAGCAGTTTGGGAGTCACAGTAGATTGGAAGATTTTAATCTTTTTGCAAAATCTCAGTTGAAATTGGATTGATTGAGATCAATCTTTGATTAGGAGGAAGGGTGGAGCAGGGAAACAATCCTTGCATGTGTTCAGGTTGCAGCCTGATTCCATCATCTCACTTGAAGTTGAAGATCACACTTGGAAATGGGTGGACACAAGTTCAGGGATGTTCCCAAATTTGATGGAAACAACTATGTTTATTGAAGCAAGTGAATGAATGCCTATCTAATGTCCATGGGGTTTGACATTTGGACTATTGCGTCTGATGGATACAAGCCACCTAAAACTCGACCTTCCACTTCAGATGAAATTGAAGCATGTCAAAACAATGCTACAGCAATGAATGCCATACTTGCAGGACTTAGTGAAACTGAATTCTTCAAGGTTATGAACTACTCAACAGCAAGGGAGATTTGGGACTAGCTAGCCACAATTTATCAAGGGGATTCTAAAGTTCAACAAGCCAAATTGAAAACATATAGGACTCAGTTTGAAAGTCTAAAAATGGCTGAAGAAGAAAATATTGCAGCATATCTTCAAAGGGTTGAAGAAATTATTAACACCATGAAAGGCTTGGGTGAAACAATAACTCAAACTACTGTAGTACAAAAGGTTCTGAGGACACTCCCATTAAGGTTCAATCCAAATGTTTTAGCCATAGAAGATAGAGAGAAATTAGATGACTTGGCACTTGAAGAACTACATGGCATTCTAGTTGCCTACAGATGAGGATCCAAGATCCAAACCAAAAGGAGGCAGCCTTCAAGGTAACCAAGGAGAACAATCACAACAACAAGTGCAACTCCTCAGATAACTGGATCTCAGATGAAGAGGTAGCTAACTTTGTTAACGGACTTCCAAGAGGAACTGGAAAATACAAGGGTAAGCTTCCACTAAAATGTTTCAATTGTGGTAAAATTGGGCATTTTGCAGCCAAATGTCCCAAGGACAGGTAGAAGCAAATAAATCCTAGAAGAAACTATGGAGACAGAAGATTTGCAAACAAACAGACACTATTCACCAAGGTAGAAGATGAAGGAGTTTTAGATGATGAAGAAGAAGAAATCATTCTTGAAAGAAAAAACGAGATTATGTTTCTAGCACAGGAAAACAATGAAGATCTCTCGAAACATGATGAGGGTATTGTGGATCTCGAGGCTGAACTCATTGCAGCTTTGGAAGAAATTGACAATCTGAAGAATTTGAATGAGAAGCAAGAACAGAGTCATCAGATTGCTAAAAATCAATTGGAAAAAAGATTAAGTCTGGCATTGCAAAGAAAGGAAGGTGAAATCAACTCTCTCAAGGAAAAACTTAAGAAACCAAACTTGTTTTTTCAAAAAGATGTTGATAACAAAAGTGGGATTGAATACACTTCAATAGTGAAGGAGCATGTAGCAGAATGCTCACTGAATCAGGAAGTCCTGGAAGTCAGTAAGGTTGTCACTCAACTTAAGGCTAATCTTTAGAAGATTCAAGAACCCCTGGGTGAGGCACAGAGACAGCTCTGAGGGAAAAAGAATGTGAGAAGTTACAAAAACAAGTAATCTGCCTAAACAAACCAGGCGACCATCAAATCAACATGGGCCATGAAGATAAACCAAAGGTTGCTACAACAATTCCCTCCTTTCATGCTTCAAGAAGATCGGCCTTCTCCAGGTTTCAAAATTCCTTTTTTGGTCTTTGCTTTAACTGTTATAAATTCGAACATAGGGCTATTGATTGTAGAGCACCTAAGAGGAGTTTTACAAACCCTTCCAAAAGATAGCACTTTGAGAAGACTTACAAGACAACAACTTTTTCTCCGTACTATCTGAAGAGTTAGAATGCACCAAGTGCAAAACTTTTGGTCACACATCTAAAAATTGTAGACTCGAAGTTGTTAATGAAGAAAGTATAACACATGATATTTGTGGGACAGCTCTCTATGCTCAGAAAAATGAAATAAATGGTATATTAATAGTGGCTGCACTAAGCACATGACTGGAGACAGAGGCAAGTTCCTCACATTGTAAAAAGATAGAAGTGGTGATGTAGCATTTGGAGATAATAGAACGGCAAAAATCTTGGGAAAAGAGACTGTGGCCTTCACAGAAAATGCAAAGGCACAAAATATTCTTTATGTTGAGGGACTAAAACACGACCTGTTAAGTGTTGGACAATTGTACGGTGCCGATTACAATGTTACCTTTTTTGCTCACCATTGTGAGATAAGAAGAAATTGTTCTAAACAAATTATTGGAAGAGGAATCAAATCAACATGAAGTGTTTATGTTTTAGAAGAAATAGAAGGAGAAAGGTGCCTTGCTAGTCAACATGACAATAGCTAGCTTTGGCACAAGAGGTTAGCACATCTAAATTTTGATAACATTGTAAAAGTCAATCAGTTAGACGCGGTCAGAGGAATGCCAAAAATTACAAAACCTATAAATAAATTATGCGGGTCATGTCAGCATGGAAAGCAAGCAAGAACAAACTTCAAAGCAAAAGCATATCAATCAACATCAAGTCCTTTGGAGTTAGTCCATACAGACTTATGTGGACCTGCAAGAGTTCAAATGCTTCAAGGTGAGTTATACTTCATGTTGTTTATTGATGATTACTCCAGGATGACTTGGGTTACCTTCTTGAAAAACAAATCAGAAGCATTTGAGAAATTCAAGCTGTTCAAAGCTAAAGTTGAAAATGAAAGCGGACATAAAATTAAATGTCTTAGATCTGACAATGGTGGAGAATTCACATCTGGTGAGTGTAAAAATTATCGTGATATACATGGAATAAGGAGACAATACTATACAGCTTGTACACCCCAACAAAACGGTGTCTCTGAAAGAAAGAACTGAACCGTTCAAGAAGCAGCCCGAACTATGCTGCTTGAAGCAAATCTCGCAGAACCCTTTTGGAGAGAAGTTGTAGGAACAGCTGTGTACATCATTAACAGGGCACAGTTAAGAGTTAACTGTGACAAAACTCCTTATGAGTTATGGACAGGAAGAAAAGCTATGGTGAATTATTTCAAAAATTTTGGGAGCAAATGTTATATAAAAATTATTGATGACAACCTTGGAAAATTCAATTCCAGGACTGATGAAGGTATATTTTTCGGCTACTCAAGTCAAAAGAAAGCCTACAAATGTTACAATAAGAGATTGAAACAAATAGTTGAAAGCATAGATGTAGTCGTTGATGAAGATCTAGCACAAAAACTGCTAGAATCCGAACCCGAGGACAATGATGGTGACTCATCTGATGAAGAAGAAATATCAAACAAAATAACAGAGGAACGGACTGATCAACAGGAACAACCTGAGGATAAACAACCCTCCTCGAAAAGTACAAAACCTTCACTCAGATCTGCAAAGCGGGATCATCCAGAAAACCTTATTATTGGAAACATTGAAGAAGGGATGCGGCTGAGACATACACCACAGAAAAAGAATCTGGCATTACTTTCAACTATTGAACCTGGAAATTTCAATGAAGCTCTCAAGGATGAACATTGGAATAATGCCATGAGAGAAGAATTAAGTCAAATTAAAAAGAGTGGAACCTGGGAGTTAGTTCCACGACCAAAGAAGAAAAACATAATTGATACTAAATGGGCGTACAGGAATAAACTAGATGAAAATGGAAATGTCATTAGAAATAAAGTAGGGTTGGTTTGCAAAGGATATGCTCAGATGGAAGGAATTGATTTTGATGAAACCTTTGCACCTGTAGCTCGAATGGAATTGATCAGGATGTTTTTAGCATTTTCATGTTATAAAAATTTTAAGGTCTATCAAATGGATGTAAAGTCGGCCTTTTTAAATGGCACCCTAAAGGAAGAAGTATTCACTGAACAGCCTGAGGATTTTGAAGAACCTGGTGAAAAAGGTCATGTCTGGGAATTAAAAAAGACACTCTATGGTCTCAAACAGGCACCTAGAGCCTGGTATGAAAGATTGGACACATATCTTCTTCAGCAAGGATTTAAGAGAGGAAGCACTAACAGCAATCTTTACTTCAAGATTGAAGAAGAACATTTCTTAATCACTATTGTCTATGTTGATGACCTTATTTTTGGAAGCAATTTGGAAAGATTAAGTAGGGAATTTGCAGCTAATATGGATAAAGAATTCAAGATGTCCATGTTAGGAGAATTATCCTTTTTTCTTGGATTGCAGATTACTCAAACTCCAAACTACATTTTTATATCTCAGACCAAGCATCTGAAGGAGATGCTAAGCAAGTTTGGGATGGCTGAATGCTCTACATTTTTATATCTCAGACCAAGCATCTGAAGGAGATGCTAAGCAAGTTTGGGATGGCTGAATGCTCTCCAGTAAGCACACCTATGATAACAGGTTGTAAGCTCAGTAAGGATGATATATCTCCATCAGTTGATGTTGTTGCCGCCGGATTACACACCGTCTTTGTCGCAGCAGAAATCTATGCTGCCGCTCGGTGTGCCCTTGGTGGCAAGTCTCGAGTCAAGTATGTCACTTGGTTCTTGACTCCTCCGTTTAGGAAAAATTCCCAACGAAAGCCAACGGGGGTAGTCCCTATGGAATGTTACTAAGGTCGTTAGGGTCTTCCAATTAGTTGATGGGTTGTTTATTAAGAAGGTTTTTGGGAGTTTGAAAGTGGGGTTTCAAGATATAATTGCAACAATAGTTAAAATAGTCTTTACCACCATGAATTAAATATCACTATAAAAAATATAGAAGATGCACGATACTTGATATTGATAATAAGCAAATAAAGTGCAAGGACCAGTGCCTTATGGATTCAACACAGTGAAAATTTGATAATTGTTGAAAAAGGGAAATATTGTGCAAGTGTCTCTTGGTTGATTTTAGATTATTCATTGTGAATCTTAATTAGGGAAAAAAGGGGAACTCTCGAGATACCGTAAGGTACAGAGAGGAATGTCCGGAAATTTAGAAGTTGGTGGCTCCGTACAAGGACATGCTGGCTACCAAAATCTCAAGATCGTGTTCAACACTACACCAACCAGGGATGTAGTCTAACGGTGCCCCCAAGATCTGACTACAGTGATCCAACGTCCCCAGGCAGAATTTGCCCACACAAAATCTAGTCGAAGTGCCGGATTTTCACTTATCTTAAAGGGATGTTAATTTTATTAAGTGACTGATTAAGTTAACTGTGGAATGTTAAAAAAGTGCTCCCACTGTTTCTGAGTATCCCAAAAGGGCAGAGCATACGTAGTGGTAGCGAAATGAGTTTATTTCAAGTTTGAACAAGTAACCATTGTACTCTTTGACAGAGAGTGCTCTTGACTTGTTTTTCAACTAAGTTCAAGAGACTTTGGGTTCTTTTTATTAAGTAGTTAAACTATGGAAATAAAACTTATAGGAAATAAGTAAATGGCCAAACTTATGCGTCACTTTTCTGATCAACCTTCACTAATCGGCAGTGCCTTTAGGTGAAGGTGAGAGCATAGTTCAGGGCGACGAAGAGTGGTTTTATTTCTAAGTTACTTTTGCAAATTGAGAATGGATTAAAATATGAAATACAAACAAAAGTATACACCCTGCACTTAAGAAGTGAGTGTGTGAGCTAGTGGAGTTAGAAAAATGCAATCTCACGAAATTTTACAAAATACACAAATCCCCCTAGGGGGGATGGGGTGTGGGCACTGAGTATCCCACTGATCTCGTTTAAAGTTTTTACAATTATGCTCAATCAAAGATGCCTCTTAGTCCTTTTAGACTTGGATCTAAGGGCTTACAGGCTGGTATTATGAAATATTGATAAAATGGGTCCTTTGGAAGATGATTTTGGCAATATTTATCGATTTTTCGCCAGAGCTTTCTCCTCTTTTTCCTTGGACCTGCTAAAAACCAGCAAGTAAAACACTCAGAATGTGATGGCAAACACAAAAGAAAAATAAAAAAATTTGAAAAATTTTACACTTAGAAAAATTTCGAAAAAAAATTCTAAGTATAAAAATTTCAATTTCTAGCTTAGATCTAGTGCAAAATAGACTTTTAAATGCTTGGATCTGATCTAGAATGTAATTTCTAAGTATTATAGATCTGAAATATTTGGAAATTGTTATGGATCTACAACTTAAACACTTAGAAAAATAACCAAAAGGGAAAGGAAAGAAAGTAGATTTGATGTTTTGAGATGGATAGATCCCTTCAAGCTCAAGCTTGATCTTTGTGAAGCCTTGGAAAATCCCTGAAATACAAGATTAGTTTGTGAAATTTGTGTTGAAGAGGAGAGAAGAGACAACCAAGTTCAAAGCCCTCTTCAAGCTTGTGATCTGCACAATCTTAAAAAAACCCTGGCATACAAATGAGTTAGATCTAGTGTGTTTGGTAAAGAAAAAATTTAAAGAGCCTAAATACAACCTAGTATAGTTGGCTACTTGCTAGTCTTTCAAAACAATACACAAATAAGCAAGTTACAACTGAAATGCTTATTCTATGAACATTCAAGCTAGATCCACAATCATATAAAAGCAAAAGAAGGCTAAACTAGAGCAATATCACCTCATATACTTGCATGCATAAAAAATGTACACCCATGGACCTCCAAAGTCTTCACTTGCATTAAAATATCATCAATAGTACAATGAGCAGAGGTTCCTTGCATCCATGGGAATAATGGAGCAAGAGCCTTGCTTAAATAGAACTCTCCAAGAGCAATTCGAATTAGTGAAGGAGAGGGAGTTAGGGTTTGAAATATGACAAGTGGTAGATCAAATCTCAATGCTAGATGTGGTGGATGCTCTTCAAACCATGGGATGGCTGCCACCTCACTAAGGTGCCTCCCTTCCCTTCATTGGGATCTCCATCAACACTCCACAAGGTGCCACCTCAAGAAAACATCTCCCTCATGAGGGAAGGCACAAATCCCAAGGAGGGACACCTCAATGCTCTCCATTTAATGCTCAATCTCTCTCAAATTCAGTTGGTATACTCCTTAAATGACTTTGCCAAGTCATCCCAGCCAACTCCCCCGACAAATTCCCACTGATTTAGGAGTTTGGATTTTCTCCAAATCCATTATTCTTGAATTAAATAATTCATTTTTAATATTTTGGAGAGAAAATGATTTAAGTGAATACTATTCACTCAAAACTTAGGAAAAGTGGGTTTAGGGGTTTTATGGGTGCTCTGGGTTAGAAAACGAGCACCCCCATGTCAAATTTCACCTCCTAACCCAACTCTTATCGCTTTTTGATTTTTTTAATTAAATTATTAAAAAATCTCATAAACTGAAGAAAAAAAAAATTTCTCAGAATGACTCAAAAATCCTAGGGGACCTAGTGCATGTCCATATGACTCAATACGGATGGCTAGCATGTTACAAAAATACATTCCAGTAGGTTTTAATAACCTCTCAAAATTCATCATCATGGAAATACTCCAGCTTTGGAGGTGTGAGTGAAAAACTCGGGAATTATACGTCACTGAAGAGTAACGCATAATTCCTAAGGAAAAAACACTCTAGAGTATCCCCCTGATAACAAACCCTAAGGTCGGCCAAACCTTTCATAAAAAAAACATGATAGACCAACTTATTACAATTCCCCCGCAGGGGTCTGGACATGCAAAAATTAAAAAGGGCCAAAAAAATTTGGCCTGATGGACCTCGGAACACTGATGACGAACATTGAACATGTTCACAACTTCAACGGTTCACTCGAAATCCACTAAGTACAATTTAGTGGATAACAGATGCCACACTCTACAGGTCAATGATAAGCAGTCTACTTTATCTTACTGCATCAAGACCACACATCATGCAAGTTGTTGGGATGGTGGCAAGATACCAAGCCAGTCCTAAAGAGTCACATGTAGCAGCAGTCAAGCGAATACTTAGACATCTTAAAGGTACAATGGAATTTGGATTGTGGTATCCAAAAAACTCACATATTGAACTCACGGCATTTTCTGATGCTAACTGGGCAGGCAGTCTAGATGATAGAAAAAGTACGAGTGGAAATGCCTTCTTTTTGGGATATTGTCTTGTCTCTTGGATGAGTAGGAAACAATCATCAATTTCATTATCCACTACAGAAGTTGAGTACATTGCAGCTGCTAAATGCTGCACTCAAATAATTTGGATGAAGCAAACCTTAGCAGACATGAAAATTCATTTTGATCAACCAGTTACAATCAACTGTGACAATACAAGTGCAATTAGCTTGTCAAAGAACCCAATCATGCATTCCAAGTCCAAACATATTCCTATTAAGTATCACTTTCTACGAGAGCAGATTAATGAGCAGCAAGTCACACTCAAGTATGTGAACACAAAGGAACAAGTGGCTGACATTTTCACCAAACCTTTACTTAAAGATACATTTGTGTATCTTCGGCAGAAGTTGGGAGTTATCTCCCTCCAAGACTAATATTTTTTTTTTAAAGTGTGTGAGGGTGTCATCTGAGAATGGCACCTATCATGAGATCAGCTTTTGATGAGGAAGTCAAAATTTCGGGGGAGCATCTAGCTACAACAGTGTATCAGATAGGGGGAGCAGTGAACCTTTGTCATTAATGTCAAAGGGGGAGAGACATCTTGGTTGCCATCAATGACAAAGGGGGAGATTGATGAGAAAAATTGTCATTGATGACACACATTACTGACAAAGACTCAGCTGGATAACAAAGTGACATGGCAATCAAAAGTCAAGCAAGCAAGCAAGACAAAGATGATGACATGGCAAGTGCTGACATGGACAAATGAATGAAAGCAAGATGACATGGACAAGTGTGAAAGAGAAGCCCTATTGTGGGCATTTGATCAAGCCCCTGCGGGCATATTATAAGAAGCTGCGGGCATTTTAAAAGTGGTCATGCCGGCACATTGAAAGGTGCCTGTGGGCATATTTGAGCACCTCTTGCGGGCATCTGTTGAAGGTTGTGAGGGCATAACAAAAGGCTCTGTTATCAAATATATAGTAGCAGGGCTACCATATGTTTTATTCCAAATTCACGTACATTTTTTCCGTCAGTCCTTTACATTGAGATGCTTGAGATGAGCATCTATATTGGATCACTATTATGATTATGGACAGCAGTATATTCCTTTGCCATGGCTGAGTCTCAAGAAACTCAGGTTTGATGACCAATGTAGCCATTTAGCCATTACAGAGCATTATGTATTGCCCAGAGTTGCAGCAGCAGATCTCAGTGGATAGATAATGGTTCAGATGGTTTGTGCACAGGAACATGACCAGGTAGGTATTATTTCTGGAGCCTCCCAAAGCACTTTTTGATGATTTCTGGCACTTTATGGCACTTTCTGATGATTTCTGGAGCCTCCCAAGGCTCACGATTTGTCCATAGAGGCACGATTTGGTACTTTGATGATTATTTTATTGATATTGTGCTATGGGGATTGACCAAGGGTGTCTAAAATTACCCCTTGGACCCACAATAAGCTAGATCTATTATTTTGTCATCATGATTTGGTGGGATCCCCTTTTCTAGGGTGAGTTTGTCCACTTATTGTTATATTTTATTATTGATCCATGTATTGTATTGTTGAGCTCATCTCAACCATTGATTAGATCTTTTGATCGTTTAATCTTAGCCACTCATTCAAAAAGTGGTTGGATTGTGGACTCACTCCTTCCTATTTAAAGGAGAGAGCTTCTCATTGTAAAGGGACTCTTGGCTCTGGATTATTGGAATAGAGAATTATTATTGCATCTATCTGTTGTGTTGTGGTGAATGCTTTTGGAGTTTGTTCGTTGATTCTTCCTTTGCACTGGGTTCTTGGAGATTTTGTCTTGCTATATTTTTGAACCACGTTTTTGCATCTACAGGTGGAGGTCGAATTCATTTGAGGAGGACGTATTGGTAGGGGAGGACCCTCCCTACTTCTTCCTTGGGTTTGTTTGTTGGTAATAGGGAGTATTACTGTCCCAGGACCTTCTATTTCATGTTATCATTGCATTTCACTTGTATTTTCTCCATACTTGATCTAACTGATTGAATCGATTTTCCTTGGTTTGACAGGTAGAGGAGGTCGCACTTGTGGGCTAGGGCATCATTTCGGCAAGCAAATTCAACAATTTCTCATTTGATCTCTACAGGAGTCTTCCTCAACAACAAAGCATCTCATTTCATCACTCAGGTATGATCTCAAGGTAATTTCTCTTTCCATGATCTATCCATTTGTCTAAATGCTTCAAACGATCATAATTTCAAAACCCCCATTTTTACATTTTTTCAGATCTAGCAAGATCCACTTGGCTTTTGGGTATAAAATTTAAAACCCACCTCTATAGTATCCACGGCGATTCGGATCTATAGTTTGGTGTGGATTGGCCATCATTTGACCCATTTCCCAAGGCAAAGAAGCTTCTCCAAGGGAGGTCGCACTTCCTAGGAGAGGTGAGTTTGCTAGGATCTAGCAGCTGGGTAGGTGAGATCCCACTTGATCCTTCATCTACGCATTCAATAACCTACCCCTAGTGTGTCACTTCAGTGATTTTGACCTTGTGGGCCCCATTCCTCATTTTGAGGGTTGAACCCCACTTGGGTCACTTTGTAGCACATTTCAATCTCAGATCTACTGAGATCTAGCCACTGGATTATCCTAATCTTTTAGATCCACCTACCTCAACACCTCAACATTCCTGATCTACAATTTGGTGGACATCCGACTCCATTTGGCCCACTTCCCAAGGCACTGATCTTTCTCCAAGCTAATTCGACTTTCTTGGGCTGTTGAGTTTGCATGTGGTTTGATCATTGTTTTGGTTGCTTGAACCCCTTGACATTGTCATATCAATCAATCAAGCTCACTTTTGGTACTGGCTAGCCCCAATTCAGTCCTTAACTACACTACATTGGACACGGTTCCCAAGGCAGTGGATTTTCTCACAATTGACTAGTATCCTGATTTTGGATCTTATTCTAAACCTCATAAGTCACTTGCATAAACATGTTGGACCAAATCTACATTGTCTAAACCCCTTAATCCAACATATTACTTACCTTGTGACTTCATTTATAGATCTAGAGTTTACCATACACCTTATGTACTTCATCATCATTTGATTTGATCTGGTGTCTTGGTCTGATCTCTCCTATCGGGAGGAGATCTAGGTCTCCTCCTTTGTTGTCTTGGGCTAGATAACATAAAGTGAAGATTGCATTGATTGGCGTGACAACCATCCATTGGGAGTCGAGGCTATATTGGTTGCACCTCTTTGGTTGCCCATTCCTTCTGCCATCCATCTTGGATCCATCTCTAGGGGCACCTACAAGTTTGGTGATAACAGTTCCCTAGGACTTTTTGACTAAGTCGGGTATTCCAAGGAGTTTTTTCAGTTATCAATTATGTCTTGCAATTATTGCATAACATAATTTTTGAGTTTTTCTCCTGCTCCTCCAAAGCTGGAATGCCTGGTGAGGTTAACGAGCCTTAGGGGTTTATTAAAGTCCATGGGTCAATGTATATGAACATGCTAGACATTAATTTTGGGTCATATGGACATGTGCTAAGTCCCCCTAGGTTGTTTTTTAATTTCCGGCGAAAAAGTTTTTTTTCCGTAATTGAGCCATTTTTTAATGGTTTAATTAAAAATATTGTAATTGGTGTAAAAGTGTGGTCTAAGGGACTTTTTTTCCTTGGGGGTGCTCGTTTTCTAACTCAAAGCACCCACCTTACCCTTAAACCCACTTTCCATAATCTTACACCCATTTATTTTTCACTTATGGCTAAAATATCAAAAAAGTGAAAAATTGAGAGAAAAATTGAAAAAAGTCAAAAATGACAAAAAAATTAAATTCCATGTTTTGGGGAACTAGAAGTTAGAATTTTTTTAGCTATAAAAGAGGAGTGTTTTAGGCTGATTTGTAAGAGATTTGGGCAGCCCAAATCATGGGCATGACTCCCCACTAAAGGGGGCCGCATTTCTCAAAATTGGGCCCCTTCAATCATGGAATCTGCAGCTATGCTTATGGGCTGTCACATGGCTGATTTCTAGTTGATTTGGGGCTTAATTTGGCAGCCCATTACATGGGAGTGGGCAGCCCCATTTGCTCCACGAGTTACTCCATCAATTCCACCCATTCCTCTCCATCTTTGGCTATTTAAGCTTAGCTGCCCACTCTATTTCTCTCTAGTTAGAGTTGGAGCATGCCATTATTTTGTACTTGTGTTTTTTATTAATAAAATAAGAGACTTTGGAGGTCATGCTTGGTGTTGGGCATTTCATGAGTGGATGAATGTTTTGAGTTTTATTGAGGTAACTTGTACTTGAGTTGTTTGTCTCTCTTTGCACCAAATCTAGCTTTGTGAAGGATCAGTATTGATTTATAAGGAGGATTAGATAATTTGTTTATTATTTAGTTTTTTATCTATGCATGTGTAGAGATCTAATTTAAATGTGTCATTTGTCTATGAGCATTTTCTTTGATTTCTCATATGTGTTTTTCTAGATTTGATCATTCTGTTTCAAGTTGATGTGATTTGCAGGTTGCTTCAAGTAGATGGGTGGAAGATCTTGTTTGTTTCTTTCATTACACTAACTCCTTTTGCAGACACAATCCCTCAACTCACCACCAGGAAGGATGCTTTTTCAAGAATAATTTGATAAAAAAAATACTCTCCATCTCTTTCTCCTTCTACTTTTTATAAATCTTTGGTTACTGGTTACTTGTGAAAAGAGTATTTCTTATTTACGTGTTGATATTCATATTCTTAAGTAGATCAGAAGTTACTTTCAAGAAATCTGGTCTATTTTGTTTACAAAGTATCCATCTTCCATAGATTAGATCTCTTTAATTTATCTAGCATTTTACTTTTCCAAACTTGCAAAAAATTGTTAAATCTTGAAAAGGTTTTGAAGGGTAGTGTTAGATCTGACTTAAAAGTTTTATTTGGCTGATCTAAATAGCTAGTAATTTGCAGCTCTCTGAGTTTGCAAAGATCCTAAGAAGAAAAGCCTCACAGCTTGTCTCTCTTAGTTCATTTTTTGCATTTTTATTTAGATTTTTACTTAGAATTTTTTGGGGTTTTAGGTAGGTGACCCAAACACACTCTTAAAGTGTCTTGGGCCATCTTCTACTAATAATTGTTTGTTGGTTTGCAGCAGATGATGATCAGACAAGGGGAGATGCTAGCCAAAAATTGAAGGTCCAGGCCATCCAAAGCACCCAGAACTAAAAATTTTCAAACCGGATACTTTTTCTCTCGATTTTTTGTAAGCCACTAAGTCATACAAAGACTGGGCATTTTTATTGCATTGTAAAGACTTATTAAACGAGAGCAAGTGGGCTAACCAAGTGCCCACACCCCATCCCCCCAGGGGGGAGTACTGCGTCGACTCAAATTTTGTGATTTGCATTTTTTTAGTTTAGATGTCATTTTTCGCAATTAATAAAATCAAACTAGGATTAAAATTTACCTTGTTGGTTCGTTCCATTGGCGGGCCACAAGTTCACTCGGGACTTCGATTTTTACATTTTTTTTACAATTTTCTTTTTTTTTACAAATTCAAAACACCCCTTTCTTTCCCGAAGTAAGGTTTCAGGATAAGGGCTTGCCCAAGTACTGGCCCGAAAAGAGACTCTTGGGGCTCTAAAAAAAGTAAAATACTAGTTCTAAAAAAATTTTAAATTTCCAAGGCTTTTCCCCATATGCTCTGTGGCCACTGTAGCTCAGTCTGAACATGCTGGCACACAACAGAAAGGGATTAGTGACTAGTAATAGGTTATAACACATCCCAAATAAACAACCTACTTGTGAAAATCCGACACAAAGCAAATATTCTTCTGTTGTGGACAAATTTCTCAAAGGACGTGGGATAACACTGGATAGTGACCTCTTGGAAACCGTTAGGCTTGCCCTCGTTGGTATAGCATGTGAACACCTCCTTGAGACTCCGATCCAGCCCGCATGTCTGAGTGAGAAACCACACAGCTGAATTCCGGACATATTCCCTGTACCTTTGTGTATATCGGGAATCCACCATACTTTAATAAAAAGATCATTACCACATTAAAAAATAAAATAAACCAAGAACAATCGCACAACATTGTCTTTTCAGTTCAAGCATTCTTTTTTTACTCCATTTATCGGCACTGGTCTATCTTGTTATATTTCAATGATGGTGAATGTTTTAAAATGACAACGATGATGATGGATGTTTGCTTATGACGATGATGATGAATGACATTTGCTTTATATATATATGTTGCATTGTCTTGGTTTACAAAAAATATTCTAACTCCTAGATTAGATGCTTTGTCTTTCATAGATTAGACACCATAGTTTATTTTCACTTTTTAGGGTCTACCCCCCTTGGCTTCGCTAGGAAAGCGTAAACGGAGGAGTCGAGTTTCAGGTGACAGCACTTGACTCTGACTTGCCCCCAAGGCCACACCAGCAGCTTGAAGACTTCGGCTGCGTTTTCCCAGGTGTGGAACCTGTTATCACCAAACTTGTAGTTGCCCCTAGAGATGGATACAAGGTGGATGGCAGAGGGGATGGGCAACCAAAGAGGTGCAACCAAGATAGCCTCGACTCCCAATGGATGGTTGTCACGCCAATCAAGGCAATCTTCACTTTATGTTATCTAGCCCAAGACAACAAAGGGGGAGACCCAGATCTACTCCCGACAGGAGAGATCAGACCAAGACACCAGATCAAATCAAGTATGGATGAAGTACGTAAGGTGTATGGTAAACCCTAGATTTATGGATTAAGTCACAAGATGAGTAATGGATTGGATCAAGAGGCTTAAGCAATGTAAATTTGATCCAACTTGGTTGTGTAAGTGATTTATGAGATTTAAAACCAGATCTAGGATCAGGGTACTAGTCAAAGATGAGAAAATCCATTGCCTTGGGAACCGTGTCCAATGCAAGGTAGTTAGGGACAGAGTTGGGGCTAACTAGTACCAAAGATAGACTTGATGAGTGGATATGACAATGTCTAGGTGTTCAAGCAGTAAGACAAAGATCAAACCACAAGCTAACTCAACAACCCAGAAAAGTCGTGAGGGCTTGGAGAAGGATTAGTGCCTTGGAAAATGGGCCAAATGGAGTCAGATGTCCACCAAATTGTAGATCAGGGGTGTTGAGGTGTAAAGCAAGGTGGGTCTTGAAGATTAGGATCATCCAATGGCTAGATGTCAGTAGATCTGAGATTGAAATGCATCACAAAGTGACCCAAGTGGGGCTCAACCCTCAAAATGAGGAATGGGGCCCACAAGGTGAAAATCACTAAAGTGACACACTAGGGGTAGGTTATCAACAGTGGAGATTAAGGATCAAGTGGGATCTCACCTACCCAGGTGCTAGATCTAGGAGAACTCACCCAACCAAGGAGTGCGACCTCACTTGGAGAGGCTAAGTTGCCTTGGGAAAGGGGTCAAATGGATGCCAATCCTCACCAAACTATAGATCCGGATTGTCGTGGATGCTATAGAGGTGGGTTTTCAATGTCTTACCCAAGAAGCCACTAGATCTAAGAAATTGTAAAATGAGGGTTTTAACTTATGAGGGTTTTCAGTTCTTTAGACAGATGGATAGATCATGGAATGAGAAATTTACCTTGAGATCATACCTGTGTGATGGATGAGGTTGCCTTGTTGTTGAGGAAAGTTACCGCAGAGATCAAATGGGAGATCTTCGATTTCTCTTGCCTTGAGATGATGCCCTAGTCCACACGTGCGCCCTCCTCTACCTGTCAAACCAAGGAAAGTCGATTCAATCAGAATGATCAAGCATGGAGGAAATACAAGGATAAGCAAATGATAACTTGAAGTAGAAGGTACAAAGACAGTAATACTCCATGTTACCGACGAAGAAACCCAAAGATGAGGCAGGGAGAGTCATCCCCTACCAATGCGTCCTCCTTGAACCAATTTGGCCTCCACCTATAGATGAAAAATACATGGATAAAAAGTATAGTAAGATAATATCCAATAACCCAGTGCAAAGGAAGAACCAACGAACAAACTCCAAAAGCATTCAACACAACACAGCAGATAGATGCAATAGTATTTTTCTATTCCAATAATCCAGAGCCAAAAGTCCCTTTACAATGAGAAGCTCTCCTTTCATTAGGATGGAGAGAGGCCAAAATCCTAACCACTTTTTGAATGAGTGGCTAAGATTTAAAGATCAAATGATCTAATCAATGGTTGAGATGAGCTCAACAATACAATACATGGATCACTAATAAAATAATACATCAATGGACCAAATTGCCCTAGGAGAGGGGGGTCCCACCAAAAGTGAATGATAAAACATAAGATCTAGCTCATGGTGGGTCCAAGGGGTAATTTCTAACACCCTTGGTCAATCTCCAGGGCACAATATCCAAAAATAATCAAGCTAGACACCAAATTGTGCCTCTCTGGGAAAGTCGTGAGCCTTTGGAGGCTCTAGAAAATCATATAAAATGCCAAAAGTGATGGGTGTGGGTCCCACTAAAAGCTAAAACTGCTGGAGAAGGTGTGGAAGACATCCCACTCATCATCACAAGTCATCCCATGCCAATCCCTTGCCTCAGTAGCCCAAATCGAATCCTTCAATAGCCATTTTTACCATTTCTAATCTGCCTTGGGAAGTGTGAAACTGCCCAAACTGCCTCCTGGAGTGCCTGCGCTGTCAAGGTGAGGCCACCAAGATCTCTGGGAAGGGGGTAATATGGTAATATCAAGTGGATGGACCACCCCCTCCATGCATAGCGCCCTAGGTGAACTCATCAACTCTCTACTCTGCTCTGACAAGGCCTCTGATAGGCCAAAACTGCACTAGGATAGCCAACTGAGGCTAAAAATCACGGTAACTACCCGGAACTGAAAACAGACTGTCCCATTGGACTCAAAAGGTCCAAATCCATCGAATATGTGTACTCATACACCATATAGACCTCTGCTGGTCAAAAATAAATGTCCATCATATCCGGCAGACCAAATAATAACAATCTATAAAAGTGCTGAAAAGCACAAATCATCATCATAAGCCTGAAACCACTTCATAGAACCATCATGGTGACCTGTACTGGACCATATATCATGTCTATGCATCATCCGAGGTCTGCCATCTCATGTTCTGTGGTTGACTTTTGGTCAAACTAGGTTTGACCAAGTCAACATGACCCAAATATAACTCATGGTGTCATCATACTGCTGCAATGTGTCAAAGGCTAAACATGCTCTACAATTCATTAAAGTAACAATTATAACATGAAGTAATCATTACTGGCGATCTAAAACCAAATATATAAAGTCATTAATTAATTACTATTACTGAGACTAGACTTTCAGGACCATACTCACTTCATAGTTGTGATCAATTTGCTAGTGAAGGGTGAAGGCTAAAAGTAAAATGGCTAGGCTAAGGGATGACTTACTGACTTAACACTGTGACACTTTGGATATGGAAAGGGAATACACACCATAGCATATACTGAATGAGCAATAACACAGGGAATGGCGGTGTCTCACAAATGGGTAAGTTGTTCAAAGAGTGTTTATTCACCTTGGCAGATGCTCACAATCCATAATACAAATGAGGCCAGCAATCTTTTTGATATATAGTTTAAGTTCCATTGCTTTTTGGGCCTATAGTTTCCATAGCCTTTGATCTATGTGTGTTTATAAACACATTGCATAGATTTACATTTTCATAAGGCTTCTTGTTGCAAGTGTGTTTTTAAGGCACTTGTTTACCTGAGCACTTCCAGGTGTGTTTTTAAGACATCTTGTTTACCTGGGTATTACATTTCACAATAGATATAACATTTGATATTTCTTTGCCAGTTTCATTTGGCTTTTCACAACAGATATAACATTTCTTTTTCATGTTTTGTATTCATGGCAATACTATCTGTTTCAGGTTTAGCCAACAACATCTTTAGTGACTAGGGGGACTTCGTGCCAGTGCCAAACATCGAGACAACCGACCGGAATGATTTAGGCCTACAATCCAACCTACCAAAGGTAAGTTTTGTCACCAACTCAGAGCCGAGACACAATAAACAAGGAAGCTCATCCAATACAGAGGCTACAGCGGGGAGATGTCCTCATGCCACTAGTCAAGTAGTAAGTTAAGGTAAATAACAAACTGAGTAGGTAATGGATGGATGAAGACAGTGAATAATGAGACCAACACTAGCAAGCCAAAGTATGGTGGGAATGATCACCTCTATTCTCCCTAGGGAGGGTAAAACCAATGAGTATATGTAGTGAACTTCTAAGTCTGAGTGGGGACAATAGTATATATATAAAAGTACAACCAGGTCCACATATCTATATGATCGTCAAATCATGATACTTAATGCTAAGACATGCTACAAGAAATTAATATAAAAGCAATATAACCATAACACCAAAATATACCTGAATGCTCATCATCTGAACCAACATCTGTCCTCTGAAACTGCTACTGTAACTCTGGGCAATATTGACTGCTCTGTATAAATGGCTAAATGGCTACATCGGTCATCTCTCTGAGTGTCCTAAAACTCAGTCATGGCATGGGGAAGAAAGCTGTTGTCCATAATCTAATAGTGATCCATAATAGATGCTCATCTTAGCATCTCAATGCAAGGGAACTAGCTGAAAAGTATACTGGAATCAGAAAAATAATGTATGGTAGCCTGGCTACTATATATGTGATAACAGAACCAGGCGGCAACATTTTGGCGCTGTTGCCGGGGAAAAGTCTTTTTATTCCCAGAATACGACTTCTGATTTTTCCATTTTTGTTTTTGCTTTGTTTGATGAGTCTTTAGATTAGATTTTTAATTTTTCATCTGGCGACTCCACTAATCTTTTTTCCTTTTATAAAAGTTCAAAGAAAAGCAAAAAGATAGATTTCTTTGTGAGATTGTTTTATATGTATATTTTTTCTCACATGGCGACTCCATTGAAGGGATAAAACCCTTGTTTCTCATATACTTTGTTGAGACTGTCTGTGTGTAGATGAGCCCATGCATTATAGTAAAATCTTTAAAGCTATTTTCGACAACTCATCTGATTCAACATGTTACCACCTAAAGTTTCATTTTAGTTGGACTTCAGTGAGCCGCCAGTATTGCACAATTATTTGTGCTTATCGAAGTTCAGATATTCCAGCCTTAGCCAATTTTGGCCATCTTTTTCATTTCTGTAATAGTTGACCGTGCCCTACGGGGTTTTTAATAAAGCGTACTAACATGGTGGTCTTTGAGTGACTCGGTTCCCTAGGACTTGACAACCAAAGAAGGTATTCCAAGGAGTTTTTTCCCTTGTCGATTATGCTTTGCCTTTAGCCAAGTATAATCGATGAGGTTTTCTCCCGCTCCTCCAAAGCTGGAATGCCCAAAGTGGTGGTTAGGCCTTAGGGGATTATTAGAGTCCATTTTATAGTGTTTATAAACATGCTAGACACTGGGATTTTATCGTTTTGTCATGTACTAGGTCCCCCTGAAGTTTTGGTCAATTCCGAGAAAAATAATTTTTTTGCATTTTTAAGCCCATTTTTTAATGGTTTCAATGAAAAATTCAAAAGATGATAAAAGTGTAATCCGGAGTTGGAATTTGGCACAGGGATGCTCGTTTTAAAGCTCAGAGCATACTCTTTACCCTGGTAACTAGTCTTCCTATGTTTCGGGCATTTCAAGTCGTCCCGAGGAGCAGTTCCGCCTATCAAAGCTACAAAATGGCATTTTAATGCTAAAATGCATCAAAATGCACCAAGTACAAAGGATTAAAAAATAAATAAATGGAATTAACACATGCTAAAATGACATAGCATGATGTCACATAAAGTTGGCGATCAAGTTTAAAAGGTTAAAGTATTTCATAAAAAGTCATATGGTGGGATATTATTCTATATCCAAAGTTTATGAGATAAGACAAATCGCACTCCATCACTCACGTGGCAGCCATTGAGTAGCATATAAATTACATGTTGGGCGTTTAAAGTGAAAACTTAACCATGTATTATAAATTATGTGGTGGGCATCGTGATCACGCGAGTAAGCCCAAGGTTTGATTTTTAAAAAATGGAAACTCGGCTCCATTCTCACGTGGACTTCATCCACGCTGCAACTCGAGATTGAATACGATTTCTCCAATATGAAGGCAGCCTACCTTGTGGAGAGGTGGCATTAAGTGGTTGGCTTGGCTTCCAATCATAAGCCAACCGTTTTCTAAAACCTCACGTCAACCTTCATCAAGCTTATGCGCCATCTATCCTCACGATGATGGCTCCTCCATGTTCCAACGCGGCAGCAGCAGATTCGGTGGTGATAGTTTTAACGTTGGGCTGCCTACTTCATGAGGATGTGGCACCATCCTTTTGTTGCCATTCAATCCAGATCAACACTTACAGCTCAACGTTCAATTCTTCAATCAAGCTCATTCGCATACCTAGGGTTTTGGCCCCTCTCCCACTTGTATTTTGTTATATAAACAGAGCTGAGGTCCATTGTTATGCATCTGGAAGGTGGAACCTCTGCTCTCATTCTCTGTAATATTTTCTAAGTTTTGAATAATAAAAGAAGGCTTTGAAGGCTACCCTAGTGTGACTGTTGTGTTGGATCTCGGTTATTTTGCATCTTATGAGGTAAATCTATATCGTACATAATGCTAGTATATGTTGGATTCATCTGTCTTTAAAGAGAAATTATTTTCATTAAGAATAGTAAGTAGTGCTTTAAAGTCTATCTTATCTATTGTAAACTTCATTAGAATGCTAGAGGTAGAGAACATTCTTGTTTGAATCTATCATCTCTACTTTTCTTTTGTTTATTGGCACAGGTTCTTTTAATCCCTTTGCTAGTCTCTTTTGTGATTTTACAGGTTGTTTCAAGTTGGATGAACGGATGAACATGTTAGATCTACTGTTCTTTCAACAAACTTAGGCAGATTGATAGATCCCACCAGCCCATCAAGAAGTCGACTCCAAGGCCCATTCTTCATTTGCTCAAACCCCCCAGGGTTCAATCTTCAAGATCCAAAACTCTTCATCTAAATTGGTTACTCTTTCCTTATTTCTTTTTTAGATCTTGCATTATAAAAGTTTCATTGATAGATAGATCTAAATCGAATTTGCAACCTAATAATTTCAATATTTAGATAATCTAGATCTAGGTTGTTAGTTTCTATTTTTTGCAAATTTTCAAGAAGATCTAAAGCAAAATAGAATTTCTTGTCTTTCAAAGATTTATCAAGTAAATAGTACTTTGATTTGCTTGTCATCTCTTAACGAGACAAGCAAATATCCCAAGAAGGCAAGCTTTATAGCTTGCCTTAGTTTTTTTTCTCATTCTTTTTCATGCTTTTAACTTAGAATTTTTTCCAATTTTTTTGGCATATAAGCAAACACACTCTTAAAGTGTGTTTTGGTAGATTTCAAGCGTTTGATAGCTCGCTGATTTTTTTGCATTTAAATATCAGTCCCAACTTTTAAATTCATTCTAAAGTTAGTTTCAAGTCCAAAAAATTGCCCAAAAATATCTTTTTTTTATACTAGTTGCATTGTAGTTCAATTTTTGCAATTTATAGTGTTGTCAGAACACTCTTAAAGTGTTCTGATTGTGATTTCTAATCCACTTTGTTCGCTAGTCTGATTTTTGTATTTGACAGATTGAAGCTCGATAAACATGAAGTTCACCATCTCAACGCTTCCCAAACACTCGCAAGAACCAACAATTCGAACCTCGTTTCTTTCCATCAATAATTTGTAAACTGACTTGTTTCCCTGAGTAAAAAGGGAAAGCAGTAGTTCACCTCTATTTCATTTTGTAAATCAAAAAATAAAAAGAGCAAGCAGGCAATTCCAGCGCCTAGACCCCAATCCCCCCAGGGGGGATTCGCATTTTTCATCTTTTTCACTTTTTCACTTTTTTCTTCTTTTCTTTGTTTTAGATTAGTTTACTTGTGGTTATTAGTAATTAAATAACATTCACAAAGCACACAAGGCGTCCCAGGGAGACTTACAAACTTTTACAATTTTTCACCTAAGTGCTACAAAATAAATCACAACTTGTTCTAAAAACTTAAAGTAAAATTAATCCCCCTTGCTCTACCGAAGTACTCCACCTTAAGTGGAAGAAAAGATACTCTTGGGGTTTGCATGGATTAATCATCCACTTACACTTCATATAAAATATACCAACGCCCCAAACCCAGAGTATGCTCTTGGCCGCTGCAGCTTAGTTGGAACAGCTGGTCAATCAGAAACGGGTGCAAGGTACTTAGTTTTAATAGGACAATCCATTAGAATCGAATCCTAAGAACTCAGGAGGTTGCATGGACTGAATCCAGCATTAACATTTCTAGGTTTTTAGGCTCTTGCATATCCATAGGTGGGTTCTCCTAGGCGTCATCATTGGAGGACTCCATCAAGCCCAAATCCCAAGACACTGGCCTCCAAACCCTTGCGCATTCCCTGTTTGACTGGCTTCTTCGTCATTTGATCCTGTTTTCCTGAGCTTGTCTATTTTAGCACTGTCAGATCTATCTTGCAAGCTGTGCTAGAAATCCCTAATCCACAAATCCTCTCTTTAGGTCACTTTCCCTGTTTTAAGGGTCACGTTTCCCAAGGCAACTGAATTTGTCATTTTAAACTAGTACCTGAATCCTAGAATCACACTGAATTATCAAGTCACTGTGTGTAATTAATCTTTATCAACTTATATATTTCCTAGGCCTCCACAATGGTCTTGTTTCCTTAAATCTAGGGTTTCATACCTGTCACCTTATGTATCCTATCTGAATAGCTTGATTTGGTGATTGGGTTAGATCTCTCCTATCGAGAGTAGGTCAGGGTCTCCCCCTTGTTATCTTGGCTTTGATAACTCAAGTGAAGGGTGCCTCGATTGGCGTGGCAACCAATCCTTTGGAGATCGAGGCTCTCGAGGTTCACCACTTTAGTTTCCTATCCCCTCTACCATCCATTCTGGATTTGTCTTTAGGGGCAACTACAAGATTGGTGATAACAGTCTCCTTGCGGGCATGTGGAAGACAGCCCACGGGCATTTTTATGGGAGTCATAAGATTATGAAATGGAGCTATTGCGGGCATAACTTGAAGCCCATGCGGGCATAAATATGGAGACCATTGCGAGCATTTTTATGGAGGCATGTGGACATAATATTAGGCCCTTGCGGGCATAATTAAGAAGCCAATGCGGACATATGGAGCAAGCTTGTTACGCCTGATGATGTGGCAAGAAGACCAAATATATATATATATAATGAGGAAAATAGTGGTGAGGAAAAAGTATAAATAGGAGACAAGTTTTATTTTGAAGAAGGAATTGTGAGGAAAAATTCGGTGATGGTAAGACAGTAAGTTCGGGGGTACAGTAGGAGTAGGGCCGAGGAGCAGGAAGGTGGGCAGAGGAGGAGGTTGAAGAACCAAGAGAAGGAAGTTGAATTCGGTGGAGCAGTTTGGGAGTCACAGCAGATTGGAAGCTTTTAATCTTTTTGCAAAATCTCAGTTGAAATTGGATTGATTGAGATCAATCTTTGATTGGGAGGAAGGGTGGAGCAGGGGAACAATCATTGCATGTGTTCAGGTTGCAGCCTTCCATCATCTCAGTTAGAGCTGAAGATGAATTTTTTATTGAGGTTGAAGCCTCTAAATAACCAGTTGTAGCTGGTGTATGTATTCTGTGTTGTAGCACAGATCTTCAATGTAATTTTTATATCTATATAAATTTGAAGAATTCATTATTGGTGTTATTATTTTTTCAATGGTTGTATTTTTTGAATTGACTTTACTCGATCAATTTTTGAAGTGAAATCAGAATAATGACTACAACACTAATTCACCCCCCCCTCTTAGTGTTGTGTGTGTTTCTCAAAGTTCTCATGAGAAGCCACCAATTTTGATTTCCGGACATTCCTCCCTGTACATCACGGTATCTCAGGAGTCCCCTTCTTTTCCCTAATAAATTTCGAACCATAATAATCTAAAAGTAGCATAGAAGCAATTGCAAAACATTTCCCTTTCAGCAGCAATTCTCATATATTATTTTGACTCCATAAGGCACTGGTCCACAACTTGTTATCTATTTGCTTTATATTATATCACTGTTGTGCTATATTTGTTAGTCATCTCATTTGTGTCGGTGAAAGTATATTTTTAATTATTTGCAAATCATCTTGGGGCACTTTTAATCAATACATTGAAACTCCTTAATACAACACCTTTTAACCAATTCATCGAGAAAATCTAAAAACCTTAGAAATTTTCCATAGGAACTACCCCCCTTGGCTTCGTTGGGAGTTTGGCCTAAACGGAGGAGTCAAGATCAAGTGACAGCCTTGACTCGAGAGTTGCCCCCAAGTGCGCACCGAGTAGTAGCATAGATTTCTATTGTGTTAACCAGGTGCGCAATCCGGCGGCAACAGGTCCCATTTGGGTATCTCTATTTGACATTAGATCTATCTAGGTCTATTAGCCTAACCTCATGGTGGTACATTTCTTACATGGTTGAGAGTCTCTATCTTGCCTAAGCCTCCTCAACCTACTCTTATCTCCCATAAACCACTACATTATCCTAGATCTAGTCTTATCCACCAAGATCTACTCTTGTGCATCATTCCTAACCTTTAGAGTATCTTGTGTTGGTTCGCTAGCCCTCATTCGCTACTAAGGGTCTCCCCCTTTATAGTCCAAGGCTTGGATAGCAAGGAGTGAAGAGTGCCTTGATTGGCGTGACAACCAATCCTTCTTCGGAATCGAGGCCCTCTTGGGTCACCTCTTTAGTTGCCTAGCACCTCTACCATCCCGGATAGGATCACCTTTAGGGGCAACTACAAGTTGTGTGATAACATGTATATTAAAACTAAATTAGGGAACCCCCTATCCCTAACACTTTAGCATGGTCATAACAAACACATGAAATTAGGGATGCGCGTGATCATAAGAAAGAAAGAAAAAGCCATTAACACAAAAGCAATGTGGTTTTGTGCAAATTTGCATGTAAAAACTGAACACAAATACAACTCAATGGCATCCAATAAGAAACTAACCAAGAATAACAAGTAAGAAAAGTTGATATACAACACAAATGAAAAATACCAAGTTTGTTGCTTAGGAACATGTTCTCATATGACAATCTTGAAATCTCCTTACATTTAGCAACCAATATCATAAAACCTCTAACAATGAAAAAATAAACCCCAAGAATACCCCTTTCTTTTTGAAATTGAAATTAGGGGGGTTTAGAGAAAATGCCAAATAGGGAAGACATTGGGTTGTACACAAAATTTCTAGGAAAAAAAGGAGTTGAAAAAGAATATTTAACCTGGAAGGAATGAGCCATATAATGCAAGTTCAAGATTGCCATCTTCACTTGAAATTGGATTGTGAATAGTAACTAATTTTGTGCCATCTGGAAATGTTCCCTCCACCTAGAAATTAGGATCACTTATTAGTCAAGATAAACAGAAAATTTAAAAAGATCTTGCATAATGATAAATGAACTAAAGCTCTATCAATTCACAAAGTTAAATTATACACTAATATAAATTTGAAGAAGAGAAAAACAGCAGTCCATCATGAAGGAGATATTAGGAAACAACCTCAAACATTTAATAGGAGCAAGTTCAACTTCTTTACAAAAAACCACCTATGATCAGAACCTATATTTTCTTTCTTTCCCACATTGTTTCATTTGACAAAAACCAAACTATATTAAGTCAAATTTCAAATGTCCAAAAATTTACTTCACCACATAACAAAAAGTTCCATGTGGCTTGAAAACAGGGTATATTTTAAGGGTGAAATTTCGCCAATTGGCGATTTTTTGTCATTTAAAAAAAATATTTGCTAATTGGCTTAAAAATTCATCTATTTTTTTACATAAGATATAATTAGATTGATAAAATTCGCCAAAAATTACAAGTTTTAATAGTATATTACATGTTTTTTTATTGAATATTCACCTACATATCTCTATGTACGATTTTTCAATCCAAATAGTTGCCTAAAATAATATACATAGGTATAATATTTGAATCCTTAAAAAATACCCAGCATGAAAAGAATTCAAAGATGTTTTCATGGGCTCCTCTTCATATTGTTTCAAAACATTTCCAATTTTCAAAATTTAAAGTTGTATCGATAACAAGATCTTTATTGGTTTGTGTGTTGTGTTGCCACCATAGTTTTAAAAATCAGAATCGATCAAGGGTCAACTCGGACTCAAAATCGGTAATGAATCGGTCATGACTCGGCCGATTTGAATATATTGACTTGGTTTACTAAAAAAACATAAAATATTTAAATTTTAAAGAAAAACAATATTTTCAAGATTCTAATCCATGATTCCAAAGCATTAGGGACAAAATATCCAAAGTATGCTCATGTATATACCATATAAGAGTGAATATATCAAAATGGCACAAAGTGTAATGTGCAATACATATCTAGGAAACTAGGACTGAAACAAAATACATAATCTATGAGGCCTATAGGCTATATGGCTTGTAGAGTCCAAAACTACATGCTAGCCCAAAGCATCCCTTGACATCCTTCACAGTAGACAGGAACCCTTATCCTTGTAAGCCTACTTAATAGCAAGGATGCCATTAAACTACTAATGCAGTTTGTCTTTGTCTCAACCTATAACTTGTCATAGATCTAGGCCCTAGGGTTAGGTTAGATTAGGAAAATACAAAAAAAAAATCAAATTGCTGAGTGTTTTCAAGTCTGTTGTCCCCATGTGCCGGAGAGGAAAAAATTGGCCGATTTTTTACATCGATGGGCCAATCTGACCGGTCTAGTACTGAATTGACTAGTTCAATGTCTGAATTGCCCGGTTCAGTACCAAACCAGTCTACCAAACCAATTTCTGAGTATTTTTTTGGCGTGAGCTTGTGATTTTTTGCATGAGTGTGAGCGATCCAGTTTCTGCTTCCTATTTTCTTCGTGTAAGAGGCCATAGAAGGGTGACAATCCACCACATTGGAAGGTGAAGAACTCTTAGTAGTTGCCTTCTTCTTCCCTTTGATGAAGAACTCTTGGCATTCCGCTTTCTTCTTCCCTTTGTGAGCGTGCATACACAGGTATTGATGTTTGTATTTAATCTAGTTTGATTGTGCAATCTTGATTTTTGGTTTGCATAGCGCACCTCCCGCAGCTAAAGAAGAAGAAGTACTCTTTCTGATTGCCAAACACTAGACTAAGCAAGGCTTGCTCAATGATGCGATCTTTCCCCCTCAGTCACATATGACACAAGGCCCTTTGATCTCTCTTTTGACTCCATTCGCCCCTCTAACATACTGGCACTGGCCTTCCCTCGAGGATTGATCCTCCCAACTTTCCCATCATTCATTCAAAATACATCTTTTGTTACATTTGTTTCTCTAAGGCGGCCTCTTCAATTCACCTTGCCCGTTTACTATACCTGCCTTAGCGATCCTATCTTAGGGATACCCCCCTTGAGTTGGAGACGAACCAACCTGAAGCGAAGAGGAGAGGAGTGTGGTGACATTAGCCTCTCTCCTGAGAGTTGTCATCCAGCCGGTGTGTCACCTTTTGGGCTTCAACAAACGCATGCCAGTTTTGAGAGACAACATTTTGGCGCCGTTGCCGAGGACAAAGTCCAGTTCCCGAATTTGAAGACTATGCTTCATTGACGACATTTGTGGGAGATTATATTGCAGATTCTTCTTCTCACATGGCGACTCCACAAAGGGACAGAGCCCTTGTCCTTTTGCAGATTTGAAGATCCTATTGGGTGTAGAGGTGAGCACACTCATTGGAAGGCTTTCAAGCTCACCTTGGCGACTCCACAGTTTGGTATGAGGTATGATTATATGCATGTTTCAGATTTGGTACCTCATTGTTTGATTTATGGATAATAAAAAGGAAAAAGTACGTGATCTTCTGCACAAATCTTTTATGCACGAAGCTTTCATGTCGCTAGATTTCTCGAATATCTGTGGATTTCCTAATGAGTGCTATGACCATGAGAAGGTGCATGACATTCTTCCAAAATTCCATGGAAATGATGATGTTTCAGCCATCTATCACATTGCCTCTTACTGCAAATTGATGGTTGATTTTAATGTTTATTGTGAGGATGAGCTTATGATCATTTTTACTTTAACTTTGGAAGGGAATGCATTAATTTGGTTCTATGGTCTTTTGGATGAATCCATAGCTTCAATGGCAAAGTTTTTTAAAAGGTTTCTCCTTCGTTGGCATGATGGAACTATTGATGAGATTGAGCAACTTGCTAGAGAGTACGATGCCCTCATCCCTAGGGTCCTTCTTGAGTTAGAAAAAAATATTGAAGATCTCATTGAAGATATAGCTGAGCAACCTCCTGCTACAATAGAAAACATTGAGGATATGAAGCTGCCACAAGTTTCTGAGAAGCTTCATGATGAAAAGTTGGAGCTGCCCCATGTTCATGAACAGCTGCATGATGAAGATTCTGATCTGCCTCAGTTTCGCTTCATTAATAAAGATAGCAGTAGTTGTTTTATGGATCAGCCGGAGCAGTTTTATGATGGAAGTTTGTATGTGAGTCCCATCCATAAATGGATAGAAGATTCGTGTGCACATCTTGTCTTTTTCTGCCAAAAAATTGATGATTTTTTATATCTTAATAGCTTGCCATTGCAGATTCATGAACGGATTCTAAGATATCTTTGTTTTATGATGAATCTGTCCACATTTTTGTCTGGAACCGAGCACAAAGAAAAGAAAAATAGCAGAGATGAGAAGCTGAAATGGCTCCACTGGTTATGGGCATATACTTAGCATGTTGTTGTCTCATGTTAGTATAGGTAGGTAGAAAAAATAAAGCTCTCAAATGAGCATTTGCTGCTGTTGTTTATTTTGTCATTTCTGCAATTTTTATGTAATAAAATGTGGTCACGGGATATGAATTGAACCATCCCCACCACATGGTCTCTATTTTTTAAGTGGTCTACGATAACAAAGAGTCTGAGGTTCTCGTATACTCTCGAGGAGAGCACACGTCCCACAATTGGAGCCAGATGTTACCTCCCCACTGTTACAGGGTTGTTCACAGACAACAGGGGTTAAATGGTACTGCTACTTTCATTAGGGAAGGTTGAATTAGTTGTTTCAGTTTTAGTTTTTCTGTTCTTTTCATACATTACTTCACAGATAAGTACAACAAACATCAGAAAGCAAGTAAAGTGGCTTCAAGCTTGTCACAATTTTTTTGCCATCACAGTTGTCATTGTTGTGATAGCTGTTCCAGAAGGCCTCCCACTGGCTGTTACTCTCACGTTGGTTTACCCTATGAGGAAAATGATGGCAGATAAGTCTTTGGTGAGAAATCTTTCTGCCTGTGAGACTTTGGGATCCGCAACAATTATCTGCAGTGACAAAACAGGAACTTTAACTCTTAATAAGATGACAGTTGTGAAGGCTTGGGTGGCTGGAAGATTCGGGGAAGTTCCAAATCAAGCAGAAGAAGAGGGATCGAAGAAGCTTCAACATGAGCAACAAATTCCACAGGAGGTGAATCTAAAGAAAAAGAATGAAGGCAAGCTGTATCGCAATGTAAATGATAGTATACAAGATGGAGTTAAAAGGGTTTGGACAATGCTGCTCCTAGTGACATAAGAGGGGGCCTTATTTCAATCAGAAGAAATTGCAAGGATCACAGTATCCCTGGTGTGTTTTGTCCAAACTATGAATTGCTGGATTGCGATGACAAATATGTCATTGGAGAAATGCAAACAGGTCGAGGTTGTTGAGCTATATGATCGAGATCCTGAGCTTGTACCAGATGGCTGTGCAATGGAATCTGAATATCAAAATGCCAGTGTAATTCAAGCCAGCCTATCAAAGGAATCTTCTTGTCGGCAAATATAAGTTCAGAGTATCGCAGAAATATTTCTTCCATCCTGATAGTGAAATGGCTAAAATTGTTGGCACATTCTGTGCGCATAATATGAGAGATGAATTCGTGATTACAAAGACCAAGTTAACCCATTGTTTATCATCTGTTAAGCTGTGCCTATTGGAATTCGAGCAAAAATGCGATTGTTAAAACAACACCCATGGCACCCCCATTGTGGCGAGTTGGCTGCTGGGAGAAAACCACGATCGATCAGTCGATTGGCACATCAGATATCCACGCAAAGCAGTATCGAGGGGATGGACAAATTGCTAGATATAGCGTGGTTTCCATAGATCAACCTCCAATCAGGTACCGCATTTTAGTGAGCCTGCTTGGATCGGGCCACTACAGCAAAACAAAAAAGATTTCGGTGTCAAAAGCTTGGGGTTCTGTTGATTGATTGACACACGACATTTTTTAAAGAAAGAAACCGATCGATTATTCAGGTATTACAAATGCAGCGAAAATTTGAAGAAAAGCTACCATTTAATAACCGGTTGCAAATTGTGATTGGGCCGACCGGACCCACGTTAGCAGCCGAATACAACGCATGGTTTTCCTTTTTGCAGCCGATTGTTTTATCTTCAAACGTTGAGCTTGAGTTTCAATAAAACGATCAACACACAGCAAAACTAAGCACTGATCGGCATTCACGTCGTTGATTGACGAGCCTGCACGTTCCTAATGGCAGCCAATTGCATGGGAATTACCTTTTGAAGATTCGGGTTTGGTTTGACAGGAATTACGCCCGGAAACTAGAACTGACAGAACGAGAAACAAGTTAGCTGTGGAGAAAACAGCTTGGCATATTTTCACTGATTATGTGGAGTTTTGGAACAACCAAGTATCAAGTAGAGTGCCGCGTGCACTCTCCTTGTCGAGCTTGGAGCGCTGTAGCAGTCGGTGCACCCGAGATGAATTCGGCAGCTATGTGTGTTGCATGAGACCCGTCCCAATCGAATAGTTCGAACTACACATCGATTTGCCGAACGATTCCTTGAGGTCATATTGAAATCAGCGACTCATCTCAAATATGATTCACTGAAGTTCTGATAGCTCGTGGATTGTCTACGGCGTCCTCACTGCTACGTGGCGCTTTGGAGAAATGTTTGGATTAGGCTATCATTTATTAGCAGCTGATTACTTGAAGTTCCAACTCTTGCTGTAGATATTCATGGTTTCGTAGGGTTTCAACGACTAACCCAAAATCTGAAGTTTGCCTATTGCATGACGCACCTTCTGTTTCTCTTCACAGCTTTCACACTTGGCATCAGCGTGCTTTTTCCGTCAATTGACAGCTGATGTGAATCACTGCGTGTAACCAACAGTTGTTTGCTCGGGTTCTAGTTTCAAAAGCATACAACCAATAAAGTGGGTTCTCCATCAATAGAGTAGGTTTAGTCATGTAGTCATTTGAGAGAAAAAGGTGGATCTAGCATTTACCTTTTTTCTTTTTTCATTATTTTATTATTATTTTTTAGGTGAGGTTTTGGGCCTACAAAAGGAACAAGCCTCCTTCATTGTAAACATGGAAAAACTTTTGGGAGTTCCTTTCCCTAGAACTTAATGAAAAATGTCATGGGCCTCTTTGGATAATTTGAGTATTTTTGTGGCGTGAGCTTGTGATTTTTTGCATGTGTGAGCGTTCCAGTTTCTGCTTCCTATTTTCTTCGTGTAAGAGGCCATAAAAGGGTGACAATCCACCACATTGGAAGGTGAAAAATTCTTAGCAGCTGCCTTCTTCTTCCCTTTGGCGAAGAACTCTTGGCATTCCGCTTTCTTCTTCCCTTTGTGAGAGTGCATACACAGGTATTGATGTTTGTATTTAATCTAGTTTGATTGTGCAATCTTGATTTTTGGTTTGCATATCGCACCTCCCGCAGCTAGAGAAGAAGAAGTACTCTTTCTGATTGCCAAACACTAGACTGAGCAGGGCTTGCTCAATGATGCGATCTTTCCCCCTCAGTCACATATGACACAAGGTCCTTTGATCTCTCTTTTGACTCCATTTGCCCCTCTGACATACTGGTACTGGCCTTCCCTCGAGGATTGATCCTCCCAACTTTAACATCATTCATTCAAAATACATCTTTTGTTACATTTGTTTCTCTAAGGTGGCCTCTTCAATTCATCTTGACCGTTTACTGTACCTGTCTTAACGATCCTATCTTAGGGATACCCCCCTTGAGTTGGAGAAGAGCCAACCTGAAGCGAAGAGGAGAGGAGTGTGGTGACATTCGCCTCTCTCCTGAGAATTGTCATCCAGCTGGTGTGTTACATTTTGGGCTTCAACACACACATGCCAGTTTTGAGAGACAACATCATCACTATTTTGAGTGATCCATGCGTTATGTTGTTATGGTTCATCTTAGCCATTGATTATGTATTGAGATCTTTTAATCTCAACCACTCATTTCAAAAAGTGGTTTTGAGATCTAGGGTTTTGGTCTTTATTATCCTATATAAGGAAGAGACCCTCTATTGTATAGCTCACCTTTTGGAGCTCTGGAATATTGGAATAGAACACTTATTTGTGGAGCATATTTCTCTTGTCTTGTGGATTCTCTTGCATCTTGAGTATACAGTATCTCTTCTATGTATCATTGTGGATCTTCGAGCTGCATCTTGTTTTCTTGCAGGAAAGTCAAATTGGTGGAGAGGAGGGCGATTTCTTGAGGGTTATTGTTGGAGGGATCCACATATTCTCTATTGGGTTGATCTTGGTGAAAGGGAGTTGTTATCACACCATAATAGCAAGGCTACTATTCTTGTTTAGCAGATATCTGCACATTCCAGAGCTTCCATTATTCAGAGCTTGGCTATAATGATTGTATATTTTGAGATCACTCATGATCAAAGCAGTGTATTATTCAGACTTATGTTAGACCTTGTGTCAAGGCTGAGCCTTGAGAGTTCAGATTTGATGACCGATGTGACCCTTTATCCCATGCAGTTTCAGTTCAATGCCTAGAGTTGTATTGCAGCAGTGTTTCAGATGATATATGATGATTATTCTTGTGATGATATTGTATGACCTATGGATGTTTTATCATTGACTGTGGATTATTATCTTGTTGCTTTAGTCGTGTTCATAGCATTGGCTTGGTATATAATTCATGATGTGGCAAACTGTATAAAATGAACTTTTACTTGCACATTTAGGTTGTTTGACAAAACTCACTGGCTTACCACCTTACATAGATATGGTTTTTCTTGACTCCAGTTGTCTGCTAGCTAGGCTCCACTTTCACTTGACTCCATCCATACATGACTTTCCTTATTGGACTTTAAACCTTGACTTGTCTTACTTGACTTTATGGTACTGAGGACTTCCCTTTTTTTCTACCTCTGTGTTTGGACCGCATCCCTGTATATTTAGTGTCTCGGCTCTGAGTTGGTGACAGAACTTGCCTTTGGTAAGTTGGATTGTAGGCCTAAATCATTATGGTCGGTTGTCCCGATGTTTGGCACTTGTACGAACTCCCCTTAGTCACTTGAGATGTTGTTGGCTAAAACTGAAATCTCATGTACTACTTATGGAAACTTATGTAAATTCGCCCATGGAAACAAAAAAGGGCAAGAGCGATGAACTGCTAAAAATACTCCTCGAAGAGTATCAGAAAGGTCCAAAAAGCAATGGTTCTTAAAAGTTATATCTAAACAATTGTTGACCTTATATATGTAAACATGCCCTGGATGCAAGCTACAATTAGTTGTGCTTATCAGCACACCTGAAATCCGAAGGGTTATGTAGGCCAAAAAGGCCATGAAATGAAATTGAATGATCCTGATGAACTTGGATCAACTTGATGTAGACATGATGCCTAAGTTGAATAAGCACTCTTTAAACAACTTACCCATTTGTGAGGCACAGCCATCCCCCGTGTTATTTTATCTAGCATAGAGTTTGTAGTTTCCCCTTTCTCCCAGTCCGAAGTATCTTTCAGTTGAGTTTAGACAAGTCACCTCTTTGCCCAACTTTGTTCCTAGCCTTCATCCTTTGCTTGCAGTTAGACCATGTCCAATGGGTGAGTTTGTCATTTAAACTATTGTGCAAGTAATTACAAATAACAAAGGAATATGCTAACATGATTAATGCCACTGAATGGATGTTATACTTTAAGTTAAGATGTGAGTATGATTAAAGGAACATGTCTTAGTCTACTGATATGACTTGGTTGTATATGGACCTAGTCAAACCTAGTTTGACTGTGGTCATTTCTTGGGATCCGTGATGATGTGGGCCATGAAGGCTTATTGATGATGATGTATGGGCCCACATACTCCTATTTATGATACTATATGATGGACATATGATTCAGATGGTGATTGATATAGTTCAGTAGGTTTTATTATTACTTCAGATCATCAGATTATGCACTGTCGATATATGGTGGACCCTACAGCTAGCCCATCAGGGCAACCCATGGTGTATGAGTACACATTCTTAGTATATTTGGGTCTTCTGGATCCAATGAGACACTTACCTTTCATATCTGGGCACTTCTAACAGTGATAGATGCATTTTTTCACTTGTTGACTAGATTTGGGGTTGATTTCCCAGCCTGAGCAGCAGCGGCCATGAGAGGCCAGTTCACCTAGGGCGCTATATGAGAAGGGGGTGGTCCAGCCACTTGTTATTACCATTTTTCCCTCCTTCTAGAGAGCCTGGTAGGCTCAGTTTGACAGCGCAGGTGCCCTAGGAGGCAGTTTCAGCACTTTCACAGTTACCGAGGCAGTGCAGAGATGGGATAAAAGGGTAACTGAGGAATTCGATTTGGGCAATTGAGGCAAGGTTTTGGCACTTGGTTTTCAAAGAGGTCTTCCAAGGTCAACCCCCTATCTTCCAGCCAATTTTCACCACTTGGGTTGGTCCACAGAGGCTACAGGAGGCCTTTTACTGCTTGTCTGTCACAGATTTTCACGATAGATTTGATCATTTATATTTATTTTGGACATATTTTATTATTTTACTGTGCCATGGGGATGAGCTAGTAAGGATTGATGCCTCCTAGCCCCACCATGAGCTCCATGTGTCATATCCTAGTCATATGAGGTGGGCTTTGTACTTTTACCCCTCTAGTGGATGACGTCACCCTCCATGAGTACTGTTGTCCTCCGAAATGGCATGCGTGTCGTTTGAAAGCCCAAAAATGCAACACACCAGCTGGAATGACAACTCTCTCAGGAGAGAGGCCAATGTCACCACACTCCTCTCCTCTTCACTTCAGGTTGGCTCTTCTCCAACTCAAGGGGGGTATCCCTAGGATAGGATCGCTAAGGCAGGTACAGTAACGGGCAAGGTGAATGGAAGAGGCTGCCTTAAAGAAACGGAAGTAACAAAAGATAGTTTTAGATGGGTGATGGAACGGAAAGGAAGATCAATCCTCAGGGAAAGACCAGTGCCAGTATCAGAGAGGGGCGAATGGAGTCAAAGGAAAACTCTAAAAGGGCCTTGCTGCCAGGTGAATGTAGTGACCAACTAAGAGCTCTTGCACTAGAGCATACCTGAAAGCCACAAAACTTAAGAGAAAAACATGGGTCAAATAAAGTTGTGCTAGATTGTTAGCCTTCTATTCAGATGATCCCAGCTTAAGAATCGAAAACAAAGAGCTAAGAGAGGTATTGCCTCAGACAAAATGAAAGATGGCATACAAATAAAAATGGCAAACAAAGAGCGAAAGAATTCCCCGTTTATCCAAAGAATCCCATCATGATATTTTTCTATTAAGGTCTAGGGAAGAACTCCCAAAAATTTTCCATCCTTTACAATAGAGGAGGCTGCTCTCTTTTATAGACCATCCAGCCTCTCATAACTTTTTCAAACAAAAAGATAAAAAATAATAAAATAAGGAAGAAAGTAAGAAAAGAGTTTAATCTTAGATCCACTTTTTCCTACCCTCCGAATGCATGACAACTTTTGTTTATTAAATGGAACTGTTACTTAGTTTAATGTTTACCAACAAAAATCATCAAAGATCGATTCATCGGTGATTCAACCGGCTGCTAGTGAAACTGCTTGGCACGTGGAGAAGATATCTAGGCTGCCACATGTGAGCTTTTCCGAACCCTGTTTGCCAATTCTATTCTCGGTTGTCTGATATGCTTGTCAGAAGTTCGATCCAACCACCAAAACCCCTCGGCAGCCAAGTAAGAACATAAAATCGCGGGTCCATGCTGGGGACACCACGAAATCAAAGGAAAAAACCACCCCGAATTTGAGCAATCGGCTGGGTTGATGAGATACCGCCAACGAGATGTCTTAACACTCAGTGATCTTTATATCTCCACCAGCAATTTGCGGGTTTGACACAGGAATACCACGGGTTTGTCATGTGTGAGCATGCGCGCCGTGTGTGAGGGCCAATTCCTTCTTATAATCGACGATTGCTCCAGAACTCTACATAGCCGTGAACTAAGCAGCTAACAAATGACGGACATGGAATTGACCACTGATACAACCAGTCTTCTCGGAATCGTTAAAAATAGGGTTTTTAGGTAGCCGGTTTCAACAACAAATTCATAGATTGTATCCACGGTGGATGCCACGATATCGAAGATCCCAACGTAATTTGAGAGGCGTCATTGCAATAGATAGAAACCAAACAGTTGTTGAATTGGCACATGAACGCAACCTTGAAACCTAGCAATGGCCCGATCCAATAAATAATTAAAATATGCCCTCGATGGCCCCTAAATTCACTGCTAATTACTCGAGCTCCGGAGTTCCACATTCTCGGGCTACATTTTTCAGAGGAAAAAGCTGTAAACAAGCAGAGACCCAATCGAAAGCGAATTTATTAGCTTATGCTAGCTACTGTGAGGTTGATCTCCCCATAGAGGCGTAATGAAGAGATCGAAATAGCTGTTGAAATTTTGTATGAAGTGATAGACGAGACTCCCTTCTTAGTCATAAGTCATAGCTCTCTTCAGTCATGCATGGATATGGCGGCTCCATCAAGATCGCAGTCCCGTTTAGGAGCTTTTATCATCAAATTTGATTGACAGGCTGCAATCCGATATGATATAGACATCAGTTTCTGTAGCATGTCTTTTCTGAAGAGGAGACACAATACTTTGTTGCCGCCCAGAAACCTTAGGAATATATCTGGCAGCCAAAGATGGAATCTGGTGAACTGTAATTTCTGAAAATTTGCTTAATTTGATGTAAACAGGAGCATGGTCAGAACTCTCCATTTTAATACTTCTTCCTTCGTGTCACTTTGGTGTATTCTCTGGATTGCAGCGTTTAAACTGGGTTAACATATCACATTCTTCTATATGACATATAATAGAGTGATCTTGCTCTAATTCAACACCTTAATGCAAGCATGATCCAGCTACACGGATGAGATAAAATCTAGTAGCAAAATCAATTTCTTCAGAACCAGTAATCTGTGCCCAGCATGTGGCAAAAGAGACATTACTGCACCAATCAACATTGAGAATGGGTCCTGAATGAAACTCAAACTGTTGCTTTGATACCCCTATCTTGGCATCCCATATAATTGCAGATCTATCCATACTTCCACTAAGAAGGCAGTCTCCTTTCTTGTTCCATCTGAGAGAGAAAATGGGTCCTTTATGTTTGTTAAATGTGTTCCTCAGTTCTCCACGTTATTGTTAATATGGAGCAAATCCTTTGAAAAATTTTGCCATCCTGTTGCTCAAAAGCCTGTACTCTGTGAATCTCTCTGCTGTTCTAGTGAAGTAGCCAGATTTCCTATTTGAACATCAATATTTGTAACATCATGTGCACTGATTTTTTCCTTTCGAAGTGAGCCATTCTCATTCTTCTCTTCCTGGAGCTGCTGTGGAGAATCAGAGCGAATAGAGGACTGATATAGTGATCCATTAAATAAAAGGTTTGCCAATGCATTAAGCCCGAACTTCCAACTCCAGAAGATAACCACCTGCTCTGTGGATATTTTGCTTTTGACCGTATTTTCACTTTCTGACAAACACTTCCACCTTCAGCATTCTATCTCTGACAGACAGCTACAAAGTCTAAATGCCATCACTGCTGCAAACGGTGATTTGGACTGTGGACACCCCTGTCAAATGGGGGGATAAAAAGTTCCTTTTATCTATGGCGTCATCATTATTTGAGTGATCCATGTGTTATATTGTTATGTTTTCATCTTAGCCATTGATCATGTATTGAGATCTTTTAATATCAACCACTCATTTCGTTGTAAAGTGGTTTTGAGATCTAGGGTTTTGGTCTTTATTATCCTATATAAGTAGGAGACCCCCTATTGTATAGCTCACCTTTGGGCTCTGGAAAACTTGAAATGAAAAGAATATTTTGGAGATCTACTTCTTGGCTTTGATTGGGTTGCTCTTGCATGTGTTCTTGGATATCTTGCTTCTAGACATTGTTTGCTTTTTAGGTGAAATCGACTTCAAGAGAGGGAGGCTGAATTGCTCAAGCTAGCTCAATGATTTTGCTTTGTGGGAAGATTGTAGGAGTTGCTCACATTCCCCATGGGCAAATCAACTTCATAGAGAGGGAGTTTTTCAATTGTGCTTTGTCCATTGATTACTTTCTTGATATGACATGCTTAGATCTTATGGATTTGTAGATCAAATCTAACTTGATGTAGTTTGATTTTGCAGGTTTTCATGAGACATATTTCCTCCTAGGGTTTGAATGCTATTGGTTGAAGACACTTGGATCAAGCTTGGAATTGTAACTAGGGCAAGAATTCTCCATATGCTAAGAGGCCACAAGCTTTTGAGGTAAGATCTACAAGGTACGTATTGATTTCGCTTCCTATCCATCCCATTGGTCAAAATTTCATTAAAATCAAAACCCTCATTTTTTGTTTTTCTTAGATCTACTTGGATCTAGCCTTGCTATTGAAAAGATATTGAAAACCCACCTCTATAGTATCCACGACAATTCGGATCTATAGTTTGGTGGTGATTGGGTTCCATTTGACACACTTTTCAAGGCACTTAGCCCTCCTTGAGCAAAATCACCCCACTTCGGAGAAGCTAATTTGGTTGGTTCCAAGATCCCACTTGATTCATACTCTCCTCACTTGATAACCTACCCCTAGTGTGTCACTTCTTTGATTTCTACCTTGTGGGCCCCATTCCTTATTTTGAGGGTTGTGCCCCACTTGGGTCAATTTGGTGATACATTTTCAATCTCAGATCTATGGAGATCTAGCCATTGGATCCCCTTGATTTTCAAGATCCACATTGATCATTGCCTAAACTACTTGGATCTATAATTTGGTGGCCATTGGACTTGTTTTGACACACCTTTCCATGCTTTAAACCCTCCTTGGGCAAAGTCGCACTCCTTGGTTGTTTGAGTTTGTCCACTTCTAGGATGTGGGTGATTGTGATCCCGCTTGATTTGGAAAAAGCATACCTTGAAACCTACATTTAGTATCTCACTTAGTGAAGTTATGCCTTGGGGATAGCATTCCTTGTTTTGGGGAAACTTGTCCACTTGGGTCACTTAGTGAAATATTAGATCTAGTAAGATCCACCCATCACACCTCAAATAGCCCACTTGATTTGTATCCTAGGTGTCCCGATCTACAATTTGACATATCTTTTGACTCCATTAACCCATCCATCAAGGAACTAGTCCACCTAGGGCAATTCGCACTCCTTGGGATGTGTGTCAACTACTAGATCCCATATGTGGGTATCCTTATTTTCACCTTAGATCTATAGATCTACTCTTCACATACCCCTTAGTATCATTAGCACCCCTAACTTCACCTTGTGGGTCCCATTTGAGCCATTTCCATATCCCAAGGAAGTGGGTCCCACATGTGTATTTCATGGTACTAGATCTTGTCCTTTAATCTCATTATGTGGCCTAAATCAGTCATTGGTTGAAACATAAATCACTCAAGTCTCCTTCAACCATACCTTAACTTATAGGTCCACCTAACCTTGCATTGGTTTCCGTAACTTGTCTTTTACTTATCCCTAGGAACCTTTGTTTGGGTCCAATCATCTATGATTGGTTATAGGGTCTCCCCCTAGGTCTTGATTCATCTTGATCTAAAGTGAAGAGTGCCTCGGTTGACGTGACTCCCAGCTTGCATTGGGAACCATGGCATCTCTTGGGTCACTCTTTAGTTGTCTATCTCCTCTACCATCTCGGATGGGATACCATTAGGGACAACTACAAGTTGTGTGATAACATTTTTGGCGCCATTGCCGAGGAGGTAGAGGCCTACCTTGGTTAGATATATCAATCTATTTATCTCACTCTCTCCCTGCACTTTAAACGACATACATCTTGGTAGAAGAGTTTAAAAGTCTACCTGGCGACTCCTAATCGTGACTCCGCTCAGAATCGAACCCACAAAGAGATGTCTTCTCAAGATAATATCTCTCCCGAGATGACCGTGGAATTTATGTCAAACATGTGTGAAATGGTCACCAACATTGCTATGTATCTTAAAACTCAAGATGAAGATTTTAAAATACGTGATCAACAAACTAAAGAAATGTTGAAATCTATATATAGCAATTCAACCCCTCCGAAGGCTAGTTCTCCTAAGACTCAACAGACTAAGCCAGTTGATCCACAGCCTAACAAGGCATTGCATCAACCTGTGCGAAGAATCATGCCCAAGCCTTTATCTAAGGTCATCACAAAGGGTAAGGCTATAACTAGTACTACTCAAACCCTTCCTGCAAACCAAAAACCAGATCAAGAGATTAAGATTGATCTTCCTCCTAAAGCTAATGTTCCCAAAGTAACCCTTTGGAGAAAGCAACCTGTACCTTTGAAAACAAAGCCTCCCATGATTTTAAAGCCTAATCAAGAACATCCAAGAACAAATGTTCCTAGTAAGCTAACAAACTCATCTGCCTTGGTTTCCCTAAAAGACTTAATCAAAATCCCATCTGTCAAGTATGACATTATGAAGTTCCTGGGTTTAGGTGTAAATGAAAAGGACAAGGAAAATCCTTACAACCTAAACATTGATGTTACAAGTTTTCTAGGGAAAATAAATATGCCTATCCCTTTCTGTGAAATTTTCAAGATCCCTTCATTCCACAAAAGAGCTACCACTCATCTTGGAATACAAACAACGAAGAAACTTCCTAAACAGATTTCTGTAGAACCTGAAGATTCCCCTATCATGATCCAAAGTATCTCGGGTGATAACTATGGAAGCTTCCCTCCCTTTTACATTGCATTGGAAGTAAATGGTTTGATATTAAATAACTGCATGTTAGACTAGGGAGCTGAGGTAAATGTTATGCCCTTAAGAGTCATGGAACAACTTGAGTTAGTACCCACAAGACCTTATAGGAACGTTTGTGGAATGGATTCTAGAACTGTGAAATCCATTGGGATAATTGAAAATTTACCAATTAGGTTGGCTGCCTGTTCTGATATCGAGCTCTCAATGAGTGTCCTTGTCCTACATGTCCCTGATGTCTGGGGAATGTTGCTATCCAGGGAGTGGTCAACAAGATTAGGTGGAAGTGTGCAAATGGATCTCACATATGCCACAATCCCAACTGGAAAGGGTTCACCCATAACCTTGTTTAATGAACCACCTATGCAAGAGCATGTTGAGACACCTGAACACTTGTTTACTAAAGCAATGTATTGAAGTGATGAAATTGGAAATTTCATGGTCTTAGCAAATTATTGGGAGGAAATTAAGAAGCATCCTTTCCCACATGATCAAATCTGGAAAATGCACTTTGATGGGGTCCATTCCCGACATGGTGCAGGAGCTAGGATTGTTTTGACTTCACCATCCGGAGAAGAGAACTTGTTCTCTTTTCGACTGGAGTTTGATTGCACCAACAATGTTGCTGAATATGAAGCTTTGCTTTTAGGCCTGGAAATTGCTAGAGAAAGAAACATCAAATCTCTATCTGTCAAAGGTGACTGTTATCACATATATAGTAGCCGGGCTACCATACATTATTTTTCTCATTCCAGTACACTATTCAGCCAGTTCCCTTACATTTGAGATGCTGAGATGAGCATCTATATTGGATTACTATCAGATTGTGGACAGCAGTTGTATTCCCCATGCCATGACTGAGTTTCAAGACACTCAAAGAGATGACTGATATAGCCATTATACCATTAGTACAGAGCAGTCAGTAGTGCTCAGAGTTGCAGCAGCAGTTCCAGAGGACAGGTGATGGTACAGGTTGATGAGCTTTCAGGTATATGACTCAGCAGGTATATCATGGTGTTGTGGTTAGATTGCTTTTATACTTATTCTTATAGCATGTCTTAGCACTTAGTGTCATGATCTGGCGATCATATAGATATTTGGACCTGGTTGATCTATTATATATATTATATTGTCCCTACTCAGACTTAGAAGTTCACTATTCATACTCATTGGTATATACCCTCCTTAGGGAGAATAGAGGTGATCATTCCACCATACCTTGGCTTGCTAGTGTTGGCTCCATTATTCATTATCTTCATCCATCCATGGCCTACCTTTTAGATTATCACCCTGACTTACTACTTGACTAGTGGCATGGAGGACTTTTCCCCACTGTAGCCTCTGTATTGGATGAGCTTCCCTGTTTATTGTGTCTCGGCTCTGAGTTGGTGACAAAACTTACCTGTGGTGAGTTGGAGTTCCTTGGAATTCCCCCTAGTCACTAAAGTTGTGTTGGCTAAACCTGAAACTTTTAGTGCTGCCATGAATACAAAATCTGGAAAAAATGAAATGCTATATCTTGTATGAAAAGCCCATTCATGCAATGTGTTTCGAAACACACATGAATGAAAGGCATGCCAAATGAAAGTGGCTATGAAAATAAAATGTTATATCTTTTTGGAAAATAAATACCTAGGTAAACAAGCTGTCCATGACACACCTAGAAGTGCTCAGGTAAACAAGTGCCTTAAAAACACACCTGCAGCAGAAAGCCTAAAGAAAAAATGTAAATCTATGCAATGTGTTTGTAAACACACATAGGTCAAGGCTATGGAAACTTCAGGCCCAAGAAGCAATGGAACTTAAATGCTATATCTAAACAATTGCTGGCCTTATTTGTATTATGGATTGTGCGCATCTGTGAAGGTGAATAAACCCTCTTTAAACAACTCATCCATTTGTGAGACACCGCCATTCCCTGTGTTATTGCTCATTCAGTATATACTATGGTGTGTATTCCCTTTCCCTTGCCAAAGTGTCACAAAGTCAAGACAGTCAAGTCATCCCTTAGCCTAGCCAGTTAATTTAGCCTTCACCCTTCACTAGCAAATTGATCACAACTATGAAGTGAGTATGATCCTGAAAGTCTAGTCTGAGTAATAATAATAATTAACGACACTATATATTTGGATGTAGATCGCCAGTTATGATCATTATGTGTTATAATTGCTATTTGAATAAGTTGTAGAGCATGTATTAACCTTGATACTTTGCAGCAGCCTTGGATGATGGTCTGAGTTATATTTGGTCTTGGTTAGACCTAGTTTGACCATGGAGGACCATGGGGCATGAGATGTTAGACCTTATGATGATATGGATAGATTATATATGGTCTATGTACACATACATGATGATTCTATGCAGCAGCCACAGGGTTATGATGATGATTCTTGGGTTACAGCAGTGTTTGGTCATTTACAGATCATTATTATTGGCCTTGTTCCGGTATATTGGATATTTATTTTGATCATGCAGAGACTCATATGGTGTATGAGTACACATCTTGGATAGATTTGAACCTTCTGAGTCCAATGGGACAGTTTGTTTTCAGTTCCGGGCACTTACAGTGATGATTGAGCCTCAGTAGGCTGTCCCAGTGCAGTTTTGGTCTGTCGGAGGCCCTGTCGGAGCAGATGTGATTTTTATCCGGTTGACCTAGGGCGCTGATGATGGAGGGGGTGGTCCAACCACTTGTTTTTACCATATTACCCCCCTCCCGGACACACTGGTGCCCTCACCTTGACAACGCAGGCACTCCAGGAGGCTGTTTGGGGCAGTTTCACGCTTCCCGAGGCATTTCAGGATTGGTAGAAATGGCTATTGAGGAAATTGATTTGGGCTACTGAGGCAAAGTTATGGCATGGGATGATCAGTGATGATAGATCGGGGTCCTCTACACCTTCTCCAGCAGTTTCAGCTTCATCGGGGCCGGCATCCATCACTTATGGCACTTTCAGTGGGTTTCTAAGGTTTTTTGAGGACCACGACTTGACTATGGAGGCACGATTTGGTACATTCATGATTATTTATCGGTTATTGTGCTATGGGGATTGACCAAGGAGGGATAAAATTACCCCTTGGACCCACCATAAGCCTCTTATGATATTTTATCATCATGATTTGGTGGGATTCCCCTCTTATAGGGCGATTTTGTCCACTTACATTATATTTTATTAGTGATCCATGTATTTTATTGTTGAGCTCATCTCAACCATTGATTAGACATTTGTATCTTTTAATCTTAGCCACTCATTCAAAAAGTGGTTAGGGTTTTGGTGCCTCTCCTTCCTATTTAAAGGAGAGAGCCTCTCATTGTAAAGGGGACTTTTGGCTCTGGATTATTGGAATAGAAAATTATTATTGCATCTATCTCCAGTGTTGTGGTGAATGTTTTTGGTGTTCATTCGTTGCTTCTTCCTTTGCACTGAGTTATTGGAGATCTTGTTTGCCATATCTTTGTACCACGATTTTGCATCTACAGGTGGAGGCCGATTTGCTTGGAGGAGGAGGTATTGGTAGGGGAAGACTCTCCCTACTTCTTCTTTGGAGCTCTTCGTTGGTAACAGGGAGTATTACTGTCCCAGGACCTTCTATTTCATGTTACTGTTGCATTTCTCTTGTATTTCCTCCATGCTTGATCTTACTGATTGAATCGCTATTCCTTGGTTTGACAGGTAGAGGAGGTCGCACGTGTGGACTAGGGCATCATTTCGGCAAGCAAAATCAACAATTTCTCATTTGATCTCTGCGGGAATCTTCCTCAACATCAAGGCATCTCATTCACATCACTCAGGTATGATCTCAAGGTAAGTTCTATCTCCATGATCTATCCAATTGTCTAAAATATTTTAAAACCCTAAATTAATCAAAACCCCATTTTTACATTTTCTCAGATCTACTTAGATCTAGTGGGTTGTTGGGCATAATATTGAAAACCCACCTCTATAGCATCCACGGCATCCCGGATCTATAGTTTGGTGAGGATTGGCTTCCGTTTGACCCCCTTCCCATGCCAACTTAGCTTCTCCCAAGCAAGGCGCACTTCCCAGTTTGAGCAAGTTGACCTAGATCTAGGTGGTGGGTGTTTGAGATTCCACTTGATTTGTCATCTACACATCCAATAACATACACCCAGATCGTTACTTTCTTAAATTCACCTTGTGGGCCCTATTCCACATTTTAAGGGATTTAATCCCCATTTTGGACCACTTGGAACACTTAAACTCAGATCTACTAAGATCTAGCCGTTGGATTGCCACGAAATTATAGATCCATACTCCTACTTGACTAACCTACCCGGATCTAAAGTTTGGATGCCATCCGACTTGTCTTGACCCACCTAACCCCACTTTTTAGCCTCCTTGGGCAAAGTCGCACCACCTTGGAGAAGTGAGTTGACTCACTTCTAGGACGTGGGTACTTGAGATTTTTGGAGATCTGAAACCGGGATAATTCAAAACCTAGGTCTAGACTATCACTTTGTCAAATCTTGCCTTGGGGATAGCATTCCTTGTTTTAAGGGATTGTGGTCCACTTGGGTCAAACCTAGATCTAGACACATTCATCTATCAAGACCTCTATTGCCCACTTGTCCCAAATACTAGGAGTCCTAAACCACAAGTCAACCCTACTTTGACTCCACTTCCCAATTCCCAAGGCACTGGTTTCTCTCCAAGTTAATTCAACTTTCCTAGATGGTTGGATTGACTTGTGGTTTGACTTTTGCATAGTGAACTAAACCTTTGAAGCTATTATGTATCATGGTCAAGCTTGTCACTTGTACTAATTAGCCCCAATACAACCCTTAAACTATCCTGCATTGGGCACGGTTCCCAAGGCAGTGGATCTTCCAACATTGAACTAGTACACTCACCCTAGATCTCACTTCAAGCATTGTAAGTCACTTTCACATCAACTATGAACCAAAGCTATACCTATTGAACCCCTCACTTGGCTTGTGACTTCATCCTTAGGTCTAGGATAAACCATACACCTTACTTCACTTAGAAATACCCTGATTTGGTGTCTTGGTTTTGATCTCTCCTGTCGGGAGTAGATCGGGTCTCCCCCTTTGTTGTCTGGGCTAGATAACATAAAGCGAAGGTTTCCTCGACTGGCGTGACAACCATATATTGGAGGTCGAGGTGATCGTGGTTGCACCTTTTGAGTTGCCCTTCCCTATTGCCATCCATGACTGGATACATCCATAGGGGTAACTACAGTTTGGGTGATAACAGTGACTCTGACCTCATAGTGTCCCAAGTCAAGAATCAATTTGCTGCTAAAAATAATAGGCTTAGAGATTATAGAAATGCAGTTTGGGATACCATTGAATGTTTTGATGCCTTTGGAATTAAGGCAGTTCCCCGTGAGCAAAATACTTTGGCTGATGAGCTGTCTGTCATGGCTAGTACCATTCAAGCCCCTGAATCTTTGAAGCAAAGAAACTGCAAGCTCAAAGTCTTATTCAGACCCTCTGTCCCCGATAACCAAGACCATTGGCAAGTCTTTGATAATGATGCCCAAATCATGTGATTTCTGACTAGAGCTCGAACCCCAATGGTAAACTTTGAAGATGAAGTGAAGGGTAGTTCAATTGAAGGAATGGACATAACAGAAATCACTTTTCCTTTAGAGAAGAATTTCAATAGGCATGATGAGTTTAAGGGTAAGAGATCTAAGCCAATTGACGAAGTTATTGAAATCAACATAGCTTCTTCTTGTTCTCCAAAAATGATTAAAATAGGAAAAAATGCCTCTAAAGAAGAAAGAAGGAAAATTGAAGAGTTAATCAGAGAGTATAAGGATGTGTTTGCATGGACCTATGATGATTTAAAAACTTATGACCAGTCTATCATAGGACACACCTCTCAAAGAAGGAACTAAGCCCTACAGACAAAAGTTGCGTAATGTAAACCCTAAGCTAGCTCCCTTAGTGAAAAAGGAATTGGAAAAGATGTTGGCTGCAGGCATCATTAGGCCAGTCAGGCATACAACATGGGTATCTAATCCTGTGGTTGTGAGGAAGAAAAGTGGGGAAATTAGGATTTGTATTGACTTTAGGAACTTGAATCAAGCTTCACTCAAGGATAATTATCCTTTGCCCAACATGGAAAATTTATTACAAAGTGTAACGGGAGCTGGCATCCTGTCTTTACTTGATGGTTTTTCTGGTTACAACCAAGTCCAAATTAAGAAAGAAGATCGTGGGAAGACGACTTTCACTACCCCTTGGGGAACATATGAGTATATAAGGATGCCATTTGGACTTCTAAATGTAGGATCAACCTTTCAAAGCGCAATGGACCATGCATTTGAAGGCCTAATTGGCAAAATCATTGTGATATATCAAGATGATCTAACTGTTTTCTCTAAAGATAGAGGGGATCATGTAAAGCACTTAAGAAGAATCGTTGAAAGGTGTCGAAAGTTTGGAATTTCCCTAAATCGTAAAAAGTCTACCTTTGGTGTCGATGAAGGGAAATTGTTGGGTCATATTGTGTCTAGAGAAGGCATTAGAATTGACCCCGAAAGAGTACAAGGGATTCAAGCCATATCTCCACCCAAAGATGTTAATTCTTTACGATCATTTTTCGGGAAAATAAATTTTGTAAGAAGGTTCATTCCCAACTTGGCTAAGATAGCCAAACCTCTAAATGCCTTGCTTAAGAAGGATATAAAGTTTATCTGGGATAAGATTTGCAATGAGTCTTTTGAAGCCCTAAAGAAAGCCATTTCCACCACTCTCGTTCTGGTATGCCCTGATTATAATAAGGAATTTCTGATATACTCCTATGCCTCTGAGGACACCATAGCAGGTGTTTTGTTGCAAAAGAATGAGAACAACCATGAGCAACCGGTTGCCTTTATGAGTAAAAACCTTAGAGACGCAAAACTAAATTACACAACCACTGAAAAACAAGCCTATGCTTTGGTCAAGTCATTAAAACACTTTAGGACATACATTGGATATTTCAAGATTGTTGCTTATGTCCCTTATCAAGCAGTAAAGGATGTCTTGTCTCAACCTGATGGCATAGGGGTTAGAGGAAACTAGATTTCTAGGATTCAAGAGTATGATATTGAAATCAAGCCAATCAAGATAGTGAAAGGCCAAGGGTTAGCACAACTATTGACTGATTCTAAGATACAGCAAAATAATGAGGAAATGAACATGGTACTCTAAATTGATGAGGGTCATGAGTGGTACAAAGACATCATTTTCTACCTTAGGCATATGTCCTGTCCTGATCACCTCGTAGACCAACAAAGAAGATCCTTAAGGTTAAAAGCATCTAAGTATATGCTGACTGAAGATGGTTTGGGTTGGAAGAATCCAGATGGAATCGTACTTAAATGTGCGAATCACAATGACTCCCAAAGAATCATCAAAGAGTTGCATTCTGGATTGTGTGGAGGACATTATGCACCTAGGACTACAGCTGCTAAGATCATGAGAGCCGGGTATTATTGGCCATCTCTATTTAAAGATGTGCATGCCTTTGTCAGGACTTGCCAAGAATGTTAATTCTACTCAGGAAAGCCCCGATTGCCTGCCTTACCTTTGACTCCAGTCATAATAGAGACACCTTTTCAACAATGGGGAATGGATTTTGTAGGGCCAATAAACCCTAGTTCTTCAGGTGGATATAAGTACATTTTAACCTGCACAGACTATTTTACCCGTTGGGTTGAAGCTATCCCCACTAAGAAATGTACTGCAGAAGTTGTGGTCAAGTTTTTAGAAGAAAATATAGTTCCCAGATATGGTTGCCCTTGTAAAATTACAACTGATAATGCCCCAGCTTTTAGCAAAACAGAGATGTCGACCTTCTGTTCTGACCATGGGATCACTCTTTCCCACTCTTCCAACTACTACCCCCAGGGTAATGGATTGGCTGAGTCAAGCAATAAGAACCTAATCAGGCTTCTAAAAAGGATGATTGGTGAAAACAAAAGAACCTGGGATGTTAAGCTTAAATATGCCCTGTGGCCAGACCTAACAACGGTGAAAAGAATAACAGGTAAAGCTCCTTTTGAAATAGTATATGGGCAAAATTGTAGACTTCCTATTAATCTCCAAATTCCTGTATTTGAACTTCTACAACAGTGTTCTTCAGAACAAGAAGCCATGCAAGCAAGAATTGATAAATTAGTTGAATTGGATGAGACTAGAAGAGAAGCATGGAACAAAATGGTTTTAGAACAGGAAAGAATAAAAGGAACATTTGGCCAAAGGAGTAGGAATGTGGCTTTCAGAATAGGTGATATAGTTTTGCTTTGGGATAAGAACAAGGAGAAACCAGGAAATCATGGAAAATTTGAGAAGTTGTGGATGGGGCCCTATCGTGTGAGTAGAATAGCTGGAAAAGGTTCTATATGTTTGGAAACTCTGGACAGTGATGAATTAGAGTTTCCTGTAAATGGGGTGTTGTTGAAACATTACTACCCCCTTGTTCCTCTCAAATGATTGCCTTGCCGTGCCTGTTTAAAATAGGTAACCTTCTGAATAAGCTCACTTGAGCAGTAGGATTTGTGTGCTTTTTCTTTTTCCGTGTGCTGAGTATTGCCCCTTTTCTCTTTCTGCTTTGAGTGTCTGCTTGTTTTGTTGTTGATTGAGTTGAGCCTTGCTCCTTCCTAAGCTTGTCTCATCTCCTGTAAGCATTAAAGAATGTTTAGTTTTTCTGTCTTATTTTTGGCTGCCTGTGCAAGTTGAGTTGAGTATGCCTTGCTGAAGAGTTTCCTTTTTCCTCCTGCACAGAAATAAAAAATTAATGAATGATGAATAAATGATATATGCCATGTTAGATTTAAAATTTCTTTTATGCATTTCAGATTATGCTTTAGATTAGATTTCAGTTTCAGTTTTATTTTATATTTTTCCCATACATGCTCCATGAGGTATTCTAGTGTTTGTGAGCGCAGGTACAGGTGCAAAATAAAAGCTGAAAGCAAGGATGGTGCAGTGCTGGATTGAAGATTGATACAGAGCAGATCGAGACCAAAGATTCCGATGTTCTCAACCGCTCTCTCCCTTAGAGCACTTGTCCCAGCTGGAGCCAAATGTTATCACACCATAGTAGTAGGGCTACTATTCTTGTTTAGCAGATATCTGCACATTCCAGAGCTTCCATTGTTCAGAGCTTGGCTATGATGATTGTATATTTTGAGATCACTCATGATCAGAGCAGTGTATTATTCAGACTTATGTTAGACCTTGTGTCAAGGCTGAGCCTTGAGAGTTCAGATTTGATGACTGATGTGACCCTTTATCCCATGCAGTTTCAGTTCAGTGCCTAGAGTTGTATTGCAGCAGTGTTTCAGATGATATATGATGATTATTCTTGTGATGATATTGTATGACCTATGGATGTTTTATCATTGACTGTGGATTATTATCTTGTTGCTTTAGTCGTGTTCATAGCATTGGCTTGGTATATAATTCATGATGTGGCAAACTATATAAAATGAACTTTTACTTGCACATTTAGGTTGTTTGACAAAACTCACTGGCTTACCACCTTACATAGATATGGTTTTTCTTGACTCCAGTTGTCTGCTAGCTAGGCTCCACTTTCACTTGACTCCATCCATACATGACTTTCCTTATTAGACTTTAAACCTTGACTTGTCTTACTTGACTTTATGGTACTGAGGACTTCCCTTTTTTTCTACCTCTGTGTTTGGACCGCATCCCTGTATATTTAGTGTCTCGGCTCTGAGTTGGTGACAGAACTTGCCTTTGGTAATTTGGATTGTAGGCCTAAATCATTCTGGTCAGTTGTCCCGATGTTTGGCACTGGTCCAAACTCCCCTTAGTCACTTGAGATGTTGTTGGCTAAAACTGAAAGCTCATGTACTACTTATGGAAACTTATGTAAATTCGCCCATGGAAACTAAAAAGGGCAAGAGCGATGAACTGCTAAAAATACTCCTCGAAGAGTATAAGAAAGGTCCAAAAAGCAATGGTTCTTAAAAGTTATATCTAAACAATTGCTTACCTTATATATGTAAACATGCCCTGGATACAAGCTACAATTAGTTGTGCTTATTAGCACACCTGAAATCCAAAGGGTTATGTAGGCCAAAAAGGCCATGAAATTAAATTGAATGATCTTGATGAACTTGGATCAACTTGATGCAGACATGATGCCTAAGTTGAATAAGCACTCTCTAAACAACTTACCCATTTGTGAGGCACAGCCATCCCCCGTGTTATTGTGTCCATCACAGAGTTTGTAGTTTCCCCTTTCTCCCAGTCCGAAGTATCTTTCAATTGAGTTTAGACAAGTCACCCCTTTGCCCAACCTTGTTCCTAGCCTTCATCCTTAGCGAGTAGTTAGACCATGTCCAATGGGTGAGTTTGTCATTTAAACTATTGTGCAAGTAATTACAAATAACAAAGGAATATGCTAACATGATTAATGCCACTGAATGGATGTTATACTTTAAGTTAAGCTGTGAGTATGATTAAAGGAACATGTCTTAGTCTACTAATATGATTTATCCTTGGTTGTATATGGACCTAATCAAACCTAGTTTGACTATGGTCATTTCTTGGGATCCGTGATTATGTGGGCCATGAAGGCTTATTGATGATGATGTATGGGCCCACATACTCCTATTTATGATACTATATGATGGACATGTGTTTCAGATGGTGATTGATATAGTTCAACAGGTTTTATTATTACTTCAGATCATCAAATTATGCACTGTCCATATATGGTGGACCCTACAGCTAGCCCATCAGGGCAACCCATGGTGTATGAGTACACATTCTTAGTAGATTTGGGTCTTCCGGATCCAATGAGACACTTATCTTTCAGTTTCGGGCACTTCTGACAGTGATAGATGTAGTTTTTCACTTGTTGACCAGATTTGGGGTTGATTTCCTAACCTGAGCAGCAAGGGCCATGAGAGGCCAGTTCACCTAGGGCGCTGCATGAGAAGGGGGTGGTCCAGCCACTTGTTATTACTATTTATCCCCCCTTCTGGAGATCCTGATAGGCCTAGTTTGACAGCACAGGTGCCCTAGGAGGCAATTTCAGCACTTTCACAGTTACCGAGGCAGTCCAGAGATGGGATAAAAGAGTCACTGAGGAATTCGATTTGGGCAATTGAGGCAAGGTTTTGGCACTTGGTTTTCAAAGAGGTCTTCCAGGGTCAACCCCCTATCTTCCAACCAATTTTCACCACTTGGGTTGGTCCACAGAGGCTACAGGAGGCCTTTTACTGCATGTTTGTCACAGATTTTGAGGACAGATTTGATCATTTATATTTATTTTGGACATATTTTATTATTTTATTGTGCCATGGGGATGAGCTAGTAAGAATTGATGCCTCCTAGCCCCACCATGAGCTCCATGTGTCAAGTCATATGAGGTGGGCTTTTGTACTTTTACCCCTCTAGTGGATGACATCACCCTCCATGAGTACCTTTAAGCTATGATGTCATCATTATTTGAGTGATCCATGTGTTATATTGTTATGTTTTCATCTTAGCCATTGATCATGTATTGAGATATTTTAATCTCAACCACTCATTTTGTTGTAAAGTGGTTTTGAGATCTAGGGTTTTGGTCTTTATTATCATATATAAGGAGGAGACCCCCTATTGTATAGCTCACCTTTGGACTCTGGAAAACTTGGAATGAAAAGAATATTTTGGAGATCTACTTCTTGGCTTTGATTGGGTTGCTCTTGCATGTGTTCTTGGATATCTTGCTTCTAGACATTGTTTGCTTTTCAGGTGAAATCGACTTCAAGAGAGGGAGGCCGAATTGCTCAAGCTAGCTCATCGATTTTGCTTTGTGGGAAGATTGTAGGGGTTGCTCACATTCCCCATGGGCAAATCGACTTCATAGAGAGGGAGTTTTTCAATTGTGCTTTGTCCATTGATTACTTTCTTGATATGACATGCTTAGATCTTATGGATTTGTAGATCAAATCTAACTTGATGTAGTTTGATTTTGCAGGTTTTCATGAGACATATTTCCTCCTAGGGTTTGAATGCTATTGGTTGAAGACACTTGGATCAAGCTTGGAATTGTAACTAGGGCAAGAATTCTCCATATGCTAAGAGGCTGCAAGCTTTTGAGGTGAGATCTACAAGGTACGTATTGATTTCGCTTGCTATCCATCCCATTGGTCAAAATTTCATTAAAATCAAAACCCTCATTTTTTGTTTTTCTTAGATCTACTTGGATCTAGCCTTGCTATTGAAAAGATATTGAAAACCCACCTCTATAGTATCCACGGCAATTCGGATCTATAGTTTGGTGGTGATTGGGTTCCATTTGACACACTTTTCAAGGCACTTAGCCCTCCTTGAGCAAAATCGCACCACTTCGGAGAAGCTAATTTGGTTGGTTCCAAGACATGGGTAGGTGAGATCCCACTTGATTCATACTCTCCTCACTTGATAACCTACCCCTAGTGTGGCACTTCTTTGATTTCTGCCTTGTGGGCCCCATTCCTTATTTTGAGGGTTGTGCCCCACTTGGGTCAATTTGGTGATACATTTTCAGTCTCAGATCTATGGAGATCTAGCCACTGGATCCCCTTGATTTTCAAGATCCACATTGATCATTGCCTAAACTACTTGGATCTATAATTTGGTGGCCATTGGACTTGTTTTGACACACCTTTCCATGCTTTAAACCCTCCTTGGGCAAAGTCGCACTCCTTGGTTGTTTGAGTTTGTCCACTTCTAGGATGTGGGTGATTGTGATCCCGCTTGATTTGGAAAAAGCATACCTTGAAACCTACATTTAGTATCTCACTTAGTGAAGTTCTGCCTTGGGGATAGCATTCCTTGTTTTGGGGAAACTTGTCCACTTGGGTCACTTAGTGAAATATTAGATCTAGTAAGATCCACCCATCACACCTCAAATAGACCACTTGATTTGTATCCTAGGTGTCCCAATCTACAATTTGACATATCTTTTGACTCCATTAACCCATCCATCAAGGCACTAGTCCACCTAGGGAAATTCGCACTCCTTGGGATGTGTGTCAACTACTAGATCCCATATGTGGGTATCCTTATTTTCACCTTAGATCTATAGATCTACTCTTCACATACCCCGTAGTATCATTTGCACCCCTAACTTCACCTTGTGGGTCCCATTTGAGCCATTTCCATATCCCAAGGAAGTGGGTGCCACATGTGTATTTCATGGTACTAGATCTTGTCCTTTAATCTCATTATGTGGCCTAAATCAGTCATTGGTTGAAACATAAATCACTCCTTAAGTCTCCTTCAACCATACCTTAACTTATAGGTCCACCTAACCTTGCATTGGTTTCCGTAACTTGTGTTTTACTTATCCCTAGGAACCTTTGTTTGGGTCCAATCATCTATTATTGGTTATAGGGTGTCCCTCTAGGTCTTGATTCATCTTGATCTAAAGTGAAGAGTGCCTCAGTTGACGTGACTCCCAGCTTGCATTGGGAACCGTGGCATCTCTTGGGTCACCTCTTTAGTTGTCTATCTCCTCTACCATCTCGAATGGGATACCATTAGGGACAACTACAAGTTGTGTGATAACAGGAGTATCATTATTGTATCTTTGTGACATAGTTGATGCTTTCTATTACATTTTTCCATCATTTTCATAATCATCTTACTTGGCTTGTTTCACTTGATCTTGTCTTGTAGGAAGAGGACGATTTGGCAATCTTGGAGGAGGACGTTTTGGCTTGGAGCTCTTGGATCTCACTCTTGAATATACACATAGGAGAATGCTATCAATTTGCAAGGTGGCCATAAGCAATTGAGGTAAGTTCTACAAGGTATGTGCCTAGATCCATCCATTCTTCTTCATTGGTCACAAACCCTTAAAAGTTAAAACCCTCACTTTTGTTTTTCTTAGATCTACTTGGATCTAGCCTAGCTTTTGAAAAGATATTGAAAACCCACCTCTATAGTATCCACGGCAATTTGGATCTATAGTTTGGTGGTGATTGGGTTCTATTTGACACATTTTTCAAGGCAAAATAGTCCTCTTGAGGCAATTCGCATCCCTTGGAAGAGGCTAATTGGGTTAGATCCAACACATGGGTAGGTGAGATCCCACTTGATTCACACTCTCCTCACTTTATAACCTACCTGTTATCACATATATAGTAGTCGGGCTACCATACATTTTTTGTCAGATTCCAGTACACTATTCAGCCAGTTCCCTTACATTGAGATGCTGAGATGAGCATCTATATTGGATCACTATCAGATTTTGGACAACAGTATATATATTCCCCATGCCATGACTGAGTCTCAGGACACTCAGAGAGATGACCGATGTAGCCATTATACCATTTGTACAGAGCAGTCAGTAGTGCCCAGAGTTACAGTGGCAGTTTCAGAGGACAAATGATGGTTCAGATGATGAGCATTCAGGTATATGACTCAGCAGGTATATCATAGTGTTGTGGTTATATTGCTTTTATATTTATTCTTATAGCATGTCTTAGCACCTAGTGTCATGATCTGGCAATCATATAGATATGTGGACCTGGTTGATCTTATTATATATATTATATTGTCCCTACTCAGACTTAGAAGTTCACTATTTATACTCATTGGTTTTACCCTCCTTAGGGAGAATAGAGGTGATCATTCCACCATACCTTGGCTTGCTAGTGTTGGCTCCATTATTCATTGTCTTCATCCATCCATTGCCTACCTTTTAGTTTATCACCCTGACTTACTACTTGACTAGTGACATGGAGGATCTTTTCCCCACTGTAGCCTCTGTATTGGATGAGCTTCCCTGTTTATTGTGTCTTGGCTCTGAGTTGGTGACAAAACTTACCTATGGTGAGTTGGAGTTCCTTGTGAATTCCCCCTAGTCACTAAAGTTGTGTTGGCTAAACCTGAAACTTTTAGTGCTACCATGAATACAAAATCTGGAAAAAATGAAATGTTATATCTTGTATGAAAAGCTCGTTCATGTAATGTGTTTTTCAACACACATGAATGAAAGGCATGCCAAATGAAAATGGCCATGAAAATAAAATGTTATATCTTTTGGAAATGTAAATACCTAGGTAAACAAGCTGTCTATGACACACCTAGAAGTGCTCAGGTAAACAAGTGCCTTAAAAACACACCTGCAGCAAAAAGCCTAAATTAATGTAAATCTATGCAATGTGTTTATAAACACACATAGATCAAAGGCTATGGAAACTTCAGGCCCAAAAAGCAATGGAACTTAAATGCTATATCTAAATAATTGCTGGCCTCATTTGTATTATGGATTGTGCGCATCTGTTAAAGGCGAATAAACCCTCTTTGAACAACTCATCCATTTGTGAGACACCGCCATTCCTTGTGTTGTTGCTCATTCAATATATACTATGGTGTGTATTCCCTTTCCCTGTTCCAAAGTGTCACAATGTTAAGTCAGTCAAGTCATCCCTTAGCGTAGCCATGTTATTTTAGCCTTCACCCTTCACTAGCAAATTGATCACAGCTATGAAGTGAGTATGGTCTTGAAAGTCTAGTCTGAATCTTAATAATAATTAATGACATTATATATTTGGATTTAGATCGCCAGTAATGATTACTTTGTGTTATAATTGCTATTTGAATAAGTTGTAGAGCATGCATTAACCTTTGACACTTTGTAGCAGCTTCTGATGATAGTCTGAGTTATATTTGGTCATGTTGACTTGGTCAAACCTAGTTTGACCAAGGTCAACCACAGGACATGAGATGGTTGGACCTTGTGATGATATGGATAGATGATATATGGTCTATGTACATGTACATGATGATTTTATGTATCAGATACAGGTTTATGATGATGACTCATGGTTTACAGCATTATTTGATCATTTACAGATTATTATTATTTCACCTGTTCTGGTATATTGGATATATTTTATGATCATGCAGAGACTCATATGGTGTATGAGTACACATCTTGGATGGATTTGGACCTTCTGAGTCCAATGAGACGGTCTGTTTTCAGTTCCGGGCACTTACAGTGATGATTGAGCCTCAGTAGGCTAACCCAGTGCAGTTTTGGTTTGTCGGAGACCCTGTCAGAGCAGAGAGGATTTTTATTTGGTTGACCTAGGGCGCTGTGCTTGGAGGGGGTGGTCCAACCACATGTTTTTACCATATTACCCCCCCTCCCGGACACACTGGTGCCCTCACCTTGACAGCGCAGGCACTCCAGGAGGCAATTTGGGGTAGTTTCACGCTTCCCGAGGCATTTCAGGATTGGTAGAAATGGCTATTGAGGAATTCGATTTGGGCTACTGAGGCAATGTTTTGGCATGGGATGATCGGTGATGATGGATTGATGTCTTCCACACCTCTTCCAGCAGTTTCAGCTTCATCAGGACCCGCATCCATCACTTATGGCACTTTCTGATGATTTCTGAGGCCTTTTAAAGGCCCACGATTTGTCCATAGAGGCACGATTTGGCATATTGATGACTATTTTATTATTATTGTGCTATGGGGATTGACCAAGGGTGGCAAAAATTACCCCTTGGACCCACCATAAGCTTCTTATTATATTTTTTCATCATGATATGGTGGGATTCCCCTCTCCTAGGGCGATTTTGTCCACTTATGTTAAATTTTATTAGTGATCCATGTATTTTATTGTTGAACTCATCTCAACCATTGATTAGACATTTGTATCTTTTAATCTTAGCCACTCATTCAAAAAGTGGTTAGGATTTTGATGCCTCTCCTTCCTATTTAAAGGAGAGAGTTTCTCATTGTAAAGGGGTCTTTGGCTCTTGGATTCTTGATATAGAAAAATTCTCTTGTGGAAATTCTTGTGGTCTCCTTTGCATCTGGTGTTCTTAGATGGTGATTGGATAGTCTATTGCATCCTAGCATTCGTGGTAATTTTGGTAAGATCTATCTTTTTACATTTTCTCAGATCTACTAAGATCTAGTGGGTTGTTGAGTGTAATATTGAAAACCCACCTCTATAGTATCCACGGCATCCCAGATCTATAGTTTGGTGAGGATTGGCCTCCATTTGACCCCCTTCACAAGCCAACTTAGCTTCCCCAAGTGAGGTCGCACTTCTTGGTGAGGGTGAGTTGACCTAGATCTAGTACATGGGTAGTTGAGATTTTGCTTGATTCGTAATCTACACATCCTAAAACCTACCCCTAGACTCTTACTTTGGCAATTTCCACCTTGTGGGCCCTATTCCACATTTTAAGGGATTTAACCCCCATTTTGGACCACTTGGAATCTTCAAACTCAGATCTAGTAAGATCTAGCAATTGGATTGCCTTGAAATTGTAGATCCACACTCTCATTTGACTAACCTACTTGGATCTAAAGTTTGGATGCCATTGGACTTGTCTTGATCCATTTATCCCACATTTTACCCTCCTTGGGCAAAGTCGCACTTCCTTGGGAGACTGAGTTGGTCCACTTCTAGGACGTGGGTACATGAGATTTTGGTGGATTTGGAACGAGCATAATTCAAAACCTAGGTCTAGTTGGTCACTTCATCAAATCTTGCCTTGGGGATAGCATTCCTTGTTTTAAGGGATTGTGGTCCACTTAGGTCAAACCATGAATCTCTAGATCTAGACCTATTCATCCATCAAACTTTTGATTGCCCACTTGTCTCATGCAATAGGAGTCATCAACCACAAGCTAATTTCATTTGACTCCATTATCCCAATTCCCAAGGCATTGATCTCTCTCCAAGTCAATTCGACTTTCCTAGATTGTTGGATTAACTTGTGGATTGATCCTTGTTTGTTGGACTAAACCCTTTGATGTCATCATACTTCATGATCAAGCTTGTCACTTGTACTAGTTAGCCCCAATTCAACCCCTAAACTACCCTGCATTGGACACGGTTCCCAAGGCAGTGGATTTTCTCACATTGACTAGTACTATAATCCTGGATCTTATTTTCAAATGTTATAAGTCACTCTCACATCAACAATGAACCAAAGCTATACTCATTGAACCCCTCACTTGTCTTGTGACTTCATCCTTAGGTCTAGGATAAACCATACACCTTACTTCACTTAGAATTAACTTGATTGGGTGTTTTGGTTTGATCTCTCCTGTCGGGAGTAGATCGGGTCTCCCCCTTTGTTGTCTGGGCTAGATAACATAAAGCGAAGGTTGCCTCGATTGGCGTGACAACCATCTATTGGAGGTCGAGGTGATCGTGGTTGCACCTTTTGAAGTTGCCCTTCCCTATTGCCATCCATTTATGGATACATCCACAGGGGTAACTACAGTTTAGGTGATAACACTACCCCTAATGCTTCACCTTGTTGATTTTTGCCTTGTGGACCCCATTCCTCATTTTGAGGGTTGTGCCCCACTTGGGTAAATTTGGTGATGCATTTTCAATCTCAGATATATGGAGATCTAGCCATTGGATGCCCTTGATTTTCAAGATCCACATTCATACTTGCCTAAACCACTTGGATCTAAACTTTGGTAGCCTTTGGACTTGTTTTGACACACTATTCCATGCATTTAGCCCTCCTTGGGAAAAGTCGCACTCCTTGGGTGTTTGAGTTTGCCCACTTCTAGGACATGGGTGGTTGTGATCCCGTTTGATTTGAAAAGAGCATACCTTGAAACCCCTACCTAGTATCTCACTTTGTGAAGTTCTACCTTGGGGGTATCATTCCTCATTTTGGGGATTGTTGTCCACTTGGGTTACATAGTGAAATATTAGATCTACTAAGATCTAACCATCACATCTTGAATAGCCCACTCGATTTGCATCCTAGGTGTCCCGATCTACATTTCCACACCTCTTTTGACTCCATTAGCCCATCCATCAAGGCACTAGTCCACCTAGGGCAATTCGCACTCCTTGGGAGTTGTGTCATCTCCCAGATCCCATATGTGGGTATCTCTAATTTCACCTTAGATCCATAGATCTACTCTTCACATACCCCTTAGTACCATTTGCACCCCTAACTTCACCTTGTGGGTCCCATTTGAGCCATTTCCACATCCCAAGGAAGTGGGTCCCACCTGTGTATTTCATGGTACTAGATCTTCTCATCTTATCTTATCATGTGGCTTAAATCATTCATTGGTTGAAACACTAGTCACTCCTTAAGCCTCCTTCAACCATACTTAAACTTCTAGGTCCACCTAACCTTGCATTGGTTTCCGTAACTTGTTATTTACATATCCCTAGGAACCTTTGTTTGGGTCCAATCATCTTTGATTGGTTATAGGGTCTCCCCCTAGGTCTTGAGTCATCTCGATCTAAAGTGAAGAGTGCCTCGGTTGACGTGACTCCCAGCTTGCATTGGGAACCGTGGCATCTCTTGGGTCACCTCTTTAGTTGTCCATCTCCTCTACCATCCCGGATGGGATACCTTTAGGGACAACTACAAGTTGTGTGATAACAGAACCGATTCCTAAAAATTGGGAATCAGTTCCTTAACCTGGAACCAAATCCCCCTTTTTTTTAAAAAACCAAAATTTAATGGAAAACAAAGCGGCAATAAAGCCCACCGAAGAGCCTATTGACCCCACACTTACTCAAAAATGAAGGAGAGCGAACATCAGTTGACAGTCACACATATTACCAACACAACCTCATAGTAGAGAAAGGACACTCGACTTCAGGAGCTTGGAGCACCGACTGAGAAATTGGGTGTGCAGACTTTATAAATTACTTCTAATAAATAATTTTGTTCAGAAATTGGGTGTGCAGACTTTGCCAGTTGCCACAGTTGACTTGAAAACAAGTGATTACTTCATAAAATATGCACAATTGACTCTAAAAAAATTACTCTAAATAAAAGAATAAAAGAATTGCTTCATATTTTATTACTTCATGTGCACAGTTGACTCGAAAAGAATTACTTCATCAAATAGAATAAAAGTATAAAGTCTGCACACCCAACTGTGCATATTTTATTTTATGACATATGTACATCTGTGGAAGCCTTGTAATTGGGAGAATGCGTATAGATTTAATGTGTAATACAATATAGTAGCATGTGCACAAAGCTCTTTGGTTATGCACCTGCTGGAAAAAACAAGTGAACATAACCAAACAATTCATTGTAGTTCAGTATGATTTACCCCAAAATAAATCAATCTATTAATTTAGCTGATAAGGCATGCACATATTTATGAAATTGGTAATCTTCTACAGGGTAGTATACACAACAATTTACTATAGATATGTAGAGAAATGTCGTCCTTTCCAAAACTGTTCTTTGTGGAAAGACAGAGAGCTACACAATGTTATACAAATAGTAAATATAATTTCGATGTTGTAGAGGATCAAACTATAATAGGATGGATGAGATGTGATAGATAAACCAAAATGTGCTTCAACATTAACTTTTACTAAATATTAATTCTATAAATCATTAAATATTTATTTATTTTGCTAAATAACTAAATTAGTTATATGAATCATTGAGTCGTTTTCTTTTGAGATTTTAGTTTTTTTGCTTTTATTAGTTTTATTTTATATTTTATTATTTTCATTATAAATTAAAACTTAAAAAGATATAAATATAAAATATATATTTAAAAAAAAATAGGGTTAGGGTTCTGATTCCCCGATTCCTATTTTCAGGATGAGTGCCGAATCCGTACCGGAATCTTTAGCCGATTCCGACCACACCCACGATTCTTGTAACCTTGCCTGTGTGTTTATTATCCGACATATGCGTAAGTGTATATTGCCCTTTTCCCTTATCCAAAGTATCACAGTGTTGAGTCAGTCAAGTCATCCCCTTTGTCCTAGCCTTGCATTTTTCACCCTCACCCTTTGCTAGCAAAATGTTCATGTCTACAGAATGAGTATATCCTTGAGGTTCTGTTTTGAGTAAGTAATTATTTAAACTTGTTCTTGATATAAATATTTATTAAATGCCACTGAAATGATGCTTAATACTTTAAGTCTTGCTACTAAAATTGATTAAAAGAGCATGCCTTAACCATTTCACTTGCAGCAGGAGGTTTTTCTACCCTAGGTCATATTTTGATTAGTTTTGACCTGGTCAAACCTAGATTGACCAAGTCAACCATGGGATCCTAGATGAGTTGGATCAACGATGCTCTATGATGATGATTTATGGTCTTTTGATACACCTATGATGGATCCATACAGTGGGCACAGGTTTCAGATGATGGTTGATATACTTTTATTGGTTATTATTATGATCAGACCATTTATTTTTATGTTGTTCGGGTATAGCTGAGGCTACAGATGATCATGCAGGTTGCCACAGGGTGTATCGGTACTCATCTCTAGTAGATTTGGACCTTCTGAGTCCATTGAGACACTCAGTTAGCAGTTACAGGAACTCCCAGACTCCAAGGATGATACAATCAAATTTCCACTTTTCTCCACCTTTGCCATGCAAAAATGGCATGTCCAGCAGTTGATTTGATCTAGCACATTCTCCTAGGGCGCTACAGAGGAGATGGGGGGTCCAGCCACTTTGGCACGTTATTGTACTTGGTTGAGTCATCTTTTGTTATTGTGCCATGGGGACACACTAGGGAGGAATTATATCACCCCCTAGACCCACCACGAGCTTCATGTTATATTTTCCTAGTCACTTTATGTGGACATCCTCCCTAGGGCGATTTGACTAGTGTATTTCTTATGTTTTGGAGTTGATCCATGTACTTTATTGTTGAGTTCATCTCAACCATTGATTAGAACATTGTATCTTTTAATCTTAGCCACTCATCAAAAAGGTGGTTAGGGTTTTGGTCTCTCCCATAGCTATTTAAGGGAGAGACCCTCTCATTGTAAAGGGACTTTTGGCTCTTGGCTTCTAGAATAAAATATATTCTTGCAAATACTTGTGCTCTGGTTTTGTTTGTTAGTGGTGTTGATTGAAACTATTCTTCCTTTGCACTGATGGTTTTGGTGATTATTTTGTACATCTATTTCTCCACGTCTATCTACAGGTGAAGAAGTCGAATTGGGAGGAAGGCGCACTGGCTAGGGAGACTCTCCTTGCCTCTTTCTTTTCTCTTCGTCGGTTTCAGGGAGTATCATTGTCCTTGTGCCTCTTACTCTTTGTTATCATGTTCGTCATTTGTATTTACTTCTATTCTTAATTAAACTGATTGATTTTGTTGTCCTTGGTTTGACAGGAAGAGGAAGGCGCATTTGTGGAGGTGGGCATATTCGTGTGGGCAAGATAAAGCACCAAACTTTCATTTGATCTTTGCGGGAACAATCCTCAACATCCTAGCAATCATCTCCATGACTCAGGTACGCTTGCAAGGTATGTAAATTATTCTTCTATCCTACAGTCTACCCATCTGTCATTTACATTCAAACCCTAAGCATAAATCCTTTGGAAAATTCTCTGGCTCAAACGACTTGGTTTACCGCAAAACCATTTATGGGTTTTTAGGCTCTTGCATATCCCTAGGTGGGTTCTTCTAGATGTCATAGTCGGAGGACTCCATCCGGCCCAAATCCCAAGGCACTTGTCTTCTAACCCTTGCGCATTCCATGTTTGACTGATTTCTCTTGTTGTTTGTCCCCTGTTTGCGAGCTTGTGTACTTTAACACTGTCATATCCTTCCATCAAGCTGTGCTAGAAAGCCTAAACCTTCAGATCTACTCTTTGGGGCACTTTCCCCTTTTTTTAAGGGTCACGTTTCCCAAGGCAGTTGATTTTGATCATTTTTACTAGCACTTGAATCCTAGAATCATACCTAATTGTCAAGTCACTGTGTCTAATCAATCATCATCAATCCCAATCTTTCTTAAGCCTCCACAGTGATCTTGTTTCCTTAAATCTAGGGTTCCATACCTGTCACCTTACGTACCTTATCCATATAGCTTGATCTGGTGATTGGGTTAGATCTCTCCTGTCGGGAGTAGATTAGGGTCTCCCCCTTTACTATCTGTGGCTTTGATAGTATAAAGTGAAGGGTGCCTCGATTGGCGTGACAACCAATCCTTTTGGGAATCGAGGCTCTCGTGGTTCACCTCTTTGGTTGCCTATCCCCTCTACCATCCTGTATAGGATCCATCTTTAGGGGCAACTACAAGTAGTGTGATAACAGGTTCCAAACCAATACTTTGATGTTCCAAGAAGCAGCAGGTTATGGGTCTCTCCTCCACAGAAATCGAATGTGTAGTGTCATTCTTGTTGGGAAGCACCTTACAGGTATGCAGATGATTCTCGAACAATTGGGCCTTCCTCAAAAAGACCCCACGACTCTGTTTTGTGACAATAAGAGAACCATTAAACTTGTTCATCAAAAGACTAAGCACATTGAAATCTGGATACACTGAGTTCCACAACTCCATTCTCAAGGACAACTTGTGCCAATCTTGGTACCTTTGGCGAACTAGCATGCTGACATCTTCACATAACCTCTGTGAGAGGCCACCTTCACCACCTTGCAGAACCATATTGGTGTAGGAGATTTGCCATAAGGGGTGATGTTATGTAATGTCTTCTCTCCATGACCCATGTTCAGCTTCAGGGGGGCAGGAGATCACAACCAACCTTATATTGTATCATCATTACATTTGTAGGTTTGGCTAAGGCCGCCCTTGTGCACAGACGCTCAAAACCCTATTAGGGAAAGTGCCCACTCTTGAGTTGTGTATAAACGCCCAGCTCTCATTTGTATTTTATCATTCAATTATTCATTCATTCTTCTAATAAAATGAATTGCCTACAAACACCTATCAAGTAGTGTGCTCTCTCTTGTCCTTGTTTTTCTTTCTCTCTAGCACACTTGTTCTTGGGTTGTTCTCTCTCTAGGGTTGCTCTCTTTGAGTGTATATCTCTTCAAGTGTTGTACTTCCCTATTGCTGGTTTATTTTTCTCTTTATCACAAAATTTAGGGTTTGTGTCAGTTCCATTTGATTCCCTTGTGAGTCTCAACACTGTTAAGCTGGTAGGGATTAGTTCTCTGAGGAAGATGCAGACACACCTTTAGAGAGGAGACAGTTAACTTCTGTTTTAAGAAATATCTATGTCTAGAGCTGAATTAGCTACTACACCATTTTCAGCTAGGATAAGAGTGTCTAAGAAAGATTTAGTCTCTAGAAATTGGTGCTATGATGATCAAGTTGACACTACTTGTTTAGTTAGGAAGAGGGTGTCACCTTACCATTTAGCCACCCCATGATTTTTCTGATGTAAGTTACTGTTTTCTGTGTAATATAAGAGGCATACTCATTCAAAAAAATTGCCAGTACACAAATTTTGTTGTCCAGAAGATTAAATACATGGAGATTCTAGAAAATGTCCCATACCTGAACTGATTGAAGAAGATGAACAACAGAAGGAAACACCTGGCGCCTGCAAACTCAAGTGATAATCACCAGATAATGAAATTAACATTCCTTAAATTCATTTTTATTTCAGTGCATTTTTATGTAAAACAAGAATTAGAACCACAAGAAAAGTGGCATCTTTCATATATGACAACACAAACCACTGGATTAATGGAAAGGATATTATAAAGCATTGTCATGTATTATGCACTTTTAAAACCAAAAGGTTAGGGGGTGATGGTTTTCCACTCTGCTAGTGACATCTATCATTTTGTTCTAAAATAAAAATGCCTGATTTAGTATCAAGGAACGGGAACATGAAGTAGTATGCAGATAAAGTAACTACGGTCAGAAGCAAAACCATGCCAACAAAATGGTTTTGCTTCTGACTAATACTCGATGGTTTGATAAACTACTCTCTGTAGGGAAGGTAAGGTTTTCTTGCAATCAAGTTATACATCTGAACTTACAATATATCTGCATTAGCTTAAACCTTTTCTCTCATTGCAGCTACTTGGAATCTTATCAAATTCAAACTTGGCACTGACTCAAATCTAGGAGTCCCCGATTACCATCAAACATACACAGTACAATAGAGTTATGCTATAATATGCTCTACCAATGAAGGCCTGTGGTCAGCTCATAAGTTATAGCTTAGAGATCGAGAATAATGGAAATATTTCTTTTCATCACTGACTTCAACTAAAAGAATATGCATCTTTTCTTGAAAATTTGAAATACGGGGGAGGCTGATTTCTAAAGAAATAGCAACATGCTTTAGTTACAAAATGCTTGTTGGAAAGGTGTTTATTCTGCATTCCCATGTTAAGAATCTTGCCTGTTGGATTTTGTGCAACTTCGGAAGATATTCTTATTATATTTTTATTGTATTGATTTGTACCTCCTACAGGAGATGATCTTGATGTAATTAATCATGTAAACCCTTGAAAGAATCAATGTAAACCTTGGGGAGAAAATCAAATAAAGAAAAGAATTATTAAATGTATTTTTATGTTCCCCCAAGTCTAGTCGGCCCAATTAGGGAAAAAGCCAGTTTGGCATGTGTATAAATAGAGAGAAAGTTCACCTCATTTATTCACTCACTCAACCACACAAGTTCGCATCACTTGGAGAGGAGCTCGCATTCCCATGTTAAGAATCTTCCCTGTTGGATTTTGTGCAACTTCGGAAGATATTCTTATTATATTTTTATTCTATTGATTTGTACCTCCTAAAGAAGATGATCTTGATGTAATTAATCATGTAAACCCTTGAAAGAATCAATGTAAACCTTGGGGAGAAAATCAAATAAAGAAAAGAATTATTAAATGTATTTTTATGTTCCCCCAAGTCTAGTCGGCCCAATTAGGGGAAAAGCCAGTTTGGCATGTGTATAAATAGAGAGGAAGTTCACCCCATTTATTCACTGACTCAACCAAAAAGTTCGCATCACTTGGAGAGGAGCTCGCATCTGCAGCTAGGAGAAGTTGATTTTGGGGTTTTACTTAGAGAGACTTTCTTCTTTCTCTCTCTCATCATTGTACTCTGTTCTCAGTATTGTTAATCTCTATACGAAGGTTGTTGGGTTTTCTCCCTATTGGGTTTCCCAAGATAAATTCCCATGTTCTTTGTTTCTGTGCTTTGTCTTTCTTCTAGTGATCCTATTGATCTTATGCAATTGAATTATAATGCTATCATTGTATGAAAAACTAACATGGTATCAAAGCAGTACTAGAAGAAGCCATTGCCAGAACTAAGGTTTCATCTTGTAAGGCCTTCACTCATCAATTTGGGAGAAAAAGGGCCTTGGAAACTTCGCTCTAGGAAGGGCGCATCTTTTGGTGAAGGCAGAATCCAATTCTGAGAATTTTCATTTTTTGACCTAATTCTACAGTTGCAGCAGAAATTAGGGTTTCATGTTTTGACCTACTCCCTCCGCAGATTTGGTTTGACCCCACATTTCCTCAACTCGTCTTGCTAGGGCGCATCTTCCTGTGGAGTCAGTTTTTCAAGAATCCAACTTTCAATTTTGACCTAGCTCCTGTTAGGGTTTCTGCTTCAGATCTGCAGTCGGGATGATTGGAATGAAGGTTGAAGATCGTCTGGAAGGGGCTTCCAACTTCATCTCTTGGAAGTCTAGGGTTCTTCTCTTACTAGAAGAAAATGATCTCTTGTAGTTTGTCAATGAGAAGGTCCCAGATCCAGAAGCCGAAAAAGACCTGTTATCACATATATAGTAGCCGGGCTACCATACATTATTTTTCTGATTCCAGTACACTATTCAGCCAGTTCCCTTACATTGAGATGCTGAGATGAGCATCTATATTGGATCACTATCAGATTTTGGACAGCAGTACATATATTCCCCATGCCATGACTGAGTCTCAGGACACTCAGAGAGATGACCGATGTAGCCATTATACCATTTGTACAGAGCAGTCAGTAGTGCCCAAAGTTACAGTAGCAGTTTCAGAGGACAGATGATGGTTCAGATGATGAGCATTCAGGTATATGACTCAACAGGTATATCATAGTGTTATGGTTATATTGCTTTTATATTTATTCTTATAGCATGTCTTAGCACCTAGTGTCATGATCTGGCGATCATATAGATATGTGGACCTGGTTGATCTTATCATATATATTATATTGTCCCTACTCAGACTTAGAAGTTCACTATTCATACTCATTGGTTTTACCCTCCTTAGGGAGAATATAGGTGATCATTCCACCATACCTTGGCTTGCTAGTGTTGGCTCCATTATTCATTGTCTTCATCCATCCATTACCTACCTTTTAGTTTATCACCCTGACTTACTACTTGACTAGTGGCATGGAGGACTTTTCCCCACTGTAGCCTCTGTATTGGATGAGATTCCCTGTTTATTGTGTCTCGGCTCTGAGTTGGTGACAAAACTTACCTATGGTGAGTTGGAGTTCCTTGTGAATTCCCCCTAGTCACTAAAGTTGTGTTGGCTAAACCTGAAACTTTTAGTGCTGCCATGAATACAAAATCTGGAAAAATGAAATGCTATATCTTGTATGAAAAGCCCATTCATGCAATGTGTTTCTAAACACACATGAATGAAAGGCATGCCAAATGAAAATGGCCATGAAAATAAAATGTTATATCTTTTGGAAATGTAAATACCTAGGTAAACAAGCTGTCTGTGACACACCTAGAAGTGCTCAGGTAAACAAGTGCCTTAAAAACACACCTGCAACAGAAAGCCTAAAATAAATGTAGATCTATGCAATGTGTTTATAAACACACATAGATCAAAGGCTATGGAAACTTTAGGCCCAAAAAGCAATGGAACTTAAATGCTTATCTAAATTATTGCTGGCCTCATTTGTATTATGGATTGTGCGCATCTGTTAAAGGTGAATAAACCCTCTTTGAACAACTCATCCATTTGTGAGACACCGCCATTCCCTGTTTTGTTGCTCATTCAGTATATACTATGTGTGTATTCCCTTTCCCTTTGCCAAAGTGTCACAAAGTTAAGTCAGTCAAGTCATCCCTTAGCCTAGCCAGTTATTTTAGCCTTCACCCTTCACTAGCAAATTGATCACAGCTATGAAGTGAGTATGATCTTGAAAGTCTAGTCTGAGTAATAATAATAATTAATGACATTATATATTTGGATTTAGATCGCTAATAATGATTACTTTGTGTTATAATTGTTATTTGAATAAGTTGTAGAGCATGCATTAACCTTTGACACTTTGCAGCAGCTTCTGATGATGGTCTGAGTTATATTTGGTTATGTTGACTTGGTCAAACCTAGTTTGACCAAGGTCAACCATAGGACATGAGATGGTTGGACCTTGTGATGATATGGATAGATGATATATGGTCTATGTACATGTACATGATGATTCTATGCAGCAGATACAGGGTTATGATGATGATTCATGGTTTACAGCATTATTTGATCATTTACAGGTTATTATTATTTCACCTGTTCCGGTATATTGGATATATTTTATGATCATGCAGAGACTCATATGGTGTATGAGTACACATCTTGGATGGATTTGGACCTTCTGAGTCCAATGAGACAGTCTGTTTTCAGTTCCGGGCATTTACAGTGATGATTGAGCCTCAGTAGGCTAACCCAGTGTAGTTTTGGTCTGTCGGAGACCCTGTCAGAGCAGAGAGGATTTTTATCTGGTTGACCTAGGGCACTGTGCTTGGAGGGGGTGGTCCAACCACTTGTTTTTACCATATTACCCCCCTCCCGGACACACGGGTGCCCTCACCTTGACAGCGCAAGCACTCCAGGAGGCAGTTTGGGGCAGTTTCACGCTTCCCGAGGCATTTCAGGATTGGTAGAAATGGCTATTGAGGAATTCGATTTGGGCTACTGAGGCAATGTCTTGGCATGGGATGATCAGTGATGATGGATTGATGTCTTCCACACCTCCAGCAGTTTCAGCTTCGTCGGGACCCGCATCCATCACTTATGGCACTTTTTGATGATTTCTGAGGCTTTTTGAGGCCTACGATTTGTCCATAGAGGCACGATTTGGTATATTGATGATTATTTTATTATTATTGTGCTATGGGGATTGACCAAGTGTAGCTAAAATTACCCCTTGGACCCACCATAAGCTTCTTATTATATTTTGTCATCATGATATGGTGGGATTCCCCTCTCCTAGGGCGATTTTGTCCACTTATGTTATATTTTATTAGTGATCCATGTATTTTATTGTTGAGCTCATCTCAACCATTGATTAGACATTTGTATCTTTTGATCTTAGCCACTCATTCAAAAAGTGGTTAGGATTTTGATGCCTCCCCTTCCTATTTAAAGGAGAGAGCTTCTCATTGTAAGGGGTCTTTGGCTCTTGGATTATTGGTATAGAAAAACTTTCTTGTGGAAATTCTTGTGGTCTCCTTTGCATCTGGTGTTCTTAGATGGTGATTGGAAAGTCTATTGCAACCTAGCATTTGGAATTTGTGGTGAGATCTATCTATTTTGGAAATCATTGTCTTGTCTACAGGAGGGCGACTTCAACAAGGGCGATTTTGCAAGGCTTCTTCAAATCGACTTTCTTGGCATTTGCTTGTATCAGGGGGTTATCATTAGTATCATTATGATCCATGCTATCTTTCTGTTACTTCTCTTGTGACATTAGTCTTATCTCTTGATTACATCAAATCTGATATTGTTGACGTTTGTTGTGCAGGAGAGAGGGCACATTGGCTTCTTGGACTAAATCGATTGCATAGAAAACTACCTCAAAGCTTCTCAAATTGATCGGGTTTGCATAGATCATCATCATCAAGGCATCTACAAGGTTACCCAGGTAAGATCCACAGGTTTGTTTTTATCTTGATCCAATCCATTGACATAGCTCATAAATTGATAAAACCCTTATTTCTCCAAACCCTCATTGTTACATTTTCTCAGTTCTACTAAGATCTAGTGGGTTGCTGGGTATAATATTGAAAACCCACCTCTATAGTATCCACGGCATCCCGGATCTATAGTTTGGTGAGGATTGGCCTCCATTTGACCCCCTTCCCAGGCCAACTTAGCCTCTCCAAGTGAGGTCGCACTCCTTGGGTAGGTGAGTTACCCTAGATCTAGTTGATGGGTAGTTGAGATCCCGCTTGTTTCATGATCTACACATCCAATAACCTACCCCCAGATTGTCACTTTTCTGATTTCTACTTTGTGGGCCCTATTCCACATTTTAAGGGATTTAATCCCCATTTTGGACCACTTGGTATCTTTAAACTCAGATCTAGTAAGATGTAGCCATCGGATTGCCTTTAAATTGTAGATCCATACTCTCACTTGCTTAAACTACTTGGATCTAAAGTTTGGATGCCATTGGACTTGTCTTGAATCATTTATCCCACATTTTAGCCTCCTTGGGTAAAGTCGCACCACCTTGGAGAAGTGAGTTGGGCCACTTCTAGGACATGGGTACATGAGATTCTTGTGGATTTGGAACGGGCATAATTCAAAACCTAAGTCTAGTAGGTCACCTTGTCAAATCTTGCCTTGGGGATAGCATTCCTTGTTTTAAGGGATTGTGGTCCACTTAGGTCAAACATTTAAATCTCTAGACCCATTCATCCATCAAGACTTTAATTTCCCACTTGTCTCATGCAATAGGAGTCCTTAACCACAAGTTAACCTTACTTTGACTCCATTATCCCAACTCCCAAGGCACTGGTTTCTCTCCAAGTCAATTCGACTCTCCTAGATTGTTGGATTAACTTGTGGTTTGACCTTTGTGTGGTGAACTAAACCCTTTGATGTCATCATGTATCATGATCAAGCTTGTCACTTGTACTAGTTAGCCCCAATTCAACCCCTAAACTACCCTGCATTGGACACGGTTCCCAAGGCAGTGGATTCTCTCACATTGAACTAGTACTTTAATCCTGGATCATATTTCACAAATCATAAGTCACTCTCACATCAATAATAAACTAAAGTTATACTCATTGAACCCCTCACTTGTCTTGTGACTTCATCCTAAAGTCTAGGATAAACCATACACCTTACTTCACTTAGAATTAACTTGATTTGGTGTCTTGGTTTTGATCTCTCCTGTCGGAAGTAGATCGGGTCTCCCCCTTTGTTGTCTGGGCTAGATAACATAAAGTGAAGGTTGCCTCGACTGGCGTGACAACCATCTATTGGAGGTCGAGGTGATCGTAGTTGCACCTTTTGAGTTTCCCTTCCCTATTGCCATCCATGAGTGGATACATCCATAGGGGTAACTACAGTTTAGGTGATAACAAGACCAACATCACAATAAGCAAAGGAATGAAGATCATTCAGAATTCTTCTTCATATCAGCATTATCAGATACTGTTCCCACCACTAGTGACACATGACTCATAGATAGTGGTGCTTCTAGACATATGACAGGTTATAAAGAAAATCTTCCAGAATTAGTTGAGAAAGAATCTCATCTCCGTGTTGTACTTGGAGATGCTGCTAACTACATTGTGAATGGATCTGGGGCAACCTCCCTTCAGCTAGAGTCTAGTGATACACTACACTTGAGTGATGTGCTTTATGTACCTGGTATGAAAAGAAATCTTGTCTCCATCTCAGCCTTGGAGGACAAGGGATATAAAGTTGCATTTTCATATGGGAAAGTGCTTGCTTGGCGCAAGAACTCAATCATTGATACAACAAAGGTAAATGGTATAAGAGAGGAGAGCTTGTACCGGTTGAGCACTCCACCAGCTCAAGCCCTAGTTCATGACTCTACAAGCATGGGTAAGCTATGGCACAGAAGACTAGCTCATCTGAATTATAGAGCTCTCCTAACATTGAACAATATAGTGACAGGTTTACCAGTGCTTCAGGTACACCATGATGGAACATGTAGAGGATGTGCACTTGGCAAGAATGCCAAGAGATCTTTCCCAGATAGTGAAAGCAGATCTAAAGGAATTTTGGATCTAGTGCACTCTGACTCTTGCGGGCCCATGATTGTTGCTTCTCTGGGCGGTTATAATTATTATGTGACATTTATTGATGACTACTCATGAAAGACTTGGATATACTTTCTCAAGACCAAGGAATCCAAGGAAGTGCTCAGCAAATTCAAAGATTTCAAAGCACAAGTTGAGAATCTGACAGGGAAGAGGATCAAGATCTTGAGATCTGATAATGGTGGAGACTATACCTCTACTAATTTCAATAATTTCTGCAAGGAAGCAGGAATTAAGAGGGAGCTCACAGTTCCCTACAACCCACAACAAAATAGGGTTGTGGAAAGAAAGAATAGATCAATTGTGGAGGCAACCAAAGCAATGATACAAGACCAGAGTCTATCGATGTTCTTATGGGCAGAAACATCCAGAACAGTTGTATATGTACAAAACAAATACCCACATAAGAGTGAAACCAGAAGTGCGCCACCTCCGGATCTTTGGCTGTCCAGTCTACATACATGTGCCCAAGGAGAAGAGGACTAAGTTAGAACCTTTAGGTAAGAAGGGAACTTTTGTGGGATACAGTGAATCTTCAAAGGCCTACAGGAATTATATCCCAGGATCCAGACAGATCGAAGTCAGCAGGGATGTGTCCTTTGAAGAAGAGATGGCTTTCAAGAAAGGCAAAGAATCAGACATGGAGATTGATGATGAGGAGATGCTAGACCCAAAGGAGATGAGATCATCTTCCCCTCCAGTTCAGAGGGAGCTAGCAAAGAAGGATGAACCCATCGATCCCACTGATCTAGTTGAGCTAGTTGATGTTCCCAGAGATACTGCAGTAGGTCAAAAGAGGCCTAGATGGGCACTGTTACCAACTGAGTTGAACATCAGTTGGACTTCCAGAGAGCTGCCAAAGTTTGCACAAACACTTGTGCATTTCAGGGTTCAGAAGTTCAAAATCAGGCCTTTTCAGGACCCCCTTTTTAATTTTTAATGCATGTCCATGGCCCACGGGGTTTGTAATAAAGTGTTCTAGCATGGTGGTCTTTTGAGTAACTTAGCTCCCTAGGACTTGGCAACTAATGAGGGTATTCCAAGGAGTTTTTCCCTTCTAATGATAACCTACCCCTAGTGCTTCACCTTGTTGATTTTCACCTTGTGGGCCCCATTCCTCATTTTGAGGGTTGTGCCCCACTTGGGTCACTTGGTGATGCATTTTGAATCTCAGATCTACTGAGATCTAGCCATTGGATGCACTTGATCTTCAAAAACCACCTTGATTTACACCTTGAAAACCCTGATCTACAGTTTGGTGGACATCTGACTCCATTTGGCCCATTTTCCAAGGCACTGATCTTCTCCAACCCCTCACGATTTTCCTAGGTTGTCTGGTTTCTCTGTGGGTTGATCTCTGTCTGGTTGCTTGCACACTTAGATACTGTCATATCCATCTATCAAGCATAGCTAGAAATCCCTAACTGTCAGATCTCTGATTTGGGACACTTTCCCTGTTTTAAGGGTCACGTTTCCCAAGGCAGTTGATTTTGACCATTTGAAACTAGCTTTGAATCCTTGAATCATATTTAATCCTAGAATCACTGTGTGTCATCTTTCCTTCTCATATCACACTTTTCCTAAGCCTCCACAGTGGTCCTAACTCCTCAATTCTAGGGTTCCATACATGTCACCCTACATACTTCATTAGATTGATTTTATCTGGTGATTGGGTTGATCTTTCCTATCGGGAGTAGATCTGGGTCTCCCCCTTGCTATCTTGGCTTTGATAGCTAAAGCGAAGAGTGCCTTGGTTGGCGTGACAACCATCCATTTGGGAACTAGGGCTCTCTTGGTTCACCACTTTAGTTGCCTGTCCCCTCTACCATCCACCTTGGATCCATCTGTAGGGGCAACTACAAGATCGGTGATAACAAGCCCTCTTTTTAATTTTTAATGCATGTCCATGCCCCACGGGGTTTGTAATAAAGTGTACTAGCATTGTGGTCTTTTGAGTAACTTGGCTACCTAGGACTTGGCAACTAATGAGGGGATTCCAAGGAGTTTTTTCCCTTGTCAATTATGCTTTGCTTTTAGCCGAGTATAATTAACGTGTTTGTCTCTTACACCTCCAAAGCTAGAATGCCATGTTAACGTGTTAGGCCTTGGGGGGTTATTAAAGTTCACGTGTTAACACATATAAACATGCTAGACACTTAAATAAAGTCATATGATCATGTACTAGGTCCCTAGGTCCTTTTTTTTAAGTTTTGAAAAAAAAATATTTTTTCAGTAATTGAACCATTTTTTAATGGTTTAATTAAAAAATTTCAAAATGTAATAATTAAGTGGTTTATGGGTGAAACTTGACAATGGGGTGCTCATTTTCTAAGCCAGAGCACCCATTTAACCCATAAACCCACTTTTCCTAAGTTTCGAGCAATTATTTATTGCAGAAAATAATATTTGCTCGAAAACCCCAAAAAAGACAAAATAAATGTCAAATAAAGACTTATTAAATAAAAAGACAAACTCCTAAATCAGTGGAAAGTGTCCGGAGTTGAACTGAGGGTCAATTAAAGTGATTCAACAACTAAGTAAAGTTGATCTAAGCTCCGAGTGGTCTAATTCCAATCAAATTTTGGATGATCCAGTTGACAAAAGTTAGAAGAATGCGCCCTCCTTGAGCTTGGGTGACTTTCACACATGGTAGGTTGTGGTTGGAGGTGATAGTTCCAAGGAAGAGGGTGTGCCTACCTCTTGAGAGATGGCGCATCCCTCATAAGTTAACACACCATCACTCATAGCTCAACACTCCAATCAATCTAGTTAAACTCTCGATCAAAGAAGTTGCCCTCCTTGGGAAATGCACCCTACTTTGTATGTATTTATCTATTTAAAGGAGGCTTTTGCTCCATTGTTCGGATCCGAAGGTGGAACCTCTGATCCTCTATGTTGTAATTTTTTTTTGTGTTCTTGAGTTAATAAAGAGAAGGCTTTGGAGGCTACATTGTGGGCTCGTGTCAAATGTGTGGATGCTTGATGTTTCAAATCTCATGGAAGTAATATGTACCTTTTCATAAACTTTTGCTTATCGTTTGGATTTGCACTGACCTTGGAAGGAAATTTACTATTTCAATCAGGTAAGGAATAAAATCTAAATTTTGTTTTTCATTAACAATCATATGAAAATGCTTTGAACATTATGCATGTCTTGTTTGAATGTTTATGTTTATTGTCTTTTATATGATTCATATCGGTGCCATCTAATCCGCTTGTGCAAGGTTTTGTTGTGAAGTGTTGTTGCAGGTAACCGGATCTCATAGAGGAGGCATGCATGTTAGCTTTGCCAATTTCTTGAGCCACCTTAAAGGAAGCGTAGTCCCTCGTGTTCCCACTCGCATGCGGTCTCCATTTGCTCAATTTTTTCTCACTCAAGAACGGGTTTTCTCACCTTAGTTCAATCTCTCTCAAAATTTTCTTGGTTACTTGTTCCATGTTCTTCTAGATCTAAGCAATTTTTTATATTTTAAAGAAGTAGATCTAGCTTCGTTTCATTAATGTTATCACACTATTAAACTATTAAACTTAAATCTCATAGTTCATTAGTGAAAAGTCTCTTCCTTAGTGTGCATCTAAAAATGTCATTAATGGCCACACTGAGAGGGGGGGTGAATCAGTGTGTGAGCAATTTATAAACTTTTTACCTTCTTTTAGTCAACCAGAGTATATCAATCATTATGTCATTAATTACATAATCAAATGCATCAGTTAAATCAACCAAGAGTCATAAGCACATTCATCACATCAAAGAGACACGAGAATATTTGTAATTTGATCTTTATTTATTGTACATGGAAGACAACAATCTTCTCGATTACAATCAGCACCAACTAATAAAAAGAGCACCAACTCTGTAACAGGACCCAGCCTGGTTTTCTTAGCTCCAACTAAGAAGGGTTTGAGGAGTCCAATCCTCAAGTGCAAGTTTATTCTTGCAAGCAATCATATACCTTTGCTGCTTGAACAACCTCTGCTCATCAACACTGCTGCTGCTGTAGATATATCATACTGTTGGTCAAACTTCTCTACTCATCATTCTTCACTTCTGCAATACAACTTGTCATCAATGTCTGTTCATACAAGATACATTTCTGCTGAAGGTATCAATGTCACCCCATTGCTGCTGTCATCATCAAAAGGTCTGTTAAACTGAGCATGTCTTCAGGATACCAAAATCACCATCAAGGTCATCATCATAGTAAACAACACCAACACAAGTATGTCATCAATCCATCATCAACCTCTGCTGGCTATGTGTATATTGTGGAAAGGCATCATCACTTCTGTATGTACTGTATATATACCAAAATATTTGCACACTTCACTGTATATGTACATCATCATGAGGTCTGAATCTAGTTCTGTATATATCATCTTCTATAGCATGCACTGTATACAGATTTCAATCTACATCATGCTCAAAAGGTGTATGCATCATGGTGTACAAGACAGTCATATCATGCATCAAAGCATCATATTAATGAACTGTACCACTGCATATTTACCACTGTTCATACTCACTTGGCTATGCTTCATCATAGTCATCATAGTGGACAAATCATCACTGATGTTTTCATTATCATACAGACTGGTGTATCATCATCCTTATATCATCATCAATATAAGCACTATTAGTATCATCACATTAATAACATACCTTTCATCATTACTTCATAACTGTATGTGCATTACTGTAAGGATGTCACTTTGGATGACCAAAGTTCTGGTTGTATACTGTAGATATACTCCACAAACTTGGATCTTGACTTTCATTGGCTGTACATCATTATGCATGCATTTTCATCATCATTGAGGTGGTAGAATGTGCATTAAATCATCATCATCATTCATGGAACATAACCACTTCATAACTTCATAACTGTTTATTGTGCTGAGATGAACTTTGGTGACTATGGTCAAAGCTTGGATTGAGTGTGTATGTGGAAGATCAAGCCAAGTCCAAAACCAGAACTACTAGCAGCACACAAGACTTAGACCCAAACTGTCAATCCTTCATGCATACAAGTGTCAAAAACCAGACTTCTTCAACCAAGCATTAATTTTGCACTTGACTGCATATTTCTAGGGTTGTCACAATTCATGCATGGAGTGTTGACTGTGAAAATTCAGGACTGTGTGTACAATGTTAAGAGGCACTATCCTTCAAAACAGTCACCAACATAAGAGATTTACACCATTTCTCAGCTGCTGCTCCTTTACCCACGAATTTACCTTAGTGGCTGATCCGAAATTTTGAAACTCCTTCCTGACTGTGGCTGCCTTTAGACTAATGATCACCCAAAAAAAAAAATCAGAGATGAAAAAATCAGACTTTTAAAATTGTTTGCTACTGCTGCCTCAGAGACACCCGAAATTCCACAGAGAAAACTGCCTCAGATCAGATCCGAAAATCTCAGAACTCTTCAGAATTTTTCCACACAAGAATGAGGTCGTGAGCCCTCCATTTATACACATTTTTTCAAAAAACAATTGCTGGGCCGACTTGTCATTAAAATAATTTTTATTTTTAATTTAAAATTTAATTTCATTTTTGTTTGGTCGGCTGACCCATAAGATGAGGTACTTCAACTTTAAAAATTCATATTTCATCAACCGTGAGGAACCACGTGACGTGCCACCTACCGTTGGAAACGGCATGACGAGGGCTACTACCTTGTGAGGGTCTTACTTGCATTGGCAAGGTTCTTCACCCTTAATTTCAGGACATCAACAATTGACTTCAAGTCTTTTGATGGCTACTTCAAGTACAAGTTGCTTGGCTTGAGAAGAACTCCACAACCAAGGACATCTTCAAAGGCTCAAGGGATGGTCAACCATGTTTGTAAGAAGATCATCTAGAATACCAAAGGGTCCACAAACCACCAAAACACCATATTTTTGGATTCCAAGACCCAAGGTCCCACATGCAAGGGATCATCATATACCTTGTCTAAGGACCATCAAACCATATATGTGTGGGTTCCAAGACCCAAGTTACCACGTGTGAAGTTACCAGCATCATGCAACCATCAATCTCACCATTCATTAAAGGTACCAAGTGCCCATCAAATATGTCCATCAATGTAGCAAGATTATTATCACATCCATGTTGACATCAATGCCAACAAATACTCAACAATTTGCATCAAATGGATGTCAAGACAACCTTTCTCAATGGTGTTATTGAGGAAGAAGTATATATTGAACAACCAGAAGGGTTTGTTGTCCATGGAAAGGAGTCTCACGTATGCAGGCTGAAAAAGGCCCTGTATGGACTCAAGCAAGCACCCCGTACTTGGTATGGACGGATAGATGGATTCCTGGTGAGTTTGGGATTCACAAAGAGTGATGCAGACCCCAACCTTTACTACAAGGTTGTAGATGATGAGCCATTGATTTTGGTCCTTTATGTTGATGACCTGTTTCTCACTGGTAATGAGAAACTTATTGTATGGTGTAAGAAGAAACTTGCCTTTGAGTTTGAAATGAAGGATCTTGGATTGATGCATTACCTCTTGGGATTAGAAGTATGGCAAAGTCAAAAGGAGATTTTCCTAGGTCAAGGAAAATACAACATAGATATTCTTAAGAGATTCGAAATGTTGGACTGCAAGTCCATAGCCACTCCGATGGATGCAAATTTGAAGAAGTTGAAGGATTCTGCTTCAGATTCAAATTTGATTGATCCCACTATGTATCGCCAGTTGATTGGATCCTTGATGTATCTGACGAACACCAGACCATATATATGTTTTGTTGTGAATGCTCTCAATTAGTTCATGTGTGAACCGAGGCAGATTCATTGGGTTGCTGCAAAACATGTGCTCAGATACTTGCATGGAAGTGTGGGATATGGCCTGAGATATGCTTCAGAATGTGACTTGAGATTGCAGGGATTTTCAGACTCAGATTGGGCTGGATGTGCTGCAGATAGGAAGAGTACTTCCAGATGTTGCTTCAGCTTGGGTTCTGTAGTGATTTCCTGGTGCAGCAGGAAGCAGAACTCAGTAGCACTCAGTACTGCAGAGGTAGAGTATATGGCTGCTAGTACAGCAACCCAAGAAGCAGTATGGCTTCGGAAACTCCTTGCTGGATTATTTGGCCAGATTCCAGAGCCAACCGTGATTCACTGTGATAACCAGAGCTATGTGCAGATGTCAATGAATCCTGTATTTCATGACAAGTCGAAGCATATAGAGATTCAGTATCACTTTATTCGTGATATGGTGCAGAAAGTGTCGTCGAGTTACAGTATGTTCCAACAGATGGCCAGACTGTAGATGTTCTCACCAAGCCTCTTCCTAGGATAAAGTTTGAATACTTTCGTGGAAGACTTGGAGTGGAAGAGAACGTGTCCCTCCTTGAGAGGGAAAGATGACATAGAGATGTTTACCATGCTTTCACCCAGGTACCTCTACTCGTCCAGGTTCTCAGCCAGGTATGGGAGAAATCCCATCGGCAGATGAGACGGACAGGTAGTAGATGGTCAGGTTCTCAACCAGGTATGGGAGAAATCCCATTGGCATATGAGACGGACAGGTAGTAGATGGCTGAGTTCCAAATAGGTACCTCTACTCGTCTAGGTTCTCAGCCAGGTATGGGAGTAATCCCATCACCAGATGAGACAGACAGGTAGTAGATGGTCGTGTGATGTTTGCACAGGTACCTCTACTCGTTCAAGTTCTTAGCTAGGTATGGGAGTATCCCATTGGAAGATGAGACGAACAATTAGTAGATGGTCGTGCACCTCTACTCATTCAGTTTCTCAGCCAGGTATGGGAGTATCCCATCAGCAGATGAGAGGAACAGGTAGTAGATGGTTGTGCACCTCTGCTCGTCTGGGTTCTCAGCTAGGTATGGGAGGATCCCATCAACAGATGAGACGAACAGGTAGCAGATGGTAAAGCTTATCTCTCGGACATCCAGTTCGGATGGAGAGATTACTCTTGGACTCACCGAAGGACTGGTAGAGTTGATGCATGATGACACTTCTCAAAGGACTGAGACTGTGTTGACAATCTTCAGTATGTATAGAGATGATCGAAACAGTATAGATGTCCAGATGAAACCCAGATGATCGTGATGCTGATGATGATCGAAGAATACCTTGTTGAGAGGAATGTTGGATTTTGTGCAACTTCGGAAGATATTCTTATTATATTTTTATTGTATTGATTTGTACCTCCTACAGGAGATGATCTTGATGTAATTAATCATGTAAACCCTTGAAAGAATCAATGTAAACCTTGGGGAGAAAATCAAATAAAGAAAAGAATTATTAAATGTATTTTTATGTTCCCCCAAGTCTAGTCGGCCCAATTAGGGAAAAAGCCAATTTGGCATGTGTATAAATAGAGAGGAAGTTCACCCCTATCACCAACTTATTTGTACCATAGTTGGATTATCTGAAGAGCGGCCATTTGACAAACCTGATGAATGTTTGTACTCCAGTGTATCAGATGATCCAGCATTTGTGCCTAGCCAATTTTGGCTAGTCAGTTTTTGTTTTCAATCGACATGACCATGGCCCCATGGGGTTTGTAATAAAGTGTGCTAGTAGGATTCTGAGTGTCTCGGTTCCCCATGACTTGATTAAGCAACTAAGGTATTCCGGAAAGTTTTTCCCTTGTCAATTATACTTTGCCTATAGCCGAGATATAATCGATGAGGTTTTCTCCCGCTTCCTCCAAAGCTGGAATGCCCGATTTTGAAAATCTAAGCCATGGGGGGTTATTAGAGTCCAACTAATGTATATAAGCCTACTAGACACTATTAGAATAGGTTTTGGTCATGTCCCAAGTCTCTAGGACCCTCAGAAAAAATTTCGAAAAAATTTACCGGAGGCGTCGAATTTGGGTTTTTAATTATTTTTAAATTTTTAATAAATTTCTCTATAGTTTAAATAGAGAAATTTCATTTTGTAATATGTTAGTCATCCGGGAGCCGAATTCAGTGATTGAAGGATTCAACCTTAAGCCAAAAATCATTCATGATCCCCGGACCAGTTTATCCTAAGTTTCGGATGTCAATTAGGCCTCATAATTAATAATTTCTCAAAAACCCAGTTACAGAGAAATTATTGATTAAAATAATAAAATTGAATATTTTGGAGATAATCCAAATCTCTCCAAAATAAGTCAATTTGAATAAAATAAAAGGCTAATTGACATGGCACCTGACATTAATGAAGATTCCAATCATCTCAGTCATCATCCAGTCAAATATACAGTCAACACAAGTAGATCTCTCAAAGAGAATTCTCCCTCCATGCATGCAAAGTCGAGTTTGATGATGTGGATGAGTATTTATTGGTGATTGAGTTAAGTTTTGAGTTGCATTTAATGGAGTGGGGGCGCCTTGCCTAGGTGGAGGCCACCTCCCACTTCCAACCACCAAATATCTCAACCAGAATCGAGTTAAACTCCAAGCTATCTACCACAAGGGCTCACGCATTTCCTCTTAATCACGTTGATATTTGGTTGGATATTGAGTTTACCATGTGGCAATCGATTATTTGATGGTGAAGCTTCCAAGAAAAGGATGGGGGGCGCCTTGCCTAGGTGGAGGCCACCTCCCCATCCATGTAGACTTTGAACTCGAGTTGTTTGGTAGTCTTCCACTCCAAGCTCGTTGGTGATTGAGATTTAGACTTGAATTCGACTTGTGTTACGTACTATTGGCTCCATTCAAGCCAATTCGAATTAGGGTAGGTTAGCTCTTGTGTTTTGCTATATAATGAGGCTCTTTTTCCTCATTCCTCATGGACTTTTGAGCAAAGAAACTCTGGAGATTTTGTAAACAATTTTGATTATTAATAAAATTGAAACTTTGGAGGTCAAAACGTGGAGGCTCTTGGTGGCCATTGCTTCACCTTATAAACGAGGTGATATTGTTTTGCATTTTTATTTGAGATTATTAAGTTGTAGATCTTGTTTCAAGAGGGCTAACAATCTAGCACAAGTAAACAATGTATCTAGTTCTTTTCGCTTAAATATTCTTGTTTTACATACATTGCCCAAAGCTTAAGGTTCTTGCAGGTACATCTTCACTCCACATAAGGCTAAAGGAGTTTCAAGATTTATGGACTTGAGAAACGAGAGGATCTAGCTTTTCCCATCAACATTCAACAAAACTTTAAATTGGTTACTGGATCTACCTATCCCTAAGCTGAGGAATCCCAAAGATCTATCTTTATCCAAGCCTAGTTTCTTGCCAAGAGTTTGCCCTTTTGTTTTTGGGCTTACATTGGTCCTTGTCCTCTCTGTCTGCTGCTCCATTTTTCAAACCATCATCCACCACTGTTCGCTGTCCACTGTCCTTTCTCTTTGCTGCCCATTACCTCTCTCTCTTTTTCCTATCTTTATCCCTATTTTATCTACCTTTCTTGCCCCTTTTTCCATCAGTTTGTTGGCTGCCTTTTCATCCCTTACCTTACTGCTGTCCTCTTTTCCTATTAGCAGCCACTTTTGATTTCTTTGGCTGCCTTCTCGTCTCTCCTTCTCCCAAAACTCCATTTCCTAGCTTGCTTTTCCTTCCTCCCATTCGCCCACCTTCAACACAAAAGACACAAACAAACAAAAAACAAAGTGTTAGCTTGGTTAGTATTGGAGCTAGTTTATGTTAGCATTGCACTTTAGATAGTTGAGTGCTCATTTTATAAATCTAAGTCTTGCATTTGTTAAGTCAAAATTTATGGGCTTAGATCTTTAAAAGTTTCATTCAAAGTCATACTTCGTTTGAAAATTTGCTCTAGGATCTAGTTTATTCTTTCAAGTAAGAAGTTTTCATGCTTAGATCTCATTTCGAAAAAAGTAAAAATTTACATTTAAAGAGTGATTGGGCATATAGACTAGTTTGCTAGTTTCATATCTAGTTGCATTTCTAAGATTGGATCTTGGTTTTGTACTTAGTTTCAAATATTTGATTTTCGTTTACATTTAATGGGTGCCTTGTAGAAGATTTGTTTGAGCTTGTGTAGGTTTCTTCAAGAAGGAGAAATACTTGTGAAGACAAGGCTTAAAGAAGATCAAAAGTTAAATCCAAGGAGAAGACAAAAAATGAGATTGCAAGACCAAAAATTTGTCTACCATAAAAAGATCCAAAATTTTTCACTATCCTTTGTAACAACTTATAAGAGCTAGCTTTGTTTTCCTAATTACTTCATTCTCTTAAAGACCTTGCAAGGATCTCATTCCTAAGGCACTTGTAATAAATAAATAAAAAGCTAAGTGGAGGAGTCCTCCACTTTTTGGGTTTTCTTCCCCATTTGGGGAAGAGTGTTGTGCTTTGCTAGTTTAGATCTTTATTCTTTCATGCTTTAGTTTAGACTCTTATCTTATTATACTCCATTTCCAAGTCTTGTCTAGAGTAACCAAACTTTGGGATTGCATCCCAAAGGCCACATAGCTTTGTGGTAGCTTCTCGTTCCCCATTAACCTCCTTGCCGAAGTTTCAGCTAGCTGAAAAGTCTCAAGGACTAGTGGTTCTAGTGATCAACCTTGTTCGGAGGTAGATCCCACCTTTAGATTAATCTTGTTTGGTAGAACACTAAGTCTTTTACAATTAGTATTACTGCAATCATCTTGTTTCTTTTAAATATCTGTCATTTCACTTTCAGTTTCTTGAGCTTAAATTTTGTTCTTCAAGTTACAACTGCTTCTATTTCATAAAAAGAACTGAAGTCTCTTGAACTTGGCCAAATCCAAGTCAAGAGCACTCTCTGTCGGAGAGCATTTAGTTGTTGCATTTCCCTTCCATTAGGCATTTAGATTAATTAAAGTCTCTTGAACTTTGGTCTTGAGACTAAGTCAAGAGCACTCTCTATCGGAGAGCTAAACTGTGCTCTAATAATAAAATTTTCTAATTCACACCCCTTCATAATTAATTTATCTTGGTCGATTATCCAACACCCGTATGCTCTGCCAACCTGAAGGGTTTGGGCTAGTACTCAGAAAGGTGTTAGATTTGCTAAATTTCATAAGCGATAAACTTAATAAAATTTTACCCCAACCAACGAACCAGCGTTGCTTTCGAGATTTACTGAGGTTGTTTCCTGAAACAAGTGGTGCCGAAATCCCGCTGTCAGACTCAAGGGTGGTCAAGCCAATTGAACACTTACCCTTTTGCAATATGGGTGGCTTCGACCTATCATCTAAGAGGTTACTAGTACTATTTCCGGACTTTTGATATCCTTGTTCTTAGCCTAATAATCAAGACCACCTAAAACTTACAATTTACAAAGATAATTTGCACAACGATCTCACGAACAGCTACATTCAAAGACTTACTTTTCAGCATCCCCCAACACTATACATACTTTTGACTCCATAAGGCACTGGTCTAATTGTTGTATTTTTCATATATCTATATTGTTGGGCCATTTGTTCTTTTAAAATCATTTATCTGTGCATGCTATCTCATTTTTCAAGTCTTTGATATACTGTTGATCTTGTACTCTTATAACGCAACGTGGATTGCTTATTATCTTATGTTCATTTCTGTAATTGTGGTCATCGTCATCAAAAAACTCCTAAACAACACCCATCCGTATCATTTCACACTTAAAACATTAAAACATATAAGAGCCTTAGTGAAACTCTTTGTAGGGACTACCCCCCTTGGCTTCGTTAGGAGTTAGCTAAATGGAGGAGCTGGGATTTAGGTGACAGCACCTAGCTCATTGCTTGCCCCCAAGGCCACACCTCTCTCACTTGTAGTGAAGAGACAGCTTTCGAAAGATTTCTGCTGCTGGTGTGCATTTTGGCGGACAACAACCCCATTTATTCACTCACTCAACCACACAAGTTCGCATCACTTGGAGAGGAGCTCGCATCTGCAGCTAGGAGAAGTTGATTTTGGGGTTTTACTTAGAGAGACTTTCTTCTTTCTCTCTCTCATCATTGTACTCTGTTCTCAGTATTGTTCATCTCTATATGAAGGTTGTTGGGTTTTCTCCCTCTTGGGTTTCCCAGGATAAATTCTCGTGTTTTTTGTTTTTGTGCTTTGTCTTTCTTCTAATGATCCTATTGAACTTATGCAATTGAATTATAATGCTATAATTGTATGAAAAACTAACATTGCCACCCTTCAAAGTTCATTAACCCCTCCCTTTCTTATGACTTTCAACATGATCATAGCATTTCCCTTACATGCCACCTAAATAATCAAGTTTTAAGTGATGAATTGTATCTTACTTCACCCCTATGTGATGTTGGTGACTATTGTCATCTCTTAATCATTAACTTAGATAAGAATAACATTGCAGCACTGCAGCACATTTCTCCGAGGCAAATTAACATGTTTGTTAGCCAAAATTAAAGAGTGGCTTGAGAAAGCATAATTAGAAGAAATTTACTGCCCACTTCAAGAATGTAACATGACAATTACAGGTAGATTTCTTAGTTATCCCTGTCAGAAAAAGCATATGCGTGACACGTCTTTCCTAAAACAATTTCCAATATCAAAAGTTTTCCAAAATGATGAGATCAAGAAGGATTAGAAAATCAAATACACAAACAAAACGCTTTATGATCCATAGAGGATATATGGTGGTATCTATGAACTAATCACAAGAATTTGGACTGCGCAAACAGTTAAAAAAACCAACATTATAAAACAGAAAAGAGCCTTAGATATGTATCTTGGAGGCTTTTTCTCAACAACCGCTGGGACACACAGTTAAACAAAGGCAAGTTCACTTAATAGAGAGAGGTTAGATTCAATGTGGTTCCCATCTTGACTAGTTCTAATACTCAACCTTTTCCGAAAGCCCATCCCTTTCAACAGTAATGAAAGATCAGTAGCAGTTTAATTGTGACATTATATACAAAGTAACTTTCTTGTCTCTTCTATTGCCTTCCTTTTCTTCTAAAACTACTATCAGAGATTGGTAAGTAAGCCAACTACATGTTTTTGGTGCTTAATTCTTCTCCAAGGAGGGAACCACCACCTCTACAACTATTCTGGTGATGCATAAGATATCATGTCCTTCCAAGGCATTTCTTATTGTTTCTAAGCAGATTGAGTTGCTACAAAGACTTCCATCACTACTGTTTAGTGGGCCAAGCTTTCCATAAGATGCCTTGACACCCCAGAAGCTGTTGAGGAGGTGCTGTCACGTAAAGATGCTTTCATCATTGACTGGAGGATGTTACACTAACTCCTCTACATATATTTATGTGGATTCAATTGGGAGACCTGACATCATTGTGGTGAGCCTTTCTCTACCTTTGGACAGCTCACTTCCCTCTTGTGTGGAATGTGGTATTGATGGAGATGGGGTCACCATTGACAGCACCAGCAATGTGGTTGTTCCAATTCCACCATAGTTTTCCTCCCAACTCTGCTTGAAAATTTGCCTTTATTATCTACCACCATTCACAATTAACTTTTCCAGCATTCCATGAATCCATACAAGGATCATTTTCTACAGTGTCTTAGCCCCCTCGCTGGAGATGTGCAAAAGTTGTACTACTACACCAGAATACCTTGGTGAAAAGTCTTTATTAACATTTCCATCAATGTAGCCAATCTAAATTTTGGGGTTTTTTTGTTAATTTGGTCACATATTGTAGCAGAGGCTTTTCTAGGTTAAATTCCCCCTTGACTATTGCTTTTGAAATGGGATTTATGTTTCTCTATTGTCTTTCTTCTTGTCTTTCACTATTATAAGAAGCACTGAGTTTTGTTGAATGCTGGCTTTTCTAAAGGCTAAAGAAGAGAAGATGGAGAAAATAAATATTAAACAGACAAAAATGGTAAAAAGGTACTCACAGGGTACGTGACAATTGTTCCAACCTTGCACCATGCTCTTTCAAGCCTCTACACAACAATTCCAATTTCCAAGCTCCAACTTACATCCCTCTCCTTCAAAGCTGTTATTTGAAAAAAATCCAAGCAACTCCCCTGTAATTTTAATCGGTTTTTCCTTACTTTTGTTTGGGGTGGGGGAGATTTGGGGTGGGAACCTTTTTTTGTGTGTGTTTTCCTGGTTTCTGGATGGATGGGACATGGGGGATCACCCATTGTCACCTGTAGGATCAAAGGATACACCAATGCCCCCAGTTTGCAAAAGCCATATAGAATATGTCCTTAAGCCATCCCTTGCAAATCAAAGTTAGCCAGAGGCATTTTTGAGGTGGCCCCCATCCCCAAACAACAAAATGCAAAGAGCATGGCCTACATCTCCGGGGACATGTTCCCATGAAATTTTGCCTCTCTCTCATGGTTGGAAACATTCTCATTCATACAAGAAAGGTCTCTACAAAAATATATGCCAAACTCAACATAGATAATTTTTGAATGAATTTATACCGATTTTCAGTCTTTGAAATCTTAAACACATTACCTGCCCAAAATTTGCATTCCCAATTCCATCAACTCAGCAACTGTTTTTTTCCCATCTCGAATGAACTCCATTACCTGCTCAAGTTTTAGTGTCATTATAATGCCAAGAATTTACATAACAATTATTTATACTGCATAAAAGAGATTCTTAGCCAATTACATTTAGACTGTTGCTAACTCTATCAAATTTATTATATTATCATCATCAAACTGAGCCCCTACCTCTTGCCTTCTTGTTTTTCAATTTGTATACATCACAAACACCATAACCAATTAGTCAATTTATTTTTGTCGATCAAACCATGATACTTCTTGAACTGTAACCTGGTCCCATTATTGGTGCTTGTATTTCTTCCTAGCTACAGGTGCTTTCTAAAAGTGATTCATTAATATAGGGCTTTTGTGCTGAGAAAAAAACTTTAAAAGTACAATGAACTTTCTCTAAATAATGGTATTTTAGGACAAAACCGGGAGAGAATGGCACAAGGTGGGAAAATGATAATGAAGGGACCAGTGAACCTACATGAACATCTAGTGCTCATATCAGGTAGCCCAATCATGGTGAAGCCTTGAAAATAAACTCTGCAGTGTCAAAGCCTCCTGTTGGGGGTGTAGGGCCTACCCTCACGTCTATAAATTCTCTCTAGTCTAGGGCTCAGGAGAGGGTGTTCCCATTTACAGCCACTCTTCGCTACAATGGAAGCAACAAAACAGGCCTACACAAGGACAGAGAAGTTGCAAGAGAGAGAAGGATGCTCAGATTACTTAAATCTCGTCAATTTATCTACCACTGGAGAGAAACTACTCTCGGTGAAATCCATCTTTGAACAGAAACATGCAATGCAGCATTAAACCTTGTTTTTCTTTGCAGATCTGTCCATTGTTGGAGTGTTGTAATCCACAAAACAGGAGCCCAATTTGTAGACTGGAAAAACAAGTTGGTTGTCCAATGAAAATGGACCTGTCCTCACATAGATCACACCAAATCTACATCACCCATTTTTTATTGCAGATTCGTGTTGCCACCAGATCACGCACCTTGGGGGAAAGGGGGTTAACGTGGCAGAAATCTTCAAGCCACTGCGTACGTCCTTGGGGGCAAGCAAAGAGTTGAGATACTGTCACTCAACACTCAACTCCTCCATCTAGGCCAACTCCTAGCGAAGCCAAGGGGGGTGGTTCCCATGAAAAAACAAACTAAGATTTTTAAGCTAAGTTAGAGAAAGAAATTAATCTAGGAGTTTGAAGGTGAATTAATACTAAACCAGAGATTGCAACTTATGAATTAAAACAACAGCATGAAAAAGGATACATCCATCTGATACATTGATTTACTTAATTGAATTGATTGTTGCAAATTAGACCAATGCCAAATGCAGTCACATGAGATTATTGGAATGTTGTTGTGTCGTGAAAGTATTGCAAGAGTTTCATTGGTCAGTTTTAATCGATTTTATTATGATGTGTGGATTAGGGAGTGGGTTAGTTCTTGGTTTGGCCCAACTATACCAAGGGTCCAACTAGGCGAGGCATAACCTTCTTAAAGTAGACCACTGACTCTGTAGTTAGTTTCACGCGACCTCCCAAGTTCTAGTGATTAAGTTTTCGTTGGATTGCCCTGTTAAGCTAGTCACTCAAGTCCCTTTCTGATTGGCCAACTGTTCAAACTGAGCTGCAGCGGTCAAAAGCATACGGGAACTTAAGCCTTGGTAGTTTTTATTAAGTAAAATAAAGTTTTATTATGTGGCTGAGAATCTCTTTTCACCTACCGACGATAAACCCTTTCAGTTTACTTCGGGAATACACAACCTTAATTTATTTGTTAAAAATTTACAAAAATTGTAACAAGTAAAATAATTGACAGCTGAGAATCTCTTTTCCCTTTCGGTACTGTTATCACACAACTTGTAGTTGCCCCTAAAGGTGATCCTATCCAGGATGGTAGAGGTGCTAGGAAACTAAAGAGGTGACCCAACAGGGCCTCGATTCCCAAGAAGGATTGGTTGCCACGCCAATAGATGCACTCTTCACTTTAGATCAAGCTAACGCAAGATCAAGGGGGAGACCCTTACTAACCAATGAGGGGTAGCGAATCAACACATGGTACTCTAACAGTTACGAATGATGCACAAGAGTAGATCTTGGTGGATAAAATCTAGATCTAGGGAAGCGTAGTGGCTTATAAAAGTTTGGAACTGGTTGAAGGGGCTTAGGCAAGATAGAGATTCTCAACCATAGAAGAAATGTACCACAATGAAGTTAAGCTAGTAGATCTAGATAGATCTAGTTCATATGAGGAATACCCAAATTGGATCTACCTAGGATTTAAGGCTCAAGCAAATGAGACCAAAGTGGACCCAAATAGTAGATCCGGGTGCTTAAAGACTAGATCTAGGTGCTTGAAGAGTAGATCTGTGAATATTGGGGGGGTTCAAGCATACCCAACTGATAGATCTATGTACGGCCCTCTGCGTAGGCCGTACAGGTGATGCAGAGGCCGTATCAGAGTGACGCAGAGGGTCAATCGTACAGCTTACGCAGAGGGTCGTACATGTGACACAGAGGGCCGTACGGGTGAGGCCGTACGCTAACGCAGGGTCGTACGCTAATGCAGGGCTGTACACGCTGATGCAGAGGCCGTACACGCTGACGCAGGGCCGTAATATCTTGCTGGGGTTTTCTCTGTGAGTTTCGGTTGTACGATTTTGCCAGGTTGGGTAAAATCGATTTCTGGATTGTATTGTTCTATATCTTGCTAATAAAATATCTTCTCAGACTGTTGCACTGGTTTTCCCATCTTGGGTTTTTCCGAGGGTTTCCATACCCAAAAATATTGGTGTCTCTATTGATGTGATTGTTGTTCTCTTTCTCTCAATATTTATTTTTCGCTGCAATATTTGTGAAGAAATTCATTTGTGGTTATCAGTAATAATTTGGGGTTAATAAAAAAAAAACTTGCATACTGTAACTCAAGATTGGATTTTAAGGAAATTTACATGGTATCAGAGCTCTTCTGAGCAGATCTGAGAGACAGCAGCAATTATTGGATAGATCAGGGGCAAATCTATTCTAAGGGTTGACAGGTACACTTCATTATGGTCGTACAGTTGAGAGTTGAGGATAGACTCCGAGGGGCTCAGAACTTTCCTACATGGAAAGAGAGGATCACTAGGATCCTGGATGTTAGTGATGCAGAGGAGCACATTGACGACCAGAAGGTTGCTCCCACAGATCCGACAGAGTTGGCAAAATGGAAGAAGGTAGATTCTAGAGCTATGTTGATTATCTTGGATGGGGTGAAGGATCACATAGTCCCTCACCTTTCCGAGAAGAAGACCGCATTGGAAATGTGGAAGGATTTGGAAAGCCTTTACCAGAGTAAGAACGAAAACCAGAAGATGGTGCTACAAGAGAGGCTACGTAGTATCAAGATGGCCAAGGGTGAAGGAGTGGTGCCTTATCTCACAAGGCTCACACAGATCAGGGATGAACTTGGAGCAGTGGGCTCTAAGACTGAGGATGAGGCGACTTGTATCCGAAGTCGCCTCTGCTTCGGCTTTTCTCAGTTCCACGCACGACTGCTTCCTACTAAACCAGGAGATCATAACGGATCCCATACTGAAGCAGCATCCCGAAGTGCTCTTCCTATCCCCTTGTCCAACCTTGTTCCTAGCCTTCATCCTTAGCTAGCAGTTAGACCATGTCCAATGGGTGAGTTTGTCATTTAAGCTATTGTGCAAGTAATTATAAATAACAACAGAATATGCTAACATGATTAATGCCACTGAATGATGTTATACTTTAAGTTAAGCTGTGAGTATGATTAGAGGAACATGTCTTAGTCTATTGATATGATTTATCCTTGGTTATATATTGACTTAGTCAAACCCGGTTTGACTATGGTCATTTCTTGGGATCCCTGATGATGTGGGCCATGTATGCTTATGGATGATGATTGATGGTCCCACATACTCTTGATGATGACACTATATGATGGATATATGATTCAGATGATGATTGATGCAGTTCAGCAGGTTTTATTATTACTTCAGATCATCAGATTATGCACTGTCCATATATGGTGGACCCTACAGCTAGCCCATCAGAGCAACCCATGGTGTATGAGTACACATTCTTAGTAGAATTGGGTTTTCTGGATCCAATGAGACACTTATCTTTCAGTTTCGGGCACTTCTGACAGTGATAGATGCAGTTTTACACTTGTTGACCAGATTTGGGGTTGATTTCCCAGCCTGAGCAGCAGGGGCCATGAGAGGCCATTTCACCTAGGGCGTTGTATGAGGAGGGGGTGGTCTAGCCACTTGTTATTACCATTTACCCCCCCCCTCTGGAGAGCCTAGTGGGCTCAGATTGACAGCGCAAGTGCCCTAGGTGGCAGTTTCAACACTTTCATAGTTACCGAGGCAGTCCAGAAATGGGATAAAAGGGTCACTGAGGAATTCGATTTGGGCAATTGAGGCAAGTTTTTGGCACTTGGTTTTCACAGAGGTCTTCCAGGGTGAACCCCCTATCTTCCAGCCAGTTTTCATCAGTCAGGGGGGTCCACAGAGGCCACAGGAGGCCATTTACTGCATGTCTCTCACAGATTTTGAGGATAGATTTGATCATTTGTATTTATTTTGGACATATTTTATTATTTTATTGTGCCATGGGGACGAGCTAGCAAGTATTGATGCCTCCTAGCCCCACCATGTGCTCCATATGTCATGTCCTTGTTATATGAGGTGGGCACATGTACTTTTGCCCCCTCTAGTGGATGACGTCACCCTTCATGAGTGTCCTTTAGTTATGACGTCATCATTATTTGAGTGATCCGTGTGTTATATTGTTATATTTCATCTTCGCCATTGATCATGTATTGAGATCTTTTAATCTCAACCACTCATTTCAAAAAGTGGTTTTGAGATCTAGGGTTTTGGTCTTTATTATCCTATATAAGGAGGAGACCCCCTCATTGTAAAAGGATCTAGAGAATTTGGCTCTTGGCTCTTGGAATAAAATTTCTATCTTTTGGAATACATGCTTGGGTTTTGGAGTGGATGTTGGTTGCTTTGATTGTAAATGCTTTTGTCCATTGCACTGGAGGATCTCTTGTAGCTATCTTGCATATGTTGACATACTTTTTTTACAGGTTAAGAGAACGTTTTTGACAAGTGCGAATTGGTGGGTAGGCTTGCCCTTCAAGCTTGGAGGAGGACGTATTGGTTAAACAGGGAGTGGTTTTGTCTTTGTACCAACTATTCTTTGCTTATCTCTCTCTTGCTTGTATCTACCTTCAACATGTTAAACTGATTGATGCTTTGCTCCTTGGTTTTGACAGGTTAGAGGGACACACATGTGGCTTGGAGAAAATCGATTTGGCAAGAGGGCTTCAAAATTCTCCATTTGATCTTTGGCAGAAGTAATCCTCATCTCAACTAGCATTCATCTCTTCATCCAGGTATGGTCTTCTTCTTCCTTGGCTTATCCATAAATTCTAGATCATAAAAACCCTAATTGATTTAAACCCTCATTTTTCACTTTTTCTTAGATCAACTTGGATCTAGCTTGGCTTTGGGTAAGATACTGAAAACCCACCTCTATAGTATCCACGGCAATTCGGATCTATAGTTTGGTGTGGATTGGCCTCCATTTGACACACTTTCCAAGGCACATTAACCTCCTTGAGGGAGGTCGTGTTGTCTCCCAAAACTGGCATGCATGTGCCGAAGCCCAAAATGTAACACACCAGCTGGATGACAACTCTCAAGAGAGAGGCCAATGTCACCACACTCCTCTCCTCTTCGCTTTAGGTTGGCTCTTCTCCAACTCAAGGGGGGTATCCCTAAGGTAGGATCGCTAAGGCAGGTACAACGGAGGGCAAGGTGAAATGAAGAGGCTGCCTTAGGAAACGATTGTAACAAAGTAAGGTAATTTCAACTGGGTGATGGGAAAGTTGGGAGGATCAGTCCTCGAGAAAAGGCCAGTGCCAGTATATCAAAGGGGCGAATGGAGTCAAAAGAGAGATCAAAGGGGCCTTGTTTCATATGTCACTGAGGGGGAAAGATCGCATTATTGAGCAAGCCCTGCTCAGTCTAATGTTTGGCAATCATAAAGAGTACTTCTTCTTCTCTAGCTGCGGTAGGTGCGTTATGCAAACCAAAGATCAATATTGCACAATCAAACTAGATAAAATGCAAAGATCAATACCTATGTATGCACGCTCACAAAGGGAAAAAGAAAGCAGCTGCTAAAAGTTCTTCGCCAAAGGGAAAAAGAAAGCAGCCGCTAAAAGTTCTTCGCCAAAGGGAAAAAGAAAGCAGGCTACTGAGAATTCTTCACCTTCCAACGTGGTGGATTGTCACCCTTCTATGGCCTCTTAAACATAGAAAAGAAAATGCAAAATCTAGATTTACTCACACTCGTCTAAAAAATCACAAGATCACGCCACAAAAATACCCAATTTATCCAAAGAATCCCATGGTATTTTTCATTAAGCTCATAGGAAGAGAAGCTCCCAAGTTTTTTCCATGCTTACAATGAAAGAGGCTGTCCCATTTATAGGCCAAAAAGGCTCTCTTAAAACTAAAAAGGAAATAAAATAATAAAGTAATAAAGAAAAAGTGAGATCCACTTTTTTCTCCACTAATACCCCCAAGTGTCACCTTTATTGAAATGCACTCCCACTTAGCAAATCGCTCCAGCCCAAAGATGGTTAATTTGTGAAGTGGAGCTTCTCGATGATTTAGCTGTCTCCACGGCCAGGTAAACAAAAATGCTCACAGCTATCAGATGATACCAATCGGAACATCAAACTGGCGTTCTTTAAAACTGCAGTCGAAGTTTGTGGACTCAATTTAACCCTACACCCGACTGCCATCGTTACCAATTGATTGGAAGACTGCTATCTCCAGTTATCACATACAGCTGATGGCGACCCAAATGGAGCAGACAGTGGATCTACCACGTGAAAGATCTCGCCGATAATGAAGTGTGGCCGCAGAATTAATCACGAATTGGTGTCGAACCTACGTTGACCGCCATGAAGTCAAAGGGGATTTCCGTTGAAATCGGGGTAGCTGGCTGTGGCCAGAGGATCGGTTCCATCACCATCGTGATTTCAACGCTTCTTTTTACAGTTCGGGCTACACAATCGTATTTATTCGGAGCAGAGTCATTCTATCTGATATATCATGAATTGATAACCATAAGACTGTGATGAAAACCCGAGTAGCTACCTCCACGCCAAATGAATTCGGCTCACGACTGTCGCGTGTATAATGGTTGTGTTGAAGCTTTGGCGTGGATTTGTGGGTGGAACCGACGATGACTGGGGTCCGATAGCCAATGTTACAATAAAAACTCCATCAAACAACTACTCATGAGAAACCTCAACGCTGCACAGTCGACCGGTGAAGATGAAGTCGATCATGAGTGCAGTCCGCTGCCATACTGAAAGGTCTGCTGGAAAGAAGTCGATGAATACACGATTCTTCTCACCCAAAATTTCATTAAGGAATGGCAAGGCCCCTCTCGACCTCATCAATATATTTGTATCGAGCAAATCCTCTAGAATCGCCAGTCATCCTATCCCCTGGGATAAAAATGTCCACAACCTTCCCATATCGATCAAACAATGGATAATCATCTGCAATTGTACAGAAAATGATATTCAGAACCAGCATGAGCCATTTTCTTCAATAGCTTATAGAAACTGGAAAGAAGGGCTTAAGACGTTGCAAATTCTCTACTTCTATAGATCTCCTTCTAATATATGGTTTGATTATGTCCTAAACTTGGCAGCACCTATCCACTTGAAACTTTCCTGGATCCTGTTGCCAACTACAGTGGAACCACTCTGAAAATTTTCAACAGATTTATCATTTCATACGACAGGCTTCAGTATAGGAGCTGACTGACGAGTCCTTTCTGTCCTGTCAGAATCATTTGTGTTGCAATCCCTCATAATTAATGTCACCCTAACATTGCAGCAATGCTGGGCATAAAACCTAGCATCTTTCTGTGAAGACACTCCCTCCAGCCCCAAAGAGACCAGCTAGTCCTACCACTACAAGGTCATCCATATGCTGAGTGAGGAGTTGGCCTGCACGAATTACTACAAAAATCCTTTCTCAAATGGAAGCAGTCCTGGAATTTGAGCAATTTCATTCTGTCGCAGTCTTTTTACCAATCTGCACTTGATCTTTCAGAAGCCCTGATCTTCTTTGACTCGAAGAGGGGGAAATTTTGCTTAAAATTTCCAAATGATGACCAGGAGTGTCCTGAATCATGAATGATGCTGCTCAGAACAGAAAAAAGAGGCCTCTTGCCGCTCCAGCCTGCTGAAGGATGTGAGAGTATTTTCAAATGTGGACACCCCTGCCAAAATGTGGGGTAACAGGTCGCACTCCTTGAGGGAAGCTATTGGGGCTATTTCCAAGAGATGGGTAGGTGAGATCCCACTTGATCCATAATCCTCATACTTGATAACCTACCCCTAGTGCTTCACTTCATTGATTTTTTCCTTGTGGGCCCCATTCCTCATTTTGAGGGTTGTGCCCCACTTGGGTCAATTTGGTGATGCATTTTCAATCTCAGATCTATGGAGATCTAACCATTGGATGCCCTTGATTTTCAAGATCCATACTGATACTTGCTTAAACTACTTGGATCTAAATTTTGGTGGCCTTTGGACTTGTTTTGACACACTTTTCCATGCTTTTAGCCCTCCTTGGGCAAAGTCACACTTCTTGAGGGTTTGAGTTTGCCCATTTGTGGGACATGGGTGGTTGAGATCCCATTAGATTTGGAACAAGCATACCTTGAAACCTACATCTAGTGTCTCACTTTGTGAAGTTCTGCCTTGGGGGTAGCATTCCTTGTTTTGGGGATTGTTGTCCACTTGGGTCACATAGTGAAACATTAGATCTAGTAAGATCCAACCATCACATCTTAAATAGCCCACTTGATTTGCATCCTAGGTGTCCCGATCTACACTTTGATATCTTTTTTTACTCCATTTGCCCATCCATTTCAAGGCACTAGTCCAACTAGGGTAATTCGCACTCCTTGGGAGTGGTGTCAATTCCTAGATCCCATATGTGGGTATCTCTAATTTTATCATAGATCCATAGATCTATCCTTTGTATACCCCTTGGTACCATTTGCACCCTTAATTTCATCTCGTGGGCCCCATTTGAACCATCTCCATATCCCAAGGCATTGGGCCCCACTTGTGTATTTCATGGTACTAGATCTTGTTATCTTATCTCATCTTGTGGCCTAAATCATTCAATGGTTGAAACATAAGTCATCTCTTAAGCCTCTTTCAACCACACTTAAACTTCTAGGTCCACCTAACCTTGCATTGGTTTTCGTAACTCATCTTTCACACTTCCCTAGAAACCACTGTTTGGGTCCAATCTCCTTTGATTGGCTATAGGGTCTCCCCCTTGGTCTTGATATCTCTAGATCTAAAGTGAAGAGTGCCTCGGTTGACGTGACTCCCAGCTTGCATTGGGAACCGTGGCATCTCTTGGGTCACCTCTTTAGTTGTCCATCTCCTCTACCGTCCCGGATGGGATACCTTTAGGGACAACTACAAGTTGTGTAATAACAGTACCTCTCATACTGGTACTCTATGTGGATGATCTCTTTCTTACAGGAGATTGATCGAGGACTGCAAGTCCAACCTAGCAGTAGAGTTTGAGATGAAAGACCTTGGGTTGATGCATTATTTCCTAGGTCTGAAGGTTTGGCAAAGAGATGGGTGCTTCTTCATTGGTCAAGGGAAGTATGCAATAGAGATCTTGAGGAGATTCAGGATGGAGGACTGTAGACCCATGTCCATGTTGAAAAATTACCTAGGAAGTGTTTATTCACCTAGTAGTGCCTTGGGGTGGACAAGGACACTTTAAAGTTGTGACCCCTAGTCATTTTTAATTAATGAAGTGAGATGCACTTTATATTTCTAAAGTGACTTCATTAAAAGTTAAAAGTCATGATATCCTAAATTCATATTTTTAAATAAAGTCAAGTGAGTAATTAATTAGATGAGGGTGTCTCTACTTTATTAAATGTCATGAGGTGCACTAAATGACATTTACTAATTATTAAGTAAGCATTTAATGAGAACCATCCATCTAATTTAATATTGACCATTGGATTGGAAAAGGAAGTTATGATGAACAAAAAGGCTAGGGCAAGGCATTTCTAATTCATTATTCACTTTTCAAGAGAGAAGTTTTGGAGAGGAGGAGAAGGAGAGAAGACAAGTCGATTTTGGGAGAAGGAGATCAAACCCTAGCACAGAAATCGAGGAGGATTCTGCTGGGCACATTTTCCTAGAATCCGTACAGTGAGATTGGGCACAGAATTCGAGGCAGAAACTGGGCACAGTTTTCAAGAAAGTACAGCAGGTCATACTTCATTTATTGCAGGGCCGTACAGCACGGATTCCAAGGCAGACCGTACAGCATTTAATGATGTCCGTACAGCACGAGTTTTGCAGCATTAATTCAGTCTGTACAGCACAGAATTCGAGGCAGATTCTGGGCATGTTTTTCGAGACATTCAACAGAAATTAATTCCACACGTGTGGGCTGTACTGCTGGAAAAACAGGTTCTGATTTTGTTGTGAATTTGGCACATTTTTCGAGATGAAAAAATAAGATAAGTATTGCTGTCCTGTTTTGTAAATTTGTTGAAGAAAAATAAAATCTCTCTCTCTCTCATACAGGTTTTCCCTTCGGGGTTTATCCTAGGCTATTGGCCAAAAATTCATGTGTCATTTTAATGGTTGAATGGTTGTTATTAATTTTCTGAGAATGAAGTTATTGACTGAAAATTAATTTTCTGAATTTAACAGTGAAAAGAATCTCATGTGTTTTAAGTTGAAGTCAAATTTTTATGAAAATTTGTGCATACTGAGGTTTGGACATTAAACTATGCAGAGAAGCTTCTAAGCTTATAAACCGGGTTGGGAATGTCAAAAACTTTCAGTCCACGCCTCTAGTTACCAACTGGAGGAAGATCGATGCATCGAGTTCAGAGGAGTTTGATCCTACATTGTATTGTCAGCCTATCGAGTCACTCATGTACCTGGTCAACACACGACCATACATTAGCTTTGCAGTTAACTCTTTGAGTGAGTTCATGGTGAACCCTCTGAGAGTGCATTGGATAGCTGCGAAGCATGTACTTCGCTACCTCAAAGGTACAGTGGAGTATGGATTGGTTTATGAGCGCAGTGGGAGTATACAGTTAGCAGGCTTCACAAATGCTGACTGGGCAGGATGTGTAGAAGACAGGAAGAGCGCTTCAGCATTGGTTCAGGGGTTATCTCTTGGTTCAGGAGGAAGCAGAGATCGGTTGCATTGAGCTCAGCAAAAGCAGAGTACATGGCAGCCAGTATGGCAGCATGTGAGGGGATGTGGCTGAGAAAGTTGCTCTCAGGGTTATTCGAGTGTGAGTTGGAGACTACCGTGGTTCACTGTGACAATCAGAACGGCATTAACCTATTTGAGAATCCAGTGTTCCATGACAGGAGCAAACACATAGACATTCGATATCACTTCCTCAGAGATTATGTTCAGAGAGGAACCATTCAGTTGGAGTACATTCAGACAGATGAGCAGGTGGCGGACATATTCACTAAGGCACTTTGCAGGCACAAGTTTGTGAAGTTCAGACACAAGCTGGGGTTGCTACCAAATCCCTTCCTCGTTGAGAGGGAGTGTTAGAAAGTGGCAACAAGGAAGGCCTTCTATCATTTGCATATGTCCTTGCATGATGGAAGACATAAAACAGAAAGCCAAATGTATTAATGTCTTTTTCAAAAGTTTAAACTTGGGAAAAGTGCATTATGTGATCTAATTATTAATTGACTCAATGGAGTTACTTTTTATAAAGTTAAAGTGAAAATAATTTAAGTGATGGCTAATCTAATCTTGGCCATTGATCTCACCAGAGGATCTCATCCATTGATCCATAGTGAGAAGTTAGGGTTTTCGCTTGGCCATTGAGTTAAAAGGAAGATCGATTTGGTGGAGAGGACACACATTCACATAGTTGAGATTTCTTTCTCATAGCATTCAGCCGAAAAGTGAGAAAGATAGTTTGTAGGAGAATTTTACAGAGGGTGAGACTAAAGAACCTCTATCCAGAGATTGACAAGGCGACTTGGGAAAATCGCAGAGGTCGTACAGGTGACGCATAGGCTGCATCAGAGTGACGCAGAGGGTCGGCCGTACAGCTTACGCAGAGGGTTGTACGTGTGACGCAGAGGGCCGTACGGGTGAGGTCGTACGCTGCCGCAGGGCCGTACACGCTGACGTAGGGTCGTACTATCTTGCTAGGGTTTTCTATGTGAGTTTCGGTTGTACAATTTTTCCAGGTTGGGTAAAATCAATTTATGGATTGTACTGTTCTATATCTTGCTAATAAAATATCTTCTCAGACTGCTGCACCGATTTTCCCATCTTGGGTTTTTTCAGAGATTTCCATACCCAAAAATATTGGTGTCTCTATTGATGTGATTGTTGTTCTATTTCTCTCAGTATTTATTTTCCGCTGCAATATTTGTGAAGAAATCCATTTGTGGTTATTAGTAATAATTTGGGGTTAATAAAAAAAGAAAAACTTGCATACTGTAACTCAAGATTGGATTTTAAGGAAATTTACAATGCGAGCCATATTTCATGTTGCATGCACTGAAACTCCTTTATTGAGCCTCCATGCACACCGAAAGCACTGCATGCAAATCAACTGGAAATTAGAAGATAAAGCAACCTAATCATGCAAAATTTAGGTCAGTCCAGGTGAAAGTTATAAAAGAAAGGTAAAGTGAGTGAGTAAGGCTTGCTTATATGATTATTGATTCGAGAAGTCGATTTGGAGAGCTCAGTGAGCTATTTTGGGTTGAGTGCACATACTCAACTATTCAGTGTATTTCAGCAGCGAAATCTATCTGCCCTAGTCACTATCAAGGTTGGATTATCCAGATTGAGCATCGCTATCATCAACAAGTAACATTCTTCAATATTCTGCAGGGTTTGGGCTATAGTTTGGATTGAAGGAACTCGCCTCCCTTGCTTGGGCGAATTGTACAAAGAGAGATCTCTTCGTATCTCAGTCTTTTCTCCTGCATGTTGGCTTCATTCTTCGGAGAGCACCACTATTACCCTATCCCTAGAAGAAGGGCTTCTTATTTGGTCTTCAGAGCAAGTTATCAACATCTCCCCTTTTCAGAAGATGTCCTCTCTTGCATGGGCGACTTTCTCAGAGGAGGGTTCACGCTTTAGGCCTCAAAGCTAGTGCATGGTCTACACACAGCCTCCATTGTGATCAGAGGAGGATTATAACCCCAACACACACCTTCCGGAGCCATCTCCCATCAGTATGCCATCCATACTTTCTTATCATCACTGAAGAGGGCGCATTAATTACAAGGGCGCATTCTTGGAGGAGAAATATAATAATATTCCATATCTTGCTCATCCACCGGCACAATTCTTGCATGCTGGTCTCATATTGACGTATATCCACTCCAACTGATGGTACGTACATGCATACTTTCTATCCCTATTTTACAGCATTTCGGGTTATCTGGGTTATTTAGGGGTTGGCAAACCCATGCATCTGCATGCATGCTCATGCAAGCATAGATTAGTATATGCATTCATAGTTACTTCGAATATTGAGCCCTAAAGACTACTAGCAAGCAACAAAACTTCATAAAAAGAAAAAATATCAGTTTGGGATATTACACCCACATACCTTGCGTACCTCGAGGACTCCTCTGGGTATCCTGAAACCAACCTATTGGTAGTCTTGTCACTATAGTGCACCGAACACAACATTAGGAAGAGTACTCTTCACACATCTAAGAGGTCAAGTGGTGTGGCCAAGGGTACGATCGATCCTCTTTGGTTAGTGCTCTGAAAGATTGGGCCAAGCATCATCATTGAATCTCGCAAGTGGATAGAAGGGCTATAGTAGCTTGACAATCCCTGTGACTAGCGATCCTTTTGGGATTGGGGGGTGATTTATTTCAAGAAGCTCCGATTGTCTACTTTTAACTGTAATGTTTTTATTTCACTGTATCATATATTTTATTGCTCTTAGTTTACTTTACACATAATTGAAAAGTGAAGTGTATCTTATTTATAATTGAATATCCCTAATTAGACACTCTCTATCCTAAAGACAGAGCTAGGTCAATATTTGGGGTTAGCTAGGTTTCCTTAGTTAACCTTAGAAAAAGATTGGTTAGGGTCTTGTTATCACACATTTGTTCAGATAGGAATTACTTCTCATTTTGTCAAAGCAAGCCACAGTTTTGAGACAGCCCTTGCAGTGGATGCATTTTTCCCTCAAATAGTATCAGGTGATTTGAGGATTATCTCACTACTCAACAATTGGATCAAATACTGTGACATAGCACTAGAGGACCTACCTTTGTCAATTTGAGCCCTCTTCATGTCATCCCCTATCATACATCTTGGACCTTGGTACAGTGGACCTTCATGATCATCTTTATGCAAATTGGATCTTATCTTTCCTTCCCCCTTCAGAGTTAGCACATATGGGTACTTTGCAACTGCAATTCAGATTAGGAATATGACAGAGGTAAGTTTATGGATTTCATGAGTTTCATTAATGGACTAACTTATGTTAGACTTTATTATGCATAGGTGATCATGCGTTTGTTTTTATGGTTGATATTAGTAGGACTTGTGCTTGATGTGGTTTAGGTGCATTAGTGGTAGTTTCATGCACATGCTTTTGGTGGGATTGATTGCCTGTGTAATGTATAGATCACCACCCCTCTCTTGGTTTCCTATATAGCCTTTTTTCTCAATTATCCATCTTATCCATTTGTTGGAAAACTCCTTTGACTTGGACATGACTGATGAACTTGAGGACCTCCCCCTCTGTGACCTCTTTGTTAGGACAGCCTCCACGTTTTCCCTGGTGTCTCGGCTCTGATGTGTGTGGAAAAATTTTGCTTACCCCATTGATCTCTTTCTTCTTGTAGATCCAGGTGGATTAAGTGTGGGCAAGGTATGCCTAATCACCGGAAGAGTACCCCCTAGACTTGAAAGTTGAAACAAGTGCTCCCCATCCTTGGAATTGGTTAGTGGCTGGGAGGGTGGGTAATACTTGAATTAAGAGGTTAAACCTACCTAGGTTGCGGGGAAGCGCTCCCCCCCCCCCTCGCCCCCGCTCCGGAAGCTAGCTTCCGGCCGAAGCTAGCCGGAAGCTAAGCGGAATCGCGCTTCCGTTTCGCTTCCGTCCGGAAGCGAATTTCGGAAGCTCGCTTCCGCTCAATTTAAAACGCTTCCTGCCACTGTCATAAAGCGTTCGGAAGCGTCGCTTCCTGATCGCTTCCTAATCGCTTCCCTTCGCTTCCTAATCGCTTCCTAGATCGCTTCCCATCGCTTTCGGCCGCTTCCTAAATCGCTTCCTGACGCTTCCTAAATCGCTTCCTAACGCTTCCTAAATCGCTTCCTGACGCTTCCTTGGATGTGTCATGACCCATCCGTCTTGCCAACATGGATCTCCACTGTGGAATTAAAATTGTAAGGTCTCTGCAATTCTATGCCAAGCTGAGTCAAGCTTCTCATTCTCTGTCCAGGTCCGGTTTTGAAGGCTTGGTTTGTTTGCTTGTAGGCCAAGATCAATGCCAAACTCTGAACAAATACACGCTACAATTCTTTCATACCAGCTAAACAAGATTCTCCAAATACCACGCTCTGTTAACTACAATATTCAAACCCATCACTTCATTATGAACACAGCTGCCGTTCAATATACATTCATGCTTGCATATGTGGATAGCTCTTAGTTACACACTACACTAGCATAATATATGGCATATGCAGCACTGTGGCCTCTAGATATTTCCTGTATAGATCCAAGGGCACTCTGATTCTATATGCCAACACAACAATGCACTCCGTGTTTTTTAACTCTACAAACACAGCACTTCATTCAACCATTGCTCTTCCCATTCAAAAGATACATACATATGTGTGTGTGTGTTCAAGCACTGTTCCAAAAAAACACAAACGCTACTCCTCATCTCTATCACTATTCATGATACAAATGTATATATTCATTTGTTAGGGAGTCTTTTAGCTTCAACCAATCATAGGGGATGGCTGTAGGTATAAGGAAAATGTGCAGGTTGGATGATGTATGGCTGTGGGATTTTTGAAAAGGCCACACACAGGCTGTGAGCAGTTAGTCAACTATATACAGCTTGAGGGCAAATGCTGTAGGTATGCCATCACACAGAATTTAAACAGATTGGGCTGGTAATTTAAGGATTAAAAAGGAAGCCAACAAATTAATAATAGTGCTGTAGTTGCCTAGTAAAACAATGCACAAGCATTCTCTGCATGCTAGCGATCAAGCAATTGGAGGATTGAGCTGTGGGTTCCACCCAGTGATTCAATCAAACAGAAATTGGTGCCAAGGATGATCAATTGGGTAATTAAATGGGTGAATTCTGTTGAGATTTCAAATGGGCAAATTGCAAGTGTTGAATAGAGTATACAATGCGTTACCACCAAACCCTTACTGTTACCCCTTGTTACCTCCCATTTTGCATGTTTTTCACAATTTCAGTAGGGGTTTTATGTCTTGATGGAAATTTGGATGGCCTAATGTTGATCCTAGATTTTGTATGGTGCCTTGGGGTCTTGGTGATGATGTCTCAGCATGTGGGGGTTGATAGATCTTCATGATGAGGACTGCACTTCACTTATATTTGGCACATTCATCATGTTTCTTCATGATGCATTCTCAATGGGTGATTTTATGAGGGTTTGATGGTACATTCCATCCACATGTGTCATGTTACCACACAAACTAGCATCTCAAGATTCGACATAGTAGAAATACGGTTAATAGTTGATGACAAAATGTTTATATATTGAAAATTTGAAGCTTTAAGGTTGGATCTTGATGTTATAACTTATGGAATCATGGATACTGGAGTCTGGACCTATGGTTGGTGAATTCACTAGTAAATGATTAATGATTGATGATTGATGAAATGATGTTATATGGTATTTACTATTAACTATTATTGTTTATTTCATGTTTTTATCCTTTCCATAACTAATTTAACATTCTACATGCATTTGTTGACATATATGCATCAAAATATATAAAAAATATATATTATATAAAAAATGCTTCCGGAACGCTTCCTAACCGGAAGCTTTTGAAAATTTCGCTTCCCGCTCCCGCTCCCGCTCCCGCTTCTCGCTCCCGCTCCCGCTCCCAAGTAACCTTGAAACCTACTTGCCCCTAAAAAGGCATTACTGTGGAAACTCCATCGTACCTATAGACGGTGATTGGAAGCAGAGCTAAGGCCGTGTCATAACTAGGGCCCAGAAGGCTATCTAGAGCCAGTACCTTTCAGCCATTAGCTAACTAAAGGATTACAAAGTGAAATGTGCTCCAAAGAAAGATCAAAAGAAAAAATGAAAAAGCATCAAAAGAAAAAACAATAAAAGAAAACGTTATGAAATAAAGGGGAGGCTTGCTAGAGTCAAAGGGGTTCCTTCTAAGCACTTCATCCATTTGTGAGACACCTTGCTTCCCTAGTGTTCGCCACTCCAACAAATGTTACAAAGTGTCCTTTATCCCATCTCTCCAAGAGTGATTCAAGTCTATCCTATGGTCAACTTCACACTTTGACTAATCCCATGGTTGTCACTCATTCCACTTCACCCAAGGGAAAGGTTGATCTATGCATTACACTTGCGATTATTTTAGGCAAGAATATGTATATGAAACTAGTTACTCTTCCCTTTACTGTACTTAGTACTTGTCTTGCACTTGTTGCATTTGAAATGATCACTAAAAGGCATTAGTACTTCTCTTGCAAGTACTGTACTTAGTACTTGTCTTCCCATCACCTTTTCCTTTACTTTCTATGCTACAACCATTTTGCTAGGGAAGCCTCTTCATCTCACCTAGCTCCTAATTGTCATTACCCTAGTAATCCTATCTTAGGGAAGCCCCTCCTTGGGTTGGAGAGGAACCAATCAAAAGTGTGGAGGGGATTGGTGTGGCGACATTGGCCTTTCCTCTTGGTTCCCCTCGACTAGCTTGCTTCTTCAAGACTTTAATCACACATGCTAGTTTGGGACGCAACATCAAGCAATGACAACATCATTCAAGTAGAGGCAGACCCAAAATGCGTTTTAGACCAAGATGATGCAGGACATAATGTCCCTATTCCAACAAATATTGGTCACACAACAACAACCTCCTCAGAACATACCCTCAGCTAATCTCATTGTCCAATTGGATGTGCAAGTCTTAGTACCTAAATTTGGTGAACCTTTCAATGAGGATATGTTGTATTCTTGACTCTATAGTCTTGAAGCCTATTTCAAAACCCAATCAAAACTAACTAGACCTCAAAGGATTAGGGTGGCCAAACTACATACGAAAGAGAAGGCCCTCAACTTGTGGCACATGTAGCCTCAGACGTTAGCTTCCACCAATCTTCCACCAATCAACATCCTAATAGTAGATGGAATGACTTCAAAACTATCATTTGAAAGTAGTTTTACCCACTAGGTAGAAGGATGCTATGTCAGTTTGATGGCTATCGCTTAGACGTTCTAGGTAGACTATCCAACAGTGCATCTAGGTATTTAATAAGCTCTCTAACATGCCTTACCATCCCCTCTTATGTTTAGCACCGAGACTTTACTATATCTGCGCCTTATTTTATATCTTATTTTAGCTAGATATTTGGCTTTTTAGCTAGACACTTAGTTCTTTATCTTTTATGCTTTCAGTTTTGATCTAAGAGTTGCTATCACACTCCCACTTCGTACCTACACTAGATGTGCTCTTTCAGTTCCTTCAACCTCTTTTTCCCCTTGGAAATAAATCCCTAGGTAACTCCCAAGCACTTATCCTTATCCTGATGATGATATCCAGTGTAAAGCAAGCAGCATAGACATAGAATGCCTAATCCCATCGGAATCAAACCAGGGACGTGCACATCATGCCAAATTACTAGCAACATCCTTACATCAGTGGCAACAACTGATTGAACTAAACTCCAGACTATCTTCAACCTAATTATGTGGTCATTTGTTGGACATGAATAAATTATTTTGTCTTATCTCCATCAAACTTGAGTTACGAAGATACCGTTAAGGTCACGACGCATATCTCAAGTTGACACAAATGGAAGACCTATCAAATATTGGACCTTGAGATATGCAATCTTGGGTTATGGGTTGGGGTTAGTTTAACGTGCACCTGAAAGTGAGTGAGCTAAAAGATCAACGATTTGCACCCATTATCTGGTAATTTTTCCAGCCAAAATCCGGCAGAAATTGTTGAAATTGAAGTTTTAGATTGTTGGAATTGCATAAGCGGGGTGCTCCATAGGTAATCAAGGTCGCTGAATCCATTTTTGCAATCAAAATTGCAATTTGAACAATGAAAAAAGTGATTTCAGCAAAAACAGTGTCGCCCTAGAGGTGCAAATCGTTTACTCTTTAGCTTACTCCCTTTGAAAGACAATTCTTACTCAGGTTTCTTCCTCTTAGTGTGTTTGCCAAATTAATGGTAATGCAAGGTCAATTATTTCTACGTGGAGATCCTATGATCAAATACCCAGGTCTGTGCATCTGATTTTAGACATGACGAGTGATAACCAAACAAATTTCTTTAATTTAATAGTCGATGGTTTCAATGAGAAGAATATGCATGTATGTATGTACCTGAGTGGCGATGAGTGCGACTGCTTCAGTGTAATTGAGTCGCAGTCCTCGAGCCAAACGTTTCTGTGCAAGGTGGCCTGCCCCATGTAGTGCAAGCTTCTCCACCTCTCTCGGCAACAACTTCATTTTCACCCTTACGATTAAAAAAACCCCAATAGAGCTTCGGAAGGGAATGGGTAAGTCCTCTCTATCTGTATTCTTCAAAACTCTGCAACTATGAATAATAAATGACGGCCTGCACCCGAACTGGGACCTCGTGATTCATAAGTGAGAAACTATTTGATGCCAGATCAAGTGCACTAAAATTTACGGAAATGAGTGCTTCACAGCACCTAGAGCACGAGGTTCATCTATACGACCACATCATAGATTATATATAGGTTCAAACCTGGCCAGTGCCCATAACTGGGCAATACTCAGACCATCGGGCCAGCGATTCCAGATAAAAATTCCAGTTGATGAATACATCGTCAACATTTTAAAATTCAATTCGATGGTGATATATATGTGGCATTTTTATTTGTAAGAGTTAAAAAGGTTTTGTACCTGTCAAGTTGACACTTCAATACCAACCTTCAATAATACTTAGGAATCTTATGTATTTTAATAATTTATATTATTTTGTACTGATTAGGGGGAGGTTGAATAAGTATATATTCATTTTGTATTTTTAAGATTAAGAAAATAAAAATAAAAAATTTGTTAAAAATATATATATATATATATATATATTTTGTATTTAATATAAAATAACCATTGTATGAGTTGGAGACATATATATTCATTTTGTATTTCAATAACCATTATATTAGTTGGAGGAGTTTTTTTTTTCTTCATTTGTATTTAAATAACCATTGTATTGGTATTAGTTAGAGGAGTTTTTTTTTTATGTTTTTTTATTTGAATAACATTGTCTTAGTTAGAGGCTTTTTTTTTCCTTCTATAAAAAACAAAAAAAAAACTCCAACTAATACAATGGTTATTTAAATACAAAATGAATATATATTTGTTCTCCATCTATACAAAATAATATAAACTATCAAAATATATAATTTTTAGAAAAAACAATCTTCCAATTAATACAATGGTTATTTAAATACAAAATAAATATATACGAAGAAAAAATAAAATAACTCCTTTAATTAATATAATAGTTATTTAAATACAAAATGAATATATACTTTTTCAACCTCCCCCTCCATTTATACATAATAATATAAACTATCAAAATACAAAACCTTTTTAGCTCTTGCAATTTTGAAGGGGGAGGTTGAACAAGTATATATTCATTTTGTATTTAAATAACCATTGTATTAGTTGGAGGAGTTTTTGTTTTTATTCATTTTGTATTTAAATAACCATTGTCTTAGTTAGAGGAGTTTTTTTGGGGAAAAAATACAAAAAAAAACTCTTCCCACAATATAATGGTTATTTAAATACAAAATGAATATATACTTGTTTAACCTCCCCTTTCATCTATACAAAATAATATAAACTATCAAAATACATAATCTGCACGAGATTCCAAAGTATTGATAATTGGTATTGAAGTGTTAACTTGCATCATAAGACTTGACACATACAAAACCTTTTTAACTCTTGCAAATAAAATTGCCAAATATATAGCACCATCTAATTGAATTTATATTGCACGGTCCTATGCATATTTATATTGCAATTAAACCACCTTTACCTAGATCATATAAGCCTTCCTAACAAGTAGAGTCTATGTGATACTTGTCAAGTATAAAAAATTCAAGGTCATTGTTGTCTTATATACATATAAACATCAAGTAATAACCCGTTATATCTATATAGCCTATCTAATATCAAAAAAATGTTTTAGAAAAATCCATATGAAAACTGTATTTCCACTTGTGTTCATTACTTTATCATGGATGTGGTCCAGGATCTAACTCAGACAAAGTGTCATTCTCCATCTCCCATCTATTCCATGTCCCCACTCCAACTTGTAGCCCATTCTTTGATACTTGATCTACCTCTTGGTTCCTTTACATGTAGATATGTTCAAATTTTATTGCCTAAAAGAGTCCAAGCAGTCTGCAAATTTCTTCAAAGATAGGCTTAAGTAATATATTGATCGAAGGTCTCCTCTATCTCAGTCAATCAATGAAAAATTTGGAATCCACGAAGATTTGCAGCCTTTGTACATTTCGCATAACAGCCAGTCCCAAAGATAGCTTGACTACCATTAGCTCAGCTCTATCATTTGTGATGTCTCCCAAACCTACAGAAAAATTTATCCAATGAGAATCACTTAAGTGGAGAATTCCACCTGCCCCTCCTTGAGTAGGATTGCCCTGAGAGGCCCCATCAAAATATAACCAACATCCTATCCTGTCAACTATCTCCTATACAATCCTCCTTTCTTTCTGCTTGTCTGCTACCTATGGAAAGTGACTTAAAATAGTAAGTCATTTTGAAGCGGAAATAGGGGAGGAATATAGATATCCTAGAAAATAACTTTATTTCCAGATAGACAGACCGCCCATCAAAAGATGGCAAGTAAAGCCTGATAGTCTTTGAAAAATTAATTATCGGTCCAAGTCTCCATAGCACTTTTGAGATCCTGTCCTTTCCAAACAAACTTAATCCTACAGACCTAAGAAGCATAGTCCCACATCTTCCTAGTATAATCACAGAAAATGAATAAGTGTTCAATATTCTCACCAGATTCTTTATAGAGGGGACATCTTCCTGGTCCAATCCAAAATTTAGTAAGCATAGTATCGCACATAAGAACCCTTTTTTAGAGTGGCAGCCATGCAAAAATCTTAGTCTTTGGAGGGCATTTACACTTCCATATATTTGTAAACCACCATTTAATTTCTCGATGATCTTCTTCTTCTTTGATAACCTTAACCAATCCTGGGGATATAATGACCACATGTAGCATTTTTGGGCCAAATCAAAACATCCTCTTTTTCCACCAACCTAACATGACTAGTTTGGAGAGCCTTTGTATACATTTTCCATTTATCGTTGTCCACCCCATTCACAATTCCTAGGTTTTCAACCTTTATCCATTATTGTCACGTAGTTGTAGTGTTAATTGGATCTTCAATATGCTCCAGATGGATGAATCCCTGATCCCTTAAGGCTTCAACCAAAGGATAGGGAATCATATGGTCCCCACCACAACCTACCCAAGGATCATGTCCCAAACTAATATTTCCTTCCATTCCCTACTCTCCATTACAGCCAATCCCCTGTAAATTCAAAAGCCAATATCATAACTTTCCACAATATTAAAACATTCCTGATATATTTATCTACAATTTTAAACTATTCTTCAATAGATAAACGGGATATGTATTTTTTATGGACAACTATTACCCACAAACCTTCTCCCCTCAATGTTCTTCAAGATCCTTTGGCTCCTAAAGCTTTGGCAAAACAGTGGGGATTCTTTAGACCCCATCCTCCCACCTCCTTTGGCCTGGAAATCTTATTCCAAGAAACCCAATGGAAAGCATTTCCCTCTTGGTTGTCCTTCCATAAAAAATTGAAACTCAACTTCCTGATTTGGTCCAAAATTCTAGATGGAGCATAGGCCAAAGACACCTAATAAATTAGAATGGCTTCCAAAATAGATTTCGCCAGGATCAAATGACCCCCTCTAGATAACTGCTTATTGCACCATAGAAATAATATTTTCTCTATCTTACCTATAAGCCACACCCAATCCCTTCAATGATAAGCATTAGGTTTTAAAATAAATCCTAAATACTTAAGTCCACCCATAATATCAGCCTTGGTAAAAACAAGTTGAGAGCAAACCCAATCAATAGTGTCCTAATCCATATTTGTAAAGGAGACATAATATTTCCTTACATTGTAGATCATACATGTAGCCTATGCAAACTGAGTCAGAAAACCTTGTAGATTTTCTACTTCCCTCCTTGACCCATTAGAAAAAATCAAGATATCATCTACAAATAACAAGTGGGTGCCATAGATAGGACCACCAATTGAAACACCTCTGAAGGATCCATTGATTTTTGCTTATGGAAATATTCTACTCAACCCCTCCACCACTAATATAAATAGAATATGGTCCAATGGGCGTCCTTGTATAAGAACCCTCCCTAGTTTAAAAAAAGGAGAAGCAAATCCATTGACCAAAATTGCAAAAGAGATAGATTGGAAACATGATAGAATCCAGTTAACTACTTGTAGGTGGAAGCTAACTTGTAACAACACCAGTATTAAGTATAGCCAATTAACCCTATCATATTCCTTAGATAAGTCAACCTTGACAATCATAGCTGACATATTCTTCACCTTAGAAGAGTGTGACACTTCCTAAGCAGTGCAATTGCATCATGGATCTGTCTTCCAACCAAAAAACCAAATTGTTCATGGGAAATAGAACTAGATAAAATACTCATGGTCCTTTTGGAAATAACTTTAGTTATCAACTTGTAAATACAGTTGCACAATGATATTGGTCTAGAATCCTCCAACCTTCCAGCTATGTCAGTTTTTAGAATGAGGCAAATAAATGTTGAATCGAAAGCAAACAGGATTCTGCCATTTGCCCTTGATTCTTCTATTACTTGGAGAAGGTCCTATTCAAACAATTCCATAAATCTTGTAACAAACTCCACTGTCCAACCATCGGGCCCAAGACTTTTGTCCTTATGTATATCCTAGACAACATATTTTAATTCCTCAAGGGTGACCTCCTCCATAAGATCAATATTTTGATCCTCATTAACAAAGAAGGGTAGAATGGAATCACTTTCATCATCTAAGCCACAAAGGCTCTATCACCCTCCTCGAAGAGCTTGCTGAAGTGATATACTCCCATCTTTGTAATATTGTTGAATCATGTCACATGTTCTCCTTCTTCATCCTCCAATTTCCATAATTATTTGACATTCTTCCTGTGATTTACATCATTGTGAAAAAATTGAGCATTATCATCACCTTTCTTAAGCCAGATGGCCCTACTTTTTGACCTCCAGGTAACTTCATTTTCATCCAGTATCTTCCTTCTTTTAGATTCCAACTCAACTACTATTATTTTCTGTTCCAAGTATTTTTAACCTTCTAGATTGTTTTCATAAAAGGTTTCCAAATATTTCTTAAATTAATCAATTCAACGTGCTGAGGCCTCTCCTCTCGGTAGCCCAGGATATAGTTTTAGCTTTTATGTTCTTTAAATTATTTAGAAACTAAATTCCAATAGACTCTCTTATATTTCCATCAAAAGGGATCCACTTATCTCTCACCAACTAATTGTAACTCTCATCCTCAAGATAAGAGGAATTGAACTTAAATGGGCTAGGGGGGTTTTCCTGACCCATAGCCACCTCTAATAGGACAAGGAAATGATCATATTTCCCTCCCATTCCAACCCATTGTTTGATACTAACTACCAATTGTAGTGCACCTTCATTTACTAGAAATTTTTCAATCCTTTTCGCTATTCTTTCTTGTCCAGGCCTCATATTCCTCTAGTTTGGCCTTAACTTTGCATGGGTGATGTCAAATAAGTTGTGTTCTTTCGGTCTCCTGAAAAACAATGTCTGAGAGGGTGTCCCTATGGGAATTTACTCCCCAAGATCTTAGCATCACCCAGGGTAAAGTTTAGATCCCGCCAGGATCACCCTATATTTTGAAAGCAATATAGTGTGAAAGATCTAATTCCAATAGGAATCTATTTGTTGGTATGGAACATAAATATCGATAAAAGTGAAAGCCAGACCTATCTGCCTAGAAAAGAGAGTGGTGCCCAGCCTTGAAACAACAAACCAGTTGTTAGTGCAAAGGAAAGATCTCATTTTCCAACCTATAATTAGTCCATCCAGTCTTCCATGGGCATCTAAACACAAAATCCCACACCGATAGTAAAAATTTTAAATAAACCAATATAGAATCTCTTGTTGCAATAGTTTCCTGTAAAAAATCACCTCAAGTTTATGAGTCTCCATTACTCTTCTTAGGACCATATTTTTTTAGGGAAGCCCCAACCCCCTAAAACTAAAAGACATCACTATCATGGGGTAACCATCTTATGGGTATTTCTTGCTCTAAGAGTCCCTTTTAGGGATTTTGTCTACCTACCCCAATGACCAAGATAGCTTGATCCCAAGCGGAAGCTAGGGATGACCTCTGCCCCCTTAACCTGGGATAAGTATGTCTAGTGACCTGATAAATGGCCCCTACAAAACACATATCCATAAAAGGGCTTCACATTCCTCCACGGCCTAAAGTGATATCTCGCACCCCTTGGTGAAAATAAATTACCCACAACCCCTTCTTTTGATTTCGAATCATAGATAGAGTATGAAACTTCTATCGATAGGATATTGAGAATCAGGTTTGGGTCTTGGTATTTAGAAAGGTTAAGCACCAGAGCCATAATAAAAACAATATCCACATTTAAAGCCTCATGAGCATGATCCTTGGGCTCCTCCATACCATGGGGGTCCATAAACAACTTCACCACACTGCCCTATGAACCATAGGATACCTGGAGCAATGGAGGAAAAAATCCCTGCCTAGACTCAAGAAGGGCCTAAACTTGAGATAGATATGAAACCATATCACTCCCCAAAAGAGATGAATTTGACAAGGAAAGAGCGTTCTCATAATTCCCATCCTTACCAAAAGAAAGAAAAGGAAAAATCAGATTCTCGTCCCACATAGGAATCATTGGGAAATCACTCAAGATAGGCCAAAGGGAAGTTCACCCCCTAAAAGGAAAACAATTTGATGACCCATCATAGAGATCCAAACCAACATAGGTAGACAAGAAAGGTAAAAACCCTAATCCTTAGGTCAAGGGATTATACCAAATCCTCCCATTTGGTTGATACAAAAGCATGCCAGTTGATGTCCTTCCCCCATAGATAAGATCACCAATCCTATGATAATTTAAAGGGAGACAACAGGAAAAGGCTCTAGGCGATATTGAATCACCTCCATGAAGAATCCCCTCATTTCTCACATCTAGATCATCCCCCTTAGAACCCAAACGTGCATATAAAGACTTTCCATAATAATGCGGATCCACTAAAGAACATTTTAAAAAAGGACTAGCTATAGGAGGGTTTATCATACATATCACTGTGCAATTCTCCAAGTCTTCACAGTAGTCGTGGATTCCTCAAGGTAAGAGGGAAGTAATATTTTTCCAAGCAACATTCACCTCCGTCGCTTTAGGATCTTTAGTTGTTTCCAGGCGGGACTACCAACTAGAGATATACCATCTCCTTCCATTAACAACACATGAGAGCTATCCTCCTTTCCAATCAAAACCCTTGGGCCTGCAGTAGGAGAGAGCCCTAGGACAAACCCGCCAATTCCAAAAAACTATCCTCCTCCAAAGAAATACTTAGCGACTCCTTTAAAGATGTAAATGTATTACCCCCATTTTGAACCTTGGAATTATTGGCTCGATATGTAAATATTGTAAATATGCAGTGTATGATTCCTAGCGTGGAGCTCAAGGCCAAGGCCTTGCTAGTGAATGCTCGACTTATAGAGGCAAGTATTTTATATATTGTGGACATGTGTCGGTTGGTCATGGAAAAATGTAACAACATGTAACTAATCATAATACAAATAAAATGTCTGAGAGTTGGCTATGGAAGCAACTAAAATGAGGGTGTTTTGTTTATCCACTAGGGAGAGGTGAGGGGTTGTGGGATCAAATCATTTGTTTCCAAGTGTCATCACGAGCACCCATGAGCCATAAATAGTAATAAACTACCTAAGTGGACTTCCATTATGATATTTATTTCTGTTGTAAGAAGGCAACTGAGAAATCAACTCATGAATTTAATGGAGCATGGGCATAACCCAAATATTCATGTGGCTAGGGATGGGATCAATTTTTGGTTTGAAAAAATCAATCTTCCTCATGGGAATTAGTTTCCTTTCACTCCCATTCCATTGTTTTGCAACCAGACACCCATTCCGAGTATGCTATGCATTCCCAACAAGAGATAACAAAAATCACAACTTGAGAAAAAAGTCATGTTTCAGACTGTAAAAAACACCCAAAAACTCATGTGAGTAGTGAATTCTAGTGGGGGATCCATAGACTCGAACCTTGGGGCGAATTTAAGTGTTAAAAGCCCAAAAATCCATGGGAGAACCCCTATTTGGGGGCCCGTAAATTGAATTTTGTGGCTGCAAATTAGTGTTGCCAAGAATCAGAAAATCAAAGATACAATTGAAGTCTAAGAGAGATTAGAGGTTGGAATTGTTTGATTAACTCAATGAAGTCAAGAAATCTTTGAAAGTCTAGCATTTTGGACCTTTCTATGCCAATCCTGAATAGCACTGGAGGGAAGGGGCGCTTGAGGGATTGTGTAGCAGAAAATGGACCTTCCTTGTGTTGGGTGTAGTAGGTATTGTGGGTGACAAGACTGAATGAGACCAATTGAGATGCATGTAGCTCTATGGATGAGCTCACCGGTTTAGCATTCACCTTCATTTCCTCTCTGCATGTTTGATAAACATAGTTGTGCGTTGTATTAGCATGAGAGTGTGTTCCTATGGCTAGGAGTGAGCCTGTGTAGTTCCTCCTTAATGGATACAAAGCCCAGCTCAAGGGTGGCCTCTCAACAGAGAGATAAAGTGTTGGACAAAGTGCCTATGGCTAGGAGTGAGCTTGTGTAGTTCCTCCTTAATGGATACAAAGCCCAGCTCGGGGGTGGCCTCTAAACAGAGAGATAAAGTGTTGGACAGAGTGCCTTTGGCTGGGTGGAATGTTTCTCTTCCATAGTCATTCGCTTGGACGACTTCATTAAAAAAGATAAGTGTTTACTTGTTAATCCATTGATGTGTTAACTGTGTCTGATTTTATGGTTATGCATGTGATGAATATGTTGGTATATGCATGATGTGTGTGTGGATAGATTTATTTCCACCGTGTTTTTATTTATGCATCTACACATGCATTTAAATGTTCATGAGTTTTGTAATATGGTCATGAGGAAGAAAATTAGAACCCCGCAAATCGTTCATGTCCCCTTCGTTGGTCGGATTGATGGGAAAGGACATGACAGAGTGGTATCAGAGTAAATGGTTGTAGCATTGGGGTTGTTTGGGCCAAAATCCACATTCACAGGCAGGACACCGAAGTTTCACAGGAAATGATGATAATGTTTTGGTTGAAATCGTGGGTTTTAATTGATAGATGTTGCCTTCACAAATCCATTGAATTTAATATGTATGCTTCCGACGAGAGTAGCAGATTGAATTAAGGAAGTTTGGGAAAATTTTGATCCTACAGATTTATTAGCAGAGAAAACAAATCATGATCAACTGTTATTGTTCACAACGCACCCTTGAATTGCATGTTGGATAATGGCAGGTGGGAATCCATTGGGAAGATACCACATAGACATGTGTTGTATTTTAATTGGAAATGGCTCCAACATCAGCCTTCCCAAAATATCTTTCTTACTGAGTTGTTACCACTCTTGGAAATAGAAAAGTTGGACAATTTGAGGTGGACCCCATCTGTGCCATGTGGGAAAGAGGGGTATGACGAGGACCAACCACGTGGAAAATACATGTACATGGACGATGTCCACAATTTGCAGGCATCGCGGAGTATGGATCCATGACGATTGTCAGTCATTGGAAAGCATCTACAGGGGTACCATGAAGAAGATTTCACAACAAGCCATGAATAAGATCCACGCATGCAGTGGAGAATAAGTTTGTGGAGTTCCATGGAGAAGAGTTTGTGATAGTACCGTCGAAGAAGGTCCACAACACAAAGAGAAGTCTGCGAGTGTTAACAATCAGATTTACACCCCTAGTCATGTGATAGAAGAAGCACATTTTTACTATGCACTCGCAACATGAAGATAGAAACACAAGTACATTCAGAGACAAGTCCTCTCTGATCTAATCACTTATCCCATAAATGGAAGGATTAGGTGAAGACAGTAAGAACCTAAAGAGACCAAGTTCGGTCATCGAACCACTCATTAAAGGTCCAACCTTAAGCTACACCAATCAAAAAGTGAAGAGAAATGCATTAAAATGCATTAATTGTGTTTAAAGTTGTGCAAAAAGCCTAAAAACTATGGAAAAGTGGGTTTTCAAGTTAAAATAATCTAAAATGAGGAAAATGAGGAATCCCACATTTAGAAGAAAAGCCTAAAGTTCATTTCCCAATGCTATATAAGAAAGGCATGGAAGGCATTGTAGAGTACACAAAGGAAGAGCAAAGGCATGCTGAAAAGATTATGAAGGAGGAAGAAGAGATCAAATTCTTCAAAAGAAAGGGTGAAGGAAGGAAATCTCATGGCAATGAAGGAGGGATTCACACCAAGGTCCATGGTAAGGATGTATCTCTTCATTGTTTTAATATGAAATGATTCAATTTTGTTCCATTTAGGAGTTTGAATTTTGCTTATCATGTATGAATTTAATTCTCAAATGGCTTTAGATCTTAATGAGTTTTGATGAATGAATGTAGATCTTGGGAAACTTGTGATAATATTTTAATTTGCTGACATAGAAACTCACCATTTCTTAGTAAAATAGTTGAAATAGTGTAGACAAGTCCCTACACTAATTGTTGTTATCAGATTGGTGACCATACTGTTTGTTGAAATTTCTTCATTTTTCTTCATTTTTTGTGGAAACTTGAAAGGTACACCACAATCTGAGTAATGATTGCACTTGCATTTGTTCTAGGATGGAAACTTCACCAGATGGATGTGAAGACAACCTTTCTCTATGGTGAGGTTGAGGAAGAGGTTTATATTAAGTAGCCTGAAGGATTTGTGGTGCATGGGAAGTAGTCCCATGTTTGAAAGTTAAGAAAGATCTATATGGGCTTAAGCAAGACCCTAGGGATTGGTACTCTAGAATTGATAGCTACCTTCAAAAACTAGGTTTCTGTAAGAGTGAAGATGATCCAAATTTGTACTTCAAAGTAGTGAAAAACCAACTGTTGATATAGGTTTTGTATGTTGATGATTTGTTTCTCACTGGAGAGGAACATCTTATTGCTTGGTGCAAGAGGGAGCTCACATCAGAGTTCGAGATGAAAGACTTAGGTCTAATGCACTACTTTCTTGGCCTTGAGATATGGAAAAAAAAAGATGAAATTTTCTATCTCAAGGGAAGTACACTATGGATATATTGCGTAGTTTTGGCATGATAGATTACAAATCTATGACTACACCGATGGTTTCCAATTTGGGGAAAATTCATGAGTCAGGCTCTGGATCAGATCCAATAGATCCCACTTTGTATAGACAACTTATAGGCTCGCTAATGTATATGATACATTCAAGGCCTGATATATGTTATGCTGTGAACATTCTGAGTCAATTTATGTCTGATCCGAGACATAGACATTGGACAGCTGCTAACCATGTGCCTAGGTACCTTTGAGGTACAATTTCATATGGACTTAGATATGCCTCCAATGGAGGAGTCATGTTGCTTGGTTATACAAACTTAGACTGGGGAGGAATCATTATGGATCGTAAGAGCACATCCGACTACTGTTATAGCCTAGGATCAACTATTATATCTTGGTCCAGCAGGAAGCAGGGCTCCGTAGCCCAGAGAACCATCGAAGCAGAATACATAGCTGCTAGTGTTTCCTGCCGAGAAGAAGTGTGGCTCAGAAAGCTACTTGCACGGTTTTTCAGTGAAAATATTGAACCTACAGTTATTAGGTGTGACAATCAGAGTTGCATCAAGCTTTCTGAAAACCCAGTGTTTCATGACAAGTCGAAGCACATTGAAATGAAGTATCACTTCATCCGCGACATGGTCCAGAAAGGTACAGTGAAACTTCAGCACATTGCTACTGATGAGTAGATTACAAATGTGTTAACAAAGCCTATGTCAGTGAAGAAGTTCAGGTCCTTCCGAGACAAGCTTGGTATGGCAGAGAATGCCTCCCTTGCTGAGAGGGAGTTTTAAATATACAACATCAGGATACATTCTCCAAACCAATCTTGTGTAGACAAGATTGATCGTCCCGTATAGAGGTGAGCACTTTGATTGCCTTCCGTGCAAAGGTTATTCCTCCCGTATAGAGGTAATTGATCAAAGCAATGATGTTGTAAAGTCTTGTTGGACAAGGCTCCAAACTTGTGTGTATCAAGTCATGATTATCATGTGAACCTTCCGTATAAAGGTATCCATGATATCGACCTCCCGTATAGAGGTGAACCTTCTGTATAAAGGTATCCATGAGATGGAACTCCCGTATAAAGGCCATGCTTTACTTGTTAAAATCATTTAATGTTATGTGATATATTATTAACCATGATCACCAGATTGCTATTAAGTCTCCTTTAGAGATTGATCACCTCTAAAGTGAATTACTTTAGCATATGATCATTTGGTCCTGAATAATATAATATGATCACAACATTCGATAATTCTTCTTAGTATAATGTAATGTGATGGATAAATAAATTTAGCACATATTGACCATGCAGTAAGAGATAAAGAAATAAAAGATAAAGCATATAGATAAATAGAATTCGAAATTTCCCATGCAAACACTTCAACTAATTAAAGAGAACTTGAATTATTAAAGCTTCAGTTAAGTATCAATGCTTCAATTAAAGCATCGGTTAAAGATATGTCTCAGTTAACTAAAGAATTCACAGTGGTCACTTCAACTAAATCAATCAGCATGATTTCAGTTAACTAAGTGTTAAATAAAAGGGACTAGTTAACTAAGTGTTAAATAAAAGGTACTAGTTAACTAAAGTATTTACACTTTAGTTAAACTAAAAGACAACACTTCAATTAAAGAGAAGATCTAGTTAACTAAGTGTTATTGCATGACGACACTTATGCTAAACTAAAATATGACACATGAGTTGTGACTCTTGCATGTCAACACTTAAGTTAGCCACTTAACTAAGCAAGCAAGATTTCAATTAAGAGGCGAGTTCATCCTAAGTGACAGCTCGGCGAGATGAAGCACTGCATGAGAAGTGGTTCGCACCACTCCATGCAAGATTAATACATCCAGTTTGAGGGTGAGTTTATCCCGAAGTTAGAAGTTAAAAATAGAAGAGAAGAATGTATAAATATGATATACAGGATTGTTGAATCCAGTGTGAAGCAAATTCTCTTCTCCATTGAAGGAAAGGCGCTTCTCTTTGTGCAGGGTATTGTTCGTGCGTGTTATTGTTGTGCTGGGCACACATCCAATTGATCTCTCTTCTCTATTGCTTCCGTATCTTCACCAATAATTTTGGTGATCTCTTATCTTCCGAAAGCAATCTGCTATGTTGTAAAAGAAAGCATTCTCTGTTATCCATTATATTATATTGAGAAGAATTGCTGGGGTTTTTGTTCTCATAACTTCGAGGATTTTCCCCAAGGTATATCTTTTGTTATGGGTGTATGAATTTCATGGATTGAATTGTCTCATTGTTTCAAGTCTTTGCATATAAAAGAATCAAAGATCAAAGCTCAACTAAATTTCAACTCCAGCATTGGGTCTTGCTTAGTATTCAGTCCTTGAAAAGCCACCTTTGATTTTAGCACTCCCCATGAAAAGATGATAATTTCTGGTTATCTACCCATTCCCCTATCATGAAATTTCTATTTCTCGCATCATCTCTTTCACAACTACAAATGGTTAATTATCTCCGAAGTGAACAATAAAGAGTGAAAACATAAATGCAACAATATTCTTCAGAGCAAAGAATTTTGGTATGTTTTCCTTAAACTAATTTTGCAAGACCATAAAACATAATGTCTTCTGTCTGATTTGATGCTTGCGATAAATGGTTCACTATTTATCACAAAAAAAAATGGTAAAGGTAAAATGTCTGCATTGTTACTAACAACTTTTAACTATAATATACAAGGAGGGCATCTTTTTCAGAAGTTAATTTGTAATTTTTGTAGGTACAATCTAGCCTCTAATATGAGATTTTACTGCAAAATTTCAAAAAGTCACATGTGCACTCCTGAGCAACTGATACAAATCTCTTTCTATTTTTATGAGAATACCCTTATTTGGATGGCCTATTAGAATAATCTCTTAAAAATGGATTTAACCCAAACTCAATAGACGTAGAGAAACTGAAAATTACAGAAAGTTGCACTTCATATGATCATAATGGACAAATAGATGTGATACAAGAATGATAAGCACTTGTTGACGCATCGAATCCACTTCGCTGACCGTTGAGATAAATTGCATTTCCAAGATAGCTCTGGATTCACCCCCTTTCCCTCCAATAGTCTTCATCTTCATAAACCTATAGATAAAAAAAGTGTCAATCTTTGAACTTCAGAAGAATAATATTTAGTATGGCAATTACAAAACATAAGTTTAATAATAAGGTATCATAAACAATCGATTCTATACAAAGCGTGGAAGAAAATGAATTACCAGATATATCTCCTCCAGTTTGCTGTATTTGTAATAAACTATGACTATCATGTACACTAAAAGTCATTTTCTATGGGCATTTATATGCAAGTGGTGAGATCACAAAAACTTGATTAAACACCATATATATATATATATATATTGAGAAAAGGATAGGGGTGTCTCGTAGACAATGAATGCCATATGAGGGAGGATTTATTGTGTTCACTTTCTTAACTATCACAGGTTAGACTGTGTTTGATGAAATCCACATAAAAAATATTCATATATTTGGACTAATTGTTTTTTTAAAACTTGATCGATCCTACATTTTTATTGACTGTGCCCCATTTTTACATGGTTAGGTTACATTACATTCCACTATTTTTCTTTCTATCCAAGCATTGATTTTCCTCATGAAACTCCTGAGATAGGCCAATACGCTTATGAGAAACAAATAGATATTTATCAAGACAACACAAAATTGATATTCTTTAGAAATATATTTCGAAACGAAAAACCATATTTCTTCTGTGAGAAAGCTATCAATATGATAACGCACTTACATCTAAGTCACTATGGGAGCTTCTACATACTCTGTGGTAGAGAAGGGGTTCATTTAAGCCATCATAACTCGTTGAATCAAAGCACTCCGTTTTTCTTCCTTTCACTTCCCCATGATGCAATAGCCTCCTCACAGTGCTGGAGGGAATGACTCAAAATATAGTGTGATAGCAAAGCCCAAAGGCCCTTTAAGGATAGTAAATGAAAAATATTCACACACATGGGACTTTATACACTATGAGAAAAATGGTAGACCTTTGTGCTTCAAGAGCCTTGTAACATTTAACAATCACAGGGCTTTTGCATAATTAAATACTCTTCTAAAATGATATGTTGAGATCAAAGTATGGCCAGGTAAGAAACAAAAATGGATGATGTAGTTAGTGACTCAGTATATGATATGGAAGGCTAGTAAAAGAAGAATCATTATATTGTAAATATTATTTTAATAAAAAAACCCTAAAAATATCACCCAAAAAATACCAAAAACTGCTTAATATGCCTAAAAATAAAAAAATAATCTTGTACCCGACTCCATAAATGAGAAGTCATGATGAAAATTGTTCAAATGGTCCACAGAAAACTTCAAATTGCGAATCTGTAACCCTATTGCAAATCGTTAATATGTGAGTACCACAAGAGCATCAACAATATGTAAACCTACTGCAAATCACAAATATGTGGAAAATCTAAGCATGATCCCACCACTTTTTCCTTTTCACAAAGAACCACAAGAGCATGAACAATCTGTTACCTTACTGCAAATCGTGAATCTGTGGCAAATATCAATCTCTTTTATAAACCTCCCCCAATTTCTTTTCCCCAAATTTTTATTTCCGACCAATTTGTTTCCCTCCATTAAATTTGTTTTTAAAAAAAATATTAATATTTTTATATAATAAATAATATAATCTTTCACCATAATATATTTATATATTAAAAATATATTATATTAATATTATATATAACCCTAACATATTATCTATATGTATTAACATAGTATTTGCTAAATATTTAATATTTATATATATTAACATACTCTATATGAAATATATAATAGTATATATTAACATATATAAAATATAATAATGCATACCAATATATTAAAATATATAACTATTATATATTATTAATCCATATTAATATATGCACATTGTACCGTCCCCTCGTTTGGTGGACACAATATGGCCCTACTACCCGAAATCAATTGATATGCCAATAATACCCATTTAGATTAGAAGAAATCCATCATTAGGAACAAGGATTACCATAGAGCAATTGAACCATTCCTTTCGAGCCCTCTATCACCTTATCTCCTCGCTCCATACCTGCAACAACGAGATCCAGTCAGGCCCTTTTGTTTTTTTAAAAGATATTGACAATGACGGGTATTTCATTTTAATCTTCGAAGTTGAAAGGATAGAATAACATTTTGGACCTATCGAGTGGTTATATCAAATATCATAATATCACTGATTCACAAATTCATTTTTTTCATAACAAAAACCTTGTAAATTTTTTCTCATCACAAAAACCTTGTAAATTTTTCCTCATAACAGAAACCATAGACTTGATTTCTCATAAAACATATTTCATATACTTACTTTTCAGTAAGTCGCCATGGAAGATCCATTGCTTCACCAAGCAACCCTCAGAGATTCATCATGGAGTCTGCAAATTGTCTATTGAATGTAAGCAGAACTATCAAAAGGAAATTCCTAATTTAGACATAGATATTTTTTTCCCCAATTACTCCCCCCTTTTAAATTTGTTAATATTTATATATTATATATTAACATTTTATTATATTAATATTATATATTATATATACTAAATCTTATTTATGAATAATTTTAGTCATTTTTATTTATGTGACTAATTATTTAGTTGTATTTTTTATTCGATAACTAAAATAGTCATTTTTATTCGTGTTGCTCTAATTTAGTCATTTTTAGATTAAAATTAATCACGTGACTAACTTTTTTAGTCACGTAGTCATTTATCTCACTTTTTCTATTAGTGTTTGTTAAAGTCAGGATTGTGTAGGGATGGAGCAACAACTATGGCTATTTTGATTTCCTGAAATGCTTCTTTCTCCATAGTAGTCCATTTGAAATCTACATATTTCTTAATAATTTGTTGCAAGGGTTTGACAATTTGGGCAAAGTCTGACACAAACTTGTGAACAAAATTAATCTTTCCCAGAAAATATTGCATTGATTTCTTACTGCTTGGCATGGGAATGTGTGCGATAGGTTGTATCCATTCAAGGTCCACATACACCCCTTCTTTTGAAATAATTCATTCCAACATATTTCCCTCTGAACCAACCAAGATTCTATTCTTTGGATTTAAGGATATCCCATATTTTTTGTACCTCTCAAAAATCTGCTTCATGTGACAAAAATTATTAGATATGTTTTTGGAAAATACTATGCCATCGTCAAGGTAAACAACTACACTATGATCAATCATTCCTCTGAATTATATATCCATGGTCCTTTGAAACATGGCTCCTTCGTTCACTAGACCAAAAATAATTTGTTGATAGGAAAAGGTACCCCACTTAGTCTGAAAAGTGGTGTTGGTGCAAAATGGAGATAAGGGTTCTTGCACATGGGACAACAAAAGGGTGTCGCTGTAGTCTAGTGTCATGACATTTTCAATCCCTTAAGGGGGGAGATCTCACCCGAAGTATGTCCAAGACCAACATAAGGTGGTATTAGTTAATTGTATGGTTGTTATTGTTGATTTACAGTGGCAAACATTACCATATCATCCATTTAAATACACCACAACAACACTTAACATCATGCATTATTCATTCAACTAGAAATAGTTAAAAAAAATCAGACTTAATAGAAACATGTATAACTCATAAATTTGAAGGGGTCAAACAATCTATTCATTATATTAATGGATCTCAACAACTTACATCAGGACTTTATGCCTTACATTCACCGTAGAATTGCTCATTGCGGGACACAGATCTTTCATAGATAGAACCCAAAACTTGATTACATAAACCTTGCTATAGATCTATCTATATCAGTCTCTTATACCTATGATTTGGTGCTCGGATGCTCTCTGAATTTCCTTGTGTACTTATTCTTCTCTCTCTCCTTCTCATCTATCCTACGCTTCCTTTTATACTTGTAGAGTAGGTCCAAAATTGGTCCAAAAGCGGTTGTGACCATTACCTTTCTTCTATAACTTCTGGTACTCTTCTGCAACTTCCTTCCTTTCCACGACTTTCTTTCTTTGACTTCTCTTATTTTTCTTTCTTCTTGGTCCACTTCAAAAATTAAGGAGCCAAAAGGCCCCGACCACAAATGTTGACTCTACCTCGAGTCAACTTTGTTGTGTCACTAATCCTTGATCATCTTTGACTATTGGTCCTCAAATGAAGGAACCAACTCCGGTACCTATGCAAAAGCCTTTTTCTGAAGTTGTGTGAACTTATCTAATTTTGTCCACCATCTTCTAATCAATTCATTGGTTCTATCTATAAACTCCTAATAGTTTTCCTTATTTGGGAGGGCGGGTTTTACTGCTCTTACTATTGAACCTCTATATCTACAAGGTGATCTAGTTGCTACAACTCAGAATATGTGACTTGGGTTTTATCCTTCAACTCACACACAGTCGACTTGGAAGTGTTAGTTTTTCATCATTTAATTCAATATGATCTAGGATCTTAATTGAGAGAACAAAATGTAAAACATATCAAACACAAGAGACAAGAGACACAAAGCATTTCACCGGGGAAAACCAAGAAGGTGAAAAACCCCGCAACTTCCTCAGAGATAGAATGAGCACCAATACAAAGATCACAAAGATCAAACCCCAAGAGATAGATGACTTCAGTAGCTACTCCTCCTCCACATGTGCGCACTCTACTCTCTCAACTATGCGAGTTGGATGAGTGAGTGAATGAATAGAATGAGAGAGACACACTCTCTATTTATACAATGACTTGACTTGCCTTCTACTCTAACTGGGGCGACTTCCTAAGGAAGCCTAATAACCTATCCACATGTCACTGGGCCGACCCCACTAGGGTGGTATAATAACCCTTTGACCCACACTGGGCCAACCCCTCTAAGGTGGTCTAATAAACCTTTGAACCACACTGGGCCGACCCCTCTAAGGTGGTCTAATAACCCATCAAATATAAGTTACGACACTTACAATATAACTTGCGACACTTGCAAATACAAATGACGACAATTCCAACCGGAGGAATAATACATCTCCGTTGGGGATACAATAAAGTACAAATGTAATACATACAATATACAAGTGAATATCTTCCGAAGTTACAAATACATCAACATGAAGCATATGATTTTTCATGGATACTATCCATTTCATTGTCAAGTTCTCGGGCTTCCTGATATTTTTCGTGCTCTTGATACGAGGTCGTCTATCGAATTAGATTCCTAGTGTAATTGTTTAAATTTCTCCCACGAAGTTTCCATAGGTCAGTGTTTCTTATAAGGATTTCGACCCAATAGTTCAATGCTATGAAAAATTATTGGCTTTGCTTAGTTGTCTGTTGTAGTTCATTAAAGATGACTACTGCATTACTACGTCTTACTTGTGGAACTTGGACCTTAATTGTGCTTGTTGTTCATCACCTTGACATTGGATCCTAGTGAGCTACTGTTGAAGGTATTCATGTTCTATTTGAAGTTGCTTCCAGGAAACAAAGAGCTTTAATAGAGACTTTTTACCGAATTGTGACATTAATGGCAAGAGATAGTGGAGTACTGGTGCTATACATGCGACTCAGAGGTGTCCGTTGTGTTCACATGAGCAAGCTTCTTTTGAAAGGATTTAGTCACAACTTCTCATAAATGATATTAGGACAAATGCACTACTTTTCAAATCATTTGCAGGTACTAAGTGAAGGGTGGGGCCCTCCTGAGCACAATGGTGCTGACTAGCTTACGAGTAAAAGAGACCGTGGAAACCAACTAAAGGATGAAACATAACATCACTGAACTAAAATAGATAGAAATAAACTCTAACTCCGAACTAAATCACTCCCTAGAACAGGAGTGATCTCATGCAGAATTACTGATCAGAAATATAGGGCTTTATGCGTGCGCCATTCACCCATCCCAGATACAAAATACCATCAACCTGAACTGGTTTCACAGTGCCCGAATCTTTGATTTCTGCAACAAAGAAAGGTCCCAACCAATGCATCTATAACTTCCTTGGGTTCTTCATAAATTTTCTATCATACAATAGCACTTTATCACCTTTGGAAAATTGCTTCTTCCTGACGTGGCGATCGTGCCATGCCTTCTAATATCACCCCTTTTCTATCGTGGCAAGATATTCTGCCATAAATCGAGATTCTTCAAGTTCCACGAGTTCCACAAGACGTTTCACAACTAATTTGTACTCTATCATCTGTGTTTCATTTTCAATGTAAAGGATTAGAATGATGAACTTAGTGGGAACCACTACTTATCTGCCCTAAACCAAATGATATGGAGTCTTCTTGTGAAGTTTCTTGGTGGTAGTGCTGTAAGCCCATAACACAACTGGAATCCACTTATCCTAGTCATTCTTGTTTGCACAATAGAATTTTGTCAATCTAGTCTCCAAAATATTATTGAATGCTTCTATTGTGCCATTCTCCTATGGGTGATATGGACTACTCTTTTGATGTTGAATTAGGAATTCATTTGTCAATTATTCAATTGTTTTGTTCAAAAAATATTTTCCTTGATCACTTGTGAGGCTTATAGGGCACCCAAAGTGAGTTATAATGTTTTGATAAATGAATTGTGTATTTATTTATGTGGAACAATCTCAGACTGCTACAACTTCATCCCACTTGGTTAAATAATCTATTGCAGTAATGATATACCAAGCTTTGGAAGGATTTGTTGGTGGATGAATCGGTCCTACAAAGTCAATTGCCCATTTCTCAAATGGTTGTAGCGTTCAGAGTGGATTCAATGGAAGTTCATCTCTATGGGATGATCGACCAACATGTTGATAGGAATCACATTTCCTTGCGTACTCCTTAGCATCTTTGAATAATGTATGCCGCCATAGTACGACTTGTAGCACATTTTTTCCTGTAGATTTTCCTCCATCATGTCCTCCTATAAATCCGACATGGCGTACTCATGAATACTTTCATGCTCATGATCTATTACACATCTACGCAATATGCCATCAATCCCCAATTTATACAACTCTCCTGTAATTAGTTGATATTCCACATCTCTTACCACTAAGTGTCTCTTCTATTTGGGGGAAAAATCATATGGATCCTTCCTTGTAGTGAGGAACAATGCGATATCTTCTAAGTGATCTGGAATGGTTTCCACTCTAAATAATGCAGTGTCTAGTAGTTAATCATTCATTGAGCCATTAACTTCTCCTGATTCAATGCACATTAGAGAAATTTTGAGATAAAAAAATGGGCCTCAAAACAAATAAAATGTACTTTAAAAATCAACCAATCACATTTTAGGGGATGACATCATCCCCTATGGTTGAGGTGGCATTGCTTGCTCATTTGTCACATTTTTAGTGGTGGATGAAAACCTATTGTTAACCATGGTAGTGCTTTGAAGTCATAAAGTAAAGTACTCATAATGAAGGTCCTTTCACACTTTTTCATAAAATAACATTATTTTTATTTTCATACTTTTTGAAAGAAACAATACAAATAATACAAATAATTATTATATTTGTGCATTTTTATGTTTTTATTTATTTATTTCAAATTATATATTTATTCCGTTTTATTTAATATCACAAAATATCAATTTCAAATTATACATTTATTCCATTTTATTTAATATCATAATGTCAATATATATATATATATATATATATATATATATATATTTTTTTTTTTTTTTCAATTCAAAACAAAGAGAAAAAATATTACATATATATTATGTATATGAATAGACTTACACTTCTAAGAAAAATTAATATAGTATTGAAAATGTAAGAAAACAATATTTAAGCTATATTAATGTTTATGTGTAATCACCACATTATATTTATGAGACAAGTACTAAATACAAAAAGTTAATATAAATTAAAAAATAGCTCACATGTATTTTTATTATAATATATTTTTTATTATTTAATTTCATTTCCAAGTTCAATGCATATAAATGCTAAATGACAAAATATTTTTGAGAATTTACAATAGAATCTTAGTCACATCAATGTAGTTTTTTTATTAATTTATTTCTAGTCAATTTTGAAATGTAACTCAACCATGGTTATTTAGATTATGCATAGAATGTAGTGTAAGAGGTGAGTTGTCAAATATACCTACCTCATAAAATCTCCAACTCATAATTTTTTAATATATCTTGTAATTTTTTAACATATATCTTATGAGACCCATTTTTGACCTCAAAATATCTCTAATCCGAGAGAGATGATCCGGTCCATGATTATGTTTCCTTGGCTTCACTATAACTTCAAAAGAAAATTCCTGAAACAATAGTAACCATCTGCAGATTCTTCCTTCTAATACCGGCTTGTGCACTAGATACTTCAACGTAGAATGGTCCATGAAAAACTTAAATGCCATCCCAAAAGATAGTGGTAGAAATTTTGTAATGCATAAATCATAGCTAACCCTTCCCACTCGGTAGTTGTATAGTTGATCTCAGCTTGCGATAGCTTTCTGTTGGAAAAATACGCTGAATGGTCCATCTCGCCTTTCCTGGGTTGGGCTCGTTAGTACAGTGAGAGAGGGATTCCGATGAGTCTACATGGACATGGATCTCCTTCCGCCAATAAGGGAATGAGTTGAAAAATACGCTGAATGGTCCATTTCGCTTTTCTTGGGTTGGGCCCGTTAGTACAGTGAGAGGGGGATTCCGATGAGTCTACATGGACATGGAACTCCTTCCGCCAATAAGGGAATGCTAATATTGGGGAGTTTACCATTATTTCTTTGAGCATGTTGAATTCTTGCTCATAGTATTCATTCCACTTAAAATTCTCATCCTTCTTTAATAATTTCTCGAATGGTGCAGTAATAGAGGCATAGTTGCAAATGAATCTTCTATAATACCTTGTATGACCTAATGTGTATCGTAATATTTTTACTATCGTTGGTGCATGCATATTTACAATAGTTTCAATTTTCGCAAGGTCAACCAAGAGGGCCATCCTTACATTTAATATGTCCCAGCAGGTTACCAAAAGGTACACAAAATATGCACTTCTACAGATTCAATGAAATCCCCATTTGTTTGCAATAGTCCAACATGAGATGAAGGAGAGAAACATGGTCTTTGAGCAGATTGTAAACTATCCAATCATTTAGATATACTTCTAAGAACTTTGTGAAGGAACTTGCGGAAGGATACTATCACTATCCTTGAAAAAACAACTGGTGTATTATTGAGTCCAAATGGCATAACATTGTATGTGAATGATTTCCACTCAGTAGTAAATGTGGTCTTCTTCTTCTCTTCTTCAACGATCCTCACCTGGTGATATCCTAAGAATCCATCAGTGAAAGAATATGCTTCATTCCCTGCCACTTGGTCTAATACTTCATCACTGAACGGTGTTGGGAATGGGTCATGGACACATGACGCATTCAAGCCGCAAAAATCAACACAAAATCAGATATCCTCAGTATCCTTCTTTCTTTGGATCGCAAGGGGACTAATCCATTTAGATTCATCGACTGGGAAGATCAAGCCTCCACTTAGCATGCAATCAATTTTCTTTTTAACCTTTTTCTTGACCCAAGGATTCAACTAATATGGTCAGTGCTTGATGGGATTTACATATGGATTCAGTGCAATATTCATCTCCCCTAGGCATCCCTAATTCCTTGATTTCTGTGAAGCCTTGCAGAAACAAGTCTTCATACTCTTTCAAAAGAGATGTGATTTCAGAGACTGTTTCGTCATCCCAATAATCTCCAACAGCTGCCATTTTTGGTTTATCTTCAGTACCAATATTGATCTTCTTTAGTTGCAGAGGTTGAGTGTATATATATTTGGTATCTTCAGGTTTGGTGTGTTTAAATCCTTGAGCACCTTCTGATTATTGGAAATGAAGGTGTTGCAACTATTCTAGTTCATCTGATTTTGGGTCGTTTTTCTCTACCTTTGCGCAACAGAGAGGCTGAATCATATTTGAGATAGATAAGCACAAGTCCACCAATTATTGATGTGCTGAGAAAATATATTAGTGGATTAAGGATTGATAATATTGAGGATTGATGTGAGTTAGAAGATTCACCAAAAGCATTGAGCAACAATTTCCTTTGATGTGGAATATTGCATAATTCAAAGAATGAGATATTTGCTCTAGTCTTTTTTAAATTTTCGATGACATTATACTCCATGTTTTGGGATGTGGATTTATTTCTTAAGGTATTGGATGACTTGGTAGGGATGGTTAGGGTTTTAGCAGTATTAGGAGGCACAGTTCCTTGTAGTGGAGAGAAAACATTAGCCCTTTGTGATTGAGCAACACCAGATGTTTTCTAGGGCTGGTTGGGGTTTGAGTTACTCTTGGGGGTAAAACCTTCTTCTTGCTTGTACTAGGGGTAATATACAATCCCTTTACTCCTCAATTCACATGTTTTGGGGGTGGTATGAACATTATGGACTTTAGAAGTATTGGTACTGTTTTCATCCTTATCCCCCGTACTAGGTGCCCAATCCCTTAAAAATATGGTTGTTTCCTTAGGGATTTCTTTAGATTCGTTAGGATTTTCTTCTTCTATCTCTTGATTTTCCTCCTTAGAAATTGATTACTTGTCCATGAGTTGGTTGATTACCAAATTCATTGAGGGAAGTATTTTCTGAATGATTAACCTGATGATAGGTGCAAAAATGATCCATTCCTACATCATCAAGATTGAATGTTGATGACTTGGTATATGTAGGTTTTGGTGTGTTATCTTTCTTATTAAAGAAAGTTCGGAAAGGATTCTTACTAGAAGACCCTTCTCTAGAGTTCTTCTTAATATCAACAATTTCATTTGAAATCTTGTTAACCAATTTCAACACACTTACAAGGTTAGTGGGATTATGTTTAGTAGGTTTAGTCAATAACATGGGTTTCTTAGGAGAAGATGTATATTTATGGTAATCCCCTGAAGAATGACTGGTTAGACTAGAAATTTCAATTTCCACCTTCTTAGCTCCTTCAAAATTTACTACCAAAGATACTTTTCCATCCCTTTTCAGAAACATAGCCACTAAGGGGTGTAAAGATGAAGTGTAATATTCAACAATAACCTCTTCGGTAAGCTGAGTATTAGTAGGAAACTTATTTAGTACAATGGTGAAGCATTGATTGAAATATTTAATTTTTTCTTTCTTTTCCATTTTAAGAGCCAACAATTCTCTCATTAGGGTAGTATGGCTCTTTTCTTCTCCAAATTTACTAACACAATTTTTTTCAAAATCATCCCAACTAGTGATTGACCTTGGGGGAAAACTGGAATACCATATAGATTGCTTGTTTTCAAATGTATAGCGAAATATCCTACACATGACATCTTCATTCTCAATGTTCATCAATCTCAGAGCTAGATAAAAACTCTTTATGTGATCTTCATGAGTACATGTTTTGTTAGGATCAAACTTTGGGAGAATGTGCTTGGGGTGTTTGGGTAAGTCATGGAAATGCCTAGAAATTTTCAAAGGAACTCGTTACCTCCACGATGGTAATTTATTATGAGACATATTGCGAATGACTAGAGGTGATGCCGGTGGTATAGGGATATATGAAGACCATGGTGTCTTAGGAGGTGAAGGATCAATATGAATCAAACATTTAGGATTTTTCTACAAAGTTAGGTCAACCAGTTCCTCTAAGGAATCTACTAGGACCACCTCTCTGATTTGAATGACTTTTTAAGAACACCTCTCCAATTTGAATGAATTTTTTCCAGGAAGCACAACATCGAGGTAGTAAAGGAGCCACGTGCAATTGTCCAATATGCCTGACATATGACTTCATAAAAATGACAAAGTGTATCTACTTTCTAATGAGAAACTACAATTAGATGCTCAAGAGAAGAGTATGGTTGTTCTAATTCAACCGTGCTATTTTCAAAATTAGTCTCAGGTTAAAAATAAACACCCTTGGTGGTTGAAGTTTCAAGCTGACTGTTTCGATTTGGGGGTTCAAAAAATATTTGTGTGGAAGAGGAGTTCCTCTCCAACCATACAATGGCAACCCTCCTTCTAGTGCCAAAATATGTTGTTAATCCCTAAATGTGGGTACATTCCCCCTATATTGTGGTGCATTGCATTAGTTTTGATGTCGGACTTGGTCCATTAGTTGTAATTGTCATTAGTATGGTTATATTAGTTATGTCAGCTTGGGTCAGTGAGCTGTAATTGTACCTCTTAATCTCCTATATATAGGAATGTGATATTTTCATTTGAGTATCTTGTCTTGTCTTGTCTTGTGTACCTAGTACATTATATAAGGAGGTTTCCCCCTTGAAGAGGATTGATATTCATATATTTTATTCATTAAATTCGTGGAGTACTCTTTCTGATCTATTTCTACTATTCTCATGCTCTTTTTTGAAATTTGCTGCATAACATTTGGTTTCAAAGTTCTTTCTTCAGGACTCGTTTCTTCAAAAAATGTCATCTTGGAATTTTTGCTACATCGTTTTTTATTCGATGTGTCAGATAATGAAAATTGGAACACACCTCAAAAATAGGCCGACCTACCTGTGATAAAATTTTCAGACCCTAACTCATTATAGGTTCATATATATTCGTTGTGGAAGATAGAATTTCTGACTAGTCCAAAAAAAGTCTAAAACAATTGTTCTAGGAAAAAAAGTCATATATGGGACATGAAAAATCCAAATTGAGTGAGACCTATTTCATCAGAAAGAATATGGACCATAGTATCTTTTTTATCTTTTTTAGACCTAGGTGAAAAATATTTGACACATGTAAGACCGTACAAGTTCACTCTCTTGAAAGGACTAAAAATAAGAAGTGTTGGGATATTCACAATAAATTTTTACTGGCACATCAGAATTAGGTCTGACCTATGAAATTGGAAATAGGAAACATCAGGCTATAATAGGAGAAAGTTTCAGACCCATAGGAGCCAAAATTTCAAATTTACCTCAGTTCCAAGTCGTCCAAAAAAAATCTTCTAATCAGGGTTTGAAAAAGGTATGCCATTTTAAATTTGAATAACTTTGAGTAGAAGGACTATTTGAGGTAAAACATAGTGTGTGATATCTATTTATATTGTTCAAAATGCCACCACAAGGAAGTGGAAAAAATCACACTCCACTCAAACCACCAAAGGACTCATCCCCGACATATGTGTTAGAAAAACAGGATCGCAGAGCAATAACAATAAACATAAATGCAAATATAATCACACATACACATTACAAGAGAGACACAGATATATCGTGGTTCACCCAACTTGGGCTATGTCCACACTGAATTTGCCAGTCCTTATTATTATTACCGTCCAGCAAGTCGAAGGGATACAATCTGCAGCACAACCGCTGCACTTCCTCTTCTCTGTTGTCACAGTCTCTCTCCTGATCTCAAAGATCTTTACAATGCATAAAACCTAATACATCAACAACCCTAGCCGTATTACAATGTCTTTCTTTTATAAGGGAAATACAATGGGAAAATACCACGGGATACCCAAAACCATGGGCCCGCAAAACAGCTAGCGAAAAATAGCCCCAAAAATTTTCTTCGGGGGCGTTGCCCCCGAACCCCCATTTCTCAGGGGCGCTGCCCCCAGACCCCCCAGCCAAGGGGGATGGTCCCCCCTGGAACCCCGTGGGGGGGCGATGCCCCCCCACACCCCCTCGCTGGGGTGAGTGTACAGTCCACCTACATATCATATAGAACTGGGGTACAAACACGGCTGATACAATATCATCTATGAGACTAGAAGATCTGGCTCCACAACCAACAATATGATGAAAGGGAAGAAATATCTTTTCGAGTGTTCTAGTTGGAAGATATGATTAAAGGATCTATGAAAGTAGTTGATTTAGTTAATTTAGAGGGGAAGCTGATGAAACATATGGATGATCAGATGGAGGAATATATGAAAGGGTCTATGAAAACAATTGATTTAGTTAATTTAAAGGAGAATTTGATGGAACTGATGGAAAATATTCCTAAGCTCATAAAAAATTCCAAGGATACTCCTTATCCAGGTGATGATGTGTTCTAGGATACCCAGGAGGATAAATATAAGGTCCATGTTGAGAAACATTCCATGAATAAGAATATTCCAAGAGGAAATGATTCTAGTAATGGAATTAATCAGGGATGGTTACGAAGGGATACCCAACTTCCCAAGAATGACATGAGAAAGTTTAATGGCAATGATCCAATAGCATGGATATTCTAGATGGAGCAGTTCTTTGATATACACTAGGTGCCAACTTTGCAAAAGGTAACTATTGCATAATTATATTTAGAGCCTGATCAATTTGTATGGTACCAATGGCTTTGTGACCATAAAAAGGAATCTATTATATCTTATTCTATATTCACAAAAGAATTGATTGCACATTATGTGGATATTAATAGGAACACCTTCTTTAGCCGGTTAATAAAACTCAAGCAAAAAGGTCCAGTTACAGAGCACATCAAGTAGTTTTAGAAGCTAAGTATTAGAGTGAAGAACATTTCAGAAGATAATTTGTTGGATCTATTTATTGGAACCTTGAAGGATAACATTCAACATGAGGTGTGTCTCTTTGAACCACCATCCTTAGAGAAGGATTTCATGGTGGCAAGGAAGGTTGAAAGTAAAAATATGACGATGGCTACTAGAAAGACCACCTCTAACACATAAAGAGAGAATAATGTTCCTTCTTCTAACCCACCTCAAAGGTTGACATCCTAGCAACTAGATGAAAGAAGAGCAAAAGGCCTATTCTTTCATTGTGATAGCAAGTATAGTAAGGGACATAAGTGTGGCGAGAGGAAATTATTCTACATAGATTGTGAAGAGGAAGAACCAACAAGAATAGGAACCATCTCAAGATGAAGAAATATAATATACTACTTTAGAAGAGATTACTCCCACCATATCCTATCATGAACTAGATATAATTAGCACTCCTCAAACTCTCAAGATTGAAGGATATATCAAAAGGAAAAAGGTAACGGTGTTGATTGATTCTGGTAGTACTCATAATTTCATTCACTGTAAATTAGCCAAAGTTCTCAATTGATTTGTATATCCAACACCAAAGTTTCAAGTAATGATTGCAGATGGAGGAACTATCAATTGTTTAGGTAAATACCATAATATCAATCTTACTATGGGGGAATTTGTATTGAATAGTCCAATGTTTTCTCTTCCAATGGGTGGTGCTGATGTTGTCTTAAGAGTTCAATGGTTACAATCATTGGGAACAAATTTGGTTTTTAATTTTTAGAAGTTTTTCATGAAATTTTTATGGAAAGGAAAAGAATATGAGTTAAAGGGTATCACAGGGAAACCAAGCAAAGTGATAAGCTCTCATGGTATGAAAAAATTGATGAAAAAGGGACATCAAGGTGTAATTGCACAATTATGCTCATTAGATGTCCAAACATCTACGTCTCTTATTTCACTAGATATCCAAAGGGTCATTAACAAGCATTCCAAGGTATTTGAAGATATTCCAAAAGGTTTTCCCCCTGTTTGATATTTTGATCATGCTATTCACTTAATTCTAGGAATTTTTCCTCCTAACATCAGAACTTATAGATACTCCTATGGCCAGAAGAGTGAAATTGAGCGTATTGTTGAAGACATGTTAGAGGATGGCATAATTATGCCTAGCCAAAGTTCTTACTCTGCACCAGTGGTAATGGTACACAAGCCAGATGGATCATGGTGTATGTGTCCAGATTATAGAGAGCTCAATAAGATCACCATTAAAGATAATTTTCCCATTCTTGTCATTGACGAATTGTTAGATGAACTACATGGAGAAATTTTCTTGACAAAGTTGGATCTCTGTTTTGGGTATCATTAGATTAGAATGAAGGATGAAGAAACCCCAAAAAAAACATTCAAAACTCATGAAGGTCATTATGAATTTTTGATCATGCAATTTGGTCTCACGAATGCACATTACACATTTAAAGGTTTAATGAATTCCATTATTAAGCCTTTCCTTAGAAAATTTGTGCTAGTATTATTTAATGATATACTAATATATAGCAAGTCTTGGGAAGCACATATTCAACATGTTGACAGGGTACTACAAGTACTAAAGGAGCAACAACCATATGCAAAAAATTTCAAATGTTTCTTTGGGGTGAAGGAGGTAGAGTATTTGGGTTATATTGCATCACATGAAGTTGTCAAGGTAGACCCTAACATGATTCCCAAAACCTTGAAGAGTCTTAGAGGATTCTTAGGTCTGACAGGGTACTACCGCAAGTTTGTTAAAAAATATGGAAAAATAACAACACCTTTAACAACATTATTGAATAAAGATGCATTTTATTGGACTCCATAGGAAACTCAAACTTTTCAACAGATTAACGAGGAAATGTGCAAAGCTCCTATTTTGGCTGCAAAGCTCCTATTTTGGCCACACTAGACTTCACAAAAACCTTTATTGTGGAATGTGATGCTCCAGGAAATTGCATTGGTGTTGTTCTAATGCAAGAAGGACACCCACTTGATTTCACAAGTCATCCAATCAAGGGAATAAACTTACAAAAGCCCATTTATGAGAAGAAAATGTTGGAAATAATACATGCTCTTAAGAAATGGCATCCTTACCTAATAGGTAGGAACTTTAAGGTAAAAAAAAATCGTGATAGTCTTAAATACTTTCTAGAACATAGACTATCTTTGGAAGAGCAACAAAAATGGGTAACCAAGATGTTGGGATATGAATTTGAAATCATCCATCGGAAAGGGAAACAAAATGTGGTGGCAGATGCGCTCTCTACAAAAAATGAAGATGTTGGGGCATTAGTTTGTGCAATTTCCATTCTACAACCTGATTGGGTAGTAGAAACAAGGGAACAATGGAAAAATTACCTATCTTTGTGGATGCTCATTCAAAAGCTATAGAGAAATCCTAGTGTATCAAATAATTTTGTGTGGAAAGATGATTCACTATGGTATAATGATCACTTATATTTATGTAAAATCTCCCAACTCAAACAAAAGGTCCTCTTGGAATTGCACACCTCTCCTATAGGTGGGCACTTTGGATTCCTGAAAACTTAGCACATGGTCAAGAAGGAATTTTTTGGGGAAGGTCATAAATCTGATTTTTAAAGGTTCCTGGCCAAATGTTTGGTTTTACAACAGAATAAGGTTGAAACAGTTAAGACCCCAACGCTGGGAGGAAGTCTCAATAGATTTTATCACAGGGCTACCCAAGTCAAAAGGAAATAATGCTATTATGGTGGTTGTTGATAGAATCACAAAGTATGCACATTTTTGTGCACTCTCTCACCATTTTAATACAAGTATAATAGCTACAACCTTTATAGAAATAGTTCAAAAGTTACATGGAAATCCAAATATTATTCTGGGTATGCTACACTTGTCCACTGCTAATGAAATTGCACACACTTGTAGAACTATGTGTGCATATTCCGAATATGTAATTTTTTATTAAATCTATTATTTTTATTTAATTTTAATTGTACTAACGCCAATCTTACACAAAAAGTAGGTTATTTCTTCCGGCTATAACTTTTGATTGGCTCACCTATTTTAAAAACGGAAGAGAACCCGCACAAGTACACACAAATAACTACATCCTAAAAAAAAAAATTTCATTGATTATGCTAAGACCATGATGTCGAGGCCCAACGCTTGACCTATTCATTTTAGGGCTTGGCTAACTTCCTTAATTTAAAATAAAATAAAATTAACATAAATAAATATGGAAAAATAGCGATGCAATAGAACGACCTATTATCTATGACTCTATATAATGTTTTTCACAAAATCCCGCCATTTGCATACCAAACCCGAGGCCCAACGCAAACATATTCATTATGTTTGCTTAAAAAAATAACATAACAACCTTAGGAGAACCCCGTTTTTTGGGAGTTATACTTAATTTCCATAAATAATAGTTATATATTCTGGAAGGTAATCCGATTGTCTACTTTCATCTTCTTACGCCATATTCCAAAAAGTTGTGTAGGTAGCTCTAATATTGCTTTTTGATGTTCAGATTTCCGTTTTTCCAGAATTCCATTGCAACTAACGCGTCATGAGTGGCCAAAATTAGCTTGCACCAACCCATTTTTCTTTCTCTTAACCCTTGGATTACCAGTGTATCCCTTTTAAATGTAATCGATGTCACTCTCATGGGAATCTGGATAGGGACAACGCTGTTTCCTTTAAAAGAAAGTACTGGGACCTTAAGAAATCGACTCTTGGAAAGTTTTCTTCTCCTGTTGTTACTCAGCCTTTTGTAAACTCTTGTCTGAATTATCCAAGCATTCCATAAGTTTTACATACTGTTATACCCTTTGTTGTTGAGGATTCAGGTATCACCCCTATTTGTCTGCTTGAGGTTGAGAACCCTATACCTTTATCTGAGTCAGTCTTTCCTATTAAGTGTCAGCCAAATGAAACCCTACTTTTTAGACATGAAGTTTGTTCTGACCTCAATTCTACTACTCCTCTCTAACCCCTGGTTCTGAAACTGAGCCTGGTTTTCTTCAGAACTTGAGGGTTTCTGATGGTTCTTCAACTGGAAAGCCTTTGAAGTAGAATGTTGATGATGTTTTGCCTCCTTTCACCTGTTTGTCAGAGTATCTGGTTTTATTTACTCCTCTTCAAGATCCATAGCGAAAGGTAACTTCAGTTTTGGAAAGAGACCATAGCTATAATTTGAGGTCTAAACATGGAGACTTACTCGAGTCCAGAGGATATGAAGGGGCTTTGTCTTCATTAGGGGTTTCGAAGAATATTATCGGAAATAGAGTAAAATTCAAGGGTCGTCCAGTAACTGAGGGTAATCCGGGAGTGGAATCCAGACAATATAACCTTAAACAAGCGCTTAGAGCAGCGAGATCCCAAGACTCAGTTTCTAGATGCTGATTATAACCCTAAACTGTAGGGGTCTGGCTAGTCTACCAAAAAATATAGCTATTAAAAGGTTAATTGTAGATCACATAGTAGATGTGGTTTTTTTTCAAGAGTTAATGACTGAAGGCCTGGAAATTGCGACGAAATTACAAAATTTACTTCCAAGTTGGTGTTTTGATTATGTAGATTCTAAAGGTAAATCAGGGGGTGTTATGACTAGTTGGAGGAGGAATTGTCTGAAACTTTCCAACTCTTGGGCTATGGATTCAGGTCTAGGTTTATCTTTGTTCTCAGTCGATTTGGGCGAGGAATTTCTGTTTGTGAACCTCTATGGGCCGTATCAGGAACGGTTTTCCTTCTGGGATAATGTTTTTTCTAAAGAATGCCTTAACCATCAGAATATCATACTGCGAGGGGATTTAAACTTTACTTTAGGACTATCTGAAGTTTGGGTTCCCTTTGCTATGCTTGATACACTTTCATATTTCTTCACTCATCGATTAGAACATAAGCACCATGTTGATATTGGGCTGGTAAAAATCCTTCCTACCCGGACTAATAAATGTGCTGGCAATGCTAGAATTGCTAAACGCCTAGATCGTTTCCTTCTATCTGAAGCTCTTTTGGAAAAACAATTTCGACTCAAACAGTGGGTTGGGAACGGTGTAGATTCTGATCATCAGCCGGTCTTTCTTGAATTTATTTGAGGTAGCAGGAAACCAGGTAGTCCTTTTAAATTTAACCTTTCTTGGTTAAAGGATGAATCCTTTGTAACATTACTAAAGGAGGGGTGGAAAATCCAAGGTGATAACTCTGTGGAACTATCCTTAGTTCATTTTGAAAAAAACTTTAAAAAGGAAAAATCTATATCTTTGGGCTGGTCGCTACATAAAAAAGAACAAGACGATCGTCAGTTGAAGGAGATTGAATTGATATTGGTGGATTCATTTAATAAAATGGGGTTTGGTTATCTGAATGTTGTCTCCAAACTTGAAATAGAGATCTGGAAGTACATAGGAGACAAATCTTATTGTCTAGGGAATCTGAGTTGAGAATGAAAAGCAACGCTATCTGGTTAGAAAGTGGTGATGAAAATTCAAAATTTTTGCACCACTTTGCTAACCACAGAAAAAACATAAAATATATCTGGAAATCAATGCGAATACTAGTGAATTGGTTGAAGGTTTTGAAGATATTGCGTAGGCGGGAATCAAGCATTTTCATAAATTTTTTAAGGATGAAGGGCATGTTAATCTAGCAAATATTATGAAGATTGTCTGTTTTTTTCCTTCTATTGTATCTGAGGAGGATAATCGTTCACTAATGGAAGAAATCTCTCTGGAAGAACTAAAATTATTCTATCTCTTTTCAAAAAGGATTGTAGCCCAAGACACGATGGGTTTCCCATTGAATTTTATATTGGACTTTTTGATGTATTGGTACAGGATCTTCTTAAGGTGATCAAAGAAACTAAACATAATGGGAAAGTTTCTGTGGTTTTTAACTCTACTTTTTTATCTCTTATTCCTAAAACTAATGCTTTGCCCAGTTTCGAGGAATACAAGCCAATATCTCTTTGTAACTGTATTTACAAGATAATATTGAATTTCTACCAGAATCAAGAAAGTCCTCAATGATTATATTTATGGTGAGCAGTTTGGATTTCTTCCTGGCAGGAATATCCATGAAGCTATTGGGGTAGTCCAAGAAGGTCTACACACTATAAAATGTAAAACATATGAGGATGCAATTGTAAAGATGGACTTGTCAAAGGCTTATGACAAAGCCAATTGGACTTATCTCAGAGTGGTCTTATCTGAGATGGGTTTTGAGGTTCCTTTCATCTCATGGGTTATGGGTTGTTTATCATCTGTATCTTTCTCTATCTTAATAAATAGATTTGCATCATATTTCTTCATACCTTCCCAAGGACTAAGGCAAGGCTTCCCTCTAGCAACGCTCTTATTTCTACTTATTGAAGAGGGATTTGGAAGGGCTGTGATGGTATTTAACTCATATCTTATTTGTTGATGATATACTTTTATTTCATGATGGAACTTTACAGGATTTAAGGAAAATTGCAGAATGAATTCATAGTTTTTGTCAAGCGACGGGGATGAAGGTTAACAATGGTAAATCATCTTTATTGATATCTGGTCTGGATGACCAGGATGTTCTTATTATCAACGTTTTTCTTCCTTATATTACCTCTCAGTTGGAAACGAGATTTAAGTACCTAGGGTTTAGATTGAAGCCATCGACATATACTATAAAGGAGTGGGACTGGCTCATCATTAAATGTGAAGCTCGAATTATTAACTAGAGTCATAGATGGATATCCAAAGGAGGAAAATTGACTTTGATAAAGTATTTTTTGGAGTTTATACTGGTCTATTGGATGACATTCTGGATCCCAGTAGGGGTTTTAGAAAAAAAATAGGAAATTGTGTTATAAGTTCCTTTGGTCCGCAAATCCTCAATCTCAAGGTATGGTATGGATAAAATGGCAGGATTTAGCCCTTCCAAAGAATATCGGAGGATGGGGATTCAAAATACCTGGAATTTTCTCTAGTGCGTTGGCAACAAAAAATGTATGAAGGTTAATTACAGGCTCAGGTTTGTGGGTACAGGTGGTTATGAGAAAGTACATATATCCTGAAAACTTGTTTGACTGGATTCGTAGGCCTATCAAGAACTCCAGGAAGGTTTCCTTATGTTGGAAAGTGATGCTTAAATATTTTGAGATCATTGGTACCTACCTTTCTTGGAAGGTGGGAGACAGATGCTCAGTAAGGTTGAGAGCCGATCCTTGGGTAGGATGTAGTCATTGGTTTCTTCTTCCAGAACATGTTATTTATATTCTTAAATCTCATGGGATCTATTTTCTAAATGATATTACTATAAATTCTCAGAATTCTAATCGAGGGAAAGGCTGGCTGCAAGCGGAGGACATAGGTTTGACTGGAAATGATAAAGCACTATGGGATGGCTATATATCAAAGCTTTTGAAATGTAATGTTAGGATTACCAAAGGTAAAGACTCTCTGATATGGAGTTTCTTGGATAACGGTATATACAATCCAAAATTAGGTTATAACTTTCTGATGCGGGATAAGGTAACTGAGATTGTTTGGTGGTGGAGGTCAGCCTGGAGATACCATTGTCCTTTAAAATCCATAATTTTCACGTGGTTTCTTTTGTCCAATAGAGTACTAACCTAGGATGTATGACAACAGAAGACAAGAGAAGGGCTAGGAAGATGCTATTTATGTAAAATGGAAGAGGAGTCTAACTACCATCTTGCTGTGACTTGTTCCTACACTCAGACTATTTGGAAAGAGATTGAGAAATTGCTGAAAGTAACAAACATTTGGAAGGGAGAGTCTATTGAAGCTTGCCTAAGGAACTAGAACAAAATTAAACAAGTATCAGACTATAAATCACTTCCTCTAATAGTGGCTTGGGGTATCTGGCTAGTAAGGAACGCTAGTTGTTTTTAAGATAGAACCATTCTAGCCTTTCAATGTGCTGTCCAGAGCATGGGGATTTTGATTTATTTCCCATAGGATCAGATCCAGCTGAAAATTCGGAATATTGAAGAGGAAGTTATTGATAAAAATATTTTGTGGGGTTATTTTGATGGAGCTGCAATGGGGGATCATTCAATGTGTGGTGCAGGTAGCATACTTTATCTTTCTCAACAACACTGGGTAAAATTCAAATCTGGACTTGGTCAAGGAACAAAAAATTATGCAGAACTTAGTGCTATTAGACTACTTATGATGTTGGAGGTAGAACACAATATAAGGGATTTCCAAATCTTTGGAGATTCTCAACTTGTTGTAAATTCGATAACAGGTACTTACAGACTGCGCACCATACATCTGGTAGCTCTCCTGGATGAGATCAGAAGATTAAAAAATCAGTTGGAAGATGTAAGTATAAAGCATATTTTTCGTGAAAGGAATGGAACTGCAGATGAACTAGCAAAAGCGAGTGCTCAAATGGATGAAGGATTATGGCATATAGTTGAATTTGACCACTCAACTATCATAGAATATTCTCATGAGTAATGATGCTCATTCTGACCATATTCCTGTCTTGTGAAGATATTTTACCACCGAGTAGCTACTTTGTTTCTTTTTTGACTGCAGGACGAGGAACCAGTTTATTTGCAGTGCAGACTTAATCTCTGAGTTAAGTGGGCAACGTAAAATATATCTTTTTGGGCTCTTGTCCCAGTTTTTTCTATGTAGATGTTTTTGTTTTGAATCAGTGAATTACTTTGGAAATAAGATTTTATGCTTATTTCTAACCGAAGAAGTTTTAAAGCAATATTTTGCTGAAATACATAATTTTTATGATGTATAATGCTACACTTTCTGCTACTTATATCTTGGAATAGCTAAAACTTGATGTTCCCATGATCACACATGAAGGAAACTGAAGAATGTAACTATGTTTTAAATAATATAGCTATGACTTTTTTCTATGGAAAAAAAAAGTATGCAAAACTCTTAGTAGTAGAGACTTTTTTATATTTATTTATTTGTACATGATTTTATTTATTTAAATATTTTTTATTATAATTTTGGAATTGGATTTTATGATAATAATGGTGGTTGTTACTAACCAACTTTGATTTATAAAATTTAAAAAAAGGTAAGGAATCTCTTGTATTTTCTTGAAAATTTCATTTATTTATCAAAGATCTTTAAGAGGAGCAATTCTAGTTAAAATTTTAGAAAGATAAGTGTTATAACAAATATCTTGAAATTGCACTTTAATGTGGGTGTAGGGAGAACATTTGTTGATAAAATTATTTTCAGCCTTCTTAATATCATAAATATGACAAATTCTTCCATTCAAAGTTTCATTATGGAGCTTGTGAGATTTTTTATTTTTTATTTTTTTATTTTAACAATTTTGATTTTCTTCTTTATGCTAGATTAAGGTTGATCACCTCCTTATAATATCTTAATTTGTTTCTTATCCTTTAATTCTTTATCATACCATAACTTGTTCTTAATGTTAGATGTAATGATACTTTTAATATCATCACTATTATTTAGAGTGACCTCTTGGTCATTTTTATGGAAAACTCACTCAAGCCATATGTAATTTTGTGAAGAGTATGAAACAATCTTAAGAAGCCTCTTCTCTCCCATGTTATTTATCTTGTTCTTGTACATTATGCACCTAGTCATGATCATGCTCTCAATAAAATAGAAATTCACTTTTATAAGATAAAACAAAATACATTACCTTCAATTTGTGTAGTTAATTTATATATATCTTTAAATTTTTTTTAAGAAAAAACTAAATTACTTTAAATTTTAAATAATTAATCTATATTTTTAAATTTTTATAAATAAAAAGAAATTATTAATCAAATATAAACACATTAAAATCTTAATCCACCACTTAAAAAACACACCAAAAAAAAAATTTGATTTATAAACCAATATTTTGTTCCCTTATCATTCATAACTCACGCTATAAAAAAAAAAACCATAATATAAAACTCACACGGTGAATAAAACCACAATACAAAGATTGTGACTAAACTATAACTTCTATCCAAACAAACAAAAAAATCATATTAACAAAATAATTTAAAAATAAGTAAATGATATTAATAAATTATTTTTCAATAAATAAAATATAAAAAATAATATTCATTATAAAACACAATTTTAACAATCATTTAAAAATTCCATTTTAACTCATTCTCTCTTATAAAACACAATTTTAACAATCATTTAAAAATTCCATTTTAACTCATTCTCTCTCCTAACCATTTTCTTCCCTTTTATCATTGTAACTCCAAAACCATTTTAACTTATCCCATTAGTTAGAATGTATATCCATGCAAAAAGGAGGGAAGCCAGCCTTACAAATAAGGGCTTCTCCTGGTGTCGTAGTCCCCCCGAATCGTCGAGTAGTTTGCTTAGTTATTTATTCTTTTTTTTTAAACCATGGAACAACTTCTTAAGGGTATATCCAACAGTCCGCAAGCCAGATATACCAGAAACTTGTGACTCAGCAGGGGGCGAGACGTCCCAAGACCCTTTACCTCAGGGGAGAGCCTCTATCCTAGGGGTCGCCTACCCTTCGAGCCTTGTCACAACGGGCCAATGAGCAACCCTACACCCCGCCAGTTTTAAACCTATAACCTCCTCAGAGATAACACATGTTCTTAACCATTAAGCACCTTAACTTATAGATTCAATAAACTATAATTTCTTTGCACATTAGCTAGAATATATCCTTTTTATAATTCAACACTTTAACCCCTATCCCCACAAAAAAAACATAAAAATCATATTTATAAAATTATTTTTAAATTAAGCCATATTAATAAATTAATTTTCTATAAACAATGTATACAAAAAAATATTTTAAAAATGTCTCTCTCTACGTAATGTGCTTAAGTCCAAAACCATTTTAACCTTTCCCATCTCGTGACAATGTATATCCTTTTTATAATTCAACTCCCAAAAATAATAAAACTAGAAAACTAAGTTAATCTGACGATATCAATGTAAACTATGTTAATATCAATGTTTGCGACTAGGTAACCATAATGGTAACATTCAATTAGACATAAAAATAAATAAAAATTTCTCATTGTGCTTTACTACAAAGTATGGAGTTGTTTTCACATTAATTAAATACAACAACCAAAAACTAAAAAATAAAATAAAATTGGACAACATAATTTTTTTTTTTCTTATTTCAGTTTTTAAACATATAAAGATCTATGCTGATTATAAATAATCATGTATCTTTTCAACACAGACCGGAAGTAAGATTTATGATTTTAGTGTACTTTTATGATTATTTTTATAAGCATAGATTTATATTAACTCTTGATTTATCATACTCATATGAAGATTAAAAGATTAAAAAGTGTGTAAAAAATAGATATGAAGTTAAGATAGATCTATTTTTCTATTTATATATAATAAATTTTACTATTTTATATTATCCTTTAAAATGGCAACCAAACAAATTAAATAAATCTAATATCTTTTGAATTGACATCATGTTTAAAAAAACTTATTTAACAAATATGCATAGCTTCTTTTTTCTTTTTTTCTTTTAATTTATTGGAATACATATATCTTTGGTTTTGAAGTTTAGGTTAGTGATGACATTGTGAAATTTTTATTTACTTAACATTTTATTATTTTATGAAAGTGTCACATGTCAACTACCACAGAATTACACTTCTCCCTCACACTCATATGTAGAAAGAAAATGTGGGACTAGAAAAAATTAGAGATTAAAAAAAAATTAAGATACTATAAGGAGGTCATTAACCATAATATGAAAGATAAAAAATATGTCTATGTTTTAACTAATTCAAAGAAGAAAATTAATATAGCCATGCTAAGAATGAACTCTCATGAGCTTAATAGTGAAACAAGATGTTGGAAAATTCCTAAAACACCATGGGTGGAAAGGATTTCCATCTATGTGAGATTACGAGCGTTGAGAACGAACATCACTTTCTCTTAGAATTCCCTGCATACACCCACATTAAACCACAATTTCATAATCTTTGTTACAATACAAACCTCGCTAACCTTCTAACTTGTCAAAACAATGACGATCTATGAACACTTCTTTTAAGTTTTTTGAGCATAGAAATAAAATGTTACAACAATCAAAGTAATCTTCTTAAGGTCCGATAGACCAAAGTTGGTCTCAAGGGATGTTAACTACCATCATCATCATTATATATGGAATAAACACGTATATTTACTATATTTTATAAGAAAAAATATTATTAATGTGCTAAATATACATTTAAGAATATATATGCATGATTGGTAGAGAGATATCTTCAAATATTATTGTCATATATGAATATGAAAAAATTATTCATATATGAATTTTTTTTGTATATTGCGGAATCGACAATGAGGCAGTGCTCGTACTCACGTGATATGGGGTCGATTCCCATCCGCTACCACTATAAGCTCCAGGTGCACCCACATGGTCCACATGCATGGAGCACGAGTAAGTTGGGGTTTGAACTTGTAACGTTGCATGGAGTGCTTTAACAATACACTCTATCACAAGTTGACCTACACCCCACAAACCATTCACATACGATTTATTAATGAAAGAAAAAAAATATATTAATATTATTTATAATATTAAAATATTAAAAAAATACTTACGCACATTTAATAAATGATATACAAAATATATTTTTATTTTTATATTATAATATTTATGAAATTTATTTATTAATCATTAAATAACTATAAACTATAATATTTATGGACTTTATTTTTTACTCATGAAATAAATAATATAAAATCAATATATCCGTAGTAGCACATGATGTTATATATAATATTATTTAGATAATATTACCAATGTCTACTTAAATTTAGGATAATATAATTAATAATATGATAATTGTGTATCATATAATTAATAATATGATAATTTTGTGTAATGTTATGTTTCTTACTGGTTATTAACTATTATAAATGTCTACTTAAATTTAGGATAATATAATTAATAATATGATAATTGTGTATCATATAATTAATAATATGATAATTTTGTGTAATGTTAGGTTTCTTACTGGTTATTAACTATTATCAATGTTTATTTAAATTTATAAAAATATAATTAATAATAAAATAAGTATGTATATGTTATATTTTATTATTTAAATTTATAATAAAATAATTAATAATAAAATAAGTATGTATATATTATATTTTATTTAAAAAGAATGTTGAATATGTTAATTTAAAGATTTATGATTTTTTAAAAGTCGAGGAGCCTAAAATTTTTATTAATTCTTAAATTCTCAATTATAAAATGTATAGTAATATTTTGTAAAAAAATCGAATTTCTAAGAATTTCTTATATTTTATTGAGGGCTATGTTTAGAATAAAATATTTTTTTTCTATGAAATTTGTGTGAATTATTTAGAAAAAAATTGAAATTGATGAATCTTTTTTTGGAAAAAAACATACAAAATTAATCCATGGGCTAAATTGCACACTTAAAGTTTTCGCTGGTCAAGTATGTTTCTCAAATGTTATGTTGCATTATGACATCCATCAAGTGTTATGTTGCATTGAGTTTGATTGAATTTGTTTCAAAATGGTTGATTATGGTTAATCATGTTTGATAGTGGTTCGTTGTGGTTGATTATGATGCCATGGTTCATAATGCTTTATTATGTATGATTGTGTTGACTATGGTTGAGCATGGTTGAATTTGGTCTAGAATGCTTGACAGTGCATAATATGGCTCATGATGGTTGATTATTGTTAATTATAGTAGACCATGGAAATATTAGCTGGCTATGGTTAAACATGCTATTATTAATTGCGACATATTCATGAATTTTTATGTCACTTCACAATGTTCCTCAAGTGCTATGCTTAATTGCAATATTCCTCAAAAGTTGTCAAATTTGACATTCATATAATTTTATGTAAAAATGATAGGTTCCTCATTGGTTATGTTGCATTTAGACATTCATTAAGGATTAAGTCCCATTTAGTTAAATGTTGACCATGCTTGACTATGTTTTATTATGTTTGATTTTTCTCAACTATCATGGATTATGGTTGAAAGTGTTGGACATGGCTGACCATGGTTGATGTTCCTCAAGGGTTGTGGAGATTGCAATGTTCTTCAATGGTTATGTAACATTGTGTATATTCATCTTGGCTAACTTATGCCAAATTTCCACGATTCTCAATGGTTATGCTACATTTCAATGTTCATCAATGGTTATTGCACCAAGTGAAAAGAGGTGCTCTACAGCCCAGTATGGAGGAGATGTTGTAATGTGTATGATGTAGCGTTACATCTAATAAAACGTAAAAAGTGATAAAAATAATTAAAAAAAGTCATGTCGGCTCATAAAATAAAAAATTATGGAAAGTATTTAAAAAAAAATCCATGTTGGTTCATAAAATAAAATATTATGAAAAGTAATTAAAAAATAGATGTTAGTTTATAAAATAAAAACTTAAAACTTAAACTCGGATCTATTAAGAGAGATCAAATTTTTTGAGTTTAAATTTAAAAAAAGAAATACACCTCAAGAAATTGGATCCCTCTCGGTGCTTGATAGATACAGGTTTAAGATGGATATATGCTGGTGTTGTATTGCAACATCAAACATGACCACTCTCACCACGTTGACAATGACTAATGGTTGTATGACCATGCTTTATTATGATTGACCATTGAAAACCATGGTTGAGAAAGTTTGACTATGGTTGACATTGCTTGACCATGTTGGACCATGGATGAGTATGGTTTAATTTGGTTTTTTGGTTTGACTATGGTTATTTTGGTGATTATGATTGACTTTGTTTGACCATAATTAAAGGTTATGTCATATTTTGTTGCTCAATAAATATTATGGCACATTTCATGAGATCTAAAGGTTTATGCTTTATCTTGGTTAACTTATGCCAAATTTCTACATTCCTCAATGTGCATTTGTTAAAAGTTATGTGAGAATGAAATGTTAATCAATTGTTATGTTGCAATCCAACATTACACATAGGATATTATTAGTCATGGTGTTCCTCATTGGTTATGTCACATTACAACACCAAACATGGATAACTTTATGTCAAATTGCTATAGAAACAAAATGGCTATGTTACATTAAAAAATTCATAAAGGGTTATGTTGAGGTTGATAATATTGTTATATCTCATGAGAAGTTTGTATTGTTTGAATTTTGTTGAATTAGTACATTTCTCAATGATTATGTGGCATTGTGACAATAATTAAGGGTTATGTCAAATTGCATCGTTCAACTATTATATTCATTTTCAATGTCATGATACCAAATCTTAAAGCCTAAAATCGATTCTATAAAATATTTCACGGCTTCTCTCATTTCATCTAGCCACACCCAATACTATAATTATTAATAATTTAAAAATCGTTATTGGACTATCATTATTGATAGTTTGATCATGGTTGAATATGTTTTACTATTGCAAACCATGGTAGGGAATGATTTACTATGGTTTACAATGTTGGGCCATGGTTGAATACGGTTGAAAAATTCAAATCTTGTATATAATATGCTATAATAATAATATAAACAATATTGATATGGTTTTCAATGGTTATGTCACATTACCATATTTAACTTGGTTAGCTGTATGTTGAATTGCTAGTTGCTTGAATGGTTATCTTGCATTATGACATTCATTAAGAGTTATGTTGGGTGTTCCCATGGAGATGGGTATCACTTTTTGGCAAGTAGAGGGTGCAAGTATGGTAAAAAGTGATGTCGATCGAGCTCTTTTTGAGCTATCAATCGAGCTTTCAAAATCTCGATTGAGGGCTTAACAAAGTGCTCTATAAAGCTATTTTGAAATGCTCAATCAAGGGTTAAGAAAACCATCAATTAAAATCCATAGCTGGGTCGAGTCTTTTATTAACCCTTGATCAAGCTCTTGTGTCTGATAAAAATCTTAAAAAAAGGCTATAGAATAGTTTGTTCATGTGGAATTTAGAATCTCAATCGAAATCTAAAGCTCGATCGAGCTCCTATAAGAGTTATAAAAATAAAAAAGAAGCATACTGTGGCTTATTTTACCACATCTGCTACATAGAAGTTTGACCAAGGACTTGATTGAAGCTCAATCGAGGCTTGACGTGCTATGACTTTCCACCACCTCACCATGCCACCATCCACCACCTCTTGCTAGAATGGCTTCCACATCGACAGCTAGACAACTCAAAACCCCCAAAAATTAATTCTATACATTGATTGAAATTGTTTTTAGTAATTTTAATGAAAATTTTGTAAAATTAGTTATTTCATTGTATATGTTTTTGTAATTTAGATTTAGTTTTAAAAAATTTAGTTTCAATTAAAAAATTTCAATAAATGGTTTCATGTTATGTACATTTTGTCAATTTCAATTATGAAAAACCTAAAACCTAAAAAGAAAAATAATTTTAGTTTATTTAAATGTGGAATGAATTACAACAAAAACTTAAATAGACATGTTCCAAAACCTTGAATTGAAAAACAAAAAATTCAAATCGGTGAGACTCAAAACCTTAAACCAAAACTAAACCGACAACCAAAACCTTAAACCAATGACAAACATAAACCCTTTAACCAAAAACCACCTTAAACCGACAATGTTTATGGTGTCGATTTTATTTTCAAGTGTGTATTGGCAAGCAGAAAGGGATGATGAATGTTTTTCAATCCTTTGATAATCCTTGGAGGATTGAAAAAAATCCATAGCTTACATTTGTATCAATAACCAAGAGAAAATAGATTCTAGTCGAGAATCACTAAATCATGTAGATAGAAATTTATTTTTTATTTGACATGGTTTTGAAAATATAATTTTATTTGTTGAATTTCAGAATCTTATTTATATGTTTGTGTTAAAATAATTTAATATAATGATACAAATAAAATTATCAATATCAAATTGCTAATGTGACCTTAAAAACATAAATTATTATTATTTTTTAAGCTAGTACCCGTGAAGTTTCGAACTGGTGACCTAACACAAGGAACGCCTTAACATAAAACACATTCACCATCTATTCTACACCCTGTGGGAATTATTATTATTATTATTATTATTATATTATAATAAAAAATCTTTGAAATTATATATAAACTACATAAACATATTAAATATTTATATATTTTAAAAATGTGTTTTATATATATATTTGTGTATATGTGTGTGTTTTAAAATAATATTGAATTATATAATATCGATATAAATAATAAATTTTATATTAAAATTGTGTAATTTTTAAAAAAATATTATGAATATCCAACTCATTGATAAGGATTATGTTGGGAAAGTTCCATAAAATATTCTCATTATAGTTCCTCTAAATGATTTTATTTTTCAGCCCACCCCCTTTTTAAACCTGGAAAAAAATTCAAGTGAAGCTTTAATATTAATGTGGAGCATTCATGTGACAAGGGTAATGGAACCTATTGATTCTCTCTTACACTGTAGCTATAATTCCTAAAATATAGAGGAGAAAATCTGCATGAAACCTATTGATTCACTCTTATAATGTAGCTATAATTCCTAAAATATAGAGGGAAAAATCTTCATGTGTAATTGCATATATAGAATCTAGGTGCTTTCTACAACTCATTATAAATGAGACATGTGTAAGATAGTATAATAGTGATCTAGCATAGATCAATGAAAAATTTAAATTATAAGAATAAAAGTAATAATATCTAAGTTATCTTTTTTGGTGCTTAATAAATCTATGCTCAAGATGATAATGAATTGTTACTAAGGAGGAGGCCTATTGATGTAGCCGATAAACTTTGATTCATTTATAAGATATAAAAGCCAAGAAAAACACACAAGAATGGAAATACACGTATATTTTATTCCTTCTCCATTACTAACCATTACAATGAAAATTAAACCCCTTATAACTAATATATGATATTTTCAAAAATTGCTAACTTAAGAAAATTCTCGCATGACTCTAAAACTGACCAATAACTTAAAAATAACTAGAGAGACACTAATTGCCAACTTGCTTTTATTATTCGGTGGATAAACTAAGAGATAATTGATAATTACACATTTAAAATATCCATTAAAACCATTAAAACCCTAATTTGAGGCTTTATATGAAGGAATTTTGCCCCAGAAAAGTGTCGAAATGAGGTCTAATCAAAAGGATTTGATCGATCACTGCAGTGATCTCTTTTAGATGCAACTTCTTATTAAATTTCAGCCCAAATGGATAATTGAGTCAAAATTTATGACTCTAAAAAATCATTGCATCACCCACCTTAACATGACTCAACTAAAAATTCTCCATTAAACAAAATATAGACAAATGTTTGTCTTATAATGAAAGAACTAAGAAAACACGCATATTGATCGCTAGCCATGATTACTATGTTTGATTATTAATTCTCACATAGATGAAAACCAAAAACAAATATAACATCTCAATATATATATATATATAAGCACTAATACATGCAACTAAATAAAATTATACAAGATATATTTCAAACTTCAATATTGTAATGTCATAAAAAATAACACTATAATTTTTTTATTATTTAACTATAGCAATCATAAACCCTTACTGTTTTGCATCACTTAACTGTCATATTATCATTACTATTTCCTTGAATTGTAATCCTTATTACTTTGTACAATTCACATTATTCTGTGTTTGACTTTTCTATAAATGAATAATTGGAAATCTAGTTTAAATTATGTTACTTAGCTCGGAACTAGTATGTGAAGGGCCCCGGAAATGGGGTCCTTACCATTGGATCCTAGGCAATATTTTTCCCATATATAAATATGAGTTGAATGTATAAGGAAACGTTGTAATTTTCAATATGTTTAAAACCTTGAGGGATTGAATCCCTTGTAATAGTTTTACGTCTATGTCTTTAGACTGAATGTTAAAGTTGTTTGACTATCTGGCACACCTACGCTTCCATTTTGGTTAAGTGTTTACCCTAGAGGGACGCTCTGAGGTTCGACCTCAGGATTCCTTAAATTGTTCTTTGATTCTGAAGTGTGAATATAGGGTCTTCGACCCCGTGTTATAATAATTGAATGTAAGCTGGTTCGGCTCTGTTTATTTTAATTAATCATTTGAATATGATGTTTCTTAAACATTATATTTATTATGCATTTCCTTGTGTGATATAATAACTGTATTAAATAAACTCTTCACACACGAAGATGAGGCCGAGAGGCCATCATCCCTAAACCCAAGAACTCAAGTATTACCTTGAATCAAGTCTCCCTCTATAGGATTCGATAACTGGGTCGAATGGTCTCCACGATCTACCTTGCATGAAATTCGATCACCTTTCCAAAATCGTGATAATGGTTTGGTAATAGTTGATATATTTGGAATTCAATTTGGTCAAAAGCTTACGTAGCTTTAATCTTTGCTTTAGGATTTGTTTGATTTATTTTAAAAAGGCCACTTGTTAAATATAATATCGTATTGGCTTTAAGTTTAAGGATTTCATGCATTTCCTATAATTATCTTTTGTGTAAAGCTTATGATATGTGTTGTAAGTCTGAGATTGATATGCTTTGTTTCATATTTATGGTATTGTTTTCAAGAGTTCCATGTAATATTTATATTAATTATATTAATAATATAATATTTTAAAGCTTTGGTTGGTTAAGGGCTTGGCCCTAGATTCTTAAATGAATCCTCTCCTCCTTAATATTAAAAATGAGAACTTTTGCTTATGATAATATAAATATTTATATACATATATTGTGTATTATTTGAGGCTAAAATATCTCCTAATTTATCTAATAACAAATTAATAATTTATCTTCCAAACATAGTAAAGTTTAAATAACATAAAAATATTCATATTAAGAAAAATATTATATCCTTCAATTACAATTAGTCTCTAAATAAATAATAATGGATGTTTATGATATTTAACTAATATTTAATGAATTCAACATTAAAAACTAATATTAAGCACTTAAATAAAATATTTACTTTTAGTTGCAGAATAAATAATAGGTTAGGCAATCATCATAAATCAATCAAATTCACCATAAAAACCATGAAATTGTAATATGCTATATATGAACATAATCAATAATCTTGCAATTGATCTATAATCAATATTAATCCTACAGAACTGATTAAATAAATTCAACAACACTTCCATTAGATGTCAACATGATATTTAGAGCTGCAATTACAAGAGTTAATCCAATAAACATAATTAAATAAAATCATCATACATATGTAGACAAACATATAACATAATTAAATAATTAAAACATACTTATCAACCTTTTAAGTAACTAATTGAATGGGGAACTTCCACGTTCCACCCAACCATAGACCTCGAACAGTTCCTTGTTCGTTCCACAGGCCACCCCCGAGCCAAACCAAGCATGCTAGAGTAAGGAGAGTAGGGTCATATTATCTATCTTGATTACTACAACAGAGTAGACAAGGTTTTTTACCAACTCTATGTAGAGTCCTGTAATTTATTTCCCCTTGTTCATCCCACAGTCCTTCTCAGATTCATCTATATTCTTTCATGGAAAACTGAGCGTTCATAGACCTACAACTGAACCCTCCAGTGAACTAGGGACCATTACTCCTGTAATGTCCTCTCTCTGTTCTATGTATTCTTAAGGAAAAGGATCCTATCTTTCATTCATGCAACTTTTCTTTTATTTAGGAAAATCACGCTTTGTGTTTCCTTTCCTTTCCTTTTTATCTTTCTTTAGGAAATAATTTTATGCTTTCTTTTAATCCCTTTATCTCTTTTATTTTTAATTTATTAAAATGTGTTTATCCTCACATTTGTCATATGTTATATTTTGGATTTTAATTTGGAAACTACTTTAGAAGTCAACCTATCCTCTAACATGCTTGGCCCCTCTTTAGTGGATTAATCCCCATCAGTTGGAAATTTAAAATGAGATAAATATTATAATAGTAAGGTCTTTATTTTTTTTGATGCTCCAAATCCTAGAAGCTCAACATCAATAACACATAACAAGTCTACTTATTCTCGGTGCTCTGGAACCTTCATCTCAACACCAACTCAAACCAATGAGTCTAGGTAGTCTAGGTGCTCCAGAGCCTTTAGATCAACGCCAACTTAACCAAAATGAGGCTAAGTAGTCTAGGTGGTCCAGATCCTATAGCTCTACACCAACTCAAACATATTGTGTTTAAATATTCTAGGTGCTCCAGAGTTTGCAAGCTCAACACCAATCTCAAACATAATATTAATAATATAAAGGGTCTTAGTTTTGGGATATTACATCCCACCTAGGTGCTCCAAATTCTACAAGCTCAAACATAATAATAATATAAAGGGTCTTAGTTTTGGGATATTACATCCACCTCCCTTAAAAATAACACCATCCCGGTGTTCACAACATCAAACAAAATTATGAAATAAAAAGGGGTGTGCCTCTTTCATGTCACTTTCATTTTACCATGTGGCCTCTTGTAATGTCCCTTTTTCAAAAAATTATTAAAATGACCAATTTTGCACTTTTTCCCCAATTTCGACCCTTGACTAGTTTTGCTATTTTGGCCTCCAAATTAACCCAAATGCTCCCAAATCTTCTGTAAGGGTATATGAATGATATTTATACTTGAATACTAGGTTCATGGATGATTTATTACCCTCAAAAGAATTCTGTAAATTTGATTTATATTCTGGTCAATGTATGGTATTTTAACTAGCAATTTATGCATCAAATCCCCCCTAGGTAAACACTGAAATGGCCTCCCAAATGCTTCCAAACTCCATCAAATTTATGAACAGAGGTAGGGGATGTATTAAGGATGTTATTAAGGTCTCATGTGCATCATTAATTAATTATTATCTCTGTTCTAACCCTCTCCCATTCAGCTGCAAAAATCACCAATTCGACCCTTGGGGAAATGACACTATTTCTTCTCCCAATGCAATTAAACTGAGTAAAAATACTTCAAATGCTCAAGTACAGTACATGAAACTTGTAAAATATATCCATGGAATTCTATTAATCATAAATGCATCAGAGAATCATCCATTCATTCGAAACCATTAGCATTATCATGTTATACATCAATGTAGTGGGGAAATGGACATTGTTTACTCATTAATCAACATTTTTGCATACAACCAGTGGGTATTTCGACCTGATACTTTTTGAATATGAAGAACAGAGGATATGAAGCTATTACAATCATAAATACATAATGAAAATCTCTCCCAAGAAGCACAAGAGCTCACCAAAAACGCCCTCCCTCAAGGAGCATGAATATGCCTTCAAAACTGGAAATGGTTGAGAGATGGTGCTGCACTAAAAAAAACCATGAGCTGCCCTGTAGCTTATACCTGGAAATAAAAATCCATTAAATCTCCATGAAAGACCTGAGTGGCCTCTCCAAACACCAACTTGGATGGGAATCTTTCACCCTCGAAATTGGTTAAGGCAAGAAACTAGTCATCCACTAGCTCTCTCTTCACAAATGCATTTTTTCTCAAATCATCAAAATCCATTCTCATACTTGATTTCTACATTTTATAACCAACATTAGCCTTATAAGGGTCGAAATCCTCTCATTATATTCTAGAGATTTCCACTTAGTAAATATTCCACATTTGCCACTTGTCTCCTAGTTTCCAACCCTTCATCTTCTCCCAATTTCGAGTAGGAGTATCTTTAGCTTCCCCCAATTCCATGAGCACCTTCTTGAGCCTATTTTTGGGGCTGACATGTCATAATGGTAAGGTGTAAGAAGTCAGATCTGAATTTTGTCATAGATGTCATAGATGCTTCATCATTGTTTTCATAAGACTAGAGAATTTAGCCCAAGAGTCCACTAGTCTCCAATTTGACTCTTCCTCTTCCATGGAGGTTACTATTCCACCAAATTTCGACCTAAGATGCTCCATGCCATGTGTATGCCTTACCAACTCACCCAATAATGTTTTCCTTCCAATGGATTTGAAATGCCAAGTGATATTTGCCATGTGGCAGTGAGAAACCAAGCTAGTGGGGGTCCCACATCCTCCAAATGTCCTCAAAACCATTTTCCACCTATAATTCCTCTTGGATTCATTTATTCAACTTATTTATTAAATACTTGGACTATTCTAATGTGTAAACATTATTCCTTTGCTCCCTTATTACAATTCCCAATGTACCCATTCAACCTAGGGAACTTGGTAGGATTGATGGGGATTGTCTGCTATACAATTATTTAAATGGGGACATTATAGTCCTCCCCACCCAAGATTGCTTATCCTCAAGCAATTGGAAATTAGGATGCTGCAAAATATTCTCCTCTTCCCATGTGTCATATTCATTTGGTAGGTCCCTCCATTGTACTAAATATTCTTTGATAATTCTACTCCTCAACCTCCTTTCCCGTGTCTTCAAAATATTTTATGGAACAAGTGTGAGCTGACCTTCATCATCCAAGGGAGGAAGTATTTCTGAAGTGATGATTTGCTGACCAAGGGATTTATTGAGACAAGAAATATGGAATACATTATGGATTTTACTCCCTTCCGGAAGTTCTAGTTCATATGCTACTTCTCCGATCTTCCGCACTACCTTGTATGGCCCATAGTACCTTGGTTTTAATTTTTCTGCTCCATTCTTTTTGAGAGATGTTTGTTTATATGGCTGCAACCTTAAATATACTAAATCATTGACCTAAAAGGTTCTTTCTTCCCTATGTCTATCAACATATTGTTTTTGCTGATTTTGAGCAACCTACAAATTATCTTTCAAGAGCTTTAAAATGTCTTGGCTCTCTTCCACCCAATCTTTAGCCTTTGGGGCTCTACTATCACCAAATATGATTTCAGCAAATGTAAGGGCATCATAACCATATAATGCTTTGAAAGGAGACATCCCTATTGACATATGATAGGTGGTGTTGTAGCAAAACTCACCCAAGTGTAGCCATTTTGCCCATGCTTTTTGCTGCTCTCCCACATAATTTCTTAGGTACCCTTCCAACCACTGATTCACCCTCTCTGTTTGTCCATCACTTTGTGGATGATAGCTGGTACTTGGAGTCAATTGAGTGCCCACCAATCTAAAAAGTTCTTTCCAAAAGGCGTCCATGAATCTACTATCTCTGTCACTAACAATGCTCTTGGGGAGCCCATGCAATCTGAATATTTCTTTGAAGAAAATATCAGCCACTTGTGCAGCACTAAAAGATGATGTAACAACAAATAAATGAGCAAATTTTTTCAACCTATCCACTACCACATAGATGCAATCCTTACACAAAGATTTAGGCAAACCGGTGATGAAATCCATGGAGATACTATCCCATTTTTGCTCCGGAATGGGAAATGGTTGTAATAGCCCAGTTGGACATGTGAGTTCTGATTTGTTTTGTTGACATACTTTACATTCATTCACATATTTATGAACATCTTCCTTCAACCCTTTCCAAAAAAACCTTTGCCTCAACTGTCTATAAGTTTTGAAGATCCCCGGATGGCCCGCTAGTGGAGAATCATGTGCTTCTTGCAAAATTCGGTTCTTGAGCTTTGAGTTCTGAACTAAATAAATTCTGCCCTTATAATATATCAGCCCATTCAAAACCCTGTAGTTATCATCCCCTTTGATTCCATCCAACACATCACAAGCAAATTTGTCTTTAGCATATTCAACTAGTAGCATGTTTTTCCAATCCTTGGCAATGTCCATGAGAGAAAAAGAAGGTCTTCTTGACAAAGCATCTGCTACTATATTATTCTTTCCCTTGACATATTCAATATCAAAATCATAAGCTTGGATTTTGCTTATCCACTTTTGTTGCATTTCATTTAGATCTTTTTGGGTGAGAAAGTGTCTTAGACTATTGTGGTTAGTTTTCACCACAAACTTGCTGCCCACCAAGTATTGTCTGAATTTGGCCAATGCATGCATAATGGCCAGTATTTCTTTATCATAGATGGAGTAAAGTTTTTCATGAGGCTGCAACTTTTTGCTCTCAAAGTTTATGGGGTGTTGGCCTTGCTTTAGGACATCCCCTATTCCTCCACCTGAAGCATCACATTCCACAACAAAAGGTTTAGTAAAATCAGGAAGTGCAAGTATGGGACAACTACTCATTACCTCTTTCATTTTTTGGGAGGATTTTTCAACCTCTTCATCCCACTTGAAAGCATCCTTTTTAGTCAAATCAGTGAGTGGAGAAGTCACCTTGGAGAATCCCTTCACAAATTTTCTGTAGTATGTGCATATGCCAATAAAACCCCTCAATTCGGTGATGTTTTTTGGTGATGGCCATTCTAAGATAGCCTTGATTTTTTCCATGTGTACCTTCACTCCTTCTTTCCCAATAATGTGCCCAAGATACAGTAATTCTTTCATCCCAAATTCACACTTTGACAACTTAGCAAATAAAGACTCTTCTTGCAAAACCTTCAACACAATCTCTAACTGCTGCAAATGCTCTTCCCATGTTTTACTGTAAATGAGAATGTCATCAAAGAAAACTAAAACAAGCCTTCTTAGTTTCTTGAAAAAGATCCTATTCATGCATGCTTGAAATGTGGCTGGATCATTAGTTAACCCAAAAGGCATGGCAAGAAATTCAAAGTGACTATAATGACATCGAAAAGCTGTCTTTTGCACATCTTCATCTTTCATTTGAATTTGATGATACCCTGATCTAAGGTCAAATTTGGAGAAGTATTTGGCCCCATGTAGCTCATACATGAGCTCATCAATCCTAGGGATAGGATACCTATTCTTGATATTATTTTTGTTCAAATCTCTAAAGTCTATGCACATTCTTAATGTTCCGTCGTTTTTCTTCACTAGCACTATTGAAGAAGCATAAGGGCTAGAGCTTGGTCTAATGAGTCCCAACTCTAGGAGTTCCTGGATAGATTTTTCAATCTCATCTCTGAACTTTTTAGGATGTCTATAAGGTGGTATATGAATGGGTGAAGTTCTCTCCTCCAAAATAATGCTATGCTCAACCCCCCTATCCGGTGGTCTAGCATGTGGAAGGTCTCTAATTTTTTTTTCATATTTTTGCAAAAGTCTCTCTATCTTCTTTGGGTGTTTAACAACATTTCTATTTGGCTTGGGAGATGTAATATGACATTTAGCAACCCATTCTATGTCCCCGTGCCTCAATATAGATCTCATACTATTGCAAGTCACTACTTGATTTGGATAAGTGTGCTGCCCTCTCACAACTATTTGTACTCCTTTTGAATCTTGGAATTTCATTTCGGGAATTTGATAATTTACTGTATGCTCTCCTATTGAATACAACCATTGCACTCCCAAAACCACATTAGTATTAGCAACATCAACCACATAAAAACTATGAACAAAAGTATAGTTACCTACGGTGACTTGCAGCTTTGGGACCCATGTTTTGCATTGCATTGTGTTGTGACCGGTAATGACAACCATGAAGCCATCAAATGCTTCAGTAGGTATCTTTATTTTCTCCACCATCTCTGCATCAATGAAGTTATGGGTGGCTCCTCCATCTACCAAAAATGAAGTTCTTTGTCCTTGGACCACACCCTTGCATCGGATAGTATGATAGCGAGGTACTGCTGAAAGTATTGCCATTCTTGCTTTGTCCGGTGAAGGCTGATTTTCTTCTTGTCTTTCCTCTTCTACTGCTGTCTCATATGCCTCTTCTTGATCTGAAATATGTCCATCTTCATCCATGCCCCCATCATACCCCTCATTATCAGAAAATACTTCTATGTATTGAGCCTTTCCTTTAGTACATTTGTGCCCTGGTGTCCATGGTTGGAAGCATGTGAAGCACAGTTTCTTTTTTCGAATTTCATCCCTGTTTAGTCCTTCTTTTTTATTCTTTTCAAATCACTCTCTTTGCTAAGGTTTCTTATCATATCCATCCCTTTTCCAAAGTTTCTTTTCAAATTTGTAGCTAGGCTTGGGAGGAAATCTTGTTCTAGGAAGCACATTTTGGAGATTCCTAGTCAAGCTCATTGCATCTTTTAATGTAGTTGGCTTGTGGGATTTGACCAAACCTCTTAAGGGTTCAGCCAAACCTTCAGTGAATAGCAATACTAATCTTCCCATAGAGACATCAGCCACCTTGACTGATAAATTTTGAAAGTCCAACATATATTCAGTAGGGGACCCAGTTTGCTTCAATTGAGCTAGTTCTTTGAAAGGCAATTCTGGATCTTTTTGTTCAAATATTTCTAGTGCCCTGTTAACAAATTCTCCATATGTTTTAACCTGATTATGACCCAAGGTTTTCATCCCATGAAACCACCATTCATTTGCATCTCCTTCCAAATGCAAAATGGCCATTTTTAATGCATCCTCTTCCAACATAGGATTCAACTGAAAATATACATCCAATTTTTGCACCCAAGTGTTAGCAAATTTTTGAGAAGAACCATCAAAAGTAGGAAGTGACATTTTTCCAATAGCACTATTTAATTCTTTGTTTTAGAATGGACTCCTATTGTCTTCCCTCCTTTTAATTTTTTGTATAGCATCAATGTAGTCACTGAGTGGTACACCTCTTTTACACTCTTCATTCAAATCATTCCAATCGTTTACTAGTTTCTTATAATCCACCTCAATATTGGGCTCTTCTTTGGGTGTGAGAAATTTAGGTGCAGTATGCCTTTGTATGATTTGGAATTCATTAGGTCTATTATGTGGTCCTGTGCTTGAAAAAATATGCTCACTCCATTTTATCTTTTCCCCTGAATGTGAACCACTGTTATCTCCTATCATCCCTTTGCCTGAAAGTTGGCTACCCAACAATTCGAAACTTTTCATCATTTGTCTACTCATCTCTAGCATAACCATGGTAATTCCATCAAAACATTGTTTTAAGGCTTCTATAAATTCCTCCTTATGTCTTAATTTTTCCTCCTCCTCTCTACCCATTGTTTTAGAAAACAACTCTTTTTCTGCTACTATCTCTTCTTCAACTACTGATTCAAATGGTGGTGGTTTATTTGTTTGGATTATTGTTAATAACATCAGGTGCCAAGACCATGCTATGATACCACTTGTAATGTCCCTTTTTCAAAAATTTATTAAAATGACCAATTTTCTACTTTTTCCCCAATTTCGACCCTTGACTAGTTTTGCTGTTTTGGCCTCCAAATTAACCCAAATGCTCCCAAATATTCTGTAAGGGTATATGAATGATATTTAGACTTGAATAATATGTTCATGGATGATTTATAACCCTCAAAAGACTTCTACAAATTTGATTTATATTCTGGTCAATGTATGGTATTTTAACTAGCAATTTATGCATCAAATCCCCCCTGGGTAAACACTGAAATGGCCTCCCAAATGCTTCCAAAATCCATCTAATTTCTAAATAGAGGTAGGGGATGTATTAAGGATGTTATTAAGGTCTCATGTGCATCATTAATTGATTATTATATCTGTTCCAACCCACTCCCATTCAGCTGCAAAAATCACCAATTTGACCCTTGGGAAAATGGCACTATTTCTTCTCCCAATGCAATTAAACTGAGTAAAAATACTTCAAATGCTCAAGTACAGTACACGAAACTTGTAAAATAAATCCATTGCATTCTATTAATCATAAATTCAATAGAGAATCATACATTCATTCGAAACCGTCAGCAATATCATGCTATACATCAATGTAGTGGGGAAATGGACATTGTTTGCTCATTAATCAACATTTTTGCATACAACTAGTGGGTATTTCTACCTGAGAATTTCTGAATATGAATAACAGAGGATATGAAGCTATTACAATCAGAAATAAATAATGAAAATATCTCCCAAGAAGCACAAGAGCTCACCAAAAATGCCCTCCCTCAAGGAGCATGGATATGCCTTCAAAACTGGAAATGGTTGAGAGATGGTGCTGCACTAAAAAAAACCATGAGCTGCACTGTAGCTGATACCTGCAAATAAAACTCCATTAAAGCTCCATGAAAGACCTGAGTGGCCTCTTCGAATACCAACTTGGATGGGAATCTTTCACCCTCAAAATTGGCTAAGGCAAGAAACTAGTCATCCATTAGCTCTCTCTTCACAAATGCAATTTTTTTCAAATCATCAAAATCCATTCTCATACTTGATTTCTACATTTTATAACCAACATTAGCCTTCTAGGGGTCTAAATCCTCTCATTATCTTCTAAAGATTTCAACTTAGGAAATATTCCACATTTTCCACTTGTCTCCTAGTTTCCAACCCTCCATCTTCTCCCAATTTCGAGTAGGAGTCTCTTTAGCTTCCCCCAACTCCATGAGCACCTTCTTGAGCCTATTTTTGGGGCTGACATGTCATAATGGTTAGGTTTAATAATTCAGATCTGAATTTTGTCATAGATGTCATAGATGCTTCATCATTGTTGTCATAAGACTAGAGAATCTAGCCCAAGTGTCCACTAGTCTCCAATTTGACTCTTCCTCTTCCATGGAGGTTACTATTCCACCACATTTAGACCTAAGATGCTCCATGCCATGTGTATGCCTTACCAACTCACTCAATAATGTTTTCCTTCCCATGGATTCGAAATTCCAAGTGAGATTTGCCATGTGGCAGTGAGAAACCAAGCTAGTGGGGGTCCCACATCCTCCAAATGTCCTCAAAGCCATTCGCCACCTATAATTCCCCTTGGATTCATTTATTCAACTTATTTATTAAATACTTGGACTATTCTAATGTGTAAACATTATTCCTTTGCTCCCTTATTACAATTCCCAATGTACCCATTCAACCTAGGGAACTTGGTAGGATTGATGGGGATTGTCTGCTATACAATTATTTGAATGGGGACATTACACCTCTTTAGGCTCAAAGTGCTTCCATTGCACTTTTAGATGGACAATGGATTTCTTCTAGAGCTGTACTTCTCTCTTGTCCAATATATGAAGGGGTTCCGGAATAAATTGCACTTCTGGTTCTACCTACAACAAATCCCAATCAATAACATGTTTAGGATCATAAACATACTTCTTAATCAAAGATACATGAAAAACATTGTGAAGTTTCACATAAGCAAGTAAGGCAAGTTCATAGGCCACTGACCCTTTCTTGGCCAATATTTCAAAAGGCCCACAATATCTGGGAGCTAACTTCCCACACTTTCCCAGGCTTAATGATATTCTTTTTTATTTGAATTTGAGGTAAACATGTTCCCCAACTTGATATTATTTGTCTCTTCTATTTTTATTAGCATAACTCTTTTTTCAGTCTTGAGCTTCTTTTAAATTTTGTTGCACTTTTGTTACCAACTATTCTAGATATTTTAACAAGTCTGGCCCCAACATGAGCCTATCCACTGGACTATCCAAGTCACCAGTGTTTTTAATTTTCTTCCATACAATACTTCAAATGGACTCTTTTTTACTAAAGACCAATAACCATTACTATATGCAAATTCTGCAAGGTGAATGTAATCCTCCCATTGGGATGGATTTTTCATTACATAAATGTGGAGCATATCCTCCAAAATATTATTTGTACGTTCTATTTGTCCATCCATTTGCGAATGATATGCAGTACTAAAATTTAGTTTTGTGTCAAGTCCTGAAAACAATGACTGCCAAAAATTGCTAGTAAACTTTGTATCTCTGTCGGAAATTATAGTCTTAGGTATATTGTGCAATCTGAAAATTTCTTTTAGGAAACTCTTTGCAATATTAATGGCCTTATGAGTAGATTTTATAGGAATAAAGTGTGCATCCTTTGAGAGTTTATCCACTACTACCATGATAGAATCATTTTGTTTCTTACTTTTAGGCAAACCAGTGATAAAATCTACACTTATCATCTCCCATTTCCATTCCAGAATAGGTAATGGTTGGAGTAACCCTGCTGGATGTTCGTGTTCATCCTTAACCAACTAACATTCTTGACATTTAGAAATAAATAAATCTATATCAGATTTTAATTTTGGCCAAAAGAAATGTTTCTTTACTGCTGATATCATTTCCTGATAGCCTAGGTGTCATGAGTAGGGTTGTTTATGAAATTCTATTAGTATTTCAGAGATCTGATATTTTCATTTTCAGGCACATATAATATGTCTTTAGACCATAACATACATGTTTCATCAATTTTGTACTCTTTCTATTGTTGTTCCTACCTGTTTTCTTGCATTTTCTGAGAAATTTTTGCATAAAATCAATCATCTTTTCTTGTTGTCCTGATTTTGTCATGTAAATCAGAATTGGTTTGGATAACTGTTAGTTCATATAGAAGATGGATTCTATGACTTAAAGCGTGTGCACCTTTATTTTCTTTTCCTTTTATGTGTTTAACCTAAAAATTGTATTTTCTCAAGAAAGATAACCATCTAGCTTGTCTCGCATTTAGGTCTTGTTGTTCAAAAATATACTTTAAACTCATATTCTCGGTTTTAAGGACAAATATTTTTCCCATTAGTTAGTGTTTCCACATCTTCAAAGCATGGATTATGGAAGCTAACTCAAGATCATGAGTAGCATAGTTTATTTTGTGTTCTTTTAGTTTCTGGGATTCATAACAAATCACACAATCATTTTGCATAATAACTCCTCTAAGTCCCTCCTTGCTTGAATCAGTGCAAACAACAAAATCCCCATCGAGATCAACTATTTTTAGGAAAGGTGCAGTAGTCAACATTTTTAAATTTTTGGAAACTAGCTTCACATTTTTCTGTCCAATTAAACTTTGACTCCTTTTTTTGTAAGGATGTCATGGGGTAGGCAATCTGAGAAAAGTTCTCAATGAACTTCCGGTAGTATCCTGCTAGTCCTAAAAAGGATCTGATGTCGGATACACAAGTAGGAGTAGGCCACTCCATGTTATCTTTGATCGTCTCCGGATCTACCGCTATTCCTTCCTTTGAAATTATGTGCCCTAAGTACTGAATCTGCCTTTTATAGAAATCACACTTACTAAATTTGGATTAAAGTTGGTGCTCTCGCGACACTTATAACACAATCCTAAGGTGTTCTTCATGCTATTTTTCATATTTTTAATGAATCAATATGTCATCTATGAAAACTAGCACAAATTTATCCAAGTATTTATTGAAAATACTATTAATCATGCACATAAAAGTTGCGGGTGCAATTGTCAATCCAAAAGGCATCACTACAAACTCTTAGTGACCATAACGGGTTCTAAAAGTTGTTTTGCTTATGTCTTCTTCCCGAATTCTTACTTGATGGTAACTGGATATTAAATCTATCTTGGAGAACACTTTTGCTCCCCCAACTTGGTCAAACAAATCATATGTTCTAAGGAGTGGATCTATTCTTGATCGTTAGCTTGTTCAATTTTCGGTAATCAATGCACATTCGCATTGTACCATCCTTCTTCCTCGCGAAGAGATTTGGTGCTCCCCACGGAGACACACTAGGTCTGATATAACCTTTTTCAATTAGTTCTTGGAGTTGTAATTTCAGTTCTACTAGTTCGGGTGTACTCATACGATAAGGTGCTTTTGAGACTGGTACTTGCGTCCGTGATCAATTCTATGGAGAAGTATAAGTCCCTCTTGGGTGGAAGTTGTGGTATTTCTTCTGGAAATACATCCCTGAACTCATTTAGGATAGGATAATCTTCAATTTTTTGTTTGTTTCCCTCTTCAAGGTTGTGAATGTTGACAACATACAATTGGCGGCCTTTTCTTATGCATTTCTTTGCTTGTAGTGCTGATATTTGTCTTACAAAATTTTTCTTGGGTATTCCTTGTACCACTCTTTAATTTCCTTCATTATCAGTCCAAGTGAAAGTTTTTGTTAAACAATTTAGTATGGCTTGATTTTGTTCCTACCAATCCATGCCTATTTGCATGTCATAAGAGCCTAAAGGTAGAATGTTTAAATCTGCTTCTATTTGGAAGTCATTCGTGTCAAATTTGCATCTCTTTACAAGTTTAGAAATATTTCTTTTTGCACCAGTAGCTATCTATACTAGCCATGGTTTGTTGTGTTTTTCTTTGTTTAGCTTACAATTTTCAACAATTTTAGGGGAAACATAACTACGACAAGCTCTTGGTCAATTAATATAGAAACATATTTTGTTAAGATTTTACCTTCAATTTCGACCATGTTGGACTGATGATCAACTTGTTTTTCCTCCGAGGAAACACATATTCTTGGTGTTTTTCAACATCATTCATGGTCATATCTTCTTGTAGATTGTGTAAAATTATATTTTCTTTGTGTGGACAATCTTTGTAGAATTTGGGGCCTTGGCATCCCCAATAATTCACCAGTAATGGGGATGATTTAGCTCCGTCAACCACTGCTGGTTTATTTACAATTTGTGTGGGTAGATTTGATTGAGTCCCATACTTGCCAAAATTTGTATTGTTTGGAGAACTATTTTTTTTTTGTTTCCGGTAAGGTAGTGGTTTAAACTCCTTTTTCCTACTGTCCGAGAATGCTTTTCACTTCTCTTTGTTCTTATGTATGTTTTCATCCCTATGTTGGCTATCTTCATAATAGAGTCTAGTTGCTTTGCCATGTAATGCTTCTTCCAATGTTTTGGGTGCATCAAACTCAAGTTTATATTTGAAGTAGGGAAGAAGGAATCCTAAGAACTATTGTATCTTCACTTTTTCATCCCTGATATAGGGCACACAATGTAACAGTTCCAAAATTTTGTTTATTAATGCATCCATGGACATAGAGCCCATTTTCAGCTCACCAAATTCTTTTATATTTTTTTCAAAGAATCTCTCAGACATGTATTTATCTTGGAATAATTTCTTGAATGTTTTCCACTTGAGGTATTTTTGTTTTAGATTCTTGGTAAGTTTCAAATCTCGCCACCATCTAGCAACTTTTCCATTTAAATTGTAGATGGCTAGACGGGCCATCATCCATCTAGAATAATCATGCACTTTAAAATATTTTTTCATTCCTAACAACCATTCTTCATCCTTCTCTCCCGAGTCCAAGTCTCCATTAAAATTTCGAGTTTTGATCGTTTTAAACTCTCTTTGTAGTCATTTAATGTTAGTGCAATATTATGAGCATGTATCAGAAGAACTACTGCTGTAATAATATTTTGAATCAACAAAATATGAGTCATATTTTCGTTGAGATATTTTTTTTCTAACCTCTTGGATTCTATCTCTTTTATTACAGTCGGTTCCTTCAATTCGATTGTTGGCTGTGTGTGTCAGTTGTTGTCTATTTATGATTTCAGTTAATGTTTGTAATAGTGCCTCATTTACTTCTTGTTGTCCATGTTTGTCTCTCATATTATCTTCTTTGAAGCTCTACAGTTCAGCTCTTAAGCTATGCATTGTCTTCAATAATTCAGAGGTGGTAGCTTCCTTGGGGCTGTCATTAAGATCCACTACCAGTTCTGCTTCATGGGGTGCTGAATTCAGATTTTCGTGTTCGCTATCATCCCTTTCAACACTCATGGTTTTAGAATTTCTGAAAAACAATTCAATGTCCAATAAACAAAATTATATTGGTTTTTGAAAACTAAGTCACAAAGGTTGAGTTATAAGCTAATAGGTAACAAGGTTTTTGAAACTCTGCTCTGAAACCACTTGTAATGTCACAAAAAATACCACTATATTTTATTATTATTTAACTATAGAGGGCATAAACCCTTGCTATTTGACGTCACTTGTTTGTCATATTATCATTACTATTTCCTTGAATTGTAATCCTTACGTGATAGTACTATTACTTTCTACAATTCACACTATTCTATGTGTTCACTTCAATGAATGTATTACTGCCATATTTAATGTAATTATGTGCAGCTTGTCTCATAGAGTTCTTGGTCTATCTTTAATCCAGATCTTTTTCATAATTACTCCTTTATGTATGCTTTATATAGTTCCTATGAACTTGTTAATATATATTATATTGAATTTTTTACGCATACTTTTGTATTCACATTTGAAGTCTTCTAATTGTTATCTTGATCATAGATTTTGTTAAGTGAAGCTGGCCTTAGTGAGGTCATGGTATATTTTCCAAGACTTACTTAGCAGGAATGCTAATGCATCGTTATTATTTGTTTTCAGGTGTTACATTAATCCATATCCAAGCTTGATATGCCATGCAACTATAAATTCAAGTCCAAGATGGACATAGAGCTCAAGGCCCAAGCCTTGACTTAATACTTATTGAGGTGGTTCAATTATAAAATAAACAAGGTATCATGACCTTGGTTTAAATTTATTTTACCACATAACTATATTAGATAAGGTAACATGATCTTGGTTCAATGTTAAATTTGCATATGACTTAGCACTCAAGGTTCTATGACCTTGATCCATCATCCATGGTTTAGCATGACCCCTATGCTAACACATACCTCTTGGAAGGTGATCCATAAGTTTTAACATGGCCTATATCCTAAGTTGTTATGCCATGGTGAAGTTCCAAGTAGCTTGAAGTCATACAGGTACGATGGTTCTAAGAGGCTAACTCTCATTTCTCCGGAGCATTCACTTTAATTTGTTGTTTGAGGCTGGGTCGTGAGAGCTCTATGAGCTCAGGGTTTCATCCCTTCCCTTAACTCTCAGGTCGCAGGCACATACCTCATTCTGAGTGGGTTCACGCACAAATCTTGCATATATCCATCTTGGTTGCAGCGAGGCCATGTTGTGTGTGTGTTTATTGCCTGGAGAGGAGGTTTATAATTCCTAGTTATCTCCAGTGAGATTTAACTCAAGGAATCATGTGATAAGGTAAGGTTTAATGCTATGTTGGTTTTCCTATACACTTGGTTTTCATTTTTATAAGATATATTCATAGTATTAATTTTATTTTCTTTGATTTTGCAACACGGCTACGATGGTAAAGAGCGTAACTCATGGATTTGAATCCAAGTATGCTTAACCTAGTAAGCTCATGGCTCCATAACCACGATCCCTTCTTGAGGCTGGCTTCCTCTTTGAAAATGCACGGTCTTTGTTACCCATAAAACCATACGGTCAACTTGTTAGGATATTTAGACACTTAGGAGTTAGTTAAGATCAACTTGTGTAATATATCCGTTAGGGATAGTGTGTTTCTTTAGTATGCATTAGTATGCATTTGTATATACTTAATCCGACGGTCACGATATGTTTCCGACATAGAGTGATCCGACGGCTCAACTTCTCTTAGATCAAACCTAACCTTGATCCGTGGCTTAACACCCGACTGGTCCATGATCTCTATTTAAAGAGCATGGAGAGTCATTGTTTAGTTGATCGATTATGAGAAGCTCATTTGTAACTTTCTTTCTTTGCATAATAAATTGTCCCGTAGAAGCTATTTGGCCGGGGCCGTGGAGTGTTTCCCTCAAGAGGGTTTAAACCACGTCAAAACATCGGTGTGTTGATCTGTGATCTGTTTGTGTGAAGTGGTTGCTCTTGGTGTTCAGTCCTTTGGTAGTACCATGTGTACCCGAACATGGTATCAGAGCTTTTATGAAGTGCCGCTTCCGGTTATGATCTAGATCTTGAACTGCTGTTGCCGAAACTTGAAAGGGTTTCTAGTTCTGGTATTTCTGTGCATTTCTGGGCTGTGGGAGGTGTTCCATTGCGTCCGGAGCGTCGTTTCCATTGGAAAATAGTTTTCGTTTGATCGAAAACGGTTCCCGGTTGCTCCAGAAACGCGTTTTTCATCAGATCTGAAGGTATAATGTTACAGTGACGCATTTTTTTTATTTCGTTTTTGAAAAGAAAAAATCTCATATTTCATTTTTTTTTACTGTTAGATTTTTTTTGGTTCGGATTGTTGCTTTCCCGTCTGCGTATTCTCTTTGCCGTGCACCTTGAGCGATCTCGACAAATCAGAAACAGAAAGGGAAAGGGTTTTTTCGGCTGCGTATGCTCTTTGCCGTGCACTTTGCGCGATCTCGGCAAATCAGAAACAAAGAGAAAACGTAGACTTTTCGGGCAAGTTAACAAGATCTAACTCCACAAGTGTGGAAAAGTTTTTTTGTTAAAGCCCCCTTCCTCATTTCCATATTTTACATACCTTTTAAACTAGCTCACTTGGTCCAAAGTTGCTTTATTCCTTAATAGGTCTTGAGTTCAAGTCTTAGGAAGTTACTTTTAAAAAGAAAAGTGCATGCAATTTCTATTTTCAAGTTACTTTATTGTAAAAGTGCATCTCACTTAAATAATAAAAAATAAAAATACAAGTGAGTCACTTAAGCTTTTTATTTATTGTTGCACTATTTAAAAGTAATATCATTGTAAAAGTGAAATCACTTATTTTACAAAAGTGATTCACTTAAAAGCAACTTTTTTGTAAAGTGATTGTCAAAAGGTTCATCTTGGGAAGAGAGGGGGTTCTTTTTTTTGCTGGACATTCTCTAGCTGCCACGTCACTATTGGGGACATCTTCAACAGGTTCTTTGTTCAAGCATAACTTCATCATACAGAGTCCGTTTTCAGTGCCGTTTTTTTTGAAACCGCCTATTTTTTCGAGCTCTTCACATCCAGACTATTGGTTTCTGCTTTTACAGCCATTAATTTACAAATATGGCCGCCCTTTGTGATATTCTACTTAACAGTTCCAACTATTTCTCATGGAAATCTCGTATGGAGGATGTTCTACGAAGTAGGGGACTTTTCAGAATTATAACAGGAAAAGAAAAAGAACCCACTGATGATGATAAGAAAATAAAATGGGCAAATAGATGTGATGAAGCTCGTGGATTGATTGGGATGTCAATCTCTACTGATTTGCGATTCCACATATCTGGAATTGATGAACCTAATGCTGCTTGGGACAAGTTGGAATCTGTGTTTGGTAAACAAAATGAAATTCGGGTTCACCAACTCGAAAATGAGTTGATTTCTTTAAATCCAAGTGACTTTTCATGCATTCAAGATTATTTATCTAAGTACAAAACTCTCAAGCTCTTATGTGCAGAATGTAAGATTGAGAGGGAAGACAAACAATACATTTATCATATTCTTTCCAAACTTGGACCTGCATATTCTGTTTTTGTATCTACATTTTACTCCATGAAAGCGTCATTGAATACAGCTAGCTATCAAGAGCCTAGTCTTGAATCCTTTTGTGATTCCTTGATTAGAGAACAAGATAAACTCATTCATCTTGGAATAATCAACAATGCAGATACATCTGGGAAAGCCTTATTGTCCCAACAGAAAGAAAAGTCCAAGCCTCCCAAGAAACAAAATTTTCGCAATAATAAGTCAAACAAGGGTCCAAAACCCTCTCAGTCAGCTCCTTCTTTAAAAAATGACAAAGGATCCAAGCCAAAAGGCAAGAAGACTGAGCGTCATTGCAACTATTACGGGAAAGATAATCATGATGAATCTAAGTGTTTCAAGAAGATGGCAGCCTTGGAAGCAGCAATGAAGAAGCACCACATCAGCCTAGATTCGCCTTCAGAATCTGCCTCTCATGGACATGCACTTTGTGCTTCTGGTTATTCTTATAATGCATCTTCTTCTTCTACTTCAAATGAATGGCTCATTGATTCTGGAGCATCTTATCATATGGCTAAGGATCAAGCCATCTTTTCTACTATGCATGAATGTAACACCAAACAAATATTTGTTGGTGATGATAGATCTCTAAGTGTTGTAGGAGCTGGAACAGTTCCAGTAGATAATGGTCATTTTAGTGATGTACTATGTGTTCCAAGAATTTCCTGCAATTTGTTATCAGTCTATCAGATCACTCATTCTGGTGAAGGTAAAACTGTGACCTTTACACCTCACCAAGTTGTAATCAAGGATTTTAAAGATCCTCAACAGGTTCTAGCTACCGGAATTGTTGATGATATTACCAGGTTGTACAAGTTTAACAACTTTGGGTCATCACCTTTCCCTTCAGTTTTTGTTGCTCATAGTGATAACTTGAGCAAACTTTGGCATGAGCGATTTGGTCACTTAAATTATCGCTCATTGCAACAACTATGTAAAGAAAATATGGTGACAGGTCTTCCGATGGTATCTTGCAGAGATGGTGTTTGTTCCGGTTGTGTACTCGGAAAACATCATCGGGACAGTTTTGACAAACGTGCCTCTTGGCACGCCTCGGTTCCCTTGGAGCTTGTGCATAGTGACTTGTGTGGTCCTCTTCCATCTGCTTCCTTTTCTGGTTTCAAGTATTTCTTAACTTTCATTGATGATTACACCAGACGCACTTGGGTTTATTTCCTAAAACTTAAGAGCGAAGTATTTAACATGTTCTTGGCCTACAAGGCCCTTGTTGAAAAACAATCTGGTCATCAAATTATCAAGTTAAGATCTGACAATGGAGGAGAATATGTTAACAAACAGTTCACTACTTTCTGCACTGAACAAGGCATCCAACAACAACACACTGTTCCATATACACCACAACAAAATGGTGTAGCTGAGCGGAAGAACCGCACTTTAAAAGAAATGACAAATTGTATGATCCAATCTAAGGGACTAAGTCTTCAATTTTGGGCTGAAGCCATAAATTGTGCAAATTACATAGTTAATCGCACCCCCACAAAAGCATTACAAGGTATAACACCGGAAGAAGCATGGAGTAAAGTTAAACCTGATGTAAGTCACTTTCGTGTGTTTGGTAGTGAAGCATGGGCTCACATTCCGGATGAAAAACGGAAAGCATTGCAGCCTAAAAGTGAAAAGTGCATATTTGTTGGATATTCTGAAGATGTAAAAGGTTATAGACTTCTTCAACCACATTCTCATGCTATAATCATTAGAAGAGATGTTAAATTTGATGAAAATATCTTGGCCTGCGAGCCTAAATCGGCGAGTGTGCCATCTTTGGCCTGCGAGCCTGATTCGGCGTTTGTGCCTTCTTCTTCTTCTTCCAACTTCCTTGACAGGTTTCCAACTCCAGTTTCTGATGATGACAGTGAGGATGAAAATCCACCTCCGCCTGCTCATGTTCCTCCAGTTGCACCAGCACAAGTGCTTCCTCGATGGGTCCGTTCAACATGTGAAGTAGCTGGTGATCTTGCCGGTGATCCTAGAGATCAACGTCGAACACGTTCTCAGTTTCAGCGAGCCTCTTCTCTTTTGGCTCAAGTTTCCGAGAATCATGATCCAGAAACTTTTGCAGAAGCTTCAGGGAATCCAGATTGGGATGCAGCCATGGATGAAGAATATCGTTCCTTAATGGCGAACGATACTTGGGATCTTGTACCTCTTCCAAAAGGAAGAAAACTTGTCAGATGTAAATGGGTCTACAGAACTAAGTATGCATCAGATGGAAGTGTTGAAAGACTTAAGGCAAGGTTAGTTGCCAAAGGTTTTTCTCAAGTTGAAGGGATTGACTACAATGAAACCTTTGCTCCCGTCGCCAAAATGAACTCCATCCGCCTTGTTCTTTCCCTTGCAGCCTTACACAACTGGGAATTCCATCAAATGGATGTCAAGTCTGCCTTCTTACATGGTGATTTACAGGAGGAAATTTACATGGAACAACCTCCTGGCTATGTTCAGAATAACTCTAGCCTTGTCTGTCGCCTTAAGAAATCCTTATATGGCCTTAAGCAAGCTCCTAGAGCTTGGTATGCCAAAATGGATAACTTTCTCCTTGACACTGGTTTTTCTAGATGCCATTCTGACCCCAATGTCTATACCAAGAAAGTAGGAAACCATCTCATCATACTTGTTCTATATGTTGATGACCTTATTCTTACTGGTAGTAACCCTAAGCTTATAACCCATGTGAAATCCAGTCTTAAACAAACTTTTGAAATGTCAGACTTAGGACATTTGCATTATTTTCTTGGTCTCCAAGTTCTGCAAACCAAAGAAGGAATCTTTCTTTCTCAGTCTAAGTATGCTTGTGACCTTCTTCGTCGCTTTCACATGGAAGATTGTAAACCAGCCCCTTCTCCCTTCCAGTCTAGAGTCAAACTTTCTGCCACTTGTACTTCACCTGAAGTAGATGCCACATTGTATCGTCAGCTTGTTGGTAGTCTTTTATACTTGACTCATTCCCGTCCTGACCTTTCCTTTGCCGTTGGTCGAGTTGCCCGTTATATGCAGACACCTCATGAAAGTCACTGGAAAGCAGCTAAAAGAATACTTCGATATATTCGAGGTACAGTTCAGTTTGGGATTCATTACAGTACAGAGGGGAAACCTTTGTTGGTTGGTTTCACTGATTCAGATTGGGCCGGCGATCCTGATGATCGAAAGTCTACTGCAGGTTATGTTTTCAGTCTGGGATCTGGACCTATTACTTGGGCTTGTAAGAAACAACAAGCTCTTGCTCTTTCTTCAGCAGAGGCAGAATATCGAGCAGCCGTCAATGCCAGTCAGGAAGCTTTATGGCTTCGACAGATCCTTTCAGAGTTTGGATTCGAGCAGCAGCAGCCTACTCCACTTTGGTGCGACAATCAAAGTGCCATCAAGCTTGCCAAAGATCCAGTTCTACATCAACGCAGCAAACACATTGAGCTACATATGCACTTCATCAGAAATCTTGTTCATGATCGTGTTCTCGAAGTGCTCTTTTGCCCTACAGATGATCAAGTTGCAGACATCTTCACCAAGTCTCTTACAGAAGCGAAGTTTTCTAAACTTCGATCTATGTTAGGAGTTCAGGAACTTGTCATTAAGGGGGGATAGGCTCTAATGCCTCCTTCCTTCTCCTAATAGTGTCACTTTTGTAAATCCTTCAATCCTATCCCAAGTTGTTCTTAAGGGGGGATGTTAGGATATTTAGACACTTAGGAGTTAGTTAAGATCAACTTGTGTAATATATCCGTTAGGGATAGTGTGTTTCTTTAGTATGCATCAGTATGCATTTGTATATACTTAATCCGACGGTCACGATATGTTTCCGACATAGAGTGATCCGACGGCTCAACTTCTCTTAGATCAAACCTAACCTTGATCCGTGGCTTAACACCCGATTGGTCCATGATCTCTATTTAAAGAGCATGGAGGGTCATTGTTTAGTTGATCGATTATGAGAAGCTCATTTGTAACTTTCTTTCTTTGCATAATAAATTGTCCCGTAGAAGCTATTTGGCCGGGGCCGTGGAGTGTTTCCCTCAAGAGGGTTTAAACCACGTCAAAACATCGGTGTGTTGATCTGTGATCTGTTTGTGTGAAGTGGTTGCTCTTGGTGTTCGGTCCTTTGGTAGTACCCTGTGTACCCGAACACAACTGATATTGGATTTAGTAGATTATTGATGTAATTTTAAAGGAATGAAGGAGTGCTGCCTCTGTGGGTTGAATATCGACTTGTATTTTTGTTTAGCATATGTATATATATATATGTTGAACTTGGGTTGAACTGCCCCTATGTGGCACACTTTGGATTAATTGGAATTAAATATATATGCAGTGTTTTAAATGGCCACTTACAACGTATGTTTTGAGCTCTCTGTGGTTAACATATAATTTCCTCTATGGGGCGTAGGTTTGTAATTGGCAGTAGTTAACACTCTGTATTATTTTTATATACATCCTGTTTGTAAATTTTATATGTATCCTGCAATTTAGTCTCTAAGTTAAATGTTTGATACAGAGTTAAAGAATGACAATGTTATTATATTGTAGGATTCAATCCCAGGAAATAGTTTTCCCATATATAAATTTGAGTTGAACGTATAAGGTAATGTTGTAATTTTCAATGTATTGACTGTCTGGGATAGCCTACGCTTCCATTTTGGTTAAGCGTTTACCCTAGAGGGACTCTCCGAGGTTCGACCTCAGGATTCCTTAAATTGTTCTTTGATTCTCAAGTGTGAATACAGGGTCTTCGACCCCTTGTTATAATTATTGAATGTAAGCTGGCTCAGATCTGTTTAATTTTATTAATCATTTGAATATGAAGTTTTTTAAACCTTGTATTGATTATGCATTTCCTTGCGTGATACAATAATTGTGTTAATTAAACTCTTCACACACAAAGATGAGACTGAGAGGCCATCATACCTAAACCCAAGCACTCAAGGATTACCTTGAATGAAGTCTCCCTATATAGGATTCGATCATTGGGTCGAATGGTCTCTACGATCTGCCTTGCTTGAAATTCGATCACCTTTCCAAAATCATGATAATGGTTTTGTAGTAGTTTATATACTTGGACTTCCAATTGGTCAAACGCTTGCTTACGTAGACTTAAGCTTTGATTTAGGCTTTGTTTGATTTATTTTAAAAAGGCCACTTGTTAAATATAATATAGTATTGGATTTATGTTTAGGGATTTCTTGCCTTTCCTATAATTTTTTTTTTAACAGAAACAGGGGAATTTATATATATATAAAGAAGCTGTGCACAACCATTCATTACAAAATTTGAGCCAAGATTCTGCTTCATAGAGAAGGAAAATGTAGAATTTACAGGGGTTTTGGCTCTTAGAGTCTCTGCTTCTAGTCTTCCTGGAGTTTCTATTCATTTTACTGGGATATACCCTTACAAATTGATTACATAGAAATAGGAAAAAAAACATTCAAAAAGAGGAGTTCATAAGAAACCTGTGGATAGAGCTTTCCAAAAATTTCTAAGAAGAGAAATCATTTGTAATTCTGCTGCAGAAAAGAAGCAGCTTCCAGCATTCCTTGGTTGACGGATGGCGCTTCCTGAACCTGGCTGAATTGGGTTTTGCTGATGAAGGCAGAGAGGTTTTCTTTAATGATATCAACCTTCCCTAAAAGATCTATGGTGTTCCTATCAATGTCGTCTAGGCGAGACTCAACACAAGAGAGGCGAGAGTGTATGTATTTAAATTCCATATTCTATTCTTTGTGCTGATCTACATTAGAACAAACAGCCGAATACGTCCTACTCAAATAGACCTTGACCTCCGAGGTGAGCTGGCTGAGAGTGGCAATGGCTTGCCGAATTCCTTCCATGTTGCCGTGATGTGAATTGCTGCAGCGAGGAACAAAATTTGCGAGGTGCCGAGGGTCGAAATCTGCAGCGAGGAGCCGAGGGTCGAAATCTGTGACAAAGAGGTTCAGCTGCTCAAGCTCAGGGCCGAGAGAATGAGTATTTGGCTGTTCCATGCCTCGTAACGAGACCCTATGACCTCCCTGCTGCAATAAATGCTGGAGCGTGGGAGCAATAAAGCCCATGGTGTAGGCACATGGGCGAGGACGTGACATCTGGAGAGGAGCGCAGACAAACGAGGCCGGGTGCCCACGACGGGGAGAGCGCCCCCAAAAGACCATATAATTTGATTTAGTACTCATTTGTTAACTTCTTAAGGGATGTATTTATACTCCATAATCTGGTTTTGCAATAAATGACCTTTTCCCAATTTAGCTCCATTGTTTGCGAGCCTATTAGCCATAGAATTAAGACTTCTAAGGATATGAAAAAAAAGAATGTCGATGGGGAGAGGAAGAAGCTCGATTCTTTTTCGAAAGTTTTGGCTCTTTGATCTTCTCGAGGAGCCATTCTTCATAGCCTGGATTACATGCCTGGAGTCTCCAAATACCTGTAGCTTTGCAATGTTTAAGGAGGAGGCCAACTCAAGTGAATGATGCATCGCCAACCATTCTGCTTCATTATTAGTTCTTGTGCCTAATCCCCAAGAGAAGTCAACAACTTTTCTTCCTCCGGGATCAAACATAATCCCCCCGGCGCCTGTCTCCCCTTGCCTTTCCTATAATTAGTAGCTTTCGTGTAAATCTTATGGTATTGTTTTGTATTGTTTGCAAGAGTTATGTGTAATATTTATATTAATTATATTATTAATATAATATTTTAAATATTTGGTTGGTTAAGGGATTGGCCCTGGATTCTTAAATGAATCCTCTCCTCAAGCTTATAAATGAGATATTTCTCTCTAGGCCAACAGATCTATGATAATATAAACATTTATTCAATTATTTATATACATATGGTGTGTATTATTTGAGGTTAAAATTTTCTAACTGATCTGATAATAAATTAATAATTTATCCCACAAACACAATAAGGTTTAAATAACTTAAATATAATGATAAATTAAGACAAATATCATACCCTACAATTACAGTTAGTCCCTAAATAAACAATCATGGCTGTCTATGAGATTTAATCTACATTTAAATCTAAACAATTAAGTAAAACATTTACTTCTAGCTGCATAATAAACAATGGCTTAGGAAATCATCATAAATAAATCAAATTCATCATAAAAACCATGAAATTCTAATATGATCTATATGAATAGAATCAATTTAATCTTTTAATTGATCCATAATCAATATCAATCATGCAGAACTAATTAAATAAATTCAACAACACTTCCATTAGATGTCAACATGCTATTTAGAGTTGCAATTACAAGAGTTAGTCCAATAAATATAATTAAATAAAATCATCATACATCTATAGACAAACATAGAACATAATTAAATAAGTAAAATATACTTATCATCCTTTTAAGTAAAAAACTGAATGGGTAACTCCCACTTTCCACCCAACCATAGACCTCGAATAGTTTCTTGTTCGTTCCACAGGTCACCCCCAAGCCAGACCAAGCATTCTAGAGTAAGGAGACTAGGGTCATGATCTCTATCTTAATTACTACAGAAGAGTAGTCACAAGGCCTTTCACCAGCTCTATGTAGAGTACTGTAATTTATTTCCCCTTGTCCATCCCACAATCCTTCTTGAATTTAGCCATATTCTTTCATGGAAAACTGAGTGCACATAGACCTATAAATGAACCCTCCAGTGAACTAGGGACCATTACCCCCTGCAATTTCCTCTCTCTGCTATATTTATTCTTAAGGAAAAGGCTCCTATATTTCATTCAAGCAACTTTTATTTTATTTAGGAAAATCATGCTTTATGTTTTCTTTCCTTTCCTTTTTATCTTTCTTTAGGAAATACTTTTATGTTTTCTTTTGATCTCTTTATCTCTTTTATTTTTAATTTATTAAAACATGTTTATCCTCACATTTGTCCTATTTTCTATTTTGGGTTTTCATTTGGAAACTACTTTAGAATTCAACGTATCCTCTAACATGCTTGGCACCTCTTTAGTGGATTAATCCCCATCAGTTGGATTTTTAAAAGGATATAAATAATATAATCATAAGGTCTTTATTTGTTTTTCATGCTCCAGAGCCTAACAACTCAACATCAATAACACATAACAAGTCTACTTAGTCTCGGTGCTTGAGAGCCTTCATCTCAACAACAACTCAAACTAATGAGTCTAGGCAGTCTAGGTGCTCCAGAGCCTTTAGCTCAACACCTACTTAACCAAAATGAGACTAAGTAGTCTAGGTGCTCCAAATCCTACAGCTCAACACCAACTCAAACATAATGAGTTTAAATAGTCTAGGTGCTCTAGAGCCTACAAGCTCAACACCAAACTCAAACATAGTAATAATATAAAGGGTCTTGGTTTTGGGATATTACAAATATATCATAGTTTATGTAAATTTGAAATTTCTAATTCTATTACTATATTTAGCTAATATAATATTAATTATATTAATTACATATTTATTGTGTATTCATTATGATTTTTTTAATTTAAATATTTCTATATAGTGTTGCTTCATTTTATTATTGATATGTATTTATCATGTGCAATGCCCTATACTTTAATTACATATAATTAATTATGATTAACTTCTTTAACTTAATGATTTATATATTTTGTTGTACTTAGATTTATAGATATGGTTTTGATACAACTCGAAATTTAGTTAAAAATAAATGATTAATATTGGTAGTAGAGATATTTTTGTTTGAAGTTCTAATATTTACTAGAAAAATACCAAACTAGATATGTCAACTTGATTTTGTTTATTGTATGCAATCCAAACTTTAGTTCAAAATAAATTATCGATATTGAGAGTAGAGGGATTGTTTTTTAGATTTCAAAAATTTATCATAAAATAACAAACTACAAATGTCAACCTAATTTGTTGCATAAATATTACTATTATTATGTAGGTATGTTTAACTTCTTATCACTTTTCCCATGAGTAATTGATGAGTCCTCTAAAGGTCTAGCTAGAATATAACTTTTTGGATTGAACGTTTCCATGTGGGAATAACATATTGTTTACCCCAATTATAATATATTTTTATCTTTACAACCCATTTTTGAATCACGTCAAATAGATCTTCCAATCAAAAGTTATGGAGGTTTCAAGTTAACATATCTTTTAAGCCAAGCTTTTCCAAGGAATGATTTACAATTTGACCCTATACTTGGTGTATCTCAATTTTTTTTGCACCTACAATTCTGAAATTTCAACATGTAATAGCATGGTATGTATTACCTTCAATTCCATGTTTCTCACTAAATTCTAATGCACTAAAAAAGGTTATGATGTTTTTTCCAAAAACTTGTTGATTTTGACACCTTTGAAATGAGTGAACTTGTATGGTACATGATGCATCCAATTTTATATCTATAGGTGTGATTTTTGTATTTGACGCAATGGAATTTGTATTCTTTCCAACTCCATAGGTGGAAATCAAATTGGGTCATTGTAACTTCATATATGGTTATTTATCCTAAAACACATGTTTGAGATTAGTTTCAAAAGTAGAAAAAATCCTAATTTAAGCAATGTGTAACTCCAAAAATATCTTAATCATATATGTTTATAGGTATATCTTAAAAAAAAAACTGGTGATGTGCATTATCGTAGAGATGTACAACCATGTTAGGCATGCTAATATTAGTTATTAGTAAATGCAACAAATAGGTTCTAGATATAGCAAATAAATTTCAAATATAATTCAATGAGTTTGCACAATTTTTGTCACAAACTAATCGCATTCAATATGGCCTTCATAAAAGTGTTTCTAGGGTCACATTTTTAGGGATCTAGGTTTTTACATGTTAAGTATATAATCAATAACATATATTGGCGGGGAAATCTATTTATAGGTAGAGTTTTCTTAGAACCTTTATCTCATAATTGTTGTAGAAGAGAATGCATGGGTATGTTCAAACTTTCAATTATATCCTCTCTATAAATGTCTTTCTAGAGCCATAAGTGTTTGTCATCTTGCAAACTAGGGATTTCTTTTGGTATGATAACCTATTGTTGGATACTATAATTATTTTATTCTTTGATTCATTTGACCTTGTCCTATTTTAGTGTTTCATAATTGTATCCTTTATCTGGATATGCCAATTTGTATCCTTTTATTGGTCAATGTGAAACATTGGAGGCCATGGAAAGAGCACCCCTTGAATGAGATTAGTAGTGGGAAGGTATATTCCAAGGGTTAGATCAATATCATGTTCACTATGGTGGGAAAGGGGAAAAAATGAGGTTTGGAAAAAACATCAGTATACTGAGTCAAAATAAGTCCATGAATTTGGGTGAAAAATGTTGGTTAGGTTTTGCTTCACAATGATATAACCATGTAATATTTATGAGGGGTGACCTACCTCACCACATCATTGGAAGAGAGGGTTTTTACCATGGTAGTAATGGAGTAATGGATGTAGTAGGTGTTATTATCCTTAGAGATCATGTATGATTTCACACGAGGGCCATATTCGGTGAAACATTCATGCTAGCCAATATCAAGTCTAGACAATGAAGAGGAGTGACATCCTAGAACACTTGATCACGAATGTAGGGGCTAATAGAAAATGTGGTATAACATTTATGTGATGAAAATAAGTATTTAATGGCTTCAATCACTGAAATTAGAGGATAATGAAGTGAATTTATCCCATTTTAATAGATTTGATTGATTTGTGAAATAGGAGGAAAATGATGCAATCCATGCATCGACTAGTTCTCCATAAAAACACCAAAAAATTGAGAAAATGCCACTTTAGGCTCCTTGCACATGCTATATATGTATTAAATGTTTTCATATATTAGGATATGTTGCATCAAATGCACTGCATCCTTTATTTTTATTTTTATTCAAATATAACTAAGTTTTATTTAGTTTTGCTAACATCATAGAATACAGGGTATGCATATTCACTTTTAGTTCCCCAAATTCCTAGTGTGTGATACCAAGTAATAGTTCATACATCGCCATCGTTGTTCATTGCCATCACCATGGTCATTTCCATCATCATATTCCTCCTCCTCCTCATCATTGGTATCATCACGATAACAATAATGATATGGACACATCATCGCCATTGACTTCATCATTGACATCATAGCCGACATCATAATTGACATCCTTTTCATCTTCATTATCATCCTCATCGTTCTCACCGCCAATTCCATCATCATGATGATCAACATTCTCATCATCACGATCATCTTCGTCCTCATGAAAACATTGTCATGTAGTGACACCATCCTAATCCTTCACATTATCATCCTCATCATCCTCATTGTCATTGTTACCATCATCAGATCATCATCATCATTTTGTTCTTGTCATTGTATTCAAAGGACGACATATACGATTTTTATTCATTATTTCAAGTAGAACCTTCTCCAGAGTGGGAATATTCCCTCTTCCAATCATGTTCATCAAGACGATCCAGTGCTACGACACCTCCCCCATGTCGTGAGTAGAATCGTATGTGAACTATTTACATATATATGTATTTTTATTGAGCTACATATACAAGTAAATTATTGTATGGCATATACATGTAATTATTAATTGGTGCTTGTTTCTACTTTCTTATGTACCCAACTAGCTAGGCCATTTGGTGAACATGCATCTTGAAGCATGGTGGCCAGTGTATCACATGATGGAAATGAAACATTGGCATCCTCAGAGCACAACAAGGAGATTCCTCATCATGCAGGTACATTAAATTCATATTTATTTCTTTTTCAACTATCAACATCTTTATTTTGTATCAGTATCACTATGTTTAATTACCAGTATCTTTAATTTATTACACATGTACTTTGATTGATATATATATATTTATCTGTCTATTATGTGCTTATACTTCTTTTCCACCTCCTTTGGAGGATGAGATCACTAGGATCAAGATCGATGATATCACATCACAACGCGATTGGCTATGCACCCAGTTAGGGGCCATGCACCCTGATTATCCATCCAAATGATACTTGACCATGGTGATCGATGTAGTCAATGGGTTGCCGGAGTTACAATGGAGAGTAGGGACACTTATCCACTTATGGTAGAATGATTTCCAGAGGAGGAGGGACCAGGTATTGTGTCCTGACAAATGGGAAGCTGTGAAATATGGAACAAGTGGAAAGGATGTCAAGGGCACTTTGTTTGACATCCCTCCTGGTCGTGTTCCTAGATAGGTGCTCCAACTGTGAGAGTTTAGTATTGAGAATACTACACCTCATGTTTATGATAATTTTATTAGAGCATGGGTCATGTTCACCCACCATGACTAGGTGTCATTGTACTTTTCTAAACATGTGTATGCAGAGTACACTTGCATCTTTATTTCATGAGTATGTCGTCATATTTCTATGGAATTGGGTGGGAAAGTAGTTATGAGAGTCTCGAGGCTCGCAGAGACCTTGCTGCTACACCATCCCATCCTAGATTGGTTCTTGATCCTATTCAGAGTGTTATCCGGTCTGAGGATGTAGCCAAGCCATCGCAGCTTGGTGTTGTGACATGAGATATTATGGTAGGAACCATGCACATTGCATTTAGAAGTGCTACAGTTTCCATGCATGAGGAGAGGTATATACCACCCCCTGGACCTACAGCTCCCTAGTTACTCTGGGTGGATGACTCAATTATTCAGGTGATTTACCATGCGACTTTAGTATTGTATGTTTTGAGTTCCCGAGATTCATATTATCGTCTGTTGGTGGTGATTTTTCACTCCAACAAGCAGAAAGGAGAGATATACCAGATTATGGAAGCCGAGTTAGAGAGCATGTGAAAAATGATTCCCATAGCTCTGTGTGTGATGTGTGTAAGAAACCGAAGTAAAAACGAGTAAAATTTAAAATAAACTATGAGCATAAACAACATGAATCGAGATAAATGTAAGATATGAATGCGGTAACAAATAGTAAAAAACAAAAACTATCTATCTACCAGGATTTACTTCAATAAAGAAGTAAAAAATGAGAACTATATACCAGGGTTTACTTCTGTAAAAACATATGCATTACTTAAATCACACACTCTTCATGCATTCCTAAAGCATATATGGAAAAATATCTTATACTATTAACAAATATCTAGGTTACAATAGTACCTCTAAGGGCATGTGAGCCCACACATCCATTTGAAGCAGTCCTCCTCCCGTGAGCCACCACAGGGTATGGACGGGCTATGTCTCAATTGGATGAGGGTGAAAGGAAAAAAATGGTGTTCAACTTTCACAGAGGAGAAGTTGCAGAGGGGAATATTTGGAGATATGGATGAATGCAAAAGGAAAAATGGTTCACATCCTCTGTATGAAGGTAAAAATTTGATATATATAACTGTGGTTTAGGTTTTTTTTGAGAACCCTAAACCACTTTCAATTTTTGTTTTCACCGTCGGTAAATTTTGAATGTGGGTGGGAACTTTGATTTTGCAGGAAACCTCCACTTTTGGTGGACTTCCCCCTTTTTTGGGGGAAATCCCTATTTTTGTGGAGGTTCCTACTTTTTAGGGAGCTTTTCCAAAGTAGGATTTTGGACTTAGGACAACATGCTTTTGGGTTTTTGATATTATTTTTCATTTTTGATGGTTTTACACATAGGGATAGGCTGTGTATGGTGTTGTTGATGTATATGTAACTTCAGAATGTATTTCATCTATGTATTTCATATATATTTATTGTACCCTTATAAGAGATGTGTTATTCCTCTATAAGGAAGTGTCGTCATGTGGAGTGACAAGTGTCACAAGTGTGTGTACTTGCCGATGGGTTATTAGACCACCATGTGTGGGGTCGGCCCTAAAATATATATTATATTGTGGATGTATCTAGATAGACAAGTCGGCCCCATAAGGTCACTGGCCAAACAGGTTAAGTATAAATAGAGATCGGGAGATCTCTATTTGGATCATTCAGAAAGACACACTTCTCTTACTCAGAAAGTGGTGCACTAGTGAGGAGGAGGATCATTTGCTCTAGGAGACTATATCAAGTGTATTTTGGTTGAACCATTGCTCTCTCTATCTCTAAGGAAGTTGTGGGGTTTTTCACCTTAGGGTTTTCCCCACGGAAACTCTGTGTCTCTTGTCTCTCATGCTTTTGATTCTTGTGATGCTTATTGTGATTGTTATGCATTGATATACTGTATATGTTATTCTCTCAGTAAAGATCCAAGAGTATTGTGAATTAATGCTCAAATTTTAACATGGTATCAAAGCTAACTTGAGAATAAGACATTTTGCAGTGACGAAAACTTGAGTTTCTTGTTTATTGGGTTTCTCTCCACAGTTTTTGGAAAAGAAGTATAGTAGATTGACTCTAATCATCAAGGAGAATCTATCCGTCCAATCAGAATTCAATTCTGATCGTTTTTCGATTTGGCCCTAAAAATTAGGGTTTCCACAAAAATAGGAATTTCTGAAATCTGAAGCCATAGCTGGAAGCTCCTTGTAAAAATCGAAGTTTAGAGCTTTGGATCGAGATTTTTGGTTGGGTAGATCTCCGGGAAACTTAAACCCTAATTCAGGGCTCTCCGAGTGAACCCGGGAGGACAAAAAGGGAAATTTGAAGGGTAAAGCTTTGCTGATCTCAAATTCTGAATACACCAAGCTGATCAGCTCATCAAGGCACATCTTTTTGTCCTTTCAGAAAGTTGAAATTCACATTTTTAATTTTTAGGGTTTTTTCGACAAACCCTAATCCGGGACCAGATCTAGTTTTCAGCATTTCAAGTGGTAAGACCTAAATCTTTTCTATTTCATTTGAAGTACTCTTTAAGATGTCTCACCACACCAAGCTTGAGGATAAGCTTGAAGGGGCTGATAACTTCCGAGCTTGGAAGTATAGGATTGGGTTAATCCTAGAAGAGAATGAGTTGGACTCATATATAAAAGAAGACATCCCTATCCTAGAGGATGAAGAGGCTAAGGTATTGCATAAGAAGAACTTGGTCAAGGCAAAGAGAATCATTGCTGATTCTATCAAAGACCATCTCATACCCCATGTGTCTTCTCTAAAGACACCCAATGCTATGTTTGACTCTTTGACCAAGCTATTTGAAGGAAAGAACATAAATCGGAAGATGACCTTGTGGAATCAATTGAAAGGGGTCAAGATGTCGAATGGAGAAACCATTCAATCCTATTTCTCCAAGGTCTCTCAGATCAAGGAACAACTTGAAGCTGTAGATGAAATGGTGGAGAATGGTGAAATTGTTATGACTACTTTGAATGGCCTACCTAGGTCATGGGACTCTTTTATCCAGGGGATCTGTGCCAGAAAGAAGTTAATCTCCTTCAACAGATTATGGGAGGAATGTTCTCAAGAAGAAGCAAGGCTTGTGGCAAGAGAAGAGAAGATGGGAAATGAAGATCAAGCTCTCACAACTCACACTAAGAAGGGCAAGTTCAAGAGGGAGCCATCCCATCACAAGAAGAAATCTTTTCATCATTTTCACAAAGACAAGAAAGATCTAAGGTGTTTCACTTGTAATGAGAAGGGTCACTTTGCTTCAGAATGTCCCAAGAACAAAAGGGACAAACACAACAACAAAAACTCCAGCAAGAAGAAGAAGGGTAACAAAAGAAGGTACCATGCTCATGCTGTCGAAGATGATGAACCTCCAAAGAAGAAGGCTAGGGAAGAAAGTGATGATAGTAATGATGACTCATCAAGTGAAGAAGAGTATGTTCTAATCTTTTCTCTCACAGGTACTATCTCCCATGGTTGTAATGATTGGTTAATTGACAGTGGGGCTTCCAAACACATGACTGGGTTTAAAGAATCCTTTGTAAATCTGTCTGAACATGAATCACCCCATAAAGTGAAACTTGGGGATGATTATCAATATCCCATCAAAGGAAGTGGTGAAGCCTCCTACAACCTAGATTCTGGAAAATCTTTGAAGATGAAAGAAGTCCTTTATGTACCTGGGCTCAAGAAGAACTTACTCTCCATCTCTGCATTGGATACAAAAGGTATGAGGGTTGCATTTGTGGATGGCCAAGTCCTAATGTGGCCAAAGGGAAAGACCATAGATGATGCAGTTGTGATTGGAGAGCAAGAGGGAGGTTTGTATAAATTAAAAGGACAACCTGAACATGCCATGGTGCATGAATCCATGGAGCCAAGTGAACTTTGGCATAGAAGACTTGTTCATATGCACTATAGGGCACTTCCAATTGCAAGCAAGGTTGTAGAGGTTCTTCCTGAAATCAAGACCAAACATGAAGGTGTTTGCAAAGGATGTGCAAAAGGTAAGAATATTAAGAAGGCTTTCCCAAGCAGTGAAAGAAAGGCAAAAGATATCCTGGAAATCATCCACTCAGATGTATGTGGTCGTATGTCATCCAATTCTCTAAGTGGGTATGTTTACTATGTCTCATTTATTCGTGACTTCTCCAGGAAGACTTGGGTATACTTCTTGAAAAACAAAGATGAGGTGTTTGATAAGTTCAAGGAATTCAAAACCTTGATGGAGAATCAAACTGACAAAAAGATCAAAACATTCAGATCCGACAATGGTGGAGAATTCACCTCATGTGACTTCAAGAAGCTTTGCAGTGATTCAGGGATTAAGAGGGAGTTGACTACTCCTTATAATCCTCAACAGAATGGAGTTGCAGAAAGGAAGAACAGAACAATCATGGAAGCAGCAAGGGCAATGCTGCATGACCAGGATCTACCTATGCATCTATGGGCAGAAGCAGCTAGAACAACTGTATATGTGTAGAACAGAACACCCCACAAGATATTGGACAACAAGACACCAGAAGAGGTCTTTTCTGGTAAGAAACCTGAAGTCAGCCATCTGAGAATATTTGGTTGTCCAGTATACACTCATGTCCCAAAGAAAAAGAGGACCAAACTAGATCCTTCAAGAAAGAAGGGTATCTTTGTGGGTTACAGTGAAAGCTCGAAGGCTTACAGAATATACTTTCCAGGGTTCAAGAAGATTGATGTCAGCAGGGATGTAACATTTGATGAAAACTCAGCATTCATCAAATCAAGGAAGGCACCTATCGAAGTTTATGAAGAACCTAAGGAAACTAGATTTCAAGACACTACCATGACTGAAGCAATTCCAGAAGTTGTTCGTGAGTTTGAAGATCCGCAAGAACCTATAGATCCACCCCATGAGGATAAATCTCACAAGAGGAAACCTGCATGGGCTAGAGAGCTCATTCAAGATGCAGAAAGATTTGGAATTCCAGAAGAAGAACACAGAGCAAAGAAGAGAACTAGATCACATACCAGCTATGTTGCTTTACTCTGTGACATTATGAACAAAGAACCTTCCAGTTATGAAGAAGCAGCGGAAAAGAAAGAATGGAAGGATGCTATGGTTGAGGAATACCAATCAATAATGAAGAATGATGTTTGGGATGTTGTCCCAAGACCTAAAGAGAAGTCTGTTGTGACTTCCAAATGGATCTACAAAATCAAGCATGCTGCAGATGGCAGTGTAGAGAAATACAAAGCAAGATTCGTAGCTCATGGCTTCTCTCAGAAAGAGGGAATAGATTATGAAGAAACTTTTGCACTTGTAGCCAGGTATACTTCCATTAGAACAGTACTTGCCCTGGCTACGGCAATGAAATGGAAAATACACCTGATGGATGTCAAGACTGCTTTCTTGAATGGTGTAGTTGAAGAGGAAGTATACGTGGAGCAGCCACTCGGTTTTGAAATACATGACAGGGAGTCATATGTGTGCAGATTGAAGAAAGCCTTGTATGGCTTGAAGCAAGCTCCCAGAACTTGGTATGGTAGGATGGACAGTTTCCCATCTAGCTTGGGCTTTACCAAGAGTAAAGCGGATTCCAACCTCTACTACAAGGTTGAGGAAGGGAATCCTGTGATTCTACTCCTGTATGTGGATGACTTATTTGTAACAAGAGATGACAGATTAATTGCAGATACTAAGAGGAAGCTTTCTGCTGAGTTCGATATGAAAGATTTGGGAATGATGCATTATTTCCTAGGTATGGAGGTGTGGCGGAATTTAGGTGGGATCTTCCTTGGTCAAGGGAAGTACACAGTAGATATTCTGAAGAGATTTGGGATGATGGATTGCAAGGCCATGGCCACACCCATGGCATCGAATCTAAAGCTTCTATGTGATGCTTCATCTAAGCTGGTTGATGTCTCTATGTATCGTCAGATGATTGGGTCCTTGATGTACCTGACGGACATGAGACCAGATATTTGCTTTGCAGTGAACACATTGAGCCAGTTCCTGACGGATCCGAGGAGTGTTCATATGGTTGCTGTAAAGCATGTTATGAGGTACCTGAAGGGTATAGTGGATTATGGGCTCAAGTATGAAGCGAATCAAAAGTTTAACTTGGAGCGTTATGTTGATTTAGATTGGGCTGGAAGTGCTGTAGATAGGAAGAGCACATTTGGGTGCTGCTTCAGTATGGGATCAGGTGTGATCTCTTGGTTCAGCAGGAAGTAGTCCTGCGTAGCACTGAGTACAGCTGAGGCAGAGTATGTTGCAGCCTGTTCAGCTAGTTGTGAGGCAGTATGGCTACGGAAGCTACTGTCTGAGTTATTTGATCTCCCATTGGATGCTACTGGTATATTCTGCGATAACTAGAGTTGTGTGGAGCTGTCTGAGAACACAGTGTTTCATGACAGATCGAAACACATAGAGATAAAATATCACTATATCAGGGATATGGTGCAGAGAGGAGCCGTGAAGCTCTTGTATGTTGCGACGGATGAGCAGATTGCAGATGTGCTGATGAAGCCACTAGCCAGGGTGAAGTTCGAGTACTTCAGGGAGAGGCTTGGTGTTCTTTAGATCGACGACACTTCAAGGAAGAAGTGATGGACACATTTACTTAAGCCATCCCAAGCATGTTGGAAGGAGGATCCTTCACATGGCTATGGATGTAAGCGCTGGATGATGAGTATCAGGATGATGCTCCAGTTACTTCTCTGTATATGCATCATGTTGGATGCTGGATATGATCAGTTGGATCATTTATATTTGTATGTATGTATGCATCGTGTTGATGCTAGATATGATCAGTTGGATCATTTATATTTGTATGTATGTACGCATCATGTTGATGCTGGATATGATCAGCTGGATCATTTATATTTGTATGTATGTACGCATCGTGTTGATGCTGGATATGATCAGTTGGATCATTTATATGTATGTACACATCATGTTGGATGCTGGATATGATCGGTTGGATCATTTGTATATATTTGTATATGCATCATGTTGGATTCTTGGACCATGTATCTGTATCAGGTGGATACATTGTATGATCAAGTAGATCATGTATGTTGATATGTATCATGTATTTGTATTTGTATCAGGTGGATACACTGTATGATCAGGTGGATCATGTATGATGATATGTATCAGGTATATACTTGGTGTGCATTAGGTGGATGCATTGTATGATCAGGTTGATCATGATGATGAGCTTCAGGATGTTGCTCCAGATGATATGTACCAGGATGGTACAAGTGATGATGATCAGTATGATCATGGGCATCACGATGATGATCCGTTGGATCATGAGTATCAGGTTGATACTTGGAGGTCAGAGATGATATGTGGCAGGTTGTGCAAATAGCATGTAATCAGTCCTGGGAGATCTTTCCTGTCGTGCTGCGGCACATAAATGTTCCTGGGGTACTCTTTTCGATATTGCTATGTAGTATGTAATCAGTCCTCAGATATCCGATAGGTTGAGCTGTGTGCTCGTAATCAGTCCTGGGATGAGGTATTACTATGGAGACATGTAATCAATCCTGGAGATCCGAGAGGTTGAGCTGTGTGCTCATAATTAGTCCTGGGATGCTCTTTAGAGATCTTGCCGGTCGTGTTGCGACACATAAATGTTCCTGGTATGCTCTTTAAAGGTTTTGTCTATCCACATGTAATCAGTCCTGGAGATCCGAGAGGTTGAGCTGTATGCTCGTAATAAGTCCTGGGATGCTCTTTAGAGATCTTGCCGGTCATGCTGCGGCACATAAATGTTCCTGGGATACTCTTTAAAGGTATTGTGGAGGAGATGCATGTAATCAGTCCTGGGAGATCTTGCCGGTCGTACTTAGGCACATAAATGTTCCTGGGATACTCTTTCCGGTATTGCATCCGCACATAAAATTAGTCCTGAGAGGCCACCTCTATCAGACCGTTCGCACAGATGATGAAGACCTGCAGGTGGTGGGCCTACATCCAGTATGAAAAAGGACTGGCTCTGTAGAACTTCCTATGATGAGTAGAGTCAGATATTGGTAGAGATAGCAGCAGCAGTGACGATGATGATGACGATGATCCCGAGAATAAGACTTGTCTAGCAGAACTGTGTTGAGAAATACCTTCCTAGTTAAGAGGGAGTGTTGATGTATATGTAACTTCGGAATGTATTTCATATATATTTATTGTACCCTTATAAGAGATGTGTTATTCCTCTATAAGGAGGTGTCATCATGTGGATTGACAAGTGTTTCAAGTGTGTGTACTTGCCGATGGGTTATTAGACCACCATGTGTGGGGTCGGCCCTAAAATATATATTATATTGTGGATGTATCTAGATAGACAAGTCGGCCCCATAACGTCACTGGCCAAACAGGTTAAGTATAAATAGAGATCGGGAGATCTCTATTTGGATCATTCAGAAAGACACACTTCTCTCACTCAGAAAGTGGCGCACTAGTGAGGAGGAGGATCATCTGCTCTAGGAGACTATCTCAAATGTATTTTGGTTGTACTTTGGTTGAGCCATTGCTCTCTCTATCTCTGAGGAAGTTGTGGGGTTTTTCACCTTAGGGTTTTCCCCACAGAAACTCTGTGTCTCTTGTCTCTCATGCTTTTGATTCTTGTGATGCTTGTGATGCTTATTGTGATTGTTATGCATTGATATACTGTATATGTTATTCTCTCAGTAAAGATCCAAGAGTATTGTGAATTAATGCTCAAATTTTAACAGGTGTATGGTAATTTTTTAGTGTTAATAGGTTTCCCCCTGATGTGTGAGGTTAGGAGATGATCATATGACTGATAGACATCATAGGACCTTCAAAGTAATGGTGTGGTGGTGGTAGCTCGGATTAGAGGATGCTTTAGAGGAGAGTATATACTTCAGTGGAACGACGTAAGCGGTGCATTGCAAATAAAATACTCATAATGAATTAGCCACATATAATATCAAATATACATGGACGAGGCGGGAATTCCCATGCTCATATAAGTGACTGAATATATATACAAATGATGGGTTGCAAGGGGGAACAGAACAATACATAGAGAACTGTTGTGTACATCATAATGGTACAAAGGGGACACAAATGTGGGACATAATCATGGTCCAACCATGACTGATCTAAAGAGATGAAACTAGAAACAATGGCATCCATACCGAATGTGGTACCATAACAACTGATGCAATGATGGATCTGAACTGGGTACTCTAGGAAGCATATCACTAAAGGGATTTTGAACACTGTCACCAATGCAACTTGGGTATCCATGGCAACATACAACTGGGGGTTCCAAATAGACTCACCAATGTGATAGAGTCAGGGTACATCCCGAGTCTTTGACCAATAACTGAAGGGACCAATACTCTGTACGAATCTCAATGGTGCGATGAGGGAGTTGGAGTCGAGCATGTGAGAAACAATCAACCGATGAGGGACTAAGGGATCCTCGTGGATGATCCATAGGAACTCACCACCGATTGGGGTGAGGCCAAGATGCAGGAACCTATAGGTATATCCTCTGGAATAGATGTGCTGGCGTTGATGGAGAGAGACCTGCAACTACCAAGGAAATGAAGCTTCCTTGATAGGAGTGCGAGGTATACAACTAAGATGTGATAGAACTGGACTTGAGACTGAGACAATGTGGAGGGAAATGAGGGTTGTGGAGTGATGGGACTCAAACTACCTTTGTTCAGAGTATAGCGTCAGGTATGATCTGGCAGCATATGAAACCGATCTCGGGGGATGAGGGCCATAGCTTAGGGGATCAGGAACTTGTGACTGCAACGAGGGAGACTCTGGTGGGGAAGGGGGAACTGGTTAATGATATCAGGAGACTCCAGGCATGACTCATCACACAATAATCTGAACAAAGGATACCATACTTATAAATTCTTCCATAATATCGGGTTGTAAACGATATGTCATGGCACCGAGAGGCACTGTTTGGGCCTTCTTCATGGTTTGAGGAGATCGAATAAGGGATAGAAGTGCGCTCAATATGGTACCATCATGTGGATTTTATCGAGCCTGGAACAATGAATGCTCATGGTCGCTTTCACTTTTAGAGAGTATGAAAGGAATAAAAAGACTCTGAGGGGGTTCTTTTTTATAGATTAGTCCCCAAATCCCAAAAAAGCATAAAACTATGCAGTGGAGAGCTCTTCTAGTCAGAGAGACTAGGGGATTCCTTTTTCGTAATTAGTCCATTCGGTCCAAAAAAGGGATAAACTTGTACCGAATAGACGCCCTTTTGGATACTTTAATGAGCATGAAAGGAAGCAAGATTGCTCAATGATCTTTTCATTCTTTAAGGAGTCAGAAAAGGTCTTGTGACAGAAAATCCATGCTGGCAGCTTGGGGAATGGCCAATGGGCGATGATACGAGGAACTACATGCAGCTTCAACTCAATATGTCAAACTATAGGGGCTCCCAATACTAAGAGGGGATTGAACGGCATGGGTTCCAAATGAAAGGTGTTCTAAGAACAGTCACCCATGTGGAGGGAGGCTCTACTGCCGAGTAGGGGAAAATGCAAGGGTGGATGGGTGGGGCCACCTACTCAGGAAGGGAGGGGGGTCCTGCAAGTGCAAGGGAGAAGACCAAGGAAATGCATCAACTTTTCAGAGGGAGAATATGTCCTATATGCAATACAAGGGGTTTCATGCCCCAAATTTTTCATTGGGTCACAATGGCCTAAGCCCATTGCCCATATTCATGAGATTTTGTCAAATTGATGCTAAGGGTCAAATAATTGCCAAGGAGGGAAATTACTAGTTTCCTAGGTTGGGGGTGGAAGCTTTGGGATTTGGAATAAGGGGGGATAATAAATGATGTGTGGACATTAGAATAGCATAAATATTTAATAAAGGAGCTAAATAAATATATACAAATGAAAATCAAAGTGGCACTTGATCATGAAGACACATGGAGGAAGTGGGACCCACACAAGCTAGATTTTCTATGCCACATGGAATCCTCCTCTTGTCAATTCGAATCCATGAGAAGTCCAATGTTATTGGGATGATTTGGAAGTGAATAATACTTGGCATGAGTCAATGAGGTCGAAATGTATAGGAAGAGTAACTCCCATGGAAGAGGAAGAGGCAATTTGGAGCTAGTGGGACACTTGGGCTAGATTCCCTAGCTCTATGACAACAATGGTGAATATGCTCTGACACCTATGACACAAATCAGACCTAAAGGATGAAATCTAACATATATGACATGTCAGGGATAAAAATAGCCTCCAAGAGGGCGCTCAAGTGATTTAGGGCATCCAAAGAGACACCAAGTCGAATTTGGAGAAGGAGGGAGCTAGAATTGGAAGGACAAGTGGCATACTTGGGAATCTCTTCCCACCTTGAGTTGGCATGAAGCTCTTGGAAGGAATTAGACCCATGGAGGACATTAGAAGTTTATAAAATTCATGGACAAAGAAGAATAGCAGCTTTTGATCATTTTTAGAATTTGCAATTGCATTTGTGAGAGAAGAGCTAGTGGATGACTAGTTTCTTGCCTTAGCCAATTTCGAGGGTGAAAGATTCCCATCCAATTTGGTGTTTGGAGAGGCCATTCAGGTATTTAATGGATTATTTATTTGCAGGTATAATATATAGGGCATCTCATGGTTTCTTCTAGTGTATCTCACTCACTCAACCATTTCTAGTTTTCATTGCATATTCTTGCTCCTTGAGGGAGGGCGCTTTTAATGAGCTATTGTATTCTTTGGGGGAGATTATAATGCCCCATTTCTATTGTAATAAGATTCATATAATCTATTATCCATATTCAGAAATTTCTCAAGTCGAAAATGCAGTTGGAATGATGTAAATCTAATGTTTAATGAAGAAACAATGCCATTTCCCCACTACCTTATTGTGAAGCAATGTAATGTTGATGGATTTGAATGGATAAGTAAAATAATGATGGTTTATTGATGAATGGGATGTTATTTATGTATTATATTATTTTAGTGTTCAGTACATAAGCATTTGGAGTCATTTTGTTGAGTTTCATATCATTTGGAGAAGATTGCCTATCATTTCCCCCAAGGTTGAAACTAGTCTTTTTGCATCTGGTTTAAGGGAGTTATAGCAGACATTAAAAGTTGAATGGTGATTCATATGAGTTCATGTTGATTTCATTTATATGTCCCATTCTTCCATTCAGAAATTTTAGTTGGATTGAGTGCATTTGGAAAGTCATTTTCATCATCTACCCCTAGGGGATTTGAACCACATTTTACTAGTAAAATCCCTATCTTGACCAGATTTGAAAGATGAGTTACAGAAGTCATATGAACACTATAGAGAATCCATAAAAATTATAAATATGTTTTAATATCATCCAAGTACCTTCTGTAGCAATTTGGGAGAATTTGGAGTCATTTGGAGACCAAGCGACCAATACTAGTCAAAGAGAAATTGCTAGTCAAACTCCCTACTTTGGCCAGAATCTTAAAGGGGTTTGCAGAAGTCTTTTGTTGGTCCTATATCATCCATGAAAATCATAATAAATTCCTAGTATTAGTCATATACCTTCTCAGAATATTTGGTAGCATTTGGAGCAAATTGGAGACCTAGACATCAAAACTAGTCAAAGGTCGAACTAGGGAAAAAAGTGAAAAATTTGCCATTTTAATAAATTCATAAAAATGGACATTACAAGGGGTTACACCTATAGAGATTAGTTTTCAGCTGAAACAAGTGGTGCTCAATGCGACTGGGACCTGTACACAAATCAAGGATACCTGAGCATAAATGTGCATATGGAATATAAAAATTGTATACAAATGACGTGTGACCTCGGAAATGGCCGAGATAATGCATGTGTACAAGTGAGTAGGGTTAATGCCCTGCCCCCATGCTATGGGCATGGGGTTTGTGATTATGGATCACATATGTGTTGGGTTGATCTATGGGATCATTGAAATACTAAGATAGATGTGATGGGGCAGGGTCAAAAGGATTGAGCATGCCTCGCATTCGAGGGTCGAGGTAATCGATTATGCCCCCTAGCCGAGAGGTGTCAATGTGGTGCAGATGTTATCTCGGAGAAGGATCAATAGGGAATAAACCAACTGCTGGTAGGTGGGAGTACCATGAGGCTATTGGCCATGGTGGAAAACTAAATTGATGAGATGATGATGGGGGATTCCCCTTGCGGGGTGGATTCCCCCAGTATCCCAGACGAGAATGACGATGATGATGAGTAGGCAAGTTTTTGGGCCTTCCCCCATGCTGTGGACATGTGATTTACTCGTTGATTCAAAAAGGTCGAACAAATAGGTTGGAGGGATCAGTTGATGGTGACGACGTGAGTGTAGTGTCAATGGTTGAAATAGTATAAATGGTGTTTTCCTTAGCCGACGAGGATTACAGGGGGTGGATGTCCTCAATAATAGTAATTGAGGACTCTAAGGATGGTTGTTGCAATTCATGGAGCACCAACTAGTACTCTGGGAAGTCGGGGAAGTGGTGGGAATAATGGAGATAGAATCCAAAAACTAAGCAGGATTGATTGGTGAGAAATGATTTGTTGTGTACCTGCGGGGCAGTTGACAATTGAAGGACAAGAATGTTTTTGTTATCATCCAATGAATCCATATGGGCGCGAAGGTCATGCAAGTGCGGGAAGTTATGGGTAGCATGACTCAATATATCGCATAAAGCACATTTCATAGGTGCGCATGCTTGAGGAGGGGGGTTCACAACTTTGTTCGCAGTTGACGAGGTGTCATTTTTCATGGATTTTCCTACAACTCTTTTGGAATACTGGGGAGTGGGGTTGTGGGAAGTTGTTTCCGACACGCCAGGAGGAGGGTGATTGGAAATGTTGATTGTTTGAACCGGTTGACTAACGACCGAGGGGGTTGGTGCCGGATTGGGTGTAGGTAGGTACCAAACATGGATCCCTAATGTTAATCCTAGAAGGTTCATCGTTTCCATGACCAACATGCTTACAAATTCTGATGGGGGAAACAAGAAAGGGATTGTGTGGATTGGGGTTTCTCCCACGTGAATAGGTATTGATGGTGGTTGATGTTGCGGTGGCCTCTGGTGTTGCAGCGGAGGGTACCAGTTGAGCTATAGGTTGTGTTGCAGGAGTTGGTTGGCCTGATGAAATAGTGCACAAATCCGATATCTCGACAGTTGGCGGGGGTGGAGGTAAGGAAAAAAAATGTGGAATTCACCGGTGCCTCGGAGTAGAGACTTGACCCTATGGTGGAAATCAAAGAAGTAAGAACGCTAAGTATAGGTTTGTTGACCACAGGGAGGACATTTTCTGCCTCCACGGGAGCATTCAGGTCGTAGTAAGTGAGTTGGTCAAGTTTGATGACTCGTCCCTCATGGGGGAACATCATGAGCCATAACACAGATGAGGCAACGACCTTCATTGCATACATGTAGCTGCGTCCTAACGGGAGGTTGTAGTCGAGTTGAACATTTACGAATTCTATGCCAATCAAGAAGGTTTTTCTAGTTAGTTGGATGGGGACGTTGGAAGGCAGACCTTGTAGTTGGAATGCGTGACCATTGTAATCTCGAAGGGCCGTTGTTGATGATTGCAAAGGAGGGGATCCTAGTTTTTTCCATACGAACGTGGAGATGACGCATGAAGAGGCTCCCTCATCGATGATTCATCGGTGTATAACCAGGTTTCATATCGACATTGAGATCTGAAATGCAAGAGACGAAGGCATTCGGGGTTCTGACTAGTCTAAGTCGAATGCCATTAGTATTGACTTCTAATGGTCAATCACACCTAGTGTGGATAGCAATGCTTTCTGTTGTCCGGGGCAGTTCTTTAGAAATTCTAAGGCTGACATGGTAGCGGGGGACTAGGCCAAGTCATCCAAAATGTTATAATTGGGAGTGGCACGAGCGTTGGGGTTATTAGTAATGCGGTACAGGGGGAATTTGGGGGCTTTGAGAGCTCCTTCATTCGGGGGTGGTGGAAGATGTAATGACTGGTCAACAAGGGTTGACATGGTTTCCTTATCTGTTGGTATGGGATCTGTGGCCGAACCATATTGGTTACGTCGAGTCTAGAGATTGACATCAGCCAATGATATCATTAGAAGGTGGTGGACTCCTAACTCAGAGACCTAACTTGTGGATGAACCATAGGTGGACGGGGGTTATGTGGTGAGTACCCCCTGCGTAGGTAGGGTGTTTTGCAATGTCATAGGTTTCATTGTGATGACCCCTTATGTGGGTAAGGGTTTTTGTAACACCATAGGAGGTTGTGTCATTTGAGGTGGTTGAGGTTGTGCCTGAGGAGTGGCGGTAGTGTTGAGGTGGTTAGCCTCATCCCAAAGTTGGCAGGCTTCCACTAAGTGGGGGAAATGGTGAGTGTAGTGTCCATAAACATTACAGAAGGAACATGGATGATTGGTTCATAAATGTGGGTTCTTACCTTGTTGGTTAATTTGATTGGGGTCTTGATTTGCGATATTGGGGCCATTATTAACCCAGGGGTTAGGGGGAGGTCCGTCTCTCCCTTGGTGTTGATTGTTTCCATGATTCCGTCCGCATATTCTGTCTTTTTGGCCTTGCTAGTTGTTGGGGGTGAGTTGGTTTGGTTTTTGGTTCTGCTAAGCATAAACCTGTCGTTGAGGCGTAGGGGGAACCTAAGGTTGAGTGGGAGTAGGTGGTTCCTGCAGTGGATAATAGGTTGGGGGAGCCTAATGTTGTGGGGGAGCAGGAGCAGGTGATAGATGATAGTAATCCGGTGGGGCTGCAGGAGGGGGGTATGCCTATTGGTTATGACCATAGTTGAGTGCCATGTATGTGGGCCCATATGTTTGGGCATTGTGGGACAGTAGTGCATATGATGATGTTGCCCTAAAATGGATTGTTATGCGTGAAAAGCCAAGATCGTAGCTCATAGCGGGTTACGCGGATGTAGGAGGCATATGTATAGAGGGTCGGTTGTGGATGTAATGTGGCCGATGATGCCATCTGTTGATGGCGCATCCTTCCAAGAAGTATTGCTGTGTGGGGCATCGAGTAATATGGTGTATAGGTAGCTTGATTGGGCGTAGATGAGGTCAAACTACTGGGATTTAAGGATATCCTCTTCTTCAAATTCTGGTCATTCAGATGCCACATCCTTAGCGATGGTTGCTATAAGGGATTTCAGGAACCAACCTAGAAATATGCAGTCGTCTAATCTAATATTACACAAACTACGATGTTTGCGCCACTCATGGATATGGTCCATGATATGGGTGGTCGTGTTTTGTCTGCATAATAGAAGGATCTCAATATCAGCATCGTAATGAACTGGTCGCTAGAAGAACTGCAGGAAAGTTGAAGCGAGGGAGTTGAATGTGAAATGGGTCCCATGTGGCTGGTTGATGTACCACTTGGTTGCAGCGCTAGTGAGGGTTCGTTGTAATAGACGTAAGCAAATAGAGTCATCCACTATGTAGTTAGAGGAACACCACAGGTGGAAGGACATGATATAGTTCTGGGGGTCTTCACCACCCTTCCCCTCGAACTTGGGTATGTACGAAGGGAGCTTGGTGGGCATGGGAGGCCATGTAGGATAAGATCGGATGGGTTTGTTCGTCAATCTATCTAGGTCAAGGAGGTTTAGACTGGCCATGAATGGAAAACTTACAAAAGGATGTGACATGGATGGGACGACCTGCATGCTAGCCATGGCGGCTATCGTGGGGCCACTGCCACAGAAGGCAGGTATATGGGTGTTAGTCACAATGGGAATTGAATAAATACCTATATGGGGGGAGGGATCTGAAAGGAAGTGGTGGTGCCAGTGACCAGGGGGCTTGTGGTTGTTGGGGCAGGAATGCTACCTATGGGTATGGATGTAGTGGCCGAGTGTATGGTGGTGCCAGGGGTAGGTCCTGTGGCAATAGGTATAGAAGGTACATGGATCCCATGGATAGGATAGATGTTGAAGTGGCGATAGGGCCGCTAGCGTTTCCATTGCCAACGACTCCTCCGTAGAATGGGTTGGGGTTCATTCCAACCATGGGGATAGACGGAATTATGTGTATGGGTGACTCTGCCTTAGAGTCATATGTGAAATAAGGTGCATCATGATGAAGATCCGGTGACGACAATGTGCTTCTCAATGGAGCATGATGAGTGGGGTTTAATGGACCGTGTTGAGGGGACTTCCCCCACAGTCTATGGGAGTACCTCAGTGTAACAAATAGTTAATAATACATTAATATTAATAATAAGTAGGAGTAATAGTTAAATGAGAGGATGCATCCCCTCAAATAGGCAATGCCCAAGCTACTATAAAAGCGGGCCAACAATTGTATATTTATCATCTTATCTCATCAATCTATAAATTTATATATCATTTTTATATCTACCGATATGTGGGTTATTTCAGAAATTATGGATTCATTCTGAGTTTATTGAGAATATCCAACTATGGATATTACATTGGTATCAGAGCCAGGCTTGTAGCCACCAATCTAGGACCTTGTCCAAGAAAACCAGGCCCTTGGCCCAAAGAAGTAAAAAAGAAAAAAGAGAAAGAAAAAAAAAGGCAAAAGTAAAAGAAAATAAAAAGAAGAAAATAAAGACAAGTAAAAAAAAAAGAAGTAAAATAAGAAAAAAGAAATGAAAATATAGAAATATAGAAAAAAGAAGTGAGAAGAAGTAAAAAAGAAAAAAAAACTAAAAGTAAAGTTTTGCTAAAAAATAGGACCTTGTCCTAAGAAAAAGAAAAGAAAAAAGTAAAGTAAAAAAAAGAAGTGAAACCGCATGTGGTTTCTTCATAAGTGGTTTTGGTTTTAATCTCCAACAACAAACAAAAAATGAGATTTGAACCTAGGTGGGGAAGGTAATAATCATTCCTCCCAACCACTCAATCCACACCATTTTTATTATCCTTCAACTCCAAAAACAATTATTATAATAATTAATAATTATTATTATCATTAATAATAATTATTGTCATAATAATTATTATATTATATTTATTAATAATAATTATTATTATTTGGAAAAAAATGGAGTCTTATAGTGAAAATCAAGAAAGATCCCCTAAGACCTACTCAAAAGTAGCTAGTAACATACTAAAACTTGAGGGAACTATTCAAGGAAAAGATATTAGTATTGCTATTTGTCCTACCATACAGGAAAATCGCATTAGCAACAGGAAAATCGCATTAGCAACAATTTGGCAAATCAATTATTAATCCCAGAATCAAGTATAATCGAAAAGAGAGATAACTACGATGAGAAGCAATATGAAATTATGAACTTACAACTAACAATTAATGAGTACAAGTTCACATCCCAATTCAATGTTTCGACTATATATTTAAACGAAGTCGACATCATTCTAGGTTTACCCTGGATGGAAACATTGGGATCATTTATTTTAAATATGAAGAATTTTTTTTTAACGTTTTCATACAAGAAAGAGCAAATCACACTGCAGGATGTTTCAATGAAATAAGATTCAAAGGATGTGTCATCTGAAGATTTCAAAAACATTTCGAAGATGATTTCACAAGAAGATAAAAAAACAAGACAAAAGATGCAGAAAGAATTAGACAAAGTCATCAGGGACAAAGAAGAAGAGATATCGCGTTTAAGAGATCATAATCAGAAGTTGCTCTTTCAAGTCAAGAAGGCAAAAGATAGGGCACATGACCATCAAAATACAGAGGAGGAAAATCGAGATCTCCAGAAGAAACTATTAGAGCTTAAAGATGATGCAAAATATCAAGAAGAAATGATCAGGAATCTTAAGAAAGATAAATATTTACTCGAAAAAAAGTTGGCAAACATTCAAAAGAGGACATCAAAACCTTTGGGCTCAAAAAAACAAGTTGAAGAAAAAGAAGCAAATACAAATCCAGCCATCAATACAGATAAAAAAGAAGTCAATCCAGCAGAAGAACACACAACAAAAACTCCTTTTCGACACCCCAATTATAAAGGTCATTTTGACCAATGAAAGGGTCAAAATGAACACACATGGAGGAGAGATGATGTTAGACAAGCGAGAACATCAAATCAAAATACAAAACAACAAACAAGAAGACCCATCCCACAAAGCGATCAAATATCTTTGATAAAATTAGATTTGGGATGGAACACATCAGAGACGATGTGACAATTATTCTGGGGAATTCGTAATTTGTATCACCTCGTGTCATCAAATGTCACAAAGACTAAACACAAAAGATCAAGAGATGACAGTTAAAAAAAAACCCAAACATAAACCTTGTCTTCAATAAAGCTTCCCTTAAGGGGAAGGCAATGTAACAAATAATTAATAATACATTAATATTAATAATAAGTAGAAGTAATAGTTAAATGAGAGGATGCCCCCCCTCAAATAGGAAATTCCCAAGGTACTATAAAAGCGGGCCAACAATTGTATATTTATCATCTTATCTCATCAATCTATAAATTTATATATCATTTTTATATCTACGGATATGTGGGTTATTTCAAAAAATATGGATTCATTCCGAGTTTATTGAGAATATCCAACTATGGATATTACACTCAGGAGATCAATGATGAGTGATTTCATTCGTGTAGGAAAGGTTAAGAAAAAATGCTAAAATATCCAACTACTACCATGTGTGCAAAAGTAGATCTCTCAACAAAGTGGCACTCAGGCCAACAACAAATTCTAAAATTCTACTGCAATCGTGTGCCACAACAGGCGAGTAGCAAGGAGTGGACAGAATTCCAACAAACAACACTACCTGAAAGTAAAATGACTCACTAACCTGAGGGGTATTGGAGCATGCAAAACACCTACCTAAAATATATGGAAGCTCACGCAAATCATATCCCCTGCAGGGTGATGAAATCTACAATCAGGGAATACAAAATGGAGAACCGAGTAGATAAGGGATATATTTCTACTGAGAGGGATCCTGGGTGAAAGATACCTAGGAGAATGGAAACTAGGCTACCTTGTTCATGGCACATCTAGGAAGGAAATTCGTTGTTTCAGTTATTTGGTCGCTACACCCTTGGTATGGAGGCCTAGTAGTGCAGCAAGGACTACGAGTATGTTTCCTTCAGAACTAAGTGGAGAGCGACATTCCACGTAGTCTTCCAAAACCAATATCATGACTTTCCCTCCTAAGGGAGAGGCCTTTCTGATCCGTACATGCCTAGGTGCATGACAGGGACAATAGTTCGACTAAATGAATTGGTACTGTTATGGCGGAATCATAATAATAAGAAAAGCAGGAATACACTATGTACATAAACATACACACACATATAATATGCAGGAATGTGAATTGATATTGATTCTTCTCTATTAATTTTTCTCTATACATTACAATATTTTACATGCTTATATAGAGTGCTGAGAATGCTTGGGTGTATTCCCATTACGTTCAGTTACAAGAGAATTTAGAACGGTTTTAGAAGTTCAATCATTACGGTCGACTGGAAGACAGAGAGATAGTTTGTCGTAGTTCGTCAGTCGCCAATGTCGATGATGCATGTCGACATCCGTGCTTGTCGAAGTTGCTGAACAGGTCGAAGTTGAGTTGTTGAACTGGTCGAAGTCAAAGTTGTTGAAGTTGTCGAAGTCGAAGTTGGAATCCAACAACAATGCCAACTGATGGGTGGATTAGACCTCCTTCCTTAAGAAACAATGGTCCCCATTGTTTGCTCGTGAAGATGAGGAAAATTGTCGTTCAATTTAGTAGCAGAGTACCATTTTCCTTGTGGCGGGATTTGTCCGACTTTGGCCACCTGAAATAAGGGAATTGTGTTCGTTCTTGTATGGCGTACTCATCATCCCACAATGGTGTCGCAAGGAAGAGGCTCCTGAACATATGGATGGATGTCTTCAGGTTCTGCTGTCGGTAAGTCATTATGTTCCAATAGTGGTGCATGGTATGGTCGAAGTAGATCCACATTAAATACTGGATGCAGGCCCAGCCGAGCTGGAAAGCATTTTCTCCAATTTGTTCAAGGATATTGTACGGACCATATCGCAGAGGCTTCAGCTTCTTATATGGACCAGTGAAGCATTCCTTCTTGAGATGCAGCCAGAATTGATCCCCAATTTGAAATGGATGAGGGATATGATGCTTATCGTGTCGGGCCTTGGATTTCACATTAGCTCATTGCAACATCTCCTGTGCTTGTCTCTGGATGTTGTAGATTTGATCTCGAAACTTCAATGCTTTGTCAACTGCTCGTCGGTTATTGTTGGTATTGTTCGATTGTGTCGAAGAACTAATCAAGTCAATAGGCACTGAGGGTTGAAATCCATAACATATCTCAAATGGACTCTTTCCTGTAGAGCTTTACTGAGCACGATTGTAGCTGTGCTGTATATATGGAAGGCTGCCATCCCATGTTCATCAATGCTTGTGGTTGTACATGCGAAGCAGTTGTACTACTAAGTGATTCACAACTTCCGTCTGTCTGTCTATCTGAGGATGGAAAGCTGTTGATAAGGAAATTCTTGTGTCGAGCTATTGCTAGAGGGTCTTCCAAAATATGTTGACAAATATGGCATCTCTATCGGAGATAATGGTTGTCGGTAAACCATAATGTTTCTAGACATGTTCAATGAAGAGTTGAGCGGTCTGCTGCGCTGTCTTAGTCTTCTTACATGGAATGAGAATGGCCATATTGGAAAATCTGTCGACTACTACTAAGATCATGTCATGCTGATGTTTAGTAGTAGGATATCCCGTCAAGTAGTCCATAAAAATAGATTCCCATGGTCGACTAGGAACTGGAAAAGGTGTGTATAATCCTTATCATCGATTGGGCGGTTTAGCAATGGCACAAACCACACATGATCGAATGTACTTGTTGACTTCAATTTTAAGTGAAGGCCAAAAGAAATACTTCTGGAGAATAGAAAGAGTCTTTTCTATTCCAAATTGTCCTACAGTATTGTTGTAGTGTGCATCACAAATGAGCTGATGTCGATGCTCACCTGTCGATACACAAAGCTGTCCAAGCTTGTATAGCAAGGTGTCTTTCAAGAAATAGTCAGAGGTCGATGACTTATCGATCTGAATTTGTTGATATACTGATGAAAATTCATTTTCTTCTTGATACAATTGAGGCCAAGTAGTGGTGTCATAAGCCTGCATACTCATCGCTGTAAGGAGGAGAGTAATGGGTGGTTGACTTAGACAATCGACGACGGCATTGGATTTACCTTTCTGATACTTAATTGCCAATTGGAATTGTTGCAGGTAATTAATCCGCTTGAGTTGTCGAGTTGTTTGTAACCACGGGGGGGTCACTAGTGAGGCAATATCATATCACGTCCATTCATATTGGGGGTTTGAATACTCTTAAAAACCTCAAAAATATATTGCCCCGTATTAAGGGGTCAAGGGGGGTTTTAATTTGACATAATAATATAGATATTGGGGTTTATTTTATTTGGGTGGGCTGAGGAATAACCTTCAAATAACGGGATGTATTCATACCTCCAAATCATGGGCTAAATTCATACCCACCTAAAACTTAAGGACCCTCCATAAATCTAATAATAATGTACCAATGTTAATATCGATGAAAGTCTCTTTGGATTACTGGCCTTGAGAAATCCTCATTTAATAGCTTATTTAGGCTTGGTTAGAATTGATGTTATATTGTTTTTCATCTTTAAGTTAAGATATGTAGCTAATTGAGAGTTATGGAGTTGAACACTTGTATTGTATTTTTTGTAGGAATTCGAGTGAAAGATATAACTATTCATTTTTTAGGTTGGGGTTTAGGTGGGTATTGAGATTCAATCAGACCTTGCTCCATGAAAACCAAGAAAAGTGAGATCAATCTTTCTTGGCTCATTTGAACCAAGAAAAGTTAGATCAATCTTTCTTGACTAATTATTTCTTTCAACTTTTTGTATTCTTCTTTAACATTTTCACATCGCTACTTAGGAATAGTTGTTAGATTCAGTTATATTTGGCACATTCATAATTGTAATTTCAATTATTAAATGCAAGGCATCCATCTTAATATTGTATTGGAACTGATATGAACATAGGTGAAAATATAAATCCTTATTTACATACCCTATGTGTTATCATTACCATGAAATGCTGTCATATAAGTTTGACCATCTGTGTATATTTATATCTATTGCATGCTTGAAACCTAACAATGGATATTTTTCCCTCTCATGTAAAGATAAAAAAAAACTAGATATAACCCAGGAAAATGTAACTAAATGTTGTTAATTCCCTTGATTGCAAGAATACATGTAGAAGAGTGGAGGAAATTCATTGCATCTTTTGAGACCTAAATCCAATCTATGCACATGATCATATGGTGTTATTGGAAAGTAAGAGGAATCTTTCTATGTTCATTTGGGTTCAGACATCAATGATGTATGTTTATGTTGATAGGAATGTAGGGGATTCCATCCACAAAAGGTTTCAATTTTTCATTTTTATGGAGTTTAATTTATTAAGCTTATAGAAAACATGAGCTCTCTATGGCTATACTTAAATTTCCATGATATAAAATTGGTATATTGGTAGGCTGTGGTGTGAAACATATGCAATTCCCATCTTGGACTATCATTGTTTTACATTGTTTGGTATGTTGATCTCTTGGTTGGGTTTTCTTTTACGCATTTTCCTTCCCCGATACTATTTCATTGGTTCTTCCACTATCTAATGCTACGAATTGATCAATCACCCCTGCAATCCTAGTGGGATCATTATTACCATTATACTATTATTTATTTAGCATCATGTTTGCTTATACAAAGTTGTGTTAGAGATCAATTGTTTGTTACAACTTGATAATATGATATAAAGGGGGTATTAAAAATGGTTTGATAAAAATGGATACATACAATATCTGGTGAAACTAGGGGTTTTCTTAATTGAAAAGGCATATTGGGAGGGGGGTTCAACAATAAAATTTTAGGAGGATTTTTCCAATATTTACTGAAATTAGGGATATTCTTTAATATCATGCGAACGATCGTGCTATGTCACAAGTTCACTAAGTGAACCCCCCCGTGTTTGTAACTTCGACTGGGACGGAGAGAACCGTAAATGCTTGTGTTCAGTGAGAATTACCATCTCCTTTCCAAGGATATAATGTCTCCTTTGCTTAAGAGCTTGCACAATGGCATACAATTCTTTTTCATACGTTGAATATCTTCTAACAATGTCATTAAAAGTTTCGGAATGAAAAGAGAAAGGGTGACCAGACTGAGTGATCACTGCGCCCAAGGCATAGTCCGATGCGTCCGTATCAATATCAAAGGGTTGATGCAAATCAGGTAACACAAGTAATGGTGCAGTAAAAAGCTTGTGTTTAAGCTATTCGAAAGCTGCTTGTTGTGTCGATGTCCATTTGAAGACATTTTTCTCATTTCCCTTGGTCAACTGATTCAAAGGCCAGGCTATGTGACTGAAGCCGAGTATGAATCGACTGAAGCCGAGTATGAATCGTCAATAAAAATTCTCCAAACCAAGAAAAATTCTTAGTTCATGAACGCTTTGAGGAATGGGGCAGTCTTTGAGGATTTGTACTTTGTCTGGATCGAAGTGAATGCCTGCAGAGTCGATTATAAACCCAAAATATTTGATGCTGCTCATCGCAAAGGAACATTTTTCCATGTTCAAGTAGAGTCGATGTTGTTGGAGAGTGTTGAGGACTTGTCAAATTTGTCCGACATGTTCTTCCCATGATCGACTAAAAAACAATATATCATCAAGATAAACATTGACCCATTTGCCGATGAAGGGTCGAAGGGTGTTATCCATATATCGCATGAAGGTCGCAGGTGCATTGGTTAAGCCTAAGGGCATGACTAACCATTCAAACCATTAGGGGAGTTTTGAGGTCTAAAATGGGCCTCCTAAGGGAAATAATAAAATAAGAGTTATAATAATAAAATAAGAGTTCTAAATTTTAGAGTGGAAAAAGAAAAACTACTTTTTCTTATCGTATTTTTGACATATCTCCTTAACGGTTTACCCAAATTTCAAGTTTGGGCATTCGTTGGATGCGGATTTTAAATACACATCCAACCCATACCCACACTGCATACTTTTTATGTGCCCACGACATGAAAAAATGAAAATTTCAATAAAAAACGTTTTTTAAGATTAAAATACATGTTGTTTTATTGAAATTTTTATTTTTTCATGTTGTGGGCACCTCGAAGTATGTAGTGTGGGTATGGGTTGGATACATAATTAAAATCCGCATCCAACGAGTGCCCAAAATTGAAATTTGGGTAAACCGTTAAGGAGATATGTCAAAAGTACGATAAGAAAAAGTAGTTTTTGGTTTTCCCTCCAATTTGTTTTACAAATTTTACCCCTATGGTTGACATCATCATCCCGAATCCTATTGGTTCTTATAAAGTTAATTTTTATGGTACATTTTTTGTTTTGAGGCCCCTTTTTGACCTCAAAACTCCCCTAATGAATCCTTCCTTGGTCTTGAAAGCAGTTTTCCATACATCTGCGGGCTTGATTGGAATCTGACGATATCCCGACTTGAGGTCGAGCTTAGTAAAGAATTTAGCACCTTTTAGACAGTCGATGAGATCGTCTATCCATGGTAGAGGGTATCTATTCTTTACCGAAATTTTGTTAAGGGCCTGGTGGTCGATGCACATGTGCCAAGTCCCGTCTTTCTTTGGAACGAGGACGACTGGACTTCCCCAAGGAGAGGAGCTCAGTCGGATATGAACTTTGTTGATTAAATCTTGAATTTGTTTGCGAATCTCTTCATTTTCGAGAATGGATCTTCTGTAAAAAGATGCATTAGGTAACGAAGAACTAGGAGCGAGTTCAATATAGGGTTTTACCTGACAATGTAGGGGTACTCCGTCTGGCTCTTGGAATAGGTTCCGATACTTATCAAGAATATTGTCGATCTGCTGCTTCTATCAGGAGCTGCACTGGTCGGTGAGTCGACTGGTTGCTGCAGTCTTCCTGGAATGTTGCGGCTTAATCATGATTAATGAAAATTTCTGAGCATGTTTGATGAGCTTTTTCGTCTATTTAGCAGATATCATTGCAACCGTTGGTGTAGGTCATCGCTTTGGTATGTTGTACCATTGGTTCCGAATTCTGACAATCACCTTCTGAGGTTGTGATTGGTAACTTCCATGTCGATCCCATAAGTAAGGTTTCCCAAACAAGGCGTCGGCTATGGATAGTGGTTCCACGTTGCAGAGTACTTCATCTTCAAAAGGCTTAATGAAGTAGGTGAGTTTGCATTGCCGGGTGATCCTTAGATCCTGTCCATCCTTCATCCAACCGATGTTATAAGGATGAGGATGTGGAGTGGTAACAAGACCTAGTTTATTCACGAGATCTTCAGAAACAATGTTATTCTAGATACCATTATCCACAATCATATGCAATGGATTGTTTTTAACCCATATCTGTGTATGGAATAGGTGCTCTCATTCCTCCTCCTCGACGGTATTCGATGCTGTTGGAGTGTTCGAGGTCGATGTCAAAAGGGTAATTGCTTCTGGGTCAGTTTCTACCAGATTTTTGTCGAATGAGTCAGATGTCAACACTTTTTCCAAAAATCTCTTCCGAGCTTTGCATTCAGACGTATCATGCCATGATGAATTGTGGTAATCACACCATTTCCCGGTAGGTTTTTTGATATGTTCCCTTTTGTCTTTCTGAAAATGATTTTTTCCATGATCTTGCTTTGTCGGAGTTGGCTGAGAAGTTATTGACTTGTCAAAGTCGGCTGGTGGCTTCTTGTCGGGTGGTCATCCTGTCGGTTTAGTTGTGAAGCGTGCTTTTCCTTTATGTTTGGATTCAATCTTACTAGCATAGTGGAATGCATATGCAAGCGTATCGACAATCGGAAACTCCATCTCTTGCTGAATGTACAGGGATAATCTGCTGATGTACTTCAGAACAAGCAATTTATCTTCTTCTTGAATTCCAAGTCTAGCCATTAGTCGATAGAACTCGTCGGTGTAACTCTGTACGAACTGGTCTTTCCATTTCCTTAGCTGTTGCCACTTCTTATACTGTTGTTCAATATACTTGGGTGGGAAAAAATCCTTTCCGACATATTCAAAAATTTCTCCCATGTCTCTATGGGGTCTCCTCTTTTCTCCATTTTTGTCGATGGGTTCTCCCACCAGCAGTGCACAGATGTTGACATCTTTAAGGATGCAATGGTGATCTTTTCAGCTTCTGAGAGTTGATTCACAGAGTAATAGGATTCCAATTGTTGTACCCAATTGTCGACGGATCCTGCGTCAATATTTCCTTCTAGATTCGGTATGTCCAAATTCATTTGCACTTAGAATGGACTGATTTTGTCATAGTTAGATCTTGTCGGAATTCCTCCTGATGTCGAAGCAAATCGCATGAGAATCTCATTGAACTGGGCGAACATTTCAATTCGTTGTCGAGCCAGCGCTTGTTCTATGAGTTGCTTTGTCTGGTTAATTTCATGTCTACTGTATGTTCCTTTTGCCATCTTTGAAGGTGGTGTTTGCTTGGATTGCTGATTTTGAGAGCGTGTTTGAACATGCATAAGTCAGGTAACTTCGATAGAAGTGCCCACGCACAACGTAAGCACAAACAAAGCTAAGCTCTGAATAAGTCAAGCTCTAAAGCTCTGATACCAATGATCCATACGCGCCCAGTTGCACGATGGGGAGAACAGTTCGACTGAATGAATCGCTACTGTTATGGAGGAAGCATAAGAATAAGCAAAGAAGGAATACACTACACATATAAACATACACACACAAATAATATGCAGGAATGCAAACTGATCTTGATTCTTCTCTATTACTTGTTCTCTATATATTACAATATTTTACATGCTTATATAGAGTGCTGAGAACGCTTAGGTGTCTTCCCGTTACATTCAGTTACAAGAGAAGTTAGAACGATTTTATAAGTTCAATCATTACGGTCGACTGGAAGACAGAGATACAGTCTGTCTTAGTTTGTCAGTCACTAATGTCGATGATGCATGTCGACGTTGGTGCCTGTCGAAGTTGCTAAACTGGTCGAAGTCGAGTTGTTGAATTGGTCGGAGTCGATGTTGCTGAACTGGTCGAAGTCAAAGTTGTTGAACTTGTTGAAGTCGAAGTTGGCATCCGACAATAACGCCAACTGCTGGGTGGATCACTTTTTGATAAATTGGTTTTTAATCGTGACAAAAAGTACTAGGGGATTTTGGTTCCCTAATAGAAAATTGCTAGGTTTTAGATGTAAAGTGGCACATGGGGGTTATTTGGATGCCTACCCCTAGTGCCCTACCTAGATAGAATATTGTTTTTGGTCCCCAAGCAGGGTTAGCTATGTGTTTAGTTACAAAAATTTAGTCTCACTTGATTTTTAGGGTGTGAGTGGGTGCACAAGTGGCATGTATGACTATGCTAGATGAACAATAAATAAACAATGCTGATAATATGAATGAAACTAAACTAAATTTTTTGTTTTGAAACTGAAATAAACTGCTAGGAATCAACAATAGAGACTGATCATGCTAAAAATAATCAAGTAGAGGTAGAAAAAAGTATGTTGCAATCATTCAATCATGCAAATCAAACAATCTCTAAGCATGCGAGGGAACAAATAGGGAGTTGGGATGGTTGAAATTTAGTCTCAGGGAGATTCTATCTGATGGACAAAGGTGTTCAGGGGCGCACTCTATGTAGAAACATGAGTGCACTTGAAACAGAGTGTTCCAGGTTTGGAGCGCTCCTTTCGGGGGAAAAGGGGCACTTTGGAACACTCTTAACAGTGCAAACATGGCTCTATAGAGCACTCTTAACTGAGAAAAAGGTGCACCCTAGGGATCTCTTAACACGTAGACAGCTGCTATTCCAGAACTGGAAAAGAAAAAATGAAATACATGTTGATAAAATGGATGAGGAAGGGTTCTAAGGGTTGGTTTAGGTTGGTTTGGCCAGCCAGGGGTTAATTAAAGGACTAAAAACACTCAGAACCACCTACAGGGATGGATCTAACAAACTTAACATTCACAGTCAAACACACTCAAAGAACTTAAAAAAACTACAGGGGATCTGTAGGGCTCTCCCCAGTACGGTCGCCAGTTCTGTTGGTGGTGCTTTTGCACTCCGATAGGAAGAAAGGAGAGATCTACCGACTTATGGAAGCCGAGGTAGAGATTATGAGAAAAATGATTCTCATAGCTCTGTGTGTGAGGTGTGTAAGAAATCAAAGTAAACACAAGTAAAATTTAAAATAATCTATGAGCATAAACAACATGAATCGAAATAAACCTAAGATATGAATGCAGTAACAAACAGTAAAAAATGAAAAATATCTATCTACTAGGATTTACTTCAGTAAAGCAGTAAAAAATGATAACTATCTACAACAGTTTGCTTCAGTAAAAACATATGCGTTACTTAAATCACACACTCTTCACGCATTCATGAAGCATATATGGAAAAATCTATTATATTATTAACAAATATCTAGGTTACAATAGTACCTCTAAGGGCATGTGAGCCCATGCATCCGCTTGAAGCAATCCTCCTCCACCGAGCCACCACAGGGTATGGACGGGCTATGTCTCAATTGGATGAGGGTGAAAGGAACAAAATGGTGTTCAACTTTCACACAAGAGAAGTTGCATAGGGGAAGCTTTGGGGATATGGATGAATAAAACAAGAAAAATGGTTCGCATCCTCAGTATGAAGGTACAAAATTTGATATATATAACTGTGGTTTAGGGTTTTTTTGAGAACCCTAAACCATGGTGGTTTTTTTTTCACTGCCAGTAAAGTTTGAATGTGGGAAGGAACTTTGATTTTGTAGGAAAACTCCACTTTTGGTGAAAATCCCTATTTTGGTGGAGGTTCCTACTTTTTAGGGAGCTTGTCCAAAGTAGGCTTTTGGACTTAGGGAAACATGCTTTTGGGTTTTTGATATTATTTTTCATTTTTGAGCGTTTTACACATAGGGATAGGGTGTGTATGGTGTATGGTCATTTTTTAGTGTTAACATCGTCTATACAAGAGTTGGAGGTCGTCATCGACAGATAAGGTATATTTATGTACTTAAGTATTTTGATTATACATCATTAAATAATCATATTTAATACATGTACATATAAAATAATCAATTGATTAATATTTATTTGTTTTTGTTGCTCCATGCATAGGGCCACCTTTAAGGATTCACTCAATGTCACTTCCCCGTCGGTTGAGCGTCCAACCATTTCCCCTAGTGATCTCTCTGTGGTATATATGCTAGTTCCCTCATCCTAACTTTCTAGGTTACATATATGTGTATAATTACAATAATTTTATCATAAATTTCTTCTAGTCCCTTGATCAAACTATATAAGGTAGAGTAAAGGGGATTGTAGAGGAGAAGGAAACACAATCTCCCTCGGGTTCCGACCATCAACTATAAGTAAATGACGTACTGTAATTTATGTTTCAATGCGATTTATAATTCAAGTTGATGTTTAAATTATAATATTCATTCATTATTCTTTTATTGATTACCTGCATGATGTCACCATACATAGGATCATATACATTAGGGAGTCAATATTGCAGTGATGTTCAAAGCGGAGTGTGAGGCCTTGACCTTGGTGAGGGAACTGTAGAGGCCTCGTTTGATGCAGGGTAATTGCAAGGTGCTGGAATGGGTCCAATGCTCCCAACAGAGGGTTAAAACCCAGACTGAAAGGCTTTGAAAGACCCTATGCAAGGGCAGTTCTATCCCCAGCCTGTTTGGTATGGAATTCTCCCACGGATATTCGGCCTCCGCTGGCACTCTATGAGTTGATGGGTTTGATCGATTGATCAAAATTCAATACGGAAAACAGAAGCTTAAAACTAATTCTGTTCTAACTTAATCTACTTAAGGAGAGAACCTAAGCTAAGTTAGAATCTATTATGAAGGAAGACTTTGTTGTTGTGCAGATCAATCTTGAGGTGAAAAGAATAAGTGGTTTTATCAACCTCAACAAAAATGTTAAAAGGATGCATTCACCTATTCCGTTAGATCATAATCCATTAATAAAAATTAAAAGAAAACATTCAAGTAATTAAACCTGTTCAAGATCAACTTGTAATCACTGTGTTAATTGAAAAATTAACGTAAATTAAATAGCATATGAACCATTTGCAGAAATCAATAAAGAAAACATCTTAATTAAAGAAATTTAACAAGATATTTTATACATAGATCAGCCATAAGAGAAATCAATACAACAGATCTAAGCATTAATTCATACATGCAAAAGAGACCATACACTTTAGATGACAATTCGGAATGAGAAATCAGGTACTGTCAAAGAAATTTGAACAATAAGCAAGAGATGATTCAAAGGGATTAGTTTACTGTATAAATGAAGTCTGTAAACAAAATTACAAAGCTCTGTTGAGACAGAGTATCTCCAGTCATCTCCTGCTGATTTCTAACTTAGAAATTATCAACCCTTAGCATTGAGAAGCATTCTTATTTAAATAGGAAATTACAACAGAGTACAAAAAATAGAAATTCCCGGAGGATAGGGATTACAAAATTGGATCCGGCTACCAATCCAAAAAATCCTTCCACTATGATCTGAGCAATCTTAACTCAAATAATTCCCTCGGGTCTTGCAACAAAGTTTGAGATAAGTGCCATTTTCTATCTTTGGGGCAATCCCGTAACAAAATTTGTGGAATCCAAGAATGACCCACTAGCTGATGACAATAGGAAACAGATGGTCCAATGAATTCTCATGTTGAACCGTTATGAAATCTCCCCGCCGATCCATGACATTCTCAAAAATAGAAAAATCGGTCAACGGTTCTTGCTTCACAGGATTTGGTGGAGTAGCAGGTTCCTGATTGATTATAAAGTCTTACATAATGGAGTTGTCTTGATCACATGGCTGTTTGTTGATTTTCTCGCCATTCTTCTGGAAGGGTAGTATGCAAACGGGCAGAATTTCAAAAAATTCCTCCTCGCTATCACTGCTAGTATCAGAAACAACTGCATCAAAAGATGGTGACATAGGTTCTTGAAAGACCAAAGGCTCTAATTCTCCTTGCATATGACATTGATCAAAGGATTCATAACCTGTCTGCATGTTTTCACACCAGATCGTAAGAAAGAAATCTTCTAAAAATATGAGACCTTTCTTAAGGAATACATACGACAAACTGAATGCTTCATACTTGCAACCTAATTTAAGAAGAGTTAAAGAGAATCATAATGATTGAAAATGATGAATTGCTGTGATTAAAATCATTCAAATTTGGAATTGCAATCATTTGAATTGCAACGAAACGACGTCACAGCCTGTGTTACTCCAAATTGGATAATATTAGAGTACTATTTTAACAGAATCACACATGATTGAAGTCACATCTGAGCATAATTATTACAAGCGAACCTAATCAGGGAATCATGTCTTCAAAGGTGATGATGAGGTAATAATGACAATTAGACACCTGACCAAAAGAAAAACGTAAACAAGACATTAAAATTCATCCATCATATCAAGCAAATCGACAGCTAAGATTAACTGATGCAGGACGCGGGATCAAATCTTGGTTGTTTATTCACAAATTTATTCAACGTTCCCGAAATACGCAATCCAAAAATGCGGGTTGCGGGTTTTGGTATTTCCAAACTCTATAAAATAAGCAAACCCGTTCTCGAAATCTGCAATCCGAAAATGCAGGTTGTGGGTTTCAGGAACAAAGACAAACGTCAAAAATAAAACAACTCTTTCCACAACCCGCACCCCGCAATTTGCGGGTTGCGGGTTTTCGAAAAAACGCAACACATTTTATTAGCGAAACGGATTTTTGCAACCCGAAATCTAAATTTCGGGATCGAAGTTCATGCAATACTTACATAGTCTTCCCGCAACCTGCAATTTCAGGCTGTGGGTTGACAAAATGCTGAAAGAAAAAGAAATGATTCCCGCAATCCGCAGTTTCGAGTTGCGGGATTTCAGGATTTGCAGTAAAAAAATGATTTTAGGACAAATCTTAAGGTTTTCTGCAAATCAAGAAAACAACCAGAAACTTAGAAATTTCGAAGGGAAATCATAAAGACAACTGAGAAAGCCAAACAAAGGGTATGATGCAATAGCAAACCAAAAATTTAAAACTCACCCAAATTCCTTTATACTTATATCAACGGGGCTCCCGTGATTAGGATGAATCATGGGATCTGTTGTGGCCACAACAAATGGTGACTGGTTGGGAAGAACCAATTATCTCTGTCAACAAACTTCAGTTAGAGAGAACATATCAGTCAACTGCTTTTCCAAACTGAATTTGTTAGAAAATATTTATAAAGGGAATAACCAACAGGCATAAAACATAAGATTGATACATTTTCATCAATGATCATGTTAAAAGTAATGTAAATCTGATAAGGAGAAATAAGAGACAATAGAGATCTTCTACCATTATGTAATCGTTAGAACATCAACTTGTGATAAACCTGGGACAAACTCAAAAATGCTCGAGGATATCCAAATTACATATCACCTTGATTTATTAATTGGTTTTATATACAACAGTTTCTTTGACTATATACACTTTTCATCATTTTTTTTTTTCAAATTATGAACACCTGCACATAAGACCTTGTTGGTAATAAGGCCACTGCCCGGACTTGGTAATCAGATATTAGTAGTGCCATTCACAAACTTAATCCAGAAACTGATCAAGTTGGCTCGTTAAAGAGACCCCTTGTCCTTCAACTGTGACACTGAAGACAACTATCATGGCTTGGTAACCACATAATGATAGTTTCAATCCAAATTAAACCCATGACCATGGCAGGGATGGCTTGTGATAAGACCCCCCTATCCTTATTCCCAACAAGTATCTCATAAAAGAAAATCACATATTTTATTCAAAAACAAGACTTACAAGGCACTTCCGAGGCTTGGTAACCTCAAAATAGCAGCATTAATCACCAGTGTTTTGCAGATCATGAATGGAACGACCTGTGATAGGATCTTCCAACCCTCAGAAAACTGAGAATCATCTTCCAAGTTTGGTGGCTTGATGTGAAGATGTCTTTCCACTAAACACATATGAACCTAAAGGGCTGGCTCGATATAAGACCTCCCTTGTAATTCCCAAATTATTAAAGCAATTGTTTTCAAGGTGATAGTAAAAGGATCCAGAGCAGATAAAGCAGATCATGTTATTGTGATATGCTGTGATAACGAGACATAAGATAAAAACATTTCAACCATTTCCCATATCTCAATTAAGCAGACAAAACATGTGAAAGATGATGACCAAGGTGGAAAAGTATTAATCAAAGTCCTGTATCTATTGGTTATGCACTCTTTAAAAAACAAATTCTGATATCAGCTGAAAGAAATTGAGACTAAAATACTATTCTACAACTTCAGTTGAGGTCATCTTAGAGCAAAACTGGTTTTAAACCATTACCAAATGTGTGTGGTTTATTATCAATCAAATAAAAGAAGGCAACCCAAACAAATAAAACAGAAAATCACACACCAAACCTATATACAAAAGCACCAAAATGTTCAAACAAAATACTTTTTGAGCAATGAAACATTCACTGGATATGTGTCTTCGACTCCTTCCAGTGTTTGTAATTGGACAGTACTGGGATCCATCTTTTCTGTAATAATGAAAGGCCCTAGCCAAAGGCCCTGGAATTTGGTGTACTGTTTTTTATCTTTGTGCTGTTTGTCCCATCTTAATACCAGATCTCCAATTGAGAATTCCCTATCAGATGAAGATTTCTCATCAAACCATCTCTTCACCATCTACTAGTGATGATATAACTTATTCTTAGCTACTTCTCTGTCTTCCTCTAGTTTGAGTAGTGTGTCAATTATATGCTGAAGGGGAGAAGAATCATCTTCTTGGATAGATTGAGCTAATTGCAATGAAGGGATGGTGAGGTTAGCAGGAAGGACAGCTTCCTTTCCATGCACTAGACAATAAGGTGAATTCCCAATTGCTGCCTTTGGGGTGATTTGGTTTGCCCAAAGAGCATTATAGAGCTGTGTGTGCCAATCTTTATGATGAGAATATATAGTCTTTTTAAGAATGTTTATCAGATTTTTGTTTGAAGAATCAGCCAACCCATTACCCTATGGATAGTAATTGGCAGAAAAATTCAACTTAATCCCTTTTTCAAGGGCATAATGTGTCAAATCGATCAAGGAGAAATATGATGCATTATAAAAAACAAGATATTCTGGAGCACCAAACCTTGTAACTATCTGACTGTCAAGGAAAGAAATTACTTGGTTTGCATTGCATTGCCTAAGCAGAATTGCTTCAGTCCATCTGGTAAAGTAATATGTGGCTATAAGAGTGTATCTATGTTGCAAGGAAGAGGTAGGGTTTATAGGCCCAATAAAATCTACTCCCCACCGCTGAAATGGGAACTGAATTGTAACTGGCTGAAGTGGAAACGCAGGTTTCTTGAACTTCCCTGTACATTTCTATCATGGTTCACACTTTCTTACATAAGAATATGCATCTTTAACCAATGTAGGCCAGTAATACCCTGCTCTGAGAATTTTATGAGCTTTGGTTTCCCCTGAGAAATGGCCTCCAGTGGGTTCTGTATGAAATTGAAAAAGAATATTATTAGACTCATGTTTTTCCAAACACCTAAGGAAAACCCCATCATAGTTCTTTCTAAACAAGAATTCATTAATGAATTGGTAAGGAGCATCTTTAAATCTTAATGCTCTACGTTTCTTAAAGTCAAGGGTTTCAGGAGCAAACCCATGGTTCAGAAAAAACTTGATATGGTCATACCATTTGGATGGAGGAGTATCAATAGCGTTGACAGAACCTGTTGGAATATCTTCCTCCTGCTCCCATTCAGTGTGCTGTTGAGTAGGGTCGTTTGACTGAGCAGTAAGAAGACAGAGACCTTGTCCCTTTACAATTTTGGCTGACCTGATTTCTAGATCATACTCTTGCAGGGCCGTCATCCAATGGGCCCTTTTCTCACCCAATTCCTTTTGGACAAGCACATTTCTGATGGCAGAGTACGGTACAATAACCTTTGTTTGTGATTTCAACAAATAAAGCCTGTAGTGCTTAACAGACTTGTAAACTGCATAGGCTTGTTTGTCAATTTGGGAATAATTAAGCTTTGCACCTTTGAATTTTGAGCTCATAAAGGATATCGGGATCTCAGTGTCGTTGTCATGCTTCTGTGTCAAAATAGTTGCATAAGAGAAATCAGTAGCAAAAGTATAGAGAATAAAATCTTTATCAAAGTCAGGGGACATAAGAGCAGGAGCTTCAACAATAGCTCTTCTGCTTTTGACAAACGCATCTTTCTGTTCCTGCGACCAAGTAAACTGTACATCTTTCTTGACTAACTATTGTAAAGGTTTAACTATCTATGCAAAATTAGGTACAAATCTACGAACAAAATTGATCTTACCTAGGAAAGACTGCATGGCCTTGCACGAACCGGGAAAGCCTATTTTTGAAATAACATCGGTACATTCCGAGGTCAATAATCATACCTTCTTTAGACAAAATAAAACAGAGAAGTTTTCCTTCTGTGACTGCAAAGATGGATTTCTTTGCATTGAGCGAAATCTCGTACTTCCTACAATGTTCGAAAACCTGTTTCAGGGAAAAAAGATGTTCATGTCGCTTCTTAGAATATATAGTAATATCATCTACATAAACTTCGATAGAGTTGTTCATTAAACCTCTGAAATCTATATCCATAGCTCTCTGAAACGTGGCCTCGACATTTATCAATCCGAAGGGCATTTTCCTGTAGGCGAAAGTGCCCCAAGGGGTTCTAAAAGCGGTTTTCAATTGGTCATCGGGGGCAACCATAACTTGGTTGTATTCCGAAAAACCATCCAGGAGTGAGAACATTTCTGAACCTGCTACCTTTTGGAGAATTTGTTCCATGGGTGGAATAGGGTAATTGTCTTTTTGGGAGGCCCGGTTCAGATTTCAGAAATTGACACACGGTCTGATTTCGCCACTTTCTTGCGCACAGGTACCAAATTGGCAATCCACTGGGTGTGCCTGACAGGAAAAATGATTCGGGCTGCCAGCAGTTTTTCCAATTATTTTTTCACAGAAGGTTCCAATCTAGGGTGCATTTTGTGCAGTTTCTGTTGATAGGGTTTCACCTCTAGCTTCATAGGTATGTTGTGGTGCATGATGCTCATATAAAAGGTTCTCAATTCATCATAGGTCCACGCAAAAATGTCCTTGTATTCTTTACATAGCTTAATGATAGCTCTTCTTTCCTCAGGAGAACAATTAACTCCAATATTGATAAAATGAGGTTCTTGCTCAGTATCTAAATTGTCTGGCTCATAATTTAGTGAGGAGCTCTGGGTTTTGCAATTGGTTTTGTGTCTGAATTTATCTTGCAAATCGTAGAACTTTTCTAGACTGATAACAGATTTTGGGATAATGTTTGAAGGATCAGAGAGTGATTTTGCATGTTCTTCCTCATTTATAGCCATGTTTTGAAACGTATCCTGGGCTGTGAGGAAGTCTAGTATCTGCTAATCGTCATCAAACACTTTCTAGTTTGTCACATTGTCAGGTATGGATGGTCTGTACATGAGTTCAATGGAATAGGTTTGAGGTGACAAACCTTCCGGTGGTATCAATCTAGATGATGTGTTTGCTAAGAGATCGACATCAAAATTATGTGACCTAGGGACTGAATTAATGTTAAATGCATAAAAGGAATTGGTGAGATCCCTTACTAGTTTCTGATAATTCATCAAGAGCGGAGATGAGCAGTGAATCTTATTCCTTACCTATTTGACAATGATTTCAGAATCACCAAAGCAATGAATTACCTGCACACCCATATCAATAGCCTTCTTAAGTCCTTGAACAAGGGCTTCGTATTCAGCTACGTTGTTGGTACAGTCAAATTCCAATCTACATGCTATCATAGTTTTAATCCCTTTTGGGTTGATGAGAACACAACCTGCACCAGCTCCTTCCTTAGACCTGGAGCCATCAAAAAATAAAGTCCAAGTAGTCGGATCTATTCTAAAATTTGTATTTACATTGAAAACATTATGTACAACATCTCCAGTGAAAGGTATAGTGGTAACTTGAGTGATCTGTGATTCTTTCTGTGAATTTTCATCTGGGGAATAGTCAGCAGGAAAATCTCCAAAGAAAGTGTCAAACGTGAAATGTTCAATGTGTGAATTAGGATAACCTGCAGGCTCACTTAAGTCATTGAGATCTGTGACAGTTTGTTTCATGAAGGGTTCCCTACTAATTTTGATTTTGTTGGGTTGTCCATTATGGGGTAACCATATATGAGACCAGTCAATGGCAAAGTAGCCCTTAATATTCTCTAACCAGTCCCTACTGAGCCACATCCCATAAGCCTCAGGGATGTCAGCTACCACAATGTCTATTGTTTGATGGATACGCGGATCCACAGATAGTGTAAGCATGAAATTTCTCAACCTTCCCACTACTCTGACTTTTGATCTGTCGAGTTGGACAAACTGAGTAGGGAAAGGTTCCCAAGTGGCATTACACTTTCTACAGACAGACAATGGCATTAAATTCGATGAAGCACCAGAGTCTATCATGCAGTTATGTACGTTCCTGTTGAAGATCTCGAAAGTGAGAAGAAAAGGGGGTGTCCTTTTACTTCCATATTTTTGATCATCTGATTTAGTAAGGGAGTCGAAGTTATTATTCTGGAATTCTCTAGGTTGTTTGACTACCATACTTTTGGGCAAAGTATCTCTCATAGAAGGGATCTTTAATAGCTCAAATAAAGAGATATTAGCCTTAACTCTTTTCAGATCTTCAACTAGATTATACTCAATCTCTGGAATAACTATATCCCTTTGAGGAACATTTTTGCCTTTATTGGGAATTGTTGTTGAGGAGGAAGGTTCCTGAGGGGGTTGTGGTTTTGAACTTGTGTTGTAAGGGTTTTGAACGTTAAACACAGTCTCAGGTTCTTCTTCCTCTTCATTCATGGGAAGCTCAGAGAAATAGCTAACAGTGTTTACCTGTATGTCCTCTTGTTCTTCGTTCTCTTCAGGTGACTGTGAATCGTGGTTGACCTGATCATTGGAGGGTTCAGGAGTAGTCTGGGATTCTGTTGCCAAGACTCTAAAAATGGAATATATTTATTCATTTGTAAGGCCCTCAGTAGGATCAGGAGGTGGTGGGTTCTGAGGAGGCTAATAAGGTCTCCTAAAAGGGGGCCTTACAAAACCTCTGTTTTGGTTTTGATTCTCGTTGTTGTTTCTTTTCAGATCGACCATTTCATTTGACATTTTCTGAAGAAATTTCTTTACATCAGTCATGTCAAATGGATCCTTGTTTTGGGTAGAATCCCTGGGCACTATGTCAGTTTTCTTCCTAGATGTGGAAGTAGAGGGTTGTTCTTCTGCTGCATCAAGGCCATCCTTGATAAAATAAATATCCTTTTCAACTTGAATAGCCTCAGCATAGGCTTCATATAAGCTGCTTTTGTGGGCCCTCTTTACCCACATTGCAATGGGAGGAGAAAGACCCTTTTCATAAAAGGAGACCATAAGCTCCTCTACTGGGAGAATAGGGGCAGTGATTCTGTTCTTAAGGTAAGAGAATCTTTGATTGTAATCTTTAATCCTTTCCTTACCTTTCATATTTATGGAAGATAATTCCAAAACTAAATCCTATGGTGTTTTGTTGTCCCCAAACTTTTGGATAAACAACTTTTCAAAATCATCCCATAATGTTATAGACCTGGCTTCCAAGGAAAAATACCATGTAGATGCTTTTCCCTCGAATGTGTAAGGGAAGAGTCTACACACTACATCCTCATGAACAACATTCCTAATCCTGATGGCTTGCATGAAAGTTTTTATATGATCAAGTGCTGGTGACTTGTCATCCGGGTTGTATTTAGGAAGCCATTTTTCTGGGTTCTTAGGTAATCTGTGTTGGTCTCCAAGTATCCAAACAACATATTGGTCAAGCCAAGGTCTGTTTTGGCCTTCTACAGCCATGGGTCTTTCTTCTTCTTCCTCAGACGAAGAGTCAGAAGAGTGTTCACCTTCGGACGAGGAGGGTGAAGATGAAGGGGGAGAGGGTGGCGGTCCACCTGAAGGAATTACTTGTGAAGCTGATGGCGTTTCAGTGAATAATAAATCAAGATAAAATTCGGGGAGATGTTGTTGGTTTAATGAACTATTTGGTTCTGTCAAGTTCGTTCAGTATTTTGCTCAGCAGAATTTTGATTATCTTGATTATCCTGAGTGCTTGCCTGCGGGTTGGTGTTTTCTTGATGAATTGCTGCTAACCATTGGTTTCTCTCTACAGAGAGACTCTGTTGCAGTCTGTTGGTGCTATCATTAGACATTTTAAGTATTTCTTTGAGTGATATAGGTCCTCTAGTGGGTGATATGATGATAATATCCCCTGTTCTAGGACCTTGATGAGCTGTAGGGGTAGCAGGGATACTGTTAGGGTTTTGCACCGGTTGTTCCATAGAAGTAGATGCTTGAGTGTGGCTATGGGTGACAATCGGTATTCTTGCTGGAGGAGGTTTATGAGTATTTTTTTTAGGCATAACTTACTTCTGGCCCTCCTTCTAGCGCCATTTGTTGAGGCCTCAGTTGATGCAGGGTAATTGCAAGGTACTGGAATGGGTCCAAGGCTCCCAACAAAGGGTGAAAACCTAGACTGAAAGGCTTCGAAAGACCCTACGCAAGGGCAGTTCTATCCCCATCTTGTTTGGTATGGAATTCTCCCACGGATATTCAGCCTCCGCTGGCACTCTATGAGTTGATGGGTTTGATCGATTGATCAAAATTCAATACGGAAAACAAAAGCTTAAAACGAAGTATGTTCTAACTTATCTACTTAAGGAGAGAACCTAAGCTAAGTTAGAATCTATTCTGAAGGAAGACTTTGTTGTTGTGCAGATCAATCTTGAGGTGAAAAGAATAAGTGGTTTTATCACCTCAATAGAAATGTTAAAAGGATGCATTCAACTATTCACTTAGATTATAATCCATTAATAAAAATTAAAAGAAAACATTCAAGTAATTAAACCTGTTCAAGATCAACCTGTAATCACTGTGTTAATTGAAAAATTAACATTGATTAAATAACATATGAACCATTTGCAGAAATCGATAAAAAAAACATTTTAATTAGAGAAATTTAACAAGATATTTTATACATAGATCAACCATAAGAGAAATCAATACAATAGATCTAAGCATTAATTCATACATGCAAAAGAGACCATACACTGTAGATGACAATTCAAAATGAGAAATCAGGCACTGCCAAAGAAATTTGAACAATAAACAAGAGATGATTCAAAGGAATTACTTTACTGTATAAATGAAGTCTGTAAACAAAATTACAAAGCTCTGTTGAGACAGAGTATCTCCAGTCGTCTCCTACCAATTTTTAACTCAGAAATGATCAACCCTTAGCATCGAGAAGCATTCTTCTTTAAATAGGAAATTACAACAGAGTACAAAAAATAGAAATTCTCGGAGGACAGGGATTACAAAATTGGATCCGGCTACCAATCCAGAAAATCCTACCACTATGATCCGAGCAATCTTAACTCAAATAATTCCCTCGGGTCTTGCAACAAAGTTTGAGATAAGTGTCATTTTCTATCTTTGGGGCAATCCTGTAACAAAATTTGTGGAATCCAAGAATGACCCACTAGATGATGACAACAGGCAACAGATGGTCCAACAAATCCTCATGTTGAACCATTATGGAATCTTCCTATTGATAGATGACATTCTCAAAAACAGAAAAATCGGTCAACGGGTCTTGCTTCACAAGATTTGGTGGAGTAGCAGGTTCCTCATTGATTATAAAGTATTGAATAATGGAATTGTCTTGATCACATGGCTGTTTGTTGATTTTCTTGTCATTCCTTTGGAAGGGTGGTATGCAAACGGGCATAATTTTAAAAAATTCCTCCTCGCTATCACTGCTAGTATCAGAAACTGTTGCATCAAAATATGGTGACATAGGTTCTTGAAAGACCAAAGGCTACAATTCTCCTTGCATATGACATTGATCAAAGGAGTCATAACATGTCTGCATGTTTTCACACCGGATCGTAAGAAAGAAAGCTTCTAAAAATATGAGACCTTTCTTAAGGAATACAGATGACAAACTGAATGCTTCATACTTGCAACCTAATTTAATAAGAGTTAAAGAGAATCATAATGATTGAAAATGATGAATTGCTGTGATTAAAATCATTCAAATTTGGAATTGCAATCATTTGAATTGCAACGAAACGACGTCACAGCCTGTGTTACTCCAAATTGGATAATATCAGAGTACGATTTTAACGGAATCACACATGATTGAAGTCGCATCTGAGCATCGTTATTACAAGCGAACCTAATCAGGGAATCATGTCTTCAAAGGTGATGATGAGGTCATAATGACAATCAAACACTTGATCAAAAGCATAACGTAAACGAGACATTAAAATTCATCCATCAGATCAAGCAAATCGACGGCTAAGATTAATTGATGTAGGACGCGGGATCAAATCTCGGTGGTTTATTCAAAAAATTATTCAACGTTCCCAAAATCTGAAATCCGAAAATGCGGGTTGCAGGTTTCAGGATTTCCAAAATCTAGCAAATAAGCAAACTCGTTCCGAAAATCCGCAATCCGAAAATGCGGGTTGCGGGTTTCGGGAACGAAGACAAACGTCAAAAAATCAAACAACTCTTTCCGCAACCTGCACCCCGCAATTTGCGGGTTGCGGGTTTTCGAAAAAACGCAACACATTTTATTAACTAAACGGATTTCCGCAAGCCAAAATCTGAAATTTTGGGATTTCGGGTTTCGGGATCGAAGTTCATGCAATACTTACACAGTCTTCTCGCAACCCGCAATTTCGGGTTGCGGGTTTTGGGTTGACAAAATGCCGAAAGAAAAAAAAATGATTCTTGCAATCCGCAGTTTCGGGTTGTGGGATTTCGGGATTTGTAGTAAGAAAATGATTTTAGGACAAAACTTAAGGTTTTATGCAAATCAAGAAAACAACCAGAAAATTAGAAATTTCGAAGGGAAATCATAAAGACAACTGAGCAAGCCAAACAAAGGGTATGATGCAATAGCAAACCAAAAATTTAAAACTCACCCAAATTCCTTTATACTTATATCAATGGGGCTCCCATGATCAGGATGAATCATGGGATCTGTTGTGTCCACAACAGGACAATCAATTTAGAATCATCTTGGAGCTATCATGCAATATGATTTGGAAAATATCGCCATACACATGAGTCAAGTCAGTTGATCCATCCACTTAAAATTTAAAAAATATGTCATCTTATCAATTTCAAGTACTAAAATCTAACTAACTTACAAAGTTCAAAAATTTAATTTTTGCAGTTACCATATTTAGACACCATTTTTATTGTATGTTTCCATGCTCTAGGGGCATGGTGCAGGTGGTACTAATGGTGGGGATGAACACACATCCCATTAGGGACCTGGTCCAAATATTTGATGACACTTGTTCATGTTGCACTATTTTTATTCACTACTACAAAAAGTACCTTTAGAGGCGATCATTTTCTGCCTCCAAAAGTGGAATTGGCAAGGGGTTCTGTGTTAGCAATGGTTTTGCAAACCCCCCCTAAAGGAAATACTACTAAAATTCAAACCTTTTAGTGATGGTTTTTGAAGAAATATAAGCCACCCCCAAAAGTGACTTTTAGGGGTAGTTCTAAACTGCCCCCAAAAAATGACTTTTGGCGGTGGTTTGGAACAACTCCTAAAAGTCACTTTTTGGGGGTAATTCTGAACCACCCCTAAAAGTCACTTTTTGGGGGCAGTTTATATCTTTAAAAATCACTGCTAAAAGGATTGAATTTTAGCGGTGGTGCCTTTAGAGGTGTATGAAACGCCCCTCGAAAAGTGAATTTTAGGGGTGGTTTATGTCATGTCCCCTCATTGATGATTACTGGATTGAGTTCCTAACCCAATCAATCCATTGGGTTGAAGAGAAAAACTTCATTTACTTGGGGTTAATTTTGAAAGTTTAGGCATTTAATTAATTAGGAGGTGTGGTTTATTTTTACTAAAGTTTGATATGCACTTAAGAATAATTATTTATCATCAAATAAGCTAATTTTATATTGAAATAAAGTGGATAATGCTCCACAAGTGCGCCTTAGAGGATAAGGTTGACCCATGAGGTGACTTGCAAGAAAAGATAGGTGAAAGTATCCAAAGCTAGAAAATCAGGAAAAAGAAAGAAAAGATGGTACAAAGCAGAAATGCAACAAAACTCAGGAAAAGCAGCATAAAGCAGAATGCAACACAAAAGAGGAAAGTAAGATAAAGTTAGAAAAGCAGGATAAGTAAGAAAAGCAGGATAAGGCATAAAATAAAATAAAAAAAGTCAAAAGAAAAGCTGGATAGAAAAGCTAAAGCAAAAAATGTAAAAGCAGAAAGCAAAGCAAAAAAGGAGAAAAAAAGAAAGCAAGCTTTCCTTATCCATTCATGAGGGCACATTAACCTAGGATACTTGATCCTCAAGTCATATTTCATCTATAAAATAAGGTGAGTGCACCACTATCACATCTTTTGATTGTTGGAGAATTGGAGCGAGTGCAATTGTGCCTCAGTGACTTGGGAGATGTGCCCCTAGTCCAATCCAGGAGATGTGCCCCTGATTCCCGTGAGAGGATGATTGTATTCAGCCATTTTCAATGAGCTTATTTAAGGTCCTGAAGTTTGCACCAGTGGATTACGAGCCTATGACAGAGATTTGATAGCTTTCCATGCATATCTATGAGTATTTTCCTAGTCTTTCTTGATGTATCTCTTTCCTCAGAACTATCTGATGTGTAAATAAGCTACTAATGGATGATATGTCTGTAATAATGGGCCTCTTATGTCAATTCTGAAGTTTTACTGAATAAAAATCTGATTCCAATACCTCTTCTTGCACCTAGTCTAGATTTCAATGAAAATGAGCTAGCTTCCAGAACTTGTTTTGTAAATGAATGAATATTGGCCCAAATGAAGTGATTTATGTTTATGATGTTAATTAATATGCCAAATGACTCATTACAAGATTAATATAATAAATTTTCGAGCCTCTCAGACTGTTTGGGAATTCCTAAATTTGGACTAGTTGTGTAATCCTGTAATACCCCTTCCTTGCCTTAATAGCTATTGGCCTCAATGTAAATATTGTGTGAATGCAAGGTGAATTTTCCCTAGTTTGGATCTCAAGGCCAAGGCCCCACTAGTGGCTGCTTAAATTTTGTTTTCATAGGCAACTATTTGACATTTGAACCATTCATGTGCTACTAAGCCATGAGATATTGTAATTGATGTAAATGTTTAATATTACAATGAAATACTAAGGAAACTGGCTAAGTGAGGAAACTAATGAGAAGGGGCTATGGTATCCACTAGGGAGAGGTGAGGGGGCTATGGGATGGGAACCCATGCTTCCAGCTGTACAAGAGAAACCGTTTTGATTCCCCATTCAGACATGGAATTCGGTTACAGAGAGTGGAGAAGGAAGGTTGGTGCAAGAATGGGAGGAGGATAAAAACAACCTTGAGATCCAAAAGGGGGTTTTGCTCATTTTACCTTGAAGCATTTGACCACCTAGGAAACCGAGAACCCTATTTTTTCTATGCAATAATGAACCCGAAATTCATCCCCATCACGAAATGCAGATGCAGCCGTGAAATAGAGAAGGAAAATGCGATTTTTGTGTGGGCCGAAAGTACAGAGCCAGATGCCATAGAGAAACCTTTGTGAATGCACTGTTTGTTGATAAATACCTTGAAAGTAAACCCTAAGGCGAATTGCATAGCATTAGTAGCTTGAAGAAGCAGTGGAAATATTGGAATCAACGGGAAGAGGGTCGAGTGGCGGGACATAGCTTAGTCCGCAACCCTATGAAGATCCCATCTTGTTTAATAGAGATAAAAGGTCATATTTAAGGTTGGAATGCTAGATAAACCTAGTGAAGGTTGTAATCTCATAGAACTAGCAGTTGGACCTTCTTATGCCCACCCTGAATAGCACTGGAAAGGAAGGGGCCTTGAGCAACTGTGTAGGAGAGAAGAGGGCTTTCCTTGTGCTGGGCGAGGTAAATAATATGGGTGCCATGTCTGCTGAGTGTTGATATGCCCGTAGTTTTGTGTGCCAATGAGTTCAATCCACAGAACTACGGGCATATCAACACTCAGCAGACATGGCACCCATATTATTTACCTCGCCCAGCACAAGGAAAGCCCTCTTCTCTCCTACACAGTTGCTCAAGGCCCCTTCCTTTCCAGTGCTATTCAGGGTGGGCATAAGAAGGTCCAACTGCTAGTTCTATGAGATTACAACCTTCACAGTCTTCTCGCAACCCGCAATTTCGGGTTGCGGGTTTTGGGTTGACAAAATGCCGAAAGAAAAAGAAATGATTCTTGCAATCCGTAGTTTCGGGTTGTGGGATTTCGGGATTTGTAGTAAGAAAATGATTTTAGGACAAAACTTAAGGTTTTATGCAAATCAAGAAAACAACCAGAAAATTAGAAATTTCGAAGGGAAATCATAAAGACAACTGAGCAAGCCAAACAAAGGGTATGATGCAATAGCAAACCAAAAATTTAAAACTCACCCAAATTCCTTTATACTTATATCAATGGGGCTCCCATGATCAGGATGAATCATGGGATCTGTTGTGTCCACAACAGGACAATCAATTTAGAATCATCTTGGAGCTATCATGCAATATGATTTGGAAAATATCGCCATACACATGAGTCAAGTCAGTTGATCCATCCACTTAAAATTTAAAAAATATGTCATCTTATCAATTTCAAGTACTAAAATCTAACTAAATTACAAAGTTCAAAAATTTAATTTTTGCAGTTACCATATTTAGACACCATTTTTATTGTATGTTTCCATGCTCTAGGGGCATGGTGCAGGTGGTACTAATGGTGGGGATGAACACACATCCCATTAGGGACCTGGTCCAAATATTTGATGACACTTGTTCATGTTGCACTATTTTTATTCACTACTACAAAAAGTACCTTTAGAGGCGGTCATTTTCTGCCTCCAAAAGTGGAATTGGCAAGGGGTTCTGTGTTAGCAATGGTTTTGCAAACCCCCCCTAAAGGAAATACTACTAAAATTCAAACCTTTTAGTGATGGTTTTCGAAGAAATATAAGCCACCCCCAAAAGTGACTTTTAGGGGTAGTTCTAAACTGCCCCCAAAAAATGACTTTTGGCGGTGGTTTGGAACAACTCCTAAAAGTCACTTTTTGGGGGTAATTCTGAACCACCCCTAAAAGTCACTTTTTGGGGGCAGTTTATATCTTTAAAAACCACTGCTAAAAGGATTGAATTTTAGCGGTGGTGCCTTTAGAGGTGTATGAAACGCCCCTCGAAAAGTGAATTTTAGGGGTGGTTTATGTCATGTCCCCTCATTGATGATTACTAGATTGAGTTCCTAACCCAATCAATCCATTGGGTTGAAGAGAAAAACTTCATTTACTTGGGGTTAATTTTGAAAGTTTAGGCATTTAATTAATTAGGAGGTGTGGTTTATTTTTACTAAAGTTTGATATGCACTTAAGAATAATTATTTATCATCAAATAAGCTAATTTTATATTGAAATAAAGTGGATAATGCTCCACAAGTGCGCCTTAGAGGATAAGGTTGACCCATGAGGTGACTTGCAAGAAAAGATAGGTGAAAGTATCCAAAGCTAGAAAATCAGGAAAAAGAAAGAAAAGATGGTACAAAGCAGAAATGCAACAAAACTCAGGAAAAGCAGCATAAAGCAGAATGCAACACAAAAGAAGAAAGTAAGATAAAGTTAGAAAAGCAGGATAAGTAAGAAAAGCAGGATAAGGCATAAAATAAAAAAAAAAGTCAAAAGAAAAGCTGGATAGAAAAGCTAAAGCAAAAAATGTAAAAGCAGAAAGCAAAGCAAAAAAGGAGAAAAAAAGAAAGCAAGCTTTCCTTATCCATTCATGAGGGCACATTAACCTAGGATACTTGATCCTCAAGTCATATTTCATCTATAAAATAAGGTGAGTGCACCACTATCACATCTTTTGATTGTTGGAGAATTGGAGCGAGTGCAATTGTGCCTCAGTGACTTGGGAGATGTGCCCCTAGTCCAATCCAGGAGATGTGCCCCTGATTCCCGTGAGAGGATGATTGTATTCAGCCATTTTCAATGAGCTTATTTAAGGTCCTGAAGTTTGCACCAGTGGATTACGAGCCTATGACAGAGATTTGATAGCTTTCCATGCATATCTATGAGTATTTTCCTAGTCTTTCTTGATGTATCTCTTTCCTCAGAACTATCTGATGTGTAAATAAGCTACTAATGGATGATATGTCTGTAATAATGGGCCTCTTATGTCAATTCTGAAGTTTTACAGAATAAAAATCTGATTCCAATACCTCTTCTTGCACCTAGTCTAGATTTCAATGAAAATGAGCTAGCTTCCAGAACTTGTTTTGTAAATGAATGAATATTGGCCCAAATGGAGTGATTTATGTTTATGATGTTAATTAATATGCCAAATGACTCATTACAAGATTAATATAATAAATTTTCAAGCCTCTCAGACTGTTTGGGAATTCCTAAATTTGGACTAGTTGTGTAATCCTGTAATACCCCTTCCTTGCCTTAATAGCTATTGGCCTCAATGTAAATATTGTGTGAATGCAAGGTGAATTTTCCCTAGTTTGGATCTCAAGGCCAAGGCCCCACTAGTGGCTGCTTAAATTTTGTTTTCATAGGCAACTATTTGACATTTGAACCATTCATGTGCTACTAAGCCATGAGATATTGTAATTGATGTAAATGTTTAATATTACAATGAAATACTAAGGAAACTGGCTAAGTGAGGAAACTAATGAGAAGGGGCTATGGTATCCACTAGGGAGAGGTGAGGGGGCTATGGGATGGGAACCCATGCTTCCAGCTGTACAAGAGAAACCGTTTTGATTCCCCATTCAGACATGGAATTCGGTTACAGAGAGTGGAGAAGGAAGGTTGGTGCAAGAATGGGAGGAGGATAAAAACAACCTTGAGATCCAAAAGGGGGTTTTGCTCATTTTACCTTGAAGCATTTGACCACCTAGGAAACCGAGAACCCTATTTTTTCTATGCAATAATGAACCCGAAATTCGTCCCCATCACGAAATGCAGATGCAGCCGTGAAATAGAGAAGGAAAATGCGATTTTTGTGTGGGCCGAAAGTACAGAGCCAGATGCCATAGAGAAACCTTTGTGAATGCACTGTTTGTTGATAAATACCTTGAAAGTAAACCCTAAGGCGAATTGCATAGCATTAGTAGCTTGAAGAAGCAGTGGAAATATTGGAATCAACGGGAAGAGGGTTGAGTGGCGGGACAGAGCTTAGTCCGCAACCCTATGAAGATCCCATCTTGTTTAATAGAGATAAAAGGTCATATTTAAGGTTGGAATGCTAGATAAACCTAGTGAAGGTTGTAATCTCATAGAACTAGCAGTTGGACCTTCTTATGCCCACCCTGAATAGCACTGGAAAGGAAGGGGCCTTGAGCAACTGTGTAGGAGAGAAGAGGGATTTCCTTGTGCTGGGCGAGGTAAATAATATGGGTGCCATGTCTGCTGAGTGTTGATATGCCCGTAGTTCTGTGGATTGAACTCATTGGCTTCCGACTTCCGACTTCCACAATGCAGATTTCGGAAGTCGGAAGCGCAATTTCCATTTTGGATTGGTTTTGGAAATCCGCTTTCCGAGTCCCACATGCGGATTACAGAATGCAGAAAGGCGGATTGTGGATCACAATGAGGATTGCAGAACCAAGCCCATTGTGGCTATGTGTGGAATTGGGCGAATTTAGAACAAAAAAAAATACACAGAAATATCTCCCGTGGCCTCTGAAGGTCACAAGGCAGGTATGGGGACGTTACAAAGTGGTATCAAAACTTTAGTTGCAACACTGGGGCTATTAGGGCCAAACTGTGGAAGAAAAGAAGTGCTCATGGCACCGTTTTAACCTAACAAAACTTTTATTATTAACTGTTTAATGAATAATTCTCCAAATTGTATGGATGTTTCAAGTTCTATGCTATCTAATAAACATTTGTATCATGCACAATGATTGCAGCATGTTATATTTGAACCATACAACAAGTCCGTGTGCAGGAAAGCAATAATGATGACCGTTAATGATGCACATGATCCCTACGATCCTGAAGAAGACGTGCTAGGGAAAAAATGTGCAAGAATAGCACACTGAAACAACATCTAATGGAAGAAGGGAGCAGGTGAGTCCCCAGAAATTGGTTGAGACAATGGTAAGTTTTAATGAGAGGTTGATAAAGGCTCAGGAAGAGCAGCACTAGCTCAATGCAACCATTTTGCAGAGCCTTACTGACATGCATTAGAGGGTAAATTTGGGGTCTAATCCAAGTAATATGGGTATGGAATAAAGGAATGCAAATAGTCACTCTAGAGGTCGTTCTAGGCAGAGGAATCCAAGCCATAGAAGGGGTTCTTTGAGAAGAAGGCATAGAACATCCTCTTCAGGATCTCCTTCCAGCAGATCAAGACACCCCAAAGACTCCCAAAGAAGTCCAAGGCACACTTAAAATAGGGTTGAGAGAAGAAGGAAGTCCAGAGGGATCCCACAAGGAGAATTTAGGAAGGCAAGACCACCTACCTTTGATGGAGAAAGCAAGGCAAGCCAAGAGGAAGAGGCATGGCTACTTGGAATAAAAAAGTACTTTAAAATGCATGATTATTTAGAAAGTGAGAAAGATAGGGTTTCCATTTACAATCTGAATGGAAGAGCTTCCACTTGGTGGGAACATCTCATGAAAGTGAAGAGAAACAATGAAAGAAGGATCAGCTGGGAGCGGTTTAAAAGATACTTCAAGGAAAAATACCTATCAGCCAGGTATTATGACAACAAGAGAAATGATTTCAATGAACTCAGGTTGGGGAAGAATTCCATGGAGGAGCATGTTCATAAATTCTTGTAATTGTTGAGGTATGTAGACTACATCAAGGATGAAAGAGTGAAGATTCAATGTTTCCTTGGAAGCCTACCACATAATTTTATGGATAGGGTTGAGTTTGTCCATCCACCAAGTTTGGATGAATCCATTAGAATGGCCATGCATTGTTATGAGCAGAATAAAGGAAAGTTAGAAACTCAGCCAGCATGGAAAGGAAATCCCAAAGGAAAGATTGAACCAAGGAGAAGTGGCTTCAAGCCACCATTCAGAAATCAGTCCAGAACCTTTCCACAAGGAAAGCAAGCAAGAAGTGGATTCAAACCAGCTGTGGAAGCAGAGAAAACATCAAAAGGACCACTTTAGTGTTGGGGATGTGGAGACAACCACATTCTTAGAGATTTCCCACATCGAAGGGAGAATACCCGAAGCTTGCACAACCTAGGAGAATAAACCACGATTGAAGATATGGCCAGAGCAACACCTCGAATCTATGCAACACTGGATGATCACCAAGCACACCATCAATCAACAGTGGTAGAAGTTGAAGGTAAGATTGCTAAGCAATCTATTTCTGTTTTAATTGATCCAGGATCTACTCATAGTTATGTGTCTCCTAAGGTGGTTGAAATTTTTTCTCTTAGTAGAGTGAATCATAGTAAGTCTTGTTTAGTTCAACCAACCACTAGAACTAAGAGAAAGGTGAGTGAAGTAGTGGTGGAGTGCCCTATAGAGCTGAATGGAATTCTCACCAAGGTGAACTTGAATGTCCTACCATTAGGATCTTATGATACCCTGATAGGTATGGACTGGTTGGAAAGACATAGAACCAAGATTGATTGCTATAAGAAGGTGCTTGAGTTCATTGATGATGAAGGAAGACTAAGGTTGGTTAAAGGAATCCCAAAGTAAGTTTCAGTAAGGCAGATTTCAACCTTACAACTGAGAAAATTCTATAAAAAAAGCTTCCAATTATATGTTGTGCATATATCAGATTCAACATAAGATAAAGGACCGAAGTTAGAAGACTTTCATTTGTTATAGGAGTTACAGGATGTATTCCTAGATGAAGTGCTAGGAATGCCACCCAAGAGAGACATTGATTTCTCCATTAATCTTGTTCTAGGGGAAACACCAAGTTCCAAAGCTCCTTATAGAATGAGCACACCTGAGATGATAGAATTGAAGATGCAGCTGCAAGAATTAATGGACAAAGAATATATCAGACCAAGTGTATCTCCTTGGGGTGCACCTGTGTTATTTGTTAAGAAGAAGGATGGGACTTTTAGACTATGTATAGACTACATGCAACTAAACAAGGTAACAATCAAGAACAAGTATCCATTGCCAAGAATAGATGACTTGTTTGATTAGATGAAGGAAGATAAGGTATTTTCCAAGATTGACTTGAGGTCTTGCTACCATCAAGTGAGGATAAAGGATGAAGGCATTCACAAAACAACTTTCAGAACTAGATATGGACACTATGAGTTCACTGTGGTGCCATTTGGTCTTACCAATGCACCTGCCACATTTATGTGTCTTATGAATAGTGTCTTCAACAAATATTTGGATAATTTTGTGTTTGTATTCTTGGATGACATTCTGGTGTATTCAAAGAATGAAGAAGAACATAGTGAGCATTTGAGAATGGTATTGCAAGTCCTTAGAGAAAACCAGTTGTATGCAAAGTTAAGAAAGTGTGACTTTTATCAAAAGAAGGTGCAATATTTGGGTCATATTATTTCAACAGAAGGTATTGCAATAGATCCAGAGAATATTGAGGCCATAATGGATTGGCCTACTCCAAATAATTTTGTATACATTAGATCTTTTATGGGTCTTGCAAGTTACTGCAGAAGGTTCATTGAAGGCTTCTACAAGACAGCTCACCCAATTGCATCATTGCAAAGGAAGGAAGTCAAATTAAATATGGTCTGAAAAATTTGAAAGAATATTTCAATAATTAAAGGAATTACTTACCAGTGCTCATGTTTTAAAGATTGCAGATCCAAGTAAAGACTTTGTGGTGTGCACAGATGCTTGCATTGAAGGACTAGGAGGAGTACTCATGCAAGAAGGGTTTGTAATTGGATAAGATTCAAGGAAGCTGAAAGTACATGAAAGGAAATATGCCACACATGAATTATTTCTAGAAGCCATAGTGCATGCTCTCAAGAGATGGAGCATGAATTATTTCTAGAAGCCATAGTGCATGCTGAAAGTACCTTTTGGGGAGAATATTTGAACTCGGGACTGATCACATGATTTTGAAATATTTATTTGACCGGCCAAATCTGAATGCTAGAAAAACTAGATGGATGGAGTTTCTCTATGAGTTTGATTTGGATATTAAGCATGTAAAAGGTAAAGAAAATAAGGTTGTGGATGCACTCAACAAAAAATTTCATATTGCAGCAATGAGTGTTTGTAAATCGGATTTGAAGGCAAGGATCCTTGAACTTCAAGCTAATGATGAAACTTACCTCCAAATCAAAGAGAAGTTTCAACAAGGTAATGCGGATGACAAGTGTACATGATGCCATATTGTTGAGGATAATGTTCTTATGTATCAAGATACCAGATTGTACATTCCAAATCGTGCAGAATTGAAGGAGCTTGTGTTGGGTGAGATACACCAAAATCCATATTCTGGCCACCCAGGATATCAGAAAACTATAACAAAAGCAAGGAAGCAATGCTTCTGGCATGGAATGAAGAAGTACATATCATAGTATATTTCTAGGTGTCAAAAGTGCCAACAAGTCAAGGAAAAGCATCAATGCCCAACATGATTGTTGCATCCATTACCCATTCCAAAGTGGAAGTGGAAAGTGATCTCTATTGATTTTATAACAGGTCTACCCATGACTATGAAGAAGCATGATTCCATCATGGTTTTAGTGGATAATATATCAAAATTATCTCACTTTATCCCAGTTAAGTATACTCATAAGGAAAATGATATTGCAATCATCTTAATGAAAGAGATATTAAGGTTGCATGGATTTTCCAAGGCAATAATTTCAGATCGGGATACAAAATTCACTTCCAACTTTTGGAAAGGATTGTTTCAGGAATTGGGAACTAGATTGAATTTTAGTACAGCCTACCATCCTCAAATAGATGGTCAGACTGAGAGAGTAAATCAAATCCTTGAAGACATGTTGAGGATGTATGTGATGGATAAGCCATCCAACTGGGAAGACTACCTACACTTGGTAGAATTTTCCTACAACAATGGATGTTAAGCATCATTGAAAATGATCCCTTTTGAAGTCTTGTATGGCAGAGGATGCAAAAATACAGTGAGTTGGGACATCCCAGTGAACAGGGTAGTACTTGGGCTAGAAATGATTGAAGAGATGGAGCAAGAAGTTGTTAAGATCAGGCAGACTTTGAAGGCAGCGTAGGGAAGGTAGAAGAGTTATGCATACTCGAAGAGAGTGCACAAATAGTTACAGATTGGGGATCATGTGTACTTGAGAGTGAGACTAAGGAAGAGTTCCATGAAGTTGGGAAGTTGTGCCAAGTTGGCACCCCGATATTGTGGACCATTTGAATTCCTTGATAGGATAGGACCAGTTGCATATAGGATTGCATTATGGCTCAAAAGTTCCACTCCATTTTTCCATGAATAAGTTAAAATCAAAATTTTCGTGGAAAAACAGTTAAATTTTTTGGAAAAAAATGATCTTTCCCCCGACGATCGTTGCTATAGCGACGATAGCTCCATAACGTCTGTATAGCAACTAAAATTCTTTGCTATAGCGACGAATGTCGGGGGCAAGAATTTTTTTTAAAAATTTTTAACGGTCATTGAATTTTTGTTTTTTTTGAAATTTGATCGTTGTGCATTTTCGCAGAACCACGACCCTCATTGATCTATAAATACATGTTCTTAATTCATATTTCCACATACCATTTACTATAGTTGCAACGATATTTCTGTTGGTTTTTCGTTCTGTGATTTCAAGAGTCCGGTTCTGGTTTAACACATTGAATTTTTGATCTTCTTCGTTTTCCAGGTTAGTTTGATTGCAATGCACTAGTATTTTTGGTGGTTGTGCCCTTTTTGTTCCAACTAGGGATTCAATGCAATGGAGCAATTTTTTATTTAGTTTGGGATTTTTGTGTCAAAATGTAATTTTGTAAATTGTCATTTGTGTGAAAATGTAAATTTTTAAATTTTCATTTCTGTTAAAATGTAATTTTTTTAAATGGGGTTTGTGTTAAAATGTTTTTTTTTTCTCCTTCTATGTTTTTTATTGGTAGCCTTTGGTTCTATCCAGGCGAATGAAAAATAATAGCAAGGAGATCTCCAAGCTAGATAGATTTAAAATTAACTATTTCAATGAAATTATGGATTATGCATCTTTTGGATTCATAAATTGTTATGACTTCAAGAAAATCCTAGAATATACCTCTCCCCATTTTAAAATGATTTACATTGACCTTGGGCCTATAAATTTGAATGTTTCCCATGCCCTACTTTAGAACAGTGTACAAAAGATTACAATTGTTTATAAGTCACATAGATAACAAATCACAAGAAATATAACATCCATAAACCATGGAATTAATATCATTTCCAATGTTAGTACTGAAATTGGAATGTTTTGATACATAATTTATGTATTGATCACATTTTATTTTCCATCCCTTTCCTACAATCGTTTAACAATTGATCTAGTCTGGTGTATAAATAGCAACAACTCACACATCAACCTAGCAAGTTGGAACATAATGTTACTAGTGATGGTCACGCTGACGACGTCGACGTCGATGGAAATCATCATCACCATCAACACCATCCTGATCATCATCATGATAATCATTGTCATCATTATCACATCATCATCTAGAACATCATCATCATCATAAGCATATTTGTCATCATCAGTAATCATCATCATCATAAAAAAGAACACCAACATCGTCATCGTCATCATCATCATAAAAAAGAACACCAACATCGTCATCGTCATCATCATCATAAAAAAGAACACCAACATCGTCATCGTCATCATCATCATCATTAATGACGACGACGATGATGATAATTTAATCATCGTCATTGTAATCAATAGGACCATCATCATAGATTTCAAGTACACTATCTAATTATATTTAACTAGCCCCCTCATAGATAACCAATGAGACCACAATGGTGTATCCTTTCAAACTTTGATAGTCATTTGACAATATCATTATCATCTATATTCATAATCCCATTTGACAATCCTTTTAAACTTTTAGGGTCTACATATATGTTCATAATCTCATTTGACAATATCATTACAATGTGTTGAAACTTTTTAATATCTAGTATAACGAACATGAACAATATTACCGACCCCTCAATTTCTTCTACATTAGATCCATTGGCACCATAATGTAGAATTTCTTTCAATTAATAATTATAAACCAATGTAGGGAACCAATTAACTACTCATTATCCTATGGGTATTACCACTTTGAAAAATGGTGTGACGAATCCTTTCACAAATACACTTACAACCCAACATACTAACCCGCTCGGACATTTAGATAGCAATTGATTACTTTATAAGGAAACACCATATCTATTAACATACCAACACATGCATTGAAGTAATATGTAAACTCCTAATTTGTGACATCATTAAAACAATTCCTTAGCCCCTTTTTAAGTCAATATCTAAATTCATGTTATGTAGAATGAATAGCCATTACCCACCATACGTCAATTCTTATTGGAACAACATGCAATAATCCAAGGGAATTACTTAGGTAATCCTCTACACATGCTTAGGTAATCCTCTAATCATGTCCTTTAATTTTTGGTCTCCTTAATATATATATATACTCTATTCAATTTACTTATATATTGATTAATGAGTTTTTTTTGTTCTTATAGGCTATCAGAATGTCAAATAAATATACTTGGGAAGAAAACAATAAGATGCATGTTGAGATTAAGGCATCATTGGAGGCAAAGGGTGATGGAAAGTGTTATTTCCCTTGCAATGATTGCAGAGGTTTGCAAAATAGAATACTTTTAAGAACAACAACTAAAAAACATTGTAAGGAGAAGGGGCATGCTGAAGGGGGGTATGAATATCATCCCTTGGTAAGACGTTATTCATTACATAATGTACTTCTTGTAATAGTATTGATAATGTATTCAAAAAATGTTTTATCATTTTAAATATATGTGTTGTATATTATACACTAATGTTATTGCATTGTTTGTAAATATAAAGACAATGCCCCCCAGATGTCGACTGCCAGAGAGCTATTTGCCACATAATAGTAGAAATACTACTTTACAAGGCGACGAGCATGGAGATCATGCTATTGAAGATCGAGTTCTTAATGATCCTATGGACGAAGATGACGTTATTGATACTAATGGTGAATATGAGATAAATAGATTGCTCCAATACACATTTGCTCCATTGGATGAGGACAACCTCCATGATATTCATGATGTTCCTCTACTCGAGGAGTCCCAAGAACCTCTTTATGAAGGCTCAAAAACCAATATTCTATCTGCTATATTGTTGTTGGTGAACTTGAATGTTTTGAGTGGTTTATCAAACACTTGTTTCAAACAACTCCTAAGGTATGTAAAGTTGACTATTTTCTTCTATTTTTAGTGTTAATTAATTCATAAATTAGGGATATGCAATTTTTATGATGTATATTGTTTACATTTCATTTTTTTGTCAATGTTGCAGATTGTTGGGTGAATTTCTATTACCACCATCAAATAATTTACCACACACAAGTCAAGAGGTATTCTTTATTATGAAAGAAATTGGAATGGAGTATCAAGCTATTGATGCATGTCCTAATGATCATATTATATATTATGGATAGTATGCATCAGAAAACAAAGTCCCAAAATGTGAAATTAGTAGATATCGAGCTGATCAAGTAACAAAAGAGGTCCCATGCAAATTTATTCATTATATTCCCATAATTACACGTTTCCAATGACTATTCAGGTGCCAAAGTATAGCACAGTTTATGGATTACCATGCAAAGAACAAAAGTGAATATGGTGTTCTTCGAATGCCTGAAGATGGTTATGAATTGAAGAACATCGAAGAAAAATGGCCAATTTTTAAAGATGAACCTCTTAATGTTAGACTTTCATTGGCAGCTGATGGTTTCAATCCATTTGGTGAGCTTCGTTCTACTTACTCAATGTGGCCTGTTTTTTTCATAAACAATAACCTACCTCCTTGGATGACGATTAAGAGAGAGAACACAATGTTGGAAATGATTATTCCAGGTATGTTTTTGAAAGTAATTATATTATTTCATTAATTTATTTGTTTAATTGTTGCATGAGAACACCTTTTATATATTGGGACATATAACTAATTATCAATATTGTATGTTGAATGATCAATTAGGTAAGTACCAAGTTAACGATATGAATATATATATTGAACCTCTTCTCAATGAGATATTGAAGTTATGGGATGGAATTACTATGTATGACATCTACAGACCAATAGGGCAGAAATAATTTTAGTTCCATGGAATACTTGGAGGGACAATTCATGACGCTCCCAGGTTAACACATTTTTGTGGTATGTAACTTTATGTTGCACGTCGTTAAAATTATATGTTTTTAAGGTAAAAAACATGCATTTTTTTAAAATTAATAATATTTTGATGCTATAACATTAATACATATATCTTGCGAGTCTTCAAACAAAGGGAAAATTTGCATGTCCAGTATGTGGACCTAGGATAAAATCTCGTTGTTCAAGAAGTTTAGCAAAGAAGGTGTTCGATGAGTATAAGCACTTCCTCCCTAAGAACCATAGGTATCGAAATACCGAAAAAAATAATTCAATGGTAAATAAAAGAATGGAAAGAAACCAAGAAGAATGACATCTCACATATGGAAGTTGGAATATAACAGAAATCGTTGAGGTATGCAAATTGTATATGTAGCATATATGTGCACATAATATTATGATTTTTATATTTTTACTGAATTTTCTCTACCATGGGTGTCATGAATTATTGTTAATGTGTTTTCGTTTATGTTTAATGAATGTCTTTAATGCATGAATGGGATTCCACGAGGAATGAAGAGTTATCCCATACAATTGAGTAGGTTTCCTTACTACGAGCACCGAAAAATAGCCCATTTGTTTGATACAATGCATATCGGGAAGAATGTAACAGAAATGATATGGCAGATATTAGATGGAAGGTTTGACAAAGATAAAATTGGAAAAATTTGTAGTGACATTGCAGAAGCCAATCACACATTGCAAAGTGTAATTATTTCCAATGTCGGAGATGGGTACTGAAATATTAGTATTCCATGGTTATTCACAGAGAAATAAAGCAATGATATAAAAGAGGTCATTCAGAAAATAAGGTTTCCGACGGGGTTTTCGTCGAACATACAAAATATCTTAACCAAAAAAGGTGATTTTGGTGGTGTTAAAACTCATGACTGGCATACATTCATTAAGGTAATTATTTACGTATATAATTTCCATTAAGTACATCTTTTTAGTAATTGTTCTCTCCTATTTGAAAAAATTAGATAATGATTTGCTTTTTGCTACAGTACGTTGTACCTCTATCTCTCCCATATATCTTTGACAACAACATAAAACAAGTTATATATGATCTTGGTAAATACATGAGGTAAGTGTTAGATTTAAACCAAATAGACAAGCAAGATCTCTGATAGAAACACAATCACAAGATAACACACAATATATCCTGGGAAACCCTCATGGGGTAGAAAACCCAGTAAAGCTTTCCTCAATAAGATGATCAACCAAAATACAAGATGTGCTCCTTCTCCTCTTGACTCCTTAGCAGATCTCCTCAACTAGTGCGCACCCTTTCACAAGTGAGTGAATGATCTAATGAGGAGTTCACCTCATCTATTTATACTTGACTCTCAACTGACTAAAAGACCTGTTGGGGCCGACCTCACCTGGAGAAGTCTAATAACCCCTAAAATATAACTACAGGGCCGACCCACACATGGTGGGTCTAATAACCCTAGTTAATACTAACCCTCGGAGGAATAAACATCTCCGGATACATAATAGGATTACCTCGGAGGGATGAAACATCTCCGGAATAATAAAGTACAAATATAATATTCTTTGAAGTTACAATATTTAACACTCCCCCTTAACGAGAAGGATATTATAACAGCATCTGCAGGAGCAAGGAGTCACTACACATGATACATCTATAAATCATCGGAAGCTTTCTTCAATTCGACTTCATCAGTAACTCAACCAGTTACTGGTACATCAATATCAACATCACGATCTTTAGCATCGTCTTCACATGATCAGCTGCATCGTCGTCATACGATCAACAGTTTCGTCATCACACAATCAACGGCATCGTCATCACACGATCAGCAGCATCGTCATCACACGATCAGCAGCATCGTCATCACACGATCAGCAGCATCGTCATCACACGATCAGCAGCATCGTCATCACACGATCAGCAGCATCGTCATCACATGATCAGTAGCATCGTCATCACACGATCAGCAGCATCGTCATCACACGATCAGCAGCATCGTCATCACACGATCAGCAGCATCGTCATCACATGATCAGTAGCATCGTCATCACACGATCAGCAGCGTCGTCATCACACGATCAGCAGCATCGTCATCACACGATCAGTAGCATCGTCATCATACGATCATACAAGTATCCTACACAACAATATGAGTATCCCACCGATACAGATAACCACATCATCAATACAAGTATCCTACCGATACAAGTAACCATATCATCAATACAAGTATCCTACAGATACAAGTAATCACATCATCAATACAAGTATCCTACTGATACAAGTAACCACATCATCAATACAAGTATTCTACCGATACAAGTAGCCACATCATCAATACAAGTATCCTACTGATACAAGTAACCACATCATCAATACAAGTATCCTACTGATACAAGTAACCACATCATCAATACAAGTATCCTACTGATACAAGTAACCACATCATCAATACAAGTATCCTACCGATACAAGTAACCACATCATTAATACCATTACTTTCTCGGAGACCATTCGTCTACGGATCAATTCAGGGACCGAAGTCCAGGGATGATACAATCCCCTTCACGTACATTTTGAACTATCAGTTCCGGGATGATGCAATCCCCATCACGTACATTTTGAACTATCAGTTCCGGGATGATGCAATCCCCATCACGTACATTTTGAACTATCAGTTCCGGGATGATGCAATCCCCATCACGTACATTTTGAACTATCAGTTCCGGGATGATGCAATCCCCATCACGTACATTTTGAACTATCAGTTCCGGGATGATGCAATCCCCATCACGTACATTTTGAACTACCAGTTCCGGGATGATGCAATCCCCATCACGTACATTTTGAACTATCAGTTCCGGGATGATGCAATCCCCATCACGTACATTTTGAACTAAGGTCCAGGGACGATGCAGTCCTATCTTCTATTCTCGGAGACCTCACGTCTACGGCTCTCTTTAGGACTGAGAGTCCAGGGATGATCCAATCCCCTCAAGTCCACCAAGGACTTCATTCTCGGAGACCTCTCGTCTACGGCTCTCTTTAGGACTGAAAGTCCAGGGATGATCCAATCCCCTCAACTGTCCACTAAGGACTTCATTCTCGGAGACCTTACGTCTACGGTTCTCTTTAGGACTGAAAGTCCAGGGATGATTCAATCCCCTCAACTGTCCACTAAGGACTTCATTTTCGGAGACCTTACGTCTACGGTTCTCTTTAGGACTGAAAGTCCAGGGATGATTCAATCCCCTCAACTGTCCACTAAGGACTTCATTTTCGGAGACCTTACGTCTACGGTTCTCTTTAGGACTGAAAGTCCAGGGATGATTCAATCCCCTCAACTGTATCTTCATCCATACAGGTACAATCATATATCACATCAAAACATGTATTCATCACATCAAAACATGTGTTCATCAAAACATGTATACGTCAACAATCACATCAAAACATGTATACATCAGTACACATCACATCAAAACATGTGTACATCAAAACATGTATACATCACTAATCAAAACATGTACACATCACATCAAAACATGTGTACATCAAAACATGTATACATCAGTAATCAAAACATGTACACATCACATCAAAACATGTGTACATCAAAACATGTATACATCACTAATCAAAACATGTACACATCTCATCAAAACATGTGTACATCAAAACATGTATGTATTCTCACTAATACATCATATCAAATCATGTATAAACGATATGTAAGAGTTCTAAATCTAAATAATTGCAAGTAGCTAACAAAAAAAAAAAAAAAAAAATAAGTGACAGAAATACTATGCTACTCCCCCTTTCGAGGAGGGTCCTTCTGGACTAAACCAAGCTTGTCTCGGAAGTATTCAAACTTTACTCGAGACAGAGGTTTAGTCAAGATATCGGCAACCTGATCTTCAGTGCTTATGTACTCGAGCTTGATGGCTCCTCTCTGCACCATGTCTCGTATATAGAAGTAACGGATCTCAATGTGTTTTGACTTATCATGGAACACAGGATTTTCAGTCATCTTAATGCAGCTTTGATTATCACACATAATCACAGTAGGATCCATCTCTAAGTCAAAGATTCCAGATAAGAGTTTCCGAAGCCACACCGCTTCACAGCTGGCAGAGCAAGCAGCTATATATTCAGCTTCAGCGGTACTGAGGGCCACACTAGATTGTTTCTTGCTGAACCAGGAGATCATGGCAGATCCAAGACCATAACATCCACCTGAAGTACTTTTTCTGTCTGAGACACTACCTGCCCAATCAGAATCTGAGAAACCATGCAACTTGAGTTCATTTTCTCTAAGATAGTAAAGACCATAGTCCACTGTACCTTTTAGGTACCTCATGATATGCTTTGCAGCTATAAGGTGAACCTTTCTAGGTTCTACTTGAAACTGACTTAGGGTATTTACAGCAAAGCATATATCAGGCCTAGTATTTGTCAAGTACATCAAAGATCCAATGATTTGTCTATATAGGGTTATGTCCACTAGTTCTGATGAATCATTAGCTAGTAGTTTTAGGTTGGAGTCCATGGGAGTGGCCATAGCTTTACACTCCAACATATCAAACCTTTTGAGGATCTCCACAGTATACTTACCTTGATTTAGAAATATCCCTTTTTGCTCTTGCCATACTTCTAGGCCTAAGAAGTAGTGCATTAATCCGAGATCTTTCATTTCGAATTCTGAAGAAAGCTTCTTCTTGCTTTCAATGATTTGTTTCTCATTTCCCGTTAGAAATAAATCATCTACATATAATAGCAATATAACAGGTTCATCATTCATTACCTTAAGATAGAGATTGGGGTCAGCTTTACTTTTGGTAAAGCCCATGCTTAATAAGAAGCTGTCAATTCTTCCATACCAAGCTCTGGGAGCTTGCTTCAAACCATATAATGCCTTCTTCAGTTTGCATACATGGGTCCTTCCGTCTTTGACCTCAAAACCTTGAGGTTGTTCTATGTATACTTCTTCTTCAATTACACCATTCAGGAAGGCTGTCTTAACATCCATTTGATGCAATTTCCATTTCATCATAGATGCAAGTGCCATGATAGTTCTAATCGAAGTATACCTAGCAACAGGTGCAAATGTATCTTCATAGTCAATTCCCTCCTTTTGAGAGAATCCTCTGGCTACAAACCTTGCCTTGTATTTTTCAATGCTTCCATCTGCAGCATGTTTTATTTTGAAAATCCATTTGGAAGAAACCACACTTTTATCTCTTGGTTTGGGGACTATATCCCAAACATCATTTTTCATTATTGACTGATATTCTTCAGTCATTGCTTCTACCCATTCTTTCTTTTGAGCTGCTTCTTCATAGCTAGTAGGTAGTTGATCCACAAGATCACACATCAAGGCCATATAGTTGGACACTAGCTTTGGTTTCTTCCTTTCTCTAGTGGAGCCTTCAGGAGCACCATATCTTTCAGCTCCTTGTATAATATCTCTAGCCCATGCTGGTCTTCTTTTCCTAGATAATTCTGCAACAGGGGGTTCTTGGGGTTCCAGCATGTCATGATCCTCTGTTATGTCCTCCTCAGGGATGTGAACAGTATCTGAGACTCTGGGAGATGTATATTCTTCATAAACTTCTTCAAGTTGACATTTTCTAGATTTCTTAAGAGCTGCTTCCTCATCGAAGGTTACATCTCTACTTATTTCTATATGATGAAAACCTGGTATGTAAATCCTGAAGGCTTTGGATGAATCACAATAGCCAACAAATATTCCTTTCTTACCAGAAGGATCCAACTTGGTTCTCTTTTCCTTTGGAATGTGGATGTACACAGGACACCCAAATATTTTAAGATGGCTTACTTCGGGCTTCTTTCCAGAAAACACTTCTTCTGGAGTTTTGAAATCAAGAGCACTATGAGATAATCTGTTTTGAACATATACTGCTGTTCTGGCTGCTTCAGCCCACAGATACATGGGAAGATCCTGGTCATGTATCATAGTCTTCACAGCTTCCATGATGGTTCTATTTTTCCTTTCTGCAACCCCATTTTGTTGGGGATTGTAGGGAGTGGTTAGTTCTCTTTTGATTCCAGCTTCCTTACAGAATTCTTCAAACTCTTTTGAAGTATACTCTCCACCATTGTCTGTTCTGAGAACCTTGATTTTCTTTTCTGAGAGATTTTCTATTAGAGCCTTGAACTCTTTGAACTTCCCAAAAACTTCATTCTTACCCTTTAGAAAGTATATCCAAGTTTTCCTTGAATGATCATCAATGAAAGAAAGATAGTATTCAAACCCACTTAGAGAGGTGGTGGGCATTGGACCACACACATCTGAGTGTATTAACTCCAAGATCCCTTTGGTCTTTGTTTCACTCTTTGGAAATGGGTTCTTGACATTCTTGCCTTTCTTACATCCTTTGCATGAGCCATTATGATCCACCTTTAAATCTGGTAGTCCTATGACCACCTTGCTTACATAAGGTAAGGCTTTGTAGTTAATGTGAGCTAGTCTTCTATGCCATAGCTCACTGGGGCTAGAGGTTTCATGAACAAGAGCAGCTTCTGGATGACCCTTGAGTTTATATAAACCTCCTTCCTCTTCACCAATAACAATTGCATCCTTAATGGATTTTCCTTTGGACCACATTAACACTTGTCCATCAATGAATGCAACTCTATAGCCTTTCTTGTCTAAAGCTGAGATTGAAAGCAAATTCTTCTTTAATCCTGGAACATATAGAACTTCCTTCATCTTCATGGGGGTTCCAGAATCGAGTTTGTAGTTTGCTTCACCAATTCCCTTAATGGGATATTGATAGTCATCTCCTAGAGATACCTTTTGGGGAGAATTCTTTTCTTCAAGATTTGAGAGGGTCCTCTTCTGTCCAGTCATGTGCTTTGAAGCACCACTGTCAATAAGCCATGTACCTTCACCAGGGGTTATGGATCCAGAGAGTGCGGAGAATAGAACATATTCTTCTGCATCTTCTTCTGTGTTTCTTCTTGACCTCCTTTTGAAGAAGGTCCTTTCTTCTTCTTCCCCTTCATCTCTAGGCCTTTTATTGTGAGACCTTTCTTCCTCTATTTCTTCTTCTTCACTGTCATCCTCTGCAAGATGTGCTTGATGTCTTTTGAAGTGATTACCCTTTTTATTCTGTAGAGGGCAATCTTTAGCAATGTGTCCTAATTTGTGACAAGAGTAGCATTGGAAAGAAGAGTAATCCCTTCTTTGAGTAGATCCTCTTTTCTTGTGAAATCTGTGAGGAGGATGAGACTCCTTGAGACCACCTTTCTTGAAGTAGGATTGACTCCTTCTTCTTTTGGTATGAGTGGCCAAGGCTTGGTCATCTTCTTTGAGCAAGGCTTCTCTATTTGCAACCCTAGCCTCCTCTTGTACACAATCTTCCCAAACTACATCAAACTTCATACTTTCTTTTCTGGCACACATAGTTTGAATGAATGACTCCCAAGGTCTAGTGAGACCATTTAGAGCTGTCATCACAAGTTCATCTTCATCAAGGGTATCACCAATGGCATCTAGTTGTTCTTTGATTTGATGGACTCTTGAGAAGTAGTCTTGAATGGATTCTCCTTTTTTCATCTTGGTGCTCTTCAACTGAGTCCTTAGATTCATCTTCCTATTGATGTTCTTTCCTTCATACATTCTTCCTAGGGCATCATACATTTCCTTTGGAGTCTTCTTGGAAGACACTTGGGGAATCAAGTGGTCTTTAATGGAATCAGCTATGATTCTCTTTGCCCTAATCAGATCCTTTCTGTGTTTCTCTTTGGCTTCATCTTCTTCTGGTTCTGCAACTTCCTCCTTGATATAATGAGCAAGATCATTCTCCTCAAGAATTAGACCAATTCTGTATTTCCATGCTCGGAAATTCTCTATGCCTTCTAGCTTGTCTTCAAGCTTAGTATTTGGAGCCATCTTCTCTTGGGGGAGTCCAAGAGACAGAGTAGACTTACCTGGAAAGTTACCTTTTACTTTTCCGGAATCTGGAACAGAATTTTATCGCACTTTTGGTAGAATTAGGGTTTGAATTTCCCGGAGTTCTACCCAACCAAAAAGTTCGATCTATAGCTCAAAAGAATGCTCTTGAGAAGGGATACCCAGCCATATAATCAGAATTCAAAAATTACAACTTTTTTCTGAAACCAAAATCTGACGTATCGCACTTTTGGTAGAATTAGGGTTTGGATTTCCCGGAGTTCTACCCAACCAAAAAGTTCGATCTATAGCTCAAAAGAAAGGTATTGAAAAGGGCTATCCAGCCATGCAACCAAAAATCAATAATATCAACTTTGGGCTGAAACCCTAACTTCACCAAAGAGAGAGAAAGAGGTATTCTTACCTTGTGAAAGATGTCCTATTCAGTTTGGCTCTGATACCATGTTAGATTTAAACCAAATAGACAAGCAAGATCTCTGATAGAAACACAATCACAAGATAACACACAATATATCCTGGGAAACCCTCATGGGGTAGAAAACCCAGTAAAGCTTTCCTCAATAAGATGATCAACCAAAATACAAGATGTGCTCCTTCTCCTCTTGACTCCTTAGCAGATCTCCTCAACTAGTGCGCACCCTTTCACAAGTGAGTGAATGATCTAATGAGGAGTTCACCTCATCTATTTATACTTGACTCTCAACTGACTAAAAGACCTGTTGGGGCCGACCTCACCTGGAGAAGTCTAATAACCCCTAAAATATAACTACAGGGCCGACCCACACATGGTGGGTCTAATAACCCTAGTTAATACTAACCCTCGGAGGAATAAACATCTCCGGATACATAATAGGATTACCTCGGAGGGATGAAACATCTCCGGAATAATAAAGTACAAATATAATATTCTTTGAAGTTACAATATTTAACAGTAAGTAACAATTTATATGCACGAAAATGTTTGTTCTCTCTGTTGCATTGCTTATTGACATATTGTGTTTTACAGCTTGGAACTTTATTATATATGCCTCAATCTTGTTGATCACTGTTATTTTTTTTCATCTTTTCTAGGTGTTTTTCATCTAAAGAAATCCATAAAGAAGATATTAGGTATTGGGAGAGAGAAATTCCTCGTTTAATGTGTGAAATGCAGAAGTATTTACCTCCAACATTTTTCAATGCAGAAGAACACTATCTCATACACCAAGTTGAGGAGATTGAATTGTGTGGACCTGTAAACTCAAGGTCAATGTGGATGGTGGAAAGTCATTTGAATTCATTGAAGGATTTTGTTAGACAAAGAGCATGTCCTAAGCGTTCTATGGTGCAGGGCTATATGCTATATCAATCCATGGTGTACATTAGTTAGCATCTTCCAAATTTATCAAAAAATATCAATCTGCCTCGCATTTGGCATGTCGAATCCATCAACAAATTTGAAGGGGAGGTCCTGTTGGGGAAAGGTAGAATGAGAAAAGTGAAAGGTAATTGAATGGTGTACATTTAATTTATTATACAATTAATTTTTTCAATTTATGTAATTTTTATTATTCCATCTTCATTTTAAGGTAAACTTAATTGCCTTTAATGGTAGCAAATTTACAATTCTTAATTGTTATTGTTTCATGTAGTTGGCAACGTGTGGGATGCAATACATTTATACATTGCAAAAAATCTTGATTGGATGGAGGAATGGATTGAACGATGTACATAATACTATGGTACCTTATCATGGGAAGGGGTTAGTAAAATGATCAAAGTAGTGCATCGTTATCGAGAAGAATATCCCAAAGAACTTATGCAAAGGGAAATTGATTTAGCATGCGGTTTAAAAGATAAAAAGGCAAGTATATTTACCCTGCTCATTTTTTTCGTTGTTTCCCATTGTATCAAAATATTTCTTTCATTTATTTCTTCTTATATATTTATTTAGCGAGTCGAGCATGATGCAACTGATACATCACAATTCTATGTGGTGCAATGGTCATAAATTTCACATCAAAAAGTTGGATGACAAGAAGAAAACATTCGATTGTGGGATAAATGCAGTTTTTCAAGTCACTAATGTTTCCTCTAGAAGTGATGGGCATCCAGAAGTATCTGAAAATAGGTACTATGGTTATTTGGAAGATATACTTGAGTGTGACTTTAATTCCTTTAAAATAGTTCTATTTGAGTTCAAATGGTACAAGATACAAATGAATGAATGTGATCCCAAAAGAACTGTTATTGAGCATGCTGAAGGATTTACCATGGTTAATACAAGGGAACTTGAATTGGGTACATAGCCTTATGTTCTTCCAAGTCAATGTGAGTAGGTCTTTTACTTAGAGGTGCCAGGTAAAGCAGGTTGGTCATACATTGTTAGATACGATCCAAGAGTAATATCGGTCAAGTATAATGTAGAGGAAGAAGACAATGTTGAAGAAGAAGGTGATGCAGATCAAGAGCAATTGGCCGCTGATGTAGATGTGTCAGATGAAGAATCTAATCATCAAAATGATGTAGCAGACAATGCCGTTGACATTGATGATATTGATGATGAATATATAACCAAAAATGAGGTTGATGTTGATGTTGGTATGAGGGATATTTTCAACGATAATGATTCTGAACCAGATGACGTTACATATGTTTAGTCAGATGAAGAAGAATCCCAATGACATTGTAGCATTGTTGGAATCTAGGAGGTATGTGAGAACATATTTTTGCATAATGTATTATGTTTAAATTATTTATTTATGTTTAAACCATCATCATCATCATCATCATCATCATCATCATCACCATATTCATCATCATCATCTTCATCATTGTCATCGTCATCACCATCACCATCTTCATCATCATCATCATCATCATCATCATCATCACCATATTCATCATCATCATCTTCATCATTGTCATCGTCATCACCATCACCATCTTCATCATCATCATCATCATCATCATCATCATCATCATCATCTTTGTCATGATCCTCATCATCATCGTCATCTTCAACATCATCATCATAATCATTGTCATCACCATCTTCATCATCATCGTCATCACCATCATAATCTTCATCATCATCATCATCATCATCATCATCATCATATCCATCACCACCACCACCACCATCATCATCATCATCAACATATTCATCATTGCCGCCATCATCATCATCATCATCATCATCATCATCGTCATCATCATCTTTATCATCATCATCATCATCATCATCATCATCATCATATTCATCATCACCACCATCATCGTCATCATCATCGTCATCATCACCATCATCATCATCATCATCTTCACCATCTTCATAATCATCAACATCTTCGTCATGATCCTCATCATCAACGTCATCACCCTCTTCCTCATCAACATCATCATCATCATCATCATCATCATCTTCATCTTCATCGTCATCATCATCTTCATGGTCTTCATCATCATCTTCATCATCATTGTTGCCATCGTCATCACCATCATCTTCATGGTCTTCACCATCATCATCATCATCTTCATCATCATCATCATATTCGTTATCATCATCATCATCGTCATCATCGTCATCATCGTCATCATCATCATCATCCTCATCATAATCATCGTCCCCATCTTCATCATCAATCATCATCTTCATCATCCTCCTCCTCCTCATCATAATCACCATCTTCATGATCATGATCATGATCATGGTCATCATCATCATCATCATCATCGTCGTCGCCATTGTCGTCATCGTCATCATCTTCGTTGTAGTCATCATCATTGCCATCATCATCATCATTTAGTTATGTTTCTTTTTCGATCAATCATATTTTTAAAATATGAATAATATGAAAAGCACTACAAAACTTAATTGAAATAAAAATTATAGTGTAATGAACACTTAAATCTTACTTTAAAAAACTAGTGTACTATAAAAATGTCATTAACCCAAGTTAAATTAGAAATGGAGTCCTAATAGTTTAATTAGAGAAGACTTAAAACATTATAGAATAAATGAAAAAGTAATATTTATATTACTAATAAGTAGAAAGCTAAAAGAACTTAAGAAAATTAAGTTATAATTTCACAATATTTGTAATAATATTAAATTTAATAAGTTATTGATTTATTAAAAAAAAAGTTTTTTATAAATTTTCTAAATCATATTTTGTATTTTTCCTTTATAAATAACTCTCAATCACATATTTGTTACCATGGCATGTAATATTTTGTATTTTTCTTTCAAATGACATAGCATATGTGTGCTTTGTTTTTATATTAAAAATGAATTTTCCTAAAGCTATATATTATTACATGGATCTAGTCTTGGGTTTGGGTTTAGGAATTAAGATTTAAAGGATTAAACTTAGATATATGATTGCGGTTAAGGAATAAGCTTAAGCATAGAAATTTGGAAATAAGATCGAGGCTTAGGGATATGGGCCTAAGATTGAGTTAGTATAATGTAGGTTAAGTTAAATGAGTCTATGTAGGATAGGGTAGAATAAATTGTGTTAGGATCTAAGATATGGTATGGTATTGTAGAATAGGGTAGGTTAGGTTAGCTACATTTTTTTTAGATTAGGGTAGGGTAATGTGGGGTAAGTGAGCATATGTTAGCTGAGATTAAGGTGGGCTAGTTTAAAATAGGGTAGTTTGGCCTAGGTTAAGGTATCCTAAGTTACTAGTTTGGCTAGGAAAGGTTATCAAGTTCGAGAGAGAGACTCTCTCTAAATGACTCTCTTTTGTTATCAAGTTTGAGAGAGAGACACATATTCTTTACCCCCCCCACCCCAAAGCCTCAAGGATGGCTATTGAATACCAATTATCTAAGTGTGAACCTTTAAACTCATTGTTCCCTATCCGAGGGTAATTAAAACAAATCTTCCTCATTTTTTATAGAATTCCCTTTGGAATGTGTGCTAACATGCCAATACACTAGGATTTATCGTAGCACATTTTTTTTACCAAGGTTCTTTTTTACCCAACTGGTGGGTGGGAAAGAAACACTCCTTCTTTGTCTCTCTAACATATTACCATGTTAAAATACCCACAAATGAGCAATGGTGTAAGACCTTGAGTGGCGCTTTCCTGAAGCCCTACATTCCAGACCACTAAGCATGCTTTTCGGCGCTCCCGTCACAGGGAGTGGGATAGGTTAGAACAATTTTGGGTTTTCTTTCCTAAATTCAGTTGTAATTTAAATTCCAGCTTCGAATTTAGCCAGTCTAGTTATCTTTTTTAGTAATTTGTTGAATTTTATCTGAGGTATTCTTCAGAAGAAGGATTAGGTTCCTTAAACCCCTTTTCATGTTTGAAGATGATGGTATATTTTCACAAATAATTTGAGGTTAAATGTTGGTTTGGACACCTTGGTAAAGCATGCCTTGGGTGGATGCCTTAGAATATGCGTAATTTAACATTTGGGACATGAGTGCGCTCCATTAATTCCATGATGCTCACAAGTGGGGGAGGTGTGACATGCCACCATGTGGCAGGGTCACCTCCATGGAATGACTTAGGGTTAGGAAATAAGTTGTATCAGAGAATTTACATTGGAACATATTTGATGTGAAATTGAAACCAATTTTGATGAAGAGGCTAAGTGTTGCTAACAAGTGCCTATTTAAGAATGTTTCCTAATTGTTGGAGAATGCACAAGGTGGGAACTGCGTTTAATTTTATGATATGGCCTTGGAGTGAGCCACGTTATTTAACTTGAGGGTGGTCTTGAAGAAGACTTCAGGTTCTACAAGGATTAATGATGGTGAAGTTAGTTGGGCATGAAGAAATCTTAGGAGTGTTCTTGGAGGGAAATCCTTGAAACCTTGAATATGTTGCTTTATTTTCTTCCTCCATTGCTCCTCTTTAGGAATTTATATTAACTTGGGGAGTATTCTATTAGAAGAATATTATAAAACAATATAATATACAAAAATAAAACAATATAATATAAAAAGATAAAACAATATACAATATAATTTAATTTACAATATAAAAAAGAAAACAAAAAAACAAAAACAAAATAAAACACATCATAAATCGAGTTGGTCGAGAGCGCATGCCAAGAGAATCCACGGTAGAGGGAAATTGATTGAGAGAGCTGAGAGAATCTAGAACATAGTGAGTTTGAGGCATTTCAAGAGCACAACTTGTGAGGAGCAGAGGAGATTGGTGCACCCAGAGGAGACCATTACATTATAGAGGAGACCGACTCACCCAATAGACCGACGAAGACAAATAGGGGCCAACAATGTCTTCAGTAAGGCCACCTAAGCTATGGATTTTAGTTTATTTGTAATAAATTGTCCCATTGAAAATATTCCATTAATTCCCTCCGCTTTCAAGACAAAAACCACAATAAATGTAGAGTGAAGGCCCTCCAGGGTTTGATGTTTATAATGATACATATTATGAAAAAAAGTCTGAGGAGTACATACTGCACTCGGGAAGGGGTATCGTAGGGGAAGTTGAGAGAGTCAACTCAATTCAACATCGAGGGAAATTCTCCTTGACTGGGAAAACCATGCCTAAGGGAGCTCGACCCCATCACTAACATGGCACTACTTGCAAGTGCATGGTCAAGGGGCCATTGCAATGTCCAGGGAAAAACCTAGCAACCAATTATAATGACTATGCATATCAAACTGTTCATATAATGGCATTCAATGACATAAATGGTTATAGGAATAGAGCTATTGTTCTTTTCCAACTAAACTTCTATTTTCAGTCCCTTGTAATTAACAATTACTTTTCTATTTAGGACATTGGCACTTGACAGGGCTATACTCTCTTATATTTTGGGGTTTTTACAATGCATTTCTTCAAGTGAAGATCCATTGGTAACTAGTCAATATTACTTGGGAAAGACCCATGTTCAAATCTAATTGGTTGCCACTATAAACCCTGGGATGGAGGAAAAATATAATAGAACTTATGATTTAGGTCCCTTTTCCAATTGACACAATCCATGCAACCATTAAATTGTATAGTTTGCAAGTGTAATGAGCCACAAAATATTTAGATATATCATACCTACATAATCAATATATAGACCTTTCACATCAAGTCCCTTAATTGAGAACCACAAAAATTACACTTTGCTTCCAATGATGTAAAGCACTGAGTGATGCACAAAATCTCTCTTTAGTAGGAAGGATTATCATTAAAGTTCAAACTTTCCAAATGAGAGTCATTCTCATGAAACTCTACCACATATTGGAAAACTAATGGAAGACTTCCTCCAACTCACCTACTAGTGCAAACTTTTCTCATTTGTAAGTATCCTTCTCTCTTATTAGATTAGTTAGTAATAAATGGAGTTGTTGTTTGGATTATTGTAATTAGAAAGTACCATGCTTTGATCAAATAAAATTGTGAGTGTCCTCCTAACACATCATTGGGATTTTTTTTTTAATACGTAGATGTAGGTGTTGATAAGAAACGAGGGAATTGAATTATTGAATGTTGATGTATATGTAACTTCGGAATGTATTTCATATATATTTATTGTACCCTTATAAGAGATGTGTTATTCCTCTATAAGGAAGTGTCGTCATGTGGATTGACAAGTGTCGCAAGTGTGTGTACTTGCCGATGGGTTATTAGACCACCATGTGTGGGGTCATCCATGAAATATATATTATATTATGGATGTATCTAGATAGACAAGTCGGCCCCATAGTGTAACTGGGAAAACATGTTAAGTATAAATAGAGATCGGGAGATCTCTATTTGCATCATTAAGAAAGAAACACTTCTCTCTCTCAGAAAGTGGCGCACTAGTGAGAAGGAGGATCATCTACTCAAGGAGACTATCTCAAGTGTATTTTGGTTATACTTTGGTTGAGCCATTGCTCTCTCTATCTCTGAGGAAGTTGTGGGGTTTTTCACCTTAGGGTTTTCCCCACAGAAACCTTGTGTCTCTTGTCTCTCATGCTTTTTATTCTTGTGATGCTTGTGATGCTTATTGTGATTGTTATGCATTGATATACTGTATATGTTATTCTCTCAGTAAAGATCCAAGAGTATAGTGAATTAATGCTCAAATTTTAACATTGAATAAGTAAAGGGATGCAAGATATGATGAACCATCATAAATAAATATTAGAAATATCCCATAAGATTATGGAATAAAAAGAATGAAGAATAGGTTTGAGGTTTGGATATTTGAAAAATTCATTTAAAACTTTGATTGAGGGATCACAATCAACATCGATTTTTGTTGTAAAATGAAGAATATTGAAATTACTTGAGGAAAGGAAAGGCCTTGACATTTTATTAGGAGTAACAAACATTGTAATCAAAACCTTTGAATGTGGAATCATATATCTTGTGCAAAATCATGTTGAGGCATCTACTAGCTTCAAGTCCTCAGACTTGGGGACCCCCTACCACACTTTTTCTTGCTTTACACTTTTTGGTGATTTTTTATTGATACGTTATGAATACTGATGGGTTTATAGGTTTTTCATAGTTAACTCGAGTAATTAATTTCTTGATACTTTCATGAGAGTTTCAGACCCTCATGCATTTTCTTTAGCGTTTTCCTTAGCTAAAGTAACTACATGGTGAATTGGTTATTCATGATGTTTCTCATCATCCAATGTTCAATCTAAAATCCTTCTAATGAAATTTAGCATACAAATCGAATCTTTACATTCAAAGTATTTTGTTTATCTTCATCGACACTAGTAAACTTTCATTTGAAAGGATTAGACCCTTCAAAAGATCCCACTTGACCTTCAATGAGCCCTATTTTTGTTTCTTGATTGCTAATTGATGCAATGAGGGTCATGAAAATATTGGTTTCCATTTTGCTAACTAATTGGGTGAGAGAATCAACCATTTTTTGTATGTCCTCTATAGTTTACATGTTACGAGTGTTTATCATGGGACCATTAGGTCCATCAAATAGGTTAGTCATGATTTATCCCAACACAATCAACGACCTAAGAGGATTTCCTTGTGAGGTTCCATAAGAAATGGTAATAGAAAGTCCACAAAAAAATAAGTTATTTCAGAGTGAAACCATGATTGATCAAATTACTCCTTGTTGAGTATCATTACATTGATAAAATTCCTAAATTCTTGATATTGCAAAATGTGTAGGAATTTCATTGCATGTGCTGCAAAGGAAAGGTTTTGCAAAAAGAGGCTAGGATTTGAAGGGTATTAAATATAAAGGAGTGTCAAGTGCTATATGTATTTGATATACTAAAAAGGATAGATGATACCCTTATCCAACCAAGTGGTACTTCTTGTATTTGTTGGATGTATTTTTCCCTAACCATAGGTTCTCCCATTGAATGCTAGATATATGTGTTATTTAAATGTGTTGGAACATGTCTCTAGCCTTAAGAAAGGTTGTTCTACAATTGGAGCGTATGATGGAAAAAGAAAGTGCTTTAATACTACTTGTGGTGTTCCTTTGCTAGTTGAAATAGAATATTCAAAGAAAAACAATAGAATATAACTATGTAAAGAAATTAAATATAGGAATATAAATGGAAATGGGATTGAAAAAATAAAAATAAAAGACCAAGAATTAGAAAATAACATAGTAAGAAAACCTTTATTGATATTTAAACCTGGATGCAACATTCACTTTCCTCTTCAAGGAGGAAACCTCCAACATAAGCAAAGATCCAAATACAATAATATTCACTTGAAAACTCATTACATAACTTATAATTATATATATAGGTCGTCCTTAAGACCCAACATTTTGATCTGACTTATGCCTAGTGAGGGTATCGATACACCATCTTACCTGACATTCATCACTATTTTCCTTTAGATAGAGCTAACCCAAGTTGTAAAACAATTAAAAGTTTGCATCTAGTTAATGAGGCTTGGTTGGATGGAAATGTGTACAACTCAACTGACCAATGAAACCAACTACAATTCATATCTCATTTGTATAAAACAATAGGTATGTGATGAATCTAGGTGGATTTGAGGGGTTGATATGATAACTAGATGAAGGAGGGAATCTTCCTAGAGGAACTAAATCATTCCACATGTCCACAAGGGACAAAGATAAAAAATTTAATAATTTGGTTTGTCCTATATCTATCATACAAGTTTGGATCATCTTTCTTTATAACATGCTTTCTAAAAAACCATGAGCCATGAATGATGTTTCCGGTATTGAAAATTCAACTACAACATGTTGTGTCATTTTAATGATTGTAGGTACCACCGAATAGGTACTTTTCGGATCTATCTTCCTCAAGTGAGGAAGATAGACTAAAAGAGGTTGAAAGAGAGACATCTAATACAATATCTAACAGGTCAAGATCAACTAGAGGTGAAAAGGTAAGGAGAAAATTTCGTAGACGCATGGAACTTTTTGTTTCTGAAGGAGGATCATGTGGTTATGATAATGAGAGCATAGGTGACATTGAGTTTCCCCTGATGTATAGACATATTGTCAAATAATGGCTACCCAAGGAGCTACCCCAAGTGGACATGGATTTATTCCTCAATGGGAGGACTTATCGCATTGCTCCATCCTCTTTAAATGGAATGGGGCTATATTCCATGGATGGCATAGAGGTGTCATATGGAACTGAAGCTGAATTGATGGAGTATGTCAGTCCATGCTACAAATACAATGAGTGGTTGTTGCTGGTACGATATACGTGAAGTATGCGGACACACGGAGTGAAAGAAAATTATTGTCAACTACTAGAAAACAATCTGAACAAAGGAGAAACTGTGTATATTGATGGAAGGCCAAAAGCTTCAGGAAATATCGCAGGGTTTATAAATAGCACACGACCAGGGTCAACACATAAGCTACCCAATTGCCTATTTGAGGGGCATGAAGGAAATCGTGTATTCGTATGTGCAACAAAATCAATAGCTACAGGTGAAGAGTTGTTGATCGATTATGGTTTGAATCGAATAGATGCGTGGGTTTCTATTATGGGGGTAATTTTATTATACAACATTTAACTCAACCTTTGATCGATGACTTATTATTTTTCTCTTGCAACAAATTTATTTATATGTCGTGATTTTTGTAATATACACATGGTTAATTATATGTCATGCTTTTCATTAATCATGTTTAAGAGACATTGTTATATATGTAATTTTAATTTTTAATATGTTTGGATTCTTATATTGGGGTAGGGTGATCGTGGCCATATGCCACAAGCTGATTGTGGAAAGTCACCAATTGTGACGCATGAGGTAAACGTTAGTTTAATAGTACCTAATAGCATCAATGTAATAGTAACCACAATTCATGATTATATTACATCTATTAACATTTGACATTTTTTATGCTATTGAGCTCAATATTTCAATATGATATCATTCTTATTGTATTGTGGCAGGGGGCCGGTACTCAGAGCACACCTACAGCTTCTGGACAGGTAAACATGACTGTCATAGTAACAATAAAGTTTTTTTACATTAATCACGTTTATTATACATGGTTCAATTTTTACTTATTGATATGAATATGTCTTTCTTATTGTATTGTGGTAGGGAGACCAAGGGAAGTAACCAATGCTGTCGCATCAGGTAAATGATAGTGTCATAGTACCTAAACATGATTATAGTACTTATTTTTGTTATTATATGCATTATATTTTTTTTACGTGGTTTTTTGTAATGATAGAAATAAATTAACTACTTTTTATTGATTGATGTTCGTAGAGCACACCACATCTAGATGACGATGTGGTCTTTGAGGAAGATATATTTTATTCAACCAACCCAATGGAAACTGTGAAGAAGGATTTGAAAAAGTGCAATCAAGACCTTCTTAGACTGATTTTAATTAGACCAAGGTTTGAAGAAATCAAAGCACAAATTGATGAATTGAGGAAAAATATAGAACAATATGGGGTAAGTGGCATCTTTGAAAGTTTTTACGAAATACATATAGTCATTTATGTTATTTTAGTTCTCTTTTTTTGATATGATCTAATCAATTGAAGTTTTATTTCTGTAGGAAGTTTTGGAGGCAACACTCGTGCATCAAGAATAGGCTGCAGAGGTCGGTATTGGTAGTAGCGATGGTTCAAGACATCATAAATCTACCGTCCAGATGAGGCTATTTGCCTCTCCTTAACAACAATGCACTTTAGATGCTACAAACTCACCGGATGTTGGAGGTCAAGATGGCCCTTCAAGCACCACTAATTCACAGGATGTTAGAGAGGACTGTAGCATCGAATGTGATAGTTGCTATCTTGGTGCAATACGCGTGGTTAGCATGGGATAATTTCCTGTTAGCTTCTTGGTGAACGATGACTGTGTTCCGATCAAGATACCAAAGATTGCAGGTATTATTTAATTTATTCAGTGTTTTTTTCATGTAATTCCAATCCACATAACTCAAATTAGTTTTAATTAATGATCATATGTTTTTTGCAGGAAATAATGTTTTTTATAAGAACCTGCATGATAAGGCATTGGATATTTTTGGGCCCACCATTTGTACACGGTGGAATTCCCAAAATGAAAAATTGAAACATGATTTGATGAACCACATGGTCAGCTTGTTTGGTGAAACCTTCAACAAAAAAGGTGTCACCGCAACAGCTGGCTTAAATTTGAAATATGTCAGGGTAGATTATAGGGACAATCTACAAATTAACCATAAGTATGAGCATCCTCTGATGGTTCTATAGAAGGAGTGGAAGGCACTTATGGAGGATGCAAAGGAGAAGGCATTGAGAAAACAAGGAAATACTAGGTCAATCGGTTCAAGAAGGTATGACACATATCATATTTTCAATGAACAATGTTTAATTTTTTTAACTTTTAATATATTTAAGTTGCAATATCTAACGTATTTGCAACCTTTCATAGGCTCCCCGACACCTTTAAAGCAACAAAGGAAAGAGTAGAAAAACATGGGCAACACAAACTGGGCCAGAGTGGATATCAGAAGCTAAGGGCATGAATTGTAAGAATCAAACGATCATTATTTGTAGTGAACAATTAATTGATTTATCACAAGCACTTTACATGGTGTTATGCATTGCAGGGAAATGATTTTCAAGAGGAAGCCACTAAAGAAGAATTGAAGTTCGGCTTCAAGTATGGTTTTCAGCATGTGCTGGAACATCGAAAAAGCTTGGGGAAAACCCCAATTTCCCCATTGATTCACGTAGAGGTAAATAAAATCAATAAGGCCATCATTATAATGTACTTGCGTAATATATTCATGAATGATTACATCGAAAAATGAATGTATTTTTTGTTTTTAGGTTGAGACCAACAAAAGCAGCGAGGGTAGCGATACCGAATCGATACCACACAATGGTGTGGAGATGCCTAGCCATTTAGGTTTGTATTCTATAAAACAGATGTATTCAATATGATTTTAAATACATAATTGATGACGCTTACTAATTAATATTTTTCTATGAATGGTAGAGCATGTCCCTTCTCATGCTCAGTCAGGAGAGGAACAAATGGCAGAACCGATGAACACTCCAGTTGACTCATCTAGTCAGCCAACATGTAAAGATCATTGTAATGATATTGGAAATAATGAAATAAGTATCTCAATAATAACTGCGCATTTATATCTATATAAATGTCTTGGTTTTTGTAGATGATGCCCCTCTCCATCCACCTCCACGCCTTGCTAATCGACGTACCAGAAGTATGGTATGGGGGTGCATATACACAGAATTAACGGAAAGAGAGGGCACAACAACTAAAACGATTCAAGACACCGAAGATGAAGTCCCCCTCTTCGAATTTATGAGAAAAATCCAAAACATAAAAAATGTAGTTGTAAACATTTAAGATTTGTATTTGACTGAGTGAAGGCATGGAATATTTTTAGTTTTATTACAAGTTTCTTGATCTAGTTGGTGCATGGTGATATTTTAGAATTGAGGTTTCACATGTGTATGTTATTGCTTAGTTCATATTTCTGAATATGTGTGACATATTTCGAGGACTATGGTTATCCTCAAGGGACTGGCCACCCCTTCCTGAGTTAACCCGAGGAAGATGAGATGACCATATCGTTTATAATTGGTTTACTGTTATTATTATTTTTGTTTCTAGTACTTTAATGATTTCTGTAGCTCTATGTTTGATAGTATTGTGCTGATTAGAACAATTAATATAACTATGTTTGTGCTTTTTGAAATTTATATGTGAAATGTTTGTTCACTTTGTTTCCTAGCTTATTTTTGAATATGTGTGACATCTTTCGAGGACTATGGTTATCGTCAAGGGGCTTCCCACCCCTTGCTGAGTTAACCTAAGGAAGATGAGATGACCACATGAGATTCCTTATCATGGGATGATGATTATGAGCTTCCACTCATTGCATGAGACACATGATACGTATGAGCACATACAGTTGAGAAGGCCGAGTAACCTACCTTGACGTTGACTTGATGTGCATGACACTAGTATGATGCTGTGTTTCCTTATTATGTTACGTTGACTTGCATGTTTACTTGTATGTGATGTTTATCCTTGTGGTGACTCATGATTGAACCTTGCATGGTAGCGTTGAGCTATACAACCCTTAAATGTTGACGTATAGCCTATTGATGACCAGCATGACCCCTTGGGATTGTTTTCCACCCTTGCATTGACCTTAATAGACCTCCTTAGGTGCCATCCACCATAGTATTACCTTATATAACTTTTTTGGAGTACTTTGCTGTCGTTTTTTATTGTGTGTTGTTCGTACTGTTGTGTTGCTACTGTTTTTTATTTGTGAGGGTTGGATGATCTATTTTAGGGTCTTTTCCATTTCCAGGTTCTCTCCTTTCACAGGTATGTTGGTCTAGTTGAGTCTCATGCAAATAACCTAACGCTAAGAGGTTGAAGTCTGAGGATAAGGGAGTTCTTCCCCAACATTTGATGTTGAGTTTATAATTGGTTCAGATCTAATATATATTGCTACTGTTATACGTAGATTGCTACTATTATTACTGTTATTGTTTTCAGTACTTACATGGTTATTGTAGCTCATTTTTTTTGGGACATGCTGGACTTGAAGGATATTGAAGGATATTGAGGTATGGTTTCTGCATTGCTAACTCTGGATATCATTCATTAGATATAAGTACTCTAGCTAGTTGTAAAGTAAAATAATATTGAATACTTAATTATATTAACATGAAGTTTGTGAAAGTCCTAAATGGTGACTTGCAAGTATGATATGAAGATAATTTTGTGGTGGATGTTTTTCGGGTTAGAGATGTTTACAGTGCTGGAGAGTATTCGAGCTTGGTCACAATTGATCTGCAAAGTGCATTTGATAGGATTCTAGCTTCTATGCCATTCAAGGGGCAAGTTGTGTAACTACTTTGCTTCCTCATTTTATTTATATTTTTTGCTTCCTCATTTTATTTATATTTTATACTATTCAGTAAGAAGCACTCCAAAAAAATCAATTAAGCATCATAATTAGGTATATTTATTGTTTTCAAATTCTTTTTTCAACACTCCAAGGTTATTGCAAATCACTTTCTCGATGTCAATTGGACTTAGAGGCTAGAATCATTTTGTGCTCAAAATATTCCACAAATTTGTAAGTATATTACAACTCTCGTTATGCATCAATGCTTTAATTATTTCCACATTACATTGCACAACATCCTAGCCTCTAAGACCTACGGCAAGTCGAGAAACTATGTTAAGTCTTAAAATCCTCAAAATGGTTTTGTTGGTGCTATCCAAGTCTGTATTTGGATTTGGTATGCACTTTTACTGATTTGAAATTTGAGTCATGTGTATAAGAGAGTAATCAAAATATAAGCTTGTTAGTAAGTTTCCAATGACAAATATTGGAATGACAAATCCTTAAAGTCAATGTATATTTTAATGACCTATGAATTTAGTAGACAACTCTCCTAATACAAGAAGACAAAATTGTGTCCAAGATGGGGCGCTTGGTTCTTGACCCTCTGGTTCTATGGGAAAGGTATTATTTTGGCCAATACACATGACAACCATTCAACAAATTGGAATAATTTTCCAGAACTAAATTGATGATTCAATCATCCAATCAGAATTATGGGCATCATCTCAGACCTATAACAGCTTGGTGGTCATGCGATCCATCCCTTTGATTCCCTATATCAAGTGTAAAGAAGTTTTGGGTGCATGTCAAGCCTCAAACAAAAGTCTTCAGCTAGTTTGGGCACACAACAACATTAATGAATTAATCCAGGCATGCCATAGTCCCTCAACTGTGCATCAAACTAGCAGGCAACACGAAGTCTGGGCAGTTTTTGGAGCGTGGACTACAGTCAGGGGTTTCTATATCAGCCATTAAATCAGCCCTAATCACAATCTATGCCTGAAATATCAATTATGGGCATACCTCGTCCTCACAAACAGGTGTCAAGGTGGTCATAAATCAATTATGGGTGTTTTAAATAACATTTTTGAGCATATAAAATCCATAAACAATAGTAACCTCTAAATTTGGGCACATTTTGGGAAGTTTGGAAGGTACATGAGTCTTAATTAACCCTCAAATAGTTATAAAATAGTTGTAAATGAAAATATGTCTGTGTCCTAGGAAGCAAGGGCATGAGAAAAACAATTCGAGGAAACCTTGGAGGTCATAAACAATAGTATTTGGGACTGTTTTAAATTATGGATACAAAGCAACCCTAAAAATGACCTCAAACAATCCCATAGTAGCCTAAAAATGAATTTTGGGCAAGTGCAGTGGTGAAAGAAGCAGGTCTAGGTGTCTTTAGGTAGATATGGGTGCAAAGGAGGACTTAAACAATAGTTTTTGACATGGGAATGATATGGTCGTTCAACCCCTTTGATCATTGAAGAAAACCTTCAAACCCTTAAGCAAAACTGTAGCATCTTGAAGAAGGTCAGCATCTAGCTTGGAGGATGGTTGCACTCAGCCCTAACCTCAGAAGCATGGGTGCACCGTATTATCCATTAAGGGTTAGAAGGAGGAGTGCTCTAGCCCAAGTAAACCCTAATCCATTCATAAGTGTAAATCAAATCCAAAACCAAAGGAGTGCTCATTAATTTTTTATGAATAAGCATGCTAAGAGATCAACCAAAATCCAAGGAGCAAGGGAACATTCATAGAAGAGTCTCCAAATACCATAAGAAAAGGCCAACCATGTGTTGAAATGGCTCAAAAACCATCAAATGCTCAGAAATAAGCTTCCATAGCTCTAATCCCTAGGGAACTAGTTTTAGCATTTCATAACAAGATAAAGCTTATGAAAACAAATTCCCATCCATATATCATAATCCTCCATTAGAGCTAGGGAATTGGAGAATGAATCTCCTCAATACAAGCTACCAAACTGGTGAAAATGGTTGACAAACAAAAATCCAGTACTGCTAAGAAGGAATGCCCAAATTATCCAATGCCCTGGAGAAACAAGGAGAATGTTCACCACCATGAGATAGCTCACGAAACAAAATTTCCAACTATTACCCCCCATTTTGCATGGGTGTCCATTTGATGATTGTCAATGCTGATGATGATTCCCTAGTAGTTGATGATGTTATTACACATGCGTGGTTGAGAGACTTTCATTATTGTTTCCAAATTCCTCTACTGGAAACTATGAACCAACAAATGAGGAAAGGTCATGTGCAAAGGTGACCATGATTTAGAGAAAATTACATCATCTTAGCAAATTGGATTTTACAATTAGTCACACTACTAGCCATAATTCAAAACATATTATATATAAATATGCTTCTATACAACACACTAGGAATCAACTAATGTGTTGGGTTGAGGGATTTTGTAATTGTGTGGACCACGTTGCCTTGTTGTCATCCATAATTTATGAGTGAGCCAAACAAAATCTTGATAATTTCCTTTTCGGAATTCCTTGGAGTGATAGGGCTTGATTGGGTATTCTTTTGAGGAGCTTGGGAACAATCAGCTGGAACTCTCCTAACATTTGCTCAATTAAGAGTGGGAGATGTCTCTGTGATGAAGCACACTAGTGGGGGAATCTCTCTACTATTCCAGTGGGACTCATCACAAGGGAGTGGAGGGTGTGCATTATCTTTCCGACCTTTTCACTTATGCTCTCTTCTTGGGGTATCTGCATGGTGTCTAATTCCTCCAGCATTTGAGATTGACTAGTAAAGAAGAATGATCAATCTAGAGTCTAGTAGGATTGTTCCTAGATATAGTTCAAAGGGATTGTTGTCTATGAGTGTTTTCTTGCTAGATATAGAGAGATGGACACTTATGATCTAAATGTAAGAAGGTAATAAGGGACACCCAAGGATGAAATATGGTAGAAAAATGATAATATCTCCCTTATGTCTCTTAACATATGGGGTATAAAAGTACCTCAAATATGGGCATGCCATAGTCCCTCAAAAATCAACTATGGGTACTCAACAACCTTAAACAACAACAATAATTAACATCCTCCCTCAACTGTGCATCAAACTAGCAGGAAACATGAAGTTTGGGTAGTTTTTGGAGCATGTACTACATACAATGTTTTCTATATCAGCCATTAAATCAACCCTAACCATAGTCTATGCCTGAAATATCAATTCTGAGCATACCTCATCCTCACAAACATGTGTCAAGGTGCTCATAAATCAATTTCAGGTGTTTCAAATAACATTTCCGAGCATCTAAAATGCATAAACAACAGTAACCTCTAAATCTAGGCACGTTCTGGGCAGTTTGGAAGGTACATAAGTCTTTATTAACCCTCAAACAGTCATAAAATAGATGTAAATGCAAATTTGGGTGTGTCCTAGGAAACATGTGCATGAGAAAATAAATTTGGGGCAACCTTGGAGGTCATAAACCACAGTATTTGGGATTGTTTTAAATTCTGGATACAAAGCAACCCTAAAAATGACCTCAAACAATTGGTGGATTATGACATCTAAATTACACAACATTCCCAAAGGTTTCATAAGAAAAAGCTTATGAATCCATTTAAGTTGTTAGTCAAATCCAACATTATGAGCTTGTTGCATGTCCCATGCTTTGGGACATGGGAAAATAATGTCTTACCTTCTTACATCAATGACCATATTTAGATAGCATTTATCAAGGATTTATGTTGGATAGGTGAGATTGGGTAGAAGGTAAAAAGTCATGATGATACACGCTTCAAATAGCATTGATCTAGGAGAGTAAGTTAACGTGGTCCTTTATGGGATGCATTTTGGATATGACTACACACATGCTCTAGTCCTATACAACTAAGAAAGGTACACACTCCTTGCTTTGGATAATTATTTCCCATCAGATAACCCTACAACCGAGAATGTTGATCATGCTACCCAATTGTATTTTTTGGTAAGACAATACTCATTCCATTTCCTCCACCATATGAGGGGTCAAATTAAAAGGTTTTTGGCTTAGGTATGTAGGACACAAATGAAGAAGCATCACTCTCAACTGGCACAAGGTTCATCAACCTATCATAGGAGGAATACCAACACTAGTCACAAGAGAGAGTTGGGGAAATCCATTACTGTAATTTGCATATAGAGTCATAGACCTCAAACTGATCCATTATTGTAATTTGCATCATGAAGAGAGAAAATAATGATACTTAAGAGGATGAAGGTAGAAAAATGTTAACTCTATCCATCTCCTTCAACAAGTGCAAAAACATACGCAAGGCCTTTATGAGATGTAGCTTATTGTTGACTTGGATTCTATCATAAATGACATATTAAGTGTAGTGTATTAAGTTGTTATATGTTGTGAAGTGTATTATAATGTAGATTTCCATTCTATATTTATTGTGTGTGCTTGGACTTATAGATCTATGAAATATTAAAATAAAAATAAAAAATATAAGTTCTTTTATAAAAGTTATTGATGTTTTCTCTTAGCTTAAATTTGAATACCATTTTCCTTCTGAGTATTTGATATGTATTGGCTAAAAAAATTTCATATATCCATGATTATTAATTTTTTCCTGCCTTAGTGTCTTAGGTATCTAGTCTTTATTTTAGAGGGAAAAGAATTTGGCATGCTATGATTGATGATCTTTTGGCAAAGGGAATGGACAAAGCATAAAAGGTTCTCTCTCTTCCCAGCCTCTCTTTCCCAAAGACAAGCACACATGCATAAATGCACACAAAAAAAACACATATGCATGATTGCAGAAACACAAATGCACATATAGAAAATGTATGACATATGTTCAAAAAGTATATCATCATCTCTTCAGAATTGATTTTTAAGAATTTGCTTGAACATTAATTTCCAACATGGATGTTAGATGATTGATTATATCATAAATTGGTTGAAGACTCATTGATTTTTCTTCTCTCATAACTTTACATTGTATATTCTACAAATTGTTAGGATGTATATTACATATGTATTCTGGTGCTTTGCCATCACATAGCTTCATTTGTATTAGATTTAAAATGTTGGGCGCAGTGACAATACATAGGCTACACTTGTGAATTGTTGTAATGGTCAAGATAGTTCTTAAATGTATCTGGAAATAAAGCATCTTGGGTATACAAATTATCATCAAAATAACTACCTAGCATAAATTCTCATAGACTACATAGTTTCACTTCAGTCGTAACATTATGAATGGAAGTGGCATTCCTTGATAGCAGATCAATAGAATCCCTCGTCAACATACTAATTAAATTTCTAAGTTTATGAACAAGTACCCAAGGTAGTTTGTTCATTGTTGTCCATGAAGAACAAATAAGGTTTTCCTACTTACAGGTTATAACTTAGAGATTGTATACCTATATAAATGGTTTTTCTAAGTGTGTTACCATTTATTGAGGCCCCAATCCACTACAAGTCAACAAACTTGGGCACCTCCCTTTCATTTTTAATTTTTAGGATTAACCTTTAGCCTTAAAAACGCCTTCACCATGCATGTGACTTTCGTGATGTTTTTAGTTGTCATGACAAAGAATGAACATGATGATTGGCCCATTATATATTGGATGAAATGAGTTCACATGTAAGTATGGCCATATAGTCAGTGATAAAGAATGAGCCTAGTGGTTTTCATACCTGGAAATGGAATGAACAGGTTATGGTTGATGGTTTAAGGTGTTAGGAACCCATGTCAACCCTTCTCTTTATTTTGTTAGTATATTGTTGTTGGATGCATATGCTTTGTAAGTCGTCCCGTAGTAATTGTTGATCCATAGTTTGTGTTATTGTTGTTGGGCGCATATGCTTTGTAATCCGCCCGTAGTATTTGTTGATCCATAGTTTGTATTGACCCATGGTTTTGACCCATAGTATTGGCGCCTAGATTTAGTATATAAGTGTGTGTTGAGGCCAATTAAGGCACCATGAAGTTATTTGTATTGAGCTTACTTAAAGGAGGTTGCCCCCTCGAAGTGGCCTGCAATCAATAAAATATTATGTGATCTCATATATTGTGCATTTTATCAATTAATTGTTGCAGGTTCTTCACATTTGGTATCAGAGCACTTTCTTGGGCTCGTTGGGTGAAATTTCTGTCAAATTTTTTTTCACATCTATTGCAGGTTCAGATCTGGGAATAATCCCTATCCGCTTAACTGTGGGAAGTAATTGGGCATAAGCGCTAAAACTCATTGCGAGGAGTACCACAGGAACTCCGAAATAGATGGCCCATTGAGAGGACTTGCTAGCAAAAAGGGAAACGACCCCTACCTAATTGACTAGTTCCCACCCATGAGGTAAACCAAGAGCTGTCGTTTGTGGAAAAGAGGTTATCAGTTTTACCTGAGCCATGGAGTGAGGGGTACTACCCCAATACAAAAGCCACCAGGAAACATTGGTGGCTGAGTGAATCCCCTGAACCGTTAGGAAGTTGAGCATACCTGGGGCCCATATCTATTTTCAGCTGATCCGTCACAGATTTCCTCTATCCATAACTGTTGCTAGTCACTTTCGCGCTATTGTAGATCCATCTGTTGTCGATCACTTCTGCGCCATTGTAGATCCATATGATTCCAATCACTTTCACGCCATTGCAGATCTATCTGTTTCCGATCCCTTCCGCACCGTTGTAGATCCATTCTTGGAAAATTTTTTTTCTGTTTTTTGGCCATACCTCCCTTGTTTTCAGTCTGTTTCCCCTGAAACTTCCTTGACACCCCTGTAATCCCATTCTGCATCTTTCATTCCCGAGGACCCTATTCCAAATTCCACTTCCCAAAGGCAGAAGTCTCACATTTGTCTATTTTTAGGGTTTGCCATAACTTCTTCGACTTTCACCCAACCGCCTTCAAATTTTACCACATAGTTCCTCTCTGCCAAATTTTCTCATTCTTTCACCCCGCTTCTGAAATCCTCCTTTTCTGCCTCCCTGTCCATTCGACAGTGTCCAGAACCTAGTAAAACCAAAATTACCTTTCAGATTTTTTCTCAAATCCAGATTTTCATTTACTGAAACAGTTTCTGTTTTTGTTTTTCTACCCGCTATAAAAAAAAACTCCTGGTTATGGTTGTCACCTGCGCAAGAGCAAAAACCATGGAGGAAGAACTTGCAGCCATCCAATCCAAACTCCAGGATCTGGATGAAATTCTTTTTAGCCTCCATCTTGAGCATTCAACCATGAATAACAAATGACCATTTGAGTCTTCCTCAGACAATGGGTTCTCTTCTTCCAGCAATTTCTGTGGTCCGAAGCTTGATTTTCCTCGCTTCAATGGTACTGATCCGACTAGATGAATCTATCGTGCAAAAAAATATTTCAGTCTGCATAATACTTTTGATGTTAACAAAGTTCCACTTGCATCCTTTCATTTGGAACATGAAGCTCTTCAATAGTATCGTTGGTACATCAAGGCTCATGAAGAGCCAAAATGACTAGATTTTTTCCATCTCCTTTTGCAACGATTTGGTTCTAGTGCTTTTGATGACTTCACAGGAGCCCTCACTAAACTTATCCAAATTGGCACTGTGAGAGAGTATCAAACTGAATTTGAGAAACTAGCCAACCACACCGAAGGATTTCCTGATGACTTCTACCGAAGTTGTTTTATCCATGGTCTAAAGGATGCAATCCGCTCTGAGGTAAAAATGTTTTGTCCCAACACAATGATGGAAGCCCTGGGGTTGGCTAAGTTGGAAGAAGACAAGATTGCATCCCAACAATGCCCCAAATCCACTTTTGTTCCCTTCCGAAATATGGGTTCTTAACGAACTCCCATCCCGCCATCTCCTTGATCAACTCCTATCAAGCATTTGTTTGAAACAGAGATGCAGGCACGTAGAGAAAAAGGGCTTTCTTATAATTGTGATGAGAAATTCACTCGGGGACATAGATGTGTTAAACAAAATCTTTATCTCTTGGATTTGGATTCTCTGCCTATCTCTGAAATTGGTGAAGAAGATCCAGATACAATGGATGTTCCGGTCGACATTCAAGAGCCGCCTATTGACCCTCCGTCTCAGGACGACCAGCCAGAGATATCTCTCCATGCTTTAGCTGGAATCACCACCCCCCAAACAATGTGGGTCCGGGGTTACTTTAAGAAGCTTCCTCTTACAATACTCATTGATTCGGGTAGCAATCATAATTTCATTGACCCTCAGATCGCCAAACAGGCTGATTGTTTTATCCATCCTTGCTCCAACTTTGAAGTCATGGTTTCCAATGGGGGCACCTTACCTTGCAAAGGGAAGTGTCGTAATGTGCATATCTCTATGGGAGATTATAACCTGCACTCTGACATGTTTGCATTGACCTTAGGCGGATGTGATGTGGTTTTGGGAGCTCAATGGCTACGCGCATTTGGCCCCATCTTATGGGATTTTGCTGAAATTTGGATGCAGTTCTCCCCCAATGGACAAAAACACACATTGATAGGCTTACAACCAGGGTCTATCAACATCATCAGTTCACATCACATGGAAGAAATCTTTAAGAAGAATTCACATGGTGTCATCGTTCAGATCCATTCCATTTAGATGAAACCATCAGTGGTCTCCACTACTCCTTTGGATCTACAACAAATTCTAGATTGATATACAGGTGTCTTTACTAAACCAATGGGATTGCCACCTTCAAGGCCAGAGGACCATCGTATTCATCTCCTTCCTAGAAGTGTTCCTCCCAACATTAGGCCCTATCTCTACCCATTTCACCAAAAAACATAGATTGAAATGATCATTTGGGACTTACTGAATCAAGGTATTATTCGCCCAAGAACTAGTTCCTTTTCTTCACAAGTTCTTCTTGTACGCAAAAAAGATGGGTCATGGCACCTCTGCATTGACTTCCGAGCACTTAATCACCTCACCATCAAGGATAAGTTTCCAATTCCTGTTGTTGATGAGCTTCTTAATGAGCTTCATGGTGCGCAATTTTTCTCCAAGTTGGATCTTCGTTCTGGGTATCATCAAATTCGGGTTCATGAGGATGATATCCCTAAAACAACTTTCTGCACACATGATGGCCACTATGAGTTTTTGGTCATGCCCTTTGGCCTCACTAATGCTCCTTCCATATTCCATGCCTTGATGAATAAAATATTCCATCCCTACTTGCAGAAATTCATTCTAGTATTCTTTGATGATATCCTCATCTATAGTAAAACATGGGCTGAACATCTCTAGCATCTGGATCTGGTAATGCAACTTTTCTCTAACCATCATCTCCACGCAAAACAGTCTAAATGTGTTTTTGGACAAAAGGAAGTTGAGTATCTTGGGCACATTATCTCAGCACAAGGGGTTCGCTTCCATGAACAATTCATCGCCTCCTCAGACACTCAAGAGCCTTCGTGTTTTTTTGGGGTTGATTGGCTACTACCGCAAGTTTGTCAAGGATTATGGGAAGATTGCAGCTCCATTAACTGATCTATTGAAAAAGGATGCTTTTACATGGACACATGCCTCTAAGTGTGCATTTGACAAACTGAAACAAGCTATGTGTACTACACTTGTTCTAGCTATGCCCAATTTTTCCAAGCCCTTCACTATTGAGGGTGATGCTTGCAGCAATGGAATTGGTGCTTTTCTCCTTCAAGATGAACACCCCATTGCGTTCACCATCAAAGCCCTTTCAGATAACAATTTAGCTGCCTCTACATATGAGAAGGAAATGATGGCTATTTTGCATGTAGTACATAAGTGGCGACCCTACATATTAGGGAATCATTTCTACATCAAGACTGATCACTAGAGTCTGGAATATTTCCTGGAACAACGTGTATCCTCCCCAACACAACATAAATGGGTTAGCAAACTCATGGGTTATGACTATGATATCACTTACAAGAAGGGTAAGGACAATATTGTGGCGGATGCTCTCTCGCACATTTGATGACCAAGGTTCTCTTTCAGCTATTTCTATGCCTTTTCCAAATTGGTTGCAATCTGTTCAACAGGGCTATGTCAATGACTCTTCATTATCTCAAATCATCCACCGCTTGGCCAACAATCCTTCTGCTGTACCGCATTACTCTTGGGATGGTGCTTCCCTGAGATACAAGGGTCATTTGGTGCATCGCTAGAGCACAGATATTCAACAAGTTGTCTTCTATGAACTCCATGCTTCTCCATCAGAAGGGCACTCTGGGTTCCTCAAAACGTATGAATGGGCACGACGTAACTTCTTTTGGCAGAGCATGAACAAGACAATTCAACAGATGGTGGCTAAATGTGATACCTGCTAGCAACCACTAATACTATGAAACGATAACTCGACACAGTTCTCGTTTTTCTCTCTCATAATTTTAGTAGCTATTTTTACCCCCATTTCAAAAATGGTTGATACCAGTATCACACATTTTCATTTTGAGACATTTTTTGGGGCCTTTGAATTATCTTTGTTGTAAACTATTTTTAATTTCTATTTTCAAGTGTGTTTTTATAAATTTAACAAAATAACATACATTTTTAAGCAATTTATAATGAAAAACATATACATTTTACGATTTTTTCTATAAAATAAGACATTTTTATGGACAAAATAAGGCATTTTTATTGACAAAATTGTAAACAATTCCATAAAATAAAGACATTTAAAACCATTTTCAATGAATTTTCAGAGATTTTTTGTATAAAAATTATCATATTTCATATTATTTTCCGAAAAGTGACAATTCATATAAATTCAAGAAAAAATATACAAATTATTTGTAAAAAACATATTAAAAAAATAATATGTAGAAATTTTATTTCTAAAATCAAGTCTGAAAGTCAAAACATTACTAATATATCTTATCAAAAAACTGTCAAAAATTGTCAAAATTAACATTTTCTTCAAAACATGAAACTATTCAACAATATCATGCATATTCTTCATCGTCATTGGAATTTTCTGGATCTTGACTTTCCTCAGGGACATCAATGTCCTCTTCCATTGGGTCTTCTATGTTTGCAAGATCCCCAAACTACTCCTTTCCAAACACCCCTCCTAATGGGGGTTTGGGTTCTTGACATATTTTCCACAAGTGTTTCACTAAACTCTCCTTTCTTCAAACCAACTTCTTGCAGTTCATCTGGAAGAACTTGAATAGCCTTAATTCTTTGCTTTATGTAATTGCATTGGAGTGGATCATTATCAATGTATATGCAATTTCTTCCTTTCTGTAAGGAGCATGCTATTGTTTTGTACCTAATCACCAAAAACAAAAATAAAGTTAAGTCAAATAGCATAAAGAAACATACTTTAAAACAATAAAATAATGAAGGATAAAACATACAATAAAACTTGATATATTATTTCATATGTAATATGAGAAAGTTTACCTGAACCCAAGAACAAATCTAAGACCCAATCTCATTCTCCTGAAAATGTATCTATGAGATAATTAATCAACGCTTGTGGCTTTTGATAGATGTTTACAGTCACTCCTTTCAAATCCCTTTCTTCATATGTTAATTTTTTTACCACGACATTATAACTCAATATCTGACTATGTTTTCCTCCACTCTTTTCATTGATTAAAAGAGATTCATAAGCCTCCTCCTATGTCCAAGTTGCAACATGTATGCTTTCAGCATCACTCAGGAATGGATCGCTACCTGAGCTATGAACATTAGGATTTTGCCTGTAACAAAAATATAAAACAATTAATTAACTTATCAATAAATATAATTGATTTATAAATTCAAAAATTTGATAATATAGTGCAAATATATTACCAATGAATTTGCTTCCTTTTTTTTTCTTTACCCCTGAAGGCTGTCAACAAGCCCCCTAATTGTGTGTCTGAATGGAAAACAACAAATCTCCATAGTGGTGATGTTGTGACATCTACAAATCCCAAAACCACTTTACTAAATGATTGGTAAGTATAAGGCTCACAATCATAAGTAGTGTTTCAGATATTGTATCCATGAGGGATATCTGCAATCACTAGTGCGTACTCCTTTTTAGGAACAAGATTTTTAATGTCTGCACAGTCACCTAAAATGACTTTATATAGCACAGTGTCAAGCCCATTCCAAATATAATGATCAAGTGTATCATCAAGTTCAACGTTTTCAAGACGTTGTCTCCTTTGTCATTCTATTTTGGCTCTTTGGATATGAATTTTGAAGGACTCCGGTACTCCATCTCTACCCCTCTTTGGCATCTTCAAATGAAAATGATCTCTATAAGTAATAAAATAGAAATGAATTGAATTAGAAAAAAAATAAAATAGGATGTATCATAGATCAACATACCTTCTTGAATGCAACAAAGAATTGTTTTAAAGTTTCTATCGAGCTTGAGTCTGGATAGTTGCATTTGACATCATCCCAACTCTTCTCACTCAACATTATAACCATCTCCTCTTGTATTTTCATGTAGACCTTGTGACTAGACAATGAAATAATAAATGATGTTTACAATCATATATAATAATATAACAGAATACCTATAACATAAAAAAAATGTTAAAACTCAAAAAAATGCTCAACTTACTTGTCAAGTTCGTTGCACATTTCCTCCATGGATAATTCACCTGACTTTACCCGTGATAGTATTGTAGATATTAATGTTTCATCCTTCACACCTTGCATTGTTCTCCAAGGTGTAATAGTCATGTCTTCTAGCAGATTCTTGACGTCAGGACCTACCTTACCACTGCTACATGGAACAACTCTACCTTTTTTCACTTTCTGGTTTTTTATGCCAATATTCCCCCACAAGCTAAATATGTCATCAATCAAATCCCATGTTTTCCCAACTCTAAATGCCAACTAGAAATAGGCATCTACAGATATGAATGCATCACTTCCTCTGGAATTTTTTTGTAGTACAATATCATCTTTAATAGGGAGACCTATTTCCATACAACATTGTCTCCGAAAACTTGCATCAACTCTAGATTTTTCCCTGCCACATATTTGTACAAATTCACTGTGTATAAATCTCACCCTTTGAACAAATGTCATTGTCAACCTATATTCACTATCTGTGTTATGATCCCATGCCAACAACTTTGCTTCAACATCTGTTAAACCAACATAAATGATGCATTTAATTGTTTCAAAAATAGGGTTATTGGGATATTCTTGCATCAACTCTCTTCTCACCTCCGCAGAATGATTCCCTCCAAGAACATAATATTTGTAATGAAAGCATCTTGTTTCATCAAATTCATCTCTAGTAGGAACAACTTCCAGGTCAACAAGGACTAGGTAGTCAACCACATGTGCATAGGGATTGTGCCTCATCAATGCTTTCAAGTTGTGAATATGCAAGTGATGTGGTTTTCTAATTCTAAATTGATCTTGCCCTTCTGTGGGTTTATAAAGTTGATTCACATTCAACTCAAATGCATGTCCACTGTTAAGCAAATTATCCCTCCGCAATTGATCTCGAATGGCATTTTGTGTTGTCTTGACAATGCCATCCTCTAGATCAGCACCTGGAGTAATGATTTCCCTACTGCCACCAGAATTTTCACTCTCAGATTCAGTAATAACTTTGGTTTCAGTAACAACAGATCTTCTCTTTTTTTGATTTGAAGGGGTTCCTTCTAAATCAACAATGCCTTCAACAGGAATCGAGACACTCTCAACCATATTTCTTTTATGAGATTGTTTGTTACTCTTACTAGCAGGAGTAACAAGCTCATTTGCAAAAATTTCATCATGTTCAGTTGGGCGAGAAGAAGATTTAAATATAACCCTTCTAGGTACCTGATTTGATTGTTGGATGCTCTTTCCTCTTTGTGCTTGTAGTTCTTCAGTTTGAACATTTAACACTTGTTTTTTCTTCCTTGATTTTGGTCCCTTTTGAATAGCGACACTAATGACATCCATAGGATCGGCCTGCGTATAATAAATTCTATTCAACTTTTTTGAAATCGAAATGGAAAATTTCTGCAAAATAAAAACATTATCGTATTAAATCTATTACATTGTGATATCCAAGTTATAACAAAACCAGTTTAAGAAAAATATCAATATTCAAACTTACTCTCCCGCTTTCAATTTCATCCATGACCCCTTGACAAAAATCTGTGAAATTTTCTTGAACATTATATTTTGCAATCTTCAAAGCATATCGGATTTTCGCAAAGGTCTTGGCTTGTTTCACCTCTGCATAGACAATATCTGTACCTGGAACTACACATATATCTCTCAGCAATCCCAATAGATTTTAATATGCTTGAATATATGGATCTGCAGAACAATATAAGAGAATGGTTTCTGGTTTTCCTTGATTTTTTCCTTCAAATGCCAATGATATTCTGTTTTGTCTTCTTCTGCTGCATGTTTCCATTCTCTAACATTCTTCATTCTTAATTCTTCAAAGCTAAGAACTCTGTCTTGAGTCTCAACATTCTCAGATGCCTGAACTATTTTTTTCGATGCAATGATTGCTGCTCTTGATCCAGAAACGTTTACAGATATCTTTCTTGATGCCATTGTATCTATATCCAAAATGTAGAATTTTAAATTAAATTAACAAACATTTATAATCTAAACAAAATCAACATCAATATTTACTATAAACTATATTTGAAAAATGTTTAAAAAAATTTAAAAATATTTTTACATTTATAATCGTTGTTTTTTATGTTTTGAAATTAAAAAAAAATGTAAACCTACACCCTACCCACCTAAAATATATAATAATTATTTTTAAAATAGAAATTAGATCTACCCCTACCCCCCTAACTATATAATAAAAATTTTAAAAAACAAATTTAAAACTAACCACCTACCCCCTATCCCCCTAACCCCGTTAACAATATAATAAAATATTTAAAAAAATCAAAACTAACCCTCCCACATAGCAATATAATACAAATTAAAAAAAAAAAAAAAAACTAACCCCACTAACAATATAATAAAAATTAAAAAAAACAAATTTAAAACTAACCCTCCCACCTACCAATATAATACAAATATAATACCAAAGTTTAAAAAAAAAATTAAAACTAACCCCCATTAATAAAAATTAAAAAAACAATATAATAAAAATTAAAAAAACCAAATATTTAAACTACCCCACAAGATATTCATAACTTAAAAAAAAAAATTTAAACGAACCCACCCCTTAAAAAATATTAAAAATTAATTAAAAAAAAAAAAAAAACCTCCCCTTCAAAGGGCGGCCCTCATGGGCGCATGCGATGCCTATCATCGCGACGCCTATGAGGGCCACCCTTTGGTGCCCAAGTGGGCGGACCTTTGGCGCCCAAGGCATCATGGGAGCCCGTGAGGGATTCCCTTTGGCGCCCAAGTGAGCGGAGGTCCTCCCGCTTGGGCGCCAAAGGGAGGCCCTCATGGGCACCGCGATGCTGCCCAGCATCGTTGGCGCCCAAGTGGGCGGCTCGGGAGGAGGGGGAAGGGGGAAGGGGATTTTTTTTAAAATTTTTTAAAATTAATTTTTAATATTTTTTAGGGCGTGGGGCGCCGGGGTTGATGGTAAAAACAATTTAGAACGGGGGCGGAGGGTAAAAAAAATTAAGGAAGGGGGAATGGGTAGGTTTGGTAAAAAACATTTAGTTTCTATTTTAAACACAAAGCTAATATTCGTGGAATAAGGGGCAAGCCTTTTCTCGATTAATAATACACGAATTTAAAAGAAATATAAAACTAATCTGGAAAGTAGTAGAGCCTCCTCTGTTGAAAGTGCTAGAAGTTTCTCTCTGCAATCTTCCCGTTCTTCTTGAAAATCTTCGTGAAGTGCTCCAAAGACTAAACAATCTTGTATGAATAAGATAAATTAGGTTTAAGTTTACCATTCTTAAGAATGTTAAAAAAACAAAAATGTAAAAGAATAAATCAATAAAGCAATAAAACAAACATTACTAAATTAATAAATCCATAAAACGAGCATTACTAAATTAATAAAGCCATAAAATAATTATTGCAAAATTAACAAAAAAACTAATTAATTTATTAAAAACAGAAAAAGCACTAACCTTGCAAGTGTTACTAAATTGCTCCAAAATAAATGATGAATATTAGGAAATCTAAATGGTTTATATAGCCTAGATTAGGTTTAACATTACTTTTTTATTAATGTGGGATAAAAAAAATGAAATTAGTTACTGCATTATTATTAAATTTATATAAGATAGGTTAAAATTAAATAATTACTAATGTTATGAATGTTGAGTAAAAAAAATGTAAATAGTCATTGTTTTGTTACAAATTGTATATAAAAAATGTTACGAGAAATTTTACTAGTCTTATATGTCTGGGAGAGAAATATGTAATTAGTTAATATATTATTTCATTTTTTTAAATATCATATGAATGTGTGCTTTAATTTTGTAGGATAATTTTGGAGGGAAAATTTTGAATGAAAATTTTGAACGAAAATTTTGGAGGGAAGTTTTGGAGGGAATATTTTGGAGGGATATTTTCATTCTGACAGCTATAAGATTGTCGGTCGACAGTTGCACCATTCTACTTTTTGGTGATGACTATGGTAAAATTTCTTTGCAGTTGAGTGATTAAGATTTTTCTATAATTCTATCTTTTAGTGAGAAGTCATGGACTCATCTGAAGTAAATTCCAATGTCAATGAAGAAATGTATTGTTCATCTAGCAAAGATACTGGCAGTGCAAGCAATGTAATCAAGCATGTTATTCGAGAACTTCCTAATTATGAAGATTTTGAAGACACTAGTAATGAAGAGAAAGAATGTGATGATGATGAAGAGGTTCCTCCAAGTGGGGATCTTAAAAACAACAAACAATATGATGACAATTTTCCTCCCAGCAAGGATTTTCAAGGCACCAATGATGATTCTATTGAAAGCGAGGATTTTCAAGGCACAAACGATGATTTTCCTTCAAGCAAAGATTTTCCTCCCAGCGAGGATTTTAATGGGATAGATGATGATCTTGGTGAGGAAGAAGACATCAATAATGGTGAAAATGATTTTCCTCAAAGTGAGGATTTCAATGGCATAGATGATGAGTTTCCTCCAAGCGAGGATTTCAATGGCACAGATGATGAGTTTCCTCCAAGCGAGGATTTCAATGGAACTGATGATGAGTTTCCTCCAAGTGAGGATTTCAATAGCACTGATGATGAGTTACCTCCAAGCAAGGATTTCAATGGCAACGATGGTGACTATCATCCAAGTGAGGATTTCAATGGCACCAATGATGATTTTCCTCTGAGCGAGGATTTCAATGACACAGATGATGATTTTCCTCCTAGTGAATATTTCAATGGAACTGATGATGATTTTCCTCTAAGTGAAGATTTCAATGGCACCGATGATGATTTCCCTCCGAGTGAGGATTTCAATGGCACCGATGATCATTTTTTTGATGATGAAGCCACCAACGATGAAGACAATGATTCTCCTCCGAGTAAGGATGTTACAGGAACCAATGATGAATATAGTGATTCTCCTCCAAGTAAGGATTTTACAAGAAACAATGATGAGAATGTTGAATCTCTAGAGTTCCCTTTTAGTGAAGAATTTAGTGGCACAAATAATGTTGATGGTCACATTGATCTGGCAGCAAGTGATCAACTTATTAGTGATCATGACAATAATTTTCATAATGAATTTGGTGATGAAATTTTCAATGAGGGGGGTCATATGCATCACAATGAAAACATTCATCCTGGTGAGGATGTTGTTGCAGACATAATGGTCCAGGAGATCCAGCAACAGAATCCAATGCAGAGCAGGATTAAGTGTAGGACTAGACCTTTTTATGTCAATCCAAAGCATTCCAGTTATACAAGGTCTAGGAAATAATTGCTCACAAGTCCAAGTTCCATTACTCATCTGATTTTGAGTGAGTGTTGCCACAAAAGTTGTTTGAAAAGTTTAGGCTACAATTATGTCTTGGAGAGAAGGAAGATGTATCTATCAATGGACAAAAGCACGGAAAATTCATATTTAGTGGGGTGCATGATTTCTACTAGGACAGGTTATGATTATCGCATTGGAAGAATTATGCTTTGTCGAAAGGCATTCAAACAGATTCACTCAATTGGTAATCTTCGATTATCAGGAATCCAAACAAGACTAGAAAATGATCCTACATTTGACACTGACGATTATTAGGGACGAATCACTGGGCCATCAACACACATTGCAATATCATGGATGCATGATTTCTTTTCCAAGCATGGAGAGAGTATGCCAAATAGAGAAACAATACACATTCCAGATAATTTCACAAGGCAGGAAATATACAACTTATACAAGCATTATGTTCAAGGTGGTCAAGGAAATGACAACTTCATCATATATGCATATTTCACAAGAGTATGGAAAAATAGGTTCAACAACGTCTGCATTCCAAAGAGGTCAAGGATGGGGGTCTGCAGTACATGTGCTTCTCTTAAAGAAAGAAGGGATAGATAAGAAGGGATAGAAAGAGGCATGTTTACAAAACAAAAAAACAAATAGATAAATGTCAATTATTGAATCTAGTTAACAATTTTTTTTTGTTATGTTGTTTGTAGATCCATAATCAATGCACTGCAAGAACATTGCAATCAACAATCAAATGAACAGAAAAAAATGTACAAACATCGCAAGAAGTGTTATGATGCTCCACATAAGTATATGGGTTTGATAATTGATGGCATGGATCCGAAAAAAACACTCTTGCCACATTTTGTCCGTGTGCCAAAGAATTTAAAGGAGGAGAATTTTATTCAGTTTCACTTGGTTGGGTGTATGGTTTTTAATGGTGAAAAGATTCCGAGGGTTTACTTTACAGCTCCAAATATTCACAATGATGCAAATTTGACCATCAACATAATTCACCATGTCATTACTCATTGGCTTGGTGATCTTCCAGAAGTTCTATATCTACAATTGGACAACACAAGCCGAGAAAACAAAAACCAGGTCGTGTTTGGTTATCTAAGCATGCTTGTTGAATTGGGAATTTTTAAAAAGGTGAAAGTTGGGTTCCTTTTTGTTCAGCATATGCATGATCATATTGATCAAATGTTTAGCCATTTTGCAAGGACATTGAGGAGGAAGAAAGTTGGGAGCATACCATCGTTGATTGAAATTATAGGGAAAACATACCATCCAGAGCCTATTGTACAGAAATTGGAAGAAACTGTTGACATGCGAAGATTTCTTTTTGGATCGCATGGTGAAGAAAGGTGCATTGAAAAACTTAATGACATTAGCTTTCAGCATCAATTTCGTATAAAAAATATTGATGAAAAAACACTATTGTGGGGCAAGAAGTACTCAACTAGCATAGAATGGGGGCCTTCATCAGGTTTGGCATTTCTGAAATTCATCCCAAGTCGTCAAATGTATGCTTCAAATTTATTGTTATTGCAATCATCTACAAAGATTCATAATGCAAGGCGACATAGTAGAGATCTTCTCAATGCTTGGAAGAAATAAAAAATTCTATCGAAGATACATATGAGTACTTTGATGTTGCTGATTTTGTTTGGTGGGAGTCTTTTTTCATGGAGTAGAGTGACATAATTTCAAACTCTACAAATGGAGATATATTTTTGAAGACTCCATTTTCTTGGCCACAAAGTTTATCAAATGAAAACGAGGTAACAAATGTTGAACCTTGAGTTGTTGAGTTTTCTCAAGTAGAGGAAAGAGAAATGTATATTGTCTCTAGAAGATCATCCGCAAAGCATTGAGAGATGGAAGACCTTTACAGGGGATCGGTACAAGATATCAAGGAGGGTTGTATGATTGCAGTTTTGTCTACAGATGATCCACGTCATTATCCATTATGGATTGCAAAAGCTATGAAGGTCAATAAAAAAAATGAAGAAGTAGTATCAGTAGAAGTACATTGGTATGCAATAGATACACAGCCATTTGATGGTGTGTACAAGGAAGATATGGTGGTTGAGAAAAAGGTTTGCAGAAAGAGAAAAATAAAGGGTCAAAAAATAAATCACCGCTGCATTGACATCTTGAAATTAGAGGAAGTTGATATACTTGTTTATGATTTCAAGTTGACAAAGAAAGACACTCTCTGCTCTAAGACTATAGAGATTATCAAGAGGTTGCTGCCACAACAAGAAGTTGCAAGATGGGAGTCTGTTAAACCAAGCCGTAGATCCCGAGGGAATATGAAATCTGAAATGATAGGCATAGATGTAGACTTAGATGGTGCACCCATTGATAATAGAGAAGAATATGGGTCATCTACATCTTCATCAAGTCCTTCATCTGCATAAAATGTAGATTCTGATGGGGTGTCAGAATCCATGGATGAATTTGAAGAAGCAGTTTAGATGCTTTTTATTAGTATGATTTTTGTAATTGAAAATCTAGAGGAGTTTTTGATGATGGGGTGTCAGAATCCATGGATGAATTTGAAGAAGCAGTTTAGATGCTTTTTACTAGTATGATTTTTGTAATTGAAACTCTAAAGGAGTTTTTGAATATTTATATGAACCATTTGTTCTTGTATGGTCTAATATATTATCTTATTATGAACCACATCATAATTTCTTTGTTTTTATATGGTTAGAGTGGTGAAATTATTAGAGAAATTTGTTTTTTTGTTTAATATGCAATTTTTTAGAAAGTTGTAATTTATCTCTTGAAGAAAAAAAACTTTTTTCCAATTTAGGGTTGATTTTAAAGTTTTTGTAAACAACAATATGGGATGTTTAGGCCATGGCTCTATTTTTTACGCTGAAAAAAAAATACGTGTATACTGGTATCAACACTTTTCTATTTGGGGGGTGTTTTTGGTGTTTTTTTTGCAAAAATCATCGTTTTTATGGGTAGAGTTCTCGTTCATAGTATATAGTTCTTGTTTCATAGTATAAGTGGTTCAGCGCAATAAGGGTGAAACGACACTCCTTCTGGGATTGCTCGAACCCTTTCCCATACCTACCTGGATTTGGACATATATTTCTATGGATTTAATTGAAGGGCTCCCTAAATCTAGAGGGAAGACAGTGATTTTGGTTGTAGTTGATCGCCTCTCCAAATATAGTCATTTTTGCACTCTCATCCATCCCTATACAACCTCCTTAGTCACTCAACTTTTCCTAGACTAGATATTTTGTCTTCATGGAATCCCTTCTTCCATTGTCTCGGATCGTGATGCGACTTTTACTAGTCATTTTTGGACAGAACTATTTCGCCACACTGGCACCAAACTGAAGATGAGTTCAGGGTATCACCCACAAACAGATGGTCAGACTGAAATTATCAATAAATGCTTGGAAACTTATCTTCATTGCTTCACCTCTTAAAAACAACATCAGTGGGCAAAGTGGCTCCCTCTCGCTAAATGGTGGTACAATACCTCTTTCCACACTACCTCTAAAATGACTCCATATGAAGCAGTTTATGGTCAGGCACCGCCAATTCTTCTTCCATACACCCCCAGCAGTTCTCCAGTTCAGGAAGTTGACACGGTCCTTAGAAACTGCGATCAGATTCTTCGCATTTTGTAGGAAAATATTCACATGGCACGAAATTGCATGAAGCAACAAGCCGATCAACACCGTTCTGAGCGCACTTTTGAAGCAGGTGATATGGTTTTTCTTCGTCTCCATCCTTACAAGAAATCCTCCCTAAAAATCAAATGGCATCATAAGCTCACTCCAAATTTCTATGGGCCATATAAGATTTTTCAGAATATTGGGTCCGTTTCTTATAAATTGGAACTTCCTCCTTCTTCCTGCATTCATCCAGTATTTCATGTCTCTTGTCTGAAGAAAGTTCTTGGCACCAACATCAGAGGACAAACTATTTTACCAGAATTGGATAATGAAGGATCCATCCTTTTGGAGCTGGAGGCCATCCTCAATATGCGCACTCGCCAGCTTCTCTCTTGCTATATCACAGAGGTCTTAATTCAGTGGCATAGAATGAAACCAGAGGATGCTACATGGGAACCACTCCTTCAGATTCAACAACAATTTCCACATCTAAAGCTTTGAGGACAAAGCTTTTTCTAAGGGGAGGGGATGTTAGGAACCCATGTCAACCCTTCTCTTTACTTTGTTAGTATATTGTTGTTGGACGCATATGTTAGAAAAACAGGATCGCAGAGCAATAACAATAAACATAAATGCAAATATAATCACACATACACATTACAAGAGAGACACAGATATATCGTGGTTCACCCAACTTGGGCTACGTCCACACTGAATTTTCCAGTCCTTATTATTATTACCGTCCAACAAGGTGAAGGGATACAACCTGCAGCACAATCGCTGCACTTCCTCTTCTCTGTTTCACAGTCTCTCTCCTGATCTCAGAGATCTTTACAATACATAAAACCTAATACATCATCATACCTCTTCGTATTACAATGTCTTTATTTTATAAAGGAAATACAATGGGAAAATACCACGGGATACCCAAAACCATGGGCCTGCAAAACAGTTAGCGAAAACAGCCCCAAAAATTTTCTTTGGGGGCGTTGCCCCCGAACCCCCATTTCTCAAGGGTGCTACCCCTGGACCCCCAAGCCAGGGGGGATGATCCCCCCTAGAACCCTGTGGGGGAGTGATGCCCCCCCACTGGGGTGACTGTACAGTCCACCTACATATCATATAAAACTGGGGTACAAACACGACTGATACAATATCATCTATGAGACTAGAAGATCTGGATCCACAACCAATAGCATATGCTTTGTAAGTCGTCATAGTAATTGTTGATCCATAGTTTGTGTTATTGTTGTTAGGCGCATATGCTTTATAAGTCGCCCATAGTATTTGTTGATCCATAGTTTGTATTGGCCCATGGTTTTGAACCATAGTATTGGCGCCTGGATTTAGTATATAAGTGTGTGTTGAGGCCAATGAAGGCATCGTGAAGTTATTTGTATTGAGCTTGCTCAAAGGAGGTTTCCCCCTCGAAGTGGCCTACGGTCAATAAAATATTTTGTGATCTCATATATTGTGCATTTTATCAATTAATTGTTGTAGGTTCTTCACATAAGGTGTATCACACGGATGTCATATTAATAAAATAATCACATAAGTAGACAACCCACTCAATTTCATTTCCTAATTCACTATTCCACCATTGGAACCGTGACATACTACATGGTAGGAATGCAATGTTGGATGATGACACTAGAGAAATACAAGATATCATGCACATATCATCCTGTTGATGCCCCAAAATTTGCAACACCGATGGTTAGGGATTCTCCCTAGTAAGCAAGCCCAATTAGATTGCTCACCGTTTGGTGTGGGGAATCCATCCGGTTAACGGCCCGACTATCGTATAAGATTTAAAGATTTGTTTTCACCGGTTGCGGAATGATCCACCGTTTATGTATTTTAAATTTAATGATGATATGAAAGTTCTATATCTAAATGCATGTAATCAAAACAAATCTAATCTAAAACTATCTAAACTAATTAATCTATCCCTACAGGGAGCAAATCTGAAATATGAGTAATATACTGGAAATGTACCTAAGAATCTCACATATAGTTGTTCTGATATTATAAGCACATTTACAGTAGAATATAAAAGATAACAGAGATAGCTACGATGTAACTAAAACATTCCATTACTCATTAAGCACATAGATATTTGCATAGGAAATAAGAGAATTCATAACAAAGAAATAGTTCAAACATGTTAGGAATGAGCTCAAAGTATACATAAATGATGAAGACATAATTCAACAGAACATTCAACACATTCCCAAGAAAAACGCAGTGCTACCTTTCCCAGGAAAAAATATCCTTCTTTATTAATGCAGCAAAGTAGTTCACATACAAAACAATCCAGTTCTTTCACCTGCCAAAAGTCCTTTCCTTCTATTCTATTCTTCTATTTATAACTTTACAAAAATTGTCTCTTCTCATACCCTAACCCTAGAGAATCTCAAAACTTTGTCTTCTAGTGCTCATATAATACAAAATTAGTTTCCAGTTGTCCCTTTTGCTTATGAGATATATTTTTCCCATACATTAGAGGGTACAACATTAATTAAAAATTCGAAATTATGTGGGCCCAGCTAAACTAGACAAATATTCCCCCAAAGCATTAGCCTCCTCAGAAAAGATAAGGAGCTTGCTGGGTTCCAAAACTTGCAAAGAGACTTTGTGGTATGACAGTTGAGTTTCAACGCATGCCCTTCTGTTGTTGCAGCAACATCCCCCCCAAATTTTGTACATTTTGGGGCCCCTCCTTTGCATTTTACTAGAAGGACTGCCTAAAGAAGTTAAGTCTCCTTTTGACTTAGTTTTTGTTTCAACTGAGGAGTCTGCTTTAAAATTGAAGTTTTTTTCCTTCTAAGTCAAAAATCATTATTCTCTCCCGAAACTGCGGAAGAAACTTAAAATTCTCTCCCGAAATTGCGGAAGAACTCAGGACTCTCTACTGAAACCGTGGGAAGACTTAAAGTTACTCCATGAAATAGCGAAAACACTTAGCGTTTTTTTTAAAGTTTCGGAAGAACTTAAAATTGCCTCCCAAAACTGCGGAAGAAGCTTAAATTTCTCTCTTGAAACTGGGGAAGAACTCAGCGAGCTCGCCCGAAACTGCGGAAGAAGCTTAAATTTCTCTCTCGAAACTGGGGAAGAACTCAGCGAGATCACCCGAAATTGCGGAAGAAACTTAAAATTCTCTCTCAAAATTGCAGAAGCTTTCGCCAAATGTTGCCGTAGTAAGTTGTCCCCAGGTTACTCGACCATTTATATTTCGATAAAGGAAAACTTAAACAAAGTTATTTGTGAATTGTGGAAGGACGTACTGATTCTTTTCGAAACTTCAGGACGACTCAGCAAAGCCGATCGCGATAAGCTTATGAGAGAGTGTATTTCGGAAGAAGTCACAAAGTTCTCCCGAAATGCCGGAATGACTCGCCATCTTTTTTCGCCACTGTGAAGTGTTTTTTTTTGTCTTTTCTACAATAAAGTTTCCCGCCTTTCGGGAGGAACTCATGAGTTCTATCCGCAACTGCGAACGAAACTTGTGAGTCTGCCTCGCAACCGACGGTCGCGCTTAAATGCCAAGTCGCCTTGAAAAGACCGCACCGTACGAGCATTAAACCCCATTTTAAATCGCACCTACCCGTTTAAATGCCCGCACGTGTCTAACTTTATATAAGGGCGGTGGGGTTTTGTTGGTCCCATTGTTAGTTTGTTATTCAAAGAACGCCGTTGGGAAGACCACGTCATCTCGCTCCAGCTTAGCCCATAAACCACCGTGTCCACCTCATTCCACCACTGTCTCATCTCCATGTAGGTTTTTTAACCGTCATCTTTGTCTCATCTTCATGTCGAGTTACTTTTTTGGGTTTTCCCATTTCATAACGTGGCCAGTAGACATTGGTAGCATAGATCGTTTTCTTTTTTTTTACGGCCTCCGTGGCCCCATAGGTTTCTCATTCCTACCAACTGAGAGCCGTAGCCATGACCATCCGAACTTCATACTGGTTGCAGACCGTCTTGCAAGTGTTATCAATGACAGTAGTGGTCGGTTGAGATATAAAAACCACTCACCTATTCGGCTCAGTTAATGACTGTGGAAAATATTTCCTTGTTTTTAGTTTATTCATAGGATTTTTCCACTGTAGGCCAACCCACCATTGACCATTAGAAGTGCTACGATGAAGGGCATCCTGTCTCCAAGGACTAGGAAGGAAGTAGGTTTTTCCACGTCGTATGCTTACCTTTTCAGAAGCATTCCAAAAGTTCCCGACTAGGCATTGTCTCCCTAGAATAATCAAGTCTGAGGACCATATTTCATTTTCTGGAAGGATCTATGTTTAGTTTGCTTCCCCAGCATGCAACTTTATAATTTTGTCTATATTTCTCATTAGCATGTTAAAATTATCCTACTCTATGTTACACTCTCATAACGTGTTGCAAATTTTGTAATGATTCACATTTGGTTGCTGGCAAGGATAAGTCACGATGCCAAAAGGTGGTAGAAAGAAAGCGAAAGTGATGGAACCAGAGCCAGTGCAACTAAGAACTGAAACTATTTTCCAAGACACTAAGTGTACCACCGGCGTTCCTCCCGAGGTCCGTTGGGGAGATGTTTACCAGATGATCAGGAAACAGGATATCCCAGATGTATTATTGGAAGAAGAACAAATCTACCTCAACATCAGAACTTCCGGCATAGCTAGGGCTTCTACTCTCCTTGAGTTGTTCCCATGCTCTGAAGTGATCGGATGGATACTGGAACATGCCAACCCACAAACAAGAGTGTTGCATGATAGCAAGGGAGAGCCTTTCGCTTCATTCCATCTAGCCTTTTGCTTCATTCCATTTAGCGTATATTTTAGTAGCCTACAAATTCTCACGTCCCCAACAAGTTCTAAGTGATGAATGGTTGGATAAGATGAATAATACTGAGATGGCCAAAAAATTATTGGTCATAGGCAAGCAGCTGAGGAAGAGAGATAATGATGAATATGACGTTCAAAGCTTAAGACCTCCTTTTAGGTTAATCGCCCTGATGTTATGCAGAATTTTCGGCATGCCTGATGGCACTGTATATAGGATACAGTGGGCTCCCATCATCCACTTCATAGCATTCAAAGGAACAATGTTTGATTGGGCTACTATCCTTTCGGACAGTTTGGCATCCATAATGGCTGCTGCAAGAGAAGGTCTAGCCTTAAAAAAGTCAGAATTTTACATGTCTTCCTATCTCATTGACTGCATTTTGGCCAAGCTCTCTTTCCCCAGGCTAGGTTGCACATGGGATAAAGCCAACAACCCGGTCTACACTGCCTATAAAATAATGTAGGCTCAAAATTACAAAGCGAATTATAAGCTCATCTGCGAAGAGTTCATCATGCCTCTATATGAGTAGATGTTCAAGGAAGAGCCCAATTATCTATCAGAAAATGCCATGGAGGTCCTAGAAAACTATGGCGATTTTTATTTCTCAGAGTAGGGAACCTACATCAGGATGTTTGTGTTGATGTATATGTAACTTTGGAATGTATTTCATCTATGTATTTCATATATATTTATTGTACCCTTATTAGAGATGTGTTATTCCTTTATAAGGAAGTGTCGTCATGTGGATTGACAAGTGTCGCAAGTGTGTGTACTTGTCGATGGGTTATTAGACCACCATGTGTGGGGTCGGCCTTGAAATATATATATTATAATGTGGATGTACCTAGCTAGACAAGTCAGCCCCATAAGGTCACTGGGCAAACATGTTAGTATAAATAGAGATCAGGTGATCTCTATTTAGATCATTCGGAAAGTCATATCTCTCTCACTTAGAAAGTGGTGCACTAGTGAGGAGGAGGATCATCTGCTACTAGGAGACTATCTCAGTGTATTTTGGATGTACTTTGGTTGAGCTAATGCTCTCTCTATCTCTAAGGAAGTTGTGGGGTTTTTCACCTTAGGGTTTTCTCCATGAAAACTCTGTGTCTCTTGTCTCTCATGCTTTTGATTCTTGTGATGCTTGTCATGCTTATTGTGATTGTTATGCATTGATATACTGTATATGTTATTCTCAGTGAAGATCCTAGAGTATTGTGAATTAATGCTCAAAATTTAACATGGTATCAGAGCTAACCTGAGAAGAAGACATTTTGCAGTGACGCAAACTTGAGTTTCTCTCCACAAATTTTGGAAAAGCAGTATAGTAGATTGACTCTACTCATCAAGGCGCATCTATCTGTCCAATCAGAATTCAGTTACGAGCATTTTCAGATTTGGCCCTAAAAATTAGGGTTTCCACAAAAATAGAAATTTCTGAAATTTGAAGACTTAGCTAGAAGCTCCTTGCAAAAATCGAAGTTTAGAGCTTTGGATCAAGATTTTTGGCTGGGTAGATATTCGGGAAACTCAAACCCTAATTCAGGGCTCTCCCTAGTGAACCTGGGAGGACAAAAAGGAAAATATGAAGGGTAAAACTTTGCTGATCTCAAATTATGAATGCACCAGGCTAATCAGCTCATCAAAGCGCATCTTTCTATCCTTTCAAAAAATTGAAATTCACATTTTGAATTTTTAGGGTTTTTTCGACAAACCCTAATCCGAGACCAGATCCAGTTTTCAGCATTTCAAGTGGTAAGACCTAAATCTTTTCTATTTCCATTTGAAGTACTCTTTAAGATGTCTCACCACACCAAGCTTGAGGATAAGCTTGAAGGGGCTGATAACTTTCGAGCTTGGAAGTATAGGATTGGGTTAATCCTGGAAGAGAATGAGTTGTACTCATATATAAAAGAAGACATCCCTATCCCAGAGGATGAAGAGGCCAAGGTATTGTATAAGAAGAACTTGGTCAAGGCAAAGAGAATCATTGCCGATTCTATCAAAGACCATCTCATACCCCATGTGTCTTCTCTAAAGACACCCAAGGAGATGTTTGACTCTTTGACCAAGCTATTTGAAGGGAAGAACATAAATCGGAAGATTACTCTGCGGAATCAATTGAAAGGGGTCAATATGTTGAATGGAGAAACCATTCAATCTTACTTCTCCAAGGTCTCTCAGATCAAGGAGCAACTTGAAGCTGTGGATGAAGTAGTGGACAATGGTGAAGTTGTTATGACCACTTTGAATGGCCTACCTAGGTCATGGGACTCCTTTATTCAAGGAATCTGTGCAAGAAAGAAATTGATCTCTTTCAGTAAACTATGGGAGGAATGCTCTCAAGAAGAAGCTAGACATGTAGCTCGAGAGGAAAAGATGGGAGGTGAAGATCAAGCTCTCGCAACTCACACCAAAAGAAGCAAGCCCAAGAAGGATTACTCTCGCTACAAAAGATCCTATCAAAAGAATAAGAAGGATCTAAGATGCTTCACATGCAATGAGAAGGGTCACTTTGCTTCAGATTGTCCCAAGAACAAAAGGGATAATAACAACAACAACTTCAGCAAGAAGAAGAAGGGCAGCAAAAGAAAGTTCCATGCTCATGCTGCCGAGGATGATGAACCTCAAAAGAAGAAGGATAGGGAAGAAAGTGATGATGACTCATCAAGTGAAGAAGAGTATGTTCTAATCTCTGCTCTCACAAGTACTATCTCCCATGGTTGTAATGATTGGTTGATTGATAGTGGGGCTTCCAAACACATGACTGGTTTTAAGGAATCTTCTGTGAATCTATCTGAACATGAATCACCCCATAAGGTGAAACTTGGGGATGATTATCAATACCCAATCAAAGGAAGTGGTGAAGCCTCCTACAACTTAGATTCTGGAAAATATTTGAAGATGAAAGAAGTCCTTTATGTACCTGGGCTCAAGAAGAACTTACTCTCCATCTCTGCTTTGGATGCAAAAGGTATGAGGGTTGCATTTGTGGATGGCCAAGTCCTAATGTGGCCAAAGGGAAAGACCATAGATGATGCAGTAGTGATTGGAGAGCAAGAGGGAGGTTTGTATAAATTGAAGGGACAACCTGAACATGCCATGGTGCATGAATCCATGGAGCCAAGTGAACTTTGGCATAGAAGACTTGCTCATATGCACTATAGGGCACTTCCAATTGCAAGCAAGGCTGTAGAAGGTCTTCCTAAAATCAAGACCAAACATGAAGGTGTTTGCAAAGGATGTGCAAAAGGTAAGAACATTAATAAGGCTTTCCCAAGCAGTGAAAGCAAGGCCAAAGATATCCTGGAAATCATCCACTCAGATGGATGTGGTCCTATGTCATCCAGTTCTCTTAGTGGGTATGTTTACTATGTCTCATTTATTGATGACTTCTCCAGGAAGACTTAGGTATACTTCTTGAAGAACAAAGATGAGGTGTTTGATAAGTTCAAGGAATTCAAAACTTTGATGGAGAATCAAACTGACAAGAAGATCAAAATATTCAGATCTGACAATGGTGGAGAATTCACCTCAGGTGACTTCAAGAAGCTTTGTAGTGATTCAGGGATTAAGAGGGAGTTGACTGCTCCTTATAATCCTCAACAAAATGGAGTTGCAGAAAGGAAGAACAAAACTATCATGGAAGCAGCAAGGGCAATGCTGCATGACTAGGATCTACCTATGCATCTATGGGCAGAAGCAGCTAGAACAACTGTATATGTGTAGAACAGAACACCCCACAAGATATTGGACAACAAGACACCAGAAGAGGTCTTTTATGGTAAGAAACCTAAAGTCAGCCATCTCAGAATATTTGGTTGTCCAGTATACACTCATGTCCCAAAGGAAAAGAGGACTAAACTAGATCCTTCAGGAAAGAAGGGTATCTTTGTGGGTTACAGTGAAAGCTCGAAGGCTTACAAAATATACTTTTTAGGGTTCAAGAAGATTGATGTCAGCAGGGATGTAACATTTGATGAAAACTCAGCATTCATCAAATCAAGGAAGGCACCTATCGAAGTTTATGAAGAACCTAAGGAAACTAGATTTCAAGACACTACCATGACTGAAGTAGTTCCAGAAGTTGTTCGTGAGTTTGAAGATCCACAAGAACTTGTAGATCCACCCCGTGAGGATAACTCTCACAAGAGGAAACCTGCATGGGCTAGAGAGCTCATTCAAGATGCAGAAAGATTTGGCATTCCAGAAGAAGAACATAGAGCAAAGAAGAGAACCAAATCACATACTAGCTATGTTGCTTTACTCTGTGACATTATGAACAAAGAGCCTTCCAGTTATGAAGAAGAAGCAGAAAATAAAGAATGGAAGGATGCCATGGTTGAGGAATACCAATCAATAATGAAGAATGATGTTTGGGATGTTGTCCCAAGACCTAAAGAGAAGTCTGTTGTGACTTCCAAATGGATTTACAAAATCAAGCATGCTGCAGATGGCAGTGTAGAGAAATACAAGGCAATATTTGTAGCTCATGGCTTCTCTCAGAAAGAGGGAATAGATTATGAAGAAACTTTTGCACCTGTAGCCAGGTATACTTCCATCAGAATAGTACTTTCCCTAGCTGCAACAATGAAATGGAAAATACACCAGATGGATGTCAAGATTGCTTTCTTGAATGGCGTAGTTGAAGAGGAAGTATATGTGGAGCAACCACTCGGTTTTGAAATACATGACAGGGAGTCATATGTGTGCAGATTGAAGAAAGCCTTGTATGGCTTGAAACAAGCTCCCAGAACTTGGTATGGTAGGATGGACGGTTTCCTATCTAGTTTGGGCTTTACCAACAGTAAAGCAGATTCCAACCTTTACTACAAGGTTGAGGAAGGGAATCCTGTGATTCTACTCCTGTATGTGGATGACTTATTTGTAATAGGAGATGATAGATTGATTGCAGATACTAAGAGGAAGCTTGCTGTCGAGTTTGATATGAAAGATTTGGGAATGATGCATTATTTCCTAGGTATGGAGGTGTGGCAGAGTGCAGGTGGGATCTTCCTTGGTCAAGGAAAGTACACAGTAGATATCTTGAAGAGATTCGGGATGATGGATTGCAAGGCCATGGCCACACCTATGGCATCGAATCTGAAGCTTCTATGTGATGCTTCATCTGAGCCAGTTGTTGTCTCTATGTATCGTCAGATGATTGGGTCCTTGATGTACTTGATGAACACGAGACCAGATATTTGCTTTGCAGTGAACACATTGAGTCAGTTCCTAACAGATCCAAGGAGTGTTCACCTGGTTGCTGTAAAGCATGTTCTGAGGTACCTGAAGGGTACAGTGGATTATGGGCTCAAGTATGAAGCGAATCAAAAGTTTAACCTGCAAGGTTATGTTGATTCAGATTGGGCTAGCAGTGCTGCAGATAGGAAGAGCACATCTGGGTGCTACTTCAGTATGGGATCAGGTGTGATCACTTAGTTTAGCAGGAAGCAGTCCTGCGTAGCACTGAGTACAGCTGAGGCAGAGTATGTTGCAGCATGTTTAGCTAGTTGTGAGGCAGTATGGATACAAAAGCTACTGCTTGAGTTATTTGATCTCCCGTTGGATGCTACTGGTATCTTCTATGATAACCAGAGTTGTGTGAAGCTGTCTGAGAACCCAATGTTTCATGATAGGTCAAAACAAATAGAGATCAAATATCACTATATCAGGGATATGGTGCAGAGAGGAGTTGTGAAGCTCTTGTATGTTGCAACGGATGAGCATATTGCAGATGTGCTGACGAAGCCACTAGCCAGGGTGAAGTTTGAGTACTTTAGAGAGAGGCTTGGTGTTCTTTAGATTGATGACACTTCAACGAAGAAGTGATGGACACATTTGCTGTAGCCATTCCAAGCATGTTGGAAGGAGGATCCTTCACATGGCTGTGGATGTAAGCGCTGGATGATGAGCATCAGGATGATGTTATGGTTTCTTCTTTGTATGATCAGTTGGATCATTTTTATGTATGTATGTATGCATCATGTTGGAAGCTGGATATGATCAGTTGGATTATTTATATATGTATGTACGCATCATGTTGGATGTTGGATATGATCAGTTGGATCATTTATATGTATGTAGGCATCATGTTGGATGCTGGATATGATCGATTGGATCATGTGTATGTATTTTTGTATATGCATCATGTTGGATGCTTGGACCATGTATCTGTATATGTATCAGGTGGATACATTGTATGATCAGGTGGATCATGTATGGTGATATGTATCATGTATTTGTATTTGTATCAGGTGGATACATTGTATGATCAGGTGGATCATGTATGATGATATGTATCAGGTAGATACTTGGTATGCATCAGGTAGATGCATTGTATGATCAGGATGATCATGGATGATGAGCTTCAGGATGTTGCTCCAGATGACATGCAGCAGGATTTTGCAATGATGATGATCAGGATGATCATGTGTACATCAGGATGATGTATGGTGAGTATCAGGTTGATACTCTATGGCCGTGGATCAGTTTGTGCAGATGAGCATATAATTTGGCCCTGGGAGATTTGCAGATAGTCTTTCGAGGTTTTTCCTATGGCATATAATTTGGCCCTAGGATATCTGGCAAATGATCTTTCGAGGTTTTGCTCTGGGAGGACATATAATTTGGCCCTGGGAGATCTGCAGATCATCTTTTGAGGTTTTTCCTATGGCATATAATCTAGCCCTGGGATATCTGGCAGATGCTCTTTCGAGGTTTTGTCCTATGGCATATAATATGTCCTTGGGAGATCCGATAGGTTGGGTTGTGTGCCCGTAATAAGTCCTGGGATTCTCTTGCGAGGTTTTTCCATGACCACATATAATCTGTCCCTGGGAGATCCTATAGGTAGAGCCGTGTGCTCGTAACAGCCTGCGATGCTCTTGCGAGGTTTTGTGGTGACCACATATAATCTGTCCCTGGGAGATCCTATAGGTAGAGCTGTGTGCTCGTAACAGCCTAGGATGCTCTTGTGAGGTTTTGTGCTGAGGTCACATATAATATGGCCCTGGGAGATCCTATAGGTAGAACCGTGTGCTCGTAACAGCCTGCGATTCTCTTTCGAGGTTTTGTGACGCATGTAATAAGTCCTGAGGATTCCACAGTATGGCCAGTGATGACGAAGACCTGCAGGTGGTGGGCCTACATCCAATATGAAAAAGGACTGGCTTTGTAGAACTTCCTATGACGAGTAGAGTCAGAGATTGGTTGAGATAGCAGCAGCAGTGACGATGACGATGACGATGCATCGATGACGATGATCCTGAGAAGAAGACTTGTCTTGCAGATCTGTGTCGAGAAATACCTTCCTAGTTAAGAGGGAGTGTTGATGTATATGTAAATTTGGAATGTATTTAATCTATGTATTTCATATATATTTATTGTACCCTTATTAGAGATGTGTTATTTCTCTATAAGGAAGTGTCGTCATGTGGATTAACAAGTGTCGCAAGTGTGTGTACTTGCCGATGGGTTATTAGACCACCATGTGTGGGGTCAGCCTTGAAATATATATATTATAAGGTGGATGTACCTAGCTAGACAAGTCGGCCCCATAAGGTCACTGGGAAAACAGGTTAGTATAAATAGAGATCAGGTGATCTCTATTTAGATCATTCAGAAAGTCATATCTCTCTCACTTAGAAAGTGGCGCACTAGTGAGGAGGAGGATCATCTGCTACTAGGAGACTATCTCAGTGTATTTTGGTTGTACTTTGGTTGAGCCATTGCTCTCTCTATCTCTAAGGAAGTTGTGGGGTTTTTCACCTTAGGGTTTTCCCCATGGAAACTCTGTGTCTCTTGTCTCTCATGCTTTTGGTTCTTGTGATGCTTGTGATGCTTATTGTGATTGTTATGCATTGATATACTGTATATGTTATTCTCTCAGTGAAGATCCTAGAGTATTGTGAATTAATGTTCAAAATTTAACAGTTTGGAGGTACCAAAGCGCCATACATTTTTCCAAAATACGCTACTGATTATGTAGTCCTCAAGGAAGTAGTCAGGCAAGTTTTCCTTGATGGAATAGGAGGGGTGCTTAACAAGTAACATAAGGCTTCCTTCCCTCCTTTTCCCTTTTGCATAGGAGCCTACAAATTCTCAGGGGTTGCAACAGCTGAGGAATACGTTCAAGAGCTGAAAGATTTCCACTTCGGTAAAATGATCTTCCATAGAAATGATAGGCGGAGCAAGGTTGCTGAACATTGCAAGGAAGTATATGCTCATTTTGAATATGCTCATTACTATGATGCAGAGTAATAAGTGTTCAGAGGCATCAACAACATGACTGAGTTGCAGATTTGTCGTCAAGGCAGTGGAGCTAGCTCTAGCTTTGCCCCAGCTCAAGAAGCTAGTCTGCAGAAAGAGAGAGAAGCAACTGAGGCCCTATCTCGTGAAGAACAAAGATTGAAAGAAGAAGCAAGACTGCAACAAGAAGCAGATGAAGCAAGGTTTCAGAGAGAAACTGAGGAAGTAAGGTAGCAAAAGGAAGCAGAAGATCGAGAGCAGAGGGAGGAAAGTGAAAATCAGAAGTGAGCTGAAGAAGAAGAAAGAAGGCGTAAAACTGAAGAGGAACAAAAGACAGAGGAAGAAATTAAGACCAATGAAGATGCCTAGGCAGGTGGCTCCGGCACCCAAGATATGGAAACAGACACATATCAAGCAGGTGTCCCTGACACCCAAAATGTGGAAACAGACACATCTCAAGTAGTACAGACCCCACTCATAGAGACATAAGTACATGTAATAGACCTCCCAATCATCCCTTACACCCCATTAGAAGATCATACTGTGTCTCGATGGGATGAATTTGTGTATTATAAGAAGAGGAAGGCGGTAGTCTGGAATTCAGAAGAGAGGATAAAGAGACTCTTCCAAGAAGATATTGTTACCCAGCGGGAGACCACGGTGATACAAAATACAATTAAGGCTCCCATAGCCATGGCATCCACCATTGTGTCAGCAGCAAAAGCAACAAAGGACAATGTGGTCGACATGGTCAGAGAATTTAAGTCAACAAAGAGGAGAGCTCGCATGTTGCAACATACTGTGGCTAATGAGCAGGCTTACAGGGATCTTGTAGTGAATAAATATAATCGCCTATCTATTGATCACAATGAGTTGTCAGATAAGTATCACCATTTAGAAGAAGAAAAGGAGCACCTAGCAATCCAGATGATGGTTCTAGAAGCAGAAAAGAATGATTCTGAAGCTAGATTTTTTCATCTGCAAGCAAATAAGCAAGCAATGGTTGATCAATTAGAGTAGGCAGAAAGCAGAGCAATAGATATGTCTCCCTTTCATGAGCTGTCCTGTGACATTCTGAGACAAATGCATGCCACATAGGAGCTGATTGCTGAGGAAGTGTGCAGGCTCAAAGCCATGATGGTTAGAGTGAAAGAAGTCAATGCAGAGGCCAATAGGCTTAAGGGAAAATACACTCGGGTTAAAGAAAACATCCTGAGCCAGATGGAATGGAGAGAAGGGAAGGTTGATTTCCTCAAGCATCTCCCATTCAAGTCGGTAGATGATTTTAAATAAGATGTAACCCTTATGGAATTCTGCAGGAACTGTGGCCTTAAGCTAATGGCTAAGATCCAGAGAACAATTGATAAAAGTAACAACCTGTATCAAAAGATCCATGAAGTACATGATAAGTGCAAGATGAGTTTCCCTCAGTCCCTCGATGAGTTTCCAAGCAAAGAGCAATGTTTATCAAACTTGAAGGAAGAACTAGGCATTCAAATAGAATATGTAAAGAAGATTGATGTCCTAGCCACTGATGATCTCCATCACTATATTGGGTTGTCATCAATATACAGTCATTTTCTTAAAGAAATCCACCAAGCAGCAGTTGCAGAAATTCATGGTGTTGAATCAGAGCTTGGTAAACATGTGACTTCCTAGAAGATCCTGCTCCCTTCCCCAACAAATGTGGTTATCAGAGACACTGGTATCTAGTTCAGTTACATAGCAGAGGAGGAAAAGAAAGCAGCAGCAGCAGTAGCAGCCAGTCCAAGCTCCTCCCTCCCAGTATAAGTGCCTTCCCAAGGGTGAACACGCTGATCCTAAGGCATTGTTCCTATTTTCATTTGTTCTCCCTATATTTAGAGCATAGAATCACTAGACAACTGTCCTTTTCTATTTTTGAGAAATTTTCTGTTTTTAGAAAAGGGCCATGATTTGTTTATTAAGAGGAAAAGTCTGTAGAGGACACGTGTAAAGAGCCAGGTGGCAGCCCAAGAGGCATTTTGTAAATATATAAATAGAAGCTTAGGGAATAGTGTAAGAGGGGACTTTTGGTAGGGAAAATATTTTTCTTAACTTGTATGAGCTATCTTGCACTTGCTCCAAGAAAATGAAATTTACCTAATAAGAGCTTGGAGAAGACATCTTTTGCATGGAAATGGATGTTGGATGCATGCTGGATTATTCTTGCGACTTTCATATTCTACAGTGAGATATTTCTTTGTTGTCTTGAATTATTTCTCTGTATTGAATGATCTTATTGTTTCTTGTGCAAATGATTTTTTTCCTACATGAGTAATGGAATGCGTTATATGTGAATTGGAAGCTATTTTTTAATATCTTTTGCCTTCTTGCTGTAGATATATCTTTATGATTTAATGGCTGTCTGTTGATCTTCAGATACTTCTTCCAACACATTACTCATACTTATAATTTTGCTCCTTGCAGGGATAGTTTAGGTTTATTTCAGTTTTAGATACAGATTTGTTTCAAGTTCCGCATTTAGATTAAGTTAGCTTAGGCACTTGCATATCATTTTAAACCATAAAATAAAAAAAAAGAACGGTGGATTGGGCCATAACCGGTGTAATTGAAACAAATCTCCAAATCTAATGGTTGCTGGAACTGCTAACCGGACGGATTCCCCATACCAAACGGTGGACAATCTAATTAGGATAGTCTACCGGGGAGAATCCCTTTCTGCTTGATGCTGCTATCTTTGGGGCATCAACAGTTTTTGGCGCTAGAAGGAGGGCCTGAAAGTGCATGGCTGATAAAGGAAAATCTCTCACTATAAAAAATGTTACTGAAAACCTGCTTAAAAAAGGAATTTCAGACAGCCCAAATCTTGAAGTAGCAAACCAAGAAAACCTCGTCTTTGATTCTAAACCTCAAGAAGTATTGTATGCTGTGCCTTTTGCAGAAATGGAAGATTTAAGGAGACATACATGATCTTATGTTAGACAGCTAGGTGGTTTAAATGAAGTAAATTTCCTCCCTAGGAAAAATTCTCCTAGAAAAGAACGACAGTACACCCGTGATTCGATTGTTGTGCATAATTTTGAAGAACTTGTAAATTTAACCTTGGAAGAAATTGCATAACCCTTGAACAAGGTCGATCTTGAAAACCCAGAAAATATTTTAGATCAAGAAAGTCTTGGAGAACTTATTACTCCAAAGAACACTCCATTGAATTCACCACACAATTCTCCACCTGATTCTCCACATAGAGACATGGTTGTACCTGCTTGGAGAGTGAGGGGAGCGTTGAATCTAGCTAGGCCATTCCACAATCTTCCAAAAAATCCAAAGAAATTTTTGCCTAAATTCGACCCAGGGAAAGCCATTTCCATCGAAGATCATCTCAAGAGTTTTTATTTAGCTCTGAATCTTTTAAATGTGCAACATGAAGATGTAGTCTGTCGGTTTTTTCCATACACATTTGAGCCGAAAGTCTCGTCCTGGTATTTTAGCTTACAACCTAGCCCGATCTCAAGCTGGGATGAATTTGAAAAATGTTTCTTAAAGAAATATGGAAACCAAAAAACTATAGCTACCCTTATAAAAGAATTATTGTCCATGAGAATGGAAAAGAAAGAAAAGGTTCAAGACTTCAACCAAAGGTTCACAACACTCTTAAATAATTTCAGCAAAGCAAATAAACCAGCAGAGGAATCTCTGGTTGAATATTATACAACAGCTCTTGAAAGACCCATAGCAATGTTCGTTAAAAGATCTAAGAAAACCACCCTGATAGAGAATTTCGAAGAAGCTAGAAAGGTGGAAGAAGAAGCGGATAGCATTGCTAAACATGCCTTAGCTGCAGAAACAAAACCAACAGCCAGTAAAAAAACCTTGCTGCTCACTAGAAGTAAAGAAGAGTCATCAACAGACATAGAGAATGTAGTTAAGATGATGCAGAAGTTGTCCAATAAAATTGTAGATCTCGAGAAAGATAAAACTACTAGTACATCTAGGAAACCCTTCAAGCCATTTTACAAGAAGAGGGAAGATAGCAATCAACCTCATCCACCCATGAATACTTCCCCTGTTTTAAATCTCAATGAAATAGGGATGGAAAACTTCTGCACCTTTCATCAAGAACCACACTCATAAAAGAGCTTCCCACAATGGATTAACTCTATGAGTTTAGTCATGAACCAAATGCTGGATTCACAGATTCCAAATCAAGACGATCCTCCAGAGGAATCGAGCCCTGAATTAGAAGAACCACCTCCGGACACCACTATGGTGTTATGGGATTGGGTACCTTTAATTGAATTAATAGAAGAAGATCCCGTAAAAAGCTCTCTCTCTGCTGTGAACATTAATACTCGCAGTAAAGGTCCTATTACGGATCTTGTGCCAAACTCGACTCCTCCCAAGCCTAAAGTTTCGAAAGAACTACCTAGAAGACATATAGCAATCATTCCACCGCAACCTAAAGCAAACCAAACAGTGGCCAAACAGCCAAACATTGACACCATAGTTCAACAACCGAAGGTCACAATGAATAAAACAGACCATCCGACCAGAATTGGGAACGAATTTGATATAGGATATGACATTATTGAGGATATAAAGAAAGTCAAAGAAAATGTATCAATATTCGATATGTGCAGTTTGCCTCAGCAACTAGATAAGCTGCTGCATGCTCTACAATCCCAGCCCAGCACTCCATTAACAGATACTCAAGAAGATCCCGAAATTAATGAGGCTAGTATCGGCGGGAAATCTAAATCTCAGATGTTACCATTCCTGTTGACCTTTGAAATTTTCAATCATAATGTTCACAATTGGAGCATCTTCAAATATCATGCCACTGTCAATTTGTAAAAAAATTAACGGGCAACCTATTCCATCACCAGCCCAAATTATTCAGTTAGATAGAACTGCTGTCAAAGTTATTGGGGAAATGAAAGATGTCCTCATTAGATTATCAGCCGACTCTAGAGTCTGTCAGTTTATTGACATAATGGTAGTTGATATTCCTGAGGCCTATGGTTTGATCTTAAGTAGGGACTGGTCCACAAAGCTGAATGGTTACTTTGCAACTGATTGGTCTCATCTGTGGTTGCCTTATCAAAATAACAGAATCAGATCAAAGTCCTGAGAGAACTGCACATGAAACAAAATGTAACTCAACTAGAGGGAAAGAATGAGGCTGTAACCTTCTCATCCTCGATTCTGGGGAATTATTTCTTAGAAATTGATCCAGGTAATTATCAGTCTGAAACTATCAACCATGAATCAGATGAACAGTCCGATCTCCTTCATTTTTCTCGGACTGATGATATTGACTGTAATATAGTTAGTTTAGTCACTGACTTAGATCATAGAGATACTAACTTAGCTGAATCAAAAGATCTATTTTGGACATTATACTTTGACGGTTCTAAAAATATGGAAGGATCTGGAAAGAAATAAGTATTTTTTGTCCTGTAGGTTAGAATTTGATTGTACTAACAACACTATGGAATATGAAGATTTGGTACACGGATTAAAGAAGGCCATCGATTTAAATGTTAAATACCTGAAGGTTTTTGGTGACTCAGAAATAGTTGTGAGACAGGTAAGAAATACCATTCACTGTCTTTCACCTCATTTGAAAGGTTATCAGGCTGAGGTATGGGATTTAATTATGCATTTTGATGCTTTCAATATAAAGTCTATTCCTAGATTGCAAAATTCTACAGCTGATTTGTTAGCAACATTCGCTTCTAGATTGGTGCCATCAAATAACAAATGCTCAATTGAATTAATTTTCAAGCCCTCCATCTCTGATAACGTCACAAACTTCAGGGTCTTCGATGATGATGAACAAATTATTAGTTTTCTAACGAACGAAGACATTTTCCAAGGAGCTGTGATAGATGAAGAAGAACACGATTCTGATTTTCTAAAGAAGGATGTAAATAAATGAAATTTCATCCACAAAGGGGTAAGGTCACTCGAAATGCTGTTTGATCTTCAAAGTAAGTTCAAAAGGCCAACGAATACTAAAACTAATAGTTCATCAATGTAGCATGAGTTAGTTAATTTAGGTAGCGAGGCTGAACCAAAATTTGTCAACCTTGGCAAATGTTGTTCACCGAGAGAAAGAGATAGGTTCATCAAACTGTTTAGACAATATAAAGATTTTTTTTCCATGGACGTATGAGGATCTGAAAACATATGACGTCCACATTATTCAGCATGTTATACCAATGAAAGCAGGTGTCAAGCCATTTCAACAACAATTAAGAAGGATGCATCCTACTTTGGAACCTCTGATTCAAAAGGAATTGAAGAAACTCTTGGACGCTAAAACAATTTTTAAGGTCCGACATTCTGAGTGGGTTGCTAACTTAGTTCCCATAAGAAAGAAGTCAGGAGAAATAAGACTATGTGTGGACTTCAGAAATTTAAATAGAGCTTCAGATAAAGACAACTATCCCGTCCCTTCAATGGAACAAATTCTTCAAATGGTGTCGGGATCTGAGCTATTTTCTCTTCTCAATGGTTTCTCTGGCTACAATCAAGTATTAGTAGCTGAAGAATATCGTCTTAAGACTACTTTCCGCACTAAGTGGGGAACTTTCGCATATAGAAGGATGCCATTCGGCCTGATAAACGCAGGAGCTACATTCCAGCGAGCAATGGATATCACCTCTCGAGGATTGGGTGGGAAATGTGTTGTTGTCTATCTTGATAATGTTACATTTTTTTCAAAAAAAAGGGAAGATCATGTTGTCCATTTGAAGCATATTTTTGATCGTTGTCGAAAATATGGTATCTCATTGAATCCCAAGAAGAGTGTGTTCGCTGTTCCCGAAGGTAAACTTTTGGGCCATATCATTTCAAAAGGAGGAGTGTCAATAGATCAGGAAAGAGTACAAGCTATCAATAGAATTCCAATGCCTCATAACAAAAAATCTATGCAGTCCTTTATGGGCACTATCAATTTCGTCCGAAGATTTGTTCCAGATTTCGCACAAATTGTTAAACCTTTACAAAAAATGGTTAAACAAAACATATAGTTCAAGTGGACAGATTTAGAAAATGATGCATTTAGAGACATTAAGGCAGCCATAGCTAAAGCTCCTTCCTTAAGAACCTCATATTTTGATAAGGATTTTATCCTGTATACCTTTGCTTCGGATGACTCCCTCGCGGCTGTACTCATGCAAAAGGTGGAGCTAGGGGACGAATACCCAATCTTGTTTATGAGCACTGGTCTGCAAGGGGCTGAGCTAAACTATCCCATGGTTGAAAAGCATGCATATGCTATCTTCAAAGCAGTCAAATAGTTCAGACCATATATTCTTAAGAACAGAACTAAAGTTATAGTTCCCCACCCAGCTGTTAGATCCCTCTTCGTTCAAAAGGAACTAGGAGAAAGGAGGGGAAATTGGGTCACAGCTCTTCAAGAATATGATTTAGAATTTAAACCGGCCACTATCATCAAAGGACAAGGCCTGTGCAAATTGCTTACAGGAAGTCTGACTGATGAAGAGCAACATTGGAAGAATGAAGCTGAGCTAAAATCAGTTGAAGTATGTCCTATCTTCACAACTCCTCAATCATGGTATAGAGATCTGGTGCATTATTTGTAGCAAGGATACCTACCTGAGCACTAGAGCTCTAAGCAAAGAAGGGTGCTCCATTTGAAATCAACAACTTATCAAATCATTGATGGGATACTTTTCAGAAAGAATTATGATGGAATTTTTCTTAGATGTCTAGAAAAGGAAGATGCAAGTAAAGTTGTTAAAGAATTACACGATGGCCCCGCTGGTGGACATTATTCAGGGGAGACAACATCTCACAAGATACTTAGAGATGGATATTATTGGCCCACTCTATTCCGAGATGCCCATGCGTATGCACGGAACTGTGATATATGCCAAAGAAGTGCCGGGAAATTACTTAAGGCAGCAGGACCCTTGCAGCTAGCTGGTTATTATCTATGAACCTTTTGAACAGTGGGGTATAGATGTTATTAGAGAGATAAATCCAAATTCTTCTTTACAACATCGATACATCCTGACGGATATAGACTACTTCACTAGATGGACAGAGGCTATCCCGTTGCGCAAGATCAATGAAGATACAGTCATCAGTTTCTTGAAGGAAAACATCATAACCAGGTTTGGGGTTCCAATTTCCCTTGTTTTTGATAATGCTCCCTATTTTTCGTCTTTTAAGATAAATGAATTTGTTTATGAATGGGGGATTAAACTGCATTATTCAGCCAATTATTACCCTCAAGGAAACGAATTAGATGAATCTTGAAACAAAAACCTCATTCGAATTCTCAAGAAAACTGTGATAGAAAATCAACGAAGATGGCATATAGCTCTCCCAAATGCCTTATGGGCAGATACGATGACTCCAAAGAACGCATTAGGGGTTTCCCCTTTCACTCTTGTCTATGGCAAGGAAGCCATCCTCCCCCCCAACATCTTGCTTCCATCCTTACAGTTGTCCCAAGCCTCTAGAGGGTCTAGTAGCCAAGTCTTACAATCCAGGACCAATACCCTGCTTCAACTTGAAGAAGCCCGACAAAAAGCTAAAGACCGATTCCATCAGCACCAAGACATAGTCAAGAGATGGTTCAATAAGAGGAAGTCCGGTAAAAGAAGTTTTGAAGTTGGGGATTTAGTCCTAAAATGGGATCATAATCATGACGGCAAAGGGATGCACACGAAATTCCAACATTTATGGATAGGTCCTTACCAAATTTCGGCAAAGCTCGACCCATCCACTTATAAGTTGACGGACCTCGAGGGAAAGGAAGTAACCCTTCCTCTCAATGGCCTCGCCCTGAAACAATACTTTGCGTAGTCTCACTTAGACTTTCTGTACATAAATAAAAATTTTCTTTTATGTTGCTTTAGCCCTTTATTTTCATTGTTTTCAGCTATGTTGTTTCTTTTCTCATCGTTTGAACCTTCTATACAAAGTTTATTTTCTGAAAGCACCTACGGTCAGGTTTCTCATCAAGATATATCTCTCGAAGAAATCTCACAACTCATGAAATTAAAGCTACCTTCGAATGAAAGTTTATCTATGTATTTTGCTCTTGCTGAACGTTCTCCAGAAGGAAGGAAGCCTATTTTGTTAGTCACACTAATCCTATTTAAATAGCAGATATCTATGACTATCTTTATTACTATCTTCGGGCTCCATCCACTCTCACACTTAAAGGCATCTCAAGAAGATCATTGAAGTTGGACCCACGGAGAGTAGCACATCCCAAGGGCATAGGGTATTGAAATGAATCCATGCTGCAAATCTAACAGCCAAAATGGCTTATAATCAAGGGTCTGTTTTCCAGAGATTCTCACCTCAATTGAAGCATGGCTGAGACAAAAGCAAAGCGTGTAAGTCAAGAAGGCTATCCAAAAGACTCAGCTCAAACTAGGCTCCTCTCCGTCCATGAGGCTTGATCAAATCAATAAAATCTCTCACTCACACAAAAGGACATTATGGATTGAGGAGCCAAAAAATCTCAGATCATGTCTAAAGAAAATATTTTTGGAAGGCTCAAACAGCAAAGCTATCAAAAGTATAAACATCCAAAAGGATGCAAGCGGCATGGGAATGAGGAACAAGAGCAATAATGTCCATGAGAAGGTGTTGCAAATTCTGTGGAGTCTGATAGCAGTAGCCATCTGAAAGATGAATCTTCTAAAATGAACCCCATATGTTGGCCCTTTGAAAGTTTTAAAGATGTCTCTATCAAAGCTCCCCTTTCCCCAATGGCCAGCAGATAAAATGACTTCTTCCTTCGCCGATATTCAAGTGCTCAGCTGAATATTGCATATAAGATGGATATGTTTTAAGAAGGTTTTGGATCAACGAGAGGGATTGTTTCAGAGATCTGTGTTGGCCAACGACTCAACAATTGTTGTTGCAGCAACATCCCCCCCAAATTTTGTACATATTGGGGCCCCTGCTTTGCATTTTACTAGAAGGACTGCCTAAAGAAGTTAAGTCTAGTTTTGACTTAGTTTTTGTTTGAACTGAGGAGTCTGCTTTAAAATTGAATTTTTTTTTCTTCTAAGTCAAAACTCACGATTCTCTCCCGAAACTACGGAAGAAACTTAAAATTCTCTCCCGAAATTGCGGAAGAACTCAGGACTCTCTCTGAAACCACGGGAAGACTTAAAGTTACTCCTTAAAACAACGAAAACACTTACGGTTTTTTTTAAAGTTTCGGAAGAACTTAAAATTGCCTCCCAAAACTACGGAAGAAGCTTAAATTTCTCTCTCGAAACTGGGGAAGAACTCAGCAAGCTCGCCCGAAACTACGGAAGAAGCTTAAATTTATCTCCCGAAATTGGGGAAGAACTCAGTGAGCTCGCCCGAAACTGCGGAAGAAACTTAAAATTATCTCCCGAAATTGCGGAAGCTTTCACCAACTGTTGCCGTAGTAAGTTGTCCCTAGGCTACCCAACCATTTATATTTCGATAAAGAAAAACTTAAACAAAGTTATTCATGAATTGCGGAAGGACTTACTGAGTCTTTCTGAAACTTCGGGACGACTTGGCAAAGCCAGCCGCGATAAGCTTCCGAGAGAGTGTATTTCGGAAGAACTCACAAAGTGCTCCTGAAACGCCGAAACGACTCGCCATATTTTTTTGCCACTGTGAAGTGTTTTTTTTGTCTTTTCCACAACAAAGTTTCCCGCCTTTCGGGAGGAACTCATGAGTTCTGGACACAACTGCGGACGAAACTTGTGAGTCCGCCCCGCAACCGATGGTCGTGCTTAAATGCCAAGTCACCTTGAAAAGACTGCACCGTATGAGCATTAAACCCCGTTTTAAATCACACCTACCCATTTAAATGCCCGCACGTGTCTAACTTTATATAAGGGCGGTGGGGTTTTGTTGGTCCCATTATTAGTTTGTTAGTCAAAGAACGCCATTGGGAAGACCGTGTCAGCTCACTCTAGCTCAGCGCATCCACCACCGTGTCCACCTCACTCCACCACTATCTCGTCTCCAGGTAGGTTTTTTAACCGTCATCTTTGTCTCATCTTCACGTCGAGTTACATTTTTGGGTTTTTTCGTTTCATAACGTGGCCGGTAGACATTGGTAGCATAGATCGTTTTCTTTTTTTTTATGGCCGCTGTGGCCACATAGGTTTCTCATTCCTACCAACTGAGAGCCGTATCCATGACCATCTGAACTTCATACTGGCTGCAGACCATCTCGCAAGTGTTATCAATGATAATGTTGAGATACTCAACCACTCACGTATTCGGCTCAGTTAATGACTGTGGAAAACAGTTCCTTGTTTTCATTGTTTATTAATAGGATTTTTCCACTCCAGGCCAAACCACCATTGACCATTAGAAGTGATACGATAAAGGGCATCCTATCTCCAAGGACTAGGAAGGAAGTAGGTTTTTCCACGTCGTATGCTTACCTTTTTGGAAGCATTCCAAAAGTTCCCGACTAGGCATTGTCTCCCTAGAATAATCAAGTCTGAGGACCATATTTCATTTTCTGGAATGATCTATGTTTAGTTTGCTTCCCCAGCATGCAACTTTATAATTTTGTCTATATTTCTCATTAGCATGTTAAAATTGTCCTACTCTATGTTACACTCTCATAATGTGTTGCAAATTTTGTAATGATTCACATTTGGTTGCTAGCAGGGATAAGCCACGATGCCAAATGGTGGTAGAAAGAAAGCTAAAGTGATGGAACCAGAGCCAGTGCAACTAAGAACTGAAACTATTTTCCAAGACACTAAGTGTACCACCGGCGTTCCACCCGAGGTCCGTTGGGGAGATGTTTACCGGATGATCAGGAACCAGGATATCCTAGATGTATTATTGGAAGAAGAACAAATGTACCTCAACATCAGAACTTTCGGCATAGCTAGGGATTCTACTCGCCCTGAATTGTTCCCATGCTCTGAAGTGATCGTATGGATACTGGAACATGCTAACCCGCAAAAAAGAGTGTTGCATGACAGCAAGGGAGATCCTTTCGCTTCATTCCATCTAGCGTATATTGCAGCACCCTACAAATTCTCACGTCCCCAACAAGCTCTAAGTGATGAATGGTTGGATAAGATGAATAATACTGAGATGGCCAAAAAATTATTGGTCACAGGCAAGCAGCTGAGGAAGAGAGATAATGATGAATATGATGTTCAGAGCCTGAGACCTCCTTTTAGGTTAATCACCCTGATGTTATGCAGAGTTTTCAGCATGCCCGGTGGTACTGTATATAGGATACAGTGGGCTCCCATCATCCACTTCATAGCATTCAAAGGAATTGTGTTTGATTGGGATACTATCCTTTCGGATAGTTTGGCATCCACAGTGGCCGCTACAAGAGAAGGTCTGGCCTTAAAAAAGTCAGAATTTTACATGTCTTCCTATCTCATTGACTGCATTTTGGCCAAGCTCTCTTTCCCTAGGCTAGGTTGCACATGGGATAAAGCCAACAACCTGGTCTACACTACCTATAAAATAATGTGGGCTCAAAAATACAAAGCGAACTATAAGATCATCTTTGAAGAGTTCATCATGCCTCTGTATGTGCAGATGTTCAAGGAAGAGCCCAATTGTCTATCAGAAAATGCCATGGAAGTCCTGGAAAACTATGGCGATTTTTATTTCTCAGAGCAGGGCACCTACATCAGGATGTTTGGAGGTACCAAAGCGCCATACATTTTTCCAAAATACGCTACTGATTATGTAGTCCTCAAGGAAGTAGTCAGGCAAGTTTTCCTTGATGGAATAGGAGGGGTGCTTAACAAGCAACATAAGGCTTCCTTCCCTCCTTTGCCCTTTTGCATAGAAGCCTACAAATTCTCAGGGGTTGCAACAGCTGAGGAATATGTTCAAGAGCTGAAAGATTTTCACTTCGGTGAAATGATCTTCCATAGAAATGATAGGTGGAGCAAGGTTTCCAAACATTGCAAGGAAGTATATGCTCATTTTGAATATGCTCATTACTATAATGCATAGGAAGAAGTGTTCAGAGGCCTCAACAACATGACTGAGTTGCAGATTTGTTGTCAAGGCAGTGGAGCTAGCTCTAGCTCTGCCCCAGCCCGAGAAGCCAGTCTGCAGAAAGAGAGAGAAGCAGCTGAGGCCCTAGCCCGTGAAGAACATAGATTGAAAGAAGAAGCAAGACTGCAACAAGAAGCAGAAGAAGCAAGGTTGTAGAGAGAAGCTGAGGAAGTAAGGCAGCAGAAGGAAGCAGAAGATCGAGATCAGAGGGAGGAAAGTGAAAATCAGCAGCGAGCTGAAGAAGAAGAAAGAAGGCATAAAACTGAATAGGAACAAAAGATGGAGGAAGAACTTAAGACCAATGAAGATGCCCAGGAAGGTGGCTCTGGCACCCAAGATATGGAAACAGACACATCTCAAGCAGGTGTCCCCGGCACCCAAAATGTGGAAACAGACACATCTCAAGTAGTACAGACCCCACCCATAGAGACAGAAGTACATGTAATAGACCTTCCAATCATCCCTTACACCCCATTAGAAGATCATACTGTGTCCCGATGGGATGAATTTGTGTATTATAAGAAGAGGAAGGCGGTAGTCTAGAAGTCGGAAGAGAGGATAAAGAGACTCTTCCAAGAAGATATTGTTACCTAGCGGGAGACCACGGTGATGCAAAATACAAATAAGGCTCCCATAGCCATGGCATCCACCGCTGTGTCAGTAGCAAAAGCAACAAAGGACAATGTGGTCGATATGCTCAGAGAATTTGAGTCAACAAAGAGGAGAGCTCGCATGTTGCAACATACTGTGGCTAATGAGCAGGCTTACAGGGATCTTGTAGTGAATAAATATAATTGCTTGTCTGTTGATCACAAGGAGTTGTCAGATAAGTATCGCCATTTAGAAGAAGAAAAGGAGCACCTGGAAATCCAGATGATGGTTCTAGAAGTAGAAAAGAATGATTATGAAGCTAGAGTTTTTCATCTGCAAGCAGATAAGCAAGCAATGGTTGATCAATTAGAGCAGGTAGAAAGCAGAGGAATAGATATGTCTCCCTTTCATGAGCTGTACTATGACATTCTGAGACAAATGCACGCCACACAGGAGCTGATTGCTGAGGAAGTGTGTAGGCTCAAATCCATGATGGTTAGAGTGAAAGAATTCAATGCAGAGGCCAATAGGATTAAGGGAAAATACACTCGGGTTAAAGCAAACATCCTGAGCCAGATGGAATGGAGAAAAGGGAAGGTTGATTTCCCCAAGCATCTCCCATTCAAGTTGGTAGATTGTTTTAAAGAAGATGCAGCCCTTATGGGATTTTGCAGGAACTGTGGCCTTAAGCTAATGGCTAAGATCTAGGGAACAATTGATAAAAGTAACAGCCTGTATCAAAAGATCCATGAAGTACATGATAAGTGCAAGATGAGTTTTCCTCAGTCCCTCGATGAGTTTCCAAGCAAAGATCAACATTTATTAGACTTGAAGGAAGAACTAGGCATTCAAATAGAATATGTAAAGAAGATTGATGTCCTAGCCACTGATGATCTCCATCACTATATTGGGTTGTCATCAATATACAGTCATTTGCTTAAAGAAATCCACCAAGCAGCAGTTGCAGAAATTCATGGTGTTGAAGCAGAGCTTGGTAAACATGTGACTCCCCAGAAGATCTTGCTCCCTTCCCCAGCAAATGTGGTTATCAGAGACACTGGTATTTGGTTCAGTTACATAGCAGAGGAGGAAAGGAAAGCAGCAGCAGCAGCAGTAGCAGCCAGTCCAAGCTCCTCCCTCCTAGCAGAAGCGCCTTCCCAAGGGTGAACACGCTGATCCTAAGGCGTTGTTCCTATTTTCATTTGTTCTCCCTATATTTAGAGTGTAGAATCACTAGACAGCTGTCCTTTTCTATTTTAGAGAAATTTTCTGTTTTTAGAAAAGGGCCATGATTTGTTTATTAAGAGGAAAAGTCTATAGAGGACATGTGTAAAGAGCCAGGCGGCAGCCCAAGAGTCATTTTGTAAAGATATAAATAGAAGCTTAGGGAATAGTGTAAGAGGGGACTTTTGGAAGGGAAAAGATTTTTCTTAACTTGTATGAGCTATCTTGCACTTGCTCCAAGAAAATGAAATTTGCCTAATAAGAGCCTGGAGAGGACGTCTTTTGCATGGAAATGGATGTTGGATGCATGCTGGATTATTCTTGCGACTTTCATATTCTACAGTGAGATCTTTCTTTGCTGTCTTGAATTATTTCTCTGTATTGAATGATCTTATTGTTTCTTGTGCAAATTATTTTTCTCCTACATGAGTAATGGAATGCGTTATATGTGAATTGGAAGCTATCTTTTAATATCTTTTTCCTTCTTGCTGTAGATATATCTTTATGATTTAATGGCTGTCTATTGATCTTCAGATACTTCTTCCAGCACATTACTCATACTTATAATTTTGCTCCTTGCAGGGATAGTTTAGGTTTATTTCAGTTTTAGATACAGATTTGTTTCAAGTTCTGCATTTAGATTAAGTTAGCTTAGGCACTTGCATATCATTTTAAACCATAAAATAAAAAAAAAGAATGGTGGATCGGGCCATAACCAGTGTAATTGAAGCAAATATCCAAATCTAACGGTTGCCGGAACCGCTAACTGGACGGATTCCCCATACCAAATGGTGGACAATCTAATTGGGATAGTCTGCCAGGGAGAATCCCTTTCTGCTTGGTGTTGCGATCTTCGGGGCATCAACACCTTCCTTCCTCTGTTGCTGTGCAACTTTCCTCTAGGAAATATGCGTGTACGGATGCTTGCCCCAAAAGTTGATGTATGTCTTCTTCAGTGAGGGTATCCATTTTTTTGATATACTCTAACTCCGCCTGCAACCCACCCTGCAGCTCTCTCATACGTAAATCTTCTGCAGAAAGTTTGTCCATCGGCGAGAGCGGAGAAAGATGAAATTTCTCATGAACTTGCTGGACCTTCTTATAAGAATCCAGACATATGTGAGCAGTCTTTAAAATTTCATTGTTCAGTTTTATAGAGGCCCTCCTACAAAATTCTAAAAGTTCCATTTCTGACGTCAAATCTGCAACTGTTTTGGGGCGCAAGTGTTCGGAGTTTATCTCTCTCCAAACCATTTGGATTTTAATATTTTCTGCGACCTCAAACTGTTTTTGCTTGATTCCTTGTGACTCAACTGATATCTCGTCCAAACGTGGCATCATTAGCTTCATCTTGTATATCTTTTCTATGAGGATTATCTGAGAATGATGTATCTTCTCTTGGATTTTACAAGCCTGGTCACAAAACAGAGATATGTCAAGCTTTCTACTGTACACTACCTCCAGCTGTTCCGTCAAAGCTCCTTTCTATTTCTCTAGCTCTTCTACCTTGGCTTCCAATTCCCCAATGTGTCAATTGGTGGCTGCCTCGCTTGATTCTAAATGGATGGTTCGGGCTTCCAGGTCATTCTTCTCTCCTTCCAATATCATTAATTGAATGGCTAAGGCCTCTTTCTCCCCATCCAACCTCTTGTAATCCTTCGCTATCTGCTCCTTTTCAGACAAAAGGGAGTTATGTTTCCTCTTCAATTCATTACCTTCCCGTACTTCTTTCATCAGGTTGTCTTTCACTTTGAAGAGCTTTTCTTTCCTTGCTCTCACGTCCTCTATCATCTTGTTGACATTATTAGCACTTGCCTGTGCTGTGGATAAGTTTACCGTTGTTGCAAATTGAGGATCTTGGTGAGTACCTTCAAAGACCATGCTTTCCTTCACTGTAACAACATCCTCATACGTTGGACATTTCATTCTTTTTTCGGACCTCTTCATAACAACATTTCTTTGGGAGTAAAAAAATATTGTGTCCAGCTTGGCTACGTTGTGCTGTTTTGAAGGCGCAAATGGGGTGAGATCAAGCCCTGGAAGTAGGAGATTTCCTCCAGTGATTATTTCTGGGGGGTCTGTTTCCATGATTTGCACCTCAGGGCTCTTAGGTTCCACAGCTTGCTTGGATTTCTCCTCTTCTTCCTTTTGCCTTTGCTGCTCTGCTACTTCTCTATATGCTTGTTCTCTCATTTCTTGTAGTTTTTCAGCCTCTTCCTTTCGTATCTTTTCCAATTCCTCTTTACGAAGTCTCTCGGATTCTTCTTGCTGGAGTCTATCTGCTTTTTCCTTCTGAATTTTCTCAGCCTCTTCCGTTTAGACCCTATCAGCTTCTCCTTCCAACTTTTTCTTCTCAGCCTCTGCTAACTATATAGCTAATGCTTCTTGACGTTTCTTTTTCGCTTGGTCTTCCTCGGCAGTATTAGATTTGGAACTGGAGCTTGCTCCGCCTTGGGACGATAGCGCTTGTTTAATTCAGGCATGTTTTTCGCGCTTCGATAGAACTCCTCATCTTTCCAAAACAGGTGTGCATACTCGAAGGTGATCCTACATAAAATACAATGACCAATGACCTTTCCTTGAGTATCATGTCTTCTAAAATTCTTTGTACCAAAATGGAAAGCCTCTAAGTCCTAGACAAATTCTTCACCATCTTTGGCCTTTGCTAATTTATATGCTCCGATCGTGAATGGCACTAGTGGGTAGACTGAATTCTTCTTGTCTGCCAAAAATATTCCAATCCCATAGACAAAGACTTTCCTGACGGCTTCTTTGTGTATAACAAAGTCGGTGGCATATTGAGGCAGCAGAGAAGGAGGTTTGGTTCCCCCATACATCCTGATGTATGTGCCTTCCATGGAGAAGTAATAATACCTATATTTTTCAATGACCGACATGGCTTTCTCGGACATGCAGTTTGGTTCTACTTTGAAAATCAAGCGGTACAATGGCATGATGAAACCTTCACAGATCCTCTTATAGTGGCTTGTGTACCTGTGAGTCCAGAGTATCTGATAGGCTACATGGAGGGGAGGACCAACGGTGTTCCAAACACATCCCAAGGTAGGGAAAGGATGTATGATAAGTATGCAGTATAGGAGATAAGAGGACATAAAGAACTCAACCTTCTTCTGAGTTAAACCTCCTTGAGCTGCAACAATATTTGACGACAAGCTATTGGAGATGATCTCGGCCCAGTTGAAAAGTGTGCCATGTGTGGCCACATGGTACATTACTGGAACCCAACTGAGCTTGTAAGTATTCCCATTTTCCAATCCGAAAATCCGGCTCAACATCAGAGCTATTAGCCGATATGGGTTTCTCAGGTGTTGAGTTTCATACTCCCCACTCATTCTTGTCCTTACTTTCCTTTCAGTGATTGTCATTTTCTTTTCGTACTCAAAGTGATATATTTTGGTCACCTTAACCCATTCATTAGTCATCGTAATAGTAGGGGGAGAAATTTGTATGCTGCGGTTATGTGATCTGGAGTGAAAGATGCAAGCCCTTCGCCATCGACGTTTGAGACAATCCTGGAGGTTGTGTCAGTCTAGGGTAGAATCCACCCTATGACCTCTGAACATGGAAATAACTTGGGGCGTGTGGCTGCTCTATGGAGGTTAGATTTCTTGATATTCTTGTAGACTAGTAATTCCTCAATGGTAGCATTAGGGGAATCTATGTCCCTGATGGCTCGATATAACTCGTTCCATGAAAGCTCTGGGGCGGCTCCCATTATAGCTTTCATGTCTCCGAACATCGTTTCAAGAGCGGTGTCCAGTAAAATCTCTACATCTGAGTCCGAATCTACTAGCCTGGCTTTACTTCTGGCAAAGCACCTATGCATATCAGGCCTGCTGAGACACAGAAAGAACAAATGAGGAAACAATATTGACATATCATTATTTCAAATGAGCAAGATTCAAACAAAATTCAAGTGTCACAAGCATTCATTTTTATTTTCCTCTCAAGATGCAAATAACCCATACCATAACTAAACCTTTTAAGTAAACAAATGCAGCTCAAGCCTGACCAACTAAATATTTGAAGCAAACAATCAATGTAGCAGAAGGCAGAGAAATGAGTTAAGCAAACTTTAATTTAGCAAAATAAAACATATCGAGTGTGTGCGTGAGGGTGAGAGAAGCATTAATCCTGGCGCGATTATGTTGCCAAAGATTTGAAACAGAAAGCCCAGTGTATAAGACGACTTCCATCTAGCTTGAAAAATGACACGGCTGGCGCGATTCTGTATCAGGGGTTATGGCAGAGCGGGAGAGCGCATGAGTGCTAAGAAACCAACAAAAAGTGCTCTACCACCTAAAGCAAAGTTCTCCCTAAGGCCGTTGAGTGCAAGGGAAAATGCTGAGACAAGGGGAAGTGAATTCGGTGAAGCTCAGTCAACGAAACCCCAAGGAAGTGATGGTTGGTGCTGGTACGACTATGGTCAGTTGAGCCTAGAACTCATAAGAGTAAGGTGAGAGTGAGCAGTTAGGCCGTCGGTGGTCTTAAGTGAAAGCTACCGAGGCAGGCAGTAAAACAGAAGAGTAAAAACATGCTAGTGACCTTCACCCTTGCAGAATGCTAAAACGAACACCCAAACCAAAAGCAAGCAGGACTAGAAAAGTGGGCAAGAAGCCTACCTGGCAACCACGGGGTGGCTAGGGAAAACGTAAACCTTTAACGTGGGAGGGGCCAGTAGGTGGGCCTTCAAAGCCCTCGCCAGCTGGAGTGTGCGTTACGCTAGCGTGTTTCCCAAGAGATGAAACGTTGATCGTTTTGATGCTTTTGTCCAAGCCACCGCGAAACGGTCGGTCTAAATGTGTGAACTATGGCAAACAAGTTAGCGTGAAGGGCTCTAAAGCGGTGAAAGGAAAGAGTTGGGTTGGCGATAAATGAGCAAAAATACGTGACAAAGGTCGGCGATGGGCAAGTTAAAACTTGCGATGATATTCGGCGATGAAAACAAAAAAAATCGTAAAGTTGTCGACAAGAACGATTCATAAGCCACGAGACTGGTCGGCGGAATATAAGCAAAAAACCACGAAACCATCGGAGAAGAATGGACAAAAAACTGCGAAAAAAACGACAGAGAAAAAATAAAAAGATTGTGAGATTGGTCAGTAGAAGATAAGTGAAACCTCGCGATTGTTTCGACGATAAATAAACGAAAAGATGCGAATCGGGTCGATAAGAAATGACCAAAATCCAGCGAACAAGGTTGGCGAAAAATGAGTAAAATCCGACGAAAAAGGTCGGCGAAAAATGAGTCAAAAAGCACGAAACTGGTCAGCGATAAATGATAAAAAAAACTGCGACCATTTTGGTGAAGAAAACTTAAGTTTTCCTTAGTAAAAAAAAGGACAACTTTGCCTGAAGACTTCCTAAGCAAACTAAGGGTCAAAACCAAACTTTTTGAAAAAATACAAACTCTAAAAAGGAGGCACCCTATAATTTTTTGAAAATCATGGGGATCAGGTTGTAGCAACAACACATCCTCATATAATTGATTTATATGCATTCATGGTTATTAGGAAGGTTGTAGATGCGTTTTGGCCTAAGATGGTGAAACTATCATTTTTCATTATAGGTTGGTGTTGGATATGATATGACCATTTTTGCAAATTAATATTAGGAAAAGGATATCACTAAGTTTTTTTAGAAACTTAAAGTATTATACAACAAGGATTTATTACAAATAGATAGAAATTAATTCCAATGAAGCATCGCGTGCAAGACCCATACTTAAAAAATGTCTTTCTATGTAAAAATGGGTGTCTCATAGAAGTGCAAAATTTATTATTGGAAGGGTTTTCTTGAGGTTTTATGGCCTTTGAACCCAATGCAGCTGAATTTGAATCCAATGCAACTAAAAAAATTGGGTTTTGACACTCGTAGGTATGTAAACACAATTTAATGATTTCTTATCAATAAGGTTAGTTGAACTTAAGGGATTATGAAACATGGGTTCATGGTGTCAGAGTGAGGATTCCAACCACTCTTGGGAAATAATTATAAGTATAATACATTACTAAATTCACTTATTTCCAATATCAAAATCAATTAGGGAGTTATTAGTTTAGTTTCGAAAAAAAACCAAGAATTTTCTTGAAGGTCCCTTTTAATTAAAATTTTAATTGCTTCGGGCCTATTTGGAGTAGTTTTTTGATGTCGTTCGAGATATGATCAATGCATAATTTTGATAAAGGGATGAATTATAATTTTCAAGTCCCTTCATGAATAAACAAGCACCCTTGCTAGGATTCTTGACTTTTCCAAATCATGGCCTGATGGAGCCACAAAGCACTTGGATTTTTCCTTGTATTTATTTATTAACATTATTTTAGGGTCACTATCACTATGGAATTCAATACATTAGATCATGGGATACTATGTTTCAATTTTTCCATAATAAAAATACCTCTATCTTGTTGGAATAATTAAAACCCACTATATGTCAATTAATACATTAGAGACATTAATTAATCATTTTATGATTAATTACTATGTATTAGACTACATAGTTGGCATATGAGTCATTGTGTGGACCACAAGGCATCTTTGGGGGGACCACAAGCCTTCCAGGTGTGGACCACAAGTTTCCTAAGTCACTTGGGCACATTTCAGATCATTATGGATAAGATTCTGGTGAGAAAGGCGCACATGCTACTTTTTACTGCTTTTTATGCTTTTGGGTGAAAGGTGAAAAGCTAGTTGACTAGGGAAAGTGTTTTTTGGACCACTTTCACTCCTTGATGTTTCTTCCTTCCATTTTTTGGATTTAGCATTTTTTTTCATCACACATCGCTATCTAATCACTAAATCAGAACTTCGTGATCCTTTGGTGTGACTTGGAGAACACACTTTCCACCTAGGGGGTTTTGCATCAATTTAGTAAGTCTACTTTTGTAAAGATCCAAATGGCATATTTATCCATTTAAATATATGATGTAAACATTATATATTGATAACCATTTAATTTCCCAAGGTTGGATGATGTATTATTATTCATGAGAGTAATAGAGTTTGTATCTATTGTGAGTAATTTCCCGTGTTTTTGACTAGTTGTGTGAGATCTTTTGTGAGAGTGTAATTTATTGATCATATATTTGTGTGAACTGAATTTCACATGGTATAAGAGTTTTCAAGATATTCCTTTCTCCTTCTATTGTCTTGTAGGATCCAACCAGTCTCGAGGAGGGCGCAGTAATTCATCCATAGGGCTCATTATATCATCCAGAAACACACCCAAATCAGTATAAAACTTATTTCAGAGCTTCCATGGATCAGTCACATCATATTATCCTCACTCCATTCAATTAATTTGACTGGAAAGCGTAGATGGAGATCATGTTGAGGAGCAAAGGCCTCTATGGGGTGACTATGGAAACTGAGACTGGGCCAACCTCAGCAATTGATAAATCAAAGTGGAATAATTGAAGAAATGATGATTATGGGTTGTTGTGTCTCACTACATCCAGGTATCTTTTATTCCATCTTGTTGGTCTTACCTCTCCCAATGAAGTTTGGCTGAAAATTCAAGAATTGTTTGGCAAGACAAATGAATTAAGAGGCCACCAACTAGATAATGAACTAGTTTCATCGAGTCCACATAATTTCGATAACCTACATGACTTCTTCTCTAAATTCAAGTCACTTGTTCTAAAATTGAATAAATGTGGAATTGATAAAAAGGATGAGCAACTAATCTTGGCCATTCTCTCCAAGATTGGCCCATATTACTCAGTGTTTGTTTCGACCTTCCATGCCACAAGGAAAGCAGTTCGAAACTGGAAGAGTCCTACTCTCTCAGAATTCATGGAGTCACTTACACAAGAACAAGACAAGATGGTCTTGATGGGAGCCATTAAAAATCCATCAAAAGACCATTGTCTGAATGTTGGAGATTTAAAGAATTCGAAAGGGAAGAAGAAGGGCAATTTCAAGAAGCCCACCGGTGAGAAGAAAGACAAAGCAGAAAGTTTCTAAAGACTCCTACCATCGAAGAAGAATCCAAATAAGAAGAATGAGAAGGAAAAATGTACTTATTGCAGCAGGAGATTTCATCATGAAAGCTCCTGCATGAAGAAAACCATTGACCAAATGGCTCTACTCTTGGAGAAAGCCAACATTCCTCTTCTTGAGAGCGCAAGGAGGAAGGATGGAGGACAAAATTTTGATGATAAGGAGAGAGTACATGTACTGATGGCAAGCACATCCAATCCTACCTCACTCATTATTGATTCTAGAGCTTCAAGACACATGGTGTCTACAAGTGAGTATTTTACTTCACTTGATTCTTCTTGTGGTCCTAATATTGTATTTGGTGATAATTCTAAAACCTCTAGCAAAGGAAAATGTAGCATAGATCTCGAATTTGCTTCATTCAATAATGTCTTGTATGTTCCTAAACTTGCTTCAAACCTATTGTTAGTATATCACATGAACCACACAAGTACACCCAAGAAGGTAACCTTTACCCAAATGATGTTGAGATATGTGAAATGTCAGCAGGACGAATTGTTGCATTAGGAACTGCTGACCATAGCTCTAGAATCTACAAGTTTTCTCATTTTGTGCCATTCCCCTCACCTTCTACTCTTTTAACCCATGCCAATGAGTCAAGCAAATTATGGCATGAAATATTTGACCATCTAAACTATAAATACCTTTCCCAACTTCATGAGAAAGAAATGATCATAGGGCTGCCCAATATCATATTTTCCAAAGGTGTCTGACAATCTTGCATCCTAGGAAAACACCCTGAGCATAAGTATTGGAGATCCAAAACTAAGAGAACCTATGCACCCCTGGAGATTATTCACACTGATATATAAATTCCATTCCCCCATGAGTCCTTGAACCATGCTAAATACATCCTCACCTTCATAGATGACTTTTTCAGGTATTGTTAGATTTATTTCATCAAGTTAAAGTCTGAAGTTTTTGGTCTGTTCAAGCTTTACAAGGCCTCAGTTGAGAACCAGTCTGGTAGACATATTAAGATTATCAGATCTGATAATGGTGGGGACTACATCAAATCAGAGTTTCAACAATTTTGTGCCTCTTCAGGCATTCAGATGCAACATAGAGTTCCTTATACACCTCAGCAGAATGGGGTTGCTGAGAGGAAGAATAGGTCTCTTAAGAAGATGGCCACATGTATGTTTGAGGAAAATTATTTGTCTCCAAGACTTTGGGCTGAGGAAATAAATTGTGCCACATATATTCAGAACAGAGTGACACACAAAGGTCTCAAAGGAATCACTCCTTTTGAGGCTTGGATTGGGCACAAACCTGATATTTCTCATTTCAGGTTTTTTTGGCTCTAAGGCTTGGGCTAGAATTCCATTGAAGAAGAGGAGGGCTATGTATCCCCAAAGCCAACCATGTCTTTTTGTTGGATATTCAGAGGAATCCAAAGGCTATAAGTTGTTGAACATGACCACTCAAAAAGCCTTCATTGAAAGAAGTGTTCAATTCGAAGAAGAGCCCTCTCAGAATGTTGAAAATGTTCGCACCATCATACCAGGCTATAGCTTGTTGAAGTGGCTATATAGTCATGGTATCAGTTTTCCTTAATCATTTCCAAGGAGAAAGATACAGGCCTGCCAAAATAGGGTTTTACACCAGTGGAAATAAAAGTGACTAAGTAGCCTCAAGAGGATGCCCGCCACAAATCATAGGTTGAGATAAATGCCTGCAGCATATGTCCAGGGTGTATCCTGGTGGTTTTTCTATATATTCATGGTCTCAGTTGGTCAAAAGAATCTTTGAGGAAGAAAATATGGATCTGCCAAAATAAAGAAAATGTATTTTAGGTATTAAAGATAGAAATTTGACTAAGTGTCAAATTCACAAGATTGGAAGGCCATTTAGAAATGCCTTCAAGGAGGTGATCATGAGGTGATAAAATAAATCAAATATCATAGGCATGATCCTTGGTGAACTGGCTATCTGTTGATGCCTCGGTTGTGTATGTGCTGGAACAGTGTCCAAGGCAAACAACAGGGGATGAAAACCCAGCCAAAGGCTTTAGATAATTCTACACAAGTATTACCCTATCCTCGAGCTGTTTTGTGTGGTTAACACCAACGGATATTCGGCCTCCGCTGGCACTCTTTGAGTCAGTGAGTTTTCTCCTTAAAAGGGAGACTTTGAATTAAATCTAAAACTAATCCTAAATGTGGTTTGAATGCAATTTAGAATTAATAATTCTGCAACTATTAGAATAAATTCTACAGTTACAGAAAAACATATATGAACCAGAATACTAACCTATCCAAATGTTAATTAAATTAATAACCTATCCTGGGAGCAAAGTAATTTGAAATGGAGGAAATGATTTAATGCTCAAAAGAATAATTGGATCATCAATGATTTAAAAACATTTAAACATTGATGTCATAAGCACATCAATTCTAACATGAGAAGTAAAACATTATCTTCACTATGCTAAAACTGTTTGAACATAGAATCATTTATGCAATGATTAAACATAATCAGGTTAACATATAAAATACAAATATATAGAAAATTGCTTGAATCTGATTATGATCCGATCTGTGCACAAAAAGATACATCTGATTAAATGCACATGAACAAATGAAAAATAATTGCAGAAAAGAAATTGTATTACCATGTCAACTTGATAAAAACATTTACAAAGCTTCAAATTGATAATCAACAACCGCTTCAGGCAGAGCCTATGATATCCAATCTCTTAAACACAAAAAAATGATATCAAGAGAATCATAGCAGAGAAAGAATAAATTCAGTTCTCTATCATACATAAATCATCTCCTCCCTCTGGCAGCATCATTTCTCCTTCTTCCCTGTCAACAAAAAACATTGCAAGAAGAATGCAAAATGTAGGAAGAATGAAAATCCTTCCATTCTTTAGAGAACTCTTCCTCCTCCTTTCTCAAAATGATGAGGTCGAATTTATAGAAATGAAGAGCAGTGGGAAGGATACCATCAAATCCCCAGATGTCTGGTTCATTCAACTATGCAAAAACGACCAGAATGAATTTTTGGAAAATTCACCTCTTTTCGGTCACATTGTTCTCCCAAAATGTTGATAGATTTGAAAAACTGTCCATATTTAGGGGTAAATGAGCCCATTTGGGAAGTGGTTTTTCAACCATTTGAGCTAATTCCTCATGTTTTGCTCACAGTCATCCATGCCAAAACATGTCTTCTACAGGTGCACGATCTGTTTTTAAACTTCATCCTTCATGACAACAACAAATTAGGGTTTAGTGAAATACTATGCATTAACATTGTAAATAGTATGATATTAAAATCCAATCATATAAATCAATTATTAATATTGTCTTTTAAAAGTATATTGAATATAATTTAAACAATAATAATAATCTTATCAACAAGCAAAGCTAATTATTCTTTGTAAAATATAATACTTTGCTTAACGAAAAATTATTGACTCTTTCCATGGTTTTAAAGTATGCTTTTCTTTAGGATTAAATTGAATTATACATAACAAGGCCTTGAAAAATCTGTCATAAAATTATAGATTTTCCCAAAAGGACAAATTTTATCAAATATTCAAGGCTTAGTAAAATTCAGTAATCCTTTCAAAGTTGAGAATTAAATGCACGGTTCCATTATTTGATATACACACTTTCAATTCATAAATCAAAATGATTAAAAATAAGTGTTCAATCAAATTATTCTAACCCGTCAATATGCTCTTTAAACTTATCGATTCAATGAAGTTCAAATTTGTTGCCAAGACTACCGAAACATCATATGAATTTAATTAGTCAAAATTGAAGCATGTAAATGACTCAAACGAGTTCAAATAAGGATAAGAAATCATTACACACAATAGTCAAAATCAAATGACAAGATATTTGAAATATCCAAAATCCAATAAAATGAATCAAGACAAATAAGTAAAAATGAAAATAATGTGCATTCCGCAATCTACAATCCACAAATGCGGGTTGCGGGTTGCGGAATTGAAACTTCAAACCAAAGCAAACAAAAGGTGTCCACAATCCGCAATCAGCAATTGCGGGTTGCGGGGATGACAAACTCAAAATGTGACCAAGATGCTCCGAAATCCGCAATCCGCAATTTGCGGGTTGCGGGCACATGAAACGCGTTTATTTGACAAACCTTTCCACATTCCACAATCCGCATTTGCGGGTTGCGGGTTGCGGAAACACACAACACAATTTTATTATTCAATCTACTTTCCGCAATCTGCAATCCGCAATTTGCGGGTTGCGAGTTGCAGAACGGAAAAGTCCAAAAACTATTTACAAGGTCTTCCCGCAATCCGTAATTGTGGGTTGCGGGATGACAATATTTCAAAGAGAAACAACAAACTCCCGCAATCCACAATTGTGGGATTGCGGGATTGTGGGTTTGCGGGATCAACATAACTTTGTGGAAAAAATCAGAGCTTTCCGCAACTCAAAAAAACAGTCAGAAAACTAGAAATTTTCAAAAGAGAAAATTGTTAACTAAATCAAATCATGTCAAAGGCGACAATGCATGTAGACATGATGAACAACCCCCAAAATTGACTAAGTTACCCTTTCATATAAAATTGGGGCTCCCATATTTTGGATAAAACATGGGATCTGTTGTGCCTACAACACTATCCAGCCAAACCTTCAGTTTGCTTAATGATGGTTTGATATGCAAAATATCAATCTGCCAAAAGTAATAAAAACATTATTTTGTATAGTGAGAACAAAAGGAAAATGGATAAGGTAAAGATGCTGCAGAATGAGTTTAAAGTACTTATGACCAAAGGAGCTTGTAATATGCCTGCATGAGGAGAGATTAATCCCACTGGGGCTTAAGGATTCTCGCAGAGGCTTAGGGGATTCCCATAGAAGGTAAAGGTAAGCCCTCAGGAGGCTTAAGATGCCTACAGGGGTTTGGATATGCCCGCAGGAGGTGATGATAAGCCCATAGGGGCTTAAGATGCCCTCAGGGGATAAGAAATTCCCATAGGGGCTAAGAAATTCCCACAGGAGGTTCCAGGAGGATCATGCCCGCATTGAAGAATGATGCCGGCGATTCCAGGAAGATCATTCCTGTGTGCAGTAGAAGAAGAAGAGAAGGAAGCCCACATCTTGAGGTAAAGGAAGCCAACATGATCAAATTAGAAGATGGTCGTAGGCTTGAAGACAATCTAAGAAGATTAATTAATTAATTAAAACTGAAATAAACAGAATGATAAATTAGAAGATAAAAACAGAGAAGTGAAGAGGTACGATTCTGAAAGGGCGTGATGATTTGAAGAGGCATGAATGAAGTATTTAAAAGAAGATTTGAATTAGAATAGAAGTGTATCTTGGGTGTCCAAGTTGCAGTAGAATCAAGAACAATCCAAGATAGATGAAATTCCAGATTTGAAGAAAATAAATCAGACTAGGGTGGTAGGGTGGTGCTAGGGCAGGCTACATGCCTGCAAGGGGGTTGTAGCTTCCTTCTAGTGGTAGTTAGTAAATAAAGGTGTCGAAGCATCATTTCAGTAGCAGCTGATAAAAACAGGGGGTCGTAGTCTCCTTCCAGTGGTGGCTGGAAAATAGGGTGTAGTAGAATCCTTGTATGTAGTAGCAGGCAGAAAATTATTGTAAATATAATTTTGTAGTATAGAAAGAGTTGGTGGTTTTCCCAATTGGGTTCCACGATAAATTGTTGAGTTCTTTTTGTGTTACATTTTCAAATCATAACTAACTAAGTGAAATAAATTTTGTTTAAAATTGTGTTACTGATTCACCCCCCCTCTCAGTGACAGGACCTGATCCATTAAATCTTTCAATTGTGAGGAATCTATAGTATCTAGATCCTACTGTGATAAGGATTTTACATGGTATCAGAGCTCTTGGAGCTATTATTTGAACCAATAGACTATTTTAGTGGTGTTCTAGAAGTAGTGGAGAAATCATAGAAGTCCATGGAACCATTGCATTAAAGCCATTGGAGTCTATCCAGGGTGTGATGCTATCCCGAATGCATCCACTATCAATAAGGGTTCAAATTTGTTAGTGTAGATCCCCTCATAAGTGTTGAGAGTTTTATTGTAGGTATTCAAGTGCACCATTGTCACCCAGTGCGCAAGTAGCAGAAGAAAGATGGATCAAACTCACCCAAACTTGCTCACTCCTTTCAACTATTTCGATTGGAAGGCCGAAATGGTTATTTTGTTGAGATCCAAGGGTCTTTTCAGGATCAACATGGGCACAGAAGTTGAGCCAAACTCGGTTGTGGAGAAGTCAAAATTATTCAATAGAATGGATGAGGCATTCGGTCTCCTTTGTCTCACTATTTCGAGAGACCTCCTATCTCATGTTGAAATTCTAGCTACACCCAATGAAGTTTGGATCAAGCTTGAGTCTCTATTTGGGAAGACTGATGAAATGAGAGGCATCAACTTGAGAATGAGTTAATCTCACTGAGTCTAAGCAATTTCCAATCCATCCTGGATTTCTTCATCAAGTTCAAGAGCATGGTCTTGCAAATCAAATAGTGTGGCATTGACAAGAAGGAAGGACAATTGGTTCTGTCCATTCTCTCAAAATTGGGTCCTGAGTACTTAGTTTTTGTCTCTACATTCAACTCCACAAATCTCACAGTTAGAAATTGGAAGATTCCATATTTGGATGATTTCATGGAGATGCTAACTCAAGATCAAGACAAGTTGGTCTTGATGGGTTCCATTAAGCAAAAATACCAAGTACTTGCAGCTGGAGATTCAAAACATGCAAGAGGCAAGAAAAATCCCAAGGGGACGAAACCACAAGAGAAGAAGAAGAAGGATGAGAGACCCAAATATAGTGACGGGGTTTCGAATCCTGTCAAAGACAAGGCAAAGAATAAGGAGAAGAGAAAATTCTCTTACTATCAAAGGGTTTTTCACCCTGAGATTTCTTGCATGAATAAAACCATAGACATGATGACCAGAAAAACAACATTCCTCTTCCAGAAAGTTCCAAGAAGAAAGAGGGTGTTTTTGAAGACAAGGAGAGGTGCCATGCTTTGATGCCTAGTACTTCAGAGTCATCTTCTTTTATCTTAGATTCAGGTGCCTCAAGGCACATGGCTTCTTCAAGATATTCATTCTCTACTCTTGCTCCATACAGTGGTTCTTCCATTCACATGGGAGATGACTCAGAAATCCCTGCTAAAGGCATTGGGAAAATATCTATATTGAAAAATGGGTATTTCAGTAATGTACTGTATTTACCTGATCTTGCAGCAAACTTACTCCCTGTATGCCAAATTACCCACACCAGTTCATCCAAGAGAGTAATATTCACTCAAAATGATGTGGAGATGTCAAAAACTTCCACTGGAAAAATTGTTGCAGTGGGTGTTGCAGACCATGATTCGAGGATGTACAAGTTCTCACATTTTCTTGGGTATTATTCTCCTAATGCACTTCTGTCACATGGTAATGAAGTCAACAATATATGGCATGAGATATTTGGACATCTCAAATATATATATATTCAAGCATTGAGCAAAGAAGAGATGGTTGAAGGGATTCCAAAAATCAATTTTTCCAATGGCACTTGCAAAGGGTGCATTGTTGGGAAATATGCTGAGAAGAAGTATGAGAAAGGGAAGGAAAGGAGAGCTACTGAAGCTCTTGGTTTCATGAATTCAGATATGATAGGTCCATTCCCCACTCTCTCCTATGGAAGCTCAAAGTATGTACTTACCTTCATTGATGATTTCTCAAGGTATTGTTGGTTGTATTTTCTCAAGCAAAAATATGAAGTTTTCCAATGTTTCAAAGTTTTTAAGAACTGTGTGGATAACTTTAGTGGGAGAAGTATGAAGGTATTGAGGATTGATAATAGAAGGAAGTATGTTAATAAGTACATGCAGAAGCTACGTGAATATTTTGGCATCCAAATGCAACATTCTGTGCCCTACACACCTCAGCAAAATGGTGTTGCAGAGCGCAAGAATAGAGCACTGAAGGAGATGGCCACATGCATGATGGAGGCTAAGTATTCATCTCCCAAGCTATGGGATGAAGCTATGAATTGTGTTGCATATGTTCAGAACTGAGCACCACATAAATCCTTGGAAGTCATGACTCCATATGAGGCTTATATGGGCCACAAGCCCAATGTTTCTCATTTCAGGGTGTTTGGATCAAGGGCTTGGGCTAGGATTCCACCAGAGAAGAGAAAGGCCTTGCAACCCCAAATCAAGGAGTCAATCATGGTTAGTTATGTAGAAGATACAAAGGGATACAATCTCTTTGATCCCTCATCTCAAAAAAAATGCATTGAAATAAGTGTTCAGTTCAAAGAAGAAGAGTCCATGCATGCTGCAGAATAAGGTGAAGGGGAATGCTCATATCCTCTTCTTGATGATGATATAAGTGATGGTTCTTTATCTGATATTTATGATTTTTATGATGACATGGATTCTGATCATGAACCACCATCAAGGCCCAAGTGGGCTGAGAAAATAATACAAGCTGGCGGTGAGCTTGCAGGAGATTCTCAAGATCGTAGGAAAACTAGATCTCAATTTCACAATGCTTTTGCATCTTGTGATTCCGATCTGATGGATAGGTGTTTTCTTATGGTTGGATCTGATCCTCAATCATATTAATAGGCTTCAAAATAACCAATATGGAAAAAATCCATGAAAGAAGAGATGAACTCCCTCCATGATAATGAAACATGGGATTTGGTCCCTCTTCCTCCCAAGAGGAAACTAGTGCAACATAAATGGGTTTATAGAACCAAAGTGGAGTATGATGGCTCTGATATGAAGTATAAGGCCAGATTATTTTCTAAGGGATTATATCAAGTCCATGGAGGGACTATATAGAGACAGTTGCACCAGTGGAAAAGATGGACTCAATCAGGCTAGTTTTAGCCATTGCTGCTTCCAAGAGATGGGAGGTTCATCACATGGATGTGAAGAGTGAATTTATTCATGGGGATATAAATGAGGATATATATATGAAGCAGCCTAAAGGATTCATTCCTAATCATAAAGTTGTGTGTAGGTTGAAGAAGTCACTCTATGGGCTCAAGCAAGCTCCTAGAGCTCGGTATGACAAAATGGACAATTTTCTGCTATCCTTGAACTTTGAGAGATGTAAGTCTGATCCTAATGTCTATATGCTGCATGTTGGTGACCTGATATTGATCATAGTACTGTATATTGATTATATTTTGATCACTGGTAGTAGCACCAAAGAATTGGGCTTACTTAAGGTTGCATTGCACAGTGCATTTTCCATGACTGATATAGGATTGTTGAAACAATTTCTGGGTTTGGAAATTGAGCAAACCATGGATGGGATCTCTATTTCTCAATGAATATATGCTTCTGATTTGCTGCATAATTTCAATATCAATGAATGTAAGTCTACAAAATTCCCATTTATTTATGGAGTTAAGTTTACTGATTGGGGTTCTTCACCACTAGTTGACAGCTCATTGCATAGACAACAAGTTGGGAGCTTGTTGTATCTTACTCACCCTCGACCATATTTGTCTTATGTTGTTGGGGTGTCGCAAGGCACATGAAATATACTCATGATTTCCATTAGAAGGAAGCTAGGAGGATCCTTCATTATGTACAGGGTAATAATAATTTTGGTATCCACTATGTAGCTGGTTCATCTCTTGAACTAGTTGGTTTTACTGATTCTAATTCTAATTGGGATGGTGATAGTTATGATCGAAAGTCAAGTCCTAGTTATGTGTTTATGCTTTCACATGGTCCCATTTTCTATTCAAGAAAGAAGCAACACACCATATCCTTATCCTCAGTTGAGGCTGAATACATGGGAGCAGTGAATGCAGCTACACAATGTGTGTGGTTGCAAGGCATTCTTGGAGAGTTTGGATTTGTGTTTGATTCACCCACTATCATTTGGTGTGATAATCAAAGAACAAACAATATCTCCACTGATCCAATAGAAAGATAGAGGATCAAGCACATACATATTCACATGCACTACATTCAAGGCTTGGTGCATGACCAGATCATAGCATTGCAGTATTTCCCTTCTGTTGAGCAAACTGCTGATATCTTCACCAAGAGTTTTACTGAGAAGACCTTCACTTACCTTAGATCACTCCTTGGGGTGAGTGATGCATGGTGAATATTGGTGTATTTTCCAGATATGCCACATTTCCATTTTTGAGGGGAGGTTTTATTTTCCCATGTGGTTTTCCTCCTTACCTTGGTTACATGGACAAATAAATTTTATGTTGTAAAAGGTGACTTGAGCCTTAGTTGCCAAGGCCTTATTTTTGATAATCCACTAAGTCTAGCTTATGGAGGGGTGTTAGAGAAATATTATACCTTAGTACCTTAATCATTAATTAATTGATGGTTATTAGATGCTAAAATGGTTAATAATTACATCCCTAGGTTGTTAGGAAGTTGATATAAGTTATCTAGAAGTTATTGGGGCAAGTGTGAACAAGTTCCACCATAGCATATCCCCTCCTTAGCATATCTTAATTTTCTCTTATCCTCTAATTTTTTATCACACAAAAAATTCTCTTTAAATTTAGGTGTAATAATACTTTTAATATTATTAGTATTATGTCTCCGGGTGTGGATTAGTTGACGATAGAGTGCACTTTTAAGGTACTAATTGTGACATCAAATTGATTCAAACCTCATCTAGACTTATGTGCCCTGCATCAGGCAATGTGGTTATTCCTAGAGGTTATAGTGGAAGCGGATTAGAATCGACCCAGTGTCATGTGAATACAAGATCGACCAAATCATTGATTCTACCATATACAAAAATAATAAAAAATAAAAAATAGCATGACTATTATACAGAGTGACCTCTTCCTCTACTCTTGAATGATTTACCCATGGAAAGACCTACCTTTAAGCCAACTTTGATTAATCCATAGGTGTTTTTTTATTAAAGTTTGAAGAAACCTTAGGGTGCTTCTTGTCTCCTAGATTGTTTATCTTTCTTTTACACATTAGATATGTAATCATAGCCATGGTCTCAATGGGGTAGAGACTCACTCTACGATGAGGATAGGATATGGTGTATCACCATTTTTTAAGATTATATGTTATAAATCCTTTTGGATTAAATAAACAGCATGGGATTCTCTTGTTTCATATGTTATTTATCTTGTTCTTATACAATAGGTACCTAGTCATAGTCATGCTCTCAATGTGGGAGAGACCCACTTCGATGAGTAGGAGATGATTGTCTGTATTTTTTTTTTTTTTTTTAATTCTGAGATTAAATGTTATAAAATACTTTTGGATTTTGTTTACCCTTCTACACAATTCTATCTTTTAACTCCTTTTCTCAATGCTATAGTTCTAATTAATATTGTGACGGAAATCGAGTATGAGATATTTATATGAAGTCACTTCCTCCTTATTGTTATCATGCATGAGATTATCATGAATGATCTTTTTAAATTTGATTATATTTAAATTTATAATTTAATATAGATTCCAACTTAAAACATAGATAAAAAATTTAAAGTTTTACATTTATGTTGTAAAAATTTTGGTAAATTTTATTATTTTTTATAATTTCATTTATAATGTCAATTATCTATAGTTGGTGAGGTTAAGGTGTGTGTTTTTCTTCCTAGGAAACTTGAGTTCGATACCTTTACATTGATTTAGTTGGGACGAGACACCCTAAAATCCATGCGCATGTGAAGGGTTAGTGTCCCCAAGGACGAGGATTATTTCTAGCGCTTAGATGTCCATAGATTACGATTTCTTAACCAATGGTTGAAATACACTAACCGCGAATAATGCTCATTTCTAACAAACAAAAAAAAATCAATTACAAAAATTTATTTAAGATTATATATATATTTTTAATAAATAACTAAATATAATAAAATATTAAAAGAATCAAATTTAATTTTTAAAAATATTCAATTTTTTTTTCAAAATTTTCAAACATAATATTTCATTAAAAAAAGAGTTTATTTAATAGTTATTTTGATTTTTTTTATTAAAAAATTTACTCAACAAATTTCTCGAAAAATTATCTACTAAGTTAATTTTACAAACAGGAGGTTTAAGAGCAGTAATTCTACCCCAAGAGAATATCACCTAATGACAAATAACGAAATTAATTTTATTTATGAATATATTTAAGAAGCTTCAACACCTTTTAGTTATAATAATACTTTCAATTAAAGTGTAAGAATACCAGATATTATGACATATAACTATAAACTAGCCTTCCTTGTTATTGGCGATCAACTGGCTTGGGAAGTGGGAAATGGAAGGGTAGTTATTATTGGAAAGGACGACTTGGGGAGAGTAAAGGGAATGATCACGCTCCCACAAGAATTAATAAATACCCTGGCAGAAAGGGGCATTTCCTTTTTAGCAGACGCAGCTGACAGAGGACGAGGAACTAGCCAAATCCAAAACTGGAGATCGACGTCCGAGATGGGATTACCTGACATCTGGACTGAGTGCTGGAATAAATGGATCGCGGATCTTGTAAAAGGCTTCATAACATTGTCTAATACCCCAGATATTCTGAAATGGAAAGGAAATGAAGAAGGGGGGTCCTTCACGGTCAATGCATCTTATAAGCTGTTCTGGAGGAGTCGCACACCAGCCAGATGCTGGTGGTGGAAAAATATTTGTAAAACTACAGTGCCACACAGTGCCACACAAAGGCAGAATTCTTAAGTGGCTAATTTTAAATGGAAAGGTTCTAACCTGGGACAAGCTGAGGAAAAGGAACTTTCAAGGGCCAAGCAAGTGCACTCTATGCAGAAGTGAAGAGGAGAATGCAGAACATCTATTTCGTTTATGTCCATTCATTCAACAAGTCTGGAAAAACTTGAGTATAGCTCTACAACTGAAGCTTAAGCTTAAGGGGGAAGGTGACATGGTTGAAAGTTTTTTAAAAACTTGGTATGATGTTCTAGATCTGAAACAAATGCGATGTCTGCCATACCTGGTAATGTGATTTGTATGGATAGCAATAAATGTTTCCATTTTTTAAGGCATCCATCAACCAATGTTTTATGTTACACTATAGGTTCTCTCAACATATAAGTACTTTCCGGAAGAGGAAAGTAAGCACAAGGATATGATTCTACAAGAGATCAAAGTTGGGGAGAAAGAGATAGTGGGCCTATTTTACGGAGCCAACGAGAACATCATGTGCAGGCTAGGAGGCATCTTGAAGCTTTCAAAGAATGCATCTACTCATTTTATAGCAAATGGAGGTTCAAGAACAAACAACAGAGCAAAAGGATTAGCACTTAGATTGCTAATGCAGATTGCAAAAGAAGAAAAGGTGGAGACTATAAGGATTTTTTGGGACTCAGAGATATGGATAAAATATATGAAGAAGGACAATAATATTATAAACCTTCTGTTGCAAAATATAGGGAACAATCTCGTAACTATTGCTTCATCTTTAAGTCAAATTCAATTCTCACATGTCTACATGGAACAAATAGAGAAAGTTGATGAATTCTCAAAAGAAGGACTAAAATTGGAAGCTGCAAAGTGTAGGATATCTACATAAAGAAATGGAGTACAGGAAATTAACTGGAAGACTCTAGACTTTTGGACAGGCTAGGATTTCTATTTTGTGATAGTATCAATTTTTGTAAAGTGTGAATAGTAATAATATAATTTGTGAGGTATAAAAACTTTTGAACTTTCTTTTACTATCGTGCAATTGCACTTGTGGAATGTATTCTCCGAATTTCGTTATGAATGAGAAGAATATGATTTTTTCTTTGAAAAAAAAAACTATCACCTAATGACAAATAACAAAATTAATATTATTTATGAATATATTTAAGAAGCTTCAAACACCTTTTAGTTATTATAATACTTTCAATTAAAATGTAAGAATACCGGAGATTATAACAATAATGGTAGCTCACAAATAACTCATGTGATATTATTGATTAATATATTTAAGTAAAATCAACAACTTTTATTTATAAGAATTGAACCAGTATAAAAATATGTTTAAATTATTTTTGATATTGAAAAATTAAAATAAATTAAAATATATATTAATTATTTGAAAAATAAAAATAAAAATATTTAAAAATTAAACATTAAATTATATATATAAATAATTAAATTAAATTTTTAAAGTAAATATCTTAAAAACCTAATTTTATTAAACTAATTAAAAAAATTAACTGTTATATTAGTAGCAATGTTGTATTAAAATTTCTCAACAAAATATCAACATGAATTCTACTTTCCATTAAGAAAAGTGGTCATTTGGGGGATAACCTGGGGGATAGAGGGGATTCCATCTCCATTCACCCTGATTCTGTATCAATCTTATCGTCCAGTGATACTGTTCTTGATCTACTTCCTGTATCTGATGAGCCGTCGGTTCTGGAGCAAGGGTTTCGTGAGCCGTCTGGTTTTGTTGGTGGGGTGTTGGGGAAGGTAGGGTCTCATGTGGGAAAGGTATCTGTTTCAACTGAGGATTCTAGATATTGTCCATCGAATGTTAGTGACATGCTCACACCTTTTCCCATTTATTCTAAAAACCCCTCTGCAAACCCTAATGTGCAGTCGTGTATTTCAGCTCGGTTTCAAAATGTTACCCTTAGAAAGCCTCGATGGGGTGGTAGGAAGGGTTTGGGGGACACTGACTCCTCTTCTGTAAAGGATGTATCTGTCACAGACCGTATCCTTTCTGATCTTGGCAATGAAGTAGAATTTCCTGAGTTTGGGGACATTCCAGGGGTACCTGGTTTTGCTCCTTTGGAGGATTGTAATGTGGATTCTGATGTTGGGGGCCTTAGAGTTAATCCCGTTATTTTGGAGGGTCCTAATGTCAATTTGCTCACTTAATATTTGTGGGTTGGGGGCGATTGTGCGAGCTAGCGTCCTCTCTAATCTCATCACTAGTTATATTATGACATATAACTATAAACTAGCCTTCCTTGTTATTGGCGATCAACTGGCTTGGGAAGTGGGAAATGGAAGGGTAGTTATTATTGGAAAGGACGACTTGGGGAGAGTAAAGGGAATGATCACGCTCCCACAAGAATTAATAAATACCCTGGCAGAAAGGGGCATTTCCTGTTTAGCAGACGCAGCTGACAGAGGACGAGGAACTAGCCAAATCCAAAACTGGAGATCGACGTCCGAGATGGGATTACCTGACATCTGGACTGAGTGCTGGAATAAATGGATCGCGGATCTTGTAAAAGGCTTCTTAACATTGTCTAATACCCCAGATATTCTGAAATGGAAAGGAAATGAAGAAGGGGGGTCCTTCACGGTCAATGCAGCTTATAAGCTGTTCTGGAGGAGTCGCACACCAGCCAGATGCTGGTGGTGGAAAAATATTTGTAAAACTACAGTGCCACACAGTGCCACACAAAGGCATAATTCTTAAGTGGCTAATTTTAAATGGAAAAGTTCTAATCTGGGACAAGCTGAGGAAAAGGAACTTTCAAGGGCCAAGCAAGTGCACTCTATGCAGAAGTGAAGAGGAGAATGCAGAACATCTATTTCGTTTATGTCCATTTATTCAACAAGTCTGGAAAAACTTGAGTATAGCTCTACAACTGAAGCTTAAGCTTAAGGGGGAAGGTGACATGGTTGAAAGTTTTTTAAAAACTTGGTATGATGTTCTAGATCTGAAACAAATGCGATGTTTGCCATACCTGGTAATGTGATTTGTATGGATAGCAATAAATGTTTCCATTTTTTAAGGCATCCATCAACCAATGTTTTATGTTACACTATAGGTTCTCTCAACATATAAGTACTTTCCGGAAGAGGAAAGTAAGCACAAGGATATGATTCTACAAGAGATCAAAGTTGGGGAGAAAGAGATAGTGGGCCTTTTTTACGGAGCCAATGGGAACATCATGTGCGGGCTAGGAGGCATCTTGAAGCTTTCAAAGAATGCATCTACTCATTTTATAGCAAATGGAGGTTCAAGAACAAACAACATAGCAAAAGGATTAGCACTTAGATTGCTAATGCAGATTGCAAACGAAGAAAAGGTGGAGACTATAAGGATTTCTTGGGACTCAGAGATATGGACAAAATATATGAAGAAGGACAATAATATTATAAACCTTATGTTGCAAAATATAGGGAACAATCTGGTAACTATTGCTTCATCTTTAAGTCAAATTCAATTCTCACATGTCTACATGGAACAAAATGAGAAAGTTGATGAATTCTCAAAAGAAGGACTAAAATTGGAAGCTGCAAAGTGTAGGATATCTACATAAAGAAATGGAGTACAGGAAATTAACTGGAAGACTCTAGACTTTTGGACAGGCTAGGCTTTCTATTTTGTGATAGTATCAATTTTTGTAAAGTGTGAATAGTAATAATATAATTTGCGCAGTATAAAAACTTTTGAACTTTCTTTTACTATCATGCAATTGCACTTGTGGAATGTATTCTCCGAATTTCATTATGAATGAGAAGAATATGATTTTTTCTTTGAAAAAAAAAACTATCACCTAATGACAAATAACAAAATTAATATTATTTATGAATATATTTAAGAAGCTTCAAACACCTTTTAGTTATTATAATACTTTCAATTAAAATGTAAGAATACCGGAGATTATAACAATAATGGTAGCTCACAAATAACTCATGTGATATTATTGATTAATATATTTAAGTAAAATCAACAACTTTTATTTATAAGAATTGAACTAGTATAAAAATATGTTTACATTATTTTTGATATTGAAAAATTAAAATATATATTAATTATTTGAAAAATAAAAATAAAAATATTTAAAAATTAAACATTAAATTATATATATAAATAATTAAATTAAATTTTTAAAGTAAATATCTTAAAAACATAATTTTATTTAAACTAATTAAAAAAATTAACTGTTATATTAGTAGCAATGTTGTATTAAAATTTCTCAACAAAATATCAACATGAATTCTACTTTCTATTAAGAAAAGTGGTTATTTGGGGGATAACTTGGGGGATAGAGGGGATTCCATCTCCATTCACCCTGATTCTGTATCAATCTTATCGTCCAGTGATACTGTTCTTGATCTACTTCCTGTATCTGATGAGTCGTCGGTCCTGGAGCAAGGGTTTCGTGAGCCGTCTGGTTTTGTTGGTGGGGTGTTGGGGAAGGTAGGGTCTCATGTGGGAAAGGTATCTGTTTCAACTGAGGATTCTAGATATTGTCCATTGAATGTTAGTGACATGCTCACACCTTTTCCCATTTATTCTAAAAACCCCTCTGCAAACCCTAATGTGCAGTCGTGTATTTCGGCTCGGTTTCAAAATGTTACCCTTAGAAAGCCTCGGCGAGGTGGTAGGAAGGGTTTGGGGGACACTGACTCCTCTTCTGTAAAGGATGTATCTGTCACAGACCGTATCCTTTCTGATCTTGGCAATGAAGTAGAATTTCCTGAGTTTGGGGACATTCCAGGGGTACCTGGTTTTGCTCCTTTGGAGGATTGTAATGTGGATTCTGATGTTGGGGGCCTTAGAGTTAATCCCGTTATTTTGGAGGGTCCTAATGTCAATTTGCTCACTTAATATTTGTGGGTTGGGGGCGACTGTGCGAGCTAGGGTCCTCTCTAATATCATCACTACTGCTCGTCCTACTATTGTTCTATTACAAGAAATGATGTGTGCTGATCATGTGGCGATCTCTAAGGTTGCTAGTATCCTTCCTAGCTGGGAAATTGCGGCCATGAGCTCGGAGGGAATGTCGGGAGGTTTATTAGCAGCTTGGGACCCTCTGTTCTTCTCATTTTTTGTGTTTAAGACTCGGTGGGGTCTGTTGCTGGAAGGGTCTTGTAAAATGAATGTTTTGCAGATTAACATCCTCAATTGCTACGCTCCATACAAGGATATAGAAGGTTTTTGGTTGGGACTACAGTCTTCTGGGTTACTATTGATGGAGAATATTATGGTGGTGGGGGTTTTAAATTTTACCAGATTTGCTAATGAAATTTGGGGGGCTAAGGCTAAAATGGACCCACTCTCTAATTTCTTCAATGAGTTCCTTATTAATAACAAGTTGATTGATGTTGTCACAGGAGTCATTACTCCCACTTGGACTAATGGAAGAAGCGGTTCGGAAGGGATTCATAAACGGTTAGATAAATTTTTGGTCCATGAATCACTGTTGGATACTATTGGTAGATATAGAAGCTGGGTTGGGAAGAATAAAATTTCGGACCATTGGCCAGTGTTCCTTCAATTCGAGGACTGTGTTCATTTACAAAAATTTCCCTACAAGTTTGATTGTTCATGGCTTAAACATGATGATTTTGTTCAGTATGCAATGGAGGAATGGCAGAAAATTGTTGATGATTGTGAACTTAATCCAGTTGATAACTTCTCTAGGAAACTGCAACACTTTAAGCAGGATGTTTCTTGTTGGATTCATTCAAAAAAACAACAGGATAGGCAGAAACTTTTGTGGGTTGAGGAGCAATTGCAGGAAATTTACAGAAGTAGTTTATCTGGGCCTTTGGAGGATGGGATCTACAACAAAATTAAGGAACTGGAAAAGGAAAAGATTGATATATTTCTAAGAGAAGAGATGGATTGGAGAATGAAGAGTAGAGCTCTTTGGGTTCAGTATGGGGATAGTAATACTAGGTTTTTCCATTCATTTGCATCGGCTCGTAGAAACAGTAATACTATTTGGCAGATTACTAATGGATCGGCTAGCACTGGAGCATTTCAGTAATATTTATTCGGTTGATCCTTCATGTGACCTTGACTCTCAGCTACAGGTGATTAAGCATTACCCTAGGTTTTTTGATGATGCTTCGGCTGAGGAGTTATGTCGAGAAGTGACGATGGAAGAGGTGGAGAGCACATTGAAACTCTTCGCCAAGGAGAAGAGTCCAAGCCCGGATGGCTGGACGGTTGAATTGTTTTTACAGTTGTTTGATTTAATGGGGGAAGAACTTGTCAGACTGGTGGAGTATACTAGGATGGAGGGCTATATGTCTGGAGCATTAAATTCCACTTTCTTAACTTTAATTCCTAAGGTGAATGATCCGAAGCATTTTGGTGACTTCAGACCAATAACGCTTTGCAACTTGGCTTACAAGATTGTTTCTAAGATCATTGCTGGAAGGTTAAAGCCGATGCTCTCAAGGAATATCTCAAAGGAGCAATTTGGCTTCTTACAGGACAGACAAATACACGATGCAGTGGGGATAACGCAGGAGATTCTTCATTCTATTAAATATAGGAAGAAAAAAGCTATCTTTCTCAAAATTGATTTAGAAAAAGCTTACGATAGAGTTAACTGGGATTTTCTCATATTAATTCTGATACAAATTGGCGTCCCGACATTGGCAATTAAATGGATTATGTCGTGTGTGGATACTGCTAATATAGCGGTTCTGGTGAATGGGGCCCCTACTTCTTTTTTCAGCTGCTCTAGGGGCATTCGTCAGGGCTGTTCACTTTCTCCTCTACTATTCCTGTTGGTAATTGAAGGCTTGAGTAGAATGATCTCACAAGCTAAACAGGAAGGCAAAATTATTGGTATTAAAATTGCTAAAGATTTCTATATTACACATGTATTGTTTGTAGATGACGTTCTACTTGCGGGTTTGGAATCTGTCTCAGAATGGAGGCATTTTCAGACGATAATTTATTTATTCTACAAGGCTTCTGGGATGGCTGTAAGTATTAGAAAATCATGCTTGTATGGTAATCTTATTCAGGAGGACAGGATGCTGGAGATTCAGAACTTATTGCCCTATAAATTCAGTTGTATTAATGGAGGTTTTACGTATCTTGGGTTCAAACTTAAGCCTAATGGATATTTAATCAAGGTTTGGGAATGGCTCATCAAGAAATTTGAGAATAGAATTTCCAACTGGACGTATCGGCTATTGTCGATTGGCGGGAAGTTAACATTGGTAAAATCTGTTTTGATGGGAACTCCTGTGTACTGGCTCTCATTATTGCCCATCCCTTGCTCTGTTATTAATTCCCTGAGAAGGTTGATGTTCAACTTTTTATGGTCTGGAGGTTTATATAAGAAGAGTCTGGTGATGGTGGGATGGGAGAGAATTTCTCTGCCGATGGATGCTGGTAAATGGGGTATCCGTGGCCTGTCGGTGTTTAGTGCAGCTCTGAGATTAAAAATCCTGTGGCGTGCTATTTTTGGTAGCACATTATGGTCGAGACTCATTCATCAAAAATATATAAAATTGGAGGTCTCGCATTGGCTCAGGACCCCTGCAAAGAAGGTTAGAGGCGTATCTACCATTTGGAACGGATTTATGAAGGTCTATAAATGGTTGGCATTGGAGCTATGCTGGAGAGTCGGTTGTGGGAAAGAGGTTGCAATAGGAGTTGATCCAATTGTGGGGATGAAAGAGTCTTACTGTTTATCTTCAAATCTGGTACAACAATTGCGAGCTGGAGGTTACTTTATGTTGAATTCTATTGGAAACATTTATTCTGGTCATTGGTTGTCTGAGGTTCACCTTCAGTTAAGCCCAGACAATACTGAGGAATGGAGGGAGTATATTTACAATCTGAATATTAATGGCATTCGGCTTAATGAGAAAGCTGATACTGTTGTCTGGTGTGGGAATGAAACTACAGGGTCTGTTACTGTAAGCTTGGCTTATCATTATCTGATCAAAGGGAGGTGCATTTATCCGAAACAGTGGTGGTTCGATAAACTTTGGCATTGGCACTTACCGCTCAAATTGAAATGCTTCTTTTGGCTGGTTCTTCAAGACCGGCTGAAGTCATGGGAGAATCTTAATTTAATGGGATGGGTCGGTCCTAGTATGTGTATCCTTTGCCGGTGTAATATGGAATCTACTAAGCATCTTTTTATGGAGTGTTCCTTTACCTTGGCTCTTTGGGAGCAAATATATCAATTCTTTGACATTAAAACTAGATGGGCTGGAGAGTATATTGCTAATTCTCTGAATCATTGGTGTACAGAATGTAAGGAACACCAGACTTTGCCTATCTATATCTGCTGGGTGATATGGGGGACAAGAAATAAGGCATTATTTGAAGACATTAGACCCAGGTTGCAACATTTGTCTAAGACTGTTATCAGCTACTATTCAAATTTCCAGGTGGAGGGAAAGTCCAGGGGTCGTAGGAACATTGGGCAGTTCAATTTGACATTCACGCGCCCCATATTGTTTTCTTTGATGGTGCAGCTGCTTCAGGTGAATGTGGGGTTGGGGGTATCATTTATCTAAACAGTGAACATTATTTTGCATTGAAGATGAAATGTGGAAAAGGCTCCAATATGAAAGCAGAAATTATGGCATTATGGTGTGTGGCTAAGGTGGCAAATTGTTTTGGGTTATCGAATGTACTTATATTCGGAGACTCACGTGTAACTATTAAGTGGGCATTGGGGGAATGTGAACTAAATGTTATACACTTGACTTATTGGTGTGACAGAGTTAACGAGGAACTATTGAAGCTGGGACAGATTTCTCTGGAGCATATTTATAGGGAACATAACGTACAGGCGGACCTTCTCTCCAAAATGGCTCTGGATGCTGCTGAGGACTACATAGTGTGGGAGGAATACTTAGAGAATCAGTGTGTTGATACTGGCAGCTTTTACTACTTGGAATGAACTTGTGTTTTTTGATTATAAGTTTTAAGTTTTCCTATTTATGTAAATCTGTTTACAGCTATATGCCGGGCCAAGGACCTTTGGTCTGTTTTTGGTTTTGGATGTATAATTAATTTTCTGATAAATACTCTCTTGAGGGAGGTTGAACCTTAGATACTGATATACTGACCATCATGTACTATTTGATTCAAGGTTGAATATCAATAGTATGCTTTTTTCACGGAAAAAAAAAAAGACATTATGCATTAATATAAACATCATATTATAAATAATAATAATTTATATAAAACTTTTTTAACACCTTTAATATCGATATTAATATTTTATATCGAATCCAATATTAATATATTACATAGAATCAATTAGTATGGCACATTCTCATTAATATTAATATATTATATAGAATCAATTAGTATGGCACATTCTCATTATTGAGAATACAACATTAAATTATACTTACTCACAAGAATATGACAAAACTTATTTATAACATTTAGACATTACGATACTCTGATGTAAGCGAAGGTCTATTTGTCGTGACTCCTACCACCTAGAATGTAGACAAAGGCAAGGATATTGCTAAATAAATGCCGAAATAAATTTAAATATTATATTTTAGCTATAATTTAACACTTAAAATTATTATACAAAATTAATTATTAAGATACCGCTGAAATGAAATTACATAAAGCTAATAAAATTGATATTTAAATATTTTTTTCGTAAAGCCAATCGCAGCTTTTTAGTGTGTATGATATTAGAAAATAAATAAGAGCTTTGTTTGAATTTCGAATAAATTTCTATAAATAAATGTATAGTATAAGTTATTAAAATTCCACATTTTAAATATCACAAATCTAAAGAAAAATCAATTGTCGAGTTAAAAAAAAACTGTTATTTAAAGCATTATTGGACAAATCTAAAAAAATCCAATTGCAATAATTTTATATCGTTGTTTCATTTAGGGTTAGTGAATCTGAGTTTTTTCAAGAGGAAAGTCAAACATTCCAATAACTTATTAATAATAATAATAGTTAAAACTATTATATTAATAAACTCGTTATAAGAATTGATATAACTTTCTTATTAACAAACTCTTTATTTTATTTTATATTATATAGTTCAAAATGTAATTACTATAAGGTGAAGAATTAACTATTCCTCTTTGATATTATCGTTGTGCGAGAAAATCAGGTAATTCAATAAAATGCAATATAAAATAAAGAAAATTAACCGGATTAAAAATTATATCAGAATAATTGAGGTAATAAAAACATACTATGCGAAAATATCGATTTTTTTTTATGAACTATTAGCTATTTGAAATATGGTATAAAATAAGATAATGATTATGATGATTATTAACATTTAAATTGGTTTATCTATTTTAAAAAAGATAAGAAATTATTTAGTTTTCTTTAAAATTTTATTTTTATTTATTTAAAAGGAGTTAAGATTAGCATTCCTAAATGATTATAGTTGAAATCAATTTTAAAAAAGATAAGGACTTATTTAGTTTTCTTCAATTTTTTTTTTTTTTTTTACTTAAAAGGAGTTAAGATTAGTATTCTTAGATGACTATATTTGTGTTGAGTAAGAAATTTAAGAAAGTTATTATTATAGTAAATATTTCGAAATTATCATCTAATGTGGGTGTATATAGGACATTATAAGAGAAAGTGATTTTTGCTCTTGAGTTTCTATTGTTTTCTAATTCTTTATGGTATCACAACTTCTCCTTTAACTTATATGTAATAATATTTTTAATATTATCACTATTCTAAAGAGTGACCTATAGCTCGACTCCCCAATTATGTAGTCAAGACTTGATAGGTTATAGTAGCTCAAGGTGTATTTGTTTGAGTGGGTATTGTCTCTAATTTTGCAATTACAAGTTATAAAGTGCTTTTGGATTTTCTCTATTCTTCTCCACAGTTCTATAGTGACAAAATTCTCAAAATGAGTTTCTTTTTAACCCAAATCTAAAGCTTTACTCACTTACAATTGTTTTCAAGTGGATAATAATATTTCTAGTGTCTATTTGTCATTTTCTAATTGATTTAGCTTCAAATAACCTTATGGTAAAGAGATTTAGATTTGATTATCATAACCTTTATTTTGTAAGTGTTAAAAATCATACTCAAAATAAAGAAAAACTACTTTAGAATTTGTAATTGCCAATAAAAATCATAAAAACTCTTCACTCTAAAAATCATGTCCTTCTATAAAAAAAAAAGTGAATAACTCTTATCTTAACAATGCTAATTTTAAGAAGAAGAAATGTTATACACTACTCTCTAAGTTCATTATGGAAATGTATGTGTATTGATATCATGTTTTGAACATCTAGAAGAGTGATTTTTATTTTTATTTTTTATAATTAAATAAAAGTTGAGATTATTATTTTTAATAAAAAATAATTAACTAAAATTAAAATATTTATTATTTTTAATTTTAAAAATTAATATAATTTACTAAATTAATAAATATAATTTAAAATTTAAAAATATAGATTTTAAGATTTTTTAAAAGCAAATAGAAATAGTATAAACATTCTAAAATAAATTTTAATGTAATTATATTTTAAAATTTGGGGTGGACTATCATCTATATTTTCTTTAGATTAACGAAGGATGGGACAATATTAGATTGATTTTATGGGCATCATTCAAAATTTAAAATAAACAATATATATATATATATATATATATAATAACTCTAGCTTATGCATGGATAATAGGTAGTGAAGACAACTCAAACAAATAATAGCTGTGCTAGTTAATCTTTATGAAATGATCTCTATGATCCCGAAAAAAGTATAATATTGAAATGTATTGATGACTGGAAACAACTAATTACAATATACATCATCTTCTTTTGGGTTCTACAAATTGTTATTCTAATTTGATTCAACAAATTCTTAGAGGAGTATTAGGTTTAAATCTTAGAATCTAATGGAACTTGAATTAGAGTTAATGGTAGACCTCGAGGGTCAGTCACAAACATGGTTCGAGGTGAAAGATGATGTGCAATGTCCTCATTAGAATCTTATTAGGAGAGCGACTATACATATCACAAATTAGCCATCTATACTAGCAAGCCATATTAATATTAATAATATCGTTTATATACATCCACAACAAGAAAATCCATCTTTTAGCACCACAAGTTAGCACCACTTATAGCTTGTGGTGTAAATGTGGTGGTATTGGCACCACTTACAATTATATGGTGTTAAAGTGGTGTTATTAGCACCATTTATATTTTGTGGTGTTAAAATGGTGATATTAGCACCACTTATATTTTGTGGTGTTAATATGGTGTTATATTAGTTAATATTATTGGAAATTGAGTTTTACCTTTATGAGAAATGCCATGTTGGAAAGTACCATAAAGTGGTGCTAAGCTATTATTTTCCACATGGACATGTACAAGTAGGATTTAATTATGTGGATTTGCACCATAAACAAATTCAAAAATAAATATTTTGAAAATAACTCATTTCAATATTTATTTATTTTTTAATCAATTAAAATAAATGATCAAAGATTAATTTATGAGTTTTTGCACCATACATACAAGAAGTTCAAATATTCATATTTAGAATATTTAAGCAAATAAATTCACGTAGAATATTTAAGAAAATAAGCAAATAAAATCACGTGATTCATTTATGAGGTTTACACCACAAGCACAAGAAGTTAAAAAAAAATATTTGGAAAATAGCTCAAACTCATTTATTCATTTTGTATATTATTTAAACATATAATTACAATTGACAAATAAATAAAAACAACTATTTTTAATTTATTACTATTATAAAGTAGTAATGAAATTATTTGAATTTAAATTTGATTATTCAATTGAGATATTTTTATCTTCTTAATTTTTTTGATGGAAATTAGTATTATTATTAGGTTTTTAACACAAGACATGGGTCTTAGATCCATCTATATGATCAATGGAGAAAACCTCTAGCTAAGGTCCTAAAAGAAGCTTTTAGGAATCTAGGACCAAGAAAGATACCACAAAGGTCCCCACACATATTCCTAAGAGTATTCTTAGCCTAAGTATTGGCATTCACACTAATATAATTTTTTAATCACTAAGGATAGGTCCAATGGCCCTCAACATTGTTGAGTGAACAAACATAGGCCATAGCCTAAAGGAATCATAAGCATAAAGAAATGTCATGTTGTCAAGTACCATATAGTGGGGCTAAGCTCATATTTGTCACATGGACATGTACAAAAAGGATTTAATTATTATGATTTGCACCATAAACACAACAACATCACAAATAATCATTTTGTAATAACTTAATTCAATTTTTTTTATTCAAATAAATGCCCATGATTAATTTATGAGGTTTTAAACTACTATCACATCAAATTCAATTATTTGTTTTTATCACTATTTAAACCAACAAGCTCACATGATTCAATTATGAGGTGTTGCACCACAAACACAACAAGTTCAAAAATAATTATTTTCTAAATAGCTCAAGCCGACTATTCATTTTCAATATTATTCAAGCAAATAAATACCCATGATTCTTAAATTTCACAAATAATTAAATACAACCATTTTTAATTTATTACTATTATAAAATATTAATAAAAATGATTTGAATTGAGATTTCATTAATTGATATGGCATATTTTTATTGATATTATTAATTTTTCTAATGGATATTAATATCACTACTAGGCCTTGTGCAGGCCTGGGTCTCAAATCCTTGGACATGTTCGAGGGAGGAAACCTCTTCCTTGGCCCCTAAATGAATCTTTTAGGAATCTAGGACCAAGAAATATGGTTAACACACATATATTCCTAAGAATATTCTTAACATCTATGTGTGGATATTGATTGCATTATAAGGTTTTGATCACTAGTGATAGGTCTATTGGCCCTCAAACTAGTTAAGAGAAGAAACCTAGGCCTTACCCTAAATTAAACTTCTAGGCATGTAGGGATAATAATGATTTGTCACACTAACAAAAATCACTTTTTGAGAAGATCTATGGCCTTATAATAGGGATAATGGGAGGAGTTGGAGGAACTAAAACTATGTATAAGTATGTAGGGCATAGAGATGATTAAGGAAGGAACCCCATGCCTTGGACCATAGAGGAAACCTAGGCATATAAGATTAACAAGTATAGCTTGAAACACCACATAAGGTCTCCTAAGGGTATCCTTGGATTGATATTGGGGTATTAATGTAACTAAGAGATTGTTTTTAAGCACTATATATGGGTGTTTAGGCCCTTAACATGTTTGAGAGAGGAAACCTAGGCCTTATTCCCTAGTAAAATATTTGGTGCATCCAAGGCAAAATACAATAGCTCAAAGCACTACACATGACATATTGGGCTTATTATTTACCTCTAAGTAAGGAAATCAACACCATTATGAGTTTTTTGCTAGTATGCACGGGTCTTAGGTTTTTGTATAATGTCATAGGAGGAAACTTGGGCCATAAACCCTAAGAGAAGCTTTAAATCGCACCCATAAACTCCAAACACTATCATTGGTATCTAATCATTCATATAAGTGATACTAGGTATGCAAACCTTAGACATAGTCATGAGAGGAATTATAGGAACTGTGCCCTAAAGGATGGTTTTAGGCATATCGGGCTAATAGCAATGACTCAAACTATCTCTTAGCAGATCATGCAATGTATAAGATAACATTATTCTGAAAGTGGGATATGGGTGGAAATATGTGGTTTTGTGTACTAGCGATGGGTCTGAGTAAATAGTTGGGGAAGAAATTGAAAGAATTATACCCTAACATAATATTATTGAGGTAATGGACAATGATCAAGACCATGACCCATGACATACACCATTTAAAGTTGATATTTGACATAATAGTTGGATATTAGCATAATCAAGAGTTTTTGCATAGAGGGATGGATCTCAAGTCCTTTATTGGAGTCATAAAATTAAAGTAATATCCTTATGTAGGTGTCCCAAGGCTTTCGTAATGATATTACGTAGAAGATGACCATGACTCTATCCCTAAAGAAACCATTAAGGCATCCAAATCCATTGAGACACTATGTATCTAGGTCTTATGGCCTTTTAGCCTTAGATAAGATCAATGGAGGAGACCTAAATATCGACCAATAAAGGAATCTTCTAGCCATCTAGGTCTAAGAAGGTTTCCTCCACCAAGAAGGTTTTCCTGCAACAACAACACATGGTTAGTGGAGGATACCTTAACCTTAGCCCCTAAAGGAAGCTTGTAACTATCTTGGGGTAAGAAGTTTGCCTCCACCAACCATACACAACCTCCTAGTTGTATAATTGGCCTATGATTGAGGATGTTGTTATAGTTAGGTGGTGTTAAGTAGCATGCACATGTCTTGAGCCCTTAGCAATTATGTTCTAGGGAAGAAGACCATGTTTTTGGCCCTAAAGAAATCATTGACGCCTTTAGATCCATGAATACTACCTAAAAGCAACATTGATTACTTCAGAGGGGTATCTATGGCACTATGTATCTATGTATTGTGGCCTTGGCGCCTTACACATGGTTAGTGAAGGAGAGCTAAATATCGAGCTCTAAATAATTCTTCCATCCATCTAATGCTAAGAATATTTCCTCCACTAAAAGCACATGGCCTCTTGAGGGTATCATTGGCATGTGATTGATTATGTCATTTCAATTAGGTGGTTTTGAGTATTATCTACAGGTCTCAGGGACTTGGGAATGATGTTATAGGGAAAACAACCATGCCTTTGGCCTTAAAGAAACAGTTGGGGCATCTAGAGTGATGAAAAATGCCTAGAGCACCATGCATGAATATCCAATCCACTATGTATCCATTTCTTGGGTCCTCGGGGAATTGGACATGGTCAAGGGAGGAGACTTGAACCTCTAGCCATAAAGGAATCTTATAGCCATCCAAGGTTAAGAAAATCGCCTCAACCAACCACATAGGACCTCTTGAGGGTATCATTGAGGGAATTCAACATGGTCAATGAAAGATACTTAAAAATAGGGCCCTAAAGGAAGCTTCTAGCCATCCATGTCAAAGAAGGATGCCTTCACCAACCAAAAATGGCCTCTTGAGGGTATCATTGGTCTATGATTAGTGATTTTAACGCCAATAGTTGGTTTTGAGCATTATACACATGTCTCGGGGCCTTGGGAATGACACTCTATAGAAAAGGACCATGCCTTTGGCCTTAAAGAAACCATTTAGGAATACAAATCCATAAATAATGCTAGAAAGCACCACACATGGCTTCAGAAGGTATCCATGGCACTATCCATCTAGGTCATTAGGACTTGGGGCATTGGACATGGTAAAGGGAGGGGACCTGAACCTCAGGCTCTAAATATCTACCAACAAGGGTTTTATCACCCATCTATAATACTTTTTTTAATTTAAACTCAACCCCAATGGCCAAATTCATGCAAGGTTTATGCATTTTCAATGCATTTCATTTTTTAGCCTTGTGACAATAATATATTTCCACCACTTGTACACAAGGGGATGTAGCTAGGGTTTGAGTGAGAAGAGGAGTATGAAAAGGGTCTCAAGGGTCTATATAAAAGAGGTGTGAATGCATGAATATCAATGTCACATGCTCCCCTATATTACTCTCTTGGAAAAAGTAACTGCTAGAAATAAGAGTCCTAGACTTTGTTAATTGCTTTGGAAATAAATATGTTCAATGTGTATATCTGGATCAACATACAATATAACCATCCTGATGGAATCTTCTAGGACATTAACCCTAAATTAGTGCAACCACAACTAGGTGTTAACAAGCCTTAACATGGTTGAGAGAGGAAACCAAATCCTTAATCCCTAAATAAATATTATGGGCATCTAGGTCCAAACATGATACCTAAAACCATCGTGCATGATTTCTTGGGGTTATTCTTCACCTACAAGTAGTGATATTGGTTCCATTATTGTGTTTTTGAACCAGGTATGGGTCTCAAGGCTCTAGATATGGTTGGGGTAGGAAACTCAGACCTTAGTCCATAAAGGAATTGTTTAGGAATTCAAGGCCATGATTAACACCTAAAAGTATCATATACGACCTCCCAATGATATGTGTAACTTAGAGTGCTAATATGTGCATCATTAGGGATTTCTTAGGGTCTCAAAGTCTTATACATGGTTAGAGAAGAGTACTCAAGGTGCAAGCTATAAAAGAATATTATAAGAATCGTCTAGCCATCCAAGGCTAAGAGGATCATCTCAACCAACCACGCATGGACTATTTAGGTTATCATTTTCCTATGATTGAGGATATTAATGGAATTATGTGGTTTTGAGAAGTATTAGGTGTCTTAGGGCCTTGGGATCGATTCTGTCAAAATAAATACAATGCCTTTGACCCTAAATAAACCATTGAGGCATCTAGAGCCATGAAAAATGTTGTAAAGAACCACACATGATTTTGTAAGGCTATCCATTGAATTTTGTATCTAGGTCTTGGGAACTTCAGGACTTGGACATGGTCAATGGTGGAGACCTAAACCTTGGGCCCTAAAGAAATCTTTTATCCATCCAAGACTAAGAAGTTTGCCTCCACCAACCACACATTTCCTACTAAGTGTATCATTGGCCTATGATTAAGGATGAATATTCCATTAATTGGGTTTGATAAATATGTATGTGTCTTGATTCCTTATGAATGATATTCTAGGGGAAAGGTCGTGCTTTTGGGCCTAAAGAAACCATTGAGGCATCCGAAACCATGAAAAATGCCTTAAAGAACCATGTGTGACTTCGCAAGGGTATCCATGGCACTATGCATCCAAGTCTTGGGGAATTGGGATCTTGGACATGGTCATGGGAGGAGGAATGAAGGTAAACACCTAAAGGAATCTTCTAGCCATATAGGGATAAGAAATTTGTCTCCACCAATTGAACATGTCCTTTTGAGGGTGTCATTGGCCTAAGATTGAGGATGTTGGTGCCATTAGGTGGTTTTGAGTAGTATGCACAAGTATCAGGGTGTTGGGAATAAATTTATAGGAAGGAATACCATGCATTTGGCCCTAAGGAAATCATTGAGGCATCTAGAGCCATGAAGAAATCCTCGAAGCACCACACATGACTTTTCATGGGTATCCATACCATTATGTATCTAGGTCTTATGGCCATAGGGCGTTTAACATGGTCAGTGGAAGAGACCTCTAAAGGAAGATTCTAGCTATCCATCGCTAAGAAGGTTTACTCCACCAACCACACATGGTCTCTTAAGGGTATTATTGGCCTATGATTGGGGATGTCAATGTCGTTAGGTGGTTTGAAGTAATACACATGTGTCTTGGGGCCTTTGGAGTGACATTCTATAGAAGAGGACCATGCCTTTGGCCATAAATAAATTATTTAGGAATCCAAAGCCATTAATAATGACACAAATCACCACACATGGCTTCGTAGTGCATGCATGGCAGTATGCATCCAAGTCATGGGGACTTGAGGCATTGGACATGGTAATGGGAGGATACCTCAACCTCAAGTCGTAAATGAATCTTTTATCGATATTCCAAGGATAAGAGGGATACTTAAAAAAGCCACACATGGACTCCTAAGGGTATCATTGGCTTATGATTGAGGATGTTAGTGCAATTGGATGGTTTTGAGTAATATCTACACGTGTTGGGGCCTTGGGAATGATATTCTAAGCAAGACGACTATGTGTTTGGCCCTAAATTAATTCTTTGGTCTTTTAGAGCCATGAAGAATGTGTCCACAACTTCATAGGGGTATCCATTGAACTATGTATCTAGTTTTTCTACCTTGGGGCCTTGGACATGGTCAACAGAGCACACTTGATCCTCAATCCCTAAAGGAATATTATAGCCATCTAAGGCTAAGGAGGTGGTATCCACCAAGCACACATTATTATATAATTAGCATATGATTTAGAATGGCAGTGCCATTAGGTTGTTTTGAGGAGTATGTAGGTGCCTCAAGGGATTCAGAATGATGTTCTAAGGAATAAAACCATTCCTTTGGCCCTAAAGAAATCATTGAGACATTCAAAGCCATGAGCACGGCCTCAAAGCACCATGCATGGCTTTAGAGTGGTATCTATGGTACTATGTTTCTCACCTTTCCCAAGTTTTTTGGCATAAACATAGAAACATTATTATTAAGTTGAGTCAACCTCTTCAAAGCCAATTTCTTATCCTGTACCCCCAACCCTCTAATATTTAAAGAGAGGAATTCCACTCAGAACCTATGAAAGAGAACAACCCTACTCTAAGGGCCCTAGTAACGAGTCTTTTCTTTCCTCGATTAAGCTCCTTCATAACTTTCTCCTAAGCTAATTTGAGAGCATAATTTCTACTTGCTAGTCCCAGACCTAGATCTTTGTGTAAATACTAACCCAAACCTCTTAAGAAGAGGCACTCCTCTAAGAGGAGCTTCTAAGAGGTCTTAAAGAATAATTGCCACCTCCCAATGAAGAAGTGGCCCTGGAATTTACATCAACCCCCTCCGAATTTGGATCTACATCCCACCTTGACTAAGAAGAAACTTTTGAGTAAACAACCTCAGCTTCTAAAACAACCTGCCATGATATCGAATAGGATGCCCTTTTCTCCCCATTTGTCTTTTTTGTCATTTCTAATATTGTGTCTGGAGAAAACAAGGAACATGAACAAGCACTGTATGAGGAGACTCCTAGTATTATTTTTTTTCTGTATCACCCTTTAGGATTGATTTTGTATTATTATGTGATTTATTCATGCTTTGTAAATAGTAGATGTCAAACATTTACATTTAAAGGAAGTGTGACCCAATTTTTCTAGAACTAGTGGATTTATTTTTATTGGATAGGACATATGATTTTTGTTAGGTTGATATTAGATTATATACAGGGGATATATATAATATAGCCATAAAACGTGGAATAAGAGCATGCATATAATGCATATTTTTCTTATTTTGTAGTCTCAAACAAAGCTCATTTGTGGAAAAATGGGTGATAGATTGAAGATGGTTTGTTGGGTTTGGATGGACATGAATCTAAACAATGGAATGCTTTCATTGACAAGTTGAAATTGAGTTTAATTTAATTAAAGTAGGACTAAGATACCTTGTTCTAGACATGGAAACCTACTAGAGATTACACTACAAGCCTTCATTACAAGGCCATGTTCTTGAATGAGGACCAATAAGTAAAGTAATTGGTGGAATCCCTTGTGGAAAACCACAGCTCATCTAGAAACCACATTGTTGCAGTTGCTGGAACTATATAGCAAGGCTCCAGTTGACATGTGATTGATTCCATTTCCCATCCATCCCACACTTGTATGCTATCGTGACAAGTGTTGAACAACAAAATTTGATGCCCCATGCCTTATGATTCTAGCGTTACAAACTTGCTTGGTATGGAGGATTTTTTTTAATGTTTTCTGAGCTATGCATTATTTTTTCTTAGGCACCCAATGCCCATCATTCTTACATCTCTGAAGCTTGGATGGATTCCCTCTCTTCCTTTTGAATTAAGTTTTTGGTTGGTTTTATATGTATTTTTTGGTTGTAGGTTTATTATAGCCTGGTTTTGGTTAGTGGCTTCCTTTAGTACATAGTTAACAATAAGTAATTTTCTCATGGTTCTAGGTTTATTTTAAGACTATATCTAGTTACAACGTCCTGCATTATGCATAAGATCGTGAAGATGCCCCAATATGGTTATTGCATAATCTAAATAGTGTTTTTGTAATAATGAAGTGTGCAAGTTGTTATTTTAATGAACTCTAAAATTAATGTAACATATATGTCAAATTAATATGTTCAAATTAGGTTTTATTGAAAATATACAATTTTTTCATGTAGATATTACAAAGTGCTCAATTGTTTATGATCATAAAAATTTAGATGGACAATATTTGTTTTTGCATTTTTTGAGGGAAAAAGTGTTTTTAATTTATAATTGTCATAATTATCTATATTTCCGTTCATCTTTGAAAGACTCGAGGAACAAATGCCCTTCCAATTGAAGTTAAGACCCACCCTTCAAATTCACATACCTAGCAAAAGAAATTAAGCCCACGCCCATTTCCCGCGCCCATTTTTCAACATTTCGTATACCTAGCAAAAGAAATTAAGCCAAACATTAAGTCGCTTAAAAAAACCCTGGTTCTCTTTCATTCGGTGAAGAGAGTTCATTGTTGGTGCAAGAACAGAGGCAAGATCACTCAGATCTCGCCATTGTGCTTCATGCCATTGAAGAATAACGAATGAATGTGAAGATTTTGCCAAGTTTAAGAGAGATCATGCGATTGTGCTTCTTGCCGTTGAAGAATAACCAGTAAATGTGAAGATTTTGCAAAGTTTAAGAGAGTTTCTCAGCTAGTGGGAGAAGGGGTGTCGCTATCCAAGGAGGGCGCATTGGTTTGCAAAGTGAGCTGATTTTTATTCTTCTCCATTTGCACACTATTGCTGCATACAACCAAGAAGAGGATGATTTCATGGTTGTTAGGGATATTGGGGGCGATTTACACTTCTTTTCTATTGCACATCGATGAGAAAGGGTGCATTCACTGTTCAAGAGGACGTTCTGGGCTGACAACTTCAAGAGGGCGCATCATACCATCTCTGTTAAGCAAGTCGTGGTCCAGGTTGGAGGCGATGTGCACCTTTACATTGAGATTTGGGGATTTCAAAGGGTGCACTTCATTGTACTAGAGGGAAACAAACAAATTGTTGAGATTCGACTACTATTCGTGATTGCAAAGTGGGATAAGAAAAAGATCTGGGCACATTCCCTTCTTTTTATAACCCGTCAACTACCATATCAAGGTAAATCGAATCATTAGAAGGGATTGAATAGTGGAGAGAAGGTGCTGCAAGCTCACAACCACCTACAGGTCATATTTTCAAACAAATCAGATTGTAGTTTTTGAGTTTAATCAATGTCATATAAATCTGGAGGTTATCTATGTCTATTGCCTGAAATTTAATTCTTGTTTTAATGGTTAAATTAAAATACAAACAACAGTTCACAGTTCATAGTTCACTATTAGGTCAATAATTTGGGATTGTTTGCGATTATTTGACCATGCTTTGACATCAAACTCATTTTTAGGAAGTAAATGGGTTTACCCTTTTACAGTTTTAAGAAAGATCTTTGTTCCAAAACTTGCAACTATACTATTAGAACTCAATTCTTTTATGATCTGAGAATACAAAGTGTTCAAAGTTAGGGTTCGCTCGAAATCTCTACGGTAATTGAAATCTGATCTAATCTGGGAATCTAAAGCATCCGAAGCACCAGATCCACGGCCATACCACTGTGTTAAATATCTCCGCGTACCTAAGGTGTGGTCCTAAGGTCCAATGGAGAATTTCCTACAAGTTCCCCTTGGATCAAGATAGGAATTTTCTTCTAGGCATGTAATCTCTAAAGTTAGGCAGAGGGAGGCCCGAAACTTGGACCAGTATATTCTGCAAGAATAAAATCCCTACCTCTATGCCTGCGCCCATCCTCATCACCCTGGAATTCGAATTGGTAGTGGAATTAATATAGGAAGAGAAGGTTATGTCTGTGTCGTTCTTCTCATACTCGTTGAGTTGTATTTATTGGCTGTAGTTGGTGAACGCTATGTCAAGACTATTAGAACCCTGTCTGTATCGCTTCAATTTGTGATGATTGGAGTTGAATGAATTACCATAGTTAGTCAAAGAAACAAGAGGAGTATTCACATAATTACCCTAAGACATGAAAAGATATTTGAGTGCATTGTCACCATTTGCATAAGCGGAGAAGGTTTATAAGGCTCCATTTCCATTGCTCCTATAGCCTTCAAACTTGTTTTTGGGACAATTGTTATTGTCTGCATATGAATTAAAATGAGCCATCGGTGCATTGTCACCTTCACTATATCCTTTGAAAATACTGGTGCCGCCATTGTTGTTTTTGGAATAGCTAAAGAAACGAATCAAGATTCCATTTGCATCCTTTTTGTAGGTGGAAAAGTCATTATTTATGGAATTGGAGTTGTCTGCACAGCTATTGAAGTTCTGAGTGCCTGCATTGCTGTCAGTGCCATAGTTTTTCAAATCTTGATCAGGAGCATTGGAATTGAATCCACAGCTGGAGAAATCGCTACTGCCTAAACTGGATCCACTACCTTAGGTTGTAAAGTTTTCATCTTCAACATTCTCTCGTGGGATGTAATTTGCAAAGACCTAAAATCATGCATTTCCCTCTCACCCATATATCTCCTAAAGTTACAGTAACATCTAATTCTATAATTTGCAAAGACCTGAGATCATGCATTTTCCTCTCACTCCTTCATGTCAAGAGATAAATTTACATAAGAAGAATAAGAATGTGAAGCAAGGTGTAAAGGATTTACTATGGTCGATGAAGCCCTGTAAGCTACTGAGACTTGATCCATATTTTTCTTTCAATTCTATGATTTATCATGAACTGTGAGCTTTGACAACTTGAATAGCCAAAACCCACCCTCACCCTCACCCTTGTTGGATTTCAAATGACAGACTACACTTAACTCCAAAAACATAACAATCTTACACTCATCTTTAGCTTCAAACTGTAGATTAGTTTACAACGTATATGCCCTCTTGGTTTTTTCTTACTCCAAATTAAAGTATTTTGAACACTGTAGTTTAAAAGAAAGAAAAAAATCTATATTTGATAAGACTCATAAGAAGGTTGAAAAGTTTCTGTAAAGTATTCCTAATTAGGAATTTTCAATCACTGGTTTTGATTAGATTTCTTGCTGATGACTTCCACATCAGAGCAAGTAGATTATTTATATCAGGGATGAACCTATTGATCTTGATACCTCAAGGATGATATAGACAAAAAAATGTGCACACTGCACATTGGGGCATTTGAATTAAACAAATATATTTTCTCCCTTTTGCATTTGACAAGATCAACATATACAAGAGTGACAAAAAAAAATATTATTGCAACTGGAAGTTACCTCAAGGTCTGAATCAGATTTTATCAACATATTCTAATTTATCCCCTAAGAAGAAAACCTCATCCATCTTGCAAATATTTGGATAGTTTTAAGGTATTAATTGGAGGAATTTGCAGGGTGGAAACAATTATCTTAATCAAGATAGCAAGTTACATTTACAGTTAAATTTTTGTTCTCGATATTCACTACAATTGGTTGAAAAGATGAAACCTTTATCTATTGTTACAAAGCTTAATGTATTTTCTACACTAATCACAAATATTGAAGTTTTGATCACAAAAAAGTAGAAATATAATGAAGCTTTTGGATAAACAAGCTTATCAGCATCGGTTTTATGTCACTATCACAACTATTATGATGTTTATTCAGGACAACTTTAACTAGACTGTTTGTATGCATCAAACAAATTCCCTTAGATTTGGCATGTCTTCTTGTGATGAATTCCAACATGCATTTACAAAAATGAAATATGTACATGGTTGGGAGTGTGCTCCAAGAAATCTGTTTGGATGAATGCAGAGATAGTGAAATTTGATGTTGGGGAATTGTATTATATGCAAGGCTTGGGATTCTAGCATTCCCTTGCAACCAATTTGGAGGCCAAGAACCTGGAAATAATAACGAGATAAAGGAATTTGTATGAACCAAATTCAAATCTGAGTTTCTCATATTTGACAAGGTATCAATACTATTCAATTTGTAATGAATTGACTAGGGAAGTTATAAAACCTCCCTTTAATGGCTATCTTGTAGTTGTGAACTTGATCAAACACTTCATGTCGGTTAATCTGAATGGTCCAAAAACAAATCCACTTTACAAGTTCTTAAAAGCAAGCAAGGGTACATAAATTTTTGGTGATAGTATAGAGTGGAACTGTTGTAGCGAGAAGTTGTATCCTGACTGCTAGAGAGATAAGCCTAGCACATATTTGATTTGGAGATACATGAAGTAGGTTGAAAGTTTTAAAGATTTGATAAGCCCATCAATTAGAACTCAAATGATCAACCACACTTCATATAGTCAAGGGCATCCACTTTGAGAGCCAGACACATAATGAATGAGGAAAGCATAGGAATAAAACAACAACAAATACATAAGCTAAGAATATGTTATTCTCATATACTCACGAGGAAGATTCTCAAAGTTCAAAATAGTCTTTTGAAAGCTGAAACAAGAACTTGAGCACAACTTACAAAGACAGGTAATTAACAACAAAATATTTGCATTAATCGGAGCTAAATCTTTGTAGAAATCAATGAAGTGCAGAAATTCCCATCGTATTCAAATAAACAGAAGTATAGTGGATGCACAATCTAGCCAACAAAATGTCTTGATCCCTAAGTATGAACTGCTGCATACGAAACTCACTAAGTATAATACTCAGACTTCTCGGACTCTGATCTCTCAAACCCCCTCTTCTTCCCGTAGGAAGAAGAACCGTTGATTACATTCAAGTCACAAAATTTATAGAGATCACCACCTCCAACTGTTACAAGTTTTCCGGATAAAATTTTAAGCATAAACTAAAAATAGAAGCAGTTGATGATGTATTACAAGAAATATGGTACAGCTGAAGACAAATATCTTCAAATATGTGATATGGAGTTGTTTTGCTAGTTGTTCCGCCACTTGTATACTTTGACCGCAATCTCATCATTGATCATCTTCAGAATCTGTAACTTCTAGGTGAAGTGTCAAATCCAAAATTGCTGCCTTAAAATTTGGGATTGCATTTACATCATTTTGGCTAAAATAGAAAAGATTTCAACTAAAAATTGGAGAGTTTTTTAATGATGTCAATACTCTGCCATCTGTCATCAAACTTTAGAATTCTGCAGTAACCCGATGCTTTGCCGCATCATGTTAATTTGATACCTTAGAATTTTTTGGAGATGATTTTTGACTAATTTTAATTGCTAAGTTCTGGAAGCTGAGAATTTCATTCTCTAAATTTTTGTTCCTATTTTGATCTCTAGATGCCCATCAATAGTAGCAAGATACTTTGGCACTTGCAAATCACTGTTCATAAACCTAAAAGAAAGAGCCTCTTTTGTGATCATTAACTGTTACTTCCAGTACCTCATAACTCGAATAGAAATTGACAATTGCGTGTGCCTGAAAAGCTGATCTAAGGCATGAACACAATCAACAGCGCCAATTTGTTTTCCTGCATTGACCATTTTTTTTAGAATCCCTTATACTACTTGAGCACATCATTGACAGAGATTTAATGCTCAGCAAACCCTTGATTGATCAAAGCTCCAACATAACACTTTATATGACTTAGTATTTGAATCTCCCATCAATCATTATAAGGAGGAATCCGCTCTGTGAATTTGATATGTTCATCAATTTTTAGAGATTCACTTGAAAATTTTTAATTACAATGATATTTTTCAAATTTGAGATGATGCCCTTAGTAATGTTCTCTTTGCAAATGTCGCTTAGCACTTCATTTTCTTTAATATATATCAGATTTCTTTTAATTGGTGGTTGCTCGGGTCTAATTGAGAGTTAACTAGAGTTTAGGTTAGGTATGCAACCGCCTTCCCTATCTTAACCCCATCTAAACCTAATCGCTACCAGAATATCATTAAAAGGAGTAGCGCTGCAGCAAACAGGGGTTCCTATCTTAACACCATCTAAACCTAAACGTTACTAGAATATCATTAAAAGGAGGAGTGCCGCAACAGACAGGGGTTCCCAACAGTTTGTACTCATGCCCAGCAGAGGAGGGTAAAGTCAGGACGAGAGAATTATTTTCTGCTTTCATTGTACTTTAAATCATCATATATCTTATGTTTTAGGTTTAACATTATTTGTTGATTGCAAAGTGACTCCTTGTGCATGCAGAGGAAGGAGAAGATTGTGATTTAAGAGTTTGATGTGCTCACAGAGGTATCTTTCATCTTCTTGTCGAGTTTCCACCAGTATTATCTCTCATGTTGGTATTGATCCGTGATGGTTTTGCAGGAATAGAGGCTCAACCCAGTGACAATGATTTCTTCAAGCTTGACTTTATTAATCTTTGTATGCAGTTTATGTGAGGTTGCATATATGTTTCCAATGTTTGGATTTTTAGCTTATACAACTTATCATTTTAGATGATGCACATGCTTAATAAAACCACGTTTACACCCCACATGTTCCAAGAAAACATATGAAGTGTCTATGTTTATCTTCAGGGTGATTATTGAAGAAGCAGGTTGGTGTTGCTACATATATAGAGTGCAGCTCAAAGACTCAAGAGGTATACCATTTGACATGTGCATTTCCTCATGTGTTGATAAACATATTTTTTGGTGTTAGTAAAAATTTGATATACTGTTTTTTTTTTGGGTCTAGACACATAAACCAACTTCTAGTAGTTAGTCCCTCTAACATATTTGTTGGAATGTCGAATAGTCATGCAATTTATATTTGGAAGTCGCCTGTTGAACACATTGAGAATGTCAATGAAGTTAAGATGATGCGGTTGCACCATACAAAGGCCTTCTGTACCATAGCATTTATCCAAACGATACAATTGTTACTGGAGGGGATGAAAATGGTAGAGTTATAATATGGAGAGGCGTTGGGGAACATACATCTACAACAGAAAGAAATGTTGAGAACGGTGGAATATCCAAAGAGAGGTCTAGTGTGAATGCTCGGGATGATGTAGTTTCTTTGACAACACGACATTGGCATCAAAATCAATGTGAATTGAAATTTGTCTTTCTTATTTGATGGTGGTTAGTGCTTACTTGTACTCAAGTAGAAATACTTGGTCTCCTCTTCTTTTGGGAGATTTAGGTATCTTCAGATTTTCAAAGCTTTGAGAAACGTTCATTGTTATGATAAATCCTAAATTTTGTTTTCTATGTAATCTGAAAAAAAATGTTTGTGACAGCTAAGATTAAAGCTTTATATTTTTTTCTATTTTTTTTTTAATTATAAGCAAGCCTTCCTAGTTGATTAATAAATTTCAATGCAAAGGATTCATATACTTTTTTGTGCTAACCCAAATTACAATCTGGTTATGATCTCATTAATATTTGTTTTTAACTAAGTGATGTTGTTTCATGTTACCATGTCAAAATGAAGGTGTCCTTGTGATATGGTAGCTGGAGACTCACAAGAAACAAATTTTTCCAGATTTGGGAGGCTCCCTTCTATTTATTGCTCTTTGTTTTCTCCAGAACCATCCATCCTTTTAGTGAGTAAAATGTTAATTCTCCAAGCAATTCTTAAATACTTTTGAAGAAAATGAAAATTTTATATTAAATTCATCGATTGTGCAATGGTTTCAAGGACACTGAAATCCATGTGATTATTATTGGAGATGATAGAGAGCTGGTGTATTGTTGATTATTGATGTTCATTAAAAGTGAATTACTTGTGTCTCTTGAATTGATGTTGAATAACATTATGGTTTTTATTATGTTTATTTAATGTATTGCATTATTGATTTTTTTAATGACGAATTAAAACAAAATAAATTATAAGTGTTTGAATACACATATTTAGCCTTGTTTATATATATATAATTTTTTTTTTTGCACCATTTATTATTTTATGGTGCTTTGCACCACTTGTTATTTATGGTGCTTTGCACCATATACAAGTTTGTGTATATTAAAATAATAATAATAATTTTGGTGTTTTGCACCAGAATATCTCAATCCATGTTGGATTGGTTTTGGTGTTTTGCACCACAAAATCTCAATCCACCTAGGATTGATTTTGGTGGTTTGCACCATACACCAGGGAAAGCCACATATTCATTTAACACCAAAATCAACTTTTTTTCAAACACCACTTTTGCACCATAAATCTTAGCACCACTTCCGTATCCCCACATTATCACCACTTTTGCACCACGATTTGAAAATTGAGGATTTCCCAAATCCTTTACAAATAGTGGTGCTAATGTGAGGCTAAAATGCCCTTTTTCTTGTAGTGATCGATCGTCATATGTCAATTATAGAAAAAAAAATTGATATACGGTGATGAGTGTATATAAACCATATTATTAATATTAATATGCTTTACTAATATAGATGGCTAATTTGTGATGTGTATAGTGGCTCTCCTAATAGGATTCTAATGGGGACATTGCACATCATCTTTCACCTCGAATCTAGCTTGACAAATAGGAATCGGACGAAAATTTTGGAAGACTTAGAGGTGCCTGCGAAAGTCTTCAGTCGTTGTGAATACGACAAGGCAAGTTAGCCGTGTGAGGCAGGGCTTTATTGGGGGTTGGCTGTCTGGTATGTGGTAGAAGCGAAAGGCTGGACCTTCTATTAAATGTTTCCTTATATTCAATCTAGGAAAGATGCAACCTGTAATAGGTAGCGAATTAGGAAAAAGATCTGAGTCAAATACCATCTTTTCCGCTCTCTCTCGTGTAGTCTGTGGATATATCCTTAATCCCATGGAGAACAAGACAGAATATTTAGTATCGGGGAAGAAGAGACGCAGAGACGAGCAGCAGACGACCACATCCACTGGGCCTTGCGTCAAGGCAGAAGATATTTCTGGTCAGTTCGTTAGATCCTCTAATAGTTTACCCATTTGTGAAGTTTTTGGCAGTCTTTTTAGGTTTTCGTGGCTTTAATACAAATTGTAGATGAAATGAATATCTGAAGAGCTGTAAAAAAATGAATCGTGCATTGGAAATGGTATAAAGTAAGTAAGAAAGGGAAAGAAAATATAAAATCTTTGTAACATGTCTGGTGTTTGCTATGCTCTATGGAATTTGGAACAAAATAGCTTTAAAATAGCGGAAAAGCTTAGAACGGAATGTAATTAGATGTGATAATGGAATGTAATCTGGTCTGGGCTATGTTATGATGAAGAAGGAAAATTAACAAAACGAAATAGGTCTAAATTAGGTTTATAGTAGCACGAAGGCTGAACATCGGAAGGAATTTGCGAGCATCCCTTCCTTTGTAGTGAGTATGTACTGAAAAAGAGATGTGCTCTAAAGCTTGGCGCTTGGAGGGTTTTGTGCATATGTTGTTAATTTATAATAAACTAGCGTAACGTGGCCAGTGCAAACCGACAGGAAATCGAAGGCATCAGAGAAGGAGAGAAGGGCGATTTGGAATATGAAAGGAGAAGATGCTTAGTATGAACTTGATAGGCTAATGAATTCCTGGTTGTGAGGGAACGCCTTACATCAGAGGAATCGCAGTGCTTGGCCTTCATGGCGTATAGTTAGGCCCTTCCTTTATTTTAAACCTCTCCTTTAAAATTGCGTATAAAATTACAGGGATCCTGTAGCTTGAAAGGATCTTGTTACTGCTGATGGTGGTAGGGTTAATTGTGTTGTATTGATCTCAATCACCGGAGGTGCCACCTTCTCCATGTAATCCCTGATATTAAAAGTTAATATAAGACTCGTCGGTATCTCGTTGCTAGGATTTTTCTATAGGTTTCTGATGACCGACTGCATCAAGAAATTCGGAATAGCGAACACTTTTGCTTCTGCAGACACAATTGAAACAGGAGAGTGGTTTCACCTAATTCGTTGCAACTGCAAATATAAATCATTCAAAAGGGAGGTTCATTCCTATTGGATCCTTCGAATCCTTCGTGGAGGAAAGTATATACAATAAATTGAAGAGCAAACGGAAAGAAAGAGAAAAGCAGGGAGCAAGCGAAGACAAAATACAGCAAGCACTGGACTTAGAATATTAATATTTGATTAGGGTAACAGTAGCTTTCTTAAAGTTTCTATTTGAAGCTCTAGAAAGTCTCCGCCCTCTGTGACTCTTCCCGAAAATAATTGAACCAGCGAGATCCATTGATTTGAGAATTTCGTTTGGAAGTTCATTTTTTAGCAGGCGGAGATTCATGTACGCCCATGGTCTAAATATAATTAAAAAGAAAATAAGCATATTTTTGTTTACGCGTAACCTGCGTTATCTTATTAATATGATTCAAATAAGTATTAATTAGTTTCCCAATGGATTGAGCCAATACTGGAGTGCAATCTTCAACGTTTATTGAGTTGATAGGCTTAGATTTCTTCTCCAATCTGACAGCATAAATCAAATTTTAATTAGTTTGATAAACAATAATTTCAATGAATTTAAACAGAATATATTTTGTAGAAGTTTCTGTCATTATTTTTGGTTTTCGGAGAAGATTATTGAATCCTTTTACTATATTAACAGAGTGAATGGCTGCCATGGAGAAGATCATTGAATCCTTTTATTATATTAAGAGTGAATAGCTGCCATTTTTTCCAAAAGTGTATATTTTAATGGTTGCTTCAAATTAGCAGTTTAAATTCAATAAGAATCTCCAATGTTGCATGGTAAATCTATACGTTTTGGATTTTTAGGAAGAGTAATGAACCCTTTTATTATATTAATAACAGAGTGAATGGTTTCCATTTTGTCAAAGTGTATATTTTAATGGTTGCTTCAAATCAGCAGCAGTTTAAATTCAATAAGAATCTTCAACATTGCATGGTAAATCTATAAGTTTTGGGATTTTGGGGAATATTAATGAAGCCTTTTGTTAAGTTAACAGAGTGTATATTTTAATGGTTGCTTCAAATAAACAGTTTAAGTTCAATAATAATCTTCAATATTGCATGGTAAATCTGTATACGTTTTGGGCTTAAAAAAACTAATTACAGATGTGATTTTCGATCTATCATACTCCAATGTTTGTGTTCTTCTTCGTTCTCTCTCGATTTGTTTCCTTGAAAGGAAGTCCACTAGTTTTTAACAAACATTTCAATTTAAACCAAAATTCTTTATGTATGCTAAATATTATATAATATTGGACGAAAATATAGTTCAATTGAAACACAGATGGTAAGAGATGCGTGTTCAACTCTAACACAATAAAAGGAAATAACAATATTTATATTTTTTCGGAAATCCTAATATACTAAAATAAAAGCACGTCCAATTTTTATGCCCTCTTACTCGACACATCAGGATTGAAGTAGCTTATATATGAATGGAAAAGAACGTCCAATTTTTATGCCCTCTTACTCACACATCAGGATTGAAGTAGTTTAAATATGAATGGAAAAGTGATACACCAGTAATAAGTAAATCAATTATGCGAGGCGAACAATCATAGAATTTGTAGAACAACGGATGGCAATAACTGGATTTGGAGTTTCAATGAACTCTACCTTCTACGAATTCATATAAACCTTTTTGCGATTCTGTGTTAATTTTTCTACTTTACAAACTAATGGAACTTTTTTTTATAAAACATGAATTTATTTACTAAATATATATTTTTTTCGTATCTAGGAACTCCCCACACCATTAGAATAGAATAGGTATATAACCTCGACCGAAATCAACATTAGTGTTAACTGGAAAAATTATTCTGACAGACGCAATTCTATGTTAATTTTTTACAAAGTATTATGACAGACACGATTCTGTGTTAATTTTTCTACTTTACAAGCTAGTGGAACTCTTTTCTACAAAATATGAATTTATTTACAAAGTATTATGACAGGCGCTAACGTCTTTAGCCGTAAACATGATCGACAGGGTTTGTTTATATTACTTTTTTAAACCATATTTGCATATAAGATATATAGTTTATCAATTCAGATTATGTTCTAGCTAGTTAGCAATATAAGACGGAAAAATTTAAATAAAAAATATTTTTTCTATATTAAAAAAATTGAGATCGCAATAAGTAATGTTATATTAGGTTTATAGAAATAAATAAAACAAAATACTCCATAATTAAAAATTGAATAAACTACTTCAATCTTCAAATTAAAAAACAAGAAATAAACATATTACAAATTAATATTAAAGTCATCGACTGAACTAATTATTTGCTTTTATCGCACAAATAAAAATCTTATACTCTAATTCACAGTGCTAAATCTTCAACCATTGACTGAAATTATAAAACGACTCACAATTAGAATAAAACACAAAGAGGTGACTTTGCATAGCTTACCGCTTTTGTAATGATGTGTATTTGTCAACTGTGGCTTACCAGAGAAGTCGACCCAATCGAAGTCTCAGGAATATGAAATGCTTATTCTTGTGGATGTCCCACTCAACAAAAAAGCAATCTGTATTTATGTGAGTCAACAATCTGTATTTCTGTGAGTCAAAGATATAAAAACAATCTGTATTTATGTGCGTCATAGATATAAAAACAATCTGTATTAATTATGTGCGTCAAAGATATATGAAATGTAATGGTAGATCCTTTGAACCAATAATATCCTTATGGCTCTGAACGATTCTAAAACTTATCCTGAGAATGCAATGTTGACTGTATGCAGAAGTATCGAGCACAGCCACGCCACTCCACCACCAGCAACGTATTCAGGATGACAACATTTGCTCCAACAGAAAGGATGAGGTCGCAGAGACACAGAATTCTGGGAAGAAGAGACGTTATAGAGGGGTAAGGCAAAGACCGTGGGGCAAATGGGCCGCAGAGATTCGAGATCCAAAGAAGGCAGCTCGTGTATGGCTGGGCACATTCGACACTGCAGAAGATGCAGCGAAAGCATACGACAATGCCGCTTTAAAGTTTCGAGGGGCAAGAGCCAAACTGAATTTTCCAGAAAGAGTCAACCTCGCGGATGAGGATCATCTTGGTGTGAACATCGTGAAGCAGGAAAAGTACGCCGCCTTCAGTATTCAAGTCGCACCCGCAACATCCAGCGCAGGTCTGCCGACATTTCGCAATGATTTGTCGGCACCGACACGCGCATCCTATCCCAATGATGGGAATGCTAGTCAGCATTTCATCCCAACTGACTCGACACTTTTATCACAAGTTTCAGACCTATTTCGCTACCAACTACTACAAAATCAAGGGTTTGGTGCGGACCAGGCTAATTCTTACCCTACATTACTCGAGCAGTATTCAGCATATATGAAATCTCAGCAGCAAACAGAAGCTTATAACCGACAGCTGGCTTCTATCATGCCCATCCAAAACCAGCCAGGCTTGGATTATATTCGACAAGTGCAAACTACAGGGAGACCTAATTTAGCTTCATCAAATTATACGGGGGCGAGGCTACCTGTGTACAATAATTATGTGATGCAGCAACAACAACAGCACATGGTTATTGACCAGCAGCAGCCATCAATTAGCACAACGGGATATGATTCAGAGCTATATAACTTCGATGAGAAGCTTATTGATCAGACATCTGGGAACCTGCTGGCTACTGTTCAATCACAATCGAATTACTACAATAATTCGGACTATGATTCAGTAGTTCTTCCTGCACATAATTGGTACTGCTTGGATCTTTGACTGAAGTAAAAGGTTGACATGATACATTACGAAAGATCATCCACAAATTAAAACACACCGGAGGCTACACTCTCTCCAATGTTCTTCTGTTGGTAGAGTTCTGGTTTTCCATGAGTTCGTGTGTGAACTATTTTCATCCAAGTATCAGCTACCGGTTGGATGTTATTTATGTTCAGTAAACTATATTAGATGACATAGCTACAGACAAATGAATTTCCTTTTGATCGCATTCCATAAGCGTAGGCTACAGATCTGCTAATTTTCGAAAACACAGAACAACGTTTCTAGTAAAATATTACGCCCAAGGGTGAACTCAGGTTTTCACTCTGCATTCGATCGTCATTATAGATTTGGAATTGATGTAGGATAAGCTATTATAGATTTGGAATTGGTGTAGGATAATGCAAAGTTTTGGGTGTAAGTACAAAATATAGCATCAAATAAGTGTGATTTCTTTAACCAGTAATGAAATTATAACATCAAGTATAGCTACTTAATTTGTGGTGGGTGTAAATATTGATACCCACACCATATATGGGAGTGTAACAAATAAATTATATGTTATATGCTTTACTTAAACTTCTAATTTTTTATAATTGTTATTTGAAATTTGGAAATTTAAAATAAACATCTATCAAATATAAACAAGTTTAGATCAATGTAATTTTAAACCAATTCTAAATGATTATTAATAAAGTAGGAAAATATTTATATATAAAAACAAAAATAATAAATTCCAAAGGATAATACTGGTGACCTATTTTTATTCTAACTCTCTTCACTAAAATTGAGTGACTTAAAAGGATTCTACCTCACTCTGACTTAGAGGACTTGGCATTGCATTCCAGTTGAAATAATATGTTTGGATTAGCTTTATTATTTGATTCATACAATTTGTTTTAATATTATAATGTTTAAAGCTTATATTTTAATAATAGATAAAATAATAATATTTAATTAAAATATTTTTTAATAATTTAATTATTATATATGAAGATAAAATGAAAGTGATGATGATAATTAATGTTTATTTAAATAAACTTTAAACTTTAATTGATATAACCTTAAAAATAAAAATAAAAAGTTAATTTACTCTTTTTTTATATAAACAAATAAAATATTTAATATAGTTGCAATATTTGCTATACAATAAGTTATAAAGCTATTAGAAAAGAGAGAATAACAATTCCTCTTACATCGAAGAAAAAAGATCTTTCATATTTTATTTTTATTTATGTGTTCCGAAAAACATATACACATTAACTATTATTAATATTTGTAAAAATAGTTTTATAAAATGATAGAATTAAGATGATTATGATTAATAATTAATAATAGTTGGTTTATAAGAGCTTAAAAAGGTAAGAAGTCACTTGGTTTTCTCTAAAATTTTAAGATTTTACAAAAGCATTCATAAATCACCATAATTGTGATGAGTTAAAAGACTTGGAAGATCATGCTTGTAATAAATATTTTAAAATTACATTTTAATGTGAGTGTGCACAAGAAATTTTATGAGAAAATAACTTTTATCTTCAACCCTCTTGGTGTGTATATGTGTACAAAACATTTTATGAAAAAATGATTTTTATCTTCAAACTATATTTATTTAATATTGTAAATTTATTAATTAGTTAAAACTATATTATAAATATATATATATATATTATAATTATAGTTATAGTATTAATAATAGATAAATATATTTAAAAAAATAACATATATGTTTATATTCAATACATATGATTGTTGAGATTGGAATTTATAATAATAAATAATAAGTAAAAAAAATTACAATATTGATTCTACCCTAATATTGAAATCAAATATGTATATATTTGAAATAATTAAAATTAAAATAACTATTAAAATCCAATCTCACTATTGATGATAACTCATAAATTAATATTAAAATAAAATTTTATTCGATGCAATAAAGATAAAATCATTTTATAAACTCTACACATAATCAATTTCACATTATAATGTAATTATGTACGTAAAAAAATATTGAAATACTTTAACTATTAAAATAAGCATAGTAGCATAATTCCAATATGAATATGGATATGATTTGATAGGGAAAAAATACGTGATAAAAAAATCCAATATCAATAAAATACGGAAGTAGACTTCTTATTATATATAATACTTTTAATCAAATATATAAACCAAGTTAGCATAAATGTACATTAAAAACCATTCTTTTTTATAAGAAATTAATAAATTGAATGTTATTTATATTTTATACTTATTAAATAATTAAAATTCGGTTTTTTAAAATTGGTTTTGTGTCATATCTATATTGAATATTCTAGGAATTCAAATTGCTTCAAATTTCAATACGAGAAATGCCAATACAACCTAATTATACTACTATAAAAATAAATAATATAAATAATTGAAAAAATTCAATATTTTTTTCCATAATCTTAATGAATGTGAATATCTTAGATTTTGAAACTCATCTAAGATAAGGTGGCTCGAAAAATATCAATGTCTCTTTCCATAATCGTAGTGAATATCTTAGGTTTTGAAACTCATCTAAGATAAGGTGGATAACCATGTTTCTTGGTTATATTGCTTACCAACAAAGTTATGTAATATCTTGCTTTTCAACAAAACGAATCCGTGGTTGTTATTTAAGCTTTTAAAAGAATGTTAAGTTTTCTATTAAAAATACGAAATTCATGTTCTACACTTAAACATAATTCGTTTTTTTCTTAATGATAAATTGATAACACAGTACCTATATCATTTGTTAGTATGTAGTTCATATTTTTGGCTAGTAATACAAAATTCATAATCTATAATATACAAGTATAATGATTTATTACTTGTTCTTTTCAGAGATACACTCATTTGTCCTACAAAATTTCTAAATTTGAAAGAATCATGGATAGAGTGTTTTGTCCTACAAAGGATGAAATGAACTTGTCACTAGTGGTTGGGCGTAAAACTATTTAAAGAAGTAACATGTGTCCAACTGAAAACGAGTGTCATATTTCCCAGCGGACTAATAATCAGAACAATCCCATTTGCATGGACATTAAAACAAACAACCCAAAAAAAAGGGTCAAAATCCATTTAACAAAAATTAAGATCTTCAATATAATTTGATTGAAATTTAGAAAGATAAAACTATATATCAATCAGAAATGCCTTGTCAAAAACTCAAAGATCCAACAAAACAATGTGGCTTATTAAACGCCAATGTTCTAAGCATGAACTATTAATAGATTCACATTAACAATCCTATAAGGTGCAGGTATATCTATAAAATAGCAATTAAGAACACATAGGAACACATAGGGAGAATAGACATACAAAAAAGTGCAAAGGAATATTGTGCACTCATGTTTCCCTCAAACATTTTACTAAACTATTAATGCAAAAATCATTACTAGAGCATTAAGGATAATGGTAAAATAAAAATCAAGAACACATAAAAACGAGAACTCATTACTAAAAGCATCAATCTCTCACAAAGTGGAAATCCTTCTCTCTATGATGGTGAGAGATCTATTCTTTGGATATCTTGAAAGAGTTCTCATTATCAATGCCTATTCTTTTGAGCATCAACAAAATTTTAAAGGCTATCAATGACTACTTCATGTGGCCAAGGAATGACTAGTCGATCTAATGAATGGGAGAGAATGATGCGAATCATTATGACACCCCTTAGAATTCCACATATGTAGTTCAGACCATGTCACTATGGAAATATTTGATGGCCACCTAATATTTGACAATAAAATCTTGCTAACACATATGTATGGGTTCTATTATGAATGTGTGTTTCATGGTATAGGAAGATAAATTGTTATAAATTGAATTATCACAAGGTGTATAGAAAGAAAATGGTAACTACCCTTCCATCCAACATATAGGTGGGTGATCACTTCTATTCAAATGGTAGGAAACCATAAATTCAGTGGTGAATTGCCATGAATAAATCCCACGAGACATATAATCATCTCCTCTATTGCATTTGGATTTTATTTTAACGCTAGCCTTCAATTATTAGAGTAGCATGGGAGTACCTATTTGTAAGAAACTATAATTAATCTAAAAAATGGAAATCCATCCATGTTTATAAAAAATTCCCTATACTAGAAAAAACTATAGGCACTCGTAGTCACTCTCCAACAAATGATAAAGCTCACCACAAACTACATTGACCAGAAATGTAGTAGAAAATCGTAAATGAAAAGAAACTTATATATGTTGTTAAAAAAATCGACTGCAATATTCACATCTAAGCCTCTTTGTGATGTGCCCTTCCATATATTTAACCAACAGAAGGGGACATGAACAAATTCCAGGTTTCTAAATTTTATCCCATGGCCATATTACGAATCCATAAACAATAAATGTGCATGTGCAAATATATAATTGTAAAACATAGTGGAAGTAAACTCTATCCACACACACAACATGCATTTATAAGCATGATTGCCAAAATCATAGAATAAAACATTGCACATCCAAATACAAAGATAATATTTATCTTTAAGCAAAGAAGATCAAAGCCACTGGTCATGTAGAAGCAATTTTCCACCCGACCATACGCACTCTATCTAGCATATAATATTTATACTAAGAGATCACCTCCAAGATGAGCTATGCGGCCACAAAAGCAAAGGAAACACCTACAGGATTCTCTCTCTCATCACACAACCCAATTTTCTCTCTATTCTTAGCCAAATGCTCATTTAAATCTCTATAGGAAGCTCGCTCACCTATCACAGCCATGGCACTCCTTCCAACTGCCCCATATAACACAAGGAAGGTATTTCCCTTCATTGATCCACAATTCCCTCAAGAAATCCAACCCTTACAATGCTTGTTGGTGTGTGTAGTAAGAGTCTAACTTGCTGTATGTTGTTGGATAACTTCCTGTAATGTTAATTCATGGTTTCTCAAGCATGCAAAAGTAGAAAAATCAGTGGGTAAAGGTTCCTAGCTTTCCCAACCGGTATGCTCTATTATTTTTTCATCATTTAATTCAATAGATCTAGGATCTTAACTGAAAGAACAACATGTACAACATATCAAGTATAAGAGACAAGAGACAAGAGACACAAAAAATTTCACCGGGGAAAACCAAGAAGGTGAAAAACCCCGCAACTTCCTCATAGATAGAATAAGCATCAATACAAGGATCACAATGATCAAACCCAAGAGATAGATATATTCAGCAGCATTCTCCTCCTCCACTTGTGAACATTCCTCCTCTCTCTCACTAATGCGAAGTGAGTGAATAATAGAATGTGTAAAATGAGAGAGACACACTCTCTATTTATACACTAATTTGACTTGCCCTTTACTCAACTAGGTCGGCCCCAAATTAACCACTTAACATAATGATGACTAGGCCAACCCCTCTAGGGTGGTCTAATAACCCTTTGACCCACATGACTCATACAGGGCCGACCCCATCAAGGTGGTCTAATAACCCATCAAGTATAAGTTACGACACTTACAATATAACTTGTGACACTTGCAAGTACACATGACGACACTTCCAATCGAAGGAATAATACATCTCCGTTGGGGATACAATAAAGTACAAATACAATATACAAGTGAATATCTTCCGAAGTTACAAATACATCAACACTCCCTCTTAACTAGGAAGGTATTCTCTAGACACAAGTCATCAATACATATAGGCACAAGTCTTCAACTTTGGAGCTGGATCATCATCACTGGATCAAAGAGCATCATCATCATCACTGCTGCTGTACCCATCATCTCGATCACTGGGCTATCTCTGAATTCTTCTCGTCATAGGAAGTTTTACAGAGCCAACCCATTTTCATGCTGGATGTAGGCCTAACCTCCTATAGGTCTTCATCATCTTTGGCCATACTGTGGAATCCTCAGGACTTATTATGTGCATCACAAAACCTAGAAAGAGTATCCCAAGATCCTTTATGTGCATAAGCACGACCGACAAGATCTTTGTGGGCAATATTACATGTGACCCCACCACAAAACCTCGAAAGAGCATCCCAGGACTGATTATGAGCATACTGCTCAAGCTATCGGATCTCCCAGGGAGCTATTACATGTGGTCACCACAAAACCTCGAAAGAGCATTCCAGGACTGATTATGAGCATACTGCTCAACCTATTGGATATCCCAGGGCGGTGTTACATGTGGTCATGGAAAAACCTCGAAAGAGCATCCCAAGACTAATTACGAGCATACTGAACAACCTATCGGATATCCATGGGCGCTATTATATGCCATAGGACAAAAACTTGAAAGAGCATCTTCCAGATATCCCAGGGCTCTATTATATGACATAGGAAAAACCTCGAAAGAGTATCTACAAATTTCCTATGGTGCTATTATATGCTTATTGCACAACCTGTCCACGGTCATGGAGTATCATCCTGATACTCATCATACATCATCACATGATCAACCCGATCATCGTCACAACATCGTCCTGATGCATATCATCATCGCATGATCATCCTGATCATAGTCACAGCATTGTCCTGATGCATATCATCATCACTGCATCATCCTGATGCATATCATCATCGCATGATCATCCTGATCATCGTCACTGCATCATCCTGATGCATATCATCATCACATGATCATCCTGATCATCATCACTGCATCGTCCTGATGCATATCATCATACATGATCCAATTGATCATACAAAGCATCCAACTAATGCATATCCAAAGTAGTAACTGGAGCATCGTCCTGATTCTCATCACACAACGCTTACATCCACAACCATGGGAAGGATCCTCCTATCACCATGCTTGGAATGGCTCCTGCAGATGTGTCCCATCACTTCTTCCTCGAAGTATCTTCAATCTGAAGAACACCAAGCCTCTCTATGAAGTACTCAAACTTTACTCTGGCTAGTGGTTTCGTCAACACATATGCAACCTGCTCTTCTGTCACAGCATACAGGAGATTCACTGCTCCTCTCTGCACCATATCCCTGATATAGTGATATTTGATCTTGATGTGCTTCGACCTATCGTGGAACACTAGGTTCTCATACAACTTCACACAACTCTGGTTGTCACAAAAGATATAGGTAGCATCCAACGCGAGATCAAATAACTCAGACAGTAGCTTCCTCAGCCATACTGCCTCACAACTAGCCGAACAAGCTGCGACATATTCTGCTTCGGCTGTACTCAGTGCTATGCAGGACTGATTCCTACTAGACCAAGAGATCACACCTGATCCCATACTGAAGCAATACCCCAGAGTGCTCTTCCTATTTGTAGCAGTGCCTGCCCAATCTGAATCAACATAACCCTTTAGTTTAAACTTTTGATTTGCATCATACTTGAGCCCATAATCAATTGTACCCTTCAGGTACCTCAGAATATGTTTTATAGCAACCAGGTGAACACCTCTAGGATCCGTCAGGAACTGGCTCAATGTGTTCACCGCAAAGTAAATATTTGGTCTCATGTTCGTCAGGTACATCAAGGACCCAATCATCTGACGATACACTAAGACATCAACCGGATCAGATGAAGCATCACACAAAAGCTTCAGGTTCGATGCCATACGTGTGGCCATGGCCTTGCAGTCCATCATTATGAACCGCTTCAGGATCTCTACTACATACTTCCCTTGTCCAAGGAAGATTCCATCTGCACTCTGCCACACCTCCATGCCTAGAAAGTAATGCATCATCCCAAAGTCCTTCATCTCGAACTCGGAAGCAAGCTTCCTCTTCATGTTGGCAATCAACCCATCCTCACCTGTAACAATCAGTTCATCCACATACAACAGTAGTATCACTGGATTGCCTTCCTCAACCTTGTAGTAAAGGTTGGAATCCTCCTTACTCTTGGTAAAGCCCAAAATGGATAGAAAGTTGTCTATCCTACCATACCAAGTCCTAGGAGCTTGCTTCAAGCCATACAAGGCTTTCTTCAACCTGCACACATATGACTCCCTGCCATGTGTCTCAAAAACAAGTGGTTTCTCTACATACACTTCCTCTTCGAATACACCATTCAAGAAAGTTGTCTTGACATCCATCTGGTGTATCTTCCACTTCATCACTGCAGCCAGAGCAAGTACTATTCTGATGGAAGTGTATCTGGATACAGGTGAAAAAGTCTCTTCACAGTCTATTCCCTCTTTCTGGGAGAAGCCACGAGCTACAAAACTCGCCTTGTATTTCTCTATGCTACCATCTATAGCATGCTTGATCTTATAGATCCACTTGGAAGTCACAACAGACTTCCCTTTTGTTCTTGGGACCACATCCCAAACATCATTCTTCATGATTGACTGGTATTCCTCGATCATGGCATTCTTCCATTACTGCATCCTGGATCCTGGGAACTTTAGATTCTTTAATATCTTCAATAGATAATTTTCTTGAACTTCGTTTCTAGAACAAATGTTGTAGTCCTTCTTTTGTAGGTGATTGTACATGATCTTTCCTACAAGTCAAATTCAATTGCATGATTAGAAACTTCTCATAGTTTTTCAAAAGCACATTCTTATGCATAAGGACATATGTCATACAGTCATGCAATTATCTTTATCCAATGCTTCAATACAACATTTATCCCTATTCAGTAACTTTCTAGATGCCTTCCATCTCTACCAGAACATTTGTTAAGAGTGTCCACAACTCCCAACATGTTAGCAAAGAGGTTTCATTCTAGATAAGTAGCAATGGAATGTTGTATAGTACCATAGGCCACTTACCCATTATTTGTATATTAGTAGTATCTTGTTCATTGATGTAAATTTTCTAATATGCATCTAGGAACATAAGTATGTACATGACTGGACAACATCATTTAAGTAATCATATAATAAATGACAATTCAAATACTTATCTTTGTTTAGTTGTAGGGTGGACTCCCTCTCAATCTTCACTTCCTTGCAGGAACTACTGGAATGTGCTCCCTCTCGGTCTTTGCTTCTTGGATTATCTGTTTTTGAACTTATATCCATCCTGGACCACTATGCATGCTTAAGTGTGCACTAGTGTCATGATTGTGTCATCCTCAAGATCTCATACATAGTCATACATTCATTAGTATAATCTCAATACTATCAAAACATTATGATTCTAAATAATCTTAAATATGTATAGTCATGATCATTTCATACATAGGTAATAAGCGTTAGTATTCAAGGTTTCAGGGAAGACTGCTTTTACTCATGCATATTCTTATTTGACCATAGGACTCTTCTAGTTAGTCATATCATCAATCAAAGTAAGAAACATAATATGCATAAACCCTTCTAACTTTCAAGAATAATCATTATCATTCATACAAAAGTATAAGATCCTAACACAAGGTAGGATTCTAACTTGATATAAGAAAAAACATACCTGAAATATCATGTTAGCTAGTTATGTCTAACATACCCAAACAATGTCTTCTTGTTCTCTTCAATGACTTATGCTTAGTAACTTGCATATCTCATAAGTTAACCATTGTAGAACCAAATTATACATACGTCGTAAGTAGAGCCTCTATGTGATCCATGAGTCTTTGTCTTCATGTCACTATGGTCATATGTTCTTGATCTAGAACCTGATTTGTACCTTTTATGTTAGCAGACAACATTATCCTCATGCAATACCACAGTGCATTAGTACAATCATAAGTGTCATAACCCTAATCAATGAATGTCTTCTATCATTCACATGCATTCATACTTTTACTAGGGTGATAGGAAAAGTCTAAAATTAATCAATATTGTACTAACCTCAATAATATGAAGACAAACATATCATAACCTTAATCATGAACTGATTTAAAAAACATACATGTATCTCCTCAAGTCATACCTGTCGAGATTGCTTGTAGCATTCTTATGTAAGGCCTTAGCCTCATCTCCCTCTGGAACTGGAACTTCTTCACTTATGTAGGTGTCTAATTCATTCTCTTCTAGGATTAACCCAATCCACTTTGATTTGCTGAAACTGGATCTAGAGCTGGATTAGGGTTTGTCAAAGAAACCCTAAAAATTCAAATTTTGAATTTAAAACTTTTGAATGGATGGAAAGATGTGCCTTGTTGAGCTGATCAAGATGGTATGCTTCAATTTTAAAAACTGCAAAATTTGACCCTTCAAAATTGCCTTTGAAACTTCTAGATCTTCAGGATAGGATCCCGAACTAGGGTTTGATAAAACCTGGTCTTTTGCCCATCCAAAGGGTTCAATATTGTGTTCTAAACTTTTATTTTTTTGAGGAGATTCCAGCCATGGTCACAGATTTAAAAAATTCCAACTTTTGCAGAAGCCCTAATTTTCCACCTTTCCGATCAAAATCCCGAACTAGGGTTTGATCAAGCCCGATCTTTTGTCCAACCAAAAAATTCGATCTTGGTCTCTAAATTTTGATTTTTATGAGGATCATTCAGCCGTGGTCTCCGATGCCAAAAATTCCAACTTTCTCTGAATCCATAAATTCCCGTAGTAGTGACAAGCCAAGAATGAAGGTGCTGAGAATCCAATTCTATTTCACAGAAAAATGTGCCTTATTGTTTCTAGTGTAACTCAGAAATTTTGGATCCACAAGGTATGAAACTTTGGCTTGTGGTAGCCTGACCTGTCTTCTTTCCAACCCCATAGGTCTGACCTCAAATGGATTCTCTGAGAGAGAGTTATACCAAGTGTCGCAATGTGACCTGTTTATGGGATGAAACAGGAGAGCGAACTTGTACGGAGTGCCACATGTCACTGTTTCAACTTAGGCCTCTGAAAATCATACTTGTGAAATCAAAGTCCTTTCCCTACCTGTCACCTTTTACGAAATTTCATTTGGAGCTTTCGAGCTCATGTTGTGACCTTTTTTCCTAGGTCACCTATTTATGACTAAGATTTGGAAGAGGAAGAAATCCTAGATTGTACGGGTCATAAAACTGAAAGTTCAGTGAATTAGATGTTGCGCTTCAAAATCAAGGTACATGGGGATGTTATATATGACCTGTAAAAGTTTCAGATCCTGAACCTTTTTTAAAATTGATTTATAGCAAAATTTCTACGATCTGGTTTTTGCTATATCAAGCCCTAGCTTCCAATTTGTTGCAAGTGCAACAAGTCTCATAAATTCCATACCATGCCTTCCTTTAGGCTAGCTCTGATACCATGTTAGTTTTTCAGAATTTAATTCATTCTGATCTAGGATCTTAACTGAAAGAACAACATGTACAACATATCAAGCATAAGAGACAAGAGACACAAAACATTTCACCGGGGAAAACCAAGAAGGTGAAAAACCCTACAACTTCCTTAGAGATAGAATAAGCATCAATCCAAGTATCACAATGATCAAACCCAAGAGATAGATATATTCAGCAGCATGATCCTCCTCCACTTGTGCGCACTCCTCCTCTCTCTCACTAATGCAAAGTGAGTGAATAATAGAATGTGTAAAATGAGAGAGACACACTCTCTATTTATACACTAACTTGACTTGCCCTTTACTCAACTAGGTCGGCCCCAACTTAACCACTTAACATAATTCTAACTGGGCCGACCCCTCTAGGGGTGTCTAATAACCCTTTGACCCACATGACTCATACAGGGCCGACCCCATCAAGTTGGTCTAATAACCCATCAAGTATAAGTTACGACACTTACAATATAACTTGCGACACTTGCAAGTACACATGACGACACTTCCAATAAGAGGAATAATACATCTCTGTTGGGGATACAATAAAGTACAAATACAATATACAAGTGAATATCTTCCGAAGTTACAAATACATCAACATGCTCACCTACAACAATCTCATTTTCCCTCAAATCTATAGTTATCCTTTCTAATTTGAATTTATGGGTAGTACATGGTCTTGTAATGTGTAAATGGTAATCAACATCAAGAGGAAAACTCTATAGAGTGTAAATTTTCATGATAATAAGAGGTAATGACAAAATGAAGGGTTGAATCAAAAGGATTGAGATAATTATGAAAAGACAACTGGCATAACTTCTGACCATAGAAGAAATTACCCTTACAATTGTCATAGAAGTATATTCATCCCATACTTCCATAATTACATGAGGGGACTTTTTCTGCCAACCTCCCACATGCATTCAATGATTGGATTTAATAGTCAAAAGGAAGTAATTGGCTCATTTAAGGCATATGGAAACAATTGGATTAGTTCTAAGGGTGACACTTGGAAATAAAGGATTTCATCTCCCATAGTGTAACCTACCTAGAACTAAAGACATTTTATGTTTTAGAAAAAAATTACTTTAAAAGTTATTGTAAGGTTTTATGTTGTTGACCAACGATGGTCAAAGATGACTGTAATTGAATATTTTATTATTTAATAAATAAAAGAAGAGACACCTATCCAAAGAGGGCTGTTGAAGAGTGTTCACTGACACACTAGGAGGAATGATCTAGTGTAGAAGGGAAACTGAAAAGTGGCAGCAACAACATACACTTTCTAGCTAATGCAGGAGGCATCTTCCCTAAAATTGTGGTCAAGTTCCCCAAGAAAGGAGGAACTGAGCAGGTGGCTCATTTAATTCAAAATCTGACCCAGATACCTAGGCAAGCATATATCCATCAAATTAGCAGGAGGCTTACACAGTTTACCTTGTGGTTATGCTATATACCGAAAATTTAAGCACACAAGAGGTGATTCGATGAGGGGAAGCTAAAGTGAGATTTCAGGTTGTTTATATGCAAGTTTAACTGTTGAGTTACTGGATAGGATAGAACTAGCTTCTACACAGTATCTTCGTCTTGGTGTTTCAGTGAACAGGCTTGGGGGTCTTGAAGCAATTAATCTTTCCTGCTTCTAAGAGACAGTTGGGAGGAACGGTCTTCTTTGGATGTTGTCCACTTCAAACATTTAACAGGTTCCACATTGTTCTCGTTATCAATTTTACTTTGTTTTTATGTATAAATTATATGAATGAAAATATTTTTGAATTTTTATTATGCTTTCGAAATGAAGTAGGAATGTTTTTATTTGCCTGTAAACTATAAGTTAAGTACAGGAAATAGGATTATTGATGTTTAGACAATAGAATAGTTGAACTAGGTTTTTGAAGAAATAACATTTAAGTGTTATTTACAACATAAATATAAGTGATAGTATATCGAGTATAGGAAATGCAAAGGAAACCAACAATAGTAAATTACACACCAATAGCTATTACAATGTATAACTGTTGTACTCCCAAGATGTTGTAGTCTCGACAACAAAACCAGATGTTGTAGTCCCAAGGTTCATGTGGTTACCATAGATACATTACATATTATAAGAAAGCATACACAATGATACAGATACAAAAGACGAGACAGATAGAGAGAACACAAGCCTTTATATTAACCAGCAAGAGCAGAATACAGTCATAGAACCAATCTTAACAGTACATCGTCTCAAATAGCCTATATATATATATATCTATGCAAATACAGTTACATAACCATTCGTTGGTCTATTCAACCGACCGACCCGACCTATACTAGGCGACACGACCTATCGACATATGCTGTAGAGTGGTCCGGTGGAGGTCTAGTCAACGGGTCGACCTAGGCCCCTCCAACAATAACTATATACATATACATAATCAATTATCATCAAATTCCAAGGATTACTTTGAGAATGTAAAATCTCACTCCAAATCACATATTATCTAACCAGTATAATCACATACATTATCAACATATTAATATATATAGTTATCATAGAGTTTGATTACTTACAATCATAATACATGACACTTTTCCATGAAATATAGTTATATCAAATACCGAACTTTGTTTAAAATAAACATAAAAATCATTACAATATTTTAACTTAGTTTTGGATCAAACCTTCTATAGAAGCAAGGTTCGTAAAAACTAGAAAGACCATGTCATATTACATCAAACATAGATCTCTTTCAACTGAAGTTATTAAAAACAAAGTTTAAACATTTTAAGAAAAATTCTGGAAAATACAACTAATTACAGAGTGGGATCGAATCCCATATTTATAATTTGTCCAACTTAATCAACAAACTCAGGTTTTTGTTGCATAGTCCAGAACTAAATCAAAACCCTGTATGACTCATCCATTTAAATAATAGATAGGCCAAAACCCTAAGTTAAGGAACTTAGCCTAGATAAATTACAACAACGCTGTTCTTCATTATTTTCCATATGGCATTTAAAATACAAACCCTAAATGTTGGAAGCATTTAAATAAGCAGAGTTTTAAACATATAATCAAATCCATATATACCGATTTACATCATCATCATCATCAACAGAGCTGTAATGGCATGAAGGAATTAATGAGCTACTGTGTAATCGAAATCATATTCATATTTAGGGCTTTGCCCAAATTTTTAATAAAAAAATGCATTATCATAGTAACAGAACCTCATATATCCAAATACCAGAATCATGATTAGGGTAAAAAATTAACACAGTCGATTTTCAAAAATATCAAAGACTTTTCAATACATATAACAAAAAACCAAAATTATTTGCCCATATAAATGTCGAAGGGTCAAACTAAAACCCTGAAAATCTATATTCATCATAACGTTGGGAGAAATCCAACTAAGGGATTTTAACCATAAAAATATTACATTACAGTAACACCTTACAGGTCATTACAGAGTTTCCATAACGGCTTCCTTAAGCAAACAAAATAACCCTAAACAAACTATTTTAATGGCAACATAACTATTTTACAAGTTGAAGGAATTCCAATACGTAACCAGAACAACATTAACACATGAAACATGAATAGAGTGTTCTAGGAAGGCCTGTGGCTTACCAAAGCTGCACTAACCACTGAAGCCTTCCACTTTATCTTTCCAAGTTGGAACTCATGACCAGGGAACTTCCAAATAGAGCGAAACCCTCCTGTCATTACAATACAAAACTTGAAGTAATGCAATTTCCACACCCGATGTTGGAATGCAGCACATGGACAGGCATTGGAAAGCTTGTCCAGTAGGGAATAATGGTGCATGACTAGAATTTGAATGGGGTTATCATAAACGATAGATATTTAGAGCAGAAAAGTGCCAGCAACTGTTTTGACAAGTATTGCTAATATGGGCAATTTCCAGAATTGCATGAATGAGCAAAAGAAATGAATGCATAACAACTATGTGAATTATTCCATGAGTTTGATTATGTTAAATATTGATTTTTTATGTTTCTATAAGCATTCCTAAGATGTCTAAATTTTTTTTTCATAATGCACAGTGCTTGCAGCTCATAAGATTTAATAGTGTAGCAGAAGTAGCATACAGGGAAGAGAGTCTTCAAAGAAAAATGGTGACCATAAATGATGCTCAGGATCCTTATGAGCATGAAGAATATGTTCTAGGAGAAAATGTACAGGAAAAGAATGCCGAGACAGAATCAAATGGGAGAAGGGAGCAAGTAACTCCTCAAAATTTGGTTGAAACCATGGTGAGCTTCAATGAAAGGTTGATGAAGGCTCAAGAAGAAAAAAACCAACTCAATGCTGCTATTTTGCAAAGCCTCACTGATATGCAGTAGAAGATAAACCTTTGATCTAACCCAAGCAATGTAGGTGAAGAAGGAAGAGAAGCAGAGAGTCACTCTAGAGGTCGTTCAAAGAAGAGGAATCCAAGCCCAAGGAAGAGTTCTGTGAGCAAGAAGCATAGGACACCTTCCTCAATATCTTCTTCTAGCAAATCATATGACTCCAAGGGCTCTCAAAGAAGTCCAAGGCATGTTCCAAAGAAATTTGATGGAATACAGAAGTTCAAAGGCATCCCACAGGGAGAATTTAAGAAGGAAAGGCCTCCCACATTTGATGGAGAAGACAAGACTGGCCAAGAGGCAGAGGCATGGCTTCTTGGAATGAAGAAATACAGAATTCAGGACTACTCAGGAAATGAAAAAGCCAAAATTTCCATTTACAATCTAAATGGTAGAGCTTCAATTTGGTGGGACAACCTCTTGCAAGTAAAAGGAAGATCAACTAGGAGAGATTTAAGAAGTACTTCAAGGAAAAATACCTTTCTTCTAGGTATTATGATAGTCAGAGAAAAGAGTTCAATGAACTCAGGTTGGGACAAAAATCTATGGAAGAACATCTCCATAAATTTTTGGAATTACTGAGGTATGTGGATTACATTAAAGATGAGAGGATAAAGATCCAATTCTTCCTTGGAAGCCTACCTCAAAGTTTCAAAGATAGAATTGAGTTTGTTAATCCACCAAGTCTTGATGAAGCCATTAGAATGGCAATTCATTGCTATGAGCAGAATAAAGGAAAATTGGAGGTTAACCCAACATGGAAAGGAAAGCCAAGAGGGAGGTTTGATCAAAAGAAAAGTGGCTTCAAACCGCCATTCAAAAGTCATCCCAGAACCTTACCACAGGGGCAGCAAGCAAGGAGTGGATTCAAGCCAGCAGTAGTAGCAGATAAAGTATCAAAAGGACCACTTCCGTGTTGGGGATGTGGAGAAAACCACATGCTAAAGGATTTTCCACATTGGAAGGGGAATCCCCGAAGGTTGCACAACTTAAAGGGAGCAGCTACAGTGGAGGACATGGCAAGGGAAATGCCTCGAATTTATGCAGCATTGGATAATCATCAGGCATATCATCAATCATTAGTGGTGGAAGTTAAAGGTAAGATTGCTAAGCAATCTATTTATGTTTTGATTGATCCAGGATCTACTCATAGTTATGTTTCTACAAAAGTGGTTGAAGGTTGTTCTCTTAGAAAAGTGAAGCATAATAAGTCTTGGCTGGTTCAATTAGCCATAGGGACCAAGAGAAAAGTTAGTGAAGTAGTGGTGGGGTGCCCCACAGAATTGAATGGACTCCACACGCATGCAGATTTAAATGTACTACCATTAGGATCTTATAATGCCTTAATTGGCATGGATTGGTTGGAGATGCATAGAGATAAGTTGGATTGTTATGAGAAAGCACTTGATTGTATTGATGAAAAGGGAAGATCAAGATTGGTAAGAGGAATTCCCAAGCAAGTTTCAGTAAGACAAATTTCAGCCTTACAGTTGAAAAAGTTTTACAAGAAAGGTTGTCAATTATATGCAATTCATATATCAGTTTCGTCAGAGGACCAAGGTACAATGATAGAATACTTCCCATTGTTGCATGAGTTCCAAGATGTGTTTCTGAATGAAGTGTCGGGACTACCACCAAAGAGAGATATTTATTTTACCATCGATCTTGTTCCAGGGGAAGCACCGAATTCCAAAGCTCCTTATAGAATGAGTACACAAGAATTGGTAGAGTTGAAGATGCAGCTGCAAGATTTAATGGACAGGAGGTATATCAGGCCTAGTGTATCTCCCTGGGGAGCACCAGTGTTATTTTTTAAGAAGAAGGATGGGACTTTAAGGCTGTGTATCGATTATAGGAAGCTAAATAAAGTAACAATCAAGAATAAGTATCCATTGCCAAGAATTGATGACTTATTTGATCAAATGAAGGAAGCTAAGGTTTTTTTGAAGATTGACTTGAGGTCAGGGTACCATCAAGTGAGGATAAAGGAAGAAGACATTCACAAGACAACTTTCAGAACTAGATATGGTCATTATGAGTTCACTGTGGTTCCATTTGGTCTTACCAATGCACCTGCTACATTCATGTGTCTCATGAATAGTGTCTTCAGCAAATATTTGGATAAGTTTGTGATTGTGTTCTTGGATGACATTCTCTTATATTCAAGGAATGAAGAAGAACATGAGGAGCATCTAAGGATAGTTTGCAGGTCCTTAGAGAACATCAATTGTATGCCAAGTTAAGCAAGTGTGAGTTTTATCAAAAGAGGGTTCAGTATTTGGGTCATGTCATTTCTGAAGAAGGAATTGTAGTTGATCCAGAGAAGATTAATGCCATAATGGATTGGTCTACTCCAAATAATGTTTTAGATGTTAGATCTTTTTTGGGCCTTGCTGGTTACTACAGAAGGTTTATTGAAGGCTTCTCCAAGATAGCTCATCCAATCACTTCATTGCAAAGAAAGAATATCAAGTTTGCATGGTTTGAAAAATGTGAGAAAAGTTTTCAATAGTTAAAGGAGTTGCTTACCAACGCTCTTGTTATGAGGATAGCAGATCCAAAGAAGGATTTTGCAGTGTGCACAAATGCTTGCATTGAAGGGCTAGGTGGAATGCTCATGCAAGAAGGAATTGCGATCTACTATGAGTCAAGGAAATTAAAAGAGCATGAGAATAATTATGCCACACATGATTTAGAACTAGCATCCATAGTACATGCTCTCAAGATGTGGAGACATTATTTGTTGGGAAGAAGATTCGAGCTTAGAAGAGACTGCATGAGCTTGAAGTATTTGTTTGACCAGCCAAACTTGAATGCTAGGCAAGCTAGGTGGATAGAGTTTCTTTGTGAATTTGACTTTGAAATTAAGCATGTAAAAGGGAAGGAGAATAAGGTTGCATATGCTCTTAGCATAAACTTTCATGTTGCAGCATTAAGTGTGTGTAAATCAGATTTGAAGACAAGAGTTCTTGAAGCCCAAAATAGTGACGAAACTTGCCTTCAAATTAAAGAAAAATTGCAGCAGAAAAATGTAGATGAAAAGGGTGTGGGATATCATCTTGGTGAAGATGATATCCTCATCTATAGAGATAGACTATACATTCCAAATATTGCAGATTTGAAGAAGCTAGTGATGGATGAAATACATCAAATGCCATATTCTGGACACCCAGGATATCAAAAAACTATAACAGCAACAAGAAAGCAATACTTTTAGCATGGAATGAAGAAGGACATAGCTGAGTACATTGCTAGGTGTCAAAAGTGACAACAAGTCAAGGCAGAGCACCAACATCCAGCAAAATTGTTGTGTTAATTTTTGAGCATTAATTCAATATACTCTAGGATCTTAACTGAGAGAATAACATGTACAACATATCTACAACATATTAATCATGGACATAATAATGCAAGCGCACAAGAGACAATAGACACACAAAGTTTCATTGGGGAAAACCATAAAGGTGAAAAACCCCACAACTTCCTCAGAGATAGATAGAGAAAGGATACAACCCAAGTACAAGAGATAGTCCGCCTAGCAGCAGCTTCTCCTCCTCCACAAGTGTGCCACTCTCCAATGAGAGAATGAGTGAGAAAGTGAATTATCAAATAGAGTGCCTCCCGCACTCTATTTATACTTGACTTGACTTTCCTAATAACCTTTACTAGGTCATCCTTAACTTAACCACATAACATAATGCTTACAGGGCCAACCCCCAATAGGGTGGTCTAGTAACCCTTTGACCCACATGACTTATACAGGGCCGACCCACCAAGGTGGTCTAATAACCCATCAAGTATAGGTTACGACACTTACAATATAAATGATGACACTTCCGTATAGAGGAATAATAACATCTCTATAGGAGTACAATATACATAGGTGAAATACATTCCAAAGTTACATATACATCAACACTCCCTATTAACTAGGAAGGTATTTCTCGACATAGATCTGCTAGCACAAGTCTTCTTCTCTGGATCATCGTCATCGTCATCGCTGCTGCTATCTCAATCAATCTCTGAATCTACTCGTCATAGGAAGTTCTACAGAGCCAGTCCTTTTTCATACTGGATGTAGGCCCACCACCTGCAGGTCTTCATCATCACTGGCCATACTGTGGAATCCTCAAGACTTATTACGTGCGTCACAAAACCTCGCAAGAGCATCCAAGCTGTTACGAGCACATGGCTCTACCTATTGGATTTCCTAGGGCTGTATTATATGTGACTGTCACAAAAACTTAAAAGAGTGTCTTGACTAGCAAGAACTCTAAAGAGCATCCGAGGACTTTTACGTGACTAGCACAACCTATCCGGATCTCCAGGGCGTATTACATGTGACCCCCGCCACAAAACCTTTAAAGAGTGTCTTGACTAACAAGAACTCTAAAGAGCATTTGAGGCCTTTTACATGAATAGCACAACCTGTCCAGATCTCTAGGGCGTATTACAAGTGTTCATGGCAAAACCTCGAAAGAGCATCTCAGGACTGATTACGAGCGTACTGCTCAGCCTATCGGATCTCCCAGGGCTGGATTATATGCCATAGGACAAAACCTCGAAAGAGCATCTGCCAGATATCCCAGGACCAAATTACATGCCATAGAAAAAACCTCGAAAGACTATCTGCAAACCTCCTAGGGATGGATTATATGCTTATCTGCACAACCTGTTCCACGGCCACGGAGTATCAACCTGACACTCACCATACATCATCCTGATGTACACATGATCATCCTGATCATCATCACTGCATCGTCCTGATGCATGTCATCTAGAGCAACATCCTGAAGCTTGTCATCCATGATCATCCTGATCATACAATGCATCCACCTGATGCATACCAAGTATATACCTGATACATATCATCATGCATGATCCACTTGATCACACAATGTATCCACCTGATACATACACAAGTACATGATCCACCTGATCATACAATGTATCTAGCTAATATATATCAACATACATGATCTACCTGATCATACAACGTATCCACCTGATACATGGTCCAAGCATCCAACATGATGCATATACATATGCATGATCTAACTGATCATAACAAGCATCCAACATGATGCATATACATATACATGATCCAACTGATCATAACAAGCATCCAACATGATGCATATATATATACATGATCCAACTGATCATAACAAGCATCCAACATGATGCATATACATATACATGATCCAACTGATCATAACAAGCATCCAACATGATGCATATACATAACAAAAATACAACATGATGCATATACAGAGCAATAACTAGAGCATCGTCCTGATGCTCATCATCCAATGCTTACATCCACAGCCATGGGAAGGATCCTCCTCTCACCATGCTTGGAATGGCTTCCAACAAATATGTCCATCACTTCTTCCTCGAAGTGCCGTCAATCTGAAGAACACCAAGCCTCTCTCTGAAGTACTCAAACTTCACTCTGTCTAGTGGTTTCGTTAGCACATCTGCAACTTGCTCATCTGTCGCAACATACAGGATCTTCACGGCTCCTCTTTGCATGATATCACTGATTTAGTGATATTTGATCTAAATGTGTTTTGACCTATCGTGGAACACTGGGTTCTCAGACAGCTTCACACAACTCTGGTTGTCACAAAAGATACCAGTAGCTTCCAACGAGAGATCAAATAACTCAGAAAGTAGCTTCCTCAGCCATACTGCCTCACAACTAGCCGAACAAGCTGCAACATACTCTGCCTTGGATGTACTCAGTGCTACATAGGACTGCTTCCTGCTAAACCAAGAGATCACACCTGATCCCACACTGAAGCAACACCCAGAAGTGCTCTTCATATCTGCAGCACTGCCTGCCTAATCTGAATCAACATAACCTTGTAGGTTAAACTTTTGATTCGCATCATACTTGAGCCCATAATCAATTGTACCCTTCAGGTACCTCAGAACATGCTTTACAGCAACCAGGTGAACACCTTTGGGATCCGTTAGGAACTGGCTCAATGTGTTCACCGCAAAGCAAATATCTGGTCTAGTGTTCGTCAGGTACATCAAGGACCCAAGCATCTAACGATACACAGTGACATCAAGCGAATCAGATGAAGCATCGCACAGAAGCTTCAGGTTCGATGCCATAGGTGTGGCCATGGCCTTGTAGTCCATCATCTTGAGCCTCTTCAGGATCTCTACTGCATACTTCCCTTGTCCAAGGAATATCCCATATGCACTCTGCCACACCTCCATGCCTAGAAAGTTGTGCATCATCCCCAAGTCCTTCATCTCGAACTCAGCAGCAAGCTTCCTCTTGGTATTGGCAATCAATCCATCCACACCTATAACAAACAGGTCATCCACATACAGAAGTAGTATCGCAAGATTTCCTTCCTCAACCTTGTAGTAAAGGTTGGAATTTGCTTTACTCTTAGTAAATCCCAAACTGGATAGAAAGTTGTCTATCCTACCATACCAAGTCCTAGGATCTTGCTTCAAGCTATACAAGTCTTTCTTCAACCGGCACACATATGAATCCCTGTCATATGTCTCAAAACCGAGTGGCTGCTCCACATACACTTCCTCTTCAACTACACCATTCAAGAAAGCTGTTTTGACATCCATCTGGTGTATCTTCCATTTCATCACTGCAGCCAGAGCAAGTAGTGATATGATGGAAGTGTATCTGGCTACAGGTGCGAAAGTCTCTTCATAGTCTATTCCCTCTTTCTGAGAGAAGCCACGAGCTACAAATATCACTTTGTATTTTTATATGCTACCATCTGCATCATCCTTGATCTTATAGATCCACTTGGAAGTCACAACAGACTTCCCTTCAGGTCTTGGGACTGCATCCCATACATCATTCTTCATGATCGACTAGTACTCCTCGATCATGGCGTTCTTCCTGAATCCTGGGAACTTCAATATCTTCAATAGATAACTTTGTTGTTGAACAAATGTTCTAGTCCTTCTTTTGTAGGTGATGGTATACGATCTTTCCTACAAAACAAGTTAAATTGCATGATTAGAAAACATCTCATAGTTTCCAGAACAAATTCTTACACATAAATAAATATGTCATACAGTCATGCAATTATCTTAGTCAATGCTTCAATACAACATTTATCCATATCCAGTAACTTTCTAGATGCCTTCCAATCTCTACCAGAACATTGTTAAGAGTGTGCACAACTCCCAGCATGTCAGCAAAGAGGTTTCATTCTAGATAAGTAGCAATGGAATGTTTTACAGTGCCATAGTCTAGGCTGATCCATTAGATGCATATTAGTAGTATACTGTTCGTTAATGCAATTATTCTAATATACATAATACACAACCTAAGTCTAGGAACATAAGTGTATACATCATTGAACAATATTAATCAAATATACAAGAAATTATAATTTAGATACTTATCTTTGTTAGTTGTTGTTGGGTTGAATCCCTCTCAGTCTTTGCTTCCTTTCTGCAACTCCATTCTGATGTGGATTGTGAGAAGTGGTCAAATCCCTCTAAATGTTTGCATCCTTGCAGAAACTACTGGAGTGTGCTCCCTCTTGATCTTTGCTTCCTGGATTACCTGTCCTTGAACTTATATCCATCCTCGATCACTATGTATGCTTACTAGTATTATCATTGTGTTACCCTCGAGATCTCATACATAATCATACATTCATCAGTATAGTCTCAATAATATCAAAACACAATAATCTTAAACATGTATAGTCATGATCATTTCAAACACAGATAATGAGCATTAGCATTCAATGTTTTAGGGAAGAATTCTTTTACTCATGTATATTAATATTTGACCAAAGGACTTTTCTGGTTAGTCATATCATCAATCAAGGTAAGAGACATAATATGCATAAACCCTTGATTACTTACATTTCTAACTTCATGAATAATCATTATCAACCATACAACAATATAAGGTCCTAACACAAGGTATGATTCTAACTTGATATAGGAAAAACATATCTGGATTAATGTGTTAGCTGGTTATGTCTAACATACCCACATGATGTCTTCTTGTTCTCTTAAATGACTTGTGCTAGTAACCTGCATATCTTATAGGTTAATCATTATAGAACCAAGTTGTACATACCTTGTAAGTAGATCTTCTATGTGATCCATGACAATGGATGAATCTTTGTCTTCATGTCAACATGGTCATATGTTCTTGAACTAGAACATGATTTGTCTTTCTTGATGTACCTTTCATGTTAGCGAACAACATCATCCTCATACAACAACACAATGCATTAGTACAATCATAATTGTCAAAACCCTAATCAATGAATATCTGCATTCATAATTTTATTAAGGTGATACGACAAGTCTAAAGTTAATCAAGATTGTACTAACCTTAATGAAGACAAACATACCACAAACATAATCGTGAACAGGTCTCGAAACATACCTACATAAGTCATACCTGTCGAGATTGCTTGTAATCTTCTTATGTAAGGTCTTAGCCTCATCTCCCTCTAAAACATGAACTTCTTCACTTATGTAGGTTACCAATCCATTCTCTTCTAGGATTAACCCAATCCACTTGATTTGCAGAAACTGGATCTGGAGCTGGATTAGGGTTTGTAAGAGAAATCCTAAAAATTCAAACTATGAATTTCAAACTTTTGAAAGGATAGATTGATGCTCCCTGATGAGATGATCAAGCTGGTATACTCAGAATTTGAAAACTGCAAAGTTTCACCCCTCAAAATTGGCTTTGAAACTTCCGGATCTTTTGGACAGGATCCCGAACTAGGGTTTGATAAATCCCACCCTTCTTCCCAACCAAAAGCTTCGATCCAAAGCTCTAAACTTTGATTTTTCTGAGGAGCTTCCAGCTATGGTCAAAGACTTTAGAAATTCCAACTTTTGCAGAAGCCCTAATTTTCCACCTTTCCGATCAAAATCCCGAACTAGGGTTTGATCAAGCCCGACCTTCTGCTCAACCAAAGAATTCAATATTGGTCTCTAAATTTTGATTTTAATGAGGATCATCTAGCTGTGGTCTCCGATACAAAAATTCCAACACTCTCCAAAACCCTAAATTCCCGAAGCCATGAATGAAGGTGCTCAAAATCCAATTATGTTTTGACAGAAATATGCACTTGATTATTTTTGGTGTAACTCGTAAATTTTAGATCTACAGGTTCTAAAAATTCTTCTTGTGGAAGCCTGACCTGTTATATTTCCAACCCCATAGGTCCGACCTCAATTGGATTCTCTAAGAGAGAGTTATGCCAAGTGTCTCAATGTGACCTGTTTATGGGATAAAACAGGAGAGCGAACTTTTACGGAGTGCCACATGTCACTGGTTTAATTTCGGCCTCTACAAAAACTTACCTGAGAAAGTACAGTCCATTCCCTACCTTTCTCTTTTTACGAAATTTCATTTGGAGCTTCCTATCCCAAGTTATGACCTTTTTTCCTAGGTCACATGTTTATGACTCAGATCTGGAAGAGTCATAAACCCTATATTGTACAAATCATAAATCACAAAGTACAATGAATTAGAAGTTTTCCTTTGGATACAAGGTACATGGAGATCTTATGTTTGACCTGTAAGATTTGTAGATCTTGAAACCTCTTTGAAATGTATTTATAGCGAAAGTGCTACGATGACTAGTTTTTGCTATATCAAGCCCTAGCTTTGCAAATGCAACAAGTGTCATAAATGCCATACCATGCCTTCTTTCAGGCTAGCTTTGATACCATGTTAATTTTTGAGCATTAATTCAATATACTCTAGGATCTTAACTGAGAGAGTAACATGGACAACATATCTATAGCATATTAATCATGGACATAATAATGCAAGCACACAAGAGACAATAGACACATAGAGTTTCACTAGGGAAAACCATAAAGGTGAAAAACCACACAACTTTCTCAGAGATAGATAGAGCAATGATACAACCCAAGTACAAGAGATAGGCCTCCTAGCAGCATCTTCTCCTCCTCCACAAGTGCGCCACTCTCCAATGAGAGTATGAGTGAGAAAGTGAATGATCAAATAGAGTGCCTCCCGCACTCTATTTATACTTGACTTGACTTGCCTAATAACATTTACTAGGTCGGCCTTAACTTAACCACATAACATAATGCTTATAGGGCCGACCCCCAATAGGGTGGTCTAATAACCCATTGACCCACATGACTTATACAGAGCCGACCCCACCAAGGTGGTCTAATAACCCATCAAGCATAAGTTACGACACTTACAATATAAATGACGACACTTCAATATAGAGGAATAATAACATCTCTATAGGAGTACAATATACATAGGTGAAATACAATCCGAAGTTACGTATACATCAACATGTTGCAGCCCTTACCCATTCCAGAATGGAAGTGGGAAGTGATCTCTATGGATTTTATAACAGGTCTGCCCATGACAGTGAAGAAGCATGACTCAATCATGGTTGTGGTGGACAAGCTATCAAAGGTAAGTCATTTTATTCTAGTCAAGTCCACTTGGCTAATGACATTGCAAATATCTTCATGAGAGAGATATTAAGATTGCATGGGTTTCCTAAGGCAATAATTTCTGATCGTGATACAAAGTTCACTTCCAATTTTTGGAAAGGATTATTTCAGGAATTGGGCACTAGATTGAATTTCAGTACAACATATCATCCTCAAATAGATGGCCAAACTGAGAGGGTGAACCAAGTCCTTGAAGACATGCTGAGAATGTATGTGATGGATAAACCATCTAAGTGGGAATACTACCTACAATCGGTAGAATTTGCATACAATAATGGACATCATGCATCATTGGGGATGAGTCCATTTGAGGCATTGTATGGCAAGGGATGCAGGACTCCAGTGAATTGGGACAACCCAGTGAATAGGGTAGTACTTGGACCAGAGATGATCAAGGAAATGGAATAGGAAGTTGCTAAGATTAGGAAGAATTTAAAGGAAGCTTAGGACAATCAGAAGAGTTATGCAGATTTGAAGAGAGTGCATAAGGAATTCCAGATTGGGGATCATGTTTATTTGAGAGTGAAACCCAGGAAGAGTTCTCTCAAGTTGGGAGTTGTGACAAGTTATCACTAAGATATTGTGGGCCATTTGAATTCCTAGATAGGATAGTGCCATTTGCATATAGAGTTGCATTGCCTGCTAATATAAGAGTTCATAATGTTTTCCATGTATCTTTGCTTAAGAAGTATGTACATGATCCTAATCATATGATTGATTGGAATGTTATACAGGTGGAACCCAAGGGAGAGTTCCAAGTAGAGACTATGCGCATCCTCGACAAGAAGGTCACTTTGCTCCGGAACAGAGCCATCGGGCAGGTAAATGTCCAATGGGAGCACCTTAGTCCCGATGAGGCTACATGGGAGTTGGAGGATGCCATGAGAGAGGCATTTCCATTTTTATTCAGTTTTTAGAACACCGAGGACGGTGTTTTTCTAAGGGGGAGGAGAATGTAATACCCCAATTTTGACCTTTATGAAATATTGGCTTTTAATGTAAATATTGTATACATGCGATGTATGTTTCCCTAGCGTGGAGCTCAAGGCCAAGGCCCTACTAGTGTATGTTCGGATTTTATTTAGAATGGACAAGCATTTGATATTTTGTTACCCATGTGCTATTAAGCCATGGAATGTTGTAAATGGATGTAAATATTAATATTTCAATAAAATACCAAAACTGGCTATGGAAGCAACGAATGAGAAGGGGCCATGTGTATTCCACTAGGGAGTGGTGAGGGGGTTGTGGGCATGAACCATATGCTTCCAAATGTCATTGTGAGAAACCATTTGACTTTCCTTGCTGACATTTAATTCTGTTGTAAGGAAGTTGTTGATGAATTCAGTCCATGGCTTCAATGGAGCATGGACAGCCCAAAAATTCGTATGGAAGGTATGGGCTCTATTTTTTCTTGTACCAGAAGTCACTCTACCTCATGGAAATGGGTCCTTCTTCATTCTCATTCCATTGTTGAACACCCCAACATCAGTTTTCAGGCATTACGAATTCCCAGCAGTGAGAAAAACCAGAAATCGCAACTTTGCAAGAACCCACGTTTTGAAGAGCCATAAACACCCATAATTTGATATTGACAGTGAAATCCAGTGGGGGATCCATAGATATGAACCTTGGGGTGAATTTGAAAGTATTAGATGCCCCGAAATCTATTGGAAAACCCAGTTTTTACAACCCATAAACCAAGTGACGGGATTGAGTTATTTGATGACAGAATTGTGAGAAATCCAAGTGTGAATGACTGAACAGAGGTTGGGTTTGCTTGATAAACCCAGTGAGGGCTAGAATCTCAAGGAATTAGCAGATGGACCTTTCTATGCCCATTCTGAAGAGCACTGGAGGGAAGGGATGCCTAAGGGACTGTGTAGCAGAGAAGGAGACCTTCCTTATGTTGGGTGTGGTAGGTATTGTGGGTGCCTTGAATGTTGAATTATCTTGAGATGCCTGTAGCTCTGTGGATGAGCTCACTAGATTATCATTTCCCTCCTTTGTATTTTGTATGCTTGATAAACCCAATTGTGTGTTGGCTTAGCATAGCTGTTGAATGAAACCATGGATGTGAGTGAGCCTGTTTAGTTCCTCCTTAGTGGATACACAACCCAGATTGGGGGTGATCTCTCAGCTGAAAGATTATAGGATGGACAAAGGTATATGGTTGGGTGGAACGTTTCTCTCACATAGCCAGTTTTTTGGACAACTTCATCTCAAAGATAAGTGTTCTATGTGGTTTAAGTTATATGCATTTTGTGTTCCGCTATGTGTTAATTCTGAATGATAATTATTCATGTTAATGGAATTGGTATGAAGTCTATGCATAGCATGAAAAGTGGATTGATTCTATGCATATTGAACCATCATCTACTTGTGATAGATATGTTGATGCATTACTGTTTGTGTGTGTGAAAATATGTTATTTCCACTGTGTTTATATTGAGTACAATTCTGCACACAGAAGTTTTTATTTATCCATGAATTTCTAAGCAATGTATGGGGCTGAGATTGCCAATAAGCCCAATATGTTGGTCATGTTTTCTCCCTTGCACTTGATTGATGGAAGGGGACGTGACAACTGATGAGAAGATTGAAGATGTTTTATCAAAGTCTCTGTCAGTGACAAAGTTCAGGTACTTTCGAGAAAATCTTGGTATGGCATAGAATGCCTCCCTTTCTAAGAAGGAGTGTTAAATATACAGCATCAGGAGACATTCTCCAAACCAATCTTATGTAGCCAAGATTTATCCTCCCGTATAGAGGCGAACACTTTGATTTACTTCCATGTAAAGGTTATTCCTCCCGTATAGAGGTACTTGATCAAATTAATTATGTTGTAAAGTCTTGTAGGACAAGACTCTGGACTTGTGTGTCAGGTCATCATGTGAACCTTTTGCATAAAGGTATCCATGAGATGGACCTACCATATAGAGGTGGACCTTCCGTATAAAGGTCATTCCTTACTTGTTAAAAGAATTTAATGTTGTGTTATGTATTATTAATTACCATGATCACTAGTTGCTATTAAGTCTCCTTTATAGATTGATCACCTCTAAAGTGAATTATTTTAGCATATGGTCATTGTTCCGAAATAATCTAATATGATCACAACATCGGATAATTCTTCTCCGTATAATGTAATGTGATGGATAATTAAAGTTAGCACATATTGACCATCCAGTAAGAGATACATAAATATAATATAAAGCTTAGAGATCAAGAGAATTTGAAATTTCCCATGCAAACACTTAATCTAATTAAAGAGAACTTGAATTGTTAAAGCTTCAGTTATAAATCTTTAATAATCACCAGTTAAAGATATGCCTCAGTTAACTAAAGAACTCACAATTGTCACTTCAAGTAAATCAATCACCATGATTTTAGTTAACTAAGTGTTAAATAAGAAGGACTAGTTAACTAAAGTGTTTTCACTTTAGTTAAACTAAAAGACGACACTTCAGTTAAAGAGAGTTAACTAAGTGACAACAAAGAAGATCTAGTTAATTAAGTGTTATTGCATGACGACACTTATGTTAAACTAAAATATGACATGTGAGTTGTGACACTTTCATGTTTAAACGTAATTTAGCCACCTAACTAAGTGGGAAATATTGCAGTTAAGAGGCGAGTTCATCCTAAGTGACAAATCAATGAGATAAAGCACTGCATGAGAAGTGGGGTGCACCTCTACATGCAAGATTAATGCAACCAGTTTGAGGGCGAGTTCATCCTGAAGTAAGAATTTAAAAATAGAAGAAAAGAATGTATAAATATGTTATATGTGATTGATGAATCCAATGTGAAGCGAATTGTCTTTTCCATTGAAGGAAATGCGCTTCTCTTTGTGCTTGGTATTGCTCATTCTTATTATTTTTGTGTTGGGAAAACATCCGATTGATCTTGGAAAACATCGGATTGATCTCTCTTCTCTATTTCTTTCGTATCTTCATCAAGAGTGTTTAGTGATCTCTTATATTCCGAAAGCAATCTACTATGTTGTAAAAGAAAGCATTCTTTGCTATCCATTATTTTATATTGAGAAGAATTGTTGGGTTATTTTTCTTCATATTTTTGAGGATTTTCCTTAGGGTATATCTTGTGTTATGGTTGTATGAATTTCATGGATTGAATTGTATCATTGCTTCAAGTCTTTGCATCTAAAATAATTAAATATCAAAGCTCAACCAAATTTCAACAACCTCAACACCTTTTTAATCACAACTTCTTTCTCCATAGTTATATCCTAGTGTAGCCATTTTATTGACCACATCATTTACTCTTACACAGTAATCACTCACTTTCTCATCTTCTTGCATCTTCAAATTCTCAAATTCTCTACTCAATGTTTGCAACTTGACAACTTAACTTGATCACTTCAATGGTAAGCTTCTTGTAGATTCTTCCAGGCATGCTCAACTGAATTTGGTCCTGCATTTCTTAAAAATAGGCTCTTATCTAGATCTATTTGAATATGAAATAAATTTTGGGCATTCTTCTTCTTAGCTTCTCTCTTAGCTATTCTATCATTGGTTGTAAGGGTGTTCTAATCAGTTGGCTCTTCATAACCTATTTTTACAATCTACCACAAATATTTTCTAATAAAAAAATTCATCATCTTGGTGCACCAATAATCATAATCACTCCCATTAAATTATGGAATGAAAAATGGGTATAGTTTTAGAAATTGACATAATCAATTTAAACCAAAGAAAAACACTTGCTCTGATACCAAATGAGGATTATGAAAGAAAAACTTACACCAACGTAAACAAAACAACATAGGAAAATTTTTATTCAACACATGCAATCTTATATTAGCCTGATTGCATTGCATAGAAAGAGATAATAAATGAATTCAATATTTACATGCATTAGCATGTTTTAAATATAGATCAAGAGTTCGAGAGATTTAGTATAATCTTCACATGCATTAGTATGTAGTAAAGATCGTTGCTTATTTATTAATAAAAACATGTAAATTGAAATTTAAAATAAATAGGAAACTGCAGTGATATTGAAGGCATGAAGAACTATGCAACATAAGTTATCAACACACATATAGTAAACTTTGTGTCACAACCCCAATTTACTCAATTTAAAAAAAAAATTATATGTATATGTTGACAGCATTAATTCTTATGTCACAGGTATGAAATACTAAGAGGACGTAGTTGTGACTCCGCATCGTCTATTGATAAGGTATAATTTGTATTTATGTCCTATACATGCGTTAAATATTTATTACATATTTGTTTGTGGAAACGAGCCATCCTTAGCTTGGTGAATACATATCGTGTAATGCTCACATCTGACTTTGTTACTATCGTAACCCATTCAGAATGTTGTTTACTTCTTATGTAGTTTTTATTATGATACTTCTGAGTTGTTCATGTTTGACAACAACGCCATAAACCAATTTATGCTATTAAGAATGCTATGTTGTTATCCCTCCATATTAAGTGGAGAGTCTTACTTATTGGTATTGCTACCATAAATTGACTTCATCCATGGTTTATATCAATTATGTTTGTCGAGCTTCCATATTATAAACCAAAGTGATTGTACACCAATTATTTATAAACCCATAATATTCATATGGCAATTCCATAGTATATATATGAACTGGTCATACTTTAAATAATATATACCATAGTATATATAACTATTCACACTTTATATAACCTATATATTAATACAATGAATTATAAACAATCCAATGTATTAAAACTATGCCTATATATCAATATATTGAAATCTATCAAAACAATGTATAAACTATACATACAACCTACCTATGCTCTTTCGATCTTACCAACCAAAGGTTAAGAGATTCATAACTATGCGAGCTATATTACGCATGCTATCACGAGCCATGATAACCAAGGTTATGAGCTTAAGATTAAGCGTTACATGTTATAACATGGTATGAAAAATGACTATATGCTAAGTAATGAAATCATACGATTTTAAACATAGTGTTGATTATTCGATTTACCAACCATATATGAATGCGACCATATAAAACTCAGTTTGCCAAGGTAGAAGCTTATGAAATTCAACACAACAGATCTATGGAACAAGAGAAACAATTACTACAGATGCATAAAGAATAATATGTGAAAACTGTGCAAAAGACTTGCAACAGTGCTCTATTGAAATCAGAAAATGAATACAAAACAATACACAATAACAATGACTGAATAATTTTAATTAACCAAGGAGATCATTTGAATATACTTCATGGTGTAGCATGTCTCCACTAGGAGTCCTCATCATCAGATAGGTGGTGTCATCAATGCACAAGTAACGGTCAACCAGGTGTCAAACTGAGTCTAACTGAATGTAGGTAGGTGTAACTGGTGCATGGGGCACTAATGGAGTGAAGGAGAATCCAAGGAGGGAACATGAGGAGCTGTCTGGAGTCAAAATAGGCAAACTAGTATCTCTGGGTGTCCATCGGAGTGTTTCAGTCAGTTAACTAGTCAATTTGTCCTAAAATCAAGGAAAGATCCACAAATCAAGCAACTAACTGAGTGTGTCATTGGTGGTAGGTGAGAGAGGGTGCAATTTGTCTCAAGAGATGAAAAAAAGGCACATCATGGACTAGGAGGGATGGAACTGACCAAAAAATAAGCTCCTGGGGCAAGCAAACTAGGGACTAGGTGCTGGGGGACACCTCATTGATGACTGGGATGCATGTTTGCATGATGCATGCAAACATAAAAAAATATGGTGAGAATAACCTAACACCCCCCCACAAGCTATACTATGAGGTAAAAAATAAAATATAGGGCCCTCGTTACTAAGACCAAAGGTCACCCCAATACATAAAATAATCCAAAAATGCTAGAAATAATCTAAGTGAGGAAAGAGGGAAAAACTAGTGAGAAGAAAGCACACCCTCAAGCTGAACACTAAAGGATCTAATCTTTCTCCACCATAGTAGAAATCACCCCCAACAGTGAATGGGGGTAAGAGAGCTTCTTCTTGGTGAAGCTCTTGGTGGAGATGTCTGCAATTTTCTCTTTTGTAGGGCAATATTGCAATACAATGGTTCTGTCATGCACAATCTTTCGGATTTAGTGCATATGGATCTCGATATGCTTGGTCCTCTGTCTCTGAAATGGATCCGTCGAGATCTTGATATCACTTTGATTGTTACAAAAAATGACAGTAGAAGTGGTGCTACCAATATCAAACTTTGCTAGAATACCATGCAACCAAACTACATGAATGCAAGCGTTGACCGCTCCTCGATACTCTGCCTCTGCTAAAGATAAGGAAATGGATTTTTGATTTTTGATTGACTAGAAAATAGGCCCTATGCCAATCATGAAAACATATCTGGAAGTGGAATTTCGATCAATACTATCACCCTCCCAATTTGAATCAGTGAATCCCACTAAATCTAGCTCGGAATCTACAACATAGTGTATGCCAAAGTGTCTAGTACCCTGCACATAGTGCAAGATTCTGTTTGCCTCCCTCCAATGAAGCTCATGGGGCTTCTGCATATATCTTGACATGGCACTCACGGCATAAGAAATATCAGGCCTAGAGTGTGTCAAGTATAGAAGACTTCCAATCAACTGTTGATAAAGTGTCGAATCCACCAATGGTGTGGAATCACCATCCTCTAGTCTTATTCCCGAGAGGAATGGGAATGGTGCTGCCTTACAATATGACATATTAAATTTATTTAGCAGGCATGAGACATATTTTTTCTAAGATATGATGATCCCATCAAAATTTTGAGCTATCTCTAACCCAAGGAATTGCTTCAACAAGCCCAAATCACTCATGTCAAAAGCTAGATTTAAAGCAGATTTTGTGTTTCTGATTGAAGCAAGATTGCTTCTAGTTATCAAAAGGTCATCAAAATAAAGGAAAATTATTAGAAAATTACCTCCATTCTTATGTAGGTACACATTTCTATCTGATTTGCACCGTGCAAAATTCCGTGACAGAAGGAAGGAGTCCATCTTTGCATACCAAGCTCTTGGGGCTTGTTTTAAACCATACAATGATTTCTTCAATCTGCACACTAATGTTTAATCTGATATGTATCCTTCAGGATGCTTCATGTAAATCTCTTCTTTCATATATCCATGAATAAATTCACTCTTCACATCCATATGGTTCACTTCCCAGTGCTTAGATGTGGAAATTGCCAAAACTAGGCGGATAGAATCCATTTTTGCAACCGGTGCAAAGATCTTGGTGTAGTCCACTCCTTGGACTTGGGAGAATCCTTTTGCAACCAACCTATATTTTTATTTTCATTTTGAGCCATCAGCAGCAACCTTTGTGCGGTAGACCCATTTGCATTGGACTAATTTCCTCCCAGGTGGAAGAGAAACTATCTCCCATGTAGCATTTTTTTGAAGAGAACAATACTCTTCATCCATGGAGGTTTTCCATCTCAGATCTCAGTGGAAATGATAGTATGATTTAGGATCTGAACCTATCATCAAAAAACATTTCTCAGATAGTAATTGATCATAATATGAAAGAGCCATACCTGCTCTTTGAAAGACTGCTCGAGTTCTCCTTGGATCAACAGGATTTCCAATGTTAGAACCAGTAGTTTGGAGAGTATTTTGGGCCCACTTTGGTAATTTTGGGGGCACATATTGATATTCATATGAACCTGATATTTCATGTTCATCAACCTCTGATTAAATATCAGAAATATCAGAAAACAAACTATCATCATCTTCTTCCGAATCTTCTTCTTGTAGAGGCGGCAATTCAACAATTTTTTCCTCGACTAGTTTTAGATCTTGAAGTGGTTCTTCAAATCTTACACTTCGCTCGATGAATATATTTTTGGATCTGATATCCATGAGTTTTTAGCCTTTTTATTCTTCACCATATCTAATGAGTATGCACTCAATACTTTAGGGATCCAAATATTTTCTCTTCTCAGTCGGAATTCTATATCATGCAGTGGAGCCAAAAACCCTGAGATTGAACACATCAGGCTTGTGACCAGTATAGGCTTAGAAAGGAGTATAATATTTTACGAATGAATGTGGAACTTTGTTTTTAATTTATGCAGCAACATTCAGGGCCTCAGCCCAAATATTTTCATCCAAACCCTTTGACTCAAGCATATAGGTTTCCATTTCTTTCAGTGATCGGTTCTTCCTTTCCGCTACACCGTTCTGCTGAGGGGTGTATGGAACAGTGTGTTGGATCTGAATTCCATTTTATGCACAAAGTTTCAGCAGCTATGATTTGATATATTCACCTCCATTATCATATCTTAGAGCTTTGATATTGCTCTCGGTAGGAGTCTCAATAGAAGCCTTGAAAATCTTGAATTTTTCTAGCACTTTCGACTTGTTTTTGAGAAAGAAGACCCATGTGAATCTGGAGAAGTCATCAATAAGTGTCAGAACATACCCTGAGCCATTCATGGAGGTATGTGGCAGTGGATCACTGATATCAGAATGAATCAGCCCCAAAATAGAAGAAGCTCTGCTAGCTTTGCCTTAGTCAAACTTGTGTTCAGGGTGCTTCCCAATGATACAACCCTTGCATATTCCTTTCGAAGATTTGATCTTCGGAAGGCCATCAACCATGTATTTATTTTGAAGCAGATACAAATATTTATAATTTATGTGTCCAAACCTCTCATGCCATAGCCTACTAACCTCATTTCCATGAGTCAAAAGACCACTAGGCTTTGAATGTGGTAAAAAGTGAGAAAACTCATATGTTTTTGTAGCATGATTTGCCTTTCCTACTGCAATGAGATTTCTGGTGAAAATATCAAAAATTTCAACATTATTGGGGCTGAATACAACCTTCTTTGGTAAACCAGCGTGTGTCATTTGATACACATAAAGCAGGTTTGTAGCTAGAGAAGGAACATAAAGAACATTCTGAAAACTGCCATGTTCTAGATGAATAGTACCTTTTCCTTTTGAAGAAATTTGTGAGTCATCTCCCATGTGTATGGAGATGGTGTTGTTGGAGTCCAATGAAGAAAAATAATCTTTGTTTTCATCCATGTGATTCGAAGCTCCTGAATCTATGAGAAGAATGGTGGAATTCGAAACACTAGCCATGAGTGCATGACCTCTTTCTGTATGCTCATTGTTGTCCCTTTTTGTTGTGCCATCAAGAAGAGCAATGTTGTTTTTATCCAAGAGAAGGGCCATATGATCTATGGTCTTCTTCATGCATGAGCTTTCAGGATGAAATCCCTTGCTGCAATAAGAACATTTAGTCTTCTCTTTTCCCTTTTGTTTGTCTTTTCTTGAACCGGATGGCTCATGTGACTAATTTGTCTTCTCCTTTTGCTTTGGATGACCAATCTTTGGCTTTTCTTTATTTTGCTTCCCTTTTCCATTCGTAGATTTGGATCCTCCAACAAAAAGGGCTTGATATTTGGAGTGGTTGGACCCCATTTGAAGAAGCTTATCATGCTCTTTTGTCAAGGATTCAATGAAGGCATCTTCCAATTAGGAATTGTGAGCTTTCCCATATTGAAAGTTGAAACAAAAACTGAATAATCTCTTCTAAGCTTTGTGAGGATAGAAAGAATCAACTTATCATCTATCTTTTCCACTCCACATTGCTTCAATAGCATTACCAAGTGCTTAAACTTAGTGAAGAAGTCATTGGTGGTCTCGAAATTCTTACAATTGAGTGCAATCAAATCGTTTTCTAGCTGATAGGATCTCATTTCATCCTACTTTCCAAAGAGAATGGAAAGTTGATCCCAAACTTCTTTTAGAGTACTCAATCCACTAAGATGGAAAAGAAGATCCTTAGAAATGTTGAGACAAAGGAAACCATAAGCTTCATCAAGCTTATTGAAATATTTTTCCTTCTCTACTGCAGATGTAGCTTTGACTTCTAGGCACATGGTGACTTTGCAAAATCCTTTAGAGCGCAATATTATCTCCATATTAGACTTCCATTGATAATAGTTGAAGGGAGTGAGGATATTTGATGAAGAAGTGTCCATCTTCAAGAAGAGCGAATGCAATAGGAGGAGGAAAGAACATGCAAATCACAAAACAAACAAGAAATCTTAGGTCAACAACCTGCACTTTTCAAGTTGCATCACACCCGACATCGGAAAATCAAGCAAGATTGAAGATTGAATGATCGATATCCATGAATTATGTGGAAACTCTTGGCTTCTGGTGTAGAGTTGGAAATAGCTGCAAGTGCATAAAATTGTTGCAATGTGAGAAAACTTGCTCAATCTTCATGAATAATCCCTGCAGAAAAGTATTCTTGTCCCTGCCATGGCTCTGATACCATATGAAATTCAACACAGTAGATCTATGGAACAAGAGAAACAACTACTAGAGATGTATAAAGAATAATATGTGAAAACTGTGCAAAAGACTTGCAGTAGTGCTCTATTGAACTCAGAATATGAATACAATACAATACACAGAAACAATGACTGAATAATTTGAATTAACCAAGGAGGTCATTCGAATAGCCTGCATGGTGTAGCATGTCTCCACTAGGAGTCCTCATCATCAGATCAGTGGTGTCATCAATGCACAAGTAACGGTCAACCAAGTGTCAAACTGAGTCTAACTGAATGTAGGTAGGTGTAACTAGCGCATGGGGCACTAATGGAGTGAAGGAGAATCCAAGGAGGGCACATGAGAAGCTTTCTGGAGTCATAATAGTCAAATTAGTTTCTCTGGGTGTCCATTGGAGTGTTTCAGTTAGTTAACTAGTCAATCTGTCCTCAAATCAAGGAAAGATCCACAAATCAAGCAACTAACTGAGTGTGTCACTGGTGGTAGGTTAGAGAGGGCACAGTTTTTATCAAGAGATGAAAACAAGGTGCATCATGGACTAGGAGGGCTGGAACTGAATAGAAACAAGCTCCTGGAACTAGCAAACTAGGGACTAGGTGTTGGGGGACACCTCACTGATGACTGTGATGCATGCCTGCATGCCTGCATGATGCATGCAAACATAAAAAAATATGGTGAGAATATCCTAACATCGGGATCGTAACTGATTTTCTTCCAGGGTTTAGTCAAGCTACGAGACAAGGTAATGTTCATTTGGTATTTGATAGGGAAGCGTTATGCTGTTGTGATGAAGGGTGGCTCTATGTAGAGATTTCCCATCCTGCTATCACCATGGTGAAATGTTACAGCCTCTCATTCTCAGGAGTGCTTATGAGGGTTTCCCTCCATACCATCAGGTCTTTGGTTCATGGTTTGACTTTGTGACTTCATCATTTGGATGTCTTGGGTTCTAATAGAAAGTGTTCATTATTTAAACTTAAATCCTGATCGGATTTGTTGGAAGCCCATGCTGACAGTGAGAAAAGGAGCTCTTAGCGTCTCTGTTCGACCTTCAGGGTAAGTACATAAATGTTTAAACCCTTACTGTGTTTATTATGCAAAGTCATGATGCCATCACTACTTTTCTTTCGCAGAGGTTTTGCTTTATAGTCAATTATATATTGAAATATAACCATACTCGTTTTATTGTGTGTTTTGTAGGGAGAATGTGCTACGCTGTAAACTCAGGGGATATGTCGACCACCATGACCCCAGGTAAGAATTCTCACATTATCATTTTATGGTTTAGTTAACACTCATAAATTATTTAGACCCTAAATTACTTGTTAACACTGCTTGCAGGTGGTTTCGTGGTCCTGGCTATTATCTAGGCGTTTAATTCGGTACACGTAGCTGGAACTTCCACATGAGCCATGTTAATTGTTTACTGATTCAATATTATGCGTGGGATGAGATAGCCACAATGAATTGAAAGTTTTTTTTGTTTAAACCCCGAACCAGTTGGCTCTGTTAATTATTTACCAACTTGTTTAATGAACAAAGTGCTTGTCGGCTTGTTCTATTTCTTCTATTTCAACTACTGAACCCTTATGGCTCTATATTTTTTATTTGATCTTTGAATTTATTTATACAATGTAATTAAAAGATTGATTCCCTTTGGCATTCAAACCCTGTGTTGTATTTATGAGAGCCATTCGGATCTGTTTCTTAAGTCATGTTTTAGAGAAATATTGCATTACTATTTATGTATTTTGACTTTACTCTTAAGTGGCCTTACAAGTCTGTTATCATTTTGTTATTTAGCTTACAGTTCGAACAAGCCTTATGGCTATGTTTTGAACCATGCAACTATGTAGAAAACGTAATGCATAGGGAAACCTAAGAGTCTTATGACTCTATTTGACCAAGGAATATCTACAAAGATAGAAACGTAAACATATTCTTCCTTGTTTTAAATGCTTAGTGACATCTTTTGTAAGTCTTATAGCTATGTCGTTTATTCAGAACTATTTGTTGAGCATCTTGGCTTTGTAATGTTGATGATTTGAAATTTTAACCTTAAGAATATTTCGACTTTGTGTGAATGAGGTTCCGTCTTTATGTTTTAACATACGAATATTGTATTTAGCCTTATGGCTTTAGTAAAACGATTTCATTCTAAATCCTTAACTTAGCATGCAACGCATGCAAGCTTAGCAGCTCTGTAAAAACATGATGTGTTGTAATGTAAACCCTATGAGCCCTATGACCTTATTTAACCAATGTATTTCTACAGAGATGAATTCGTAAGTGAATCATTAATATGTTAAGCATTTTAATGTTATCTTTTCGTGGCCTATTGGCTCTATAATGAACTATGGAGCCTTACGACTCTGCCCATATAATGTTCTGTTTTAGTATTAGTATACTTATGCTTATTAATACTTTTAATATTATATATACTAAGTTAAATGAAATACTAACTCTCCTATTGTGATTACAATATCATTCTATGTTTAATATATTAGCTTATATCATAAATCTGTTATTGCGTGTTTATCAAATAGTCAATGGATACTATGTAATAATTCAAATGCTAACTCTGTATAATGAGTATAGTAATACTTATGCTTGTACAAACCATAGGTTTACAGAGATAATAATATTGATGATAAAACATAAATAGAAATAATGTAGTGACATAAACATAGAAAACATAAGTAAAGATCATTCTTAGCAGTAAATCATTTACCAACATTTAAATAGTATAAACTACAGTTCGTCAATCTCTAGTAATTTTACACAGTAAATATTAACAGATAGTAAAATAAAGGTACAAAATACTTAAAAAAAATAAAATAGAACCTGACTGAAAGAACGGATCGAATCCAATCCGAAGTTCGTCGTTCCTCCCAACCAATCTTCCAGAACAACCAAGCTTACTTGTTCTTAAACCCCTGAGCCTGTTTGCGGGACCACAAGGACAAAGACAGCTAAAGCAACCCATAACTATCACTTAGTTCTCATTCTCATCTCAACAAAATAGTTTCCCTCTTCCATCCAAGTCTCCTGCTTGTCTGATGGGAATAGCTTAATAAAACTTTGCCTAGGACGTAGGTCTATCATGAGCCTCTTGCTCTAGAACCTCCATCTAGAGTTATGACCTTAAAAATAGGGATGATGCCTCCTGCACCTATTGAGGTATTAATTAGTGGTTTTCACCACTATGGGAAATCTTCCCAACACATGTCATTCTTCCTTATGGGCCAGCAAAGGGTGATTCCATGAAGATGGGTAACTATTTTTGACCAAATATGACGATGAAAAACATAAATTTTACCCATGTATTAAATTGAAGCCCTCGAAACTCATATTTTCCACATGAATTTTGACATGCAGTTAAAAAACCAAATGTAAAGAATTATGTTGGATTTCCAATGATATTTTTTTCGAAATATACCAAGGTCATTTATCGTGTCAAAATTTCATTTAATGAAACTTGTGTACTTAAAAAATTGAAGAGCAATTAACAAATAGTTTGTGTGTGTGCACAATAATTTAATGTTAAAGTAATAATTTAAAAAAATGAAATATGTGAACATGATCTAGACAGAATGCACTAGTGCTTACATATTTTTCTTTTAATTTTTCTCGAAAAATTATATTTATTATTATTTTTTGAAACTGACCAATGAATATTTCAACCGCATTTTTCACACATGTGTGTGTGTGCACCAAATCTTTTGATTGTTTACATAGTTTGAAAAACTAAAAATACCCTTTTGAAGAGAATGCAAACTGAAAAATGGTAGCAACAACATAGACTTTCTAGCTAATGCACGAGGAATCTTCCCTAAAATTGTGATCATGTTCCCCAAGAAAGGAGAAACTGAGCAGGTGGCTTATTTAATTAAAAACTGATTGAGAGACCTAGGCAAGCATATATCCATCGAATGAGTAGGTGGATCACATAGTTTACCTTGTGGTTATGCTGCATACCGAAATGTTAAGCACACAAGAGGTGATTCGATGAGGGGAAGCTAAAGTGAGATTTCAGGATGTTTATATGCAAGTTTAATTGTTGAGTTACTAGAGAGGACAAAACTAGCTTCTACACAGTATCTTCGTCTTGGTGGTTCAGTGAACAGGCTCAGGGGTCCTGAAGCAATTAATCTTGGCTGCTTCTAGGAGACGGTTGGGAGGAACGGTCTTCTTTGGATGTTGTCCACTTCAAATATTTAATAGGTTCCACGTTGTTCTCGTTATCAATTTTACTTTGTTTTTATCTATAAATTATATGAATGAAAATATTTTTAGAATTGTTATTATGCTTTCGAAATGAAGTAGGAATGTTTTTATTTGCCTGTAAACTATAAGTTAAGTACAGGAAATAGGATTATTGATGTTTAGACAATAGAATAGTAGAACTAGGTTTTTGAAGAAATAACATTTAAGTGTTATTTACAACATAAATATAAGTGATAGTATAGTCGAGTATATGAAATGCAAAGGAAACCAACAATAGTAAATTACACACCAATAGCTATTACAATGTATAACTATATACATATACATAATTAATTATCATCGAATTCCAAGTATTACTTTGAGAATGTAAAATCTCACTCCAAATCACATATTATCTAACCAGTATAATCACATACATTATCAACATATTAATAAATATATTTATCATAGAGTTTGATTACTTACAATCATAATACAAGACACTTTTCCATAAAATATAGTTATATCAAACACTGAACTTTGTTTACAAGAAACATAAAAATCATTATAATATTTTAACTTAGTTTTGGATCAAACCTTGTATAGAAGCAAGGTTCGTAAAAATTAGAAAGACCAGGTCATATTACATCAAACAGATATCTCTTTCAACCGAATTTATTAAAAACATAGTTTAAACATTTTAAGAAAAATTCTGGAAAATATAACTAATTACAGAGTGGGATCGAATCCCATATTTATAATTTGTCCAACTTAATCAACAGACTCAGGTTTTTGTCGCATAGTCCAGAATTAAATCAAAACCCTGTATGACTTGTCCATTTAAATAATAGATAGGATGAAACCCTAAGTTAAGGAACTTAGCCCAGATAAATTACAACAACGTTGTTCTTTACTATTTTCCATATGGCATTTAAAATACAAACCCTAAATGTTGGAAGCATTTAAATAAGCAGAGTTTTAAACATATAATCGAATCCATATATACCGATTTACATCATTATCATCATCAACAGAGCCATAATAGCATGAAGGAATTAATAAGCTATTGTGTAATCGAAATCGTATTCATATTTAGGGCTTTTCCCAAATTTTTAATAAAAAAATGCATTATCATAGTAACAGAACCTCATATATCCACATACCAGAAGCATGATTAGGGTAAAAAATTAACACAGTCTCTTTTCAAAAAACTCAAAGACTTTTCAATACACATAATAGAAAACCAAAATTATTTGCCCATATAAGTGTCGAAGGGTCAAATTGAAACCCTGAAAATTTATATTCATCATAACGTTGGGAGAAATCCAACTAAGGGATTTTAACTGTAAAAATATTACATTACAGTAACACCTTACAAGTCATTACAGAGTTTCCATAACGACTTCCTTAAGCAAACAAAATAACCCTAAACAAATTATTTTAATGGCAACATAACTATTTTACAAGTCGAAGGAATGCCAATACGTAACCAGAAAAACATTAACATAGGAAACATGAACAGGGTGTTCCAGGAAGGCCCGTGGCTTACCAAAGCTGCACCAACCACTGAATCCTTCCACTTTATCTTTCCAGGTTGGAACTCACGACCAGGGAACATCCAAACAGAGCGAAACCCTCCTGTCATTACAATACAAAACTTGAAGTAATGCAATTTCCACACCCAATGTCGAAATGGAGCACGTGGATAGGCATTGGAAAGCTTGTCCAGTAGGGAATAATGGTGCATGACTAGAATTTGAATGGGGTTATCATACACCATAGATATTTAGAGCAGAAAAGTGCCAGCGGTTGTTTTGACAAGTATTGCAAATATGAGCAATTTCCAAAATTGCATGAATGAGCAAAACAAATGAATGCATAATAACTATGAGAATTATTCCATGAGTTTGATTATGTTAAATATTGATTGTTTATGTTTCTATAAGAATTCCTAAGATGTCTAACAAAATTTTTCATAATGCACAGTGCTTGCAGCTCATAAGATTTAATAGTGTAGCAGAAGTAGCATACAGGGAAGAGAGCCTCCAAAGAAAAATGGTGACCATAAATGATGCTCAAGATCATTAAGAGCATGAAGAGGATGTGCTAGGAGAAAATGTGCAGGAAGAGAATGCTGAGATAGAATCAAATGGGAGAAGGGAGCAAGTAAATCCTAAGAATTTGGTTGAAACCATGGTGAGCTTCAATGAAAGGTTGATGAAGGCTCAAGAAGAACAAAACAAATTCAATGCTGCTATTTTGCAAAGCTTCATTGATATGAAGTAGAAGATAAACCTTGGGTCCAACCCAAGAAATGTAGGTGAATAAGGAAGAGATGCAGAGAGTCTCTCTAGAGGTCGTTCAAAGAAGAGGACTCCAATCCCAAGGAAGAGTTCTATGAGTAAGAAGCATAGGATACCTTCCTCAAGATCTTGTTCTAGCAAATCATGTGACTCCAGGGGCTCTCAAAGAAGTCCAAGGCATGTGCCCAAGAAATTTGATAGAAGAAAGAAGTTCAAAGGCATACCACAGGGATAATTTAGGAAGGTAAGGCCTCCCACATTTGACGGAGAAGAAAAGACTAGCCAAGAGGCAGATGCATGGCTTCTTGGAATGAAGAAATATTTCAGAATTCAGGACTACTCAGGAAATTTAAAGGCTAGAATTTCCATTTACAATCTAAATGGCAGAGCTTCAATTTGGTGGGACAACCTCTTGCAAGTAAAAGGGATCAGTGAAAGGAAGACCAGTTGGGAGAGATTTAAGAAGTACTTCAAGGAAAAATACCTTTCTGCTAGGTATTATGACAATAAGAGAAAAGAGTTCAATGAACTCAGGTTGGGACAACAATTTAAGGAAGAACATGTCCATAAATTTTTGGAATTACTGAGGTATGTTGATTACATTAAAGATGAGAGGATAAGGATCCAATGCTTCCTTGGAATCCTACCTCAAAGTTTCAGAGATAGAATCGAGTTTGTTAATCCACCAAGTCTTGATGAAGCTATTAGAATGGCAATGCATTGCTATGAGTAGAATACAGGAAAATTAGAGGTTAAACCAGCATGGAAAGGAAAGGCAAGAGGGAGGTTTGACCAAAAGAAAAGTGGCTTCAAACCACCATTCAAAACTCATCCCATAACCTTCCCAGAGGGGCAACAAGCAATGAGTGGATTCAAGCCAGAAGTAGTAGTAGATAACACATCAAAAGGACCACTTCAAAAGCTAGATCAAGCTTTTCAAAAGCTATATCGAGGTCTTGTTTCAACACTCAATCGAGGATTTAATAGCTTGATCGAGGTCTTTTTTCAACCTTCAATCGAGGTCTTTTAAATCCCTCAATCGAGGTCTTTTAAAACCCTCGATCAAGGTTTTAATACCTCAATCGAGGGATTTAAAAGATCTCGATCGAGGGTCTGGAACACAAATTTTTGGCACTTCGCTCACCAAAAATCGTGAACCAGATTCATGGATCAACCCCAAACACTCTTTCAACAACGACTTCAGATTGGATTCTCCTTTTTTATTTATTACATAATAAAAATAATACAATATCCTCAAACTAGTGTCTTTGAACACACTTGGTCAAATAATTGTTCAACAATAATTAAAAACATTATTACAAAGTATTTAAACTTTAACTAAGGTTCTAGGGGTATTACATACACCCCGCCTTAGAGATAACACCATCCTCAGTGTTATTCAATCTTCTATTGTTTCATCTTGAAACAGAATTGGATATGCCTCCTGTATTTTACATTCCAATTCCCAAGTAGCCTCTTCTGGGCTAAGGTGCATCCACTACACTTTTACTTGCTTAAAAATGCGGTTATGAACCTGATAATCTCCCTCCTTTTGAGGATGCATTTTGGCTCCACTTGGAATTCTCCTTCTGGTTCCACCTGAATACCATTCCAATCCATAAAATGAGTAGCTTCATGTATGTATTCTTTAATAAAGAAACGTGAAAAACATTATGTAATTTTACCTTAGGCGGTAATGCCAATCGATAAGCTACCAGTCCATTCAGGTCTAATATTTCAAAAGGACCACAATACCTGGGTGCTAGTTTAGCACAGTTTCCCAATCTTAAAGAACTCTTTCTTGGATTTAACTTTACATCAACATGGTCTCCAACCTAGATCTCCCTTTGAGTTCTTTTTAAGTCAACATAGCTCTTTTGTCTATCTTGAGCTACTTTCAAATTTTGTTGCAACTGTTTCACAGTTAGTTCCATATCTTTTAACACTTCAGGACCTAGCATCAATCTAGGAAATGGACTACTCCAAGAAACTGGAGTGTTGCGTTTACATCCATAAAGTATTTCAAATGGACTCATCTTATGACACAAGGTCACCTTACAGGAATAAGGTTATTGCTTAACAATACACACGACACATACCAGAACGCTTACACGAACATGGTGTAAAACAGGATGCCAAAAGTGGCTTATATTACTTCTCTGAATTCGGTTACAATGCAGAATAACTGAAAACAAATAACTAAATACAGTTGGCCTCGACCATTACAATTTAGAAGTAACTCTGGTGTGTTCTCCCCGTGTGTCGACCTCACCCTCTCCTGGTTCACAATGGAACGCTGAGCTATGGCTCGATCTCAACTCCCTGTTATTAGTCTGTGTGACTCTTCTATTTTCTCACAACTCCAAACTCTGCGCTCTCTGATGCTACTGACCAAAAATCTCCTTTCAACTGATTCCTCTTCTCCATATTCTACCCTACTGCTGTTTTTCCCGAGACTACTGCAATCCCTAAGACATGCATCCTCCTGTCCATTGATCCTTCCAAATATTGCAGACCTGTAACTATTAGCTCCCAGCCGTGCTCCACAGCCTCTGTCCATGATGACACCTGTCATTTCCTTCACCTACCTGCAATAACTGTATTAACTTCCTCAACAAACCTGAACAAATACCAGGTACAATCCTCTTTGACTTTCAGCTCTCCCGACCCTTCTATAGTAGTCAGTCACATCTCGACCTTTCTGTTGGCTCGATTCTTATCTTATGCGGTTTTCCAGTCCTCCCCTTCCTCCGTGCTTGTCTCCGCCAAACTTGTCGAGTCGTAGTTTGACCACTTGTCGACTACCCGAAGTATTGCTTCACATATGCCATCTGTCAACCATACCCTGTTGACTTTCGACCTGTCACAACATTCGTTGCACTGCTCCATTCGGTCACATACCGACTGCTCCTGCTTGACTTGTTGACTTCGACAAGTCAACCTGCTTCCCACACCAGTGGTCATCGGCACTCCCGCTGGTCGGCTCCCTTATGTCGATCAATTTCGACTGATCTGCCTAGGCCCTGATGCTCCTGCATCATCTTAGTAGAAGTTTGAAAATGGTTATTATAAGCAAACTCAACTAAGTGTAAATAGTTTTCCCATTTTCTAGGTTTATCCATAACATACATTCTAAGCATGTCTTCTAAAACCTAATTAAATCTTTCTATATGTCCATCAGTTTGAGGGTGAAAATATGTACTAAAATTCAATTTAGTATCTAACCCTTTAAACAAAGCTTTCCAAAAATTTCCTGTGAACTTTGTATCTCTATCAGAAACAATTATTTCAGGCACACCATGCAACTTGAATATTTCTTTCATAAATATCTCAGCAATATTAATAGCCTTATATGTAGATTTAACAGTAATAAAATGTGTCGCTTTACTTAACTTTTCAACCACCACCATTATAGAATCATTATATTTAGAGTTTCTAGGCAAACCTGTTATGAAATCCATACTAATGACTTCCCATTTCCATTTTGGAATAGGTAGAGGTTGCAATAAACCAACTGGATGTTGATTTTCAGTTTTAACTTGCTGACACTCCATACATCTAGCTATATAATTACCAACTTCATTTTTCATATTAGGCCAATAAAATTCTTTCTTCAACGTAGTCATAATTTTCTGGTATCCAAGGTGTCCTAAATAAGGTTTTTTATTCCTCTCATTCATAATTAACAACTTTACTTCTGCAGAATTAGGTACATACAATATGTTTTTATACATTAATAATGCATTTCTGCTAAATTTAAAATCTGTTTTTACTTGTCGTTCTTCATTTTCTGTTGCTTTTACTTTTGTTTTCTGATATTCTTCATCATTTCTTGTTGTTGTTTGTATTTTAGCTTCTAAATCAATCTCATAATTGCTACTTGTAGCAAAGAACATGTTAGCATGACGACTGAAAGTGTCTGCTACCTTATTTTATTTTCCTTTAATATGTTTTATCTCAAAATCATATTCGCTTAGAAAGGACAACCATCTTGCTTGTTTTGCATTCAAATTCCGTTGATAAAAAGATACTTTAAACTTACATTATCTGTTTTTAGTAAGAAGCGTCTACCAATCAAATATTGATGCCACCTTTTTAATGCATGAACTATAGCAGCCAACTCCCAATCATGAGTTGCATAGTTTCTTTCGTGTTCTTTTAATTTTCTAGACTCATATGCTACAACGTAGTTATCTTGCATTAGTACCCCTCCTAATCCTTCCTTGCATGCATCCGTACAAATGGTAAACTCTTTATAAGGATATGCAATCTTAAGAATAGAATTTGTTGTTAAAAAATGTTTTAGTTTGTTAAAACTTTACTCACATTTATTATTCCATTCAAACTTCTTTCCTTTATTCTGTAAATAATTTATAGGATAAGAGATTTTTGAAAACCCTTCAATAAATTTTCTGTAGTAACCAGTTATTCCCATGAATGATCGTATGTTAGATACGTCTTTAGGTGCTGGCCATTCCATAATTGCTTTTACTTTATCAGGATCAACCAAAATACCTTCCTTAGTTATAACATGCCCTAAGTACTGAATCTTATCCTTAAAGAAATCACATTTGCTGAACTTTGCATAAAGTTCTTGTTCTCTTAATACTTGTAGTACAATTCTTAAGTGCTCTTGTTCGTTCTTAGAATAAATTAATATATCGTCGATAAATACGGCTATGAATTTATCTAAGTATTTACTTAACACACTATTCATTAAACACATAAATGTTGTTGTTGCGTTTGTCAACCCAAAAGGCATCATGACAAATTCAAAGTGACCATAACTGGTCCTAAATGTAGTTTTATAAATGTCTTCACCTTTTACTCTTACTTGGTGATATCCTGATTGCAAATCTATCTTAGAAAATATAGTTGCTCCTCTGAATTGATCGAAAATATCATCAATTCAGGGTAGCGGGTATCTATTTTTAATAGTTATCTTGTTTAATTGTCTATAATCAATACATAATATTAAAGTGCCATCTTTCATTTTAACAAAGATTACTGGTGCTCCCCAAGAGGACACACTTGGTCATATATACTTTTTGTCAATTAATTCTTGAATTTGAGCTTTCAATTCATTTAATTCCAAGATGTTCATTCTATAAGGATCCTTCGAATCTGGTACTGCTTTTGGTATGAGAACAATGGAGAAATCTATCTCTCTTTTAGGAGGCAGTCCTAGAACTTCTTCCAGAAATACATCCTTAAATTATTTTAATATTTTAATGTCATTTATATCCAGTTAATACTTTTATCTCTGTTATCTAATATGTGAACAACAAACACTTTACAACCTTTCCTAACAGATCTTTTCATTTGTAAAGAAGAGATTTCTTTTATCATAACTTTTTTCAGAAATTCCTTTCATTGTAACAGATTTATTTTCTTCATATTTGCATGTAAAATATTTTTCATAACAATTCAAAATCACTTTATTTTTCTCTAACCAATCCATTCCTATTATCATGCCATAGGATCCTAAAGGTAAAACATTTAAATCTGCATGTGTTTTCATGTCATTCATGTAAAATTCATAGTTTTCAACAAAACTAGTATTTTTCCCTTTTGTGCCTGTAGCTAACTGAACTAGCCATGATTTATCAAATTTACTTTGTTGAAGTTTACATGCATATAACATTATAGGATATATATAACTTAGACTTGCACTTGGATCTATCAACATAGAAATATACTTTTCTTTTAACATACCTTCTATTTCGATCCATTCATCATTGATGATCTGTGTGTCGATTCTCCAATGCTGCACTGATCCTTGGTATACTTCTGACAATATCACCTACAGTAGCATCTTCTTGTATAGAATGTATATTATTAACAATATTTTTCTTCTTTGGACAATCTTTATAGTAGTGTGGTTCACCACACTCCCAACATTGTAGAGGACCTCTTGGATTATTAACTTAGTTATAATTAGCAGGTGTATCTCTTCTTTGATAATTTACTGCATTTTGAGGTTTGTTTTTTAAGTTATTACTTTGATAATTTTTCTTTGGATCAAATTTCTTCCGTTTCCATGCTGGTAAACTATCTCTTTTGTTTTTATTCTTATCAAAACATAAATTATCTTTCCTCATTGCTTCTTCCAAAGTTTAAGGATTATCATACTCAGTCCTCTCTTTATACATAATAGGAAAACAAATTAGAAATCTCTGTACTTTTGGTTTCTCTTCTGTAATGTAAGGTACATATCGTAATAAACTTAGAAATTGGTTGCACATTTCTTTCATAGTTAAAGTTCCAAGTTTCAGATCATAGAATTCTTTGGCATTCTCTTCATAATACTGTTCATAAATATATTTTCTTTTAAATAATTGCTTGAATGAAATCCATCTGATATGACATTATTTTATGTTCTTTACCTTTTTAATATCTTTCCACCATATATCTGCCTTTCTAGAAAAATTATAGATAACCATTATTGCTTTAAGTTCTGTGGAGTAGTTATAAATCTGAAAATATTTATGCATTCCGGACAGCCATGCTTTGGCTTCCTCTCTAGTTTCTACTTCACCATTGAACAGAGGTGGTTTTATCTTCTTGAACTCTCCATAAATTTCCTCATAATGTTTACTCTTTTTAGTAATTTTTTCATTATCACTTGTATTATGTCTCTATTTATGTTCTTTTACTGAAATACCACTAGATGAATCACTTTCATTATCAACAAAAGTTAACTTTCTTCCTTTGTGTTTATATGATGGAGTTTTCTCAATTTATTCATCTAAAGGTTTATTCTTTACTGTTTCTTGCTCAAGTAGTTTAGTAAGCAGAACGTTATTTAACTCTTCCTAAGCTTTTAATATGCATTCATTATCTTCCTTTACACTTAAGATTTTTGCTCTTAATTCTTTCACAGTTTTTAAAATTCCAGATTGATTATCATTTTTGTTATCGTTCAGGTCAACCCATAAATTATCATTATTTATATCTTGTTCATGATTTTCTTGTTCACTGTGATGTGACCTGTCTTCAACAGATGTCTCTACTCCTTCCATTTTCATGCAAAACAATGATTATATTTATGTTCCAGAAATATCATAAGAAAACATAAGTCAGTTTTTGTTTTCTGTTTAATGATGATCATGCATGTTTGAGCCAATTTTGAGGCCTAGTGTTTGTAACTGTGCTCTGATACCAATTTGTCACAACTCCAATTTACTCAATTTAAAAAATATATATATGTACATGTTGACGGCATTAATTCTTATGTCGCAGGTATGAAATATTAAGAGGATGCAATTGTGACTCTGCATCTTCTATTGATAAGGTATAATTTGTATTTTTGTCCTATGCATGCTTTAAATATTTATTACAGTTTTGTTTGTGGAAATGAGTGTAGGAACCCCCATTTGTGGGGTCGTCCCTAAATAATAAACTGAAACACATCTAAATAATATAATACTGATACCAACATATCAATGGTAGAAAAAAACATTACACATAATATAAATTTACCTTACGCAAATAAAAATGGAACCTTATACCTGCCATCCATTGATCGGTCCTGCTTTCCCTTGTCGTCAGCTTCGACATTGTATCCCTCCATCTGAAGCTCGTTTAACCATAGGAGAAGCAACCGTTAGCTTCACCACCCAACCATAGGCTCATGTTTTCAGTCACATAGCCACCCCCGAGATTCTAGGTCATAGAGCTCACACACACAATCTAGAGACTCAGAAATGGGTTTCGCCCCCACTAAAATCCCTTTCCAAACTCCAATAGCAGCAAGTCACTCTCTTACAAAAAATTACAATAACCATCCAAACAATGGGTCCTTTACCCATTACCAAAGCCTTCCTTAAATAGGAAAATCCACTGCGACACATGTCGCTTCATGCAAAAATATTTAATTTCTTTTTATTAAAAAGTAATTTAGGTCACCTATCCATGTGTCAATTTTTCTAGGGAGTGCACCAACTTTCCTAAATTTACTCAAGTTTGTCTCCATGATGTTCCTTCCAATCTTTATTTTTGTGGGTGCAAGTGGTGATAACTAGATCCTCAAGCCTAGAATTCCATTTTGCTCCTAAAATAACGATTTCTATTATTTTAAATACTAAAATGTATTTTCATGTGCAAATGTCTAAAATAATAATTTATATTATTTTAAATACTAAATGCATTTTCATGTGCAAATGTCTAAAATAATAATTTATATTATTTTAAATACTAAAATGCATTTTCTTGAGCAAATGTTCTAAATGCAGATTTATACGTTTTTATGCATAATGTTTAACAATCAATCCCTTCTAGGACCTAGGTACCACACCGTTTGGCCCATCCATCCTTTATGCTCATCTTTCGACATGGTACCACTCCGTTGGGTCCAATCGTCTATCGTTTCCATTTCTATGCAAGGTACCACATTGTCGGGTCCTTGCATTCATCATTTCTGTTTCTCGGAAAGGTACCACATCATTGGGCGCTTGCGTCCATTATTTTCGTTTCTCAGCAAGGTACCACATCGTCGGGTCCTTGCGTCCTTTATTTTCGTTTCTCGGCAAGGTACCACATCGTTGGGTCCTTGCGTCCGTTATTTTCATTTCTCGGCAAGGTACCACATCGTCGAGTCCTTCTGTCGATATCCTTTCATTTGACTTGCGGAAAATTCATGTAGGGATTTAGGACCTGTTACCTTCAATCCTCTGTCTACATGCTATTGGAGACTAATGACACTGAGGAGTAATTCTATTCTTATTGCGCACACCCCAACTCATACGTGACCAACTCCGTCGTGGTACACATCACACGACCTCACGTTTCCCTTGAGTAAGCGGATCAGTGCTTCTCTACTCATGAGTGGAATTTTGTCGAAAGTCTACATCGTCGTCGTTCTCCCCGTGTGTGATTTATCCATACTCTACAACCCTATAATTCCTGTGTGTGTTCTGGTGAACCATTTCACTTGTCGCTACACACATTCTAAGAAACACATATTAATAGTCATGTTCTCATTCCTCATATTTCAATCCATAAAGCCACTAATCGTTAAGCAAATTACAGTTTACTCATAACATCATACATTCCATTAATTAGTAAATCATTTCATCAATATGTATTTCTTTTTTTCTCATCTCATAATTCATCATACAACCATTCGTTAAGCACCATACATAACACATTTTTCACAATCATAGCCAATCATTAAGCAACATGGATTCATTCATTTAATTCAACTATCCAACTCCACATATGTCATTTAATTCATTAATTCATTTATCAATTGTCGTCATTCACATCTCCAGGTTTTCCTCAATCGTTTAAGACATAAGAGACCACTTTATCAAAGTTTGTTTAGCTGGGTCACTCGACAGGTTCCCTTAAGGTCCACAGTCATTCTAGGGGCATTACAACGTGCCAACCTTAGCTTGGAAAATACATATCATGTAATGTTCACATCTGACTTTGTTACCGTTGTAACCCATTTAGAGTGTTGTTTACTTCTTATCTAGTTTTTATTATGACACTTTTGAGTTGTTCATGTTTAACAACATCGCCATAAACCAATTTATGCTATTAAGCATGTTATGTTGTTATCCCTCCATATTAAGTGGAAAGTCTTACTTATTGGTATTGCTACCATAAGTCGACTTCATCCATGGTTTATATGAATTATGTTTGTTGGGCTGCCATATTATAAACCAAAGTGATTGTACACCAATTATTTATAAACCCATAATATTCATATGGGAATGCCATATTATATATATGAACTGGTTATACTTTAAATAATATATACCAATATATATAACCTATATATTCATATAATGAATTATAAACAATCAAATATATAAAACTATGCCTATATATCAATATATTGAGATCTATCAAAAAAATGTATCAACTATACATACAACCTACCTATGCTCTTTCGAGCTTCCCAACCAAAGGTTAAGAGCTTCATAACTATGCGATCTATATTATGCATTCTCTCACAATCCATGCTAACCAAGGTTATGATCTTAAGCTTAAGCGTTACATGTTATAACATGGTATGAAAAACGACTATATGCTAAGTAATGAAATCATACGATTTTAAACATAGTGTTGATTATTCGATTTACCAACCATATATGAATGCGACCATATAAAACTCAGTTTACCAAGGTAGAAGCTATAGTTAATGGATTCATTTATGCGATTTAAATCTCAAGATCATAGTTGTAATGCATAGCCAAGATTTGAATACCATTCAATAAGATCTTGTATTAATTCTAACTCTTTATGCATTAAATTTGATATGAGTTTTGTATTAATGCAAGGCCTGCCTTGGTTATCGCAGAACCATTGGAGGCTTCTAGTTTGGATGAAGGATGGTGACGCCATGTGATGTCTTGATCACCGTATCCTTTATTGGTTTGTCTCCTATTGCGTGGAAAAGATATGATCGTTGATCACGATCCTCGAGATCATAACTAATTTTCCTCGAGGGTTTAGTCAAGCTACGAGAAAAGGTAATGTTCATTTGGTATTGGACATGGCAACATTATGCTGCTGTGATGAAGGGTGGCTTTGTGTAGAGCTTTCCCATCCTACCATCACCATGGTTAAATGTTACAGCCTCTCGTTCTTAGGACTGCTTACAAGGGTTTCCCTCCAGACCATCAGGTCTTTGGTTCAGGGTTTGACTCTGTGATTTTGTCGTTTGGATGCCTTGGGTTCTATCAGAAAGTGTTCGTTGTTTAAACTTAAATCCCAATGGGATTTGTTGGAATCCCATGCTGACAGTGAACAATGGATCTCTTCGCATCTCTGTTCGACCTTCAGGGTAAGTACATAAATATTTAAACCCTTACTATGTTTATTATGCAAAGTCACGATGCCATCACTAAGTTGTTTTTCACAGAGGTTTTGATTTATAGTTAGTTATATATTGAAATATAACCATACTCATTTTATTGTGTGTTTTCTAGGGAGAACGTGCTACACCGTAAACTTAGGGGACACGCCATCCATTATGACCCCAGGTAAGCATTCTCCCATTATCGTTTTATGTTTTAGTTAATACTCATAAACTATTTAGACCCTAACTTACTCGTTAACACTACTTGTAGGTGGTTTCGTGGTCGTGGCTATTATCTAGGCGTTTAAGTCAGTACACTTAGCTCGAACATCCACATGAGTATGTTAATTGCTTACTGACTCAAGCTTACACGTGGGCTGAGATGACCACAATGAATTAAATTATTTTTTTGTTTAAACCCCTAGCCGGTCAGCTCTATTAATTATTTACCAACTTGTTTAATGAAGAAAGTGCATGTCGACTTGTTCTATTTCTTGTATTAGACAAAACGTTGAATACTTTCAACTACTGAACCCTTATGGCTCTGTATTTGTGTTTTGATCTTTGAATTTATTTATACAATATAATTAAAATATTGATGACCTTCGGCATTCAAACCCTATGTTGTATTTATGAGAGCCATTTGGCTATGTTGCTTAAGTTGTTTTTTAGAGAAATATTGCATTACTATTTATGTATTTTGACTTTACTCTTAAGTGGACTTATGGCTTTGTTATCGTTTTGTTATTTAGCTTACAGTTTGATAAAGCCTTACGACTATGTTATGAACCATGCAACTGTGAAGAAAACGTAATGCACAGGGAAGCCTAAGAGTCTTATGACTTCGTTTGACCAAAGAATAACTACAAAGATAGAAACGTAAACATATTCTTGCTTGTTTTAAATGCTTAGTTACATCTTTTGTAAGTCTTATAGCTCTGTCGTTTATTCATAACTATTTTTTGAGAATCTTGGCTCTGTAATGTGAATGATTTGAACTTTTAACCTTAAGAATCTTTCGACTCTGAGTGAATGAGGTTCTGTCTTTATGTTTTAACATATGAATATTGTATTTAGCCTTACGGATTTAGTAGAACGATTTCATGCTAAATCCTTAACTTAGCATGCAACGCATGCGATCTTAGCATCTTTGTAATAAACATGAGGCATTGTAATGTAAACCCTATGAGCCCTACAGATCTGTTTAACCAATGTATTTATATAGAGATGAATTCATAAGTGAATCGTTACTCTGTTAAGCATTTAATGTTATCTTTTTGTGGCCTCACGGCTCTGTAATGAACTATGGAGCCTTACAACTCCTCCCATATAATGTTTCGTTTTAGTATTAATATAATTCTACTTATTAATACTTTTAATATTATATATACTGAGTTAAATGAAATACTAACTGTGTTATGGTGATTATAGTATCATTCTATGTTTTATATATTAGCTTATATCATAAATATGTTATTGCGTGTTTATCAAACAATCAATGGATACTATGTAATAATTCAAATGCTAACTCTGTATAATGAGTATAGTAATACTTATGCTTGTACAAACCCTAGGTTTAGAGACATAAGAATTTCGATGATAAAACAGAAATAGAAATAATGCAGTGACTTAAACATAGAAAATAGAAATAGTAAAATCATTTACAGACATTTAAATAGTATAAACTACAGTTCGTCAATCTGTAATAATTTTACACAGTAAATATTAACATATAGTAAAATAAAGGTACATAATACTATTAAAAAAAATAATAGAACCTAACTGAAAGAACAGATTGAATCCAATCTGAAGTTCGTCGTTCCTCCCAACCAATCTTCCAGAATAGCCAAGCTTACTTGTTCTGAAATCCCTGAGCCTGTTTGCTGGACCAAAAGGACAAAGATAGTTGAAGCAACCCAGAACTATCACTCAGTTCTCATTGTGATCTCAACAAAATAATTTCCCTCTTCCATCCAAGCCTCCTTCTTGTCTAATGGGAATAACTTAATAAATCATTGTTGAGGAATTAGGTCTATCATGAGCCTCCTTCTCTAGAACCTCCATTTGGAGTTCTGACCTTAAAAATAGAGATGATGCCTCCTGCACTTGTTGAGGTATTAATTAGTGTTTTTCACCACTATGGGCAATCTGCCCAACACATGTCATTTCTCCTTGTGGGCCAGCAAACACTCTTTCAACAACTACTTTAGATTGGATTCTCCTGTTTTATTTATTAAATAATAAAAATAATAGAATATCCTCAAACAAGTGTCTTTGACCACACTTGGTCAAATAATTGTTCCACAATAATTAAAAACATTATTACAAAGTATTTAAACTTTAACTAAGGTTCTAGGGGTGTTGACCGAATCGCGACCTCACAGTCGACAGGGGTCCACCGACTGTCGACCCATACCGCAGTCTCTCTGGGCACCGGCCCAGGCAGGTTTGAGCCCACCCAGCAACACCCGCAGAGCGGATGAGGTCTCACTCGAGGCGACCAGGAAGAGTAGACGGAACCATGTTTCCGCCAAGGGAGGAGGCAAGTTGTGGCACCGGGTTACCAATAGCAATTTCAACCATTAATCATGCATATCGCAGCATTTAACATTACCAGAAATAGAGATAGCATATCACTTTAATCGCAACATATTCACATTGACAGATAACATATTATCGCAGCATTCATATCATAGTAACAAAAACAGATAACTGCATTAAGAATAAGCAATAATATGAGCATCCGGCAATATTACACATAGATTGCACCAAATCATCATCCTTATATTATTCGGCAAACCAAAAGCAGTGCAAAGACATCTGCAGTATCTCCGTCAACCTCCGCATAACACTTATCTTTCTCTACTTTTCTCCTTCTCCAACACTTACAATTCTCATCTATTTATAGGCTTCTTCCAATTACAATACTTGTCCACTTTCCTAACCGACACTATGGACAATCTACTAAATGACTTGGTCTAATGACCCAAAAATTCGCATACCGCGGTACAATGACTCGATATTACAAAATATATGACCAAAAACCTGTCAACTACGGCATACTTGACTCAATACTACAAAATATGTGGTCCAAGTGACCCACAACCCACCAAGTGCAGTATCCTTTGGCCGAAGATACTCCTTTTGCGCCTTCATCCAATGTGTCGCGGCGTCAGCAGTACCGCGATCTTTCCTTATCAAATTGCCTGCCAATAGGCCCCCAACACAATCTTGTGGCTCGCCCTCGAGCCACGTCAACTGCCTCTATTCTTGTTGTCTAGATCACGAATTGTTGTCTCCTTCTTTCAGCTGTACAGGTCCTCGGCTACCAATTCTTTAAGCCCTAACCAAGAGTGGGAAACCCCCGACTTGCTATCATGTACTTCTTCAATGAGGTGGTCATCCGTCGGCTTGTTGTCATGTACATCTTGAATTCAACCACCAGGATCTTGGAATAGTGCAAACGGGAAAGAAAAGAGGACGAACAACACCAAAGTGCGAGATTGACGAAAGACTCTGGCACATATGTTTCGTGCCAGTGCCCATTTTCGACTAAGGTCAGGGAGATACCACCCCAACCAATGTTCAGGTCAAAAAGAGCACAACCCTTCGAATGACTACTATATTCTGAATCATGCAGGATCGACCAATGGTCCAGCTCACTGCTGACGCATATCACAGTCGCCCGAGCACCGACCCAGGAAGACACAACATAAATGCATCCGCCATATCTAGGTGCTCAGGGACAATTATCGTTCAGGCTCGCAAGGCCCCTGGAGTGCTACCACAAGAAACAAAATGAAGCATTTCCATGGCCTCCTTAGAACTCCTCACACTCAATTCACCAACGGATCGAACATCATAACCACTCAATGGCAAGAAAACTTCTTTGTAAGGAACCACCAGCAATCGCTGCTGTTTATAGGCAGTCGATCGTCAAGTAATGACAAGGTTAATGATGCTATCTAACCACACTGCTGCATGTGTGAATCCATCAAATGACGTAGCAAGTGGCTACCATGCTGCCGCTGGGGAAGCCACGTGCGGAATTGTGTGAGCCATCCGCTCTCAAAGTGTGAACCATACCGTGAATCATATCAAATGACTCCAAGGCTCCGTCAATGAAGCAGACTGGTGACCCCCAAGGTCCTACATGCGGACTCATCATGGACCCAAGTACCATGAAGTAACTTCCTGCATGTGTGGCACATATAATTGATTCAACTCTGTCGCACAGTACAAGCCTTCTTCTGCATGCGTTCCTTCTGCTGCATGCAGCATTGACCATCGAACACCCTACAACACACCCACTTGTTTTTTTTTTTTAATGCGACTCAGACATCGCACTGCTCCGAGCCCGCGTGATAGGGCTTCAACCTGTGACCATTTACCAACTTGGGGAGCATCCCCCCATCTAATCGCTGCAACTGAACTGCTCCACCTGAAGTAATGTTGTTGATGCGGTAGGGACCTAGCCAATGCATTTGTAACTTGCCTGGATGTTTCATAAACTTACTATCATACAATAGCACCAAGTCACCTTGCTGAAATTGCTTGCGTTTGATGTGGTGATCATGCCATGCCTTCTGGCGATCCTTCTCTACTTCTTGATGAAAGCCAGCAATAAACTGATCTTCTTCGAGCTCTACCAATTGTGCGAGACGCTCGTCCAATGCTGCAACATTATCCATACTAGTAGCCGCCGCAATTCGTAAACTCAAAACAATGTACTCCATAGGCATAATGGATTCCTTCCCATATACCAGCTTAAAAGGTGTCTGACCAGTCAGCGGTTTACATGTGGTGCGGTAAGCCCATAGTACCACTGGAACTTTCAAATCCCAATCGTCACGGTTTGCATTACACACCTTTGTCAGCGCATGCTCCAATACCTTATTAAATGCCTCCACCATCCCATTTTCCTGTGGGTGATAGGGTGTACTCTTCTTGTGCTGAATCTGCAATTCCTCTGTCAATGTGCTAATGGTGCGATCGAGGAAATGGCTGCCTTGATCACTCAACAAAATCTTGGGGCAGTCGAACTGAGTGATAATGTGGCCAAATAAGAACCGAGTAGCCGTTGCTGCAGAACAATCAACAAAAGGGGCCGCCTCCGCCCATCGGGTCAAATACTCAGTCGCCGTGATGATATATTGGGCACCTGTACGTTTCCCTGGTGGATTGATCGGCCCTTCAAAATCCTGTACGTTTCCCTGTACGTTTCCCTGGTGGATTGATATATTGGGCACCTTTACGTTTGAGGTAGTAGCGGCATCTCATCGCGTCTGGATGGTTTTCCAGTTCGTTGAAAAACATCACAAGACCTAGCATAGTCTGTCGCATCATTATGTAAGGTGGGCCACCAAAGCCCTGCACGCAACACCTTCCGGGCCATTTCCCGACTTTCGTAATGTCCACCTACAACTCCACCATGCACCTCAGCCAATATCTACGCCTGCTCATGCGGAAAGACACATCTGCGCAAAATTTCATCAGCACCCAACTTGTACAACTCTCCCATGATCAGTTGAAAGTTAGTAGCTTTGACGACCAATTGCTTCTTCTGTGAAGTGGTAAAGTCATCGGGTGCAGTGCAGGTCACCAAAAACTAAAGGATGTCATCAAAGTAGTGATCGGCAGCAGCCACATGAAATAGTTGTGCATTCGGTAACCCATCTTCGATATTAGTTGGTTCCTCCCCGGTTTCGATCCACGACAGATGGTCGGGTCCAGCATTCAACCATCCTGGCTTCATGACAACTTCAAAATCAAACTCCTGAAACAAAAACAACCATCGACAGATCTTCCCCCCCAACACAGGCTTATTGACCAAGTATTTTAATGCCGAATGATAGGTAAACATTTTAAAATGGCCACACAACAAGTAATGCTGGAATTTCTGCAGTGCGTAAACCATGGCCAGGCCTTCGCGTACTGTGGTAGTGTAATTAAGTTCTTCCGATGACAGTTTCCGACTGGAAAAAGAAATAGGATTATCAATGTCGCCTTCACCAGGCTGAGCCAATACAACACCTAGCTCAACCGATGAAGCGTCAACGTGGACGTGGAATTCCTTCCTCCGGTCCGGAAAAACCAAGATTGGAGCTGACGCCATATTTACCCCGGACAGTCGTTGTGGTTCTGGAACACGGTATTCAAATTTGGCTACAAAGGTATCTAAGCCAGGAAACCCCTCATAGATAGGAAATGTGATCGTTTCTGTCGCAACCCGACATAAAGATTGTGTAACTAAACTACACTTACGGACTGAGACTTCATGCATGCAGTTCTGCCAATGTTCCAATGCATCATCGGAGTCAGAAGATGTAGAGCTCTCACTGCGCCACTCCAACTCACCGTGAACAGTGGGATGAATGTAATCCTTCAAAATATTAAGTGCGTGATCCTAGCCAGTGTGATCGTCATCTTTGACAGGCTCAACATATCGGCGTCCTTCAGCCAGATCCAACGGAGCGATAACTCAAAAATCACAGTTCTCAAAAGTCATCATGCGCTTCTTGAAGTTAATTATAGCTCCACTATCATTAGCCCATCCTATCCCCAATAGTGCAGGATAGGAGCTTCCTCCATCAACTACCTCAATGACATCAAAATTGGCATAAGTCTTCATTCCCTCAATATCAATTGTGAGCTGCGGAACTCTCCCAATAGGTGTAACCTTCGCATGGTTAGCCAACCGGAGTTGCACAGGAGACCAACTCAATGGGGGACTCCCCATTTTCTGCCATGCCTGCTTGGTTAAGATGTTAACATCTGAACCAAGATCAAGGATTACCGAATCAACATCATACTCCCCGATTTGAATATTCATTCGCATCTCCTTGCCAGTCTTCCTCCGTTGTAAGGAGTTTACTGCTGACTCCTGCCGTCCTTTCGAAAGTCGCTGCAACCATCCCTCAATCTCCACCAGGGCAACCGGATCTCGTGCCAGGGACAGACAACTTTCCACAAACTTCTGCAATATTCCTGGTGGTGGTCGATCAACATTTGAAGTAGCATCAAAGATAGGCGGCATATCACAAACAACAGCTTTACCGCGATCGTTTTTCAAAGTGCGACGTGCCTCCATGAACGTCTCCCATTCCACATCAATGTCAAAATTTACCGTCTTTTGACCGGTCAAGCGAATGAGAAAATACGGGAAACTATCATGACTATGCCCAAACACCGAGCAAACACGACACCATGGCATACTACCACCATTCAGCAGTTTTGGTGCACCTGACACCAAATAATTATGGAAATCCGGATAGCCATCTTTCGTATTCCCTTCTCTTCGGCAGCGCGTACACCAGACTTCATCATGCTGTTCTTTGTTCTTTTTTAAATCTTACAACTGTATAGTTAGGTTAGCGAGTTGTGTTTATATCTGTGACATCCCAGCTGCATTATCGCCAACCGGGGATGCCTCCAATCGCATTGCGATCTCTAGAGCCTCACTAGGCGTCGAAATGTTCTGCTGCATCAGTGGCAACTAAATGTCAGGTAATAGTGCCGCAATGAACCATTCTTTGTGTTGGGCAGCACTCATATCAAAACTTACCTTGGCCATCAACATTTTGAATCGTTTGTCGAAATCCCATACCATCTCGTTAGGATACTTCTTAATTTCCTTCAGTTCAGTAATATACTGGGCCTCCGACTTAGGCCGTCTAAATTCAGCAATCAGTCCATCCCGAATCTCATTTAATGACTTATCTGGGGCTCCTGTAGGGACTAAGACAAATTTCATGAACCAATCTAATGCACGACCTCGCAGGGTCATGGCCAATTGTCCTTTCTTAACATCGTCATCAGTGATCTGTTTCATAGTCCAGATCGCTTCACACAAAAACCAATACTACTCTGGGTTGTTTTTCGCACTGCCATGGAACAATGGTAGATTAGCATCATCACCCCCCATCTTGGGATTCCTTCCTCCTGTCGCTATACTACTACTACCAATTAAATTTTTCGGTGTCGACGCACTCGGTGGTGTCGAAGTAGTTTTTCTTGTCGGTTGAGAGCTAGTGAGTGGATGCGTGGGCACGTTGTTGATGGGGTTCGGTCCTACCTCTATCCTGGGTGTAGCCTGGTTATCACTATCAATATTGTGAGGTCTCTTCGTCCCATGTGGCCTTCCTTCACGGTCTTGCAGTTCGATCGCAGCAGGACCTTCTCCTATCCTCTGCCTCTTTTCCTGTCGAAACCTTGCTCCTCCCCTCGTAAGGCCACTTTCTTCCTCGGCTTCACTCACAGTCTCCTCATGGTCTGCACCCATCTACCCCTTCACCATTTCATGCGCCGTTCCGCAACAGTCGTGGTACCCACGACCTTCTCCCACCAGGTTGTCTACTGATCAAGGTGCATTTGTAATATGCCTTTCTCGCAGATTAGCATCTTAATCGACAGTTGGAGCGACAATAGAAACCTTCCCCTCGGTCCGTCAAAGAAGTATCTTTCAACTTCACTATAGGATTTCTTCGTATCGACCGCAAATTCTGTAATGTATCCTTCCAAGATGCTATCAAGCCAAATCTCGACAGCTCGAGATGCCTTATTATCGACTTTCTACAATTCCTGAATCAGTTCCGGGGTCCAGTTCATCGGCTCACCACCCTAAAAGTTCCTCTTCTGAAATGTCAGTTTTGACAACCACTCATACAAAATGACAGGGAATTCACAGAAAAACCATTCATGCGGTCCGTCATGAATATATCTTCCCACCCACTGATCTACCGTAAGTCGCGTGTTCCGACTTTCTTCTTCAGTGAACTCTTGCAGCCGCTAATTGAACCATTTTTCTATCTCCGGCTTCGTCGGGTACCACAACATGGCCTCTTCTTACTCAGCACAAGGTCCTGGAAACATAAACATTTGTTGACTGAATCGCAACCTCACAGTCGACAGGTGTTGGCCCGGTTTTGCAACCAGGATTAGTGCTATGGGCACCTGCTAACTAGTAGCAGCAGTTTCAATGGAAATAAATAACCATAAACTAATTAAACAAGACTATTCATGGATCTAAGCAAAGATATTAAGCAAATAACAAAGATAATTTAAAATCAAGAACAAGAACATATAAGAATAATAAATTTGTATTGAAAGAATGGGGCAAGCAAGTGCTTGCGGAATCAATACCTCTAATGGTGAGGTTGAATGGCTCCAAGGATGAGCAACTCCAATCTCCAATGGTCTCTTCTCCAATGTGGTTTGCAATGGCTAAAATGCTCAGGGGAGATTTCAGCAGCATAAGGATGAGATAATGGATGGATATGAAATGAGGAGCCCCTACCACCTTTTTATAGGTTTTGGTGGTGGGAAATACCATTTGTGGTTTTGTGGAAACCAAATGGTATTGACCAACATGGTTTAGGTACTTTTCCCTCCTTTTTCCTTTTTTGAATAAAAATAATATTTTAATTCCCTTTTTAATATTTTTGGGAATTTGGACCCTTTTTGAGGGTTTTTTATGATTTTCTTGGAAAAATAATATTTTTTAATGGAAAAAGGGGTGTACTTAGGTCTTTTGGTGACCTTTTGTTGGTTTCAGAGGCTTTTGATGGTGAAAAAGTGGATAAATGGGTCATGTGAATAGGGAAATGAGCTAGTGAGCACTTTTTGGGTGTTAACAGATTGCCCCCTGATGTGTGAGGGCAGGATCTCATCGTATGGCCGATAGACATCATAGTTCATTTGTCTTTTTCTGGGGTTTTAGGGTAGAGAAGAGACCGGTTGGAGACTGGAGCCACGGCCCTTGGAAGCTGCAAAAACAAAAAATATTACATGGCCTCAATATGAATGAGGTATAATCTCTAATGGAGGACGAGGCGGGCATTCCCATGCTCGTATCATGACATATACAAAACAATTAGTCCCAAGAAGGGGGATCTAATACATAAAGAAATATACTGGTACATCATAATGGTCAAGAGGGGACATTATTGTGGGATATACCCATGATCATGGCTGATCTCAATAACTGATAGACTGAAATAACTGTTGAACTGCTGAAACTGAAGGTGTTCAACATCTGTATGAACTTAATGACTATGAGCCATCTCTGGGAAGTATTTGTATCTGTATACTCGAGGGAGTATAAAACTGGGGTACATCTGAATACTGTCGCCATACGCAACCCGGATATCTATAGAAAAATGTAACTGGTTGTATCCATAGGTAGATTCTCAAATGTGGAGGAGTCAGGTGGTATCTGGGGTCTTCGACTAATAACTGAGCGGACGAATTCCCTGTGCGAGTCTCAACGATGCGATCAAGGTGTTGAAGTCGAGCATGTGAGAAACAACCATTTGGAGAGGCACTGAGGACTCTTCTCGAAATGATTCGTAGGTACTAATCATAAATGGGGACGAGTCCAAGACACAGGGACCTCTAGGTCTATCCTCTGGAATAAATGTGGTTGTCGTCGACAGAGGGAGAACATCAACTAACAAGGCAATGATGTTTCCTTGATAGGAGCACGAGGTGTAAAACTGAAGTGTTGTAGTACTGATGGTAGGACTGACATACTTGTGGGAACGGGAAATAAATGGGTCAAAATTGGGTAGACTCAAACTTCCTTTGTTCAGAGCATGATGACATGGTTGACCTGGAGGCGTAGGGAACTGACTTGTAGGTGTGGGGATCATCCTTTAGGGACTGAAGGGTATGTACTGACTCTGGGGGGGTGAAGCTAATTGGTAGCTGTCGAGGGAGTTTCAGGGTGACATACTGTAGAATACTCTGAACAAAGGCGACCAAAATGGGGAAGCTGCTATGTGAGTAGACATGATGTGTTGTAGCGCCAAGAGGCACCATTGATTCCTTCTTCGTAGTTTTAATGAGATCCAAGAAGGGATAAAAGTGTGCTCTGAAATGGTACGGTCCTGTGGATTTTGTGAGCCCAGGACGGCGCATGCTCATGGTTGCTTTCATGTTTAGAGAGTCTGAAAGCGGTAAGTGGACTCTATTGGTGTTCTTTTTCGTAGTTTAGTCTCCAAGGCCCGAAAAAGCATAAAATGATGCGGATGGAAAACTCTTCTAGCCGATGTGACTAGAGTATACCTTTTTCGTAATTAGTCTACGAGGTCCGCAAAAGGGGTAAACTTATACCAGGTAGACGCCCTTTCAGATACGTTTAGCGAGCATGAAAGGAAGCAAGATTGCTCGGCGATCTTTTCATTGTTTTAGGAGTCAGAAAAGAGCTTAACAGAAACTCCCTAAGTGCCTTTTTCGTAAAAGGGGTTGGTCGGCCCGAAAAAGGGATAAACTTATACCGAACAAAAATGGATTGATGAGGGCGAGGAAAGGTCTCAAGCATCGTCATCTGTGCGGAAAACTGGATCCGGTGACATAAGGATTGTCAGAAACGGAGAACGGCCGATGTGGCACGCAAACCGAGGTAACAAGGGGGCGTGGAAAAAATGCCCAAAAAATCTAAAGGTGAGAGCGAGAAATGATCTCAAGCATCATCACGAGCGCGGAAAACTGAATCCGGCTATATAAGGCACGTCGAAAACGGAGAACGGCCGATGTGGCACACAAACCGAGGCGACGAAGGGGGCATGGGAACAAAAATGCCCGGAAAATCTAAAGGTGAGAGCGAGAAATGATCTCAAGCATCATCATGAGCGCGAAAAACTGAATCCGGCTATATAAGGCACGTCGAAAATGGAGAACGGCCGATGTGGCACGCAAACCGAGGCGACGAAGGGGGCTTGGGAAAAAATGCCCAGAAAATCTAAAGGTGAGAGCGAGAAATGATCTCAAGCATCATCGCGAGCGCGGAAAACTGAATCCGGCTATATAAGGCACGTCGATAACGGAGAAAGGCCGATGTGGCACGCAAACCGAGGCCATGAGGGAGGCTTAAAAAATGGTCAAAAAATGGACCTCGTGAAAATGGGAAAAGGAAGGAACCTGTATGAAGTTCTCGCTGTGCTGATCCCAACGGTACCAACGGTTTGAGAAATGGACTTCGTATGATACCGCAATGGTTGTTGGAAAATTGGTAGATTTTCTATAAATAGGACGTGGGGCCCAAATGACTTGTCATTGTTACGTGCGAGTTTGATAGAGCTGTCAGAGCTATTTCTTGATTTCCGGGAGATTTCACCGTTGGTTTTCGATTTAGCGAGTTGCAGGTAACTCTATTCGCCTTAACCTTGTCAATTATGTCTTTTTTGTTTGGCGGCGGGCCCCCGAAGGCCACGAAATTCCACGTTGACTCTCCAACGTGGAACCGCGTGGGTTTCGGGGCTGAACCCGCGATGAACCGCGCGGGTTTTAGGCTCACAGTCGCGATGTTCATCGCGACTGTGAGGTCGGAACCCGCGATGTTCATCGCGAGTTCATGGCGGATAGTCGCGATGTTCATCGCGACTGTCCGGCAAAAATCCGCGATGTTCATCGCGGGTTTTTGCATGGATCCTGCGATGGTCATCGCGGCTTTTTGTGGAAAAGCCGCGATGGGCATCGCGGCTTTTTGTGTAAAAGCCGCGATGGGATTTTTTTTAAAAATTTTTGTGCTGGGGCTAAATTTTTTTTTCTGTTTTCCTGGCAGGATGTTGCGGAGATCTCAGTCCGTGTGGCGGGAGAGGGAGATCGATGGTGATCTCATGCTGAGGATTGAGACTGATGGAGGGGTGAGACAGACCCTGGCTATGAGCGGACTTTTGAAGTTCGCTCAGATCCCTCCTATACGGTCAGTGAGACGGCTCCTGAACAAGCTCGTGCAGTGGTGGGTGCCAGCAGAGGGTGCCTTCATTATTGGTGGTGAGAGGTTAGAGATCACTCTCACGGATGTATATTTTTTGACCGGGTTGCCTCGCTTGGGTGAGGTGGGTGATATCTTGCCGAGGTTGCCTCCAGGTGTAGATATGGAGGACCTATTACAGACTTTCTGTGTGGATGATGCTGTTTTGGTAAACAGCTCTATTAGTCTGAGATCCCTACGTGAGTGGGATATGCGAGCTGTTGGTGCCTGCGTTCTGCGGGTATTGGGTGCTGCTGCACCACATCGTATGTCTGGGGGGCAGACGATGATGGTGGATTCCGTTCTACAGGGTACTTATTATGCCTGGGCGCAGATGTTCCTGGCTGGTGTCCGGAGAGATCTGGACAAGGCCATTAGAGAGGGGGGCGAGTTTTGTTATGCCTCGTTCTTATGCTGTTTTTTCTTCGAGCGGGTGCCGACCTTGCGGCCACGGGTACCCGTTCGTGCTGGTCTTCCGAGTGAGCCTCGTATGATGAGGTGGGGGTAGATGATGTCCCGTGCCGGCGGTGGTGTCCGCGGCTACTTCACGGAGGATTTCTATCAGCACTGGGAGCAGATGCCTCTGGTGATTGAGGACTATCCCTACGCCGGCATGGACTATCGAGGTGACGCAGAGATGCCTCGTGCCCCAGGAAAGGCCTGGAGCCTAGACGATATGTTTTGTGTTTTATTTGATATTATATCATATGTTGTTTGATTTATCATTGATGATTTTTTGTATAGTATCTGATGGCTTACTTGCTTTGTGCAGATGTGGGTCCAGTGCCACCACCTGACTATGTGGCTCGGCAGGGGCGGGCGATGGTGGTCGCTCATCCACCTGTACCTGTACCTCCTCCGCGTGGTGGAGGATATGCAGCTCGTGGGCGAGGGGTTGGCCCTGATGATGACGCCATAGATGGTGTCCGATGTACCTTTTCCCGGATCCTAGCTGGGCTCCCCGAGGATGGTTGGAGAGACCTGGATCGGGATATTTTGCAGGGATGTCTCGGTGCGTCGCCTGAGTGGCAGTCGCTCTTGTTGAGGACAGCGGTGCTCGCGGCGAGGCGCGGGGATGGTAGAGGAGATGCTCCGGCAGGGCCGGCTCAGGGGAGGATACGTCTGAGGGACGATCCAGCGGGGCCAGCAGAGCGGCGAGTTCGGGGTCGTCCTGACCCGGCGGGGCCAGCGGAGGAGGATCCGGAGGAGGAGCCGGAGGATCCTAGGGATCCGGATGAGTAGATGATACTGTATCTGCCCCCAAATGCTGATGAGCATATGGGGAAGTATTTTTTGTATGACAGATGTATTTTTGTACATCGGGTGCTGTGGGCACTTATGACATGTTGACTATTTGATTTATATATATATGTGGATATATATTTGTATATATTGTCGTGTATGCACGTGGATGCACCTTTGTCTTTTGTATATGCCCATGGAGGCACCTGTTATGCACGTGGATGCAGTATGTTTGTTGATTTATGTATGCCCGTGGAGGCACCTGTTATGTACGTGGATGCATTATTGGTTTTTTGTTTTATGCCCGTGGAGGCACATGTTATGCACGTGGATGCAATATTGGTTTTTTGTATATGCCCGTGGAGGCACGTGTTATGCACATGGATGCATTTTTGTTTATGGATATGGCATGATGTGATTGGTGTGCCAGTCGAGGACACTGTTGGCCATGTTATCTGCTACACTATTGAGGTGTCTTGGGACATGTGTGAATGTAATGGATTCAAACTGTCTAACCATTTGTTTAGTGCACAGGAATTTTCTGAAAAGACAGGGATCGCGTACCTGGTAATCATTATTGAGCTGGGAAACTAGGAGTTGTGAGTCCAAGAAAACGTTGAGGTGACGGATGCTCATTTGGAGAGCGGCGGCCAGGAGACCGGTCACGGCATCGTATTCAGCTTGATTATTGGTAGCGGCACCTAAACATACTCCGTCAATGTGAATTAACTCATGTGAAGGGGAGTATATTACCCAAGCTGCGGAGGCGAGATTGGGAGACCAACGGCTTGCACCATCAGCGAAACCGACATGGCCAAGTGGAAGAGGCTCCATCTGTGGTCATGCAGAGAAAAACAAATATTTAGGTTTTTTGAAATTTTTTTTTTTTGTGAACAAAAAATGTATGCCTATACTAAAATGGACGATGGTGTCCGTCAGATTTTCTATGGGTAAAATCGTTTAAGGTACAACCCGTTGCGTGGGTTGCGTAGGGTGTTGCCTTCTGAGTCGGTCAGAATGTATGCTCCCTGCCCAAGGCAGGTGTGTATGATGTAGGGGCCTTGCCACATAGATACGAACTTTCCTTTCCCGGTTTTATCATGAGCTTGATCGTAAGCGAGGACAAGGTCTCCCTCCGAAAAGGTTCTTGGGTGGACGTGTTTGTCGTAACTTAGTTTCAATCGTTGTTTAGCAGCTTCCATGTTTTGAATGGCTGTGTGCCGATCTTCATCGGCCTTCTCTAGGAGCAGTAAACGTTGCTCGATCGGGGAAGTGTCCGGTAGGAGTTCAACGACGATATGTAAGGCTGGGATCTGGCACTCAATAGGGAGGACGGATTCGACACCGTGAACTAGATGGAAAGGGGTAAAACCGTTGGCGGTTTTGGTTGAGGTGCGGTAGGCCCATAGTGCCGGGAACAGCATGTGGTGCCAATTGGATTTGTGCTTGTCTACAGTACGTTGGAGGATGGTCTTCAAGATTTTATTAATCGCTTCGACTTGGCCGTTTCCTTGGGGATAGTAAGCGGAAGAGAAATGGTGTTCAAATTTTAACATGGTTGACAATTCCTTCCAGACGGCATCTTCGAAGTGAGAGCCGTGGTCAGAGACTAGTTGCTGTGGTACTCCGAAACGAGCGATAACATGATTGAAGAAAAACCGTGCTGCAGTGTCGGCTTTGCAATTATAGGTCGGCATGGCTTCTGCCCACTTGGTGAAATAGTCTACAGCCACAATGATGTGTTTGTGACCGCCGGCTGACGTGGGGTTGCAGTCGAGGAAGTCGATGGCCCATTTACAGAATGGTCCAACAGTGACGACTGGATGAAGGGGGGCGGGGGGGGTTCTTGCTTTGGGGGAAAATAGTTGGCAGTTCTGGCAATGCTTGACTGCGGTGATGCAATCAGTGAACAATGATGGCCAAAAATAACCGGCCTGAATGATTTTCTGGGCAGTGGCCATGTCGGAGAAATGGCCTCCGCAGGCACCGCTATGACAATCATTGAGGACTTGTTCTGCCTCACTATGGGATAGGCAGCGACGTAAGATAGTATCAACGCCGCGTCGGTAAAGTACATCCCCAATCAGGAGGTATCGGGGGGCGTGGTGTCGTATGCGACGGCGTCCATCGCGATCGATGTGTGGTCGGAATTTTTTGCGTACGAAGGTAAGTCAAAATGTCTCCGTACCAAGGGTCGTCAGACGCAATGATGAAGATCTGCTCGTCAATCAGGTCCGTTTGGATAACGGGTGATGTTGAAGAGGATGGGAGGTCCGTGATGAGGTGAGCAAGCGCGAGGGCTTTAGTGCTTTTGGGAGTTCTGAAAGTGAGGTCATATTCCTGGAGGATAATGACCCATTTAGCAACACGACCTTGTAGGAGCCGCCGGGTGAGGAGATAGACCATAGGGTTGGAGTCGGCCACGACCGTGGTGTGACTGAGTAGAATGTAATGTCGCAATTTTTGTACGGAAAAGACTACAGCTAGGGCTAATCTTTCCTCGTATGGGTAATGCAGAGGTGGGCCAGACAAGGTCTGGCTGACGTAATAAATAACCAACGCAACCAGGGTGGGCGACCAAACCGCGGAAGAGGACGCAACCGTGGAAACAATCAAAACTGTAACCAAGCTCCACAACCTACCCATCCTCCGCAAAACAATAACGCGGTGCCTTCTCATCAGAATCCTGATCGACCACCTAAGCAAGCCAAAAACGCTAATTTACGAACAAACCATCCTTGTTCCATTTGCGGTGTCTATGGTCACTATACCCACGCTTGCCCACATTTGGAGCGAGCTCGACAACTATGGACAAATGACGCCCATCGTCAAGGGAAGGCAGCTCCTCAGCCGCCACCCAACCCCCCACCACCTCCACAACAACCTTTGGTACTACAAAACCCTTTTCCAACACAAGGAGTGGTGAACACTCAGCAATTAGCCCCCCCACAGGGCAACGTGCAACCACGACAAATTACTTACGCAGATCCGGACCAACCCATGTTTGATTCAGGCACCCATCATTTATTGATGATGTCCACTGCCGACGTCAATATCCAAACCCGTCGGAATCAATACGGACCGACTTCTGAAGCCCCCCCCCGCTGAAAAGGATACTAATGCTCATCCCACTGATCAGACATTGCGTATACCTCAGGTTCCACTCGATGGCGCTTCTAAAGCACCTCGCTTCCCCCTTCGCCGAATCAACAACAACCCCAATGCACGGGCTGCGTCCAATTACAACATCGTAGATGACTTAGCTCAATCTCCCGCAGCCATGTCTGCGTTAGAAGTCTTAAAAAACTGTCCTACTCAGCGCAAGACTTTACTTTCCGCCATTGGGGCGATTGACCCAAATGATTCTAAATTGATGACCTTTGATTTAGACCAGTCTGAACCACGGCTGCCTTCCACCATAGCAGTCCAAGTTTCCGTTTCTATTCGGAATCTTGTCATCCATCGATGTATCATCGACGAGGGTGCCTCCACATGCGTCATGTCCACATTTGTTTGGCAGAAGTTGGGATCCCCTACTCTCCAGCAATCCACCACTACATTGCGGGCCTACGACGGTCGGTCAGCTCAACCTCAAGGTTTACTACCCAAGGTCCCCGTCCAATTAGGTGGGAAAACTGTACTCATTGACATAGAGGTCATTAATGCCCAACTCGATTATAACCTTTTACTCGGCCGCAGTTACATGTACGCCATGAAAGCGGTCGCCTCATCCGTTTTTCGCACCATGATGTTCCCCCACGAGGGACGCGTGGTCAAAATCGACCAACTCACATACTATGATCCCAATGCCCCTGCAGCACCCGAAAATGTTCTTCCCATGATTGAACAACCAACTTCTAGTGCAACTACCTCCTTTGTCTCTTCTTTGGGACCCGAACTTTATTTAGATACACCAATGACCTCTACATTTCAGGCCATTCCACCACCGTCACCGGAGACCCAAGTCGCAAACCTCTGTACTCTTTCACAGAATACACAAACATCCGGTAGTCAACCACCATTGATCCCCAGTCACACTGGTGTTACACCCATCCACACCATCCCCTTCCTATTTCCTCCTTCAGGTGTAGTAAGCGCCCCGGTTATGGCTACCCTTAGTCTACCCGGGTTAACATTGGGATTACCCGTGTGGTATATTCCACCTCCCGTTCGACCGCCGACACCAAACGTCATCCTCCAACCAGTACAACCTATTGTTACCACAAATCAACCTCCTCCGGGTGTCGCAATCCCTTCGTCGTCAATGAAACCTCCTCCTAACCTCAATATCCCTTCGTCGTCAACAAATCCTCCCCCTCCTATCAAGCCCACTGGGGGCAGAGGTCCACAACCATACACTGCCATACCACCTCCTAAGGCAGTTAAACCCCCACCGGTGTTTCGAGCTCCCCCTAAATGCTCGTTGTGCGATGAGATAGGCCATCCAACTCATCAATGCCCACACTTACCGGCACTCCAAGAGCATATGAATATGTTGGACGATGACATCAGCATCCCAGTAGTTAGACTAGAGCCACCTCTACAGCCTCGCGACAAATCACTGCGCACCAACCATCCTTGTGCTATATGCAGTGTTTACGGCCACTACTCTCACCATTGTCCTGATCTACCTGACTATAGAGCAGCGTTGTATGAGTTAAACAACGTCGACTTAGAGATATCTCCTCCCCTCATCGAGGAGATCCATCCCCAGCGGAGTCGCCAAAAACTGTTGGCCTGGTTTTGCAACCAGGCTTAGTGCTATGGGCACCTGCTAACTAGTAGTAGCAGTTTCAATGGAAATAAATAACCATAAACTAATTAAACAAGACTATTCATGGATCTAAGCAAAGATATTAAGCAAATAACAAAGATAATTTAAAATCAAGAACAAGAACATATAAGAATAATAAATTTGTATTGAAAGAATGGGGCAAGCAAGTGCTTGCGGAATCAATACCTCTAATGGTGAGGTTGAATGGCTCCAAGGATGAGCAACTCCAATCTCCAATGGTCTCTTCTCCAATGTGGTTTGCAATGGCTAAAATGCTCAGGGGAGATTTCAGCAGCATAAGGATGAGATAATGGATGGATATGAAATGAGGAGCCCCTACCACCTTTTTATAGGTTTTGGTGGTGGGAAATACCATTTGTGGTTTTGTGGAAACCAAATGGTATTGACCAACATGGTTTAGGTACTTTTCCCTCCTTTTTCCTTTTTTGAATAAAAATAATATTTTAATTCCCTTTTTAATATTTTTGGGAATTTGGACCCTTTTTGAGGGTTTTTTATGATTTTCTTGGAAAAATAATCTTTTTTAATGGAAAAAGGGGTGTACTTAGGTCTTTTGGTGACCTTTTGTTGGTTTCAGAGGCTTTTGATGGTGAAAAAGTGGATAAATGGGTCATGTGAATAGGGAAATGAGCTAGTGAGCACTTTTTGGGTGTTAACAACAGGGGTCCACCGACTGTCGACCCATACCACAGTATCCCTGGGCATCGGCCCGAGAAGGTTTGAGCCCACCCAGCAACACCCGCAGAGCGGATGAGGTCTCACCCGAGGCAACCAGGAAGAGCAGACGAAACCATGTTTCCGCCGAGGGAGGAGGCAAGTTGCGGCACCGAGTTACCAATAGCAATTTCAACCATTAATCATGCATATCGTAGCATTTAACATTACCAGAAACAAAGATTGCATATTACTTTAATTGCAACATTCATATCATAGTAACAAAAACAGATAACTGCATTAAGAATAAGCAATAATATGAGCATCCAACGATATTTCACATAGATTGCACCAAATCATCATCCTTATATTATTCGGCAAACCAAAAGTAGTGCAAAGACATCTGCAGTATCTCCGTCAACCTCCGCACAACACTTATCTTTCTCTACTTTTCTCCTTCTCCAACACTTACAATTCTCATCTATTTATAGGCTTCCGCCAATTACAATACTTGTCCACTTTCCTAACCGACACTATGGACAATCTACTAACTGACTTGGTCTAATGACCCAAAAACTCGCATACCGTGGTACAATGACTCGATATTACAAAATATATGACCAAAAACCCGCCAACTACGGTATACTTGACTGAATACTACAAAATATGTGGTCAAAGTGACCCACAACCTGCGAAGTGCAGTCTTCTTTGGCCGAAGATACTCCTTTTTCGCCTTCATCCAACGTGTCGCGGCATCAGCAGTACTGCGACCTTTCCTCATCAAACTGCCTGCCAACAAGGGGTATTACATTTTGTATGTTATATCATATAAATTTTATTTGGCTAAGAGTAACACTAATAGACTCATATTACTTAATATGGAAGCTTGTGGTGCAAGAGAAAGGATGATACAGTTAAACTTTAGTCATTTGGAATTATTTCTTTAATTGAATTTGGATTTCAATACCAGCCTAATTTTGTGAATTTTCAATCAACTGACTCGATTTAATTCATCACTGCAATGATCGCTTGTTGCATATAGGTCAAAACCATTTTTAACTTCCAATTCATTTCTTACAAACTCTTTACAGACTTATTTTAACAAATTCTGGGTTTTCCAAAGTCAAACTAAATGAATATTTTTCAAGGAAAATGTTGCCCCTTACTTTTGAAATTACGTCAACTACCCTCTAATTGTTGGTCTTGTTTCAACTCTCAAAAGATTAATGGTAATCTCTTTAGCAAACTGAGTAGTATCACATGAACTATTGGTGGTGTTTTAAGTCCAAATAGGAATATGAAAATCTCTTTAGTCCTCCAAACAAGATTATAAGGTGTTAGGCTTGGCACTATGAGTAGGAAGAGCTAAATAGGAGGTTAGGAACTCCAAGCATGACAAGTGGGTTAGAAAGTCAAGAGCTTTGAGCTTGAAAAGAAGTCGAGCACTTAAACATGATAGCTTCTCCTGTGCTTTGAGAAGGATGAGGAGGAAAAATGTTGAGAATTTATAGCACAACATTAGGATAGGCAAAAGATGCAAGATGAATAAGGCATCAATTTGACGACTTTGAGGGTGGCATTGTATTGAAGATAAAGTAAAAAAATACACTAAAGTGACAGGGTGAAAAACTTTATTTTGATGCAAATAGTTGGAAAGAGAATGGGCAGGCTATAATCACTCTTATATATAAGTCAATTGAAAAAATATTTTTCATCAAAAACCCTATTTATGAATGAAAATATTTGCATTATTATTACAAGATTCAAACAATATTTTCATCAAAAACCCTATTTACGATTGAAAATATTTGCATTATTATTACAAGATTTCAATGAAAAACAAGTACGTTAAAAATAAAAATAAATCAATTGAAAATATGAGTCCCGTAAGTTTAATATTTAAATATTGATTGATTGAAAATGTATTTTTTAAATTATTGATGTTTTCATTAAAATATATATATTTTTCATCTTTGTTGCACAAGTTTTCGAACTTAGGAAAGTTGGGAAAGTGGGTACGAGAAATATAAAAATAAAATAATGAAAAAAACATGAGAAGAGAAGAAACATTAACACAAACAAGATTTCATGTACCCATTACACAACGAATTTATTTTTTTAAATACACTAAGTCATAACATGCAATAGTTGGTAGGGAAGTAAGTGGATGAGTGCTTACCTTCACTCAGTGTTATATTTACTTAGCCGAGACTCATTAAATAACTTCCACTATCTTAGTTCCAACTGGGATTATTAGACGTGGATTCTAAATTTAGACACACAAGAACCCCCCCTTGGATGTATGGTCCTTATACTAGTTTTGGCTGCAAGTTGGGCTACTTACCTTGCTTCGACTATACTTAGAAGATTCTCAAGTCATCGAGCTGATGGTTAGTTTTACCATTAGCTTACTATCAATTAATTAGTTCAGAAAGGGAATCCATGCATATGGTATTCATCTTGTACTTGGTACTTACTTACAAATGATCGCCCTTCCTATAAAATCATGTGTGTACATCATAGCCTTATTGTCTTATAGCCATTAAGTAGGTTTCCCTACCATAATCTACACTATTCAATGAAATCAACTTCCAATCATCTATATTAATTTAGTCTTATACATATACTTGTCCATACTTTAATTCCACACACACACATATAGTTCAACTATACATTATATAAGATTATTATTATTCCTAGGACAACCCCATATACATGTTGGATTATAGTTATCTAAGGCAACCATTGATACACTACCATGGTAGCCCATTGGTATGCTATCATGGCCAACCGTTAGCACCATTTAACACATAGTTTATACAACATTTAATAATTACTTGTTAATTAACTTCTAATATACACACCCCATGCCACAGGCTTCCCTAGACTTCACATACCACGTCCTCTACTAGACCACAGTCTAGTTAATGGATGGACCCCAATCATGGTGCCTTCTCCACAACATGTCCAAGGAGGAAGACCAATGAAAATTTTCCCAAACGATGATTGTTACGATCCACTAGATTGTAGGATGGATTTGCTAAGTCAGGGACTAGAAATTGTTGCTTTTAATGGTGATATTAAAGGCATTTGTCAAGGAATCATCTGGAAATTTCCTTGCTTTTGTTTGGCACTCCACGAATCCTGCTCACGCATCAAAGGAAAAAATGCGCCCCTCTTTCATTTTCATTAATATGAGTTTCTCCTCCCTCTCATCTCTCATTTCGTCACGACCATGGGAGATAGTTCATCACATGTTAATGGTTCAGAGGGGAGTTCCTTCATTAGCTCGATCTCCCAAAGGGATAAGGTAAGATTTGTTGCAAGTTAATTCATCACATGTTAATGGTTCAGAGGGGAGTGCCTTCATTAGCTCGATCTCCCGAAGGGATAAGGTAAGATTTTGCAAGTTTTTCTTTTCCATAATGAAATTCATTATCTCTGCAATACATTTTGTCTTATGACTGTGTATTTGTTTTTCACTTGGTAGGGAGCTGTGCCAAATCCACGACCCATCCGAAACCAAACGTGCAAGGACATGTAGCCACAAAGGGCTGTTTGCATTATAGGGTAATGATGGGAAGGATGATCGCATCTCGGCTGTCAGAGGTTTAGTGTTCCCAAAATTGGTATAAATAAATTAGGCTATTGTAATTTTAAATAATCATCAATACAATCAATAAATAAAACACTTACTTGAAATTAATGGGATAAGACACTTGGATATTCAGTTCCTCCCAACCATAGGAGAGGACTGCAAAACCACTAGCCCAACTCCACCCCCAAGTTGGATCACCACCATGCACAACCAAACTAGCAAGCAAAGTTTGAATGACGCATCACTCTCTCTCAAAGTTTGTAACAAACCAAAATTATGGACTTACAATCACAGAGAAATACTCAACAACTTGCCCTCATAGGAACAATCTCTCCATGCACAACACAACGTCATGTGCTATCTCAGTGCACAAATTTATAATTTTTTCCCAAGTCTTGTGCCATCCCAATGTGGTGATATTTTCTTCCTACGGGTAAGATGAAAACCCATTGGGATTAGAAAAGGACCCTAGTTGCCTACCCAAGACAGAGAGGAAACAAATAGACACTATAGTCCTCCTAGATCTAGCTCACATATCAACTAACAAGATATGGAAAGACAAACCAAGTAGATGGCATACCTTACTTTGATGGTTGTCCTTGCTTCTCCAACGTTGCTCTAGCTCCAGCCTTTGATTATGGAATTATGAACCTGTTCACAAAGGAAATATAGCACCATCTCCAAAGCAATATATGTATAAACACAGATCTAACTATAAAAACATAGACAATTTCATGTGCTCATCATTAAAGACATGAAATGAGAGGAACATGCTAAGTTATAATAATGATAATAAATCCAAAAGAAGCTGATTACAATGTTATACCTTGATGTCCAAAGTAGCAGCACCTCCTTCCAAGCTCTCCAACATCACCCTTGCTAGACTCATAGGATCATAAGTTTGGTGTTTCGAAGATCATCCCCCCCCATAGCTCATGGATCGCCTTCTTCTTATAGGATTTGGAAGGCCAACCACTAAGAGGACATTGTGGATCTAAGTGAGGAATACGTGAATCAAGGATCTCAAACATGCCAAGGAGGGAATGTGAGAGAGGATTTGAATGGGTACCTCATCCCATGAAAATATCATTGAAATCCAAGATCCAAAATCTAGGGATAATGGCTATTCAGGGATTTCCGCATCCCCATAACTGAGCAAAACACAAAAAATGTTGTAATTTCCGCGCTCCCATAGGCATGCTGAACGCAAAAATAAGGAATTTTCGCGCTTTGTACCACTAGTAGGGCGCAAAAATATCTCTAGGAGGCCCATAAATGGGTTAGGTCAAGTGGTTTTCGACCCCTAAGTTGTTGGATTTGCTTCCAAGTGTGACTAGGGAAGGGACCAACATGATGAAAAAGGGTCCTAACACCCTTAGGGGGCATAAACATCATGTTTCTCATGGTGATATGACATGAAGAGTTTCAATGGTACACAATGTGACAATTTGATGTATAACACCCAATCAAATCTCAATCAATCCTTCAATCCCTATGATTTAGGATCTTGTCTGGTAGTTGAGCTTTTAGATTGGATTTGATTGGTATAATATCTCTTGCTTGCTTTATAATTGCTCTTTGTCTCATGGTAGTGTCCCCTCATTTAATTGAATTCCCCAAGTGTCTTTTTTCCTTTTTTTATTAATAATAAAAATAATAATTGTTGTGCAAAGTATCACTCACATCCTATGTGAGTATTTTTTATTTTTTAAATAACTCAAGTACAAATAATAATTGTTTTGAAATATTTTCAGAAGATTAAATAAAAAATAAATAAGAATGTCTTGGGGGTATACCATTTCTCCCCCCCTTATTTTTAACACCATCCTCATTGTTCTTTATTGTGAGCTCTCTTGCTCATTCCAGAACATGGAAGGATATGCCTCTCGTATTCGATCCTCCATTTCTCATGTCGCCTCCTCAGGGCTGAAGTGATTCCATTGCGCTTTTATTTGACCGATGGTTTGATTCTGTAGCATAAGTTCCTCCCTGTCTAGGATGTGCAAAGGCTCTTTTTGGAACTCGCCCTCGAGTTCTACTTGATTTTTTTTTTTGAAGACCTTTGTGATTGGAGATGTGACTACAACTTTTGGATATTATCTTCCAATTTTTATCATTTTTGATTATCTACTCTTCCTTTCATAACCTGCACTTTACACAACTCATACGAGGTCTTCCAAAATTTCCAGCATAACATATGCATAACATGATTTTTCAAATTCAATAAGAAGGTAAGTAAGAATTTCATTTGCAAAATATTGTTGTTGATGTTCATGGAAACTCTTCAACTCTTTTTTCATCAACATTTGTGCTCTTATCATTGTAAGACAACATAACACATATACATACATGTGATGATCATTTTTCAATAAATAAAAAAAGAATGTATAGGTAAAACAACCATTTACTTATCTCATGAAGCACCATCCTTCATTTTCATTCTCAGATGATAATCCTCTTAGATAGTCTTTAACTTGCTATAGACATATCCTTCATTCATATGTTAGTAGCATTATATGAGACATTTTCAGGAAACCAACCTCAAAACTTGACATTCACCCTCATTTTTGGATGAGTTTTGCATTACCTACAGTGATATTTGCATACATCATACTTAAACATTAGGGAATCTAACAACCAATTTTCTTGGAAGCTTTTACCCCTATATCCTATTATTATACCATGGGGATGAAAGACTTCAACAACTTTTTGTTGTACACAAAACTCTCCCTTGCAAATTGTCACCAAATTACAATTGGTCTTACAAGATTTAAGCTTTTGAGACTACTCCTCTTTTGATTGTCAATCAAAAGTTTTCATCCTCAATCATGATCGTTATGTTTCCTTGATATTATTTTTTATTTAGTTGGCCTAAGTCTTGCCATTGATGATCACCCGCCCTCTCTCTTTTCCACTCAAGCTCACTTGCTTGAGTCTAGGAATTTACTTTCTTTTCCACTCAAGTTCTCTTGCTCAAGACTCTAGGAAAATTACTTTAGCATCTCAAGAGTCTAGGAAAATTACTTTAGCATGTTGGAGTTGAATCATCAATTTTGTTACTGGTGTTTTTCCATCTCTATATTGTCTTCCTCCATTCATGGATCGGCAATAATGACCATATTATTTAGAATTTAGTGTTAATCACATCATTTAACTAGTTGCAACACATAAACTTGGTTCTCATCATGGCTCCATTATTTATTGCCATTACCAAGTCCTATGAATCTGTCATAACTTCATAACTACTTAGTATCAACATCATATTGTTATTATATCAACCATAAGTCCACTTATCAACTTTGAAATTAATTATATACCATTAGTTATTACATTCCGTATGCTTCAGTATTTTAACCATATCATCACTTATGTGTTCATTCTTAAACTTTGATCATAATTCAAACATTTGAGATATTGTGATTTCTAATCATTATATCCCTTACATTATACTTAGAACTTGGAATTATAACCACAAATTCCATTAATAAATGTACGGAACAATTACTAAATTGCATCATGGTGTACAACAACCTTTTACTTGAGCAAATAATGATTCTCGCTACTTGTAACCTACCCAATCACCTCAATAAAACTAAATTAAATCATGCTCATCGATCTAAATACCAATGCAACCATAAATGCACCCTTTAAATATTTTTCAATTGACATAATCTAAACTCAACGTTGAATACTTTCCAACTAGTATGTTCACATGAACCTATCCTCTGTTTTTTTTTTACCAAGCTTTTATATATATATATATATATATATACACTGAACATTGTGACGACAGTTATATTTAATTGGTTCGCATTTTAGATTAAATTAAAGTAGTGCCAGGTTTAGTTAATAAATCGAACCCTCTGTATGAGAAATTCGTAGATGATGATTATGTAGTGAAATTTGAGGTTTAACGCCTTCACCGATAAATTTTTTTTGTAACCGAATGTTGGGATAATATTTTGTTTGACAACCCACTATAACAAACTGGTCAATCCTTCCCCAAATCAACTAATTGAAGAACAATTTTTGGTGCTTCGTTTTCATCTGAATCCATGAGAAGAATCCATAAAAATATCCTGGAAAATTAGATCATATGATATGGGAAAGTGAATCCATAACTAATATATCCCGATAATGTGGTGAATTTATGGGCTTGAGTTTCTCGGCTGATTAAGTTTGGGGATAAAAATACAAAACATTGCCCAGAAGCAAAAATATGAGTTTGTCAAATCACCAATTAAAGTTACTTTCAAGTTTTTATATATATTTGCATATTAGAAATTGCTTGCATGAATTTCAATTATAAATAGGTCGAATGGTTTTATATTTATGGATGAGCCGGCAGGCTCCTGATCGGAGCGAAAGCTAACCGATAAGACATTGTACAGGGGTAGAATTAATCTTTCGATCATCTGTTGAGCAATTTCAGAAGATCCTGTTAATAGTTCGTGAAGTTACATTTTTCCATGACTCGATCTAGAGTATAGAAGTACCGATGTATTCAAGCACTGATATATTTTTGTAGGCTTAATGCTTGGGAGTGTTAAGCTAGTGTCAGCTAATCTCCATTGCCTGAGAATGGGATGAAATACTGTTTTAACTGCCCAACAATTTTGTTAATTTGTCAGATTTGTCATTAATTTTGTTAGAAATAGTAATTACTTCTGTTAGCTTAGATTTAGTAAACATACAACAGCATGGCAAAAGTTGGGTTAGATTTTATAGGGTTTTCATAAGTGTTTAAATACGTATTTGGATTTGGTTTGTAAAATATTAGTTGATCTTCTTTTATCAATAAAGATTGAAGAGCAGTAGCTCATTATGCATAATCTTTGTGTTTATTTCTGCCTCCATCCTTCACAGTGACAGAAGTTCGATATCTTGCAACAGATATCTTTTTCTCCATGACTGATTCAGTCAAATTCATGCACTTCCTCTCACTCTGCAACATCTTGCGGTTAAAGTGTTTCCATGCTCAACAACTCTCATTCTTTTTTTTGTTTATTGTTCACCCTCTTCGTCTTGTCCTTAGCTCACCATTACCGTTGATCATTGAATCATTATCTGCAGTTTACTAGTTGGTTAACTGGCAGTGAATCTGGAAATATGTTGCACTGTCTGCATATCCCGACCCTTCAGCAGGTGGCTGGTGCTAAATTTAAATTTATAACTCAGCCCAGACCCAAAACCTTGACGAGTGATCGTTGGACTACACTATGGTTGTATTGATCAGAATAACGATGGAGACATCCTTTTTAATTGGAAGAGAACTTCTTGTTATATAGATTGCATGTGCATCACATACTTCTGTGAGCCAAAGGTCAAATAGAAGTCGGTTTCACGTAGGAAAGATGTTACTGAAAGCATACTTTAACCATATCGAAGATGATTCATAATATATATATTAATTATATTGAAAAAAAAATTGTTTTTTGGTGTGTTGGTGGAGATTGATGGATTTCATTCTATTCATTCGGATTCAATTCCATTGAGAATATATGAGAAAGTTTGTTGAAATTTCTCATACAAATTAGTTTTTTTTTATTCTTTCAAAATAGCAAAAAATGATTTTTCAACTGAAAAAAAATTGTTTTAAAATATTAAATGTATGTTAATATATAGAATTATATATTATTTGGTTTTAAGTTGAATAATATATATATGGAAGATACATAGGAGTTGTTTTTTTTTTTTAATGTTTTTATACCTTCATCTATTTTATAATTGGATCATGCTACGTACAATTGGTGCAATATAAGTAAATAGTTATTCTTACATAAAAATTTGTTCCAATATATATTGAAGATGCATGAGAGTTGTACTTTCATATGCTTGTATTATATTTTATACAAGTTTGGATCATACTATGTATATTGGGTTAGTAGGAATTTGTATATACTATATTATAGTGATAATAACTTTGAAGTTATGATGGTTTATTGAAGTCATATACATAAATATTGTGATTCATAGATATATAGTTAAACATTGTAATTATATTGTATAGTATAATGTATTGAATTCCATGATATATTTTAATCAAATTATAATGGAAATCTTTGTATTTGTATGTTAATTTGAATTACATGGGATATGTTATGTATTCATAGTTTCAATATCAAGTATTGTTTATGTTATGAAATGCATTTTAACTATTAAGTATGTTTATGTTATATTTCTTATGAAATGCATCTTAATATCTAGTAATGATTATATTTATAGTCCTTTTTGAAATGTAGGTTACTGTAAATTTAAATAATCATTAAGACAATCAAGCAATAAAATACTTATTTGAAATTAATAGGATAAGACACTTGGAGATTCAGTTCCTTCCAACCATAGGAGAGGACCGTAAAATCACTAGCCCAACTCCATTCCCGAGCTGTATCGCTACTATGCACAACCGAACTAACACGCAAAGTTTGAATGCAACACTCTCTCTCATAGTTTGTAACAAACCAAAATGGACTTACAATCATGGAGAAATAATCAACAACTTTCTCTCATAGAAACAATCTCTCCATGCAAAACATAACATCCTATGTTATCTCAGCACACCAATTTATAGTTTTTGCTTGGGTCTTGTGCCATCCCAATCAAATCTCAATCAATCCTTCACTCCCTATGATTTAGGATATTGTCTCGTAGTTGATCTTTTAGATTGGATTTGATTGGTATACAATCTCTTGCTTTCTCTACACTTTCTCTTTGTTTCATGGTGGTGTCCCCTCATTTAACTGAATTCTCTAAGTGTCTTTTTTCCTATTTTTATTAATAATCAAAATAATAATTGTTGTGTAAAGTATCTGTGTTGGAGAAAACTCACTATGGCTTGGGAGACCACTACAAATAGATGACTACTAGAAATCAACTCAATTCTCAGAATTATGCTATTATAAATGACAATGCTAAGATAATGGAAAATGTAACCAACCTCGATCCAAACGTTTGATGTAGATCCCCGTTGGAGCTTTTCCAATCCATGCACTTGAATCTGCAAATTAGTCTTGATAGCCAATATACAACAAGTACATAATATATATAAACAACATTAACATTATCAATAGCAATGGTCCATGATATAACAAGTAAATGCAACCCAATGTAAGATAAACAACATTTACAACATTAATGGACAAGAATATGAGTATTTCTATTAATAAACAAGAAGAAGTACAATGTGATACAACCTCTTGCCGGCAACCAATATGAACCAAGATCTAGATCAATCCACTTGTGCCTCCACCACTTCAATCCTCCATGAATGGCAAACTCAAACTAGATAGGTGTTTGGAAGGTGAACATAAAGGGTTCACAACTACAAGGATCAATGAGTGTAGACTCAAGATAGGGCAAAAATTCATTAGAGTTATCTTGCTCTTCTTTCTCCTCTCGTCCATAAGCCATATGCACTCAATATATAGTCCTCTCAAAGGTAAGTGAAAGGACACATCAATATGTTTCTTGGGCAGATGGAGAGCTAAAGGTCACCTAATAACCGCTTTTTGGGAGTAAAAAGTAATAAACTAGTTATTTTTACCATTTTACTTGATACCGGCGGGCTATAGTGATGCAACTCGCGGGTATGCTTGCTATAGTGATACAACAAGCGGGTAGGAATAAAAATAGGGAAAAATAGTATCTGAAGGATATAAAGTGGATCTGAGTCAGTGAAATGGATCCTACAGGCCAAAGAATGCTAATGCTCACAGGGTGGAAGATTACGTTGTAACAGATGCCCCTTAATGTGTGAGGTCAAAGACTGATGCTACGATGGACGAAATACATTATAAAACTTAGAAATGGAGTGATGGAGACACAAGTGGAAAGAGCAGATCACTCGTCATAATACAATAGTATCCCTGAATACATATCGGTAGTACAACAATCTGATACAATGGCCATGAATAGGCAGTACATAGTGAATACATGTCATAAGTGATCATAGCCATGATCCCTCTACAGTAAGATATGGTCTCCTGCTGAAAAGGAAACAACTGGTGCAAACTGAAGCTACAAACTGCTGATATCTGAGAGGTGATATCTCAGATGTCAAGTCAAAGTCATAGGTAGCATACTGAATGCCACCATCGCCTGGGGTCTTCTACACAAGTCTTTGACAGTGCAAGTCCCATCAAGTGAATAAAGGAGTTGAGGTCGAACCTGATGAGACCTCGTCTAATTACCGGTCAATGATGAATACTGTTAACAGATGCGAGATGACCCACTGATAATGAAAATGGGCATCAAGGCACAGAGCACAATCATTGGAGTGTGAATAAATGAGTTGAATTCGAACACTAGGATGAATCCATCGATCAGGGGACATTGATGTATTCCCAAAACTGTCGATGGCAAGAGAACCTGCCACTAATGATTGCAAGCCTCAAGGTACTCAACCGAAATCTAAGCCTCAAGTACCAAAATAAATGGGTTGAAGTCGACGGAATGAGACTTGCTGGAAGGAGGGCATTAATGCATCCCCCATCAACCAGCACGAGGGTACCAGCTACGCTGAAAGATTTGGAAGAACTCAGGTGAAATGGATTGATTCAACAAGGATGGCCAACATGCAATAGTCAAGAGATCTGAGGAGTGGCCGACACTAGTTTCATGAATTCCTTTGAACAAGAGCATGAGCAGATGGATAGACTCAGGAAACATAGACTTGGCATAGACTGTACAATGCAGGAGGCATCAAAAAGGGCTCCATAATGACTGGAAGCTTAACCAATCGGTGGAGAAACTGAGATACAAGTACATCTCCTAAGGTCCAACTCTAGTCCCAACTCATAGTGTATGGAGTGGAATGAATGCTCTATTCAAAGACGACACAACAGCTGCCAACAAGAAGTAGTAACCATAATCCCGTCTAGATTTTTGGAATATTTGATTTTTTTGGTCTTTTCATATTTGGGGAAAGCTTGAAAAAGAATAAAATTGCTTATAGTACAACAAGTGAGGGAACGAGTGTCAGATAGCGAGCAGACTAGTCCTAAGTAGTGGAACATACCTATGATCAATGCAAGGAAGTGCATGCAGGATGTGGACACTCAGGGGTGTGTTCCCTCAGGGTCAAAAGGACATCAAATTGTGAAGGGCAAATTTAAGCTCTGCAGGGCTCGATAGGGAAAAGTGCTCAGGCACCAGGTTAACAACTGAGTAAGCGGGAACCAGCACAGGGCTTAAGCGACAAGCAAGATGATGCAATGCAATCACAACATGATATAACTGAGGGGAGTCCTTAAGGGATATGGCCAATATAAGACAAAGTAGAGTATGAGTCTTTATTGCAATGTCATGGCGTAATTACAAAGGACTCCCAATCCTAAGGACAAACAATGGCATGGGCATCAGAATGTACAAAGGGGTTCTAACTAGGGTACCCATGTTCGGAAAAAGCTCTATCGCCACATAACGAAACTTCTATAGCAGTATGAAGGTTCCATGTTGGTTACGAAGTGGGGTCGCACCTAGGGTTTATGAAAGTGGTCAATAGGTCAAATGCATAATGCACATGAAAATGGCATATAACCAATATGCCAGGTGTGAAATGTACCTGCCATAGGTGTGAAATGGTCCAGAACAAGTTTTGTCGAAGAAATCTGATTAAAAAATACTACTCCAAGACATCATATTAGTCCAGAACAACATAAAACGGAAAAAACTATAGACAAGTGGGTCCTGAAAATTATAAATAGTAATAAAAAATTACAATTTACAATTCATTTTTACTATTCACCCATTTGGAGCTTTTGGTTAGTTTTCACCTGAAAGTTCAGTTGCCGATTTTGGGAGCTACAAGCGACCGTTTATTGAACCGTCCGGAGCATGTTGGTAGTCTCATCCATACCTCTCATTTCAATGTTTTCATTTTAGTTTTCATAGGTGGTATTTTTTGTTTGGCCAAGCCCTAAATGGCTTCAGCTCTACCCGCGGGCTATAGCTATGCAGGTTGCGAGTAGGGCACGATATGCGCAGTCAACGCAAAGGTTGACCGTGGGTACCCACACCTGTATACAAATTAGCCTGCGGGTACGGACGTGTAGTTGGTTTTTGAAAATAAATTGACCAAAATGTTTGTTGTTTCTCACTCCAGGATGGTTCTAGAGTGGAGGGAGAGGGAGCATGACCAAGTAGATGAGGCCGTGCGCAATGATGTGCAAGCACAATAGGCATTGCAAGCATATGGGTTATATAAATTTTAGAGTATAGGGGGTTTGAGGGACCAAAACCTATTACTCCGCTCCTTGATTGATTACTGGGATGTTGATGCACAGAACTTTAGTCTCAACGGGAAAATCCTCACACTGGAAGTGGAAGACATCTATTTCATAACAGGTTTGTCCCGTCGAGGTGAGATGGCTAGTCTTCGGTCTCGTATTATGGGTGGTGGGATCATAGTCTAGGATTACATAGCGTGGTATTGTCCTGCAAACACACGAGCGGTGGGAAGTCAGGTGCCCATCAATTCCATAGTAGATCTGAGCATGAAGATCATTTTGGCTACCTTAGTGCGGATCACTGGATCCAAATCCCTGCACCAGGCATCCAGGCCAGTGATGTTCTATGCATCACAATGCATGCAGCCTATAGTGTTTCATTGGTGTTCCACACTACTAGGGTCTATGAAGACCCAATTGATAGAATGCAAAGAAGGGAAGGCCAAAAAATTTGGGTATGGAAGTATCCTATGCAGCTTCTTCTTCTTCAAGAGTGTCGGGGCTTAGTCTAAGGGTGGATGTCCCTCCTCATAGCCTCCGTGATCCAGCCCTAACCCGGTGGGCTGAGATCTCAACATGAGAGGGTGGTGGCCGTTTGGCGTCACCATATACTGAGGAGTTCTTATGTTGGTGGAACCAGCAGGTCATTGCCATAGAGGAATACCCCTATACAGGGATAGACTTCCGCCAGGATAGGGACATGCCACTCCCACCAGACGCAGCGTTCAGAGACATTGGTGAGTACTCTTTTTAGGTTTTTGTTATTAAATTTTTATGGATTTTTTATTATAGATGAAATGCAAAAATCTTTTTGGTGGTAGTATCACATGCTAATGGTTGACTGTTTGCTCACAGACAAAGGCCCAGTGAGACCCGATGGCTTTCCGATACATGTTTGTTGGGGTAGGGGTGATGAGGCAGGTGATGCTGCAGCAGGGTGCACTCTACATACCTTGCGACGCAACCTAACATGGATGGTTTCCAGGGTTCCACAGATAGAGGTGGCGCGACTACCTGAGGCCATGCAACACCATGTCTTGGGGGTTCTTGGTGACTGGGTGTGGTTACTGCAGCGAGTGGCCAATGCGGTTCACTATTACTATGAGACACATCCTGTCAGGGTGGTAGCTAGGCCTCCTCGGAGGGAGCAGATATCTTAGGATCTCATTTTTTGTATCGATATGTATATTTTTGAGGGCTGCGGGATCTAGTTTTGTATGACACTACCATTTTTGGACATATTTATATAAAAAATTTGTCTCTCCGGTTCTACTATATGTGTGTATGTACAAATGTATGAATGTCTTCTTTTATTTGTATGCTCCATGGTGAATGTGACAAATGCCAATCTAATACATAATTAGCATATGCATAAGATATATGATTAACACTTCTTGGAACACATATGTATGTAATTGAAACAAAATGGCGTTCCAAGAGTCTTACCCTTAGGAATTTCCGTAGTAGCATAGGATCTCGCACACGGTACTACCCATTCAGCTGAGACACAACTAGTTGTGAATCCAGGCGTACTTCTAAAGAATGGATACCATGGAAAATGGCATCCTGAAGTAGCTCAATGATGGCACTATACTTAGCCACGTTGTTAGACGTGGGACCAAGACAAGCACCTCCTGAAGACACAACTAGGTGGTCAGGTGAGAAAATAACCCATGCAATAGAAGCAAGCTATTGCATATGATGACTAGAACCATCTGCGAACCCTAAGAACATGGGAAACTCTGCTGACATTTGTCAAGAAAACAGAAGCGAATCAGCAGACCCGAAAAACCAAAAGAAAGCTAAACTATGTACAGAAGCAACTATACAGTAGTATACAAAAGTATCAACCTAAACCAGAGGTTCAAGCGTAATACCAGTTGAGGTAGAGCTCATTTCTAGGCTCCTTCAAGACAGTCCCCTCATATTCTTCTAATTCATAGGCTCCTTTTTCTAGGACACGCCTCACGATGTAAGGACCATGGCACATGGGATTGAACTTTCCTTCCCCAAGGGTTCTTTCACTTGGTCATATAAGAGGACCAAGTCACCTTCAGCATACTACTAGGGACAGACAGACCTATCATACTGAACCTTGACACGACGTTTGTTAGCATCTATAGCCATAGCGGCATCTCGACGTTGCTCATCAAGTTGCTTAAGGTGGATTAAACGTTGCTCAATATCTGTCGTATCAAGGAGGAGTTCTATGGCCAGCTTAAGCGAAGGGATTTCACATTCAATCGGTAAAAGTGACTCCACACCGTGAACTAGCTAAAATAGTGAGAATCTGGTGGAAGTCTTGACTGTGGTTTGATATGCCCACAAAGCAAGATATAACATGATATGCCAATTGTTCTTGCTTTGTTGGATGGTAAGTTGGAGAATGGTCTTCAAAGACTTATTAACTACTTCAACTTGACCATTCGCTTGGGGATAGTAGGAAGACGAGTGTTCTTGACGAAACCCAAGATTGAGAGACAAATCCTCCATCATCTTATTTTGGAAGTGACTACCATGGTCAGTGACAATCTCTTTCGGGATACCGAAACGAATGATAATTTGATTGAACACGAAATGGGTTGCAGTAGCACCGTCGGCTTTTATGGTAGGCATGGCCTCAGCCCATTTGGAAAAATAATCCACGGCCACTATAATATGGTGATGCCCCCCAGCTGAAGTTGGTTTCCAATCCATGAAGGGACCGACGGTGATGACTGAATGAAGGGGCGCTGGATGCGAGCGTATGTTCGGAGAAAACACTTGGTAAGGGTCACATCTCTTCATAGGGTTAATACAATCCTTAAAGATGGAAGGCCAAAAATAACTGGCTCACATAATACATTGGGCTGTAGCAAGCCCAGATAAGTGACCGCCACACACCCTAGCATGGAAATCATTAAGTACCCATTCCACTTCTTCGTCAGTTAAGAAATGACGGAGAATGGAATCCTTTCCTCGGTGACACAAAGTGTCACCGACGATAGTATAGTCTTTAGCGTGATGTTTCACACATCGTCGCTCATCTCGTGAATAATGTCGAGAAAACTTCAAAGTTTGGAGATACACAATGACATCCCCATACCAAGGGTCCTCAGATGAGATAAGAAATAAGTGCTCATCCACAAAGAAATCTTCATGAATGACATCCTCATCAAGTCTCGGAAGGTCTGACATAAGCTCAAGAAATACCAATGATTTCACTGATTTTGGTGAAGAAAAAATCGAGATCGAACTCTTGAAGGATCACAATCCATTTATTATACTTACCCCCTATAAGGCGTCATGATAGCACGAACTGAAATGGATTGATGTGAGCTACTACTGTGGTTGTTCTAAGCAAAATGTAATGTCATAACCGCTGGACTACATGGACAGTCGTAAGTGCCAGCTTTTCTATGTGAGTATATCTTAGCTCAGTGTCTACTAGATTTCAACTAAGGTAATAGATAACATGCTCGATGAGCACGTCATCAACCTGAACCAAGACCATGCCAATTGTCTCTTAAGACGCGGCCACATAAAGGATAAAATCTCACACGAAGTCTAGTGGACTAAGCACAGGGGCCGATACCAAAGCTTTCTTAAGGGCATCGAAAGACTGCTGGGCTCTCTCATCCTAGATAAAAGGTGTGTCTTTCTTCAATAAGCGCGCAAAACCTTTGGTAATATTAGCATAATTGACTACTAATCGACACAGAAAAGTAGCTCTCCTTTGGAGGCTCTGAAGTTGTAACAAATTACGCGGAGGAGGAAACTGAAGTATTGCCTCAACTTTTAAAGGATCGACTCTAATACCCTCTTTCGAAACTATGAAGCCTAGAAGGCGACCCATCCTCATAGCGAAGATGCATTTATTGGGATTCAATCAAATTTTGTAGTGTATACATCGTTCAAGAATCATACGGAGGTGCTCGGGGTGGTCTGCTCTCTTGCGAGAATGGCCAGCAAGATCATCCAAGAAAACCTCCATAATCTTCTTAAGATCGTGAAAGGCGTAGGTCATGGCTCGTAGAAACGTAGCTCCGACGTTTTTAAGGCTGAAGGGTATTTTTTGATATGCAAATGTTCCCCATGGAAAAATAAATGCCGTTTTATGCTGGTCCACGGGTTTGATCTGAATCTGATTATAGCCTGAGAAGCCATCCATGAATGAAAAAATCTCACTCCCCGCACAAGCATCCAAAATCTGATCAATGAATGGCATGGGGAAGTTGTCTTTCGGACATGCATGGTTCAAATCTCTAAAATCAGTGCATACATGGATCGTTCCCTACTTCTTATCCATAGGAACGGGGTTTGACACCCATTCGGTAAGGGGAACGGGGTAGATGAAACCGGCTTTGAGCAGTTTCTCCACCTCTTCCTTGATAGCAACTTCCTTCCTAGGGTTCGAAGCACGTAAGCATTGTCGAACCAGTTTAGCATTAGGATATGTTCTAATATCATGTTGAACAATGCGGGGGTCTATTCCTAGCATCTCCTCATATGACCAGGTGAAAGCTTCTCAGAGTTCTGTAAACAATTCGGTGTAAATACCAATCTCCTCAAGAGTGCAATCGACACCGATGTAAACATTCTCCACCTTTCCGGGAGTACGAGAGATGTTGATCGACATGGTTGGGGAAATATTGGCCATATTCCCCTCCGCAAAAACATCATGCGACTCTAAAAGACCCATAGGGTGACCAACCATCTCTGTTAGAGTCATCCTAAACTCTTCTTGCTCAACGAGCTCGAGGTTGGGAAGGAAATAAGAGCGATGATGCATATCCTCCCAAGGCCTCTCACTACCACACATGGCCTCCATAATGGCTTCATCAGATGGAAAAGTATCATCAAGGAAATCATGTGAACAAGACGAGTTGGATGCCCAAACTGGCAGCGTAACGGGATCTTCTTTGACTTTCTAGGAAGAAGAGAGATCCGGTTCTGCATTGGCTTGTTGAATATGCTCATAAGCAAGCTCAGCTACAGACAAGGGCACTGACATCCTGACGTGCGTAATGTCTCCAGACTTAGGAGTTGTGGACGGTAAATTCCATGGATCAGTGCAATAGGAAGTCTGGAATGGCATATTATGAGAAGTAGGAGACGCATCGTCGGAAATGGTTCCAATAAAGTTCATAGGTGCAGAAAGAGTATAAGTTCCCATCAATGAAGGGTACATACCAACACCTATGTTCCTAGTTGCCGACTGAGAATCAGTAACTTGTGGGACTATGGATCTCGTGGATGCTGTGGAAGGAGTGTTAACAAAATCCAACTGATCGATGGCCACAATATTGCCTTCATGGGGAAAGCAGATAACTCTGAATACAGTGGATGTGACAACCTTCATAGTGTACATCCAATTCCGACCTAGTAAAAGGTTGTAGTTGATGGGCACATCAACCACCTCGAATTCAATAGGCACAGACTTCCCTCCCAAGTAGACAACAAGGGAAGGGATAATTCCATGCGGCTTAAAAGACCAACCGTCGAATGCAGTGAGCGTGGTTCTAGATGCGAGAAGAGGAGGAGAGCCAAGAGATTTCCAACAAGTTAATGACATTACTGACGTGGAATCACCTTCGTCAACCATAGTACGTTTGACAAAACTCTGAAGGCACACCACCTAGATTTGAAAAGCCACATGGTAAGGTAAGCGAGATTGTACATCAGTAGTATCGAACTTGATAACACTAGGATTTCCCCCATCCTAAACTCCTAACGCACTCAAAAGGGCATGCTTCTGAGAATGACAGGCTTGCAAAACTTCAAGAGCCGACATGGCACACAGAGTTTGGCCCAAATCTTCTACAATGGAGTAGTTCTGGGAGGATCGAGCATTAGGATTATGCGTAGAGCACTTGAGAACACCTTTCGGTATCCACGGATTATTAGAGGGCTTCTTGATATGCAACGAATTGCAGGGAGGAGGGGGAGGCTCACTCCGCATATTGGGTTGTGGTGCACCATAATCGCGTTGATGAGTAGCAACACAAACCTCCGATTGAACCATGTTCACACATCCATAACCACTAGTATTGGAAGAAGCCGTTGCCATTTCATTAGGTCCATAACCAGTGGTGGGAGCATGCGAAGCCATGTTTTGATGATGAGGAAGGGGATCCTTCAACATAGCTAGGCTATGTGCCAAATGCTTCGATGCTTCTTCTATTCGAGGACATAAGTGAATAAGATGATCTTCCCCATGGAGTTTGCAAGGGAATTTCACCTTACGCCTAGGTTTACAATCCTCACCAGCATTTCCGCCATCCCGAGGAGGGTTGGAATTCTCTTTACGAGGTGTATTACGATTGCTATTATTGTTACTTCCATTGTTTCCACCCCTACAATTGTTTCTCCCCTTTTTCTTACCACCAGGTTGCTAGTTACCTGACGGTTTCATTGATTGCACAATGTGTTCATCAGACGATGGAGTGGAAGTGGACAAGGTGTTAACCTGTCCGGGGGTAGACTAGTTTAGCGACAAATTTTGCATTTGATTAGCTACCAAGTCTATAGGGCGAGTGCTTGCGGATCCCACGATGCCATCGGCATGTGGTCCAGGTACTGACGTGGGCTCATGTCTTGTTCTCGGTGCGTCAGGAATAATGTCATATAAAATGCCAGACTGAGAGTATAGTAGGTCTAATTGCTGAACTTTCAAGATAGCTTGTTCCCCAGTCACAATGTCAGACATCGAGACATCCTTAGCAATGTATGGGAGTAGAGACTTAAGGAACCATTCCAACAGAAATTCTGGAGGAATGTTGGCTTTCACTAATCTTTGCCGCCGATGCCACTCTTGAACGTGGTCAGAAATATGTGTGTCCTTATTCAGACGGAAAGTAAACAACAGTTCAGTACCAATGTCATAATGAACCGGCAACTGGAAATGGTGTAAGAAAACCAAAGCAATCTCGTTGAATCCCCTATAGGTGTTCCCGGGAAACTCCACATACCATTTTGCAGCTGCACCCATGAGGGTGCATTGAAATAGTCATAATCTAACAGAATCATGATTCAATGAGTTGGAGGAACACCAAAGTTGAAACGTTGTGACATGATCACTCTGATCCTCACCACCTTTCCCCTCAAACTTAGGAATGTCCGAAAGGAGCTTGGTAGGGACTGGGGGCCAACTAGGGTCATGACACACCGGATCATTTGTGAGCTTCGAAAGATCCAAAAGATTCAGATGTGAAAGGAATGGGAGCTACGGCTGGAAAGCTTGATTATAAGCTCCCATAAAAGGTTGGTTGAATGGAATCGGATTATAAGGTGGAAAAAAAGCTTGACCATGAGCATTAAACTGCTGATAATGAGGACCTGACGGACCATAAGCTTGACCATGGCCATAGGGTTGATAACCTCCTCCGACCTAACCCATATGAGAGTAAGCAGGCATATGTGTGTTTTGGGTACTGTACTGAGGTGGTTTGAATTGGTGGCCAACACCGACTGTGTTGTAGTAAGGGTTGCCACCATAAGTATGGGGCATATACATACTATTCGTAGCAGGAACCGAGTTGTAATGACCATAATGGTGAGGCATGTTCCCACCCCCAGCATTAGGATTAGCGTGAGCAGTCGTGTGGTGACCATAAGAATGAGAAGTATTCCCAACCCCAACGTTGGTGTTACTAGTAGTAGGAATGGTGCCGTTATGATCACGAGGATAAGATATATTCCCACCTCCTACATTAGCATTACTAGTAGCGGTGGTGGATGCAAAAGTGTGTGGTACTTGTCCACCCCCATAGTTAGGAGGAGCATTAACATTTGCGAAAGTGGCCCTAGGTTGACGGGTAGCAATATGTGTGTTCGGTGGTGGATGGTGAGTCGGGTTTCGAACAGTGTTCCTATTAGGTGGGGTAGTCCTAGGAGGTGGTCTTCTTCCAACATTAGCATTGTTAGGAGGATTCTGACCAGTCCTTATATTATGTGCATGAGTGGACAATGTGGTGCCCCCAGCGAGGTTATTTCCCCCAGTGGGTGCAATGTTACTAACACCATGACTAGTGCCAGCATGAATACCAAAAGAAATGGGAGGATCAACTGTATTGAAACTGGGAATACTATATGAGAATGGGTTAACGTTGATCGCAGGATCTTCGTCTTCATCTTCAAGTAAGGTTGGCATCCCATAAAGATAATTATCCGGATTCGAAGGATCGAACGGATCATTCTCCAGTGGATTCGGCCAAATAGAACAGGGTTGAGCCTCAAGTGGATCACCCCCCCAGTCCTCACGAGGTGTGGGGATATCTGTAGTATGTTTGACTCCATTCGATGGAATGTTGAGATATTGTAACTTCAAAGAATATTATAATTGTACTTTATTATTCCGGAGATGTTTCATTCCTCCGTAAAGATCTTATTGTATATCCGGAGATGTTTATTCCTCCGTCAGAATGTGGTAAATTGGGTTATTAGACTTCCCTAGTGGAGGTCGGCCCTTTATGTGTTATGTGGGTCAAAGGGTTGTTAGACCACCCTAGAGGGGTCGGCCCAGTCAGTTGTAGTGGGGTATTTAACCCATTGGTTAATCACGAGCCTACGTGTACCTATGTAAAATACATGTCAGTGTAGTGTATAAATAGAGGAGGTGTGTTCCTCATTTGACACTCTCACACACTTGAGGAGAGCGCACTTGTGGAGGAGAGGTCTGCTATTGTGGAGGAGGAGATCATGTCTCAGGGTTTCATCTTTGTATATTGCTGGTCATCTATATTGAGGAAGCTTTGCTGGGTTTTCTACCCCATGAGGGTTTCCCAGGATAAATCTCTGTCTCTTGTGTTTATGTTGTGCTTGTTGTTTCTTCAGTGATCCTGTATATGCTATTATTATGAAATGGAATGTAATGCTGCTATTTTCTGTCTTAGCATATTAAATCTTAACATGGTATCAGAGCTAACCTGAAGGAAGACAAGGTATGGCACTAAAGACACTTGCTTTACTTACGACAATTTGAAGGTTAGGGTTTTACATAGCAAAAACCAGTCATCGTAGCACTTTCGCTATAAATCCGTTTTGGCGAAGTTTTCGAATCTGAAATTGTTACAGGACGAAGTTTAAATCTCCAGGTACCTTGTGTCCAAAGGACAACCTCTAATTAGTTGTACTTTGTGATTTATGATCTGTACAATATAGGGTTTCTGCCTCTTCCAGATCTGAGTCAAAATCAGGTGACCTTGGGAAAAAGGTCATAACTTGGGATAGGAAGCTCCAAATGAAATTTCGTGAAAAGTGACAGGTAGTACACAGACTGTACTATCTCAGAAAACTTTTTCAGAGGCCGAAGTTGAACCAGTGACACGTGGCACGCCGTACAAGTTCGCTCTCCTGTATTATCCCATAAACAGTTCACGTTGCGACATTTGGCATAAATCTCTCTCAGAAAATCCAATTGAGGTCAGACCTGTCAGGATGGAAAGATAACAGGCCGAACTATCTCAGAAATATTTTTGAGAGGCCGAAGGTCAAACAATGACACGTGGCACGCCGTACAAGTTTGCTCTCCTGTATTTTCCCAAAACAGGTCACGTTGCGACATTTGGCATAACTCTCTCTCAGAACATACAATTGAGGTCAGACCTATCAGGATGGAAAGCTAACAGGTCAGGCTATCTTAGAAAACTTTTTCAGACCCTGTGGATCAAAAATTTTGGAGTTACACCAGAAACAATCAGGTACATATTTCTGTCAAAACAGAATTATTTTTTGGTACCTTCATTCATGGCTTCCGAAATTTAGGGCTTTGAAGAAAGTTGGAATTTTTGTAATCGGAGACCACGGCTGGATGCTACTCATCAAAATAGAAATTTAGAGACCAAGATCAGAATTTTTGGTTGGGCAGAAGACCGGGCTTGATTAGACCCTAGTTCGAGACCTTGATCAGAAAAGTGGAAAATTAGGGCTTCTGTAAAAATGGGAATTTTTGAAATCTGTGACCACGGCTGGAAGCTCCTCAGAAAAATAAAAGCTTAGAGCTTTGGATCAAACCTTTTGATGGGGCAAAAGAGTGGGCTTCATCAAACCCCAGTTTAGGGTCACGTCCAGTGAATCCGAAAGTTTCAAAGGCAAAATTGAGGAGTAAAACTTTGCAGTTTTCAAATTCTGAATATACCAGTTTGATCAGCTCGTCAAGGCGCATATTTCTATCCTTTCGAAAGTCTAAAATTCAAAGTTTGAATTTTTGGGTTTCTCTGACAAACCCATATCCAGCTCCAGGTCCAGTTCTTGCAAATCAAGTGGATTGGGTTAATCCTAGAAGAAGATGGATTGGTCACCTGCATAAGTGAAGAAGTTCTTGTCTCAGGGGGAGATGAGGATAAGGCCTTACATAAGAAGAATACAAGCGATCTCGACAGGTATGACTCATCGAGGTATGTTTCGATATTTGTCCATGATTAATTTTATGGTATGTTTGTCTTCAGGTTATTACAGTTAGTACAATTTTGATTTTAGATTTGTCGTATAACCTTAACAAAATTATGAATGCATATTCATTGGTTAGGGTGTTGACACTTATGATTGTACTAATGCATTATGATGTTGTGTGAGGTTGATGTTGTCTGCTAACAAGATACAGGTACATCACAAAAGACAAATCAGGTTCCATGACCATGAAAACATGAAAACAAAGACTCATCCATAATCTTTGTTCTACTTACGAGGTATGTATGACTTTGTTATATTATGCTTAACCTATGAGACATGCAGGTTCTAGCTCAGGATCTCTAAATCATTGAAGAGATTGTTTAGGTGTGTTGTACATAACAAAGTAGGTATACTAATCCAGGTATGTTTCCCATGAATCTTACCTTGTGTTAGGATCCCTTATATAAGTATACTTGGAATGATTGGTTATGCTTATTCATAAAGTTAGTAATCAAGGGATTATGCATATTATATCTTTTATCTTGATTGATGATATGCATGGGTAAAAGAAGACTTCCCTGAAATCTTGAATACTAGTGTTTATTAACTTTAATCATGACTATACATTTTCAAGATTATTTAGTACTATAATGTTTTGATAGCATTTAGAATATACTAATGAGTGTATGTTTGTGCATGAGATCATGAGGATGACTCTTGAGCATGCACAGTAGTACAGAATGAATAGAAGTTCAAAAGACATACAGAAGATCAAGCGGGAGGCAACCACACAAACATAAAAGATAAGTATTTGAGTTGTTATTTGAAATAATAATGATATTGCCTGTAATAGGTTGTATGCATATTTGTATTCCTAGAATATATAATGTTGAGTATAAACATTCATAGAGCATTGAACAGTATACTACTAATGTGCATATGATTGGTAAGTTGGACAAACATTCCATTATTGCTTGTCTAGAATGAAACCTCTTTGCTGACATGCCGAGAGCTGTGCACACTCTCGATAGTATGTTCTGGTAGAGATGGAAGGCATCTAGATAGCCACTGTATGCATACAAGATATGGGAAAGTGTTGTGCCAAAGTATTGGTCAAATTAGTTGCATAACTATGTAAATGATATCTGTATGCATAATAGGTTATTATGTCAATATGATTTGATGATTATGAAGTATTACTAATCCTGTACTTAATTTTGATTTGTAGGAAAAATCATGATGAATGATGAACAAGCGATGGATGTTCAACAAAAGGATTTACAAATCAAACACACTATAGAAAGCTTATGGTTAAGAGATTCTCTTAGAAAGAGGAAGAGAATCATGATGAGATGTTTTGACCATTCTCTTAATAATGTAATCAGGTTCTGTATGGGTTCCCAGGATCGGTAGTCAATTGATGAGCTTAATGATCATCATGGGTGATGTGGATCTCAACCCTTGCTACAAGGTTGAATATGGCTTCTATACACATATGACATGGATGCAAGAAGAAACTCACCATAGAGTTCGAATGACTTTGAGGCTCATATTAGTAGACCCATCTGACGAGAGATGGCACAGATAGATATGCAGAAGATCACTCAATGCAGAGTGTGAATAATGGACAATTGACAGCTTCATGACAAAGCTTGGGCCTTGCCAGAAGTAAAGCTGATCCTAACCTTTACCTAAAGGTTGTGGATGATAAACCTATCATACCATTATTATGTGACGATGATCTCTTTCTGACAAGGAATGAGAAACAGATCATGAAAATGGCTGCAGAAATAAAAATGAAAGATATCAGATTAATGCACTACTTCTTAGGTCTAGAAGTATGGCATGATCCAAAAGGAATCTTTTAAATCGAGGTAAGTATGCTGTGAAGTTTCTAAAAAGATTTGATATGTTGGAGTGTAAAGCCATGGCCACTCCCATGGACTCCAACTTGAATTTATTAGTTAATAACTCATCGGATTTAGTGGACCTAACCCTATATAGACAAATCATTGGGCCAATGATGTATTTAACAAATACTAGGCCAGATATATGCTTTGTTGTAAATACCATAAGTCAGTATCTAGTAGAACCTAGAAAGGTCCACTTAATATCTACAAAGCATGTAGTGAGGTACCTCAAAAGGTACTTTAATTTTGGTCTATATAATCTTGGAGGTCATGAACTCCGTTTACATGGTTACTCAAATTCTGATTGGGCAGGAAGTGTCTCAGACAGAAAGAGTACTTTAGGTGGATGTTATAGTCTTGAATCTACCATGATCTCATGGTTTAGCAAGAAACAATCTAGTGTGGCTCTCAGTACTACTGAAACAGAATATATAGCTGTCTGCTCTGCCAGCTGTGAAGCAGTGTGGCTTCAGAAGCTATTATATGGAGTGTTTGACTTAGAAATGGATTCCACTATGATTATGTGTGACAATCAAAGCTGCATCAAGATGATAGGAAATCTTGTATTCCATGATAAGTCAAAACACATAGAGATCCGTTACTTTTATATTTGAGATATGGTGCAGAAAGGAGCTATCAAGCTAGAGTATATAAGCACTGAGGATCAAATTGCTGATATCCTGACCAAGCCTCTGTCTCGAGTAAAGTTTGAACACTTCCGAGACAAGCTTGGTGTAGTTCAGAAGAACCCTCCTCGAAAGGGGGAGTAGCACAGTATGAGACAGACAAGCCTATCTCATCAATGATGAGGTTACCTATTTTTCCTGCACTTACTCACCTAGAATTATTTAGATTTAGGACTCTTATATTCTTTATTTTGATGGTTAGATGTATACATGCTCTTGATGATAGATGTATACATGCTAGATACTTTTGATGATAGATGCTTTTGATGATTAGATGTATACATGCTTTTGATGATAAATGTATACATGCTTTTGATGATAGATGCTTTTGATGGTTAGATGTACACATGCTTTTGATGATACATGTTGTGGTTATACATGTTTTGATGATGGTGATACATGTTGTGATTATACATGTTTTGATGTTGATGATACATGTTGTGGTTATACATGTTTTGATGATGGTGATACATGTTGTGATTATACATGTTTTGATGTTGATGATACATGTTGTGGTTATACATGTTCTACATGTTGTGGTTATACATGTTTTGATGATGATGATACATGTTGTGATTATACATGTTTTGATGTTGATGATACATGTTGTGGTTATACATGTTCTACATGTTGTGGTTACACATGTTTTGATGATGATGATACATGTTGTGGTGATACACGTTATGATGATGAGGATACATGTTCTTGATGAACATGTGAAGGGATTGGATCATCCCTGGACTTTCAGTCCTAAAGAGAGCCGTAGATGGGAGGTCTCCGAGAATGAAGTCCTTAGTGGACAGTTGAGGGGATTGGATCATCCCTGGACTTTCAGTCCTAAAGAGAGCCGTAGATGGGAGGTCTCCGAGAATGAAGTCCTTAGTGGACAGTTGAGGGGATTGGATCATCCCTGGACTTTCAGTCCTAAAGAGAGCCGTAGACGGGAGGTCTCCGAGAATGAAGTCCTTAGTGGACAGTTGAGGGGATTGGATCATCCCTGGACTTTCAGTCCTAAAGAAGAGCCGTAGACGTATGTCTTCGAGAAAGAAGGGATTGGATCATTCCTGGACTTCAGTCCGAAAGAAGAGCCGTAGACGTATGTCTTCGAGAATGAAGGGATTGGATCATTCCTGGACTTCAGTCCGAAAGAAGAGCCGTAGACATATGTCTTCGAGAATGAAGGGATTGGATCATTCCTGGACTTCAGTCCGAAAGAAGAGCCGTAGACGTATGTCTTCGAGAATGAAGCGATTGGATCATTCCTGGACTTCAGTCCGAAAGAAGAGCCGTAGACGTATGTCTTCGAGAATGAAGGGATTGGATCATTCCTGGACTTCGGTCCGAAAGAAGAGCCGTAGACGTATGTCTTCGAGAATGAAGGGATTGGATCATTCCTGGACTTCAGTCTGAAAGAAGAGCCGTAGACGTATGTCTTCGATAAATAAGGGATTGGATCATTCCTGTACTTCAGTCCGAAAGAAGAGCCGTAGACGTATGTCTCCGATAACGAAGTGATTGGATCATTCCTGGACTTCAGTCCGAAAGAAGAGCCGTAGACGTGAGGTCTCCGAGAACATGAAGGGATTGGATCATTCCTGGACTTCAGTCCGAAAGAAGAGCCGTAGACGTGAGGTCTCCGAGAACATGAAGGGATTGGATCATTCCTGGACTTCAGTCCGAAAGAAGAGCCGTAGACGTGAGGTCTCCGAGAACATGATAGGACTGGATCGTCCCTGGACTTCGGTTCAAAAGGTACATGACTGGTTTACATCATTCCTTGATGATGACGATGTTCGTGTGATGACGATGTTGATCGTGATGCTGATGATCGTATGATGACGATGCTGATGATCGTGTGATGACAATGCTGATGATCGTATGATGACGATGCTGATGATCATGTGATGACGATGCTGATGATCGTATGATGACGATGTTGATCGTGATGCTGATGATCGTATGATGACGATGTTGATGATCGTATGGTGACGATGCTGATGATCGTGTGATGACGATGCTGATGATCGTGTGATGACGATGCTGATGACGATGCTGATGATCGTATGATGATGATGCTGATGATCGTGTGATGACGATGCTGATGATTGTGTGATGACGATGCTGATGATCGTGTGATGACGATGCTGATGATCGTATGATGACGATGTTGATCGTGATGCTGATGATCGTATGATGACGATGCTGATGATCGTATGATGACGATGCTGATGATCGTGTGATGACGATGCTGATGATCGTGTGATGATGATGCTGATGATTGTGTTGATCGTGTGTTGACGATGCTGATGATTGAGTACTATCAACTCTGATGATGTTGATGTTCCAGTATTGAAGATGTTCCAGTAACTAGTTGAGTTACTGATGATGTTGAGAAAGCTTCCAATGATTTATAGATGTATCATGTATGATGTTGATGACTCCTTGCTCGTGCAGATGCTGTTATAATATCCTTCTCGTTAAGGGGGAGTGTTGAGATATTGTAACTTCAAAGAATATTATAATTGTACTTTATTATTCCGGAGATGTTTCATTCCTCCGTAAAGATCTTATTGTATATCCGGAGATGTTTATTCCTCCGTCAGAATGTGGTAAATTGGGTTATTAGACTTCCCTAGTGGAGGTCGGCCCTTTATGTGTTATGTGGGTCAAAGGGTTGTTAGACCACCCTAGAGGGGTCGGCCCAGTCAGTTGTAGTGGGGTATTTAACCCATTGGTTAAATACGAGCCTACGTGTACCTATGTAAAATACATGTCAGTGTAGTGTATAAATAGAGGAGGTGTGTTCCTCATTTGACACTCTCACACACTTGAGGAGAGCGCACTTGTGAAGGAGAGGTCTGCTATTGTGGAGGAGGAGATCATGTCTCAGGGTTTCATCTTTGTATATTGCTAGTCATCTATATTGAGGAAGCTTTGCTGGGTTTTCTACCCCATGAGGGTTTCCCAGGATAAATCTCTGTCTCTTGTGTTTATGCTGTGCTTGTTGTTTCTTTTGTGATCCTGTATATGCTATTATTATGAAATGGAATGTAATGCTGCTATTTTCTGTCTTAGCATATTAAATCTTAACATGGAATCATGGGGATGTTCTCCATGTCGGAATGTGCAGCCATCATAACATTGGCTAAGTATGTCTCGTAAGAATCCGAAGACTTAGAGGGAGCCCGCCAGCATCCTCGAGCAGCACGACGTGAAAACTCACCCAGTTTTAAACTAGCTAACCGACAGGAATGGCGGAGAGTAGGACTCCGCGCCATGATATCTCCAAAAAGAAAATTAAATCACAACGTATCCTACGGCCAACTATCGATCAAAAACAGTAAATCAAAAGCACACACCTAGAGAAACTACAGCCAAGACTAGACAAATAGAGTGGCTAAATGAGCTCCCAACACTAGAGCCAGTATGTCTCACCTATGAGAGGCTTGAGACTCCTAAACTATAGCCAGAGGTAACAGGATCAGTTATAGAGACACCTAGGCTTCACTGCGTGTACAGGGTCAAGTCCACTATACAAACACAACTGTGCTGTCCAATCCCTATTTGACTCAAGACACAAACAACATAACCACTGCAAGTACCATGTGCGATACCTAGGTAAGGAAACTATGGTCACTGCAATATAACCAATTCTTAGAGGGACAGTCGCAGGTGGGATCTGTCGTATGGGCCGGGTAGCTAAGCCCGAAGCATAAGAGGACAAACCTCCGGTACCCCCAGATATGACCAAACCCTGGAAATATCTCCCATGTTCAGCTGGTATCATAGGGATATCCCTTCAACCAACCTCCCATGACCTCGTGCTTAACTCTGGTTTGAGTAGAGCTTCCCGAGAACACCGATATATACCATGGATTCCTCCACTCCCTGGTCAGACACCTAATTTTTCATCTAGTAGTCTTGGATTGTTAACTCACAATGATCTATTCCAAGACTCTAAACCTATGCTAGTTGGTGTACCCTATAAAACAAATCGGTCTAATCAATTTTAAGATTAAGCGTTAATTTTAATGGTTCTGGTTACTCAAGGGATATGGACATGAAACTAATGATGTGTAGGACTCAATAGTATGCAAAATCGTCCAATCCTAGATTCATCTATCCAATAAAACAATGTCACTAACATGCACAATCAACCCAATGATTTCGAAATAAAAATGCAATCCTTTTATATTTTCGATGCACAATAAGAGCCTAAATGAAAGCACCAGGAACTCAATGCAAGATGCAGTACATGAAAGTAAATTTTATTTTGTATTTTCTCTTATAAACAAAAGGAAAATGCAAAACTATATGTATTTTTTTGTATTTTTCAATATATGGAAATGAAAAATGCAAGCAAAATCCTACTATCTAGTCACTGATATGCCAAGGAGATCACCAAGACAACCAGGAAGATACCAAACAGTAAGACTCAGCCAAAGGAATGAGCTCGAAAGGAAAAAACCAACAAGGCTAAATCCAAAGATGGGTAAAAAACCAACAAGGCTCAACCAAGAGAAATGAAGAGTTCTGGTCACAACCAAGGCATGGGACAGTAAAGAAACAAGCCAACAAAGACCTAGGATCATCCAAAGCCAACCCAACAACAACCAATAGTCATAAACCAATAGAATCCAGAGTTATACGCTATTGTCGAAGGAATACATGTAGGTACCCGCGAGCAGTAGTGTACACAGAGGTGGGCATATGTGGGGCAGAGCTAAGCTAGCCCACAGGTGAGGAAAGGCAAATGGGCAAACAAAGAGTCCAATGGCTCAGAAAAATAATGTTTTCTATAGTGTATCTCAACGGAAAATAAGTGACACAGAGCTTCGACAAACAACAACTCTAATTATGGACTAATGCTCAAAAAATTTCCCAAACATGGATGTTTTCCCCAGCAGAGTCACCATTTATGTGTTGGAGAAAACTCACTATGGCTTGGGAGACCAATACAGACAGCTGACTACCAGAAATCAACTCAATTCTCAGAATTATGCTATTATAAATGACAATGCTAAGATAATGGAAAATGTAACCAACCTTGATCCAAACGTTTGATGTAGATCCCCGTTGGAGCTTTTCCAATCCCTGCACTTGAATCTGCAAATTAGTCTTGACAGCCAATACACAACAAGTACATAATATATATAAATGAAATTAACATCATCAATAGCAACGGTCCATGATATAACAAGTAAATGCAACCCAAGGTAAGATAAACAACATTTACAACATTAATGGACAAGAATATGAGTATTTCTATTAATAAACAAGAAGAAGTACAATGTGATACAACCTCTTGCCGGCAACCAATCTGAACCAATATTTGGATCAATCCACTTGTGCCTCCACCACTTCAATCCTCCATGAATGGAAAACTCAAACTAGATAGGAGTTTGGAACGTGAGCATAAAGGGTTCACAACTACAAGGATCAATTAGTGTAGACTCAAGATAGGGAAAAAATCCACTAGAGTTCTCTTGCTCTTCTTTCTCCTCCCATCCATAAGCCATATGCGCTCGATATATAGTCCTCTCAAAGGTAAGTGAAAGGAGACATCGAGGCATTTCTTGGGTAGATGGAGAGCCAAAGGTCACTCAATGACCACTTTTTGGGAGTAAAAAGTAATAAACTAGTGATTTTTACCATTTTACTTGATACCCGCGGGCTATAGTGATGCAACTCGCGGGTACGCTTGCTATAGTGATGCAACAAGTGGGTAGGAATAAAAATAGGGAAAAATAGTATTTGAAGGATATAAAGTGGATCTGAGTCAGTGCAATGGATCCTACAGGCCAAAGAATGCTGATGCTCACAGGGTGGAAGATTACGTTGTAACAATATCGCTCACAACCTATGTGAGTATTTTTGAGTTTTTAAATAACTCATACAAATAATATTCTTTTTGAAATATTTTCAAAATGTTTAAATAAAAAATAAATAAGAATTTATTGGGGGTATCACAAGAGGGTTTTTTTCATCTGTGTTCACAATGGGTATACCATGCCACAACTCTACCATAAGGGAGATTTGTCTGCATCTTCTTCCAACCATGCCATCCACATCGAATTCAAGTAAATATTATTCCCCATCCTTAATGGATCTCATAGTAAGAAAAATCATTTGTTTTGTTGGGTGAGGGCCCTTGTCAATCAACGACCTTAGCTAAGGAGTTAACCCTTCCACAGCTTGGCCATGTAGGTTGGGGAATCATTACACTTTGTGCAAGCATTGATCTATTTGATGCGAGGACAAGTCCTCTTTCCCTCAGATCAAGTTCACAAGGGTATGTTAACTCATCCCCATCGATCCTTTGGATTGAAGGAATCAATGTCTTAAGTTTACTATTTACTTATTCAATCATACATGTTATGATCACAAATTAGTCGTGAGTCAACCAAGACTACTAGGGTTGCAATTTCTTATGTTAAATCTATGTGTCCCTCTTCGATCTAGTTGAGGTCATTGATATTGCATAGAATCTGTTAGTGTGGGTGTCTATGTATATAAAATCTTCCCTTCTTATTAATGTGCAAGCCAAATCGATATCATTTTATTAGTCTACATATAATTACAGTTCTTCCATTTATATATATCTTACTCATATACATGCATGTGTATAATTATGATCCTACTTTTACATAGTATGTAGATAGGCATAGCATACTGGGTTATAAACCCATGTATATATATATATATATATATATAGAGAGAGAGAGAGAGAGACATTAACATTGATAGCAAGTACTTGTATGCTTGCATTCAAACTTGTTTGTCATTTATTTATGCTTCCTTTAAGTTTGCAAGGAAACCCTCCCTAGATTAAGACCACAATTCAGATATGATCATTCAATATGATAGTAATGATAGCTTGTCTTGTATGCATAAGCTAGTTAGCTTGTTTTACCTTTTTTCTCTCGTCAAGACATACATTGTTATTTCTTAAGTCATAAGCATATTTTTAGTCAAGTTTCGTTTCTGATCATTGTTCATACTTGATACATATTACTAATCCATATATGCATGTTGTATGTAGGGATCTTGGGACAGGTGGCCACTCGACACCTAGGTAACTATGTATTTTAACATCTTGTCATTATTTTAAAAATTATGCTTTGAAAAGGTTTTTTCCCCAAACTGATGGTACTTCTTTCTTGCAGGTGGGGACTACGCTTTTGAGGGTTGTTCAAGAAGGTCTTAGCTCCATAAACTCTACTTACTTACTCATGTAAGTAAATATCCTTGCTATCATAATCCCATGGTTATTTTATTTAGCATATAGCTTATTAGGTGATAGTATGTAACAAGTTTGTACATAAACTTCACATGGACTGTTTATCTGGACTACTGTTAACACCTAAAAAGTGCTCACTAGCTCATTTCCTTATTCACATGACCCATTTGTCCACTCTTTCCACCATCTGAGCCTCTAAAGCCGACAAAAGGTCACTAAAAGACCTTAATACACCCCTTTTCCCTCTCAAAATGATTATTTTTCCTAAAAAAGCATAAAAAACCCTCAAAAAGGGTCCAAAATTCCCAAAAATATTAAAAAGGGAATAAAAATATTAAAAATATTCAAAAAAGGAAAAAGGAGGGAAAAGTACCTAAACCATGTTGGTCAATACCATTGGTTTCCACAAAACTATAATGGTATTCCCCACCACCAAAAACTATAAAAAGGTGGTAGGGGCTCCTCATTTCAGATCCATCCATCTTCCTATCCTCATGCTACCAAAATCTCCCATGAGTTTTTGGCCATTGTAGCTACCTTGGAGAAAGGACCCTTTGGAGTTTGGAGTTGCTCACCCTTGGAGCTACTCAACAACATTCATCATTTGGAGGTATTATCATTGCAAGCACTTGCTTGCCCCCATTTTCAATACAAAGTTATTTTTTCTATTTCTTGTTCTTGCTTTCAATTTAAAAAATTATTATGATATGCACATGCTAGTTTAGATTTAGTTTTAGATTTACAATTGTTTTTGCTTTAATATTTGAGACTGCTGCTACTAGTTAGCAGGTTCCCATTGCACTAAGCTTGGTTGCAAAACCAAGCCAACAACTACGATTATTATTTTATAACTAGCCGTGTTTCCAACAAGGAAGCCATAGATCTCAGACTATTGTTTATTATAGTTCAAATAGTATACTTGCAATTATGTTAGTTGTTTCTGCTCATGGAATTTTACTATTCAACTATCTAGACAAAGAGGTGCTAGATATCATTATGTTTGTTCAACCAACAATCTCTTACTATAGTAGTTTATATACATGTAGTTACATGTAGGGTATCATTACTAATACCTCTTAGGTTTCGTATTCAGTTCTGGTTTTTGGTAGTCTATTTCCCAATGCCATAATTTGGCACAATCAACTATTTTAACAATCTACTTTAGATTTGTTTCCCAATGCAACCGTTAGGCATTAAATAAATAATAGCACAGTTGTACTAGAATCTGCTTCCCAATGCAGGAGTTAGGTTAACCACACATAATTTCTAATACAGTTGTACTTGATTCCTCTACCCAATGTAGTAGTTAGGGTAACTCTGGTGTAACCCATGTTGCACTTGGAAACGCTGGCCCATACCAGACCACAGCTATTGGAGGACACATACCTTCAATACCTAGCATACCCTTAGGCGCTACTGGACCTCTACATCATACCACCATGACTAGTCATGTCCCAGTCACTACGCCACATCCATCTTCTAGCTTACCATACATGGCGAGTCTGAACTTACCAGACTTAGCCAGGTTAACCAATGATCCTATCAGACACGACCCTGCGTAGCCTCACATGCCCACCAAAATCCCCTCCGACATCCTTAAGTTTGAGGGCAAGGCAGGTGAGGACCCCCAGAACCATATCATGTCCTTCCATCTACGGTGTTCCTCCAACTCCATAGTGGACGACTCTGTCCACCTCCGTCTGTTACAGTGCACCTTCACTGGCTCTGCAGCCAAGTGGTATATCGAGCAGCCCCATGGGACCCATGCCACCTTTACCTCTCTTGCCTCAACCTTCCTGCAGTTCTTCCAGTTACCCGTCTGCTATGACGCGGGAGTCGAAATCCTACTGTCTTGCAGACAGAACACGGCCACCCACATCACTGACCACATTCATGAGTGGCGTTGACACCGAAGCCTCTGCAAAATCAAGTTAGATGACCGCATCTTCTTAGATTGGTTCCTAAAGTCCCTCCTCCCTCTCATTGCCAAGGATGTGGCATCCGAACGACCCCAGTCTGAAGAAGAGGCCATCCTCAAAGCCCAACAGTTTGACCTCATTTATGCCCAGTCGGGTTATCTGTATACCATTATACCGGACGCCCCTCGGGGCGAGTCATCCCAACACGATGTGTCGGGGGCATCCCATGCCACAGATGGCATCATCGGTCGTATGGCCTCGCATCCCCAACCCTTTTCCATTGCACATCCTAGCCATGGTCCCAACCTTTCGCGGGCTACATCTCAATCTGGAGCAACCAATTCATATTCTCCCATGGCACATCACCACCATACCTACGGACCCTCATGTCCACCACAGTGCTTTGGTCATGCACCACCCGCATACGCCCCCCCAGCCGCACCTCAACCAATGTATTACCCGCAGTAAGCTGCGACAGCTAACCCGGCACCTCCAATAGCTCAGGGTTATCAACAACCCCAGCAGGTAACTAAACCACCTCCAGCCCCGCCAGCTTATTATGCACCGCAACCTGCTCCCGCACCTGTGGCAAACCAAAATCCTCCCGCTGCTCAAGGGCAAGTGTACACACAACACAATCAGCCCCAACACCAAAAAAACCAGCGCAACCAGGGTGGGCAACAAAACCGTGGAAGAGGACGTAACCGCGGAAACAACCAACAACAACATCAAGGTCCTCCACCTCCCAATCCTCCGCAAAATAACAACGCTGCTCCTCCCAACCAGAATCCAAATCGTAATACCAGGCAGCCCAAAAACAATTACCTCAGAACAAACCATCCTTATTCTATTTGCGGGGTCTATGGCCATTACACACATGCTTTCCCACATTTGGAGCGAGCTTGACAACTCTGGACTGACGATGCCCATCGTCAAGGACAAGAGCTCCTCAGCCACCACCCAACCCTCCACCACCTCAACATCAACCTTTGGTGCTGCAAAACCCCTTTCCAACCCAAGGCGTAGTGAACACTCAGCCGTTAGCTCCCCCTCAGGGCAACGTGCCACCACAACAAATCACTTATGCCGCTCCTGATCAACCCATGTTCGATTCAGATACCCACCATTTGTTGATGATGTCATCCGCAGATGCCAACCTCCAAACCCACCGGAACCAATATGGCTCCACCCCTGAATCCCCCCCCACCGAAAAGAACACTAACATCCATCCCACAGATCAGACGTTACGTAGACCTCCGGCTCCACTCGAGGGCGCTTCTAAAGCACCTCGCTTCCCACTTCGTCACATCAACAATAATCCCAATGCTCGTGCTGCGTCGAATTACAACATTGTAGATGACTTAGCCCAGTCCCTTGCAGCCATGTCTGCTTTAAAAGTCTTAAAAAATTGTCCTTCACAGCGCAAGAATTTGCTCTCTGCCATTGGCGCTATTGACCCCAATGATTCACAACTGATGGCATTCGATTCAAAGCAATCTGAACCACGCTTGCCTTCCACTTTAGCATTTCAAGTTTCCGTTTCTGTTCGGAATCTTGTCATCCATCGGTGCATTATCGATGAGGGTGCCTCTACATGCGTTATGTCCACATTCATTTGGTAGAAGTTGGGATCTCCTACTCTCCAGCAATCCACCACTGCGTTGCGAGCCTATGACGGCCGTTCAGCGCAACCCCAAGGTGTCTTAGCTAATGTCCCCATCCAGCTGGCGGGTAAAACCGTGCTCATTGACATTGAGGTCATCAATGCACAACTTGATTATAACCTCTTACTTGGTCGTAGCTACATGTATGCCATGCGGGCGGTTGCCTCATCCATTTTCCATACTATGATGTTCCCCCATGAGGGACGCGTGGTCAAGGTCGACCAGCTTACCTATTATGATCCCAAGGCCCCCGCCGCACTTGAAAATGTTCTCCCCATGGTTGAACAACCTGTTTGTGGTGCAACTACATCGTTTGTTTCCTCCGTGGGACCCGGAATTTACTCCGACGCGCCAATGGCATCTACATTCCAATCTATTCCACCACCGTCACCAGAGACCCATGTCACAGACCTCTGTACTCTTTCACACAATACACAAACACCCGACAATCAACCATCCTTGTTAGCTAAACCATCATTGGTCCCTAGTCACATTGGTGTTACACCCATCCACACAATCCCCTTTCTATTTCCTCCCTCATGTGTAGTAAGCGCTCCAGTTATGGCTACCCTTAGTCTCCCCGGGTTAACATTGGGATTCCCCATGTGGTATATTTCACCTCCCGTGCCCCCGCCGACACCAAATGTCATCCTGCAACCAGTGCAACCCATTGTCACTTCTACTCAACCACCTCCCGGTATCACTACCCCTTCATCATCTACGAATCCCCCTCCTCTCATCAAGCCCACTGGGGGCAGAGGCCCATAACCATACACTGCGGTACCCCCACCCAAAGCAGTTAAACCTCCCCCCGTATTCTGTGCTCCTCCAAAATGCTCATTGTGTGATGAGTTAGGCCATCCAACCCATCAGTGTCCACAGTTACCTGCATTACAGGAACACATGCAAATGCTTGACGATGACCCCAACATCCCGGTTGTCAAAATCGACCCAAACCCCATGCCTCATGACAAATCACTGCGTACCAACCACCCTTGTGCGATATGCGGTATTTACGGCCACTACTCACATCACTGTCCTGATATCCTAGATTACAGAGCAACTCTCTACGAGATGAACAATTTGGACCTTGAGACGGCTCCCCCTACAATCGAGGAAATCTACCCTCCGAAATCATCCACTTCGGAAGAAATCAATACCATCTATATGATTTCAACCACTTTCAAACCAGAACCCCTTGATTTATGGTCTGACTACTTCCATACTGATGAGCAAATTTTGGAAACAATCACTGCATCTGACTACCCTTGGGACGATATGCATCATCGCTCATACTTCATCCCAGAGGCGTCTACATCCACCGCATCTAATCAACTATCAGTCGAATCGAAAGATTTCATACCCACTAAGGTCAATTGGTTCAAGGACCCCATCCCTGCACCGGACGCATTCGAGGAAGGGAACATCTCAAACATTTCCCCCATTATACAAATTGACATTTCCACCACACCTACGAAACCTGAGCTCATCTCGCTGGGCGCATCTTGCACTCAAGCGGAAACTCAGGCATACAAAAAAAATTTCCAAGAATTCCGTCATGTCTTTTCCTAGTCCTATACCAAAACGCCTGGTCTTGACCTTGCCATTATAGAGCACCACATTGACACATGCCCTGACGTACCCCTCGTTCATCAGCAACAGTGACCCAGTCATCCCCCACCATCTTCCTCCTTGGAATAAATTAACATCATTTACACGGTTTCCACTGGATACCCCTCTATCTTTTCGGCCCCTTCCGTTGATCCCTTAGACACACATGTTCAACCCTTTCAAATCGACAAGGAAACCACATGTCCACAACATGGGGGCAGGCCCAAAACCTTGCTTACTCATCATCATCGTGATTCTCGTCGGAGATACTGGGGGCATCCACCCCACAAAGGGAATCCCCCATCATCATATCATCACTTCAGTATTCCACCACAGCCCACAACCTCATGGTATAACACCCCGCCAACAGTTGCTCAATGCCCTATTGATCTCTCTCTTAGACAACATCTACACCACATTGACACATCTGAGTTAGGGGGAATAATAGATTACCTCGACCCTGGGATAGGGGGCATGATCAATCATTTTGAACCTTCCCCATCATCTCTATCTCAACACCTTAATGAGCCCATCGTTCAAACCAACACATATGCGATCCACAATCACAAACCCCATGCACATAGCATGGGGGCAGGTCATTAACCCTGCTCACTTTTTCATATTCGTGATCTCAACCATTTTTGAGGTCACGTGTCACTTGTATATTTGAGTTGATTTTATACACATAGTATTTCCCCCCGCGGGTCATCATTTCTCCCCACCACTGCATCATTGGCTTGGTGGGCTCACCTTTATTTGTAGCAATTTTGTAACCTAGTTATTTGCTTTGACCATTCCAAAGTCCTTATGACCTCCGTTTTTCGGACCATTTGTATCATCGGATTCAGTTTTCTGCGCTCGTGATGATGCTTGAGATCATTTCTCGCTGTCACGCCTATATTTTTGGGCATTTTTCCCATGACCCCTCGTCGCCTCAGTTTGCGTGCCACATTGGCCGTTGCCCCTTTTTGACAATCTTTATGTCACCGGATTCAGTTTTCCGCACTCATGATGATGCTTGAGACCTTTTCTCGCTATCATCAATCCCTTTTTTTTTGGTATAATTTTACCCCTTTTTCGGGCTGAGCAATCCCTTTTACGAAAAAGGCACTTAGGGAGTTTCTGTTAAGCTCTTTTCTGACTCCTAAAACAATGAAAAGATTGCCGAGCAACCTTGCTTCCTTTCATGCTCGCTAAACGTATCTGAAAGGGCGTCTACCTGGTATAAGTTTACCCATTTTCCAGACCTTGTAGACTAATTACGAAAAAGGAATACTCTAGTCACATCGACTAGAAGAGTTCTCCATTTGCATCATTTTATGCTTTTTCAGGCCTTGGAGACTAACTTACGAAAAAGAACACCAATGGAGTCCACTTACCGCTTTCAGACTCTCTAAACATGAAAGCGACCATGAGCAATCACCATCCTAAGCTCGTAAAACCAATAGGACAGTAGTCACAACCACTGCAAAGTCTTCTTATCATTTTGAGACTCCTTAAAAAAAAAAAAATGAAAACACCAATGAGCACGAACAGTCCTGGGCTAGCAAAATCCACAGGACAGTACCATTTCAGAGCACACTTTTATCCCTTCTTGGAGCTCATTAAAACCAAGAAGAAGGACCCAATGGTGCTTCTCGGTGCCACAACAGATCACGTCTACTCATATGGTAGCTTCCCCATTTTGGTCTCCTTTGTTCAGAGTATTCTGCAGTATGTCACCCTGAGAACCCCTCGACAACACCCATCAGCTTGATTCCCTCCCAGAGTCAATACATACCCTTCAGTTCTTAAAAGCAATGATATCCACACCTACAAGTCAGTTCCCTATGCTGCCAGGTCAACCATGTCATCATGCTCTGAACAAAGGAAGTTTGAGTCTACCCACTATATGACCCCAGTTACTTCCCATCCCCACAAGTATGTCAGTCCTACCATCAGTACTGCCAAACTTCAGTTCTACACCTCGCGCTACTATCAAGGAAACATCATTGCCTTGTTAGTTGCTGGTCTCCCTCTGTCGGCGACAACCAAATTTATTCCAGAACATAGACCTAGAGGTCCATGTGTCTTGGACTCATCACCATTTATGATGAGTGCCTACGAATCATTTCGAGAAGAGTCCTCAATGCCTCTCCAAATGGTTGTTTCTCACATGCTCGACTTCAACACCTTGATCGCATCGTTGAGACTCGCACAGGGTATTGGTCCTAATAGTTATTAGTCGAAGACCCCAGATACCTCCTGACTCTTCCACATTTGAGAGTCTACTTATGGAAACAACCAGTTACATTTTTTCTATAGATATCCGGGTTGCGCATGGCGACAAGTATTCAGATGTACCCTAGTTTTATACTCTCTTGAGTATATAGTTACATGTACATGTACTTCTCAGAGATGACTCTCAGTCATTCAGTCCCTACAGATGTTGGACACCTTTAGTTTTAGCAGTTCATCAACCCTTCTGAGACTTTTGTCAGAACGGTTGTTGATCTATTCCAGTGTATCAGTTATTCAGATCAGCCATGTTATGATCATGAGTACATCCCAAACTAATGTCCCCTCTGGACCATTATGATGTACCAGTATATTTTTTATTTTTCAAGTCCCCCTTCTTGGGACTAATTTTTTACATATGTCTTGATACGAGCATGGGTATGCCCGCCTCGTCCATTATCAAAGATTATTCCTCATTCATATTGAGGCCATGTAATATTGTTTATTTTTTGCAGCTTCCAAGGGCCGTGGATCCAGTCTCCAATCGGTCTCTTCTCCTCCCCAAACCCCAGAAAAACGACAAAAGAACTATGATGTCTATCGGCCATACGATGAGCTCCTGCCCTCACACATCACGGGGCAATCTGTTAACACCTAAAAAGTGCTCACTAGCTCATTTCCTTATTCACATGACCCATTTGTCCACTTTTTCCACCATCTGAGCCTCTAAAGCCAACAAAAGGTCACCAAAAGACCTTAATACACCCCTTTTCCCACTCAAAATGATTATTTTTCCTAAAAAAACATAAAAAAAAACCCTCAAAAAGGGTCCAAAATTCCCAAAAATATTAAAAAGGGAATAAAAATATTCAAAATATTCAAAAAGGGAAAAAGGAGGGAAAAGTACCTAAACCATGTTGGTCAATACCATTGGTTTCCACAAAACCATAATGGTATTCCCCACCACCAAAAACTATAAAAAGGTGGTAGGGGCTCCTCATTTCAGATCCATCCATCTTCCTATCCTCATGCTGCCAAAATCTCCCATGAGTTTTTGGCCATTGTAGCTACCTTGGAGAAAGGACCCTTTGGAGTTTGGAGCTACTCAACAACCTTCATCATTTAGAGGTATTATCATTGCAAGCACTTGCTTGCCCCCATTTTCAATACAAAGTTATTTTTTCTATTTCTTGTTCTTGCTTTCAATTTAAAAAATTATTATGATATGCACATGCTAGTTTAGATTTAGTTTTAGATTTACAATTGTTTTTGCTTTAATATTTGAGACTGCTGCTACTAGTTAGCAGGTTCTCATTGCACTAAGCTTGGTTGCAAAACCAAGCCAACAACTACGATTATTATTTTATAACTAGTCGTGTTTCCAACAGGGAAGCCATAGATCTCAGACTATTGTTTATTATAGTTCAGATAGTATACTTGCAATTCTGTTAGTTGTTTCTGCTCATGGAATTTTACTATTCAACTATCTAGACAAAGAGGTGCTAGATATCATTATGTTTGTTCAACCAAGAATCTCTTACTATAGTAGTTTAGATACATGTAGTTACATGTAGGGTATCATTACTAATACCTCTTAGGTTTCGTTTTCAGTTCTGGTTTTTGGTAGTCTATTTCCCAATGCCATAATTTGGCACAATCAACTATTTTAACAATCTACTTTAGATTTGTTTCCCAATGCAACCATTAGGCATTAAATAAATAATAGCACAGTTGTACTAGAATCTGCTTCCCAATGCAGGAGTTAGGTTAACCACACATAATTTCTAATACAGTTGTACTAGATTCCTCTACCCAATGTAGTTGTTAGGGTAACCACATATTCTAATACATGTTTAGTAGACTATGTTTCCCAATTCAAGGATTAGGGTAATCACATACCATGGCCAATTACTTCAACATTCTTGATAATAACAACTAGAACATAAGTCAGAATAACATCACAGGTTTTACTAGCATTTATATCATAGCATCACATGTTTTACTAGAATTTATATCATAGATTAGTACTATTTTTTTTTTACTATTTTCATCACAATTATACATAGGATCATATCACATTTTCCATATCTGTTTCTATTCATAGTCGTGTACTATTTATCTATCTAGTCATAGAGGTGCTAGATATCATTCAATTTTTTAAATCAACAATCACTTACTACTATAGTTTAGATACATGTAGTTACATGTAAGGTATCATTACTAATACCTCTTAAGTTCTCTTTTCAATTATGTTTTCCGGTAGAGTATGTGGCCCAATGCCACAGTTAGGTACAATCAGCTATTTTAACAATCTATTTTAGATTGGCTACCCAATGCAACCATTAGGCATTAAATAAACAATAACATAGTTGTACTAGACTTTGTTGTTGAATGAGGCAGTTAGGTTAACCAAACATAATTTCTAATACATTTGTACTACACTCGACTAGCCATTGCAACACTTAAGATAATCAAATAACATAACAAGTTACTTCAACATTCCAGATAATAATAACCAAAATATCACTCAAATCAGTCAAGAATACTTATTTTAAGTCCTTCATAGCATCATATGTTTTACTAGCATGTATACCATAGATTAATACTATTTATTTTTTAGTGTTTTCATCATAGATATACATAGGATTAGATCACATTTTCCAAATCTGTCATATAACCAGGTCTTTCTTTAGATCAACAAATACCACATAATTCCAGATAGATAGATCATACATTTTCATAGTTGACATTCTAGATAATCCATTAGATTCAAACATAGATGCATGTATAAACCATAATAGCATTAGCATATATAGATAGAAAATTCATGAATCTTAAGGACATAAATATATAAAGTGAAAGGAACTCATATGTTTCGAGTGCTATTGATTATTCCACAACTACTGTGGAGATTTCCTCAATCCACCCAACTGTACATATGTAGGAAAATTTAGTCTTAGCTTCCCCACAGTCACCTCGAGCTGAGTCCCGGTATCTCTAGGGATAATTTTTAGGATTCCTATACCTTTCAAAATCCTTTTAATTTAGTATATATACATTCCATATTAGGGTCCTATCTTAGAAAAATCACCATACTAGTGTTTATAGTTTAGCCCATGAAAGACACCTTCCAACCAACATCTAGTACTACAACTTACATACACAACACTGTTGCTAACCAACACATAGTTCTCTAGCCTATATAGACAATACTATTATTAATAGTACCAAGGTAGGTCCTCCTACTAGATGGTAAACAACAAATCAATGCCCACACTCTATGTCCATAGAGATTTCCAACCACAACTAGACTTGGTTTTGGTCATTTGTAAGCAGATACCAAAGTATAGCTATCTTCCTCCAGCTGTCCATCTTTCTGTTCATTACAAATTCTTGTATTCTTTCATATTTCATATTTCTTCTTTGTTTTTTTTTCTTCATATTAAAGTTCTTTGATGTGTATTACTCTTTCTTCTTCCAACAAGAGAGATTAACCCCTTGGAATTATTTTTCCCCTCTTTTGTAGAAAAGGCATTTACTATTCTTATCCAATTTCTTAGGTAATGCCACGTATGTAGGAGTCTCTTCAAATTCATGTGGTATTCTACTCAGGTCTGCATAATTTTTCTGGCGGTCATGTTCCAATTTCAAGTTTTGGATAATCTTGTTAATGATTTGCTCCAATTCTTTTAATATTTAGGTCCAAGCATAATTCGGTCTCCTGGGTCAACACAAGTGATAGGACTAAGGAGCTTCCTACCATAAATAATTTCAAAAGGGCTCATATTTGTTGATGTATGATATCCATTATTATAGGTAAACTTTGTTGGGTGTAGATAGTTTTCCCACTTTTAGGATTATCCATCATGTATACATTCGGAACATATCCTCTATAATCTAGTTATTCTTCTCAATTTGTCTATTAGTTTGAGAGTGGTATGTAGTACTCATGTTCAACTGATTACCTAGAACTGCAAAGAAATCCTTTCAAAAGTTCAATGTGAGCTTTGCATCCATGTTTGAAACGATGTGTTTAGGTGTCTTGGGGAACCTAAAGATTTCTTTTAAGAATATTTATGCAATATTTATATCCTTGAAAGTTGATTTAACTAGGATAAAGTTAGCATCCTTTCTCAACTATCCACAACAACCATAATTGAATCATGTTGAGTCTTAGATTTTGGCAATCCAGTGATAAAATCCATGGATATCATTTCCCATGTCCATTTTGGAATGGGAAAGGAATGTAGCAAGCCAGTTGGATGCTTTTTCTCCTCCACTTTCTGGCATTCCAGACAATGAGCAATATAATCATCAATATCATATTTCATTCGAGGACTAAAGTAATGTTTCCTTACTCTGGTGATCGTCTTCTGGCATACTAGATGTCCAAAATATGGTTGTTGATGGAACTCATCCATGGTCATTTCCTTCCATTCTGGTGTATTACGAACATACAATATTCCTTTGTACATGAATAGTCCATTAGTGAGTGACATCAAAATATTATTTTTCATGTTTTACCTCTTATGTTTGTAATCTTGAACAAATCTTCTAGTAATACTTGTCTTGTTCATATGCGGTTCTTATCTTTCTTTTGAGATCAGTATCCATGGTACTGATACTTGTGGAGTACAGTAGTCAAACACTTCTACTGAGAGTGTTGGAAACTTTTTTTTTCTTTCCTTTAATGTGCCTTATTTCAACATCATATTCTCTTAGAAAAGACAACTATCTTGCATGTCAGGAATTCAGGTTATGTTGGTCAAATAGATATGTCAACCCATTATCTGTCTTTAGCAGAAATCTATTCTAATGTAGGTGATGTATCCACATACTTAGTGCATGAATTATTGTTGCTAGCTCTCTATCATGGGTTTCATAGTTCCTTTCATGGTCCTTAATCTTTCTCAACTCATGGAAAAGCACATGATCATTTTTCATTACTACTCATCCTAATACTTATTTGCAGGAATCCATGCAAACTACAAAATCTCCATATAGGGATGTACAAATTTTAAGATAGGGGTAGTAGTCAATAGTCATTTCAGCTCCTGAAAACTCACCTCACATTTATTTGAACAAATAAATTTAATTTCTTTTTTTTGTAAGGAGGTTATGGGATGAAAAGTATTTGAGAAGTATTTAATAAATCTATGGTAATAAATGACTAGTGCCATGAATGACCTAATGTATGCTACATTTGTTGTGGTAGGACATTCCATAAGGGATCTAATTTTATCCAGGTCCACTATGACCCCTTGATCTGAAATTATGTTCCCCAAGTATTGAATTGGTTCTTGAATGAAATCACACTTACTAAACTTTGCGTAATGTTTGTGCTCCGGTAGGATTTGTAGGACTATTCTTAAGTGTTCCTTATGTTCCTCTTGCATCCTCGACTAGATGAGGATGTATTCTATGAATATAAGTACAATTTTATCTAGGTACTTACTAAAAATACTATTCATGAGGAACATGAATGTAGTATGTGCATTGGTGAGGCCAAAAGTCACCACCACAAACTCATGGTGTCCATAATGAGTCCTAAAGATAGTTTTATGAATATCTTGATCTTTGATCTCAATCTAGTGATAGAGAGATCTTAAATCAATCTTAGAGAACAACATTTGCCCTAGGACTTGATTGAAGAGATCATCAATTCTAGGTGGAGGATACATGTTCTTTATAGTTACCTTGTTTAGCTATCAGTAATTGATGCAAATCTCAAGGTTCCATCTTTCTTTTTAACAAATAGAAATGGAGCTTCCCATGGGGAAAAACTAAGTCTAATGTATTATTTTTCTAGCAACTCTTGCAGCTATAGTTTAATTTCTACTAATTATGGGGTTCTCATTCAATATGTTTCCTTAGATATAGGTATTGCTCCCAATACCAGATCAATAGTGAATTCTAGATCCCTCTTGGGAGGAAATCTAGGTACTTTTTTAGGAATTACATCTCAGAAGTCCATCAATATGGGATAGTCTTGTAGCTTAGCTCCATTCGCTTTTACAAAATATTCTACATGTACTGGATATAGCCTACATCCCTTTCGCACACTTCGTTTTAGCTATAAGGCAAAGATATGCCTAATTGATATCTTGAGAGATATGTCGTTTATAGTTCTGATATTTCCTTTTTTGTCTTCATTGGTGAATGTATTTTATAGAAATTCAAGATAACCTTATGATTTTCTAACCAATCCATCCTTGTGAGCAGATGATAAAATCCCAATGGAAAAATATTCAAGTTTTCCAGTGTTATCATTCCATCCAATTTGAATATACTATCTTTTACGAATTCAAAAGCATTCTTCTTTGTTCCTGTGGTTAGCTGAACTAGCCAAGAGTATTGAAATTTGTTTTTCTGTAGCATAGACTGGTCAACAATTCTAGGGGAAACATAACTTTAAAAAGAGCCTAGGTCAATGAGGATGTAAATGGATTTATCATAAATTTTACCTTCCACTTCCATGATTAACAGCTGATGATCATCCTATTGGTTGTTGAAAGTTACAGAGATATTTGGAACTCTGGCCATGCCAATGATGATAGTGGCCTCTTGAATATTGTGAACAATCTTATTAGTATTACCATTATGAGGTAAACTCACTTGCTTTTGGTTCTCTCTACATCCACAACATCAAAGAGTTTTAGTGTTATCCCCTTCTTTTTTCCTTCCTATAATTCCTCCAGCCTGATTTGTTCTTTGAGCAGAAGCAACCTGCCACAATTTATTTTTACCAAAAGCATTATTGTTCTAGAAATACTTTGTCTAATTTCTGATTGTAGAGGGATTATATCACTTCTTCCATTGTTCATCCTTTTTCCTTTGCTTATCCTGCAGATTTTGTTGATTTTTTTAGCTTTGTGATGGCTCTTCTCATAACAGAGTCTTTCCATATGAAAGGTCTCAACCACTTATACTATGAAACGAGAACTCGACACAATTCTCGTTTTTCTCTCTCCTAATTTTAGTAGCTATTTTTACCTCCATTTCAAAAAGCGTTGATGCCAGTATCACACATTTTCATTTTGAGGCATTTTTTTGGGCCTTTGAATTATCTTTGTCGTAAAATATATTTAATTTCTATTTTCAAGTGTGTTTTTAGAAATTTAACAAAATAACATACATTTATAAGTAATTTATAATAAAAAACATATACATTTTGCAATTGTTTCTAGAAAATAAGACATTTTTATGGACAAAATAAGACATTTTTATTGACAAAATTATAAAAAATTTCAGAAAATAAAGACATTTAAAACCATTTTCAATGAATTTTTAGAGATTTTTTCTATAAAAATGATACTATTTCATATTATTTTCCGAAAAGTGACGATTCACATAAATTCAAGAAAAAATATACCATATATTTGTAAAAAACATATTAAAAATATTATATATAGAAATTTTATTTCTAAAATAAAGTCTGAAAGTCAAAACATTACTAATATATCTTATCAAAAAATTGCCAAATTTAAAATTTTCTTCAAGACATGAAACTAATCAACACTTTAAGTTATTAGGCACTTTTAGTCTCTTGTAATATTTATTGGAATGAGCATAGCTGATACATACATCTATCTTCACAGATTTTTGTATTACTTTGTGGTTTACAGTCTTTTACTATTTCATCCATTAATAGAATTTGGGTTTTTTTATATTACTATGTTCTTTGCAATATCTTCTTTTGTATATTTCCATTTTATCTTTCTTCCTTCATTCTATGAAAAAACTAGATCAAACATCTCTTCCCTATTCCATTAATTTTTATGAACATGATACATTATAAACAGGGAAAATATATTTAATCAATTGGAACACAAATGTCTAAGTGTTAAGACTCCATAGGATCCCAAATATTTGTATTTGATCAATATTAAAAAGAAAATATATGATTATAGCAAGTGACTCTAATCGCAATAACATTAGAGAAAACAAATAATTGATAGAAACACACAAAGCCTAGTTCGTGGCTTAAAAATTTAGACATGGAATATATCTATATATCTATGTAGAAAGGTTGAACACCAAAAACTTCACAAGGAGGGTTATATTAATTGGCAATATTAATAAATATGAAATATTCAATTGTCAACGATCAAGAATCTTCAATCTTCAACAGATCACCCCTACGCCACACATGATCAAGAAATAATATTTTTCAATAGATCACCCCTATGCCACTTCACCACACACCATGCACGTTTCTCAGCGGATGATAGTTTCCATTCAAACCTCTCTTTTAGAGTAGACTTGATTTCAATTGCATCGAGTCGCCGTGAAAGTCAACAACCGTACGTCATTTTCCAGAAATTAAAAACTAGTTTTCATCGAAACCTACACCAAAGCACGCCTCGTAAGATTCGAGTTAGTTACGTGTTTGTTACTTTGTCTCTAATGAAATGATCTTCTCCCCATTCAAAGTCTGCATTTTAGAAGAACAAATTTGATTTCAGTGGAATCCGGTAGTTTTGAAAGTTGTTGAGATATATGCATACCACTGGGGGCCCAAATATTTGTTAATTGCTGGACCGATGGAAGAACTTGATCATTTTCCACTTCTGGCTATTATGGTGGCGGTCGTGATTGCAGTCGACAATCAAACCATGGGTAGAGGGTGCATCCCCCACAAGTATGTGAGTGCAAGATCGTTTATTAACAATCTGGATGCCGTTTTGCAATCCCTTCTTTCAAATCTATTCTCAGATGGCTTCGCTAATTCAATGCAAAACAAATTTGGCAAAACGAATCCTGGAAGTGCTCTCTGGAACAGTTTGCATTATTAAAATGCATTTAGATCATTACAGTATTAAAATGCTTTTTAAATTACAGTATTATAATGAATGATGATAATAATAATTTGTTCTTAAAATTTATGTCAAAATTATTTTTACAAATTTCACTTTTCCACCACAAATTCTATCACCACTTACATATCTCCAAATCATCTTTATTTTTATATCATTGGATTTTTAAATATTTATATAAATTTTTTCTTAAAGTAAACATGTTTATCCATTTCATATATTTATTGCATACCTTACACCATATATATGCATATAGTTGTTAATTAATGAAAATGTAACAATAAAAGAAGAGATTTAACACAAAACTTCACTTCTCATTATTCATAAACATTTGCATATATACATTAAAGAAAACTAACACACCTCAACATCTAATGAAAAACAATGGACCTAGTGATTTCTATGGGTGGGAATTGGGCCTAGTGAATTAGATGTTGAGGTGTGTTAGTTTCCAAGACAAAAAAAAAAGAAGGCAATTAGGGTGAAAGGATGACCTAAGAGGACCACAATCTTGAGTAAAATATGGGTAGGCTTTGGGACCAGGGAATCAAACAGTGAGGTGCATTAAAAATGTTATTTTTTAGGTTGGAGCAAGTGTCCAAGACAAGGAAAGGTAGTTGGGGTGAAGAGATGACCTCAAGGGAACCAAAATCTTGAAGAGTATGAGGAAGCAAAAAGTTGTGAAACCCATAAAAGATGAAGAGGGAATGTGGAATGGGGGCAACCTCCAAATAACCCAATTCTTGAGTGAAAAGAAGGATCCTTGGACCATACTACTTTAATATGAAATGCTACCATACAAATGGTATTGAGAGATGAACTAAAGACAAAGAAAGAAAATGTTGAACCTAACCTAAAAATAATCTAAGATATATACCAAGAAAAAATAGAATTTATGAGAGATTATAACTTACGCTTCCTTTGTGTGAATGAGGTTCAAAAATTTATATAGAACTACATAACTCCCATGTATCTTTATTGGTGGACAAATTCAAATACTATTCTATTATGCACACAACCTTAAACTAAAAAAAATATTATTATATGAATGAAGCTAACTAACTGCTTGCATAGAACTAAAAGAGCCATAGTTGTTATTATTATAACTAGCATTATTTATACTCATGTATGTAGCTACATGTTGAAAAGAGATGCCTCTACCTAATTTCTTAGTTCACAGAGAAATATGTAACTACCTCCATAAGAGTGCACCTGGAAGGAGGCTAGTTTGCAGGTACATGTTGAAAAGAGATGCATCTACCTAATTTCTTAGTTCGCAGAGAAATATGTAACTACCTCCACAAGATTGCACCCGGAAGGAGGCTAGTTGGTTGAGCAGTACTTAAGTAGTTGTCTTCATTAAGCGTTGTGTTGGGTGAGGACACCCTTACCATGTACAAGGGATGAGGAAGCAAATCCAATATATAAGAGAAAATTTTTAATGAAAAATGGTATACATTTAATTAAAGTAAGAAAAGAGAAGACATAAGAAAAGGAAGAGCAGGCCGTGGGGGCGGCCCTTGGGCGCCCAAGTGAGTGGCTCCCGCTCACTTGGGCGCCCAAGGGCCTCCCCCATGGCCTGCTCGATGCCCAAGTGAGCATGATAGAGAACCGGATTGTTCAATGCCAATCGAAAGCATTGGAAAGTCATATATTCCACAAGGCCTTGGTTCTTTTATTTCCAATAAAATAGGGTTTTTCGGTTGTTTATATAATTTATTATGATAAAATTTCAAATAACATTATATACCCTTTCTTATGTCTTCTCTTTTCTTACTTTAATTAAATGTATACCATTTTTCATTAAAAAAATTCTCTTACATATTGGCTTTGCTTCCTCATCCCTTGTACATGGTAAGGGTGTCCTCACCCAACACAACGCTTAATGAAGACAACTACTTAAGTACTGCTCAACCAACTAGCCTCCTTCCGGGTGAAATCTTGTGGAGGTAGTTACATATTTCTCTGCGAACTAAGAAATTAGGTAGATGCATCTCTTTTCAACATGTACCTGCAAACTAGCCTCCTTCCAGGTGCACTCCTGTGGAGGTAGTTACATATTTCTTTGCGAACTAAGAAATTAGGTAGAGGCATCTCTTTTCAACATGTAGCTACATACATGAGTATAAATAATGCTAGTTATAATAATAACAACTATGGCTCTTTTAGTTCTATGCAAGCAGTTAGTTAGCTTCATTCATATAATAATATTTTTTTTAGTTTAAGATTGTGTGCATAATAGAATAGTATTTGAATTTGTCCACCAATAAAGATACATGGGAGTTATGTAGTTCTATATAAAGTTTTGAACCTCATTCACACAAAGGAAGCGTAAGTTATAATCTCTCATAAATTCTATTTTTTCTTGGTATATATCTTAGATTATTTTTAGGTTAGGTTCAACATTTTCTTTCTTTGTCTTTAGTTCATCTCTCAATACCATTTGTATGGTAGCATTTCATATTAAAGTAGTATGGTCCAAGGATCCTTCTTTTCACTCAAGAATTGGGTTATTTGGAGGTTGCCCCCATTCCACATTGCCTCTTCATCTTTTATGGGTTTCACAACTTTGTGCTTCCTTATACTCTTCAAGATTTTGGTTCCCTTGAGGTCATCTCTTCACCCCAACTACCTTTCCTTGTCTTGGACACTTGCTCCAACTTAAAAAATAACATTTTTAATGCACCTCACTGTTTGATTCCCTGGTCCCAAAGCCTACCCATATTTTACTCAAGATTGTGGTCCTCTTAGGTCATCCTTTCACCCTAATTGCCTTCTTTTGTTTTTGTCTTGGACACTAACACACCTCAACATCTAATTCACTAGGCCCAATTCCCACCCATAGAAATCACTAGGTCCATTGTTTTTCATTAGATGTTGAGGTGTGTTAGTTTTCTTTAATGTATAGATGCAAATGTTTATGAATAATGAGAAGTGAAGTTTTGTGTTAAATCTCTTCTTTTATTGTTACATTTTCATTAATTAACAACTATATGCATATATATGGTGTAAGGTATGCAATAAATATATGAAATGGATAAACATGTTTACTTTAAGACAAAATTTATATAAATATTTAAAAATCCAATGATATAAAAATAAAGATGATTTGGAGATATGTAAGTGGTGATAGAATTTGTGGTGGAAAAGTGAAATTTGTAAAAATAATTTTGACATAAATTTTAAGAACAAATTATTATTATCATCATTCATTATAATACTGTAATTTAAAAAGCATTTTAATACTGTAATTTAAAAAGAATTTTAATACAGTGTTTGATTCGTTCAAGTGAGCGGGAGCCACTCACTTGGGAACCCAAGGGCCTCCCTCACGGCCTGCTCGAAGTCGGGCATCGAGAAGGCCGTGAGGGCGGCCCTTGGGTGCCCAAGTGAGCGGGAGCTCACTCACGGCTAAGAAGTTTGACGCGATTACAAATTTAAAAAGCATTTTTGTTTTGGAATTAAAACTCATATTAACATTCACTCGCATGGAGTTTGTATCCAAAAACTATGTTCTGCCGCAAGGGCTTCAAAAGTTACATACATACTTCCTCTAGCTGTTCGTTTTTCCATCCTTCTACCTCAATGATGCCAGGAGGTACAACAAGTGCCATTTTAGAAAGCGAATATGCTTCTATGTTTAATTCTCTATAAACATGAGCAAAATAAACTTGTTCAAAGGAGGTGATGAACTCTTTAATTGATAGAAGCAGATGTTGGAGGTGGGGAGCGTTGATCCGAATTTTACCATTTGCCCAAACTATTACTATCTTTGAGTCCCCAAATAGCTGAATAGGATGCATAATATGAAAGATATATATGAGAATTTTGTTAACTAATATTTTTAAAAAAGTCAATTTAGGATGCATCAAATATTTTTACAATGACTAAATCAATGTTGTTTTAAGTTAAATATTTTTTTAAATATAAGGTTTACATGCTGCAATAAAAGTAATTTTATGACCTTATTATTTATTTATTTATATATATATATATATATATATATATATATATTTGTTTAAATCAAATCTATTCTACATCTATAAGTGGAAATGATTTGCTCTATGATAGTCTAATATAAGGCGGTGAACTCTTATGTAATAATTGCATCAGCGATTCATAATGCCATATTGTGTTATTGTGTATATATTTCTCATGTGTCTATTTATCTTTTTTGATATGGTATTAGAGAGAGAGTGATTGTAGGACTAGTTGTGTAGGCAATAGATTTTTTTTTCTTTTTTCTTGAAAAGATAAGCATGCTCTTCTCTTGCATTGAACAATGATCTAGATAATCAAAAGGGCTTGATACAAAGAGTAGATTATCACAAAATGTTGTCAAGGAGTTACCATGTGGTATTGAAGGGAAGGAGTTGTGTAGTCAAGATAGTGGCCATTGAATGTTAACGAGTGTTTTGAAAGGATCACAAGGGGCAGAAAAATGATTACAACTAAGATATTGTTATGGTAGTTTCTATTCCTATAGTTGAATATTTTTCAATGATTTTCTACTAGTTAAATTTATGTTCAACAATTTTTTGTGTAGTTTTTATTAGTATTTTTCAATAGGAAGATATAGGGTTTCATCATTTAGTATATATAGGGTATTAATATATGTTTCATTTTTAAACTTGTGATGTCGGAAACAATACTTTTGATTAACTATAAAATTTAGTATTTTAACTTTTTTTAATTGATAATTTTCTTGTCATTTCAAATCTTATATTTAAAATTTGTAAAATTATATAATGAGTTTTAACCTCTAAAGAAGTTTTAAACTATAAATAAATTTTTGAATATTTATATGAATTATTTGTTCTTGTATGGTCTAATATATTATTTCATTATGAATCGCATCATAATTTCTTTGGTTTTTATTTGTTAGAGTGGTGAAATTATTTATGATTTTTTTGTTTGTTTGTTTAATATGCAAGTTTCAAAAAAGTTGTAATTTATCTCTTGAAGAAAAAAAAAATTCCAATTTAGGGGTTGATTTTAAAGTTTTTGTAAACAAGAGTATGGGATGTTTAGGCCATGGCTCTGTTTTTTAACAACAACAAAAAATTCGTGTATACTGACATCAACACTTTTCTATTTGGGGGGTGTTTTTGGTGTTTTTTTTGCAAAAATCAACGTTTTTATGTTTAGAGTTCTCGTTCATAGTATAAAGTTCGCGTTTCATAGTATAAGTGGTTTCTCCTCTAGGTCCTTCGGATAGTAAACCTCCACGTTTCCATCGAAATTGTAGATTTGAAATTACTTCTTCATTTCCAATAGCCAAGCCTCATCTTCTTCACCTATTTTCACCAATCCATTGAATATATGTGGTTTGATATTTTTGAAATCCCCCTGATGTTCATTAGATATTTTCTATTTCTTCTTTTTCTTGTGAGTTGATATTATAGTGCTTTCATTGTCTGAGTTGTATAGGAAATCCTCTTTGCTTCATGCTACATCACTATCCTCATCAAGTGGAATTTTTTTTATCTTGGTTCCTTACCATGAGAACCTTTCTCTTGTGAATCCTTTTCTCCTCCATTGCTAAAGGTAGTGGAAATATGTATAGTTTTTCTTATGTCAATCAGGTTCTGTATCAAAATGGAATTAATTTTGCATTGTTCTTCCAAGGCCTTGACATTGTCAACCTTGAAAATACGCATTTCTTCTTGAAACATCTTCATTGTTTCCAACATCACTATAGGATTTTTTCTTCCATGGGATTAGTTCAACTCAACCCATAAATTCACTTTAGGTGGGGATATTTCTCCCACCCCAGCTTGAATAGGTTCTTCACTCATTCTTTTTATGTGCTTCTAGATATCTAAGTTACATGTTCACTTTTCAATCTTTCTTCTTCTAGTTTCCTAAAATTCAAACATTTTATTAGTTGTATATCAAAATTACTAGTGTGGAGATGATTCCATAAGGTCCAAGTGTTGTAACCTAGGCTTTGATACCAATTTCTCATGTACATGTTATACTCAATGATTTTTCGTTTAAATACACTAATCCATAACATAAAATAGGTGGTGGAGAAGTAAGTGGATGAGCACTTACCTTTGCTCAGTGTTATATTTACTTAGTTGAGACCAGTTAAATAACTTCCACTATATTAGTCAAAACTAGGATTATTAGACATGGATTATACATTTAGAAACATTAGAACACCCTCTTGGATGTGTGGTCCTTATACCAGTTCTGACCACAAGCTGGGCTACTTACCCTGCTTCGACTATATATAGAAGATTCTCAGGTCATCCGTCTACTGGTTAGATCTACCATTAGATTACTATTAATTATTTAGTTTAGAGATGGAATCCATGCATCTGGTATTCACCTCATACTTATTAATTACTTACAAATTATCTTCCTTCCTATACAATCAATTATGTACGACATATCCTTCTTGTCTTATATCCATTAAGTAGTTTTCCCTACCATAATCTACAATGTTCCTTCAAGTTAGCTTCCAATTCTCTATATACATATAGTCTTAAAAAAATAATTATTCTCTCCCATGGAACACTTAGCTATACTTATTTATTAATATATTAGCTATTAGACCCATAGGGTTATTCCAATTAATCTATACATCGCCATGCATGTCCATACTTCAGGTCATTATATATATATATATATAATTGTATCACTTAGCTACTTAGGCCTACTATATGACATATAGGATTATTATTAATCCACGGTTCAACCATACACTATATAAGATTATTATTTTCCCTAGGAAAACCATACATACATGTAGGATTATCGTTATCTAAGGCCAACATTGATACACTATCATGGTCACCAATTGGTATGCTATCATGGAAAACCATTAGCACTATGTAACACATAGTTTATACATCATGTAATAATTACTTGTTAATTAATTTCTAACCTAAACACCCCATGCCACAAACTTCTCTAAAATTCCCATGCCACATACTCCACTAGACCACGGTCTAGTTAATGACTGGCCCCCAATCGTGGTTCCTTCTCCACAATGTGTCCATGGAGGAATACCAACGAATGTTTTCTCAAATGATGACTTCTAGGATCAACTATATTGTAGGACGGTTTTGTTGCGTGATGGAGTGGCAATTACTCTTTTTAGTGGCAAGATCACAGGCATATGTCAAGGCATCCTCTAACATTTAGGCTTTCTTTTTCTGTAACTCTGCAAATCTTGCTCATGCTGCAAAGGAAACAATGTTCCCTTATTTCATATGCATTAATAGTATGTTCTCCTCTCACTTGGATCTCATTTGGTATTGGCCATGGGGGATAGTTCGTCGCATGTTAATGGTTTAGAGGGGATTTCCTTAATTAGATCTATCTCCAAAAGGGATAAGGTAAGACTTGTTACAAGTATTTATTTTTCATTATATGATTTTTTATCTATGAAATTTGTTTCCTCTTATGACTATGTATTTGTTGTTTACTTGGCAAGGGGGTGTGGCCAATCCATGACCCAAATCAAACTAATTGTGTAAGCATGTGTAGCCATGAAGGGTTGTTTGTGTTATAGGGTAACGATGGGAAGGACGATTGTGTCTGAGTTATGAGAGTATTTTCTGCATCTTTTTTCATGACGGGTATAACATAAAACAACTCTTCCATAAGGGAGAGTTGTTTACAGCTTATTCCAACCATGGCATCGACCTCGAATGCCAGGAAAATATGTTGCCTAGCACTTAAAGGATCTCATAGTTAGATAAATAATTTGTTTTGTTATTTGAGGCTTGGTTGATCTGTGACCTTAGCTAATTGGTCAACCCTTCCACATCTTGGTTTTGTAGCTTGGAGCATCGCTCCACTTTGTGCAGGCATTGCTCTATTCAATTAGTAATGAGGACAAGTCCTATTTCCATGAGATCGAGTTTACATGGGTATGTTAACTCATCCCCATTGATCCTTTGGATCAAAGGGGTCGATCTATTAAGTATATTGTTTAATAATTCAATCATATCGGTTATGAACACGACTTAGTTATGAGTCAACCAAGTCTGTTAGGGTTGCAATTTATTATGTGAGACCTCTACGTCCATCCTCGATCCAATCAAGGTCAACGATATTGCATAGAAATTGTTAGCCTGGTCGTATAAGTATATATAAGCTTCCATTCTTATGAATGGGAAAGTCGAATTGATTTAAATTTATTTTCTAAAGGTGGTTCGCCGTTTGTTAGAGGGCTAGTCCACCTGGAGAAATGGTCACCACCTGCTATTCTAGAGAATCAAGGTGGCGCGAATTACAATCATTACAATATGAGCTCAACAAGAGCAATATGTCGCTTACAAGAATTGAACCTGGGTGGGGAGGGTAACAAACATTCCTCCCAACCACCTAGGCTACAACCAATGGACAATTGATTTAAATTTATTAGTAAGCATATAATTACAGTTATTCCATTTAAATAGATCTTACTCACATACATGCATATGGATAATTATATATACATATATAATTATGAGCCTGCGGCCTTTACATAGCATCTAGATAGGCATATCATACTTGGTTATAAACCCATGCATGTATATATATTCTTATCTTTGTCTCCAGTTTTGGACACTAACATTGATAGGAAGTACTTGTATGCTTATATTCAAACTAGTTTGACCTTTATTTGTGCTTCCTTTAAGTTTGAGTGGAAACCATTCCTGTATTAAGACCATACATTTAGATATGATAATTCAATGTGATATTAATGATAGATTGTATTGTATGCATAATCTAGTTAGATTCTTTTACCCTACTTTTATTCAACTTTCCTTTCAGATTATTGTTCATAATTGATATATGTTATTGATGCAAATCTGTATGTTGTATCTAGGGATCTTGGGATGTGTATCAACTCGGCACTCAGGTGACTACGTTGTAGATTGGGGACTACTATTTTTAGGGTTGTTCGAGAAGGTCTTGGCTCCTTCATATTTTCTTACTTAATATTGTAAGTAAATATTGGGGCTATCATAAGTCCTTGATTATTTTATTTAATAGTTAGCTTACTAGGTGGTAGCATGTAAGAAGTCCATACATAAACCTCCCATGGACTATTTATTTGGACCGTTATTATTATCTTATAGCTGGTAGTGTTTCCCAAATGGAATCCATAGATCTAGGAATATTGTTGATTTAAGTTCAGATAGTATACTTGCAATTATGTTAGGTGTTTATGTTCATAGACTTGTATTGTTCAATTATGTAGTCAAAGAGGTGCTAGATATCATTATGTTTGTTCAATTAACAATCTCTTACTATAGTAGTTTAGATACATATAGCTACACATAGGGTACCATTACTAATACCTTTTAGGATATTTTTTCAATTCTAGTTTCTGGTAGAGTATGTGGCCCAATGCCACTGTTAGGTACAATAAAATATTTTAACAACTACTTTAGACTTTCTTCCCAATGCAATCATTACGCATTAAATAAATAATAAAACAATTGTACGAGAATCTGCTTCCCAACACAACACTTAGGTTAACCACACATAATTTCTAATACATTTGTACTAGGATCTGCTACCCAATGCAGTTGTTATGGTAACCAGATGTTCTAAGACAGGTTTATTAGATTTTGTTTCCCATTGCAATAGTTAGGGTAATCACATAACATAACATGTTACTTCAACATTCAAGATAATAATAACTAGAACAAAAGTCAGATCAGTTAAGAATACTTATTTTCAGTCCTTCATAGCATCACATGTTTTACTAGCATTTATATCATATATTAGCACTATTTTTTTGTTATTTTTTTCATCACAAATATACAAAGTATCAGACCACATTTTCCATATCTATCATATAATCAGGTCTTAATTTAGATCAACAAATACCATGTACCTTCATATAGATAGATCATACATTTTCATAGTTGACATTCTAGATAATCCACCAAATTCAAACAAAGATGCATGCATAAACCATCGTAGCATTAGAATAATAGATACAAAATTAATGAATCTTAAGGGCATAAATATATAAAGTGAAAGGAAATCATATGTTCTTAGTTCTACTGATCAATCTTCAACTACTCTATGGATTTCCCCGATCTACCCAACCATATATATGTAGGAAATTGCATTCTTAGCTTCCCCATAGTCAGCGTTGAGCCGAGTCCTGGTCTCTCTAGGGGTACTTTTTAGTATTCTTACATTTTTCAAATTTATTTTACTTTAATAGATCCGCATTCCAACTCAGGGTCCCATTTTATCCAAATCATCATACCAGTGTGTGTGGTTAATTCCTTGCATCACACCTACCAACCAACAAACAATAGTCCATCCTACATACACGATATTTCTACTAACCAACACACAGTAATCCATAATATATAGAAAATACTAACGTTAATAGTACCCAGTTAGTTACTCCTACCAGCTGGTACACAACACCTCAATGCCCACACTCTATGGCCATAGATATTTTCAACGACGATTTGACCTGGTTCTGGTCATCAACAAGAACATACCAAAGGCTAGCTCTGTCCCTTCAGCTGTTCATTTTTCTATTCATTACAACTTCTTGTATTCTTTTAGATTTTAGATTTTTAATTTCTTTTTTTGTTCTTTTGATTTCTATTCTTTGGTGTATTACTCTTTCTTCTTCTACCAAGAGAGACTAACCCCTTGGAATTCGTTTTTCCCTCTTTTGTAGAAGAGGAATTTACTATTCTTAGCTAATTTCTTAGGTGATTCCATCTTTGTAGGGGTTACAATTATAGAAGCGTCTCTTCCTTTTCTTCTTTTATTCTATTCTTATTTACTTTATTCAATTTCTATTTTTATTTATATTTCAGTTTAATTCCTTTTTTTCAGTTTATCTTTCTTAATTATTTTTGTGTATCTTAGTTATTTTCCTAAAGAGACCAAGATCCCTCATTTATCAATTAGCCCCCATAGCACAAGTAGATTTTTAACATAGTTCAATAAACAAACCAATTACATAGCACTTTCAACCATAAGGTTCCATTGTTTACAATACTTAGCCACATACATGGGTTGGCATTCCGGGGTATTACACAAGATGAATTAGCTTATCCCTCATTTACGGTTGTGAATATAACCTATTAGAAATGTAAATGGAAATAAAATTACTATTATCGTCATTGATTATATATGGTATACTCTTTCTGTTAAATGTACAGCATCATGAGACATTATCCAAACCAATCTTACGCAAACAAGATTGATCCTCCCGTATAGAGGTGAGCACTTTGATTTCCTTCAATGTGAAGGTCATTTCTCCTGTATAGAGGTAATAGATCAAAGTAATGATGTTATAAATTCTTGTTGGACAAGGCTCCAGAATTGTGTGTCAATCCATGATTCTCATGTGAACCTTTTATATAAAGGTATCCATGGGATGGACCTCTTGTATAGAGGTGGACCTTCCGTATAAAGGTCATGCTTTACTTGTTAAAAAAATTTAATGTTGTGTGATGTATTATTAACCATGATCACCAGTTGATATTAACTCTCCTTTACAGATTGATCACCTCTAAAGTGAATTTCATTTGGTTTGAAATAATATAATATGATCGCAGCATTTGATAATTCTTCTTAGTATAATTTGATGTGATAGATAATTAAAGATAGCACATATTTACCATGCAATGAAAGATAAATAAATAAAATTTAAATCATAGAGATTAAAAGAATTCAAAATTTCACATGTAGACACTTCAACTATTTAAAGAGAACTCGAATTGTTAAAGCTTCAGTTAAGTAACAATGTATGCCTCAATCAATGCTTCAGTTAAAGATATGCAATCAATTAACTAAAAAAGAACTTAGTGATCAGTTCAGTAAAATCAATCAACATGATTTCCAGTTAAGAAAAGTTAACTAATGTGTTAAAAAGGAATTAGTTAACTAAATTGTTTTTCATGACGACACTTTAGTTAAACTAAAAATTAAAAGATGACACTTAAGTTACAACACTAAAGTTTCTCCTATTGCTTGATGACACTTATGTTAGCTTGCTAACTAAGTGCTTCTACATTAGTTATGAGGTGAGTTCACTCCAAATTCAGTTAAGCATGATTTCAAGTTAAGGAAGAAAGACAAGGCGCATTATTGGTGCATGATTGAAGAAACTATAAGTGTACTACAACTATCCAGGAATATAACTCTCTATGGTTTGCATGGGAGACTTATACTTCATGCATTGATTCGCTATTGCTTGCATGGCAGTGATTTTTTCTATATATTGATGTGTTGGACACATTGGAAAACACATCCGATTGATATCTCTTCTCTATTTCTTCTATATCTTCACCAAGAGTGTTTTGGTGATATCTTATCTTTTGAAAGAAATCTTCTATGTTGTAAAAGAAAGATATTCTCTACTCTCCATTATATTATACTGAGAGGAGTTGATGGTGTTTTGTTTCTCATTGTTTAGAGAATTTTCCCCAGGGTGTATCTTGTGTTATGGTTGTATGAATTTCATGTGATTGAATTGTCTCATTGTTTCAAGTTTCGACATCTAAAAGAATAAAATATCAAAGCTCAACCAAATATTAACATGGTATCAAAGCTCAGGGTGTGAAGGAACTCGGTTTTGTATGCCAGCTAGAGCCTACATAGATCATGAGAAGTTGAGCATAATATTTGAGGACTATGGCATCAATATTTGTATGATCGGAAGACCATCTTCAGGCCACCTCAAACTTCAACACTTGGAAGGATAGGATTTTCAACATCCCAGAGGAACATGACTTGGATAGCTACATATTCATTTTTTTGGATGAGCCTACAACTAATGCAGGGTGCATGTACTTCAAGAAGAATCAATTGAAGGCCAAACAAATAATATAATGCAAGGTGCATCAACTTCAAGAATAATCAATCTAAGGCCAAACAAAAAATCTATGATTCGGTAAAAGATAACTTGATTCCCATGATCACACCACTAATGACCGCAAAATAATGTTATGATACATTGACTAATATATATGAGAAGAATGCCCCAACTCAAAAGAGGGAATTGAATAACAAGTTACAAAACCTCAAGATGGAGAAGGATGCCGACAATGTACTTCTTATTCACTAAGATCTCTCAGGTAAGAGATCAACTTGTTAACATTGGAGCTGTAGTGGATCAAGATGATCTCATACAAACCATCGTTCATGGTCTCCCATCTTCAAGGGAGACATTCTTAGTTTTTATCATTGATCGAGAAGTGAAAACTAGGTTTGCAATATCGTGGCATGACTGTATCCAATAGGAAGGGAGAATCCAGAGAAAAGCTATGTGCACTAAAGAAGAAAATATTTCCCTCACGATAAGAATGAAGAATGGAAAGAAACCCTAATTCCAAAATAATTTCTCTCATCCAAAGAAGAAGGAGTTCAAAAAATGGTTTGACAAGTCAAAATCTAGATGCTACAATTGCAACAAGGCCATTTCTCAAGAGAGTGCAAAGAAAATTGGAAAGGAAAGTTTCATGCTTCTACCACCATAGAAGATGAAACTAGTCAAGAGAATGCATCCAAGGAAAAGGAGACAAGAAGGGAGTATTATCTTGTCTCATCCCTTTCGAGAACCTTCATCATAAGTGCAGAAACATGGTTGTTTGACATTGGCGCATCCAAACATATGATTGGTTACAAGAGAGCCATCACTTACCTAAAGGAGAAAAAGTTCACATGCATGGTAGAGTTGGGGAAAAACTCAACATATTCGATCCAATGAGTTGGATCCACCTCATTCCATCTGAGAACCGGTGATATTTTACAAGTGGAGGACATTCTATAAGTTCCAGGATTGAAGAAGACAAAGGATTTTGATTTGTCTTCATGGATAACAAAACACTTTTATGGTCAAAGAACAAAAGACTAGAATCTGCTATTGTGATTGGAGTTCGAGAGGAAAGACTTTACAAGGTACTTGAGAAGTAAATTCAAGCTATGATTCACCACACTATCAGTCCATTTAAGATATGGCACCGAAGGCTTGAACACCTACACTACAAAGAACTACCAGGACTTCAACAGATGGTAAAAGGTATGCACGTATTTGATTTTGATCATGATAGTGTATGTTGGGGTTGTGCACTTGGGAAGAATGTTAAGAAAAAAATTCCAACAGTACTACTAGATCTAAATGGATTTTAGGTTTAATACAATCTAATATATGTGGTCCCATGCCATCCCCCTCCGTGAGTGGCTTCTTAAATTATGTACCATTCATAGATGATTCTTCCAGAAAGTCATGGATTTATTTCATGAAGGGTAAAAGTGAAACTCTTAGCAAATTTAAAGAGTTTAAATCCCTAGTTGAAAGTAAAAAATAAAAGCACATCTGTACATTGAGGTCTGATAATGGACGTGAATTTGATTCACATGAATTTAATGAGCTATGTAGTGATGCAGGAATATGTAGACAGTTAACAATACCATATAACCCTCAGGAAAATAGGGTTGTCGAAAGGAAGAATAGAACCATATGTGAGGCTGTGAAATCCATGAAGTATGATCAAGATATGTCTACCTCATTATGGTCAGAAGCCACCAGTACAGCTGTGTACAACCAGAATAGAAGCCCTCATGCCATGCTAGATGAGAATACACTAGAATAAGTGTTTACTGGTGAGAATCCATACATATCACACTTGAGGATCTCCGAAAGCTCAATATACATTCATGTACCAAAAGAAAAGAGAACAAAGATGGAGCCTTCTAGAAAAATAGGCAACTTTGTGGGTTATAGCGAGTCATCTAAAGCATACTTAATATATGTACCTGGTGAGAGACACATTGAATTCATTTGAGATGCTATCCATGAGGATGAGGATTTCAAAAGATCGAAATATATTCAATTTGATTCAGAGATGGAGGATCCTAAGTCTGATTCTCCCCCTTCAGATTTTGAGAGGGAGAAACCAGAAGATGCCTCTGATTTACTAGATCCTAAAGAACCAGTAGAACTAATTGAGAGGTCACCTAATGAACCTCCCGCTAAAATAATATCTACTTGGTACCGATATATCTTAAAAGATGCAGAGAAACATGGAGCACCAGCAGGTTCATTCAGATAGTGCAAGCAACTTGACAGATATTCAGGGTATGTTGCACTGATGAGTCACATCAGTTGCACTACTGAGTCACATCAGTGATTTAGAACCATCCTCCTATGAATAAGCTACAAAGCATCAATTTTGGAAAGATGCAATAAAATAAAAGTACAAATCTATAATGAAGAATGATGTTTGGGAGGTTGTTCCCAAACCTGATGGGAATTCCATTGTGACTTCCAGATGGATTTTCAAGATAAAGCATGTTGTAGATGGTAGCATTGAGAATTATACGGCCAGATGCATTGCCAGAGGTTTCTCTCAGAAAGAAGGCATCAATTATGATGAGACCTTTTCCCCTGTGGCAAGGTACACTACAATCCGAGCAATGATTGCACCTGCATATGTTCTATGATGGAAACTTCACCAGATGGATGTGAAGATACCATTCCTCAATGGTGGGGTTGAGGAAGAGGTTTATATTTTGCATCCTGAAGGATTTTTGGTGCATGGGAAGGACTCCCATTTTGAAAGATAAATAAATCTCTATATGGGATTAAGCATGCCCCCAGGGCTTGGTACTCTAGAATTGATAGCTACCTTTAGAAACTGCCTTTCTGTAATAGTGAAACTGGTCCAAATTTGTACTTCAAAGTAGTGAAGAACCAATCATTGATATTGGTTCTGTATGTTGATGATTTGTTTCTCATTTGACATAAACATACGATTGCTTGGTGAAAGATAGAGATCACCTCAAAGTTCGAGATGAAAGACATAGGTATGATGCACTACTTTCTTGGCCTTGAGATCTGGAAAATAAAAGATGAAATTTTTCTAACCAAGTGAAGTACACTGTGGAGATATTGCACAGGTTTGGCATGATAGATTGCAAATCTATGACTACACCAATGGTTTCCAATTTGAGGAAACTTCATGAGTTAGGCTTTGGATCAAATCTAGTAGATCCCATTTTGTATAGACATCTTATAGTCTAGCTAATTTACCTGATATATTCGAGGCATGATGTATGTTATGCCATGAACATTCTGAGTCAATTTATGTCTAATCCAAAACACAGACACTAGATGCCTACTAAGCATGTGCTTAGGTACCTTCGAGGTACAATTTTATATGGACTCAAATATGCCTCAACTGGAGGAGTCATCTTACTTGGTTATACAAACTCAGATTGGGGAGGAAGCATTGTGGACTGTAAGAGTACATCCGGATACTATTATAGCCTAGGATCAACTATGATATCTTGGTCCAACAGGAAGTAGGGATTTGTAGCCCGGAGCACTACATAAGCAAAATACATAGTTGCTAGTGTTTCCTAATGAGAAGCAGTGTGGATTTGAAAGCTACTTGCAGGTTTGTTCGGTGAAAATATTGAGGCTACATTTATTAGGTGTGACAATCAGCATTGCATCAAGATTTTTGAAATCCCAGTGTTTCGTGACAAGTCAAAGCACATTAAAATGAAGTATCACTTCATCTGAGACATGGTCTGAAAAGGTATAATAAAATTTCAGTACATTGGTACTGAAGAGCAGATTGCAGATGTGTTAACAAAGCCTCCATTAGTAACAAATTTCAGGTACTTCAATACAAGCTTGGTATGGCAGAGAATTACTCCCTCGCTGAGAGGGAGTGTTAAATGTACAACATCAGGATACATTCTCCAAACCAACCTTGTGTAGTCAAGATTGATCCTCCCATATAGAGGTGAGCACTTTGATTTCCTTTCGTGTAAAGGTTATTCCTCCCATATAGAGGTAATTGATCAAAATAATGATATTGTAAAGTCTTGTTGGACAAGGATACATACTTGTGTGTCAAGTCATTATTCTCGTGTGAGCCTTCCGTATAAAGGTATCCATAGGATGGACCTATCGTATAGAGGTGGAACTTCCGTATAAAGGTCATGCTTTACTTGTTGAAAGAATTTAATGTTGTGTGATGTATTATTAACCATGATCACCAGTTGTTATTAAGTCTCCTTCAGAGATTGATTATCTCTAAAGTGAATTACTTTAGCATATGATCATTTGGTCTAGAATAATATAATATGATCACAACATTCGATAATTCTTCTTAGTATAATTTAATGTGATAGATAATTAAAGTTATCACATATTGACCATGCAATAAAATATAAAGAAATAAAATATAAAGCATAGGGAGCAAGAAAATTCGAAATTTCCCATGCAAACATTTCAACTAATTAAAGAGAACTTGAATTTTTAAAGCTTCGGTTAAGTAGCAATGTATGCCTCAATCAATGCTTCAGTTAAAGCATTAGTTAAATATATGCAATGAGTTAACTAAAGGATAAATTAGTGGTCACTTCAGTAAAATCAATCAGCATGATTTTCAATTAAGAAAAGTTAAATAAAGTGTTAAAAAGGAATTAGTTAACTAAAGCGTTTTGCATGATAACACTTTAGTTAAACTAAAAGTTAAAAGATGAAACTTAAGTTACAACACTAAAGTTTCTCCTATTGCATGATGACACATATGTTAGCTTGTTAACTAAGTGCACCTACATCAGTTATGAGGTGAGTTCATTCCAAAATCAGTTAAGCATGATTTGAAGTTAAGGAAGAAAGGAATATCGCATTGTTGGTGCATGATTGAATAAAGTAGAAGTGCACTGCAACTATCCAAAAAGGTAACTCACTATGGTTTGCATGGGAGGCTTATTCTTCATATATTTATTCGTTATTTCGTGCATGGCAGTGATTTTTGGTATTTATTGATGTGCTGGGCATATTGGAAAACACATCTAATTGATCTCTCTTCTCTATTGATTTTGTATCTTCGCCAAGAGTGTTTTGGTGATCTCTTATCTTCCAAAAGAAATCAACTATGTTGTAAAAGAAATACATTCTCTGCTATCCATTATATTATACTGAGAAGAGTTGTTGGGTTTTTTGTTCTCATTGTTTTGAGGATTTTCCCCAAGGTATATCTTGCATTATGGTTGTATGAATTTCATGTGATTGAATTGTCTCATTTTTTCAAGTTTTGGCATATACAAGAATTAAAGATCAAAGATCAACAAAAAATTATCACTTTCTAGATTGGGGAATTTTAGAATTTATAGTCCCTATATTTGTGGCTATAAGTATAGAGTAAGTTTTCAGTTTTATGTCATCTATGATAAAATGTAATTTCCTTCAAAATACACCCTAAAATTTGTTTTCTTAAGGGTCCTTATACTGCCGTGATACACATAATTATGTAAATTAACTTCAACAATAACTATCTATTTATTTTTCTCCTTGTAATTATGTAAATTAACTTTAGCATTGAATAATTATTTGTCATTCTCCTTGTATACGAAACTTGCATCTCTTCTTTTGGTTCTTAGTATTCAATACAAAGACTGAATTGTTGTAAATTATTCAGGCTTGCGTCTTTTATTTAAAGCACGATTGATTGACTTGTCTAAAATTTTGGATTCATGCCTATATAAGATTGTCTCTTTATTGATTTTATCAGTCAATACTCATGTATATGCTTTTGTAGTCCACCTTTGGCTACTAGTTGTTTGGTCTTATTCTTAACAATATATTGTTCGTAAGCTTCTATGTGCTTTGATGACTATACTTGTGACTTCATATTTGTAATTGTGTACATTCTCTCTGTTAGGATATTCTCACCATCATCTTTATGTTTGCATGCATCCAGTCATCAGTATGGTAGTCTCCCAGCACCTAGTCCCTAGTTTACTAGCCCTGAGAGCTTGTTTCTGCTCAATTCCATCCCTCCTAGTCCATGATGCGCCTTGTTTTCATCTCCTATGACAAAGTGCACCCTATCTTACCTACCACCAATGACACACTCAGTTAGTTGCATGATTTGTGGATATGTTCCTTGATTTAAGGACAGATTAACTAGTTAACTGACTGAAACACTCCGATGGACATCTAGAGAGACTAGTTTGACTATTATGACTACTAAAAGCTCCTCATGCGCCCTCCTTGGATTATCCTTCACTACATTAGTGCTCCATGCATCAGTTACACCTACCTACATTCAGTTAGACTCAATTTGACGCCTGGTTGACCATTACTTGTGCATTGATGACACTACCACTGATCTGATGATGAGGACTCCTAGTACAGACTAGCTACACAATGCAAGATATTCGAATGACCTCCTTGGTTAATTCGAATTATTCAGTCATTTGTGACATTATTGTATTGTATTCTACTTCTGAGTAAATCAATAGAGCACTGCTACAAGTCTTTTGCACAGTTTTCTGCTATTATTCTCTATGCATCTCTTGTAATAGTTTCTCTTGTTCCATAGATCTGGTGTGCTTGAATTTCACACTCTCCAATGGTTAAGAGTTATTTTCTTCTTTCTAATAATTTAAATCGGGTTTTTTTTTCGAGAGAGTTTACTTTTTCCATGCATGGATTTCAGGGAAAATTTTAGGGGCTAATCTTAGCCCATGGGCTAAATTTAGGGGTTTTAATTTTTTAGTGGGTTATTTTTTAATTAAACCATCATTTACTATGATTAGCCCAATTTTTATATATTTATTTTTAATAAATGACACATTATCCCCATAAAATATATAAAGAGACCGTAAATCTAACCATTTAGCCCTTGTTTGATTAGATTTGGAGCTCCCATATCCCGTAAAATAAGCCCGGTCCTTCTAATTCGCCCAAATCTATAGAAATGGTAGTTGCTGAGGGTAAATTCTCCCTTGAGCGATGATGGAAATCGGGTTTTTTGGTAAATTATCCCTTGAGAGATCATGGAAATAAGGTTTTTTTGGTGAATTCGTTCATAATATATGGAGTGAAATCGATTTTCAATTTTAATTCGCCCCAAATCTGGTTTTTTGGTAAATTCGTCAAAGTATTATGGAGTGAAACCGATTTTCAATTTTAATTCACCCCATATATATCTGATGTTTTCCATTTGGTTGTTATCATAGCTTACTGATTTTGGGTTTCTTCTCATTTTAGGATTTCGGGCCTGTGGGGTGAGTAATCAAGGATTTTGTTTTTTTTTTCCAGATCTCATAATTTCGGGCCTTTGGAGAAATTAATCATGTTGTTCTCAGGATGCTCTGTCTTTTTATTCCCTAAGAATACTCATCCTTATATATGCGGCCCTATCCCTTGCTCTCCCTCTTCAACTTGTTAATACGCATATAAGAGACTCAACCCCCTCGACCAGCTACCTTCGGTGAAAATCGGGGAATGAGTGGATGCAGGAAACTTACTTTCAAATAGGTCAAGTACCCCTATATCTAAAAAATAATTGAAGATCCTTAGGTTGCCTGAAATGAGGATAGAGAGCACCTTAAAGTTAAGAGCACTCCACCATCCATTCTTATTACACCATTATTATTCCATATGTAATAACGGAACCATTCCTTGGGCCTTGTATCTGCATCTTGTAACCCAAATATTCTACTAAGCAGCTGAATCTAGGTTTTGTGGTGTGCATAACTTAAATCCTTCAATGCATATGCTGGTGGTCTATTTTTACCCATGTCTACATTTACAATATACCCTTGATCCATACCGGGTAGGTCTTCACTCTTTATTTTATTGTATATGAGATTAATGCCTCGATCAAAGATCACCCAGACTTGTTAGGAATTCAATATTCCTAGTCAATAGGGGTCATTTTGTCATATCATGTGGGTAATGATCCAAATATTTTGCAAGGAAGGGGACTGCAACCTTGTCTATGACAATACTGTTATATTGGCTAGTAGTAGTGCTGGCTTCTTGAATTGTAGAAAGTGAAAGGTGTTTGCAAGAATTCTAGATAAGGGTGTAGCTAACCATTTTCTCATATATTTTTTTATCCTATGTCAAAAATACTTATGTAGATACATTACGCCTGGGGAAACTCCATCAGTTATTTGGTATTATACAAAATTGTATACTACATAAGGTACATGCACTTGGCAGGGGTACAAGAAGTTTATAATATTAGTAGAATAAGTAATTTATTTTCAGCAAGTTGGGACATATTGATTATTTAGTTTTGAAACTATTTGTTTTGAGGTCTTTGCATGCAAGAGGAAATTCCATCAAAGTAAATGAAAGAATACACTGGATAGATGTTAATTGAGATGGAACCCTTGCAGGATAAATTTAGCATAATGTTGTTCATTTTGATTATTTTTCATGATTTGATAGTTTCAGTGTTTAGTAACAAAGGTTAGCAATTCATTTTCCAAGATTCATTTGGCACAGGAATCTATGGAGGAAAAATATTGTTTGCCAAGATCACTTCTTAAGTGTTGTGGTTCCACAATTCCACTCGATAAAAATTTGCAATTGCCTCTCCCTCTTCTGAAAAAATATAATAGAATACTCCTTTCTTGATTCTATTGTTATTTTTGACATTCATATGACTTCATGTTTCTCTTCTTTGACCTCATATTAATTATGGAAATGATAGTTGCATGATCTGTATTCCTTCTTGTATCTTCTTTACATACAAAAAGTTTAAACGATATGCAGATTACTATTCTTGACAATTTGTTTTATGTCAACATCCTCGATTATTGCTTGAACCACTTATACTATGAAACGAGAACTCGACACAATTCTAGTTTTTCTCTCTCCTAATTTTAGTAGCTATTTTTAGCTCCGTTTCATAAAGGGGTGATGCCAGAATCACACATTTCATTTGGAGACATTTTTTGGGGCCTTTGAATTATCTTTATCGTAAAATATTTTTTAATTTCTATTTTCAAGTGTGTTTTTAGAAATTTAACAAAATAACATACATTTTTAAGCAAGTTATAATGAAAAACATATACATTTTGCAATTTTTTCTATAAAATAAGACATTTTTATGGACAAAATAAGACACTTTTATTGACAAAATTGTAAAAAAATCCAGAAAATAAAGACATTTAAAAACATTTTCAATTTTCAGATATTTTTTGTATAAAAATGATACTATTTCATATTATTTTCCGAAAAGTGTCAATTCACATAAATTCAAGAAAAACTATACAAATTATTTCTAAAAAACATATTTCAAACATTATATATAGAAATTTTATTTCTAAAATAAAGTATGAAAGTCAACATTACTAATATATCTTATCAAAAAAATTGTCAAATTTAACATTTTCTTCAAGACATGAAACTAATCAACAATATCATGCAGTTCACATTCTTCATCGATATTGGAATTTTCTGGAGCTTGGCTTTCTTCAGGGACATCAATGTCCTCTTCCCTTGGGTATTCTATGTCTGCAAGATGCCCAAAGTGCTCATTTCTAAACACCCCTCATTAGGCCTATACCTTTTTCCTTGCCACAGTTGCTTATTCTTTTGATATGGCTTATAAAATCCATCTAGTACTTCAATTTCCTCTTATTTGTATTTTCCTTAAACTTCATGTATGTAAAATTAAAGATCACCACATTGCTAATTTGATTATCTTCTCTATATTTATTCCCTAAAGCCTGAACCACCACCAATACAGACAATGTATTGAAAGCTAATAATAGTTCACTTGGTTATAATTATGCATTCCACTTAAATATTGTTTTTCCTTCCACTTGGTCAAGAACTACATACATAGATTATACCTAAATATTTCCTCCTTAATGTTTTCTATGCCAATGAAGAGATTACCTTTATGCTGTAATAGTTAACTTGTATATGAGAATATATAACTAAATCTCTTTTAATACTTTCATTAGTACTACTCATACTATAAGCACTACCATAATATATAACTAAATCTCTTTTAATACTTTTATTAGTAATACTCATACTAGAAGCACTACCATAAAGACTACCATTGATAACTTTTACCAATTTATTTTCAAATGCAAATGCTTAATAATATTTTTTGACCCCACTAAAATACAATAAGGTTCAATTAATTGAATGAGGTAACTAGCTTTAAATATAAGATATAAAGCATCTGTGGATTTTCTTAATACTTGAAGATGCCCAAACTTTTCTTTTGTAAAGTCGATGATAGGCTTTCTCACCGAGCAGACTGCAACATGTAAATGAGAGTATGTCGACCAAAACGCAACCAACTTTTAGTAATTCTTAACTGTTTGCAAGTATTCTTTATTTGGTCGATAGGCAGACTCGGGTGGTTGAGCAAGCGTAGATTGACGCATTATAAATTGAGATGACAATGGCTTTGGGTGGAGAAATATTAACATCCACCAACTTAAAAGAAATACTAATATTAACCTACTTACATCAAGCATTGGCACGCTGGTTGAAATTGGTCAGCTGGTAACTTATTGGCAGTTGACTACAGTAAAACACACTGGTATTCACAATCACAGCAAACAAATATGCACAATACATGTGGTGTCAGATTCGATAATGGCCATAGCTAGACTTCATAGTAAATGATGAAAACATAAAATCACTCACAAAAAAACTTCATGCCCGCTATGATGCAATGTGGACCATTAATATAATAAATGTGATAAGATCTAGGCCATTTGCACTATGCTTACCTTTTTAAGACTCCATCGAAATGCCTCACCATGATGCAATGTGGGCTGTATATTTAATCACCCGAGGAGATCTTAATCATTAACACTGCCATCCTTGAGAATTTATTAACACATGCCACTGGAACTATTGAGCATCGCGCCGCCAGTGAGGGGCGGCCCTTCGCCCAAGTGAGCAGAGCAATCGCTGATCCTGGCGCTGTGCGGCCCTCAATCCTTGCCAGTTCCTGTTATCCATTAATTGTTGAATTTGAAGAGAAATTTAGGTCGTGGAGTGCTTCTGCCAATGGTTCCAGTGGCCTGTAGGAGATTCTGTTTAGTATAACTGATCTGGCATGGTGTGGTACGAGTAGGTAGGCGAATAATGATTTTCAGAATTATACAGAAGAGGGATGATGACTGCATAATACAATATAATTAGGAGTAGGACTATGTGTTTAGGTTGGGTTATAATTTAACCTTAGCCAAAATAACTCTAGTCCCTGCATGCTTCTCGTCCCAGCTGAATATATTGATGTTATAGTCGTCTCCAAGACTCTGGCCATTTGATTGAATGTAATTGAGATATGATACGTTCCTTGAAGCTCTTTGTAACCATGCTTCTCCCCACAGTAATTCGTCCTACAAGTAAAAGCCCATGCCATGAGGATCAATCATCCTCTATAGCATCACATATATATGAAAAGTGTAGTCTCTCACACATATATATGTGTACGAACACTTACATGATATCCCGAGTATGAGCAATAGAATGGACACACTTCAAACTGCAGAGAGTCACTGTAACCGAGTATGAGCAATAGAATGGACAAACTTCAGACTGCAGAGAGTCACTGTAAGCACCTCTGTGTTTATCGGCGAAATCAAACATATTACTGATGTTACAGACAAATCACTACAATTAATAATAGTAAGATATAAATTGCAAATTTGACAATAAAACCGCGCATCATAAAAAAAATTCTATCCTACTATAGTGCGAAAGAGCTTGAGCAAGCCGTAGGTTACTAACATGGCCATCCACCCTCCTATTAATACTCTCAGAGTTCCTTTCACCACGGAAGAGCGGCCATAGTAAGCTCTCTATGCACCGAAACAAGCAAGGGTCACGCTAGACACGAATGCCACGACTCCAACTCTAATAGCGTAGTTGGAGATGAATGCTGCTAAGAGTAAGGGCACGATTCTTCCAACAAAAAATGCCAGGGCTGATGGAATTGCTTCCTGGAACGAGTTGGGAGGCTCTTATCATCTTCATCATCATTATGGTTTTCAAGATTTTTGGCTCTTATATTCATGTAAGAGACTTGTACATCAAGTTGAACATACACAGAAACGAATTCCCCAATGGCCATACTGCAAGCACCGGCCACAAGAGCTGCCAACCCTGATACGACCAGGTTCTTTTGTTTTGGTTTCACTGCTCCCACTCCTATCATTAACGATGCTATGGTCACCAATCCATCGTTGGCTCCCAGCAGAGCAGCCCAAATCCAAACACTGCAGAGAGTCACTGTAAGCACCTGAATCCCCTCCTCCCTTCTCCTTCCTCCTCCTCCAATCGGCCCTCCCTTCATCCTCCTCCTGCCACCCATACCTTCCTCCTTCCTCCTTCCACCCATACCTTCCTCCTCCTCCCCCTCCCTCCTCATTTCTCCGTCCTCCTCTTCCCACATCAACATCAAGTGAGCGGAGCTCCGCCACTTGGGCGGCAAAGGGCCGCCCCTCATGCCCGCAGGAAGGGATGGGAGGGAGGGGGAGGAGGAAAGAAAACGATATTGTATCGACAACTTGAAAACATAGATTCGGTTGATAGGCTCTCTACCTCATAACGAAACGAAACTCGGAACGTGTTGTTTCACGGGTGCATTGATTGTATCATCAATGAAGTTTCAAAAGTTCGATTCCAAATCTTTGTGTCACCATGGGCTTGGTAGATCCAAATTTAACATGGATTTATGCTCGTGTTAGGTGTATAAAATAAATTTCATATTGAGAAAAATTATAAAATTATTCAAGCTGCTAATATTCAAAATTTATTTATTAATTCACTTATAATCAAACTAGGCCTATTATTGTAATGAGCTTAATTCGAGGATTGGAAACATAGTAATATTAAGAGATTTTTCAAATGTAACCCTACTTACCATATAAATGGTTTTGTTAAAAGTCAACATTGTATAATTGTTTGAATAAGTTTTAAAAGCTTATGTCTAAACTAAAAACATGGTTATTCATTCTTCAGTTCATATGGAAAATAATGTTGGGCCCTAAACACGCTTTTATTGTATAGCATTTGATAATGGGAGTCCCACTCATTGAGAAGAAACTTACTTAGTAGTTCAAATACCTTGTTTCCCACAATGTGGTTGGCTTAGAATACTAAAACACCTTCTTTGGTTTTGTTTTCCTACCAATTCTACTTAGAATTAGCTTGAGTCATTTTGTAGTTGGCCTTTATCCACATCTATTTCTTATAGAGTGACACTCCTAGAAGACAAGTTACCTTGGAAGACAAATTATGTTCTACTTATAAAATGGAAAATGATTTGTACTTGGCCTTTATCCACATCTATTTCTTAGAGAGTGACTCGCTTAGGAGACAAATTACCTTATGCTTAGAAAATGCAAAATGATTTGTGTTGAATTCTTTCTTCTCATATGTAAATGAAGTAGAATGAAGTTTTATTTAATAATAAGGAACATGCAAGATGTTTTTTATGGTTTGAGACACATTTACCTTCCATGGCCATATTTACCTTCTAGGTTTAAGATAGATCCATGTTGGTGTTAGGTTTATAAAATCAAGTTTAAATTAAGAAATATCATAAAATTATTCAAGCCAAAGTTTAAAATTTGATTTTTGACAGCACTTATGATCCAACTAGGCTTATTAGTGCAGCAATTTTAATGGGAGGATTGGAAATGGAATCATATTAAGAGATTTACCAAATATAACCCTATTTACTAGTGTATATGGTTTTGTTCAAAGTTAACATTGTATAATTGTTTGAATAAACTTTAGAAGCTTGAGTCTAAATTAAATACATGATTTTTCATGCGTCATTTCATATCGAAACCAATGTGAGGCCCTAAATGCATTTTTATTATGTGAAATTTAGTAATGGGATTCCTACTTGCTCACAAGAAACTTACTCACTTAGCAGTTCATAGGCCTTTTTTCCCACAATGTGGTTGGCTTAGAACACTAAAACACATCTTTTGGTTGTATCCCCTTGCCAATCCTACTTAGAATTAGGTCGAGTAATTTTGTAGTTGGCCTTTATCCACGTCTATTTCTAAGAGAGTGACTCTTCTTGGAGACAAATTACCTTAGGCTTAGAATTTCATTCTTCATGGAAAATGATTTGTGTTGAATCTTTTATTTCATATGAATGAAGTATAATGAAGTTTTATTTAATAGTAAGGAACATGTAAGCTGTTTTTCATGGTTTGAGACACATTTTACTTCCATAGCCATATTTTCTTTGCTCACACAATGCATATAGATATTCAAGCTAACCAAGTAATTGTGGTGGTAGGGTTATTAGGGAGTGGAGGGAAAGGATACATGATTTCTTTCCTCCTCTTATGTGACATAGCGTTAATTTAACTGTATTTCCACTTACAATAATGATACCAAGAAAACTTTAAATTGGGTGATGATGAATGAGACTTGGTAGTTGTGAAAGCATAGTTTATTGGTATAGCTTAGGGGCCAACTCTCAATGATTAGGATGTTCCTCCACTTGATTTCAACTTCTCCCTATAATTATTTAATGAAACTTTTATTAGGCTTATGTCTAATGTAGAGAAATCACACATGAGAAAATGAAGAATGAATGCCACCTAGAAATAAATTATATATATCAAAGCTCAAGACACGAAGTTTTACATGGTAAAACCATCAAATACGGAAACATCCATGGAGCAACATGAAATTTGTATTACTACTTAAGAAAGAAAGATTATATCTAATACAATACACTTCTCTTTGTAAATTAACCAACAACAGAAAATGATTCTCCATCTTAATGTTTAAATAGGGATCATGGACTATTGAGATGATATGACAATAATGAAGTGTTATGAATACCAAGAATATTCAAGGATTATCGGATCACCTATGCATAATATAGAATGGTGACTATTGAATAACTAATGTACAAAAACACGCTAAAGAAGCACACTAAAAAACATGTGGCTATATTACATTAGACCTAGGCAACTCAAAAAAGTTTTGAATAAAATTGTTTATTGTTATTAGGCAACTCAAATATTATTATTTAGACCTAGTATTGTTATAAAGTTTCATAACATAGTATTTTATAAAATTGTTTAGACCTAGTTAATATTAAATTGAAATTAAGTAATAATATATGGCTTTAACAATAGGCAGCTCATTTCATTTCAAAGACCGGGAAGCCAAGTTTAAATTCTAACGTTGAAAACCTTGCTTTGATCTCGCGGGGTGTTAGTCTTTTTAATTGTGGAAATTTCTTTGTCAACTTAAAGCCTAGCGGAGAAGTAGTTTGGAGACTGGAATGGAGTTTAAAAAAAATCAAAGTAGCGACTTATAAATGCCATGAATTTCTTTATCATCCTAAACTAAATTTTTAATATATAGATTAGTTTAGGGGTTGGGGTAGCTTTTAGATGTTTTTTATTATTATGATGTTTGTAATTGAAACTCTAAATGAGTTTTTGAATATTTATATGAATCATTTGTTCTTGTATGGTCTAATATATTATTTAGTTATGAATCACATCATAATTTCTTTGTTTTTATATGCTTAGAGTGGTGAAATTATTTATGAATTTTTTTTGTTTGTTTAATATGCAAGTTTCAAAAAAGTTGTAATTTATCTCTTGAAGAAAAAAACCATTTTCCAATTTAGGGGTTGATTTTAATGTTTTTGTAAACAAAAGTATGAGATGTTTGGGCCATGGCTCTATTTTTTACCCTGAAAAAAAAACGTGTATACTGGTATCAACACTTTTCTATTTTGGAGGTGTTTTTGGTGTTTTTTTTGCAAAAATCATCCTTTTTATGTCTAGAGTTCTCATTCATAGTATAAAGTTCTCGTTTCATAGTATAAGTGGTTCTTGATGTTGTTCTCAAGCAATGTATGGTTTTCCTTATTTACATCATGATGCTTAAAGTACATTTCCCTTTTTTAAAAGCTAAAGCTGCAAAGCAACTCTTCCGAAGCCACGCCACATAAAGTAGGGGAGAGGGTCAGGTGGTGGGGAGGTCTACCATTGCAACCACATCAACTCTTATAAAAACCAACAGAGCATTCATCACTGACTTGGAAGTTAAAATATTTAGCACATTAATGACTTAGATTAGGGTTCAATCTCAATCATTAATCTTAAGTTGAGATTAAGGTTTTGTTACAAAGCATAAATATAGACAAACAAGTGTAATATCTTAGTTTTGACCCTTGGAATGTATAAAATCATAATATGTAAAATGATGCAATATTCTATTACCTAGAACCTTGTTTTATAGTAGAATAAGAGTGAGGCATTATTTATTGAAAGTATAAATTTTATCTATACATAGAATTCAAATTTTTTTATTTTGCAACTTGTTATTACACGAGCTTTAAATTGTGTTGACCTCTTTGGTGCTCACAGATTGGTGCAAGCATTGTTAAATGAGCTTTGAGCTACCCATTGAAATTAATTGCAAAGAATGTTGGAGTTATGGAAGCGTTGTGGTTGAAAAGGTTAGGAAAAAACCTGCCATAACTACCAATTACTTTCATGCTGATTAGATTGATGCTCATTTTTAATGCAGGAAAAATAACTTTTGTTGAGTGTCATCCTAATTGCAGATGGTTTGATTTGTCTATTGACTTCACTTTTTAATGTATGATAGATTTAAATTATATAATTGATTTATTGTCTTCTCCAAGTTCTTTCTAATGATAATCCCAAATATGGTCACAATGTTGCTACGAGCAAGTATGAATATTTGGTGGAAGTTGGAATAATTGTTCCAACTAAGGTAAGATGTTGGATCCTTTTTTTTTCCTGATATGTGGAGTTGTACTAGCATTTACATAAATATATTTGTCAGGATGTATGGGTTATATTTAGCTTTTAGAGTTTCTTGGATTTTATTTTGTGCTTTTTAGTCTTAACTGCATATATGCCAAATTCTATAGTATCGTTGTTGCAAAACATTCTCAATTGTTGTGCTTGAAAGCATGTGGTTAGGTGTTTCTTTGAGCATGAAGAATCCATGGCAAATACCTTCCTAATATCGGATGTTCTTGTGGTTGATATAAAGGAACCAGAACCTGCTACTTCTCCAAACCCCATGGAGAACTCAGCTCTAGCATAAGAAACATTTGATTTTGTGCATGTTTTTTCCATTATTATTTCTTCGAATGAAGGGATTGCATGGGTTTAGCCGTGAATTTTATCTAATAGTTAGAATATGATTTTGTTGCAGGTTATGGGTACTAGATACAAATATGACCAATAACCCAAAGAAAACAATTTTCTTATGTTTTTGTTTGGAGATGAGCCCTTATTTAAGGGGGTGCTTTAATTACACAATGAATGGTGTGCATGACAAACATGACAGGAACTGTATTTCAGCCAAAAGGGCTGAAAATCGACATTTCATAGAAAGGGGATGGGTAGAGTATGACTCCTTGCATTTTTTTGGAAAGTTCTTTCTATTTGAATGGAAATGTATTGTTATAATATAGTTGGGGTATGATACTTATGAGTTTCATTGTCAAATGGAGTGTGGTTCTATTGTTGTTTTTCAAGAATATTCTCAGAGTATGGTGAATTTCTATGTATTGTGATAGTTAGAGTGAGGTACCAAAATACCACCAAAAGAGGTCTTTATATGTGATGATTTTTAATATTTATATCCTATTAGAATTTTTTAAATATATTTTCCTATTACTATATATGGTTTTAAACTTTATCGAAAAATTCGCCAAGACTTCACAATATATTATAATTAAGTAAAATATTTGCCAAGTCTTTATAAGGTTTTATGATTTTGTGAAAGATTCGCCAAGATTTTACAAGGATTTATAATTTAGTGAAAGATTCGCCAAGATTTTACAAGATTATATAATTCAATGAGAGATTCGCCAAAAAATTATATATAAATAATATAACATTGATAAAATAGCCTTCATATTTTCTTGTATATCATGGGGATTCTCCCAATTATTATATATAGAAATTTAGGGGGGGTCTTAACATTTTCCTTGATGGATTTTGGCCCATTAATGGCCTTATATTTCTTATCTTTGCTAACATATATGGTTTATTTCCTCTTTTGCAGGTATATTACCAACTTAAACTAGTGTGGACATTACATTTCTTGTATTAATCTACCCCATACACAGCATCCTTGAAGTTGCAAGTTATAACATAATTCCAATACAACATTGGAAAGGTAAGAGTATGTAGAAAGGGTCAAATTCCTAGCGCAAATTCAAATACATTAAGTCTATTGTTAATAGATGAAACATTGGATAATATCCATTATCTCCATGAAATATTTGGGGTGGTTGACATTTATGGCTATCCATCTGACTGGGAAGGTAGAAGCACATCCAGCACATCCCATATTGTCAAGCATTAATGCTTTTGTACTGTGGCTTCTATGGTTTACCCTAAAACACTTTCACGATAGTTCTACTTTGTTCATTGTACACTATGGGAGAGGGAAGCCCGAGATTTTTACATTACCCATAACACCTGCTCCTTCATTCTGTGATTTCATTTGCAATGGTAGGTAAGGGTCTTCACCCTACTTCCTTAGTAATATCAAGTGGGGTTGAATGAAGAGTTGTAGACCATACATTGTTTATTGGTTATCCGTCTACCAACACAAGTAATCGTGATTTTCTATTTATGTACCTTATTTCAAAATCATATAACTTAGTCTTCTCACTATTTTATTTAGGTTTTGGATGCTTATCGTGTCTTCTTGTTAGTTTCTATGCAGGTAATCTTTAACATGGGCGACAGGGTTTCGAATGTCTCCATACAGTGTGAGTCAAAACTCACTCCAGGTAAGCCTGAGGCTCTTCTTGGACCATTTTCCATCATGGAGGGTAAATCTATGGAAAGAGATTGTGTTTATTGACTGGGATGTATTTTTTGAATCGTTCTTCTTCAAACGAGCGGTGCTTAGTTTTAAAATGGAATGTTTGAAATGTGGTTGGTTTCCATTCTAATTCTATTCTTCTTATCATAAACTCCCAACCTTGGGGTTTGTATGGCCTTCATGGAGAGACAAGGGAAAGGACCTTTTTCAACTAAATCATGGATTTAATAGTATTAATTATATCCATGGTTACATGGTTATCAATTTTTTTATTTTAAATTGTATATTGAAAAACTGTGGATATTTGGATGGTTGGTTCCCTATAGGATTTTAGCTGAGATATTTTACTATTTATGTTGAAAATTATAGTTGTATACTATCCACTTCCATTGAGTCCATTGGTTGTATGCATGAACCCATGTTTGTTTCAATTCTTGATTATGATAACCTTTGTCTCAGCTATTACAAATTTTTTAAGTGTTGTGTCGAGTTCAATACTGTACCCAATGGATTTGTAGATTTCGTTTTGATGGTTTATTGGATGTATCGTTCATCCTAGAAATTATCAGGGCTTGACCCTAAGTCAATTCAATCCTTTTACCTTTAATTTATGGGCATACGATTTATTAAAAATATTTAATGCGAACATTTGTGGATTGTTTACTAGGCATTAAGAGATTCTGAAAATTATGTACAAACTTAGATTTGATGAATGGCATTTTGACCCCTAGATGACTGTGTAAAGAATTAAAACTCAAGCCCTATATTCATTGTGTTAGCCACGACTTTATCTTGTGGATTATGTAATAAGAAAGCGACTGTGTTTAATTTGATAAGAGAGGGAATCGATCCTAAATCCCCTTGGATTACTGCACAATCATTTTTTGATTAGAAATGTTAAGCCTATTAGATTTTCACAATTAAATTCAAGATTATATAGGATAATATTTGAGAGAATAACATGCACAAGAATTCAAACAAAAGAGACAAGAGACACAAATAATTTCATCGGGGAAACCATAAAGGAGAAAACCTTGCAACTTCCTCAGAGATAGAATGAGCAACAATACAATAAACCCCAAAAGTAGAAATGGTCTCCAGCAACTTCTCTCTTCTTCAATTGTGCAAACTTGTCCTCCTACTCACTTATGCGAACTTGATGACTGAGTGAATGAGAAAATAGGGAGGAGCACCCTCTCTATTTATACTTTTACTTTCACTTGACCTTTACCCTAATTAGACTGGGCTGACTTCTCTAGGAGAACCTAATAACCCATTGAAAGCTTAAGTCTGGGGTCTAATGCCCCAACATACAATGGAGGGTTAACCTCAATGACTTTACATGACCCAAATACAATAATGACTCTCCCGACCAGAGGAATAAACATATCTGTCGGAGGTACAAAGATAAAATACAAATACAATATAAAATATACAAGTGAATATATTTTGAAGTTATAATTACATTAACACTCCCTCTTAACTAGGAAGGTATTCTCTTGACATAGTTCATCAGCACAATTCGTCGTCACTGGATCATCATCAAAGCTGGATCATTATCAAAGTTGGAGCATCATTGTCACTGTTGCTGCTATCTCAACCATCAATCTCCAATCTACTCGTCATAGGAAGTTCTACAGAGCCATCCCTTTTTCATGTTGGATGTAGGCCTAGCCTCCATGTAGGTCTTCATGATCTCTGCGAGCAAGCCATAAAGTAGGTACATCTTCGGACTTATTATATGCCACTACAAAAACTGTAGGATCTCCAAGGACTAATTATATGCCACTGCAAAACCTGAAAGATCATCCCAGGACTAATTGTATGCCTCTGCAAAACCTACAAAATCTCCCAGGACTGATTATATGCCACTACAAAACCTGAAGGACAATCCAAGGACTGATTATATGCCTCTCCAAAACCTGCAAGATCTCCTAGGACTAATTATATGCCACTACAAAAGTTGAAGGAGCATCCCAGGACTGATTATATGCCTCAGCAAAACCTACAAGATCTCTCAAAACTGATTATATGCCTTTGCAAAACCTGAAGGAGCATCTGAGGACTGATTATATGCCTATGCAAAACTTGTGTACCCTATTGTCTCCTCATCACATCCAAATCATCTCAATGTTAATGTCACACAGCCTAGATGCATGTAACACAGCACTTACATCACCCGACATGGGAGAACAAAGCTCCAACCCTTACATATACACCATGGGAGGACACACCTACCACCATGTGAGAATGGCTCTTATGCATTTGCGTCTTTCGGACTCATCACTTCCTCGTGGAAGGAACCTCAATCTAGAATACACCAAGCTGCCCTCTGAAGTACTCGAACTTCACTCTGGCTAGCGGCTTGGTCAACACATCGGCTATCTGCTCAAATGTCACAACTTACTGGAGATTCACTTCTCCTCTCTGCACCATATCCCTGATATAGTGATACTTGATATCGTTGTGCTTTGACTTGTCATGGAACACTAGATTCTCAGACAACTTCACACAACTCTGGTTGTCGCAATACATACAAGTTGCATCCAATTGGAGATCAAACAAATCAAACAGTAGCTTCCTCATCCATACTTCCTCACAACTATCTGAACAAGCTACGACATACTCTGCTTCGACTGTACTTAGTGTCACATAGGGCTCCTTCCTACTAAACCAAGAGATCACACATGATCCCATACTGAAGCAGCACCCTGAAGTGCTCTTCCTATCAATGGAACTGCCTTCCTAATCCGAATTAATGTAACCCTCTAGGTTAATCTTCTGATTCACATCATACTTGAGCCCATAATCCACTATACCCTTTAGGTACCTCATAATATGCTTTGTAGCAATCAAGTGAATATGTCTCGGATCCGTAAGGGACTGGCTCAATGTGTTGACAACAAAGCAAATATATGGTCTCGTATTCGTCAGGTACATCAAGGATTCAATCATCTAACGATACATCGTGTCATTGAACGATTATGATGAAGCATCACTCAATAGCTCCAGGTTCGATGCCATAGGTGTGTCCATGGTCTTGCAGTCCATCATCCTAATCCTCTTTAGGATCTCTACTACATACTTCCCTTGTCCAAGGAAGATTCCATCCGCACTCTGCCACACCTCCATACCTAGCAAATAGTCCATCATACCCAAGTCCTTCATCTCGAACTCAACAGCAAGCTCCCTCTTCGTGTCAGCAATCAAACCATCCTCACCTGTCACAAACAGGTCATCTACATAAAGTAGAAGTATCACTGGGTTCCATTCCTCAACCTTGTAGTAAGGGTTGGAATCCGCTTTACTTTTGGTAAATCACAAACTAGTCAAGAAGCTGTCTATCATGCCGTACCATGTCCTTGGTGCCTATTTCAATCCATACAAGGCCTTCTTCAATTTGCACACATGATTCTTCCTATCATGTGTCTCAAATCCGAGTGGCTGCTCCACATACACATCCTCCTCTACTACACCATTTAAGAACGTTGTCTTGACATCCATCTGGTGTACCTTCCACTTCATCATTGCAGTAAGAGCAAGTACTGATCTTATGGAATTGTATCTGGATGTAGGTGCAAATGTCTCATCATAGTTTATCCCTTCCTTCTGGGAGAAGCCACATGCCATAAATCTCACCTTGTGTTTCTCTACGTTGCCATATGTAGCATGCTTGATCTTGTAGATCCACTTGGAAGTCACAATAGAATTTCCTACTGGTCTCGAGACAACATCCCACACATCATTCTTCATGATCGACTGGTAGCCCTTGATCATGGCATCCTTCCATTCCTTCTTTTCAGTTTCTTCCTCATAGTTGGAAGGTTATTTGTCAATGATGTCACACAATAGGGCTACATAGCTGGAGTATGGCCTCGGTCTCTTGCTTTCTCAGTGCATTCCTTCTGGAGCACCATATCTTTCTTTATCCTCAATTGCCTCTCGTACCCATGCTGGCTTACTCTTGTGAGAGTTCTTCTCACGTGGTGGATCTACAGGTTCCTGTGGGTCTTCCATCTTGCATTTTTCATGATCTTTTGGATTTACTTCATTCATTGTTGTATCTCGGATCCTGACGGTACTTTTGGTTCTTCAATATCTTCAATAGGTATTTTTCTGATGTATGTTGAGTCTTCATCGCTTGTTCTTCGAAACAAGTCTCTCTTGTAGTTGACAGTAGATGATCTTTCCTACAAGTCAAGTTCAATTGCATGATTAGAAAAATCTCATAGTTTTCAGAACAAATTCTTACACATAAAGACATAGTATATACAGTCATGCAATTAGCTTAGCCAATGCTTCAATACAACATTCATCCATATCCCATAACCTTTTAGATGCCTTCCATCTCTACCAGAACATTGTTAAGAGTTTGCACTAGTCCCAACATATCAGCAAAGAGGTTTCAATCTAGATAAGTAGCAATGGAGTGTTATACAGTACCATAGGCCACTTACCCATTACTTGCATATTAGTAGTATCTTGTTCATTAATGCAACTTTTTTAACATGTATAATATACATCCTAAATATAGGAACATAAGTATGTACATGACTGAACAACGTCATTTAAGTAATCAGATATACAGGAAATGACAATTCAAATACTTTTCTTTGTTTGGTTTTTGGGTGGACTCCCTCTCAATCTTTGCTTCCTTGCAGGAACTACTGGAGTCTCTGATAGTGTGCACCTTAACCAATGCTGAAAAATGGATGAGAGGTTCTTACATTTATGGCTATCCATGTGACTGAGAAGGTAAAAGTGCATCCAGAACATCCCATATTGTCAAGCATTAATGATTTTGTACTGTGGCTTCTATGGTTTACCCAAAAATACTTTCACGACAGTTGTATTTTGTTCATTGTACACTATGGGAGAGGGAAGCCCAAGGTTTTTCCCTTATCCATACCACCTGCTCCTTCATTCTGTGATTTCATTTGCAATGGTAGAGAAGTCTCTTCACCCTACTTCCTTAGTGATATCAAGTGGGGTTGAACGAACAGTTGTATACCATACATTGTTTATTGGTTATTCGTCTACCAACGCAGGTAATCGTGATTTTCTATTTATCTACCTTAGTTCAAAATCGTATAACTTATTCTTCTCACTATTTTATTTATATTTTGGATGCTTATCATGTCTTCTTGTTAGTTTCTATGCAAGTAATCTTGAACATGGGCGACAAGGTTTCAAATGTCTCCATACAGTGTGAGTCAAAACTCTCTCCGGGTAAGCCTGAGGCCCTTCTTGGACAATTTTCCATCATGGAGGGTAAATCTACGAAAAGAGATTGTGTTTATTGACTGGGATGTAGTTTTTGAATCGTTCTTCTTTAGACGAGCGGTTCTCAGCTTTAAAATGGAATGTTTGAAACATGGCTAGCTGCCATTCTAATTGTATTCTTCTTATCATAAAGTCCCAGCCTTCGGGTTTGTATGGCCTTCATGGAGAGACAAGGGAAAGGACCTTTTTCAACTAAATCATGGACTTAATGGTTTAATTATATCCTTGGTTATGGGGTTATCAATTTTTTACTTTAAACTATATATTGAACAACTGTGGATATTTGGATGGTTGGTTCCCTACAGGATTTTAGCTGAGATATTTTACTATTTATGTTGAAAATTATAGTTGTATAGTATCCACTTCCATTGAGTCCATTAGTTGTATGCATGAACCCCTTTTTGTTTCAATTCTTGATTATGATAACCTTTGTCCCAGCTATTACAAATTTTTTTAAGTGTTGTGTCGAGTTCAATCCTATACCCAATGCATTTGTAGATTTCATTTTGATGGTTTATTGGATGTATCGTTCATCCTAGAAATTACCAGGGCTTGACCCTAAGTCAATTCAATCCTTTTACCTTTAATTTATGGGCATACGATTTATTAAAAATATTTAATGCAGAAATTTGTGGATTGTTTACTAGGCATTAAAAATTTCTGAAAATTTTGTACAAACTTAGATTTGATGAACGACATGTTGACCCCTAGATGACTGTGTAAAGAATTAAAATTGAAGCCCTATATTCAATGTGTTAGCTACGACTTTATCTTGTGGATTATGTAATGAGAAAGCAACTCTGTTTAATTTGATAAGAGAGGGAACCGATCCTAAATCCTCTTGGATTACTGAGCAATCGTTTCTTTATTAGAAATGTTCATCCTGTTGGATTTTCACAATTAAATTCAAGATTATCTAGGATCTTATCTGAGAGAATAACATGCATAGAAATTCAAACACAAGAGACAAGAGACACAAAGAATTTCATCGGGGAATCCATAAAGGAGAAAACCCCGCAACTTCCTCAGAGATAGAATGAGCAACAATACAATAAACCACAAAAGTAGAAATGGTCTCCAGCAACTTCTCTGTTCTTCACTTGTAAGAACTTGTCCTCCTACTCACTTATGCAAACTTGATAAGTGAGTGAATGAGAAAATAGAGAGGATCACCCCCTCTATTTATACTTTTACATTCACTTGACCTTTTCCCTAATTAGACTGGGCTGACTTCTCTAAGAGATCCTAATAACCCATTAATAGCTTAACTCTGGGGTCTAATGCCCTGACATACAATGGAGGGTTAACCTCAATGACTTTACATGACCCAAATACAATAATGACTCTCCCTACCGGAGGAATAAATATCTTCGTCAGAGGTACAAAGATAAAATACAAATACAATATAAAATATGCAATTGAATATCTTCCAAAGTTACAATTACATTAACACTCCCTCTTAACTAGGAAGGTATTCTCTTGACATAGTTTATCAGCACAAGTCTTTGTCACTTGATCATCATCAAAGATGGACAATCATCGTCATTGATGCTGCTATCTCAACCATCAATATCCAATCTACTCGTCATAGGAAGTTCTATAGAGCCATCCCTTTTTCATGTTGGATGTAGGCCTAGCCTCCATGTAGGTATTCATCATATCTGCAAGCAAGCCATAAAGTAGGTACATCTCAGGACTTATTATATGCCACTGCAAAACTGCAGGATCTCCCAGGACTGATTATATGCCACTGCAAAACCTGAGAGAGCATCTTAGGACTGATTATATGCCTCTGCAAAACCTGCAAGATCTCCCAGGACTAATTATATGCCACTGCAAAATGTGAAGGAGAATCCCAGGACTGATTATATGCCTCTACAAAGCCTACAAGATCTCCCAGGAATGATTATATGCCACTACAAAACTTGAAGGATAATCCCAGGACTGATTATATGCCTCTGCAAAACCTGCAAGATCTCCCAGGACTGATTATATGCCTCTGCAAAACCTGAAGGAGCATCCCAGGACTGATTATATTCCTCTGCAAAACCTGTGTACCCTACTGTCTCCTCATCATGTCCAAATTATCTCAATGTCAATGTCACACAACCCAAATGCATGTCACACAACACTTACATCACCCGACATGGGAGAACAAATCTACCACCATTTGGAAAAAAGGGTCCAGCCCTTACATCTACATCATGGGAGGACACACCTACCACCATGTGAGAATGGATCTTGCACCATGTGAGAATGGATCTTGTGCATCTGTGTCTTCCAGACTCATCACTTCCTCCTGGAAGGAACCTCGATCTGGAATACACCAAGCTTCTCTCTGAAGTACTCGAACTTCACTCTGGCTAGCGGCTTGGTCAACACATCAGCTATTTGCTCATCTGTCGCAACGTACTGGAGATTCACTTCTCCTCTCTGCACCATATCCCTAATATACTGATACTTGATCTTGATGTGCTTCTATTTGTCATGGAACACCAAGTTCTCAGACAACTTCACACAACTCTAGTTGTCGCAATATATACAAGTCGCATCCAATTGGAGATCAAACAAATCACATAGTAGCTTCCTCATCCATACTGCCTCACAACTAGCCGAACAAGCTACAACATACTCTTCTTCGGCTATACTTAGTGCCATGTAGGACTGATTCCTACTAAACCAAGAGATAACACCTGATCCCATATTGAAGCAGCACCCTGAAGTGCTCTTCCTATCAATGGTACTACCTACCCAATCTGAATTAACATAACCCTACAAGTTAATCTTCTGATTCGCATCATACTTGAGCCCATAATCCACTGTACCCTTCAGGTACCTCAAAATATGCTTTGCAGCAATCAAGTGAACATGTCTCGGATCCCTCAGGGACTAGCTCAATTTGTTCACAACGAAGCAAATATCTGCCTCGTATTCGTCAGGTACATCAAGGATCCAATCATCTGACAATACATCGTGCCATTGAACGACTCTGATGAAGTATCCGTCAATAGATTTAGGTTCGATGCCATAGGTGTGTCCATGGCCTTGCATTCCATCATCCCGAACGTCTTCAGGATATCTACTGCATACTTCCCTTGTCCAAGGAAGATTCCATCCACACTCTACCACACCTCCATACCTAGGAAATAGTGCATCATACCCAATTCCTTCATCTCGAACTCGGTAGCAAGCTTCCTCTTCGTGTTAGCAATCAACCCATCCTCACTTGTGACAAACAGGTCATCTACATAAAGTAGAAGTATCACTGGGTTCCCTTCCTCAACCTTGTAGTAAAGGTTAGAATCTACTTTACTCTTGGTAAATCCCAAACTAGTCAGGAAGCTGTCTATCATGTCGTACCACGTCCTGGGTGCATGTTTCAATCCATACAAGGCCTTCTTCAATTTGGACACATGAGTCTTCTTGTCATGTGTCTCAAATACGAGTGGCTGCTCCACATACACTTCCTCCTCTACTACACCATTCAAGAATGTTGTCTTGACATCCATCTGGTGTACCTTCCACTTCATCACTGCAGCAAGAGAAAGTACTGATCTGATGGAAGTGTATATGGATATAGGTGAAAATGTCTCCTCATAGTTTATCCTTTGTCTCCTCATAGTTTATCCCTTCCTTCTGGGAGAATCCATGTGCCACAAATCTCGCCTTGTGTTTCTCTATGCTGCCATCTGCAGCATGCTTGATCTTGTAGTTCCACTTGGAAGTCACTACAGACTTTCCTACTAGTCTCAGGACCACATCCCACACATAATGCTTCATGATCGACTGGTAGTTGTCTGTCATGGAATTCTTCCATTCCTTCTTCTCAACTGCTTCCTCATATTTGGAAGGTTCTTTGTCAATGATGTCACACAGCAGGGCTACATAGCTGGAGTATGGCCTCGGTATCTTGCTTTCTCAGTGCATTCCTTCTGGAGCGCCATATTTTTCTGCATCTTGAATTGCCTCTCGTACCCATGTTGGTTTCCTCTTGTGAGAATTCTTCTCACGTGGTGGATCTATAGGTTCCTGTGGGTCTTCCATCCTACATTCTTCATGATCTTCTGGATTTAATTCATTCATTGTTGTATCTCGGATCTTGGATACTTTTGGTTCTTCAATATCTTCAATAGGTAGTTCTATGATGTATGTTGAGTCTTCATCGCTTGTTCTTCAAAACAAGTCTCTCTTGTAGGTGATGGTAGACGATTTTTCCTACAAGTCAAGTTCGATTGCATGATTAGAAACATCTCATAGTTTTCAGAACAAATTCTTACGCATAAAGACATAGTTCACATAGTCATGCAATTATCTTAGCCAATGCTTCAATACAACATTCATCCATATCCTATAACTTTTTAGATGTCTTCAATCTCTACCAGAACATTGTTAAGAGTGCGCACTAATCCCAACATGTCAGCAAAGAGGTTTCAATCTAGATAAGTAGCAATGGAGTGTTATACAATACCATAGGCCACTTACCCATTACTTGCATATTAGTAGTATCTTGTTCATTAATGCAACTTTTCTAACATGTATAATATACATCCTAAATATAGGAACATAAGTATGTACATGGCTGAACAACATCATTTAAGTAATCAGATATACAAGAAATGACAATTCAAATACTTATCTTTGTTTGGTTGTTGGGTGGACTCCCTCTCAATCTTTGCTTCCTTGCAAGAAATACTGGAGTGTGCTCCCTCTTGATCTTTGCTTCCTTGCAGGAACTACTGGATTCTCTGATTGTGTGCACCTTAACCAGTGTTGAAAATGGATGAGAGTTTCTTCCATATATTATTGATCTTTATTTTTTTTCCGGAGTCCAACTCTGCAGTAGCCTCTTCTACTCTTTTTATGTAATACTAAAAGTCATCTCTAGCTTCACCTTATGAGGTGGAACCTTCTGAATAAACGCATGTAGCTGGTTACCTTCATTGCAATACATATTCTTCATCACTTGAAGAATCTTCACTTTCTTCTCTGAATCTCTTCCTTGGAGGTTCATCATCCTCTGCAATATGAGCATGATGTCTTTTCTTGTTGTTGTTCTTCTTGTGGGAGCTTCTTTTGTTCCTGGGACAATATCTGGAATAGTGTCCCTTCTCATCATAAGTATAACATCGAATGTGAGAGAGATCTTTCCTGGATCCTCCAATTTTCTCCCTCTAATTCTGGTTATGGTGTTTACCCTTCTTGTGATGAGTATGCTCCCTCTTGTTATTGTTCTTCCTCGTTTGTGCTGTGAGATCCCAATCTTCATTACCCATCTTTTCTTCTCAAGCTAAAATTCGAGCTTCTTCTTGTGAGCATTCCTCCCACAGCCTGCTAAATGTGATCAATTTCTTTCTAGCACAAATTCCCTGAATGAAGGAATCCCATGACCAAGGGAGACCATTCAAGGTGGTCATCACAATTTCTCCATGTTCCACATCTTCTCCCATAGCTTCAAGTTGCTCCTTGATTTGAGAGACCCTTGTAAAGTATGACTGAATGGTCTTTTCTCTTTGTATCTTCACATTCTTCAATTGGTTCTGCAAGGTCATCTTCCCATTTATATTATTTCCTTCAAATAACTTGGTCGAGGCATCAAACATCTCTTTAGGTGTCTTCAATGATGACACATGTGAGATGAGATGATCCTTAATAGAATCTACAATGATTCTCTTAGCCTTAACCAGGTTCTTCTTGTGTAAGGCTTTAGCCTCATCTCCCTCTAGAACTGGAACTTCTTCATTTACATATGTGTCTAGTTCTTTCTCTTCAAGGATTAGTGTAATCCTATACTTCCATGCTCGGAATTTATTAGCCCCTTCAAGATTATCCTCAAGCTTGGTGTGGTGAGACATCTTTAATGAGAACCTCAAATGGAAATACACAAGATTTAGATCTTACCAATTTGAGATGCTCGGGTTGGATCTGGAGCTGGTTGGCGTAGGGTTTGTCAGAGAAACCCTAATTTTCCAAAGTTGGAATTTGGAACTTTTGGTTGGAAAGATAGATATGCCTCCTTAAGGAGAGTTTCCAATGTACTCACTTCCCTAAATCTGTGAACAGAAACCCAAAATATCTGATGCCCTAGTTTTCCTCCGGTAGTAGTGACGGGCCGAAAAATGAAAATTATCGAAATTGAATTATGCTTTCACAGGAATATGCTCCTAGATGAGGCGAGTATGCTAGCACACTTGGTTTCTAAAGATTCCAAAAATTCACCCCTCAAAAGTGACTTGCAAATTTCGGATCTGCAGTTTCTGGTCTTTTCTGGTTTTCTGGGTTTTCTGGTTTTTCGGGTTGAGAGTCAAACTAGGTTTTGAATTTTCCCTGGGTTCTACCCACTCAAAAATTTCGATATTGGTCTCTAAATTTTGATTTTGAGGAGGAAGAGAATCTTGTGCTGAAAGCACTCCAAAATTCCACTTCTATGAAAAGCCCTAATTTCTTGCAGCAGTGACAAGCCAAAAATTGAAAATGCTTGAAATCAATTTATGTTTCGATATAAATATGTGCCTTCCTTAGGTGAGTTAGCCTAGCCTCCTTTTGCCGATGATCTGTGGAGAGAAACCCAAAAATTAAGAAGCCCTAGCTTCCGCAGCTGCATAGTGTCTTCTTCTTAGGTTAGCTCTGATACCATGTTAGTTTTTCACAATTAAATTCAACATTATCTAGGATCTTATCTGAGAGAATAACATGCACAGCAATTCAAACACAAGAGACAAGAGACACAAAGAATTTCATTGAGGAAACCATAAAGGAGAAAATCCCGCAACTTCCTTAGAGATAGAATGAGCAACGATACAATAAACCACAAAAGTAGAAATGGTCTCCAGGAGCTTCTCTCTTCTTCACTTGTGCAAACTTGTCCTCCTACTCACTTATGCGAACTTGATGAGTGAGTGAATGAGCAAATAGAGAGGATCACCCTATCTATTTATACTTTTATTTTCACTTGACCTTTACCCTAATTAGACTCGGCCAACTTCTCTAGGAGAGTCTAAAAACCCATTAACAAATTAACTCTGGGGTCTAATGCCCCGACATACAATGGAGGGTTAACCTCAATGACTTTACATGACCCAAATACAATAATGACTCTCCCGACCGGAGGAATAAACATCTTCGTCGGAGGTACAAAGATAAAATACAAATACAATATAAAATATACAAGTGAATATCTTCCGAAGTTACAATTACATTAACACAACCTAGGTTTGTGGGTTTATATGGGAGGGGGTTCAATCCCTTGACTGATGCTTGATTTTCTGGCATAATTATTTTATGAAAATCTACCTGTACAATTGGTAGATGCTAGCCGTGATTAGATTTTACATATAAATCTTGTACATAGGATTTTTTGGACTATATGATGACACAATAGCGATTAATGTAAAATGTATTGCTCAATTTGAAATTTTGTTTTATAAATTACTTAGGATCAGAAATTTACTATTGCAAAAAATTCCCATGATTCTATAATAATTGTTTGATATAATGTTTGAACAAACCAATTGCATTGTGCTTTCTAATATCATTGATATAATGCTCAATATTTTTGAAATCAGGATTCGAATGATGAGAGACACATCTACCATCTTCTGTTTCATCCCACTACAATTTCAAATTGAAATAAGGTTGCAAAAAGAGCACAAATTAGAGTGGAATCATACCAACCATGGTTGAATCAGTCACCTATTCAATTCCCTCTATGTCCAGACTCACCAATTAGGAATATCTATAATAGCAATAGTTCTTCACATGTTGGCAATGGAAGCAATGAAATAGTGATTGGTATGGATGACTTATTTTGAGATATGGGTGCCATGGACACAATGTTGTTAGATGCATTCTAGGATGGTAGCTAGGGGATGATGCTCATATCATTGATACCTTCCTCAGAAGCATTAAATTGGCTTCCACCACGCCTCTCTTTGGACTATACTGGTCAAAGTCTACCTAGTTGGATACAACAATGTTACTATACAACTTGAAAGCAATGTATGGCATGTAAAATGTGTGTTTCTCGACACTTTTGAGGTAAATTACCATAAACTATTGTATATTTTAAGGAATCTTGTCATAGAATCAACATTGAAAATGGTCAATTTTATGAATTTTAAATGACATTGTACATTCATATTTCCCACCAACTGCAGGTTATTTAAAGATAACGTACTTCTGAGGGATACGGTCTTTCCCGAAAACTATGAACAGGAAAGGAAAATGTTTAAAATGTTGGGTGTTGAGTACATATCATATCTTGTGTGTCCAAATGATTATACTCTATATAGAGGCGAATATGCAAACAAAGAAATATGTCCAAAATGTGGGCATGACAGGTACCATAAATCAAGAAACAAGGGTAAAGCATATGGTCCTACTCATAAGATATTGAGGCACATGCCTAAAGTATGGCATGTTTTGCACCAAAGTGAGTTAGGATTTATTTGAATCCCAACAGATTCTATACACCTGAAGCATATAGAGGATACATGGCCTGATAAATTCAAGGATGAAGTATGGAGCCTTCTATTGAGCATATCCATGGATGGCGTCAACACATATTCCCTCCAAAACACCAACTATTATATGTTAGGATTGTAGTAGTAATCAATAACAATATCCCTCCATGGTTTTCCATGAAGAATGAACATCTTATGTTGGATCTTATAGTCCCAGGTAGAACAAAAGTGAAGAATATGAATGTTTAGCTACAACCATTGATTGAAGAATTGAAGGAATTATTGGAAGGGATACAAGTATACAATGTATCAAAACCCATCCCAATAGAGAGGAGTTTTAAATTGTATGGAATATGAATGTACACCCCACATGATTATCCTAGATTAGGAGTTTTCTCTAGTAAACATGTTTATTGATTTGTTTATATTCATAACAATATTTTTTTGGCATATTTAATTCAGTGTGACTGTAATGATCTTCAACACTAATGTGATCTATATACCTTAAGACCAAAGGTCTTGTAATAAAAGTGTATGATGGATGTAAATGTTGTGGACCTTCTATGAAGGCTAGGTGGTCCAACCACATACAAAATCTAGTGCATGAATACTCAAGGGTATTCCTCCTAGAAGATCACCCTTATAGAAGAGAAAAATATTATTTCAATGGTAAACCAAACAGAACCCAAAGGCCTGAAAAATATTTTTGTTTTTGTTTTTATCTACTACCCCACAAGCTAAAACGCACTTAAATTTTGTGTGTTTACTTTGTAGTGTCATTATCCTTTTCTCATGCATGGGTGTGTGAACCATGAATTCCCTACAGACCTGTGGTGTTCCATATATAAATTATCTACATTTGTATGGTGGATCACATAAAAGGAGATTCATATGGCTAGAATTCCATGGTGGCATCAAGAGATAGCTAAGATTGTTTGTATGCTTTAGAAAGAATTGTTGATGAGTTTGATGGACCTGTAGGTTCATCTTCCAATTCACCTAGTTGATGAGGTTGAATTAGTCGAGGATGTGTCATGTCGTTGGATGTTCCTCTTAGAGAGGAACATGCAAAAAGTGAATGGATTTGCTTGAAAAAGGGTGAAACCCGAGGGGTATATGGAAGAGGGGTAAATAGTATATGATTTGTTATATAATGTGAGTGAGTACATCAAACAAATCAAACACACACTAGGTGCAATGGTTTTGGTTAACCAAAGCGATGAGGACAAAATGGAATGGAAGCTACTCTAAATGGATGGAAAAAGGCACATGATAAAGTGTAAGTCACTTAAATTTTGTCACATTTATACATAGTAACTCTTCATAATAATTTTCATAATCATATTTGATCTCATACATAATATATGTCGATTTAATTTCATGAATACAACAACAAATTCAGAAATTCATGCCATCAATAAATTCATTCTTTACAAAATAGAGGAAACATGGTTGTGGGTCGCATTATATGAAGAGAAGAGGAGGAAATTGAACATTGGCAAGAAATAATTAAGATGCTTGAATGGTATAAGCATGCCTTATTCTAATCATTTAAAAGAAAATATGTCAATGATATGTCCCAACAGTTGGGTTCCTAACCAAGTCAGAGAGAAATATGCTATATCTAGTCATTACCCACTTCCTGAAGAGGATGCACTAAACATAGGGATTGGGTGCAACAACTCAATAATAATCTCTTTGTGTACATTTTTAGTTTTATAATGCACATTTAAATTATAAAATCTATATTTTATATATTAATGGTCAGGTTATTATACACATGACACCGTCATTTACTCACTTTTCTACATGTGCATTTGTTCCCTATGTGGGCATATGGGCATCATTTTTGCACTAAGGATGCAGATGATGGGCATGCCACACAAGGATGTGGAGTAGAATTCAAGTCCAACCAATCTAGTCGTTCTAGCCACTGTGATCAAAACCTAATAGGAGGGAAGCTAGGTTACGTCGACAAGATACAAGAGATCATTCAAGTGGACTTCTCATCTTTCCAATGTGTTATTTTTAGGTGAAAATGGTGGGACACCTTTGACCTAAAGAATTTAAATAAATATTGTGATAGTGGAATGATATGTATCAACTATATAAAGATGTGGGATGAAACTAACGAGCCTTCTATTTTCCCAAAACACTGCAACCAAGTTTTTTTCACCGGATGTGTTGGATAGGGATTGGTGGTTCATAGACAAGAGCCTAGATCAAAACATATTTTTGAGAACAATAATGCTATCATGCCAAGTGAGGAAGCTAATCATGGTGATTGCAAATGAGAGTGATATGTACATGTTTTATTTCATCATTTAGAATGTTGATGTATCATTTAATTATTGTTATCTTCCATTTTCTAGATATGTTGTTTTATTTCATCATTTAGAATGTTGATGTATCATTTAATTATTGTTATCTTCCATTTTCTAATTATGTTATTTTTTTTCATCTTATGATGATGGAAATGTAGAGTTAATTACCAAACATTTTTGAACAATTTTAGTTGGTTAACAACAAATTTGATGTGAAATGTGTTTATCTATCAAGTAATTTGGGATTGTATGGAGTGATTGACTGAAAAAGAATTTTATTTTAGTTGGAGGTATTTATATCTCATTGCATATTTAGTTTAAATTTTAGAATTATTGTTGCATCATATGTGTGTTAATATTGAAAAAATATAGGTCAATGTATATCATATGTGTGTCGATATTTAATATGAATTTCTAACAATATGGAAATAGTCACTTTATACTAATTATGTTAATATTAACTAGTAAGAAATAAACGAATTTTAACATTAATTCAAAATGTATAGTTTGTGTACAAATTAATTACACTTTAAAAGGACATCTTTATCATTGATGAATTATGATTAATATAAGTTTCCAAATCAACCATTTTGATATTAAATAGAAAACAAATATTTCATTTTAAGAATGTAAATAATGTTATCATTAATGGATTTTAATTAATATAAATGTTCAAATCAATTTGATATCAATTCCAAATGAAGAATGATCACACAAATTCCAATGAATATTTTGATATCCTACTTCAACAAAGGAGTAAAGATGACATTTTTCCACATGGAAGAAATGTACATTTGCACTTGGTAGTTTGCAATAGGGGTTTGTGCTAATATTTGGTTGATATTTGATATTTAATTCTTTTAGATGCAAAAAATTGAAGCACTGATAAAATTAAATCACTTGAAATTCATACAACCATAACACAAGATATACCATGGGGAAAATACTCAAAACAATGAGAACAAAAACCCCAACAACTCTTCTCAGTATAATATAATGGATAGTAGAGAATGATTTCTTTTCAAACATAGAAGATTACTTTCGGAATATAAGAGATCACCAAACACTCTTGGTGAAGATACAAAATCAATAGAGAAGAGAGATCAATCAGAGAAGTGCCTTGCCTTCAATAATAATATCTTGCACACAAAGAGAAGTGCCTTTTTTTCAAAGGAGAAGAGAATTCACTTCGCATTGGATCCATCAATCCCATATAATATATTTATACATTCTTCTCTTATATTTTTATCTTCTAACTTCAGGATGAACTCACCCTCAAAATGGATGTATCAATCTTGTATGCAGAGGTGTGCCCCACTTCTCATGCAGTGCTTTATCTCACTGAACTGATGAACTCGCCTCTTAACTGAAATATTTCCCACTTAGTTAGGTGGATAACTTAAGTGTCGACATGCAAGTGTCGCAACTCACATGTCATCTTTTAGTTTAACATAAGTGTTGTCATGCAATAACACTTAGTTAACTAGATCTTCTTTGTTGTCACTTAATTAAATCTCTTTAACTGAAGTGTCGTATTTTAGTTAATTAGTCTTTCTTATTTAACACTTAGTTAACTGAAATCATGTTGATTGATTTACTTGAAGTGACTATTTTGATTTCTTTATTTAATTGAGGTATATCTTTAACTGATGCTTTAACTGAAGCATTGATTGAGGCGTACATTGATACTTAACTGAAGCTTTATAAATGAAGCTTTAACAATTCAAGTTCTCTTTAATTAGTTGAAGTGTCTGCATGGGAAATTTTGAATTCTCTTTATCTCTATGCTTTATCTTTTATTTCTTTATCTCTTACTGCATGGTCAATATGTGCTAACTTTAATTATCCATCACATTACATTATACTAAGAATAATTATCGGATGTTGTGATCATATTATATTATTCTGGACCAAATTATCATATGCTAAAGTAATTTAATTTAGAGGTGATCAATCTCTAAAGGATACTTAATAGCAACTGGTGATCATGGTTAATAATACACCACACAACATTAAATGCTTTTAAGAAGTAAATCATGACCTTTATATAGAAGGTCCACCTCTATACGAGAGGTCCATCCCATGGATACCTTTATATGGAAGGTTCACATGAGAATCATGACTTGACACACAATTCTAGAGCCTTGTCCAACAAGACTTTACAACATCATTACTTTGATCAAGTACCTCTATACGGGAGGAATAACCTTTACATGGAAGGCAATCAAAGTGCTCACCTCTATACGGGAGGATCAATCTTGTATGTACAATATTGGTTTGGAGAATTTCTCCTCATGATATATATTTACAGTTTTATAGATGATGAAGGATTTGATAAAATCATTCGATGATATTTTAATTTGATGTTTTAGTGCATTTTTCATATTAATTTGATGGCTCTTTTGTTTCTCAGCAAGTAGTAAATAGTAATAAGGTTAATGATTTGAAGTACGGAAAAAAAAAAAAAAATTAAACATGTTGTAACAATATAAAATATAGAAAATCTAATTATATTTGGGAGTAGACAATTATAATTATATTTAGGAATATATACTTTTTATTTATAAAAAGATTGTATAGCTATACACAAATCATGTTTTTTTATAATGCATATATATTCATCTTTTCTCCTATGAAATGTAAATTATATTTTCATATAAGTACATCAATTTAGAACATAAATGTTGGAATTTTTTAAAACAAAAATGTACAAATAGAGACACAATTTTTAATAGTTCAAACTTATTTTTACAAATTTCTAAAAGATATTTTTATGGCTATTTAAATTGATAAAGTTAGATAAGTTCCTTTGATTACATCAAGCGTTATTGAAATTTTTTAAGGGTTTTAATTACATCAAGTGTGAATAAAACATTTGAGGGATTTAACATAATGAAAACGTTTTTTTCCAGTAAATAATAGTGTATAGATCTTAGTTTGTAGTAATGAAACATAAAATTCTATTTTTAAATATGGTAGATGAAATAAAAACTATATCAATATCAATAAATATTTGTATTTTTCAATAATTCTATATGTTGCAAAGTGGAAGGAACCACCCACACACAATCTACAAAGTCTACATAAAATCTACAAATCAATTTCGTAAATACCCACAATTTCAGAAGAGATGAATATGTGCAACATATTTAACTATGTCATCTAAACTAGAGATATTGGAATGGATTTGAACATTTTATAGGTAAGGGTTATGGTGAGGGATTCAAAGTTATTAATTGTTAAGGGTTATAGATTTTGTAGGGAAGGATTATATGGTTTATAGCAATTATGTTGTAAAAATATAAGTCAGTGTGTGTCATGTGTATCATTCTTTTAGTCGACCTTACATCATTTATTTTCATTTTGCATTGTAACAACATTTTGTTGTGTTGTTTTATTGTTATAGAGGTGACGTTATTATTAGTAATGATTTAATTCAAACATGTTTCAAGGTTCTTATAATAACAATCCATTTTCATCATTAACTATAATTTTTTCTTAATTAGATGTAAATTTTAGATGCATTAAATGTAAACTAGAAGTTCACGATAAATTAGTATAAAGAAATATTTTTTTATAGGAAAATGAAGTGCATTGTATTATAAAAATAATTTTTAAAATTAATTAATTTAAATATAATTAAGATATTAGATGTCAAATATTTCTCTATTTTATTTTATAATATAAGTTCACAAAATTGTTTACATTAATTATAATAATATGACAATAACTACACTGTAAGGAATAAGTTCTCATTAATGTTTTTTAATAAACACTTCTCACAATTTTTCAAAATAAATATGCATGATGTTTAAATACACAATAAAAAATCGGAGGAATTTGTTTTTTATAGTACAAATCTAACAAATAGATCTATCAAACATGAACATTCACATCTAATATCACCTAACGTCAGATAAGATAAACATATAGTAATTATTGTATCCAAAATCACTTAAAATCATCTAACATACCATCATCATCCATCACCACCACTTAACAAACATAAACATCATTTGACATAACCATCACACACATCTAACAAACATCATCTTGCATACACATCCATCATCACCTATCAAACACAAGCACCATCTTACACAAAAAAATAGCTAACATATTAATATAACATACACATCATACATCACCTAACATAAAACTATAAACATTACCTACTATCATCTACCACACAAATCTAATAATAACATATAACAAAAACAAACTACATTATCTAAAATAACCATCACAGACATCTAATAAACATCATCTAACATACACATCACCATAAAGTATATTATATAAATAAGCATCATCATCAACATGAAAAATATAGTACACACACACACACACACACATATGAGCAATAATATCAAACTCATGATGCATGGAAAATATACATCTCAAGTCCAATAAATGCTATGAGATAGTTGGTACCCCTATAGAACCAGAGACATCACTACCTCTGCTAGAAGATTCAGAGGAATCGACACCTCCACTAGCAAATCTAGAGGCATCAGTACCTCTACAAGGAAAAAAAGTGGGCATTTTTTCAAAAAATAATTTCGCTATTTGGTCATTTTTATTCTCTAATATCGTCTATATTTACATAAAATATGTATTTTTTATCATAATATTCGCCAAAATTTACAAATTTTAATAGTAAAATGTATGCTTCATATTTAACATTCACCTACCTATCTATATATATGATTTTTTCAATCCAAAATAATCGCCTAGAATACTATACTGTGTATACTATTAGAATCCTTAAAAAATACCCTGGTGGAGGAGGGAATAGTGGTCAGTTGTTGTGATGTGAAGGAGGAGGAGGAGGTGGATGAGATGTTGATGCTCAGTTGTATTCATGATGAGAAGGAGGACATGGAGTAGGAGGTGGCGGAGGATAACCAGCCTCATCAGATGTAGAATGGCCATCCCTCATAGCAACTAGAAAGTTGATTACACTGATAATACACTGCATCAAATGCCTCATTTCACAAGGAAGCATCCTCCATAACTCTACTAGGTTAGGGTCTCACACGATCTCCTAAACCCGTACAAGGTGGAATCCCTATCAAGTCAACAATGTGGATAACGTGTCCACCACATCCTCCCAAAATCTAGCATTTGGACTACATCGTAGGTCGGGTCTAGGAAACAAAAGCAACTCATGATCCTCCATATCCTCATCTTTATGTACTTGTGGAGGATCCTCCCCACCATAGGTGACAATATCTACAAAATATATCGTACACAACAATAATTAGATAGTTTCATTAAACAATCTAATAAAACAATTCAAGGAAAATGTTATAATAAATTTCATTTATATTAAGTAAGATAGTAAAATGCAACTAGATTAATTTAAACAAAATGTTAATATTACATATGTCATTTGGTGGCTCATCCTGGGTGAAAAATATGTTTTGACATCCTCTCCAGTGAAACCCCATGTAAGGATATGGCACAAGTCTCGATGTATGGTCATCCTCACTAGCTAGTAACCCTAGTACCTCAGAGGTGATCCTTGTTGGGAACTCTTGTTGGGCCCTTTTTGACAACATATGCCACCACATATGCATCTATTCCTTGGTCATATCCCTAGGAGCATGGTGGTCAAATGATAGCCTCGTGATTGGGAACTGCTAAAAAAATAAAATAAAAAAATTGAAGCAAAAGGGAATTTGACCCTCCCCTCAAAATGTGCATAATATCGATCCAAAGCAAAAAAAAACTACAAAAAAAATGGAAGACAACCTAATGCATCTAGGTCTCTACACTCAAGAATCAACATAATATAATAGAGGGAAACTAATGTGCTTCCCATCAGTGGTGGAGTGCACCACCATCATAAGAAAAAGAGAGAGCATCCTAAACTCCTCTGCACTGGAAGAAGCAATACATAGATGTTATCTCAAAACCTAAAAAATAGCAAGGCCAGTCACCTAGTCATTGATATATCTTTGAGAGTATGCAAGATTATTCTCCATTGTGACACCAAGTGGGACATCAGGGAAATGGGGAAAATCCTCCCCTCTCCTAGATATCCCAGCGATGAAGTAGATGTCCTCCTCAGTTGATTGAAACCATAGATCAGGACCAGCGGCAGATGAATTGCATCAAAAAATTTGAGTTCCCCTTTACGGATGTAACCTCCTGATAGAACTTTAGGATGTCGACAACCCTCAAGAGGTCCGATTTCTATGAAGTAATCAACCAATGCTACAAGTATATCTCCCTCTCTCTGGCCTCCCACTCCTGTACAATGTTGTACAAATCCACTCTAGCCTACTGCTCTCGCAAGTAACATCTCTGATTCACATATAACTTCCATCGGTCTCATACATAGACACAAACATGTATATATAAAACATAAAAAATAATAATTAAATGATCATTTTATTTATTAATATGAATAAATATCTTTATTCTAAAAAACATGAATTTGCATAGTGGTGCACCCCGAAAATGGTCAAGCACCACATGGTGTGCTTTTGCATATAAATCATACCACTAATTATGAACTACTAGAAAAGCAACACATCAAAGACACAAAACAATTATTTTTAAAAATAACCATACAAGGTGCGCTTTATAAACATGATGCATTGATGCATTTGTAATAGAAAAAGCATTGTGATAGGGTGTATATTATTCTAATATGAATTGTCCAAATTATTTTTATAATTCTTATCATGGTGCATCCAAAAGTATGGAGCACTAGTTCTTTATATATACATGTTCGCAACACAAATGGTGCACACACTAGTTTTTAATGCACTGAGACTGGGGCGAACATGTGTGAAAAATAGGAAGGTATATGGTGGAGAAATATTTTTTTAAAGTTGTGTCAATGTGTATTATAAGATTGGACACACTATCTAGATGGTGTGATTCCTCAACAATATTTCCAGTGCACTTAACGAACGGAAACACCATTTACAAAGTGGACATATTAATTAAACGCACCCATGTATGCTGTGAAATAATATTTTTCTCAAAAAGAATTAATTTCCATAGTGGTGCTCCTAAAAATAAATTATGCATTGCCCATGGTGCTTTGCAATATACACAACACCGCTAATGGTGCACTACTAGATCATGAATGCAATAAAGACACAAAAACTATTTTAAAATAGTGATACATGGTACACTTTATAAATGAGAAGCACCGATGCATGAGTATTAATACAAGCACCATGAGAATTCGTATATGATTCTAATTGAACCATCCAAAATATTTTTATAATTATAATAACGATGTGACCCGAAGTGTGGAGCACTAGTGCTTTATATAGAAATGTGAACACCATGAATTGTATGCAGACTAATTTTTAACACACCGAGACTAGTGTGACCATGTGTGAAAACATGAAGGTATATGATGAAGAAATATTGTTTTTAAATATGGTTCAGTGCATATTATAATGATGGACACACCGTCTGAATGGTGTGCATCCCCAATAATAGGCCCAGTGCATTTAACTAAATGTAACACCATTTACAGTGTGGTTATATTAATTGAACACATAGTTGTATGTTCTGAAATATACTATTTTGGTTTGATTGGTGCATTTATAACAAGATCATGTATTAGTGCTTTGTGCGCCTATTGACACCAATACACCAATTAAAAGTGATGCACTAGAAACATTGTTTTGAATTTTAATTTAGTTGATGTGGTGCTTTATTTAACATATAGTGCATTGTAGCAATGATGCACTATAGTTCACAAGGATTGGCCTCCCTTCTCCTACTGCACCTTGTAAATTTTCAGGGTGCATCGTTAGCGCGGTGCATGCTAAACAAGTTGAATGCACTGTGTTTTTTTTAAATATGCAAATTTAAGGTGGGTTTTAAATTTTAATCTACTAAATGTTTAAAGTATAAGGTAACAAAGACATTACCTAGACATTTGCACACCTGGGAGGCATGGTTTCCACATAGACCAAAAAACAAAGTTTTTTCACTATTTAGCAAAATTCCAAAGCCACATAGTGAACAACAGACAAGACAAATTCAGGCACGAGAAGCACCAATGGCAAGGTGCTTCAGGGAGGAAAGAGTAGCACCTGTTCTTAGGAGGTATACAACACTGGAAGATGGTAAAAATAATATTTTGGTCTGGTATTTTTTTTCATTTTACCCTATTATGGTGCACCCGATAACAAGATGCACTAGTGTGTTTGAAGGTCCTAAACACACTATTATTCAATATAAAACATAAAAAAAATATGACCCATAATGTTTTAATTTAACACTATCACAGTGCTCTCTACTATAAAACACACCCATGCGTTATAGTTAAATAAATGCACAGTGCGCAAATATTAAATTATTTAAAAAATGTACGTTAGCTCTTTAACTTTAACTTAATGTAGTGCTCCCAAGTATACAACGCACCAGTTCTTTTGGAAGATATAAACGGATTGTCTTTAATATAAAAATATTAAAAAATAATTACATCTGGCATAATTAGTGTGATGTCACCCATTCGTCGATGCCCTTAATTGTAGGATGCATTGGTGTTGTTGTAACAACAAAACGCACCGATGAGGGATCTAGGAATATAAAAATCATTTTTCATTGGTGCTCTAATATAAACAATGCATTGGTTATTTAGGATATATAGAACGCACCGTATTATTTTTAAAACATACTTTTCTAGGAAGAGGTTTTTTAGCTAATACTAATGCATTAAGTGTAGTTACGCACCAGTGTATAGGTATGTATCGAATGCACCGATTTGTGTTAGTGGTTGAAAAATAAAAGAAATGTTTTTATCCACATTGAATGGGGATTTTTGGCATCGGTGCATTGTTTTATGCTACATATCGGTGCATATATACTTCAGGTGCATCGATGCGGTTTGCATGTATAAAATCACATACAAAAACATCCACTAAACCTTTTACCCCTTTCTTCCGCTAGAGTCCTCCACTATAAATGGATATTTGGGATCTTTTTATAGGAGCTTCCACAAAAACCTCCACTAGAGGGTGTTTTCCTTGTAGTGTTAACAAGTGGTGATAAATTCCCCACATACTTGTTCGTATACCTCCACCATTTTTTTCCATATAGTGGTGCATTGGTGTGGTTTGAATTATAAAGGATTAATTGACGAGAATGTTTAATACGTATGGGTTAGAAAAAATCCAATGCCATCCCAACCTAGATTTTATTCTCAATTATTTTGGAGATTATGATCAACGGATCGTTCGTGGAGATAAAACAAGCTTGAACTTATTGGAAAAGTCTATGGGAAAGGCTTCCAGAATTGTAGCGATTGTCAAAGAATTACAACACTCTTCAATTTCAAAGAAGGTCTATGGCATCACCATAAGTACTTTAAGAAATCCATATCTTAGGTTCAACTTGTTTGATATCTTCTCCCTATTGTGGTGTTCTCCCATTAGTACCTTTTCAAGGTCTTAGAAAGGTGTGTTGAAGAATCTTTTAGGCTCCCAAGATCAAGACCCAATTGGGGAAAAAATATTTCCTCTAATTTTGGGGCACAAGACTCTCATCTCTTTCTCAAGACTTTTCTAATCCATGCGTATGTTGAAAGAAAGGTTGGATAGTCTCTAATTCAATAAGAACAATATTAAGGTGAAAATTCTTCATGGTGAAGGAGAGGTATTGCACCTAGATTTCTATAGTTGGAATGGAATTATCCCATAACCACTCCAATATATGCACTACTTGTGGTTATGTAGATATGAAGAGGGGTATTTGTCGATATGAGAAGCACAATGACAAGAGTCAAGACAATATTGCCATGATGACGAGGAGATGGGAAAAGTGGAGGAAATATTAGGATTTGAACTATGAAATAGAGAAAAAACTTGTAAGAAAATAGTTAAGTCTAATCAAAGTGCAAATTGAAAAGAATAAGGGCAATATGATCATCTTGGAACTTGGTGAAGAATGCTAAAAGGAGAAGTTGGAAGAGGAAGATGCTAAGGTAAAATGATTATACAATAATTTCCTTCAACTATATTTGGAGCAAAGATTGCACTTTGAACAACTCAAGAATCCCATCTCCCATGAGGCCTCAATTAGTTCATGTAAATCGATTGTCATGGACAAAGACACAAGGAGCAAGAAGTAGAGTTAAAAAGACATCAGAATATCTCTTACATGGATTCAATAGTAGGTCATGAGAGATCTCAACATCATAGAATGCTATGTAATTTCTTTATTAATTTTCTAAATTATGTAAACCTATTTTGCCTTAAACAACTTGTGAGAAAGTATAACAATCATAGAATATTTTTTATAAAGGTTTTAACCAAAAAAAATCGTTATTTTGGGATCAAGCATTGCTCCCACTTTTAGGCATTTTCAAATTATAATTTGCTTCAAATTTTATACTATAAAACTATCAATTCAACTCACAACTCTTTTTTAATATAATATATACGATATCCATCTATATATATTTTTAAACTGAACCAAAATAATTAAAAAAAAAATTATTTAATTTTATAAAGTCAAGGAAAACTACATTAAATTTTTTGGGGAATAATTAATTTTAAAGTACACGATTTTTGAACTTTATTATGTGAAACATGAAAAACAAAAACTTTACAACAGTATTTTTAATTTTGCACCAAAATTACTCGCATTCCATACACGTATCGTTCAAATTACATTGACCTGACATAGTGCTTACTTACACGTTTCATTATAATTGACTTAGTGCATAGTTAAAATATTATTTATAATCGGTTGATGAGCTCGTAAAATTTCTCGTAGTTGACCATTCCATCACCATGTGTTACAATTTACACATTAATTGTAAAAGGGAAAAACTTTGTTACAAATGAGGCTTCTCTAACCATAGTGAAATTATCATAGTGAAATTATCACTGGTTGATATGTTCATGTCACTCATTTGTTGGAAGATGGATGTGGGTTAGTCATATATACTATGTCTATCTCCTCAATCTTTTTGCTCTATCAACTTTGGTACTAAAATCTCCTTTTTATCTCTCAAAATAATATAATGTTTGAAAAAAATAAATTATATCGTTAATAAAAAATTAATAAAATGATATATAATATATTTCAATTTATTTTTAAGTAAATTAAAATATTTTCTATATATTTTTTATTATCATTTTAATTATTATTATTCACCCTATTATTATTTTTAAATTAATTAATTACATCATAAAATGCAAATCTCCATCAACCATAATCAATATAAAACTAATAATCAATACAAAACTAATAGATAATAGGAATATAATTGTAATGGTCCAATTACCATTTTTTATATTATCATTATTTTCAAATTAATTGTTTGCATATTCAAGCCCTTTCATATGTGCAACTACAACTAAAGTGCAACTACAAGTACACTTAATACAAAATTAATAAATGGTATGAGATTAAAAATTTAAAGTTAATAGATTATAAATCTAAAATTGTATTTTTTATCTTTAAAACTATAATAAATCATTTTAATTTTAAATAATTTTAAAAATAAATTTTGCTTTATTTTAAAATTTATAAAATTTATTGTTAAAATTTAGATTAATATAAAAAATTAAATATAATATTTAAGTTAATGGCATAAGTAAGAATCTTTATAAAAGCTAATGAAAAATTAATAAATGGTAATATAAAATTAATAAATGATATGAGATTATGAATTTAAAGTTAATAGACAAATTATTAAAGTCACTTGAAATAATTATGAATAAGGAGAAAAAAATTATAAAATTTAATTTTTTAAAAAAAGTAGTTTTTATATCTTTCTAAACATATTGGTAAATCATTTAAATAACAAACCTTGTTTAAAAAATTACAAAAGTTATTATTAAAATTTAGACTAATATAAAATATTAAATATAATATCTAAGTTAATTGTATGCTTATAATCAACATAAAAAATGTTAAATTTATAGAAAATTAAATATGCTATTTAAAGTTGTTCTCTTATTATCATTAAAAATGTTAATGATGTTTTCCTTTCCAAATTTAAATCACTTTATTCTCTTTGAAATGATTTTAAAGAAGCTTGAAAAAAATGCTAAAAATATATAAGATTATCAATTTTAAATTTTTATGATAGTTATTTTTATATATATCTTTCATCTTTTATATCAAAAACACATCAAAAACACATGTTCAATATTTTATTAAGATAATGATTTAAAAAATCATGGATAAGAAATTATGCCATATTCATCTATCATTATGGCATAATCATCTATCAATCCAAATCACTTTATTTTCTTGAAATGATTTTTAAAAAGGATAAAGAAGCTTGCCATTGGAAAGGATAAAAATATATAAGATTATCAATTTTAAATTTTTATGATAGTTATTTTATCTTTATCTTTCACATCAAAAGCACATGTTTAGTATTTTATTAAGATAAAGATTTCCAAAATCATGAATAAAAAATTCTATCATATTTATCTATCATTTAATAAGTTAAAAAATTCTCCCAGGTTCATCCATCAATTTCCATAATAGTACTATAATTTTCTTTTTATTAGTCAATATTTCTTAAACTATTTGAGAAAAGTATATGAGAAATTAATTGGATGAAAACAAAATTAAAGTTAAAAAAATTCTCTCAGGTTCATCCATCAATTTCCATAATAGTACTATAATTTTCTTTTTATTAGTCAATCTTTCTTGAACTATTTGAGAAAAGTATGAAAAATTAATTGAGTGAAAACAAAATTAAAGTTAAAGGGTCGAGTTAGATATAATAATGAACACTTAAGAATTAGCCACATTCTTACATTTAAGATTATCACTGAAAATTTACAGCTAGATATATATAAGTCATAACTTCTTTTCACATCATCCAGATGGGAAATATTTTAAAACATAGGATTCCCTTTGAATTTTAAATTTTCATCACAAGACTCTACACATAAGTCATTGCTAAGTTTACTAGTTAAGGTTGGCCCAAAGAACAGTTAAGGCTTTTTCTTTATTTCTTACTCTTTTTGAAATTTATATTGATTATTTAGATAAGTACTTAGAATATGATCAATGCATAGGCATCAATACATTTGATGACATTATTTACTTAGTTAAATAGTTTAAGAGTGTTAGTCATTAGACGTTGTTGTTTTGAGGTTGATCTATTCACTCAACCAGATAATATGTCTCCTTGCAATAGGTACAATTTAACGATGAATATTGATAAAATAAAAATGAATTACAATATCCAAAAATTCAACCAACTTTGAAATTTCATTCAATAGCTAACCTTTAGAGATGATTCACTCATATAAATACTTAAGTTTCAATCTTAAAATCATAAACTAAATTTGAATCTAAGTATTGAAAAACAAATATTTGTAGGATGGAGGCCATATTCCATCATAGAATACCACTATAAAATCTGAGGAACTTTAGCATTAGATAAAAAGAAATCCCATTTCGTTAGCCTCATAACATCGATGAGCCTCTAGGGTTACAAGGTTTCCAGTGGAAGCATATCCTAAAAGACTTAGAAATGAATTAACAAAATATGAAAAGTGTTCCTTACTTTCAATTTCATAATTGAAAGCAATAGTCCCTACCCCATTCTCCGCATTGAATAAGCATATCCACATTAGATGAGAATTCCTAAAATTATATATTCTATAAAAGCACAAGCTCGAAAGGCTTGGCTAAGATAGTCTTCTCATAATTTCCCTACAATCATGTTTAACTCATCTTTAGCTAAAAGGATCTTAGAAAGAGAATTTGATAAACTGGGAAAACTTTCACAGATTCAAGATGATATAATCATTTCTTATAATATAATAAAATGTTTAAATTTCTATGGAATGAAATATTAATGACAAAAATAAATTATATTATAATAAAAGTATTATTAATTTTGAGCTTGATGATTTTTCTTATCCGAAAATATTTCAATATTCAAGATAAAATGATGATTGATTTTTTTCGTCACTGAAAACCCACCTCACCGCATAACAAGCTTCATTGATAGCACAACACAACAGGATAGTAAACTCTGGTTGCTCCGAGCCTTGGTTTTGGAAATGAGAACTATCTACTTAGTGGCAAGTAAAACTGTCACTATGGTCGCACGAGGTGTTGAATGTCGTACCAACCTCCCATAAGAAACAATATAACAACCACCCCCTACACAAGGAGTTGAACATGGACTTGCATCGATTCAACCATAAAACGCCCTTGTTGACTGACAACCTTAAACCCAAAATGATGATTGATAATATAAGAACTATCTCTCATAAAAACTCCTTATCAGGAAAAATCTATAATCTATAGAATTTACACTAAATTGAGTATGACATATACAATCACACTTTGTTATCGTGAGATCATATGTCACTTTTGTTGTCTTGACCAAGTACATATGATGATGTGATCCTTGCTGTTAGATCAAATGATATGGAGCAAAGTACTAGTTACCTGTATACCTAGTATTCCGAGTTTTGACGATACAGAACATATGGGACAATTGTGTGTGCCTCTTAGGTTGGTGATGTTCATCTATCATGATTATTTTATTGTTTATTAATTCTTTTATTTTTGGTTGATATTATATTTTTAAATCTTCAATTATGACATTCTCACAATAAATATGATGTCTATTGTGTTATTAGGATCCCTGAGAAGATTCATTTTTCATTCACTTTGTGTACGGTGTTGGTCTCTTAGAAAGAATCATATCATTTTCTTGTAGTTCTTTGTCGGACGTTGTAACGCTTATAACTGCTTCAGCAAAGTTTTAAACATCTTTCCTAATCATTTTTTATATGTCTTTGTGTGACGTTATAACGCTTATAACTGCAGGTAACGGCTACTTACCATATATATACATATATATATAAAATATGATGGTTTAAATGTTTTTATGTGTAATATATATATATATATATATATATATATATATATATATGTATGTGTGAGAAAGAGAAAAGATAGAAAAACAAAATTTTAAATCAAAATTAATTTTAATAATTATTATCATTATCATATATAAAAAAATTTAATAATTTCCTTGTTTTATGTCTTTTTCTTATTCAATATGTTTGGCACTCTGGTTATTTTATATGGTGGCTCAGAAACTTGGGGATGCAGTGTTTATGAAGAAACTTGGAGAAGAATTGCACAAATCGAGAAGCATTTTATTACTTATAATCTCAATATTAAGAGCAATACGCCGTATCCTATTCTCCTCTTAGAATTAGAAATCTCTCCTATTGAAAGCATGGCTATGATCAAATATCTAATGTACATGCACACATTAAACACTATATGAGACCACCATCTTCCTAAAATTGTTCTTAACCCTAAACAAAACAAACTACACCTCAAGCAAGGGTGGCTTAAAGATTCTATGTCGGTTAAATTATTGGGGGGTTAACGGAACTGTCACTTTGCAAAATATCAATAGTTCATTAAAAATATTATTACTACTACTTTAAAAGAGAAAATGTGGTGTGAGGAAGAGTTAGAGGTTAAAAGAAAATTACGATATTATAAAGAGACCATTAACCATAATCTTGAGGATCAAAATTATCTTTCTATCTTAACAAGCTCAAAGAAAAAAATTAATGTTTCTAAACACATATTTTGTTTTATAAATATTATATTTTAAAAGTTTTTATGTTTTAATAATTTAAATTTATGCAATTTTATTTAGATAATTTTTGTTGGCAAGTGGTAGTACCCCCTGACTAGCAGGGTTCGCCATTGGCGATAAGAGACCACGAACCAAAGGCATCTAAGCTGTCAAAATCACTCGGGGATCGCACCCGACTTGCACTGCACCAACCCTTAGCATGGTTGGATTTTAGTATCCGCGGGGTTTCAAACCGGTGACCTTTCCACTTATGGGTGTCTTAACCACCACCCGCCATTGAATGTTCTACATCTCACGGATAGATAATTTTTGTTTAGTTATATGTAATATAGAATTTATATTAAAATTTTAACATTATTTTTATTTATATTGTATTTTTTTTCTATTTTCATAATATTTTTTTATTATATAAAATTTTTAATCTTTTAAAAATCATTTTTAATATTTTATTTAAATAAATTTACAATTTATATTTTTTTAAACTATAATTTACAAAAAAAATTGGAATTTCATTACTTTTGTCTTTGAAATTGTTGGTACAACGTAGCTACTTTTCTATATAAAAGTTATTATTTCAAATGGTGGACAAACTTATTTAAAACTCCAATATACCAAACTCTGTTTGTGATTTGAGTTGTCTCTCCTTAAAACATTATGGTTAATTGATTATTGTGTGAATTTGCTTTGCACTTTTCCTTTTCCCTTCGCTTTTCACTTTTTTAAAAGGAAATTAAAAATTACAAATTCTCCACATCACCTAGTTTTGGAAAAAAATATCTAATATTCCAAAATTTTATGTTTTGAAAAAAGTTCCCTTTACTAATGTGTATTTCAATAATTTTTAAATTATAAATCGGTCTTTGTAAAAAAGTATTATCCAATATATCATAGTCCTAATTATTAATGAAATCATTGTTATCCTTTTCCCTATTTTTATGAAGAATGAATATATATAAAAATAAATAAATAGGGAAAAGGATACAATGATATATTGGATAATATTTTTTTACAAATATTAATTTATAATTTAAAAATTATTGAAATACAGGGAACTTTTTTTAAAACATAATATATATATATAAAAGATGATGATGATGGTGGTGGTTAACATTTGATATTAACTTTGGTTTATTGGATCATTTTTATACTCATAAAGATTAGAGAGAAGCTTTCCTATGTCACTATATAGTTATGACTAATTAGAAAATTATGGAAGTTTGTATTGTAATAAAGATCATGAAACTGTGATCTAATGTGGGTGTACATAGGCCAATCTAAGAGAAAGTGACTTTCATCATCAACATTTGTAGTCTCACAAAGGTGACAAATCCTAGTTTTTTGTTTCACTATGAAGCCGAGGTTTGTGCTTATCTTGGCTATATTAATTTTCTTCTTTGAACTAATTAAAATAGAAATATTTTTTTATTATCTTTCATATTAGGGTTAATGACCTCCTTATAGTATTACAATTTCATTTTAACCTCTAATTCTTTCTCACTCCACATTTTCTCTTTAATCTTAGATGTGATAACATTTTTAATGTTATTGATATCTTGCAAAGTAACATTTTCATCAATCCCCCAATGGTTTAGCCAGGCCATGGTGCCTTTATACCAACATATCTTGAGCAAAAGTTGGTCTTGACTGTATTTTAAACAATTTTAGGAAGTCACTTATCTCCCATGTTATTTATCATGTACTTGTACATCAAGTACCTAGTCATAGTGATGCTCTTGATGGAGGGAAGACCCACTTCTAGAAGGAGAATAGGGTTGGGTGTACTCCTTTTAAGTTTTAGGTTATACATTATAAAATGTTTATGTATTTGTTCAATCATTCTCCCAGATTTTCTAGAGATGTTGCAACCCCAAACTTCACAACCATACAAGATAACTTGAGTGATGAGAGTTTCAAAAAGAAATTTCTTTTGATCACACAACACAAGGTTTGTTGATTTGCAATTGTTTTTAAGACCAAAATAATATTTCCACCCTCCATTAATCATTTTCTCAATGTTATAGTTCCAATTGAGCTTGTGATGAATTTCAATTCCAAGATACTTGTAATATTCATTATCCTATTTCATATACTTTTCTAAACATTATTTTTTTTATAATTTTAAAAAATATAATTTATAATTATTATATTTTTTAAAAGAGTCATTTTTATGACTAATAGATTGGGGAAGTTAAATGGTTTAACCTAAACTTATAACAATTTTATGTCATCATTTCTAACAAATATTGCATTATATATTTCATTATATTGTGAAATATTGTTTTTTTTGTACTAGGAGAATCGACAACTGGATAGGTTCGTACTCATGTAACATGGGGTCAATTCCTAACCACTACCATTATACCCCTAGGTGCACCCATACAGCCTGCAAGCATGGGGCACAGGTAATTTGGGGGGATTTGAGCTTGTGACCTTGCATTTACAACTTCTCGTCTCATTTACTCATTATTAATTGCTCTACTCCCCACAGACATATTGTGAAATATTGTTATAAACTTAAATAATTAATTTTATATTTATATGTACATTATATTAAATTTTTTATTACTAAATTTATTTTATATTAAATTAATTTATGACAATTAAATTTGTGTCTACACTCAAGTTGTGCTAAGTAAAAAGGATAAGAATGTCATTATTTTAATAGGTATTATAAAATTCCACTTTAATATGAGTGTGCCCATGACATTTTAGAAGTTCTCTAACACTCACTTTCAATATGGTGCTTGTGAGGGTGCCCATGACATATTAATTACTTTTTTATGTTAATTGAAATAAAATAAAAAAGAACTTTTGATCTTTTAAATTAAAATTTATGAGTGACTCACACTATATTAATTTTCTAATATCAAGTAATTATTTATATATATGAGAACTTATAACATTGTCTAAGATTGTTTATACGAGGAGAATATGATTACAAACTTATGCTTTGAATTACCGAAAATAATTATGAGAATTTTCTTTTTCAGATAACTTACAATGTATCTATAGATTATATCCTTATAAAAGAAGACAGCACCTTTTAAATATCCAATGATGTGTCTAATAATAAGGTTGCGTTTTATTTATCCAATTGATTATTGTTTTTCTAATATAAAATATGCTGATTTTGTTTACTTAGAACACGGTATTGAAGGTTTTTTTTATTCGTGTGATTTTTAAATTATGATGTGAAGTGATAGGGAATGAATTTAAAGTTATTTATTTTAGAAAGATGTTTTAAGGTCTATTTTATGGACTTTCACTTTTAATTTACAAAGGCTTTATTGGATTTGAACACGTGAATTTTCAAGTATTTTTCAATTACCATTGCAGAAGACTAATTTCCCATGACTTGGTAAAACTTACTATCTCAGAAATAGTGTGACTTAATCACAGTCATATTGTCACGTACTCATTGCTACTATTTAGGTTATAGGATTTTTTTTTATAGGTTAAATCAAAATTACAGTTATTCAATTATTTAAATTTAATTATAAAAATGAATGCAGTTTTATCATGAATTCATTTTTAATCATGATAATTAAATTCATATTCATAATTGTCCAAACTAAAAAATAAATAAATGCAAGATATAAATATAATACATGGTATTTCATAACACATTTAAAATATTTATCTTTTTGAGAAATTGGTTTCAAACAAAGGACACTCTTCTCAATCTTGGCATCTCAAACATTTTTAATATTTATATGATAAAAACTATTCCTAAAGGGGATGTTCTCTAAACCCTCTTATTGAGCCCACAACCCAAAAAATTTATTGGCGCCAAAAGCTTAAACCCCTCTACAATTGTCCCTATCAACCAATACTGCCCCCCTTTAGCATTTACACTAATAGGAATGGGATCCCCTTCTCCACGAGTAGTCTCTCGAGCTATCCTGATTCCCTTCTAGTGCTCTATCATAAGCTAGCCACGAAATCTCACTATTGGAACTCTAGAGATTTTAAGTTATAGGTAATGGTCTATCCTCTAATTAACACAATAATCATTAGAAACATTTTCCAATGACAATATCATCAACCTCCATAAAATACAATCCATAGAATAATTATTTTCACATTTTCCTCACCAAGTTAGTACAACCAATAATCATTCCTTATGTTCAAGTTCCCACATTATATTTTCATGTTGATGACCCTCGTCTCTCGACTTGGTCCTCGTGAAGAGACCAAGTTATCTCATTTAATATGAATTTTAAGTTAATACAAACAAGGTAAAGTAATTCAACTCCCATAACCATGGCCTTAGGTTCTTTGATAGATCATTGGCTAAGGTTAATAATCAATGGCTAGGGACTTATGCTTATAATTCACTAAGGCTCATTCTTTTTAGACCCTTTCACTTCCCCCACTTGTGAAACCATAGAATCCTCATTTTCATCCTTCTTAGTTTATAAGAATATATTAGAATGTAATGTTTAAAGAAAATTTTAAAAATCTAAGTGAGAAACTTTAGCAAATCTTACCAATTCTTAAATTCCAAACCATAAAATGTTTGATAATATTTTTGTAAAAATATTTAAATTTGTAAGGATTTTATATAGTTTTTGGACAACTTTAGCATGCGTGGAGAAAAAAATCATCCCATTAAATTTGGGCCAATCATTTTTAAAAAAAAATAAATTATTTGTAAATCTTTTTTATAAAAAAAAAATAAAAAAATCATAAACTAAATTTATCCCTTAAAATTTGTTTTCCTAATTATAATATCTTTTACTATCCTAAACTACTTATATCTAACTTTTGAAAACTTATCATTACATACATTTACATTTTAAGTAAAAATAATATTACATACGGATAAGCTTTTTAACCATATTAGTTTTATTTGCAGGTTACCAACATTGACAAATAGACTTGAGTATTACGCTTTATAAACTATTCATTTAAAATAACCCCAACATATTTAGAAATAGAGAATATCTCGAATGAATAATTTAAAAGTCCAATATTGATTAAAGTTTTGCACTACAAGATTTCATTGGTCATAAATCCTTTCTCGTAAATACATTTAAGTTAATAAAATTTTGGTAAATTAATATAAAAAAAATCTGTAATAAGACATTTAAAATTTAAACAAAGCAACATACATATAAATATAAATATTTCCATACAACAATTTTAAAAAATACAATTAATTTGTTTTACTTAAATACTCATATAAATAAATAAATAATTACTTAAAAATATATGATAATGATGATGAATAACATTCACTGAGACCAACTTTGTTTTATCATATCTTAAAAAGAAAAAAGTGAATAATTTTGTTTGCTTTAAAATTTTATTCTTATGCTCAAAAAGCTTGAAGATAAGCTTTCTTAGCTCACTATAGTTTTGGCAAGTTAGGAGGTTAGAAAGGTTTTAATTGTAGAAAATACAATGAAATTGGGATCTAATGTGGGTGTAAGCAGGGCACTCTATGGGCAAGTGATTTTCATCCTCAACCCACATAGACTCACAAAGATGGCAAATCCTTTGCACCCATGGTGTTTTAGGAATTGCCCAACACCCTGTTTCAGTATGGAGTTCACGAGCATTTGTTTTTATCTTGGCTATATTAATTTTTTTCTTTGAACGAGTTAAAACCATGAGATACTTTTGATCTTTCAAATTAGGGTTAATGACGTCCTTATACTATCTTAATTTTATTTTAACCTCTAAATCTTTCTTGCACCACATTTTCTCTTTAACCTTAGATGTAACAATATTTTTGACATTATTGACATTATGCAAAGTATTATTTTTGTCAATGCCCCAATGGTTTAAGTGGAAGCCATGGAATCTTTACACCAGCACAAGTGGTTTTGACTCGATTTTAAAGCAATTTTAGTATTCTGAAATATTATTTATTTATTTTTATAATATAATACAGAATAAAATATTTTATTAATATAATTTTTTATACATGTTAATTGATAAAGATGATGATGGTTAAATTTGATGTTAAGAAAGTTTAAAAAAAAGTCTTCTTAGGTCATCATAGTTTAGCCATGTTAGAAGGTTAGCTAGGTATGTATTGTACAAAAGATTATGACACTCCTATCTAATGTCATATAACATGGTACTCTAAGAGAAAATAACTTTAATCTTCAAACTAGTTAAAACAAAAAGATGTTTTTAATCTTCTAGATTACAATTAAGGACCTTTTATACAACCAAAAAAAATTATATATACAAATATTTGAATTTAGATTATTTACATAATGATGTTGCATCTCTCTCAATATATATATATATATCCCTCTCAATATATATATAAAATTTAGACTAACTTATTCTTTAGTAATATAGAAAATATGTTTCTTAAAATAAATATATTATTATAATGGTTTTAAATTATTTTATTAACATGACTGCAAAAAAACTATAATAAATTTACTTTTTTAAATAAATTATTTAAAAAGTATATATGAAACATTTCTCTCTACATTTTTTATATGAAGGCTGAGCATATTGAAAGAGATTTTCTCATTATGGTGCATATTAAAAGTGGTCAGCATTTTCGGTATTGATGATCTGAAGATCTTTGGAGACTCCAGAGTCACCATTAAATAAATTTAATCTCAAAGTTTTATCCTTAATTCACTGGAGCAACAGGATCAAATCCATTATCCAACAGTTTAGGAACATCTCACTGGAGCATATTTATAGACAGCATAATCAATTGACAGTCAAACTTTCTAAGCAGGCTCTGTGGACTGAGTAAGGTGTTTTAATTTAGGAAGAGATTCTTAATTTCCAGGTCATTGATTTGGGTACTTTGAATTTCTTTGACTAGTTGGTTTTATTTTCTGAATAATTTTGAGTCTTGAACTGAATTCTTCAAGTAGTTTTTTTTTTTTTATATATACAGCTTTATTGATGATCAACTGTTATTTTGTAATATATTCGAGTATGATACTATGCTGGAAAGTCCTTTGAGACTAATTTTTAATTCAATATGAATATCATCAATCTGTTTTTATGTTTTTTTTTCTGCAAAAAACAAAAGTTTTCTTTTTATTTTATATTTTCCACGGTCTGTTTTCCTCTGTGTTTTCTTCTATGTATGTATATCGTATGATCTTAACGTTCATGTTTCGCATATGATCGATATTAATAAACAGTAATATATAATATATCATCCTGAAAAGACAAATTTATTAACTAAATAATACCTCCATAAAAAATAATAATAAAGATAATAACTGAGTTAGGATAAGTTTGTTATACAAGTGAAACAAACCACGAAACTCCCCAGCTCTAAGTTCAGCTGTGTGAAAACAAGAGGCGAATAAAGATGATTGCAGGGCGTCTTTGCGGCCGCGTGCGGTAGCGCCGAAAGTGGAGCGACTCCCGCTATAATGATTCCACGTATTTCAATTCAAATGATATAGTCGAGTCGAGTCGAGTCGCCGAACTTTTGATTTAACTTTGTCTCGTGGACTCGTTCTCTCATTTCAATAATCATATACACGTCAACAAGCGTAGACAAGAGCGATTAGAGAGCCGTAACGAATTAGTCTGCAATTTCCAAGTCGTCGTGGTCGGCGGATTCTGAAAAAGACGCCGTCACGCCGGTTACAAAGAATATGACAAGATTTTGGGATATGACAAATCTTGATTCGAACGTAATGGTATTTCAAGAAGTTGACAAAATCAATTTGTTTGTCAAAGTTCAGGGCATTTTACTGGAAGTTATATATTTACCAGTGATTGATGGAAATTTAATGCACGAAACCAGAATTAATAATCATTTTGCCCATAGATATTTCACGCTGTTAAAGTGGTGCGCTAAGTGCGTATATAGTCAGCAAGCAATGAGGCATGGCCATCAATAAAGCCGTATACATAATGTGGAAAATGACATTAATTGCAGGATTTGGATGCCACAAGTTTTAAAAGCTGGGTGCGCTATTTGTCAGTGATAGCCATTAATTCCATATTAAACAAAAACTCAAAGTCAAGATTGTACACCTTATAATGCTGTAGCTATCGTGGTTTGTGATGGTCCATTAATAATTAATGAAGAATTCTGGAGATTAAACATGCTGTAATCATGAATTAATAATTAATGAAGAATTTTGGCGACTGGACGGAAAGAGAAGACGCGTATGCATAAACCCACCTTTTTGGGGTAAATTCGTCAAAGGAATCCTGCAACTAATTGATTGAATACGGGCGGTCTAGATTTTGTGTTGAATTCTGAGTACTTCTAATTTAAGAACTGATTTCTTTTGTCGTTTTTCAAAATTCTTGTGCCCACAGGCCACATGCAATTCTTTAGCTGATTGTGCCCACAGGCCACAGGCCACATGACAGATTGTTTCCAAATTCAATTTCTTTTTTATGTTATTAAATAATTGGTTTTGCTATTTTCATTTATGTTATAAAATAATAATTAAGTTTTGTCGTGTAGTATGAAAGCCAAAGTCCCGTTCATAAGAGTTACTAAGTTTGTCAAACCATAAATAGGATTTGGCAAATCTATCTAGGTCTTTGACGTCGACGTACGAGAGTAATGATGACAAAGACTTTAAATGATCTCCAAATATGCTTTATTCCAAAATTATTTTAATGGTTTTGTTGTATAGTAATTTGTGACGAAACACATTACGATGGCTGATGAAACACATTGGAAAATTTATTGAATTCAAAGTTAGAAAGATGGTTTTTTTTACACGGGGAGCTCGGGACTTTGTAATCGCCAGCGCATTAAAGATCAGGGTCGAATTCCTGTCGTTATCACTATAATCTTTTTCAGCTCTGATTACTATTGGTGGATTAGGTGGATTGTCTGAAAGTGGTCTGCAAGTCAAATTTAAAAATAAATGCACAAATTCGCCACAACAACAAAGTCGAATTTTTAAATTAAAAATAAATGCACAAATTCGCCACAACAACAAAGTCGAATTTTTAAATTAAAAATAAATGCACAAATTCGCCACAACAACAAAGTCGAATTTTTAAATTAAAAATAAATGCACAAATTTGCCACAACAACAAAGTTGAATTTTTTAATTTTTTAATATAAAAGTTGAATTTTTAAATTAAAAATAAATGCACAAATTCGCCACAACAACAAAGTTGAATTTTTTAATTTTTTAATATAAATATAAAATGAAATGTATACATTTAATTATAAATATAATTTTTAATTAAAATGTTTTACACAATTATAATTATAATAACTTTTTCATAATAATCATAGATCAATACCTATTACTTTTGAAAATACTCAAAAACCAAACTTATACTTTTATGTCTATATACAAGAAACCTTATCCAAAATGAGCGTTTCGGCTTTTATATATGTCTATATACAGAAATTTTATCCAAAATGAGAGTTCCGAAAACCCTATATACGAATTTCAAAGATCTTTTTACAAATAAGATGTTTCAAAATCAATTTTCATATTATATTTTTGTTTATCAAATAAATAAGTTTTGTCGTTTAGTGTTAAAGTCAATCTTGCCAGCAAAATTCCATAATAGAAAATTACTATATTGATAATAAAATTGTGTAAATTTTTTTTAATGAAAATATATCTTATATTATAATTAAATAATTAAAAATTATCACTAACTTTTTATTACTCCTTGTCAAGACAGGGATTATAGCATTTGCTTAGAAGTTAAAGTCATTTTCAATTTTCAATTTTCAAAATAAATTAGTATATAGTTACTTAATGTTTTATGAATTTTAATTATTAAATTGATTTTTTAAACAAATAAAATTATAATTTAAATTTTTAATATTACATAATATATATTTTTTGATTGGCTTATTATATAATTTATAATTTTTGATTGGCTTTAAGATTTGATTTGACAAATATGCCCTGCCTAGATGTGACTTTTGTTAAATAAAAAATAAAATCAAAAATCAAAATTTAAAAAAAATTCTAAATTTGCCACTTATACCAAATCTGTGACTTTCATTCAATGCTGGACAAAACATGAATAGTACATTTTGTACTCTACTGCCGTCTGAGGTCATTCACTCATCCCTCCTTAAAATTGTAAGCATAGGCTACAACTTCCAGTAGTTGGAAGCTCTGCGAGTCATAGGAGTCTGGTCTAGAGCCAAGGAAGGTATGCTCTGCTGATTGCCCTTGCGGTATAATACAGCATCAGAAATCCAAGGTTCGACTCTGTAAAAATGTCGAGTCTGTAAGGTGTGCTAGTAGACATATCACTGGATCCCCAGGAAGACTCCAAGTAGGTTCATCGCTCTGCGAGGTTCTGAACGGTAAATGGGCCAGCGACATTGTGTCTAGGCACTCAGTCTGAGTTTGTGTTTGTAGTGATGAGCTTCGCCCTCCGAAGCCGATCTACATGGTTTTGAGTCTGTAATTGATGCTGCAATCTTAATATAAAAGCTTTGAAGTGCTCTGGAACTACTATCAATTGATTGAAAGATAGATCCTGGAGCGTATTGGTATCAGAGCCAGGTTCAATCGTCATTATTCTTGTATATCTTGTTTACTTAATCTGATGAATGCTTTAATTGTCTGTTAAATCTGCTGCAACATCATTGTTCAGTCTGTTGTTTGATTTATATGCATTCTACAATAGTATTCTGTAGGCGGTGGAAATGACCGTTGAGTGGATTGTTGGGTCATTGAGAGTGTAAGAGTCGTCCAAAGTCAGAGTAACAGTAAGGCCCGTTGGGATAAGGGAGTAAGTCTACAGAGTTGTCGGAGACTATTTTAGAGTCAGCACTCACTCTCTTTCAGAAATGGACCCTTCAATGGATACTATTGAGCTGACACATTTAGAATGTGATTCTTCTAATGACATTGAAGTAAGTCTTGCAGAACGCAGGAAAACCTCATTTAATCCTTCTTCTTCAGATTCATCATCTTATATATCTATCACAGATCATAACCCTTCTGAAAATTGGCAGTTACCTCAGATACTTCCTAGAGAAGTATAAAGACTTCCATGGTGGAATGTCACAGCCGCTACACACATCCGAGTGTCAAGCATAGATGTCTCATTTACTGATAAACAAGAACCTGTAGATATCAACCTGCTTGATAAATGTCAAATAGACTGGGCTAAAGAGAAAAAATTAAGTATGCACATTTTGGTGCTATCAAACTTGGCCTTGGTCTGTTAGTTCGTCCGTGTCTCCCAGTTTCGTCTCTTTGTTGTATTGTAGATACTCGCCATAGAAAGTTTTCAGATACAGTCATTGGTGGTTTCACTGCACCACTTCATGATGGCCCTGCTTTTGGTACAATCTACCCTAAGTTTTCTGTGAGTCTCTCTGACCCACATATCTATAATCTGCTCAAGGAATATATCTTGCCGAAAGGTTTCGACATGGAATCTGGCTCGAAAATCATCCAGCTGAAAGGTGGAGTATGTGTCCGTTTTGGAAATGATACTCTTCCTCAATTGCGAACTCATGTTCATCAAAGTTCTGCAGACACCAGCGTGGTGGAAAAGGAGAAATCAAAAAATGCCACACCAATCACATTTAACTGGACTGGCATAAACTATCCTCAATCTTGGGAAATGAAGTATACAGAACTAAGAAACCAGGAAAGAGTCGCTGCTTCGTTTACATCACTTCAAGAAAGCTGTCTTGACATCCATATGGTGTATCTTCCATTTAATCACTGCAGCCAGAGCAAGTACTGTTATGATGGAAGTGTATCTGGCTACAGGAGAAAAAGTCACTTCATAGTCTATTCCCTCTTTCTGGGAGAAGCCACGAGCTACAAACCTCACCTTATATTTCTCTATACTACCATCTGCAACATGCTTGATCTTATAGATCCACTTGGAAGTCACAACAAACTTTCCTTCTGGTCTTGGGACCACATGTAACATACCCCTTTACTGAAAACATTTTATGTTTGAAGAAGACATTATCTTAATTTTTATTGTAAAGTTTTATATTTGGACAAGTGTCCAAGGATGACTGTAATTGCACAATATTATTATTTAAATAAATAAAATAGGAGACACTCACCCAAGGAGAGCTGTTGAAAGAGTGTTTACTGACCCACTAAGTGGAATGGAATTTGAGGTAGAAGGCAATGGACAAGTGGCAGCATCATGAGCCAAGTAAGTAGTTGTTGCTATGGGACAACTCCCTTGAATTGTGGTCATAGTGCCCTGAAAGATGGGACTGGAGCTTGAGGCTCATTTATTGAAAACTGACCACTAAAGACCTAGGCAATATTTTTAAGAGCCATCGAATTTTGGACTGAGGTTTATCACTTTTCCTGATGAGGAAACTTACCTTGTGGTTCTGCTGTATGCACACAAGAAATTCAATGAGGGGAAATGCTATGTTTTTTTATCATGGTGTAAGTTTGCCTTGTTTGCTGCTGAGTGCATAGATTGAGGGTTTTTGGAAAGTCTCTATTGATTGCTGGTTATACAATTAGGGTGCCTTGCTTCTACACAGAGTCTTCTACCTAGTGGTTCAGTAAATATGTTCGGGGGTCCAAAGAAGGCAAGTAGTTTGGCTGCTTCTTCTGGAGAAGGTTGGGAGGAACAGGCCTCCTTGGGTGTTTGTCCACCCTATGTACAGTTACAGGTTCTACTTGACATTTCATCTCTAAGTAGTTAATTTACTTTCTATAATTGTGGTTTTATTACTCTTAGCTAATTAATGATAATACAGAAGTATAAGTGTGGTTTTCTGATCTATTTAGGATTTTGTAGACTGCTGAATATGTTTATGAATTGATTGAATAAATTCCCTCTCTATATTTTTCCCCATATTGTTTTCTGTATCGTACTTCTGTACAGAGAAGGAAGATTCAAAAGAGATCAATGATGAAGTAGTGAGCAAGATGAGTGAATAGGCTAACTCTATTAAGTTTCCCTTCTTTGTTTTTTTATTTAAACTAACTCTGTCGTGTTTTTCTTTTCTCTATTATATTCTATAAATTTAACAATATCTTATAATTACAGTCATAGAATATTTTTAGTTACACATTTACTGAGCAGACTGTAGAATAGTTTCTTTTTACAATAGAAAAATAACAGAAACACATGCAGTTCTAGGTTCCTGTATTAATCTAGGTTTATTTACAGGTTAACTATTTCCTTACATTAAATGCTATTTACTTTTTTATCATATCATCTTTCCCTTTAATATATTTCCTTTCGTTGAGCTGTATGTTTGAAATTTAAATGTTGCCGACATAAACATGATAGTATTCACATCATTCAAACAAATCTGTTACATCTCTACTTTTGCAGAAATAGAATAATCTAGGGTTTTACTTTTCTCATTCTTTTCTAAACCTTTACTTAAGACTTATATATTATTTTGTATTTGTAATATTCAGTATCAAAAAAATTAGTAACTTTCATGTCTGAGAACAACTATCAATACAAATGGAGTAACCAAAACTGATCAACATTTTATCATCTTACCATAGATTTTTTAACATAGAATAAGTCTGTATTAGACAAACGTCCTACTATTTGGAAAAACCCTAGCTTCTATATTATATATTATATAGTATTTTATCAACAGGTAGCAAAGCAAATAGACTATCCAAGACAGAGATCGAAACCCTTAAAAGAGCCATGCCAAGCACACAATGGTTTCAAATTATAAGGTTACAAGTTCGAGCCTTATTTAAATCTAGCTAAACATTACATTCATTATCCTTACTAAACATTTGAACAATACAGTCACAGCATCACATGACTTATTCAATTCCCAAACTAAAAACAAATGAACATTTTCAATATCCTTATCGACGTAGGCTGCAACAAAACAAAATAGACATTTGAGACTAGATCCTAGTTTCCAGGTTCGAACTTGTAAACTTTCGAAGTCATCTTCTAAATCAAAACAAGCTCAGGATTCAAGTGCACAACAACAAGTCTATTGCCTTTGGCTCTCGGCCAGTGGCGATACTTTACATTTTATAACTACGCATTGAAAACATTTTAAAATAGGACCTGGAGCATTTCTCACAGCCTTAACAAATTGCAACCATAAAAATATCAGAACTATCTTTCCATTAAAAATGACCGAGGGTTTAAACCTCTCCAAAGCTGTTACATTCAACAAGAAATTCTACAATGAAACGCTGCCAGTGCTAACATCAAAATAGGCTGAATATCTCATCATCTTTCCATTCATCTTTTGGAACACAAACAGTATCACGACGCCCGAATTTCTCCAAACCCCAGCCTATTAGCTAAACCAAAACAATGGCCAACAAATTTGCCAAGAGTAACCTACAGGGGGTTAAACCACTGAGGCTTACCAGTTGGTTGCGCATTACCGCCTAGTAGCTTCAAGATTTTCAACCTGCAATGTAAATTACCTGCCATCCAAACATTTGAAGGTTAAAAAGATGCATTTCAGATTTGGAAAATAAACTGCAAAATAATGAAATCAAACCAAGTTTTCGAGCCATTACCTTTAAAATGTTGCTTATGGAGCAGAGACACCACAACCAACAAGAAATTGAAGCCATCACCTCACTAAAAAATGCTGCGAATAATGGAGACCATTCTGAGAACTACCATTATACATGCAAGGAAAATCGAACTCTGGTCCAATCTACTCATAAGACTATCTTAAAACCCCAGAGCTATTTCTGACTACAAACAATTGCAGTAAGCTTGTACTCATAACAGACTCGGCTCCGAAATCATAGTTACAGTCACTAGTCATGACATCGAAACTGGGGAGGTGCCCTAACACCCTGCTAACGAAACCCTAAAACTTCTCAGGGTTGTCGGCCTCTCCACCGAGCCACCAGTAACATACAATGAATGCCAAACAAAACAACCTCAACAAGACTTAGTGGAAAGAATAGGGTTTAGTACCAAGCCCGAGGACTTTATGAGATCAACAGTAGAGATCTTACCATCCTAGCACCACACCTTACGAAGCACCAACTGCATTTAAAACACTTTAATACCCTTTCCACCACGTAGTCCAGCTCAATAAGACACTAGGGCAAGGACTTGCACAGCTCGACAACATCAGTAATACCCCTACAACTTTTTCACATGAAGATCGTCACGTTAATAGCCACCGAGACCTCCCACGAATGTGGTAGATAGGGAGTTTAATTACTGATCCTTGATGTGAATTCCTGCCAGCATTGAACCACTCAGTTATTAATACCTTGTCCTATGTCAGATTTCGACATAAAGATTGTTTTGGCTGTATTATATTAACACATATAACATGGTAAATCCATAGTTCACAACCCTTGTGTTGTAGCATTGAAGCATCGAACTTGTGTTTAAAGATCGCATAATATTCATATTTGCATATGGTCTCATATCTTATACTTTGCATATAGTTTACACACAATAGAAAATGCATAATATTTGCATATAGTAGACATACTATAGGAATAGAATGGTATTTGCATATAGTTCGCATAACATAGGAAATGCTTGGTAGTTACATATAGTTTACAAACTATAGGAAAATGCATGCAGTACATAGCTCACAACTATAGGTTAGTCAAGTTACTATAAGAATGTTAGTTCATATATTTATGCATTAGTTGGATCATAAGGTAGTCATAGAATTACAATAAACGTTCTAAGGGTCAATTTATGATCCTACTATTTAGATCATAATCTACATATCGTTGTTACTAGATGAAGAAAATCCAATTACCTTGACAATCATTTCAGTATGTCAATACTTACAATATTGTACAAAAGTATAAAATAATTAACAATGGGAAATGAGAATGGGTGTAGCAAACATGCAATTTAATATAAACTAGAATATAACCGAATATTTTAACCAAGAGATCTCACCCTGTTACAGTTCAAGATTTTCTCTAAATCCATTAAGACATTTGAAAACTACTGAAGTTATTTAGGAACTCTTTTGTTACACTTTGAAAACATTAGTGCTCTTACCTGTAATCTGCGAAAAGAAAGGTTCGAATGCTTTAGCATAAATTCTAAGTAAGCCTCGGGGTACCCATAGGACCCCTTCATCATCAAAAGAAGAACATCAGTTAGCATTTACAAACGTTAATAATTGATTGAGCATTGACATAAGTAATCTAAAAGTATAGTTGAGACAAGGAAGTAGCCAATAGCATCTTAATGTAGATTTAATTTCATTTCATATCAAGTCACAAACAATATATTGTATGATCGTTACAAACATTTATTTCAGCATATCAACATAGAAGCATTTAATATAATTCTGCATAGCAAAGTACAACATTTAAAGCTACATTGAATTTTTTTTTTAATTTTGCAATTTTTGGGATGTTACACCACATCCCAAACATCATTCTTCATGATCGATTGGTACTCCTTGATCATGACATCCTTCCATTACTGCATCCCAGATCCTGGGAACTTCAGATTCTTCAATATCTTCAATAGATAGTTTTCTCGAACTTCGTTGCTGGAACAAATGTTGTAGTCCTTCATTTGTAGCTGATTGTACACAACCTTTCCTACAAGTCAAATTCAATTGCATGATTAGAAACTTCTCATAGTTTTTAGAACAAAATATTACACATAAGAATATATGTCATACAGTCATGCAATTATCTTAGCCAATGCTTCAATATAACATTTATCCATATCCCGTAACTTTCTAGATGCCTTCCATCTCTACCAGAACATGGTTAAGAGTGTGCACATCTCCCAACATGTTGGCAAAGAGGTTTCACTCTAGATAAGTAGCAATGGAATGTTGTATAGTACCATAGGCCACTTACCCATTACATGCATATTAGTAGTATACTATTCATTAATGCAATTTATTCTAATATGCATGATACACAACCTAAGTCTAGGAACATAAGTATATACATTATTGAACAATATTATTTAAACAATCAGATATACAAGAAATAACAATTCAAATACTTATCTTTGTTTGTTTGTTGGGTGGACTCCCTCTCAATCTTTGCTTCCTTACAGGAGCTGCTGGAGTCCGACTCTGAAGTAGCTTCTTTTTCTCCTTTCTGTTGTGGATTGTAAGGAGTAGTCAACTCCCTCTTAATCCCCGAATCACTGCATAACTTCTTTAAGTCTTCTGAAGTGAATTCTCCACCATTGTTGGATCTAAAGGTCTTGATCTTCTTATTAGTTTGATTTTCTATCAAGGCTTTGAATTCCTTGAACTTATCAAACACTTCATCTTTGTTCTTCAAGAAACAAATCCAAGTCTTCTATTCCAAAGTTCACTTGGCTCCATGGATTCATGTACCATGGCATGTTCAGGTTGTCCCTTCAATTTGTACAATCCTCCCTTTTGCTCTCCAATCACCATTGCATCATCTAGTGTCTTACCCTTTGGCCACATGAGTACTTGTCCATATATAAATGCAACTCTCATTCCCTTTGCATCCAAAGATGATATGGAGAGAAGATTCTTCTTAATTCCAGGTACATATAGAACATCTTTCATCTTCAAAGACTTCCCAGAGTCTAACTTGTAGGAGGATTCACCACTTCCTTTTATAGGGTATTGATAGTCATCCCCAAGTTTCACCTTATGGGGTGACTCATGTTCAAATAGGTCTACAAAGGATTCTTTAAATCCCTTCATGTGTTTGGAAGCCCCCACTCTCAATAAGCCAATCATCACATCCATGTGAGATAGTACCTGTGAGAGCAGAGATCAACATATATTCTTCCCCACTTGAAGAATCTTCACTTTCTTCCCTTTTCTTCTTCTTGGGAGGTTCATCATCCTCAGTAGCATGAGCATGATATATTTTCTTGTTTCTCTTCTTCTTCTTCTTCTTCTTCTTGAATTTGTTGTCGTGGTTGTTCCTTTTGTTCTTGGGACAATATGAAGCAAAGTGTCCTATCTCATCACAAGTGAAGCATCGAACATGAGAGAGATCTTTCTTCTTATGATGGAAGTGAGAATGTTTCTTGTTGTGATATTTCTCCCTCTTAAACTTACTTCCTTTAGTGTGTGCTGTGAGAGCTTGATCTTTACTTCCCATCTTTTCTTCTCGGGCCACAAGCCTAGCTTCTTCTTGTGAACATTCATCCCAAATTCTACTGAAAGAGATCAATTTCTTTCTTGCAAAGATTCCTTGGATGAAGGAGTCCCATGACCTAAGTATGCCATTCAATGTGGTCATGAAAATTTCTCCATTCTCCACTACTTCATCCACAGCTTCAAGTTGTTCCTTGATTTGAGAGACCATAGTAAAGTAGGATTGGATGGTCTCTCCATTCTGGATTTTTACCCTTTTTAATTGGTTCTGTAGAGTCATCTTCCGATTTATGTTCTTTCCTTCAAACAACTTGGTCAAAGAGTCAAACATCTGTTTAGGTGTCTTTAGGGAAGACACATGGGGAATGAGATGGTCCTTGATAGAATCAACAATGATTCTCTTGGCTTTAACCAAGTTCTTCCTGTGTAAGGCCTTAACCTCTTCTCCCTCTGGAACTGGAACCTCTTCACTTATGTAAGTTTCCAATTCATTCTCCTCTAGCATTAACCCAATCCTATACTTCCAAGCTCATAAGTTATTAGCTCCTTCAAGCTTATCCTCAAGCTTGGTGTGGTGAGACATCTTAAAGAGTAGTGTAAATGGAAATAGAAAATTTTTAGGTCTTACCACTTGATGTGCTGAAAACTGGATATGGAGCTCGATTAGGGTTTGTTAGAGAAACCCAAAAATTCAAACTTCTAAAAGGATAGAAAGATGCGACTTGCTGAGCTGGTCAAGCTGGTATACTCTGATTTTGAGATCTGCAAAATTTGACCCCTCAAAATTGCCTTTGAAACTTTCGGATTTCCTTGACAGGATCCCAAAATAGGGTTTGATAAAGCCTAGTATTCTTCCCAACCAAAAAGTTCGATCTTGTGCTCTAAACATTGATTTTTCTGAGGAGCATCCAGCTGTGGTCACAGATTCCAAAAATTTCCACTTTTGCAGAAACCCTAATTTTCCACCTTTCCAATCAAAATCCCAATCTGGGGTTTGATGAAGCCCGGCCTTCTGCTTAACCAAAAATTTTGATCTTGGTCTCTAAACTTTGATTTTCTTGAGGGGCATCCAATCGTGGTCTCAAAATCCAAAAATTTCAACTTTCTCCAAAACCCTAATTTCCTGGAGCACTCATGGGCCAAAAACTGAAAATGCTCAGAATTGAATTCTATCTCGACAGAAAGATACACCCTTGCTAGGAGAGTCAATATAGCCTCCTGCCTTTGATGATCTGTGGATAGAAACCCAAAAATTAAGAAGCCCTAGCTTTCACAACTGCACAGTGCCTTCTTCTTAGGTCAGCTCTGATACCATGTTAATTTTTTGATAATTTCATTCAATATTGTCTAGGATCACTAAGAGAATAACATGTGTAGCATAACAATCATAAACACAAGAGTCAATAGACACAAAGTTTCCTTGGGGAAAACCAAGAAGGTGAAAAACCCCGCAACTTCCTCAGAGATAAGATAAGCCATAAACCAAGATCACAATGATCAAACCCAAAGAGATGTCTCTAGTAGATACTCCTCCTCCTCCACTTGTGCACCACTTCCTCTCTTAGCTATACGAGCTTGAGAAGTGAGTGAATGAATAGAATGAGAGAGGCACACCCTCTATTTATACATTGACTTGACCTACCAATAAATCAACAGGGATGACTTGCTAATGAAGTCTAATAACCCAACCACATGACCTAACTAGGGCCAACCCCACACTGGTGGTCTAATAACCCATTAATATAAATGACAACACTTACAATGTAACTTGCGACACTTGCAAATACAAATGATGACACTTCCAATCAGAGGAATAATACATCTCTGTTGGATATACAATAAAGTACAAATGTAATATACAAGTGAATATCTTCCGAAGTTACAAATACATCAACATCTAAAACCCACTTGGCCTTTAACCCGACTGCCTTCCATTTCTAGCCATTCGTTGATCTTCTTTTCTAAGATAATACTGAATAAATTGGTTAGGAGAGGGCTAATCATAATGGAATGATTATTAGAGAGGTTATTTTTATCGCCACTTTTGAAAATAGGAATAATGAGGCTCTAAGTCCAAGGCATAGGAAACCCTTGCTTCACCACTAGATTAAAGAGTTTGTGGATGTGCGAGATAAGGACAACCCCCCCAATTTTTAAGATTTCTTCTTGGTAACCTTCAATGTCTTTGGCTTTTCCATTTTAGAAGCGCTTAACTCCGAAATCTATGTCTTTTAATGAGAAAACTTCTTTCGTTGTAAGAAGGGTTTGAATGTTATCTTTGATATCCGGGGATTCGTAGAGATTTTTAAGATAGGAATTCCAATATTATTATCTTCTTTTGTTTTGTGAGTTAGAATTTGCCTCCAGAATTTCTTGGGAGCCACCTTGGAGAAGTGTGAGAGATTTTCTTGTGGTTGACTAAGATAGTGCCCTTTTTTTCAATTAGGGTTTTGTAGTGATTTATCTTGTCCATTTTTATCGATTCTCCAATAGCTTGCTTAATTTATTTTCTCGCATTCTTACACTCTCGAACATACCAAGGGTTGGTTCTACTATCTCTCTTATTAACTGAGACTTCAATAGAGAACTTGCTAATGGACGACGAGAGGGCTTTAGTAAAATTATGGTAGATATTTTCTATATTCTTCATACTAGATAAATGAAACAAATAATTTTTTAAATCATGGAGAAAAAGGTCGGTTTTATTTTTATCGAATATCAGGTGCTTTTGGAAATGATAGTTTTCCTCTATGGGATCGCTATGCATGGCAGCATTGAGAATTAAAATTAAAGGCCTATGATTAGAGTCAAGTTCATTGTCGTTTAATATGTCGAAATATATTAACTTGTTGCATAAAGGGATATCGAAAATAACATAATCTACCACACTACTACCAATCCCATGAATACAAGTCATCCGGCCAGAATTTGGCCATTTGGTTAGTCCATTGCAAATGATAAGATCTTGATTACTACAGAAATTGACTAGCTCAGAACCGAATAAATTTTCACCTATATCTTCAGAACTTCTTTTGTACCTATTAGCTAGCTCAAGGTATTCATCGAACCAAAGAGGATTAGGATTGGAATAATTGCTTAAAATAATATCTTGGTTACTCGAAGTTCAGGCATTGAAGTCACCCATCAAAAGGATATTTGCTTCCTTCCTTAGACTAGAAATATCATGTTCTAAACCATTATAAGGACAATTTTTATCTAACTTTTTTTTTTATAGAAGTTGGAATTAATAGGAGCAAAATAACAAATGGCTATGTAGGTTTTTTCGTCATTAATCATGTATGTGATCTCTATCCAAATAAATTGGTTGTAAGGGTATTTCTTATAAAGCCTAAAATGAGGGGACATGTTCTTCATAATGTAACAGGATATACCTCCAATGCCTCTACTACATTAATGTTTATTCCATATTGACCAAAGGACATATCCGTCTATATAAGGGGCCTTGGATTCCTCGTGTTCCCAAGTTTCAATCAATAATATAATATAAATTTCACTCGGGATCCAACTTAGCTTGGGGCCTTTGCTCCATGGAAAACCTCGATAGTTCCAGAAGAGGATCTGGAGTGTGACAAATTGCTATTTATTACTATTTTGGTATCTATCTCGAACAACAACTTTCTTGTTTCTAATTAATGCCCATTTTCCCTCCTTCCTAACTTCTTTTACCTTTTGGACCTCATTTCTTAGTTCGACCTGATACTCTAGAATGAGGTCTTCATTTATAAATATTTTCAAGCCTTTTAAACTTGAGGCCTTACTAACTACATGCCATATTTTTGTTTGGTAGAGCTAACCTTAACCCGTATTAATCTTTTTGTATTCTCAATTAATTTTCCTAGCTTTGTTGCTTCGATGAGACTGATAGTTTCAATTTGTAATCTATTGTGAAGTTTTGTCTTGACAATGGCTAATGTATCCTCTTCTACCTCCTCTTTTAAACAAAAAATTATGAGGTTCAAAGATCTTTTGTTACGCTCATGGTTTAAATCTATCAATTTATTCATTTCCTTTTTAATGGGTTTGATATCTAATTTACCTTCTATATTATTTAGGATTAGGTTGTGATTTACTTTTTCCTCTAACTCTTTAATCCTATCTTTTAACTTAAGATTTTCTACTGTAGGTGAATCTCCTTGTTTTGGCGTTTTTTGAGTTTCCATTGCATGTAGTCTGATCTCCATTGTCTCTACCTTGTTCTCTAATTTTGTATCTTATCTTCTATTTGTTTTTGGATCTTTTCTTGAAAGGATGTAAATTTATTATCGAACATTGATTTTAACTCTATCTAGAGTTTAGCTTCTCTTTCTTCCCTAAGTTTCTCTAAGGATTCTATATATTCATAAAGTTTAACATCTCCTTCTTCCTTACGTTTCTCTAGTGACTCCATATATATATATAAAATAAGAATGAAATTTTAATTAGGATAGTTAATCATGATATAGTTGAATTTTAAATAATTTAACCATATTATTCATATAAAAGTAACATAATAAAATAAATTATTTTACTCATAACTTTACTATCATATACAATGACCACATTATAACTATTATATTCTTTAGTTTATATATATATTTATATAAAATCAAATGGGATAATTGAGAATAAATTTGACAAACAAAACAAAAATATATGAATAATTTCAAACAAAGTTGTAGTTTTTATTATGCATAATCTTTTGAATGAACATTAAAATCACACATGCTATTTAATCAAATTTAAAAATTACATACATTAAGATAAGAGTCTTTTAACTTTTGATTTAAAATTTATCTATAAACGTTGTTAACCTCCTAACTTGCCAAAACTATAGTGAGTTTGGAAAGCTTCTTACCAAGTTTTTTGAGCATAAAAACACAAATTTAAAGCAAACCAAGTAATAATCGTCTTAAGGTTTGGTCTCAGTAAACATTAATCATCATCATCATCATTAAACCTTTACATACTAAATTTGAACTTTTAACACAAGTAATTTTCCTAAGACTAATCAAAAGATGAAGACAAGATATATTATATGTTAATTTTCAAATCTTATATATTTTAAGTTCTTTACATTAAAGAATAAATTTACATAAATTTTTAAATTTCCAAAATTTGACAACAACATATTTTTATATTTATGAGATATTTACTTTCATATTTTAAATATATTGAAAATTTTAAATAAATATTTTTTTACTTACTTATTCCATATTCATATTTATATATATATATAAAACTTATACCTCCTGCTCATAGATATAAACCCTTAACTTAATCTAAAACGTGAAATCATAACATTTACCAAAATTAAAATTGGACATGTATACTTAAACAACCTACTGCAAGAACAAAACTATGCCTTTATTGTGAAGTGACGCATATAAACCTAAAGATAGAGATGATGCATCATTTATTCCAAAAATCACCCTTCTAAGCCTAAAGGCATAAATGGTACATGGAATTGCTAATGTAGTTCTCAATCTTTATGCATCACCCTTATCCATGCCACTTTAGAGCCTTTGATCCAGGGATTTGCCTGGACGAGCTTCGTGTTAATTTCAAGATGACCATCATTTTAATAAAATTTAGATATTTTTAGTTTAAAAAACGAGACTGTCGTTAAAAAAATGATTATTACTTTTCAAAATTAAAAGAGTGATTATTAATTTTCAAAATTGTAATTATTAGAACAAACGTGATTATTAATTTTCAAAATTGTAATTATTAGTTTTGAATAATGTGATATTTTATTAAGATCATCGTTTAAAAATTTGATTATCATTTTTCAAAATTTAAAAAACGTGATTATTAATTTTCAAAGCTGTATTATGTAACTATTAGTTTCGAATAATATGATTTTTATTGTCAACCATAGAATTATTTATTTTGAATGGCGTCACTATTGTTTTGAATACCATGATTTTAAATTTCGTAAATTAAACTATCACTTTTTATAGGGTATAATTATTAGATTTCATATATTTAAGTTATTCACATAATGTCTTAAATAATAATTAAATATATTATTTAATGTATTTTTCTTAAATAAAAATGAATAATTCAAAATGAGTTAAATGAATCCATCAAAATATCTGCTTTTCATTAAGCATCGCATTATTAAATGTTTGAAAGGTATCATAATATTCTATGGCAAGTTCATGTATCTTGATTATTGTATGTCCATTTAATTTTTCCTAACATTATCTTTTTTCTTCATTTTCATTTGATAATAGTTTTCGTGTTCATGTCATATTATAACATAGATAATATCATATTTATCTCTTCTCATTGTCCACTTTTTAGTTTTCTTATCCCAACCTTTATATCCCCATTGGATTTCAATCATTGCAATTGAATCTTATATCTCTAAAATGCATTTCCTAACCATATTGACTTATTAACACTTGAACTTACAATAAGCATGTATTATTTTTTCACATATTTTCTTGAATCAAACCCTTATGTAGCTTTGCAATAGGAAGGCCCACATGTATTTCATAAATACTAGGAACCCTTTATGGGTTAGGTTGGTTTAGGGTGTGTTTTCTAGTGTCTCATTTTTGTATTGTGTTTTACCAAAAGAACCTCTTTTCCTTTGCTAATTAACTAAGGGCACATCTAAACCTTTTAGAGGACTTCTCAAATATATAATATTTGGAAAAGAATATTATTCGCCTACATATTCCATGCTATAATATGTGACTTTATTATTTTATTATTTTTTTTAGTCTTTTATCTCTTTTAATGTTTAGTGTTTTGAATGGTGACCATGTAGGTTCCTCCTTTGGATGGTCTTCCTTACCATTAGCTTCATTTTTCTATTATATTTAAATGTAACTAGATCATTGTTCATTATTAAGAGTTACCTTATATTGTAGGGTGAATTTTTCACAAAGAAAATTTTAGGGGTAAAATTTAGCTCATGGTTTATTTTTAGAGTTTTTTCTCTAAAAAATATTCGTCAAATTCCATTTTTTTCTAAAAAGATTCACCCAAATTCCATAGGATAAAAAATTTTTACTCTAAAAATAGTTAAAATTGACTAGAATCTATATCAAATCCTTAAAAATTTGAATTATTTTACAACCAATTAGCCTTAAACATTTTATGGTTAGAAATTTAAGAATTGCTAAGATTCGCCAAAGTTTCTACATTTTGAGAAAAGTATAGATCCTTAAAATTTTCCTTGGGATTCCATCAACCATTGTGAATTTGAAGTATGGAGGGGATTTAATGCATATTATCTTCTATCTTCCATTTAATATGTATTACCCCATAAATGACTTAATTTTATAATCCTCTTTAATCATTTATGGAATGAAGTTACTTTCACCATGACCGATTTTATACCTATACATTATATATAATAATGATAATATATTTCTTTTCAACTAAGATCATAACCTTATATATGTCCCATCTTTATCTTCATAGGATCTCTTAGCTAGGAGGAATCTTAGATACATGGAAGCAAACATATTATTTGTTGTGCGCATTGATGCAAAAAAAATAGTTAATGGATTAAGATGTTATCTTCAACATTTGTAATACCCCCAAGACTTTTTAATTTTTTGATTAAGTTTTTTTTGTTTACTTGTAAAACAGTTATAAAAATCTATGAGGCAAAATACTAACACTAATTTGGGTGAATATTATGAACACGAAATATTATTTTATTAATAATAAAAATAGACACTTGGAGCCACCAATTGAAAGAGGGGACACCATCATGAGACAATGAACAAGTGGACAAGAAGTAAGATATTTGATATCATTCAAATCCAAGTCAAAATCTCAGTAAGTTGAACAGATCCACAATTATAGGGATCAAGATATCAACTTGAGATTTGATTGAAATGGCATAATACCTGGGAAAAATTATATAATGGTGCACTGAGAAGACACAGGACGCCATGTGGTGCATGGAGAGAAATCGTTGCTATGTTGAGGGAAAGCTGCTGAGTATTCTCTTTTTGCTTTTGAAAGTCCATCATTTTGATATATTACAGACTCTTGGGAAGAGTCTGCATTCATATATTGCTGAGTTCATTTGGCTATGGTGGTGGTTCGGGAAAGTAATGTGGCTTTCCTCTTCTACGATTGGGAGGAACTGGGAAGCTCCAAGTGTTTTTCCATTATTGTTTTCAAGTAGGTCCTTCTAAACCACTCTATGGTTGTTGGTTTACCATTGGATTAACTTGTAAACTAGATATGGATCTTTTAAACATATTTATGAAATTATTGTCGTGGACTATGTTGTATTGTTATCATCTTATGAATTGGATTAGTGTAGAGTTATTCGGTGATTGACAATAGTATAGGTGGAAATTTTATATTAAATATGAGCAATGATTATTACCTCGAGTTAATCAATTGACCATAAATGTTATCTTCGTTGATTACATGTAGTAGATTCTGTTAAAGTGTAATCGAAATGAGCAGCCTGTATAATGCTAAATTTTGTATTATATGTCCATTGTATGCATTTGGGTTTATTTTGGGTTGTCAATCAAGTGATTGCATGCTTATTGTTTTTTTTCTAAGTTTCATGTTTGAATATATGCTCTATAACATTCTGTTGACGTGAATGATTATCTGGAGTCGAGTATCGACCCTATAAGTATGACATGAATACTAACTTGTTCTATTCAAAATGAATAAGTTGTGTATTGTGGGTTTATGCACTTCTTATGATGTTAATCGATGAGTTACATAATATGTTCAACTTTGTAATATCCTAACTTTTGGATTGACTATGTTATGATGTTATATTGGGCCACGGCCCCAGCACATGTGATTTATTCTGATTATTGGGCATAAGCCCTGGTACATATAATTTATTCTGTAGTAGACTGACATATTGGGCATGGTTCCTGTAACAACTCTAATAATATATATATATATTTGAAATTGTCATAAATAAAAGAAATACCTATCTTAAGGTTAGTCGGATAACAACCATGAGGTTTAAGTCACCCTAAAGAGAAGGTTTGTGGACCTTGAAGTTCTCCAACACTCTTATTGTGATTGACACATATCTATGTATGGTTTATTTGTGATGTTTATGTTCAAAATAAAAGATTCTTACTAGAGGTTACCTAGGAGAGTACTTCACTTCCTATCTGTTTGAGTGGATGAACTTACCACAAAGGTTTTCCCATGCATGTAATGTTTCTACATAAGTTAGCAAAAAAGGGAGTTACCTCGAATCCCTAGACCTTACTTAGCTCAATGAGCTAAAATGTATGTGAAATGGTTTCTTGTGTAGGTGGACATAATACTACTACTTTGATAAGGGATAACCAAGGTATAAATTATAAATCCTAAACCCCTCCACCATTACTCCCAGTAAACTGAGTTCTGAACCAATTCGAGACAACTGTATACATTTAATGTCGACGTGACTTGATGTCGGTATATGGAGCATTCAAAGATCCCATGTGAAGAAGCAGATGGTGGAGTTCCACATCGAGGCATGGGGAATAGGACCCTTGGTTCAAACCATCACACGCCTTTTGATTCTGTATTATTTGAAATCATATTTTTGGGAAGGCACTACGAGTTTTATTTGTTAAGGAGGGAGGTCTGTTTCTGTTACTCAGCCAAGCATCGTTCCTGTACAGAGATATTCCACGAAAGTACTATGCCCCAGGTAATATTGCTAACTCCTCTACGTGAATAAATCTATTTGTTAACCTTCACATGATTTAACCTAATGTAATAATTAGCTGTGTGCTTCTTTGTTATGGTTTGTGATAGGAGAACTCCCAGCAGCACAAATAATTGGGCAAGGTACTCCTGGAGGTGGCATTCGTCTGTTATATGGACCCTGGTAAGGTCTAGGGTCTCGAAGCACCTCCTCATTTGTTGTAACTGCTAGCGTGAAATATTTAGAAGGGAAAAGTATTAGTTTCTTTTGTAGTGGGTTGGGAGGTTCAAAGTGTAACCCACACCGAGCTTCCCACTCGCCGGTGTCTTCAGTTTCCTTTGAAGGTTATAAGTAAGATTTAGGAAGAAAAGTCAGTCCCGATATTTTTAGGAAATGCTTCTAAATATTGAATGTTAAAAGATACTTCGTTGACAGGTTTCGCAAATTGAAGGGTTTACTTTATCCTGATGTAGTTATATCTATGTGAACTGTTGATGCCATAATTTTTAAATGGCCATAATCTCGACTTTATAGAAGCTAAACGTTTATTTTGTTTTCTCATTCTGTTCATAAAAGGAAGTGCGTTTTGAAGTCTAAGTTTGCTAAAGAATTTGCTATCTATTGTGAAAACTGCGTTATTTCTTTTCTGTCAATTAGTTGTTTAAAGAGCAGGAAAAATGAATGAAGGCTTCAAAGCCCTTATCGTGGGTACTGGAAATTGCTGTTTGTTTATAAGTAAAAGGACTTGAGACAAAAGGTGATTTTATTGCTGTTTAGAGCTCTGTTGTCCAGAATTTGTTTTGCCTGCTTCCTATTTAGTGTTTCAATAATCATAAATACCGAAAAAGAATAATAACGAGTAAGAAGGTGATTTAAACAGAGGTTGAATGCTCGAACCCTTGTTATAATCTCATATCTCTATTTCTTTTGCTTTTCCTACTTCTTATTGTTAATAGCTACAAGACAATCGTGTAGCCCTACAGTAAAACAAAGTCGGTTTCCGTGCATGGTTCATAGTATTAATTACTTGTGAAAAATGTATGTTTTCTGTCCTTTGGTTTTTAAGATGAATGATTTTCAATGTCTTTGCAAAAATAGGTTTATCTTTCATAAGATGTCTGGTTATTTCAAGAAATGTCAAAAGAGAAACAAAATAAGATATCCCCACAGAACTAATCTATATTTTGATATTGAATCTATAATATAGAGATCTCATATTTAAACAGTAACCACTTCAACCGAAGCAAAGATTTAACAGTTATTGAAAATATATATAACAAGAAGATCAAAGCAATGAGAAAAGGCCCTACATTATCAGCACGCGCTAGTATTGCCAAGAAATATGATTTGAAAATACATCTCTCAGATCTCTCTCTCTCTCTCTATATATATATATAGATATATCCCTCAGATACTAATAATATTTATAAAAAATAACAAAGATCCCGCCCTATCAATGTTCACCTACATTGTTAGCAACGAGATTTAACACAATGGTTTCATATCTAAATTATAGCAAATATAGGACCAAAGATCTACCTACATATACATACATCCCTCCAACTTGGGGAAATGAGCTCTATTTGTCAAATTTCAAATCTGTTTGATAACAATGTTTAGATCTGTATTCGCTTTAGACAATAATTGATTAATAAGATTTGATCTACCATACATTGGGTAGCTTATTGAAATCGAGAGATCTATGATTAGCTAATGCAGAAAATTATTCAAACATATATTTAGGAAAATAGAGGATGCAGAGGTAAGGGAAGTAGCAGAACGTCAAATTTAAATACTTATCAGCAATTTACTGCAGACTAACTGACTGAGGAGCTTCCACGTTCCTCCCAAACTTAGACCGTGATCCATTCCTGGATCGTTCCACCAATCACCCCAGAGCTAAGCTGAGCATAACAAGAACCTAGATAGACCTAGGGCAGTTCTCTATCTTCTTTCTACAATAGAGTGTCCATAAGGTTTGTTTATCATCTTATAAGGTGTGAGTCCATAAAACTAACATTCCCATGCCATATACAGTCCTCCCAGGACAGTCCTTCATTGGACACACCAGATTTCCAGTACTCTGGTGTTGAGCACTCAAACTCACGACTGGACCCTTTTCAGTGCACTTGGAAAATGCCATGCAACGTTACCTTCTCTGCTATTAATACATTTTGGGGTAGGGCTGCTAGGTAATTTGGGTTTGACAACACTAAGTTCTCTAACTGACACCTAGCATTTTCAGTTATTAATTTTTAATTAATATATATATATATATATATATATTTTAATCCTCACATTTTTTTAAATCTTTAACTTTAATAAATTAGACTTTTACTCTCCTATTGGATAGTTACGACATTACTTGGGGGACTAAAGACCTATCTAGATTCTTGCATGCTCAGCTTCTCTTTGAGTGGTTGCCCCAGTCAGTTTGAAAGAATAAATTAGTAATAAGTCATTATTAAAAATAATCATTAGTTCACTTGATGCTCTAGAGCCTCTAGCTCAACATCAGTTATTTAGTTCGAGTCGAAGTGCTCCAGAGCTTCTTAGCTCAACACTCACTCAATTATTAGTTTTCTCCAAGCCCCCTTGGCTCATGCACGTGTCGTGCATTCATCAAATTTATTACAACGTAAACAAGGAAATAAAATAATATTCAAAATAACAGAGTAGTCTTTTCTCGGGATGTTACATCCCTCCCCGCTTAAAACAACACCATCCCGGTGTTAGGGACTTGAACCGAGACCATGAAACAAGGAGGGGTAGGCCTCTTTCATGTCGGCCCCATTCTCCCAAGTAGCCTCTTCAGGTTCAAAATGTTTCCACTGTACCTTCAGCTGGACGATGGTTCGCTTTCTTAGCGATACCTCTCTCCTGTCCAGTATGTGAAGTGGTTCCGGCACAAATTCCCCTTTGGGTTCTACCTGTATCGAAGACCAATCAATCACATGTTTAGAATCATAAACATATTTCTTAAGTAGGGATACATGGAAAACATTATGCACTCTTATATGTGCAGGTAGAGCCGATTCATAGGCCATGGGTCCTCTCTTGGTCAGTATTTTGAATGGCCCACAGAAACGAGGAGCTAATTTACTGCATTTTCCCAGACTTAGAGAACTCCTTTTTGCTTTGACTTTTAAATACACATGTTCGCCAACTTGATAGTCCTTGTACTGCCGTTTTCTGTCTGCATAACATTTCTGCCTATCCCGTGCCTCTTTTAAATTCTGTTGCACATTCACGACTAGCTATTCTAGATCTTTCAATAGGTTTGGTCCCAACATAAGTCGATCCACTGGGCTGTCCCAGGTGACCGGGGTCCTACATTTCCTGCCATACAGTATTTCAAATGGGCTCATTTTAGCCGAGGCTTGAAAACCGTTATTGTATGAAAATTCTGCTAGGTGTAAGTACTCCTCCCATTTGTTGGGGTTGTTCATGACATACATTCTGAGCATGTCCTCAAGGATTTGGTTGACTCGCTCTGTTTGTCCATCTGTTTGCAGATGGTAGGCAATACTAAATTGTAGTTGTGTTTCTAAGCCCGAGAATAAGGCTCTCCAGAAATTACTTGTAAATTTTGTGTCCCTGTCGGAGATGATGGCCTTAGGTATGCCATGCAGCCTAAAAATCTCCTTTAAAAATATATCTGCAATATTTATAGCCTTATGAGTGGACTTAACCGGAATAAAGTGTGCATATTTAGACAACTTGTCTACTACCACCATAATTGAGTCGTTATGTTTCTTGCTTTTTGGCGAACCCGTAATAAAGTCCATGTTGATTACTTCCCATTTCCATTCCGGGATGGGTAAAGGTTGAAGCAGCCCTGATGGATGCTGATGTTCAGCCTTCACCAATTGGCACTCATGGCATTCGGCGATAATTAGTGCGATATCAGAATTTAATTTTGGCCAAAAATAAAATTTCTTAATGGCAGATATCATTTTCTGATATCCTAGATGCCCAGAATAAGGCTTCTGGTGAAATTCGATTAATAAATCAGACCTGATATTTCCACCATCGGGAACATATAATCTGTCTTTTGACCAAAGCAACCCTGTGTCGTCAATTTTGCAGTCTTTCTGTTGTACAAACAGTCTGCCTTCTTGTATTTTCTACACTATTTCAGTGTAAAATTTATCATTTCTGCATGCTATTCTGATTTTATCAAACAGGTCAGAACTGGGTTGACTTATTGTTACGTTGTGTAATAGGTGAACTCTACGGCTTAGTGCGTCTACAATTTTATTTTATTTTCCTTTGATATGTTTCAGCTCAAAGTTGTACTCGCTTAAGAAAGCCAGCCATCTGGCTTGTCTGGCATTTAAATCAAGTTGATCAAAAAGATACTTCAGACTCATGTTATCTGTTTTTAAAAGAAATTTCTTTCCCATCAAATAGTGTCTCCACATTTTTAGTGCATGAATAATGGCAGCTAGTCCAAGGTCATGGGTTGGGTAATTCTTTTCATGCTCCTTCATTTTATGTGACTCGTAACAAATTACAAAGTCATTTTGAAGGAGGACTCCTCCAAGCCATTCCTTACTTGCATCAGTGCAAACCACAAAATCTCCATCTGGGTCTGCGATCCTTAATATGGGTGCGGTTGTTAGTAACTGTTTCAGCTTCTGAAAGCTCTCTTCACATTTGGCTATCCACAAAAACTTGCTTTCCTTTCTCTGTAGGGAAGTCATGGGATAGGCTATTCTAGAAAAGTTTTTGATGAATTTCCGATAATACCCAGCCAGCCCCAAAAAGGATCTAATATTCGTGACATTTGCAGGTGTTGGCCACTCTTGGATGGATTTAATCTTCTCTGGATCTACAGCTATCCCTTTCTCGGAGATAATGTGTCCTAGGTATTGAATTTGATTCCTATAGAAATCGCATTTGTTGAACTTGACATAGAGCTGGTGTTCCCTTAAGATTTGTAAGATGATCCTGAGGTGCTCCTAATGTTTTGTTTCATTCTTAGAGTAAATAAGTATGTCATCTATGAACACTAGTATAAATTTATCTAAGTACTTACTGAAGATACTGTTCATCATACACATGAAATTTACGGGTACGTTTGTTAGCCCGAAGGGCATCACCACGAATTCATAATGTCCATACCGTGTCCTAAAGGCAGTTTTTCTTATGTCTTCTTCTTGGATTCTTACTTGATGGTACCCAGAACGCAAATCAATTTTGGAGAACACACTTGCTCCCCCAACTTGGTCAAATAAATCATCTATCCTTGGAAGAGGGTATCTGCTTTTAATTGTCAATTTATTTAGTTGTCTATAATCGATGCACATTTGTAAAGTTCCATCCTTCTTTTTGACGAAGAGGATGGGTGCTCCCCATGGGGACACACTAGGACGAATGTAACCCTTGTCTATCAGCTCTTGTAGTTGAAGTTTCAGTTCTACTAATTCGGGAGTACTCATATGGTATGGTGCCTTTGAGACAGGCACAGATCCCGGTAGTAATTCTATTGAAAAATACAGATCCCTCTTGGGTGGCAACCTGGGAATCTCATCTGGAAATACATCTTGAAACTCTACTAGCATAGGGAAATCTTCAATCTGAAGCTCGTTCTCCGTCTCAAGGTTATGAATGTTAATAGCATACAATTTACAACCCTTCTGTGCACATTTCTTTACCTGTAGAGTTGAGATCTGCCATATTTGAACCTTCTTGGGTATACCTTGTACTTTACTCAGGTTTCCATGCTAGTCTGTGCATGTAAAGCTTTTGTTTAGACAGTCCAGCATGACCTGATGTCGTTCTAGCCAATCCATACCTATCAGCAGGTCATAGGCTCCTAAAGGAAGAATATTTAAGTCTGTTTCAGTTTGTAAGCCATTCATATTCAGCTGGAAACTTTTAACCAACTCGGTTATCTTTCTTTTTGTATTGGTGGTTAGCTAAACTAGCCAGGGTTTGATATGTTTTTCTTTGTTCAATTTACAAGTTTCGACAATGTTAGGAGAAATATAACTTCGGCAAGGCCCTGGATCAATTAAAATAGATACAGGTATGTTCGAAGTTTTACCTTCGATTTCGACCATGGTGGATTGGTAATCCGCCTCTCTTCCTTCTAAGGCAACGCATATCCGGGGTGTTCTTGCTAGATCCTCCATAGTTGTTTCTTCTTGTAGGTTGTTGAGAACCCTTACATTTTTATTGTTTGGACAATCCCTGTAATAGTGGGGTCCCTGACAACCCCAACATTTTCCTGGTGTAGGGGCTGATCTAAACCCTTTGTCAAAAGTGGGTTTGTTAACAGTTTGCTCTAAGTTGTTGGGCTGAGTCGCAGTCTTGGGAAAAAATATGTCTGGCGGAAAACTGTTATTCTGCTTTCTGTAGGGTGGGGGTCTGAACCCTTTTTTTCGGCTGTCAAATGTTGGTCTCATCTTATCCTTCTTTTTGTTCAGAAGGTCAGTTTGGTGTTGATTATGCTCGTAATAGAGTCAGGCCTTGTGCAAGGCCATCTCTAGAGTTTTAGTTGCATCGAACTCGATTTTGTTTATGTAGTACGTTGGAAGGCAGCTTAGAAACTGCTGGATTTTTACCTTTTCATCTTTCACGTATGGTACGTAGTGTAACAGTTCTAAGAATCTGTTAATGAGTGCATCCATAGTGAGAGAGTTTAGTTGCAGCTCATGAAATTCTTTAATCTTTCTATCGAAAAACCGTTCTGACATGTATTTTTCTTGAAAAAGTGTCCTAAAATAATTCGAACCTATTTATGATCTTTTAATATCCTTGGTGTGTTTTAAATCTTGCCACCACCTTGCAGCCTTACCATTTAAATTGTAGATGGCCAAGCGGGATTTCAAATGGCTGGTATAGTGATGTACCTGGAAATACTTGTTCATTCCTAGCAGCCATTCTTCGGCTTTTTCTCCTGAATCGAGGTCTCCTTCAAAGGTAGGGGCTTTAATATTTTTGAATTCCCCCTGAAGACTGTCCTCCTCATAATTTTTCTTGTGAGGGAAGAGGGCATAGGAATCAGAAGAATATTCAGAGTCATCGTCAAGGGAGCTGGAAGAATCTGACTGTTCTGAGGATTCCTCATACTTCCTAAAATCTGGGCTATAGCTTCTCTTTCTACCGTGATGTTTAGGTACCTTCTTAGTTGTTGAATGGGTAGTTTTCTTATGATTCTTCTTCCTGGTTAACTTTTGTAATATGGCCTCATTAACCTCATGTTGTTCCCTTCTTTCGTTAAGATTATCATCTTTGAAATTTCGGAATTCAGCCTACAGATTCTGTATTGTTTTCAGCAAATCGGAGGTTTTGTCAGCCCCATCACTATCATTTAATTCTACTACTATTTCCTGTTCTCTGGGGATTGAATTTAGGTTACCATGTTGACTATCCTCTCTTTCGGAATTCATGATGTTGTCAATTCCTGAATAATGCTCAAATGTGTAACAATAGATTTAGTTAGTTTGCAAAAGTAGGCCCATAGGCCTCAAGTTTCTGAACCATTGCTCTGATGCCACTTGTAACAACTCTAATAATATATATATATTTTTTTGAAATTGTCATAAATAAAAGAAATACCTATCTTAAGGTTAGCCGGATAACAACCATGAGGTTTAAGTCACCCTAAAGAGAAGGTTTGTGGACCTTGAAGTTCTCCAATACTCTTATTGTGATTGACACATATCTATGTATGGTTTGTTTGTGATGTTTATGTTCAAAATAAAAGATTCTTACTAGAGTTTACCTAGGAGAGTACTTCACTTCCTATCTGTTTGAGTGGATGAATTTACCACGAAGGTTTTCCCATGCATGTAATGTTTCTACATAAGTTAGCAAAAAAAGGGAGTTACCTCGAATCCCTAGACCTTAGCTAGACCAGCTAAAACATGTGAAATGGTTTCTTGTGCAAGTGGACATAATACTACTACTTTGATAAGGGATAACAAAGGTATAAATTATAAATCCTAAACCCCTTCGCCCTTACTCCCACTAAACTGAAGTCTGAACCAATGCGAAACAACTGTATACATTTAATGTCGACGTGACTTGATGCCAGTAGATGGAGCATTCAAAGCTCCCATGTGAAGATGCAGATGGTGGAGTTCCACGTCGAGGCATGGTGAATAGGACCCTTGGTTCAAACTATCACATGCCTTTTGATTCTGTATTATTTGAAATCATATTTTTGGGAAGGCACTATGACTTTTCTTTGTTAGGGAGGGAGGTCTGGTTCTGTTACTCAGTTGAGCATCATTCCTGTACAAAGACATTCCACTAAAGTACTGCGCCCTAGGTAATATTGCTAACAACTCTATGTGAATAAATCTATTTGTTAACCTTCACACAATTTAACCTATTGTAATAATCGGCTGTGTGCTTCTTTGTTATGGTTTGTGACAGGAGAACTCTTAGCAGCACAAATAATTGGAAAAAGGTACTCCTGGAGGTGGCGTCTGTCTGTTATCTGGACCCTGGTAAGGTCTAGGGTCTCGAAGCACCTCCTCGTTTGTTGTAACTACTAGCATGAAATATTTAGAAGGGAAAAGTATTAGTTTATTTTGTAGTGGGTTGCGAGGTTCAAAGTGTAACCCACGCTGAGCTTCCCACTCGCCAGTGTCTTCAGTTTCCTTTGAAGGTTATAAGTAAGATTTGGGAAGAAAAGTCAGTCCCGATATTTTTATGAAATGCTTCTAAATATTGAATGTTAAAAGATACTTCATTGACAGGTTTCGCAAATTGAAGGGTTTAGTTTATCCTGATGTAGTTATATCTATGTGAACTGTTGATGCCATAATTTTTAAATGGTCATAATCTGGACTTTATAGAAGCTAAACACTTATTTTGTTTCCTCATTCTGTTCATAAATGGAAGTGCGTTTTGAAGTCTAAGTTTGCTATCTATTGTGAAAACTGCGTTATTTCTTTTCTGTCAATTAGTTGTTTAAAGAGCAGGAAAAACGAATGAAGGCTTCAAAGCCCTTATCGTGGGTACTGGAAAATTCTGTTTGTTTACAAGTAAAAGGAGATGAGACAAAAGACAATTTTATTGCTGTTTAGAGCTCTGTTGTCCATAATTTGTTTTGTAAAAGTTTGAATGGTAGAAGTCGATAGTAGTTTAACTTTCTAAATAAAACAATTACGGCTATAGCAGCCTGCTTCCTATTTAGGGTTTCAATAATCACAAATACCAAAAAAGAATAATAACGAGTAAGAAGGTGATTTAAATAGAGGTCGAAAGCTCGAACCCTAGTTATAATCTCATATCTCTATTTATTTTGTTTTTACTACTTCCTATTGTTAATAGCTACAAGACAATCGTGTAGCCCTACAGTAAAACAAAGTGGGTTTCCGTTCATGGTTCCTAGTATTAATTACTTGTGAAAAATGTATGTTTTCTGTCCTTGGGTTTTAAAGATGAATGATTTTCAATGTCTTTGCAAAAATAGGTTTATCTTTCATAAGATGTCTGGTTATTTCAAGAAATGTCAAAAGAGAAACAAAATAAGATATCCCCACAGAACTAATCTATATTTTGATATTGAATTTGTAATATAGAGATCTCATATTTAAACAGTAACCACTTCAACCGAAGCAAAGTTTTAACAGTTATTGAAAATATATATAACAAGAAGATCAAAGCAATGAGAAAAGGCCCTGCGTTATCAACATGCACTAGTTTTGTCAAGAAATACGATTTGAAAACACATCTCTCAGATCTATCTATCTATCTATCTATATATATATATATAGATATAGATATATCCCTCAGATACTAATAATATTTATCAAAAATAACAAATATGTTGCCCTATCAATGTTCACCTGCATTGTTAGCAATGAGATTTAATACAATGGTTTCAGATCTAAATCGTAGCAGATATAGGACCACAGATCTACCTACATATATATACATCCCTCCAACTTAGGGAAATGAGCTCTACTTGTCAAATTTCAAATCTGTTTGATAACAATGTTTAGATCTGTATTCGCTTCAAACAATAATTGATTAATAAGATTTGATCTACCATACATTGGGTAGTGTATTGAAATCGATAGATCTACGACTAACTAATGCAGAAAATTATTCAAACATATATTTAGGAAAATAGAGGATGCAGAGATAAGGGAAGTAGTAGAAAGTCAAATTTAAATACTTATCAGTAATTTACTGCAGACTAACTAATTGAGGAGCTTCCACGTTCCTCCCAACCTTAGACCGCGATCCATTCCTGGATCGTTCCACCAATCATCCCTGAGCCAGCTGAGCATAACAAGAACCTAAACATACCTAGGGTAGTTCTCTATCTTCTTTCTACAGCAGAGCATCCATAAGGTTCGTTTATCAGCCTATAAGGTGTGAGTCCATAAAGCTGACATTCCCATGCCATATACAGTCATCCCAGGATAGTCCTTCATTGGACACACCAGATTTCTAGTGCTCTGGTGTTGAGTGCTCAGACTCACGACTGGACCCTTTTCAGTGCACTTGGAAAACGCCATGCAACGTTACCTTCTCTTCTATTAACACTTTTTGGGGCAGGGCTGCTAGGTAATTTTGGTTTGACAACACTCAGTTCTCTAACTGACACCTAGCATTTTCAGTTATTAATTTTTAATTAATATATATATATATATATTTTATTTTAATCCTCACATTTTTTTAAATCTTTAAATTTAATAAATTAGACTTTTACTCTCCTATTGGATAGTTACGACATTACTTGGGGGACTAAAGACTTGTCTAGATTCTTGCATGCTCAGCTTCTCTTTGAGTGATTGCCCCAGTCAGTTCGAAAGAATAAAATGGTAATAAGTGATTATTAAAAATAATCATTAGTTCACTTGATGCTCCAGAGCCTCTAGCTCAACATCAGTTATTTAGTTCGAGTCGAAGTGATCCAGAGCTTCTTAGCTCAACACTCACTAAATTATTAGTTTTCTCCGAGCCCCCTTGGCTCATGCACATATCATGCATTCATCAAATTTATTACAACGTAAACAAGGAAATAAAATAATATTCAAAATAATAGAGTAGTCTTTTCTCGGGATGTTACAGTTCCTGACTAGATTTCTTTATTTGTTTATTCGCTGGGAAAGAAAGCCCCAATATTTCTGATTATGTTTTGATGCGGGCATAAAGCCCTAATGTACTGAAATGACCCTTTTTTCTTACATACTATGCAGTGATGTGAATGACATGATTGATTTATATAGTGTGTTGAGCGTGGACTCAGAAACACACAGATTACCTATGTACTAGGCAAAACCCCGTTGAACCTAGAGGAAATATAATGTACTGGGCGTAAGCCCTGATGTACATTGAGTGTTGGGCATAAACCCTGGAGCACTCCAAGCTTGATAAAATGAATACCAGATCCGAGGCAACTAAAAGATTCTAGATGTGCCTCACAACCACATTCTAGCACTAGTGTTGGGTAGAGGCTCTGGAATTGCACTAGAGTAACGCCCATGTGGGAGTGTTGAGTTAAATGGCTCTGAGGAGCACTCGGGGTTACAAAATTTCCAAGTGTTGAGACAAGAAGACTCTGAAGAGCACCTTCATCACATTTATTTATTTGACTAAATGATTCATCTTTCTATCCATCAAGCACTGCGGGAATTACCGGGTTGAACGAGGGAATCCGACATGCAAAGAGGGAGACGAGAGGTACCTAACCAAGCTTACCGAGACCGTCCTAAGTTTTGGACTTGTCCCTAGTAGATTAAAAATAAGTATCATTGATAAGATTCTTAATCTCATAAAAGATATTACCAGTGGTCTTCCATGACTAACCTGATTAAAAGCCTCCAAGTTATTAGTATTATTATTATAATTATTATGATTTTGTTAAGAGCTTTAATTTAATAAATGGTGTTATTATTTTAAGTATGGACTATAATTAGAATATCTGATGTTGCATTATTAATTCTATTGGAAAGAAAACGGATATATAATGAAATAAAAAAAAAGTTAAAGATAATTAATATAAGAATAATTATTAATATCATTATGGTTTTAAGAGCATATGTAAATTTGACATATGGTCAAACAGTTGGAAAGAATCCTAACTCAAGAGGACTAAACATTAAAGTAAAATAATATCTTTTAAATTATTTTATTATTAAATTTCAAGAAACTAATTACTCCAATAGCCTAATTCAAGAATTCCCTACTTAAGAAGGCATATCCCAATTTTTGAGGATCTTATCTTTTTCATTATCATTCTCATATGGTAATCAAAGGGAGTTTTTATGCTCTAAGAAACTGAAGTAATCTAGCCCAAAAATATTCTAGAACAAACAAGTTGTAGCTTAAGGACCTCTGCCTCATTTTGCATGTTGGAATCCAGCTTGAATGGATCCGTACAGAACCAGGAATGGTTGTAGGATCATGGATGGGAGGAACTCAGTAATCCCAAAGTTATCCAGTCAACGGCATTCATCCTGACAGGTTTTGTATTAATAGTTATTGAGTGTGCAGGTGAAAACAAGAAGGAATCAAGTGCCAAGCAGCTAGGTTATGCTATAGGGAGGGGCAAAGTATTCAAGCTATAGGTATGAGTCATTTAAATATTTCCAATTTTCTAGTATAGGAAAGTCAACCATTATTTACCTCATATATTATATTCAAAATCTGCTCAAGAACCAGGGAAAGATCTAGAAGGCCTAGCTGAAGCTAGTCTTTGCTAGAGAACCTGCGTCTAGTTTCTATGTTAGATATTTTTAAATTATTCCCTCCCTTTTAAAATTTAGTTTAAATATCAATGTGAATCGTTGTCATTATAGTATGATTATTTCTTACTCAAACTCAAATTCTTTATCATGTATAGGAAGTACCCATTAGAATGTTAAACAATAGTATTCTTTTCCAGAAAGCAACCATCATAAACTCTTCTTAATTCTTGACATTCAAATGTTACATAGAAAACAAGATCATCAACCTTTACCCACGTTTGCAGACAGATGGTTAGAATATTCATCAAATCAAAATGAGCACGTTTCCTACTCAACATAAAGAGAAAATCACAATTGCATTTCCAGATAGCTAGACATTAAAACATAAACGAAACTTAAAAGTCTTCTACCCATATCAAGCTTTGTAACTAAAACAGTGCGCTAGTTTATTTTTCCATTACCATTCTATTTCCACAAGATTTGGGCACAGGCTCAAATCACTTAGAGATCGCATCCATACATTAAAATGATGAGCTATAGGAACCTTCACTATCAATACCTAGGCGTATTGCTACTTGTAGACCAGCAAACCAGGGATCAAATCCCCCCCTTTCCACATACTTACAGCCTACTAGAAAGAAAAACATAGAGGCCCCATAGAACGATTTCTTTTAAAAGATTCAAACCCTAGTACTTACGGATCCACAATAGCCATGAGAACCAAAAAGAAAACTACCCACCATACAGTATTTCAACGCTATTAGAAATTAACGCAGAGATAGAGGAAACACGATACATAACCATTTCCAGAAGAAAAACTTTGTTTCAAATCAAGGGTTATTATTACAGGTTCCAAAATCCTCACATCTCGTGAAGAGTCTACAGAAGTATCAACAAACCACAAGTGGCCTAAATAAAATGCAGGGGCCAAGCCTTATGCAATAACCATAAACTATACATTATCACGTCTGTTAGTCAAGCCATTACATTACTCTGTCTAGAGAGTTTAGTATAGTCTCTACCAAAGCAACACATCAGATGTTGGCCAAAACCTCCAGTAGCAAAACAACCAATAGTTACACTCGCGCAGTGGTCTAGCCAATGGCGACCCAAAGGACCAACAACTCATAGCAAGAAACCCAAGTGGGCACCAGGTCCTTCATATTTTTAAATGCCAACGGTAAAACCCCCACAGAGACGAGAGGAAGAACTCAGAGATGGTGGCAACTGGACTTACCAAGTTTCGATTTCGCCATCGTGGAACATTGGCCACGTAGGGAAGAAGAACCAGTCACCACCTGCAACCAACCATGATAAACCAAGTCAGACATTAGATCTCAACTGTAACAAACCGTATACTTGGCAATTGTAGTAGTAAGAAAACCAAACCAAGAATATTTACCTGTAGGGTTTACAGTCGCCATCATTTTCCCCATGTAGATTGGCCTCCATGAGCCTCTGCTTGAGCATCAACGAAACCCTCCTCACATCTACTGTAGACCAGGGAAATGAACCATGATTTTTCCATCGTTGGTGAATGACCTGAGAGTAAAACCCTTGTCACAGCTGGAAAGCTAGCCATGCGTATTCGTAGAGGTGAATTAAATTCCACAACCTACCACATACATTCCTTTGATAAACCCTCGCACCATAGTTTAGGGCCATTTCAAAGTTTGTAAACTTTCCCATTTTAATTATTAGAAAGACTATGAACCCCACTTAGGGTCAACACATAATTACAAGGGTGAATAAGAAGTACAAGTATCACAGTCTCTCAAACTTCAACCAAGGCGTATCCACAAAAAGGGTGACACTCTTCAGAGTGCGTTAACCCAAGACTTAAATGTCATTGAAGGAGTTAGAGTGGACATTTCAACAAATGTCTGATAGATATACCTGCAAACCACAAGTACGCAAGTGCATTAGCGACAACCCTAAGTAAGCCCAGAATCTCCATTTCCTTCATGCTACCTCTCGGTAGCTCTGCTAGGGAAATCCCTTCCCCTCAAGAAACCAAGCATCTCATCGTAGACCTGAACAGTCACCAACATGGGTCTGCCATACCTGAAGTATCAGTTAAATTTTTTATAATTGTATTCACAAACTATTGAAGTAAATGGAAGGGAATTGAATAGTAACTTTCAAAGTATTTATAATGCTGCATTAAATTTTCATCAATATTCTGTGACTTCGCTTTCGCAAACAGTAGGGACTTGTAATTATAGAACTCAAAGCCTTTGACTGTCACATTTTATTTTCCAGTTTAGTGAGATGTTATCAGTACTGAAGATTAATTGCTTATCATCCGTTCTTATTTAGTGAATTACAACTATAGAAAGATTTTTTTTATTTTTAGGGACGTTACAAACTTGCATTTAAGATTCAACATCGTGTCTTACTCTAACGTGGATAGAGTTTGTTTGATGTTTAATAGTTAGTAAATGAGATTATTTCTTGCAACATACCCAAAATTTTTATAAGCAAACTAAACTATTGTGGTTTTAAGCAATCATTAGGACGATCAAGCAATAAAACACTTACTTGAAACGAGAAAAATGACAACTTGAAGAATCATCTCCTCCCAACCATAGGAGAGAGAAACACCACTGTTATCCCAACTCCACCCTCGAGCTGGATCACCGCCATGCACTAGAATCCCAAGCAACACTTCCACACAACACTCTCTCTAAGAGTCTGTAACAAGCAACGATGGACTTATGAAAGAGAGAAACACCCAACCACAATTTCTCCATGTCCGTGCTATCTCAGTGCACCAATATATATAGTTTTTCCTAGGTCTTGTGCCATCCGAATCAAATATTCAATCAATCTTTCAATCCCTATGATTTAGGATCGTGTCTAGTAGTTGATTTTTTTATTGGATTTGATTGGTAAACATATCCCTTGCTTGATTTACACATGTTCTATGTGCCATGGTGGTGTCCCTTCATTTAGCTAGATTCTCCAAGTGTCTTTTTTTATTAATAATAAAATAAATAGTTTGTTGTGCAAAGTGTCACTCACACCTCTTGTGAGTGTTTTTGAGTTTTTAAATAACTCTTACAAAAATAATTGTCTTTTTTTAAAAATATTGTCACAAATATTAAATCAAAATAAAATATTAATGTCTTGGGGGTATCACATTTCTCCCCCCCTTATTCTTAACACTTTCCTCGGTGTTCTTTATTATGATCTCTCTTGCTCATTCTGTAACATAGAGGGATATGCCTCTGACATTTTAACCTCCATTTCCCATGTTTCCTCTTTAGGGATGAAGTGCTTCCATTGCACTTTTATTTGAACGATGGCTTGATTCCATAACATGCGTTCCTTCCTGTCTAGGATACACAAGCTTCGGTCTGGAACTCACCCCTGAGTTCTACCTGAATTATATTCCAATTAGTTACATGAGTAGCATCATGCACACACGCACACACACACATATTTCTAACAAATAAACATGAAATACATTGTGTATTTTTATAGTAGGGGGGAGTGCAAGCTAATAGGATACCAGGGAATTTCATATCAGAGAACATATAGTTTAGTTCCAATAACCTTATCATGGGAAGTTCTGAGACTCTTTCCCTTATAACCTTTGCAAACTATTTTTCTAAATACGTGATCCTTGACCATCATCAACTTTAATGCATTAACATTCAAAACAATAATCATAAAAGGACTATTTTCTTCATAAAAATTATCATCTTAAACAATGCAATGAATACATTTATTGGTTATCTCCATAATCAAGAGTGGAATGTTATAAAACTCGGTATAACTTAATTTATTAAAAATGTACTTATCTAATTCTTGAAGGCGGTTGCGACTGAAGATGTGATTGTAACTTTTGGATCGTTATCTTCCATTTTTAATCATCTTGGATCCTTTACTCTTTATGCATGTTTTTATTGTTCCTCGTCCTTTCATAACCTCCACTTTACACAACTCATACGAGGTCTTCCAAAATGTTTAGCGTAACATATGCATAACATGATTTTTTTTCAATTTCAATAAGAACATAAGTAATAATTTCCTTTGTAACATACTATTGTTGTTGTTAATGGTAAATCTTCAAGTACATTTTTTCATCAACAATGGTGTTCTTATCATCGTAAGAGAACATAAAACATATATGTGATGATCATAACAAAAAGAATACATAGGTAAACCAACCATTTACTTATCTTCTTGAGTACCATCCTTCATTTTCATTCTCGGATGATAATCCTCTTAGCTAGTCTTTAACTTGCTATATACATATCCTGCATTCATAGGTTAGTAGCATTATATTAGAAATTTTCGGAAACCAACCTCAAAACTTGACACTCACCCCCATTTTTAGATGAGTTGTGCATTACCTATGGTGATAATTGCATACATCATACTTAATCATTAGGGAAGCTAACAACCCATTTGCTTGGCAGCTTTTACCCCAATATCCCATTATTATATCATGGGGATGAAAGACTCCAACAAATATTTGTTGTGCCTAAAACTCTCCCTTGAGAACTGCCACCAAATTAGAAGTGGACTTATGGGATTTAATCTTTTGAGATTACTCCTCTTTTGAAAAATGTTTTCATCCTCAAAACATCATGGTCGTTCTATTCCCCTGACGTTATTTTTAATTTAGTTGGCCTAAGGATTTCCATTGATGATCACCTGCCCTCTCTCTTTTCCACTCAAGCTCACTTGCTCGAGTCCAGGAATTTACTTTCTTTTTCACTCAAGCTCTCTCGCTTGAGTCCAAGAAATTACTTTTTTTTTGCTCAAGCTCTCTTGCTTGAGTCTAGGAAAATTACATTAGCATGTTGGGGCTTAATCATCAATTTTGTCACTTGGTGAACCCCAAAAATCACAACAAATCGATTTTGTTAGTTGCAATAATCATTTGACGTAATCATTTATGCAACAAAAATAATGTGTTATGATCATAAACTCCTCTTCATCAAGCATAGACAATTAATATAAAGCTTGTGTATTTTCATACTTAGCTTGTTCGAGATTAAATGGTATTCAATGTGCCCTATAGTAGTAGATATTTACAAAATCATATCTTGACCTTCTATACAAAATGAACACTTTCTCATTCACATGTTCATCCAAATCTTTCATAAATAATGTATTTACTAGACTAAATAATCCAAGCTTTAATGAAATAATGTCAATCGAATTTCAGTAATCTTCTACTTTTTAACAAAGATCATTTATTTATCCATGGATTAATTGAAACATGTTATAGAAAATCTAATTCAAACATCAATCTCCTATGCAAGTTGATGATTAATAAATAATAGCACTTTGAAATTACTATTTCACAATCATTGGATTTAATAGCCTATCTACATCTTCCTAGTTCAAATATTTAACAAATATTCATACTAACTTGGACTTAGACTTAAAATTATTTTGTAACAACTCCAATTTTTTTTACAGAAAATGCAGAAATTTTAAAAAACAATTTTACAATTCTCAATAAGAGCTAAGTATATTGTATAACTTCTTGATATGATCACATACTTAAACTTGATTGTACTTTTCTAAAACATACATCCACTCCTATTTTCATGAACCACTTTTCTTTTTCCTCTTAAATAAAATAATTGTAATGTCTACACATTAACCATAATTTATTTATAGTATAAAATCACAACATTGGCATATATGTCTTACCAAGTAAATATACCAAATTTCTTTTAAGTTTATCCAATACCTAAGGTATTATAAACCTTACTAATTCCATATGTGTGTGTGTGTGTGTTTACAAAAACCAAACATGTTAGATTCATTCCACATTCCATTATGATCATAAAAAACATTCCTACAATCTTACATATATGAAGACATACCAATAAGCTTTTAATCATAAATTGGTGTTACGTTTTTATAATCCGTACTTAGTCGTTCCTCCCATTAGCATGATCAATAATCTAAAGTCTCACTTCAACATCCTTATTTAACCCTATATACCATATTGACTCATTTATTTCTTGTCATAACCAACCCCTGCTATCGGCACTTGGTTTTTTATAACCATGCTATTGACACTTGGTTTATGTGAAAGAAAAAAAAATGGTCTAATATGAATATATGTTGGACATATTATGGAGTATAGAAAATACCTTACTTGTGAAATTGAATTGTGATAGGAAATATGATTAGGAGGATTGATCCTTCTAAGTGGGTAAGTATAGAGAATAATAAAGTACCTCTTAGTGGCATTAGTCCTCTAAATGGATTATTTGAATGATTACTAGTTACCCTTAAATGATTAAGTTTTATGAGAACTATAATTGTAAATTAAGTATAGAGAATAATAAAGTACCTCTCAGTGACATTAGTCTTTTGAATGGATTATTTGAATGATTACTAGTTACCCTTAAATGATTAAGTTTTATGAGAACTATAACTATAAATTATATTATTGAAGATTGATCTTTTTCCTATGGTAAACTGTGGTATAAAGAAGGTTTACTATGAGAACGATCTTTATGTTTTAAATTGTGAATATGTATATTTGAAATTAATATATATGCATTCATAAGTTAGAATGTGAATATGAGGTACATTAAATATAAATGGTCACATGAATATGTTTTATAAAATAGAACTCAACTTTGGAATCCTACTCAAAGGTCACATTGAACTTTTGCTATTATACCCATAGAGTGAATGTTTTGTATAGTTAGGTGATTATGTTTATGAAAGAGGAAGTTCCATACTTCGAAGGCTTGAAAGGATAAGTAAGGATGTTGAAGTGAGACTTTAGATTATTGATCATGCTAATGGGAGGAACGACTAAGAAGGAATTATAAAAAGTAACACGAGTTTATGATTAAAAGCTTATTAATATGTCTTCATATATGTAAGATTGTAAGAATATTTTTTATGATCATAATGGAATGTGGAATGAATCTAACATGTTTGATTGTTGTAAAAAGAAAAAAAAACACACACATATAGTTAGATAAATAGACATTCTAAATTAATTAAAATACCTCTTATCATGATAACTACATGCTTTTATTACATAGTATACACTTTCTATTATATAATTAAAATATGTTATTAATATTTATTAATATTAATATTGATAGCTTCAATTTCAGTTTTATAGCAACATAATAAGTATATTCCCTTAAATAATTTAAAGGGTAAGTCAACCGTTGATGGTAGTTCTGTCCAGAGGTAGCGATGATATATATATATATATAATATATAAACATTTAAAATCGTATCAACTTAATTTTAATAACCACCTTTCTTCATCTCATAGTTCCAAGGATGAGTCACTAATAGTTACTACACCTGCTGCTCAAGAAGGATGGCCACGAGGTTGACCACCGGATGCCTTTTGAGAAATATTTTCTATAATATTTATTTTTATGGGATGATGACTAAGTAAATCTGATGACAATGAACTTTACGGGGCTGGCTTTATTGCTCAACTGTTAGCAGTAATGCTGCCATTTATGCACTATATATTTAAATTAAAAAGACCCAATTATAAAACCAACAACTATCTAACTCATACAAATGCCTTTTAAAAGCGTTCGAAAAACATATTCTCAAAAAAATAGAGTAACGTGGCGGCAGTACTCTTATTTGTTAGGCCACTTGTCAATGGCTTTCCACAATCTTAAATGGGTGCATACGTACTAAAAATTTGTGACGGTTTGACTGAGATTACGCCCAGTACTACTGCTAGAAAATCACCAGATTGAAGATTGAGAGATAAAAACTCCAAAGAGGTCTCATTCGCCAAATAAAAGAGATCGTTGAAGGAAGAGATGTTTACCTGCTTGCACACATTATTACCTTTCTTATATAGCTGTATTATCATTTTCTCTAAATTCAAGATTTGAATGCTGAAGATCGTGGAAGAAGTTACTTTCATTTTTTTTTATGCATCTCGGTCAAGGTTGAAATTATTACCACAATGATGGATGTAAAAGAATGGGGTTCACTCAGTGAACTTGTTACATAGCATGATCATTCACAAGTTATTAAAGAATATCCCTAATTTCATTAAATATTGGAAAATTACTCCTAAAATTGTATTATTAAATCCCTTCTCATTATACATTTCTAATTAAGAAAACCCTTAGTTTCACCAGATATTGTAGGTATCCATTTTTAATACCCCCTTTATATCGTATTATCAAATTGTAACAAACAGAAGCCCTATTGCATCTTAGTATAAGCAAACATGATGCTAAATAAAATAATAGTATAATGCTAATGATTTGATCCCATTAGGATTGCACGGGCGACTGATCAATTTGTAGCGTTGGATAGTAGAAGACCCAATGAAATAGTAATGGGGAAGACAAAATGCATAAAAGACAACCAAGTCAAGAGATCAACATAACAAAGAATGTAAAATACAGATAGTCCAATAGTCAGTGCAATGCTTATAAAAGATGAGAATTGTAGATGTTTCACACCATAGTTTTCCAACCTACCAATTTTATATCATGTAAATATAAGTATAGCCATAGAGAGCTCATGGTTTCTATAAGCTTAATAAATTAAGATCCATAAAAATGCAAAATTTAAACCCTTTCATGGATGGACTTCTTGACCTTCCTATCAAAACAAACATAATTGATTGAATCCAAATGAACATATAAAAATTCCACTTACTTTTCAATAACACCATATGATCATGTGCATAGCTTGGATTTGGGTCATTTACAGGATGTAATGAATTGCCTCCACTTCCTCTCCATTTATTCTTGCAATCAAAGGAATTAACGACATTTAGTTACTTTTTCTTGGTTTATATCTAGTTTTTTTTTAAATATTTAAAGGAGATGGAAAAATCTCCATTGTTAAGTTTCAAGCATGCAAGAGTTATAAACATACACAAATCTTGAAACTTATATGATACCATTTCATGGCAACGATAACACATGGGGTATGTAAATAAGGAGTTAGATTTTCACCTATGTTCATGTCAGTTCCAATATAACATTAAGATAAATGCCTTGAATATAAGAATTGAAATTAGAATTATGAATGTGCCAAATATAAATCAATATAACAACTATTCCTAGCTGGTTATGTGAAAATGTTAAAGAAGAATACAAATTTTTTTTAAAAAAAATTAGTCAAAAAATATTGATCTAACTTTTCTTGGTTCTAGTGAGCCAAGGAATATTAACCTCACTTTTCTTGGTTTTCATGGAGAAAGGTTTGATTGAATATCAATACCCACCTAAACCCCAACCTAAAGAATCAAGAGTTATATCTTTTACTAGAATGCCTACAAAAAAGACAATACAATTGTTCAACTCTAGAACTCCCAATCAGCTACATATCTTAACTTTGGAGTTGACAATGAACCAAATGCATATTCAATCATATTGAATAGTGTCATAGGTTGCAATGTGCCTTCTATCTAGAAAATATATACACTTTGGAAATTGGCCTCGTATAGAACAACAAAAGGTATAGTGTTACAAGACTTCCTCAATTTTAACACTAGCAAACTCAACCTCAATTATGGACAAAGTGTGAAACCTCGCATACATATTCATAGCAAGTGGCAACACTAACCTTTTGGACATCACATTAATAACATTTTGCATAAAACAACAAAATACTATCACTCTAGTTATCTCAATGCCACAAAATTTTAATATTGTAGTGCATGCTATTCCAAGAATCATACCTCGTATCTAAATAACTTCGCTAAGCAACAAAAAGAGTAACCAACCAAAAATAAAACATAGAGTGGAGTTAATAGTAATAGTTGCAATATTATCAAAATTTCAAAAAGCCAATTACAATTGCAGAAGTTGCTTCGAGATTGTTACGAAAAGATTCAAGTCTCTTTTGGAAGAAGAAAGGATGGAAAAAAAATTAACTCACACATAAATCCATAAAGTTTAAATGAATTATAAACATCCACATATATTTTTATAAAGAAAAATGGAATATATGATAAGTCAAAATCATTGTTATGTCAAGGGTGATAGTTTATGTTATATCTATGATGCTATATATGACATACATTGGACTTAAAAGAGTGACCTTCTCCATTTCCACTACTAAAAAACTACTAAAAGTTTGAAGGGCATGTTATGTTGTACCAATACCATCTCACTTTCAGATATCTTCACAGGGAGAGGGGTCGTTTTTTCAAGACCACGATGGAGGTGTTATCTGCATATTTTCAGGGATGGTTATGGCCGAACCCCTTGATTCTTCCTTTAGGAGTACTATGGCTTAGTGGCATTGCTTACTGCCTCATTTTAGGGCTTGTAGCCCCGATGTTGGTGTCTGGGGATCCTAGGGAAATATCACTAGGTCACATGACCCCCCTACTTGATCTCCACATAGGCGATAATGTTATTCTCAGAGGAACTTGCCTCCTCTTTCGCTCACCCTAGGAATCCCTCTTGGCCTCCTTTTAGCACAACACCATCTCTCTTTGGGTCCATAACTATGATGACATGATCCTAGCTACCAGGCCTTCAAGCATGCTTTGAGGGGATACATTGAGGGTTTTTCATCATATTTGGGGTTAGATGGGGCATGGTTTCACCCCCTTGTTCACTCCATCCTTCAGAGTGGAGACATTTGTTCAGTTTTAGCTATTTTCATCATTTTTGGAAACCTATAGGGAAAACACCCCAAGTTACCCATATAATAGAGTAATTTAATATTAATTTTGTTTTAATTTCAAATTGACATATAGGATTGGATAAATTAAAATTCTCGTGATAGGATGGGTATAAATAGACCATCATAATTCATTTGTAAATCACAAGACTTGGGATAAAATATAATTCTTCTTCTTTTTCTCTTGTTATATGGGTTCATGATGTGATGCACACCTCTTGGAGAGTCTCCTCTTTGGCTTGTGAAGTGAAATGTGGATGAATGCTAGGGTTTTATTTGTACATACATGTTGATGTTAGAATGGTTGGATGGAACTCATGCAGAAAGGTGATCTATGGTATTTCTTTGTTCCCCTTTGTTGAATCTTGGTAAGAATATCTCTATATCTATTGAATGGTGCTATGTTAGTGCATTCTACTTGTTGATTATGGCTTAATTATCAAGAATTTGTCAATTTTGTATGGTTAGAATACGTTCGCTTGAAGAAGTATTCTTTGTAAAGGGCCTTGGATCTCTACTTTGTTATTTGTTAGGCTCTGCCAATGAACCCGAATGTTTGTTGGTGGATGCCCTAATATTTCAAGCCTAGAGGAACTCTTCTTGTAGGGAGGTTGGTCATTGATCCCTTATGCCCTAGGATTGAGACAAGAATCATATCCCTTCTCTTGTCGCATATTTTATTCAAAATTCATACATTTTCATATGTAATTATTTGCATTTTCATGGTAGATTAGGTTAATTCTTAGGTTTGCAATTTTATACTAGAAAAACCGTAAAAAAAAACAAAATCAGAAAAATAGAAAATATTAATTTTTTTGAATTTTTGGGCTTCCCTAAAATTGCGCACCTAAAATTTTGGCCCTAAAATTTCAGCTTGAAAATCTCATCCCTAAAATCTCACCCCTAAAAGTCCGGCACTAAAAGTCCAGCACTAAAAGTTTGGCCCTAAACTCTCAGCCCGAAAATCTCGGCCCTAAAATCCCAGCCCTAAATTCTCGCAGTCCTAAATTCTAGCGGCCCTAAAATTTCGTCCCTAAATTCTCCTAGGCCTAAAATTTCAGTCCTAAAATTGCTTCCCCGAAATCTTCAGCATGTCTTTTTAATCCTAAGCAAACGTGCAAAACTACCAAAACTACTATACAAGCACCATCCTAACTCGCTCTATTACTCTGTGTTTGAATCTAACCTAAGGTAGTGATCTAAAAGGCATTGGATTAGTTTGTTTGCATTAAAGTTGTTTCACATGCACCATTGAAGAGCTCTCCCCTTGGAGGTCAAGACTCTCCCAAGAAGTTAAATGGATGTGACTTAGGTGACATTGGGTCACAACTCCTTGCATGTGCATACTGGAAACTAGCCTGGCTAGTTTGTCTAGTAATAGGGGGCATTGCCCCGAATTTTGAAAACATGTAAACATAAAGTATTTGATCAAATGATCTTGACATCAGCTCTAAATTACCACTAGTATAACCTAGAAAGCAAGTTCTCCATCTTCCACAATGTCAATTTTCTTGATTGAGAACCGTCCAACACCTTTAGCCTTTATTTTTAAATCTCATTGACATGAGATTGACATCATGAATGACACATGAATTTGCCTCAACCCATGTACATGTAACAATTAGATCATCACGTTAAATCCAAATCTGTATTGAAATTTGATTTAAAATCATAAGATGGATGGTTACACTAGCACTGCATCTATCTTGAAAGCTAAAATGAAGCTACAGAAGATGTATGGTCAAATAAACTTACACGAAAAAGTAGGTGGCACAACAAGTAGCTTACACAACAAGGCATATAGATTTTGTACCTGAAGTTTAAATGAGGGAACTCTAAGAGAGATGAATTTCCTTCCAAGCTAATCCTGGTTGAATTAAGTGTCGAAGGATAAAGCTATTGTTTCAACACTTATAGCAGGATCCATTACACTTCTTGTGAATTCTTTGTCATATGTCCCAGTAGGAGCTGGAGAGAGTTTTGATGTTTTAATTTGTTCAGGAGATACAAATGGAGCACTTTGAATTTCAACCGGCGTAGAGGCCTAAATTATGAGTGGAGAATTAATATGGAACTAAAGAAAGGGGGCATGGATAGCAATTACATGGAACAATAAAGAATTCCTTAATATTTTGTTCATCCGTCCCTCTCTATTCAAAATTTTTGGTCTCTGTATTCGAATTCCTTGTAATCAAGAATATTGTTGAATGGGCTTTCCTCAGCAATTAAAAACATAATAACCCTTGCCTTGTTATCTCCTTCCTTTAATTATCTATTGATATATTACTAAATATAGGTTAATAATTATGCTCTGCAAGTTAAGTTGGTTTCCATGCAGGTATAAGGTTGCACGGCTCTTTCATAAACTAATTCACATTAATCATTGAATCATTTTATACTTAAATATTCATATTTGGGAATGGGATCATTGTATCCTATCCCACATTATCAATGTCTCTCCTACAACTATTATTTGAAAATTATTTATCCACCATATAAAGAGATGCCTCAAAAGCCAACAATTGTTTCATTGCACCGAGAGGCGCTCTACAACTCAGTATGAGGGAGATCTTGTTAGTTGAGTGTTTGTCGAGTAACAAAATAATACAAAGTAAACAAAAAAGAATAATACAAAGTAAAAAGTAATAAATATTATGTTGGCCATAAACAAAAAAGAATAATACAAAGTAAAAAGTAATAAATACTATGTCGGACATAAATAAAAAAGAATAATACAAAGTAAAAAGTAAATATGAGGGAGATCATGTAATTTCTATTTCTTATGTCGGCTATAGTAATTTCTTTTTACTAGCTATCCTTGAATAGCTCCTTGAGTGCAATACCTTGAGTGCAATTTGATCCTTCTTGATGCTTGATAGAGCCTAAAATTTGGATCTAGGCTGGTGGTATTCATAAGTGCATTACGACTATATAATACTTTAAATATTGATTTGTTTCCTTATTTAAAATCCACTTTCCCACATGTCACATAACCATGTGTAATATGAGCTATTCTCTAGAGATAAATGAATTCATGTTTTCTGACTACACAATCGTAGTAATGGACATGTGCTTCTCCTTCCATTGTTAGCATCAAAAGAATATTGATGCCTAGGCAGAATGGTCTTCCTTATGGTTCTAAATAAAAACTTAGTGCTAAATGTACATAAGAAAACATTTCTTCGATGGCACATTTATGTCCATAGCATTATTTCATAGATGAAAATATTCTTTGGTAACATCATTACATAGGATCCATTGTTAAAATAATAAATTTGATATAAAGGAAAAAAAACCTTAAACTATAACATAGCACTCCTATCATAGATTCTAGTTATGAGATTTTATTGTCTATCTTTATGCCATTCATAGATTGGATATTTAATGACATGTTTTGCAATCCATACATATTGTTACACATAGTAGCTGATTTAACTTCATATTGATATTCTTACATATTGTTATTCATCATCTCAACATGTAACTTTCAAATTAACTTCTAGAAAATTTTTGTGCAAGCTTGATTTATTTTGCAAGAATGTGCATAGAAATCCATTTTTTCCTCAACCATGAATAATTTGCATCCTCCAGGACTATGTTCTTGCTATGGACTACCCCACCCAAACTGCATGTCTTACAAAGGGTTGAATAATTATCCCTCCCGACTAGCATATAAGCCTAAGGAAGTCTCTGTCACGTAGGGAAAACCTCGACTTGAGGTGTGTTTGCTGAATCCTATTTAAAAAATGGCGGAGGGCACAAATGATCACATAACTAGGAGGATTGTGGAAGGAAGACATGAGAGAATCCATTGTAAATCTCGGTTTTTCCTCTCTTGAAATCCAACAATGAGGGAGGGAGTGTGATACTGACATAGTGGGAATCATTGGCCTGCAAACAAATGTGTTTCTCCTCTCCTCAGTGCAAAATATGTATCTTTTGCTTCTAATGAGTGCCATTTGGAACACTAATAGCCAATCTCCTCACTTCCTTGAGCTTAGCCAGCTATATATGAAGGAAATATTGAAAAATATTCACCTCAATGGTGTTGTCAATTACAGGGCACTAATGATCTCATTATTTTTCACTCTTTCTTCTACTAAAGCATTTTCTTTGTGGTGCTCTTTCACATCATTTTCTTCAGTGCTCATTCACATCATTTTATTAATCACACTCTTCCGGATTCGATTGATTTGAATCTTGTTCAGCTGTAGAATCTGTTGAGCATTGGTTATCATTGATGGCAACTAAATATGATGTCAAGTGTTTGACCATCATCCAATGTCAGAGATGATGTCAATTGATTCAGTATGATTCATTGATATCAACACAAGTCAAAGTGGATACAATAGTCCAACAAAAATATGAAGAAGCCACTTTAAGGAAGTCTATTGGCAATATAGCATAAATATAAAGAAGCCACTTCGAGGAAGTCTATTGTGCATGATGAAGAAATATTGAACATTAGAAGCATATGCACAAGAAGTGAAGGTGACAGATATGCCACTTTGGAGTATATCCAAAAACATAAACATTTGAAGAGGAAAAGAAGCATATGTGTGCAATATGATTGAATAGACATGGATTCCAATATGAAAAAGTATATCTAGTTACTGCATCCATTCTGTCTGAAGATGTTTACAATGTCTTGAATATTATCTATAAGAAAATATGTGAATCAAAGATGCATTGAGCATGTAACTTTGGAGTATATCTAAGAGGTGTATTCATGCAGAATATATCAAGGAGACAATGTACATGAGCCAATATGAAGAACTACATAACATGACACTTCATACAAATCCAAAATGATACTCCATGATGATACAATCCAAGAAGGAACACAAGCAATGTACTCTACATCATGAAGTCCTTGCGTAGACAATGAGTCCACCAAGTCGTAGTCTACCATGTCATAAATTAAAAGGCGTTGTTTGGACAATGATATAAGTGCCCAAACTTCCAAGAAGAGGATTGGACTAGAGGGACAAGAAAAATAGAAAGTCTGTGTGTTGCTTGGTAGACAGTTGGGAGTGTGCTAGAGGAAAGGAACAACAAATGGACAAACAATCCTGAAAGTGCACAAGCACAACAAATCAGAAGATGCCTTCAAATGGTGAGAAGTGCACAAGTTCCTAAATGGGTACGATCGATTGAATACCACAATGGAAAAATACCACAGCCGATGAACAACAAGTGCACAAGTCCCACAAGCAGGAACAAGGCAGAGGTCAAAGTCCCACAAATGAAATGTAGGCATGTGCACAGTTTCCATAAAGCTTCAATACAACAAAAGCACATCACCCAAATTTAATGGTGAGAATGGGTCACAAACCCACTAAGAAGAATTCAGAGAATGCACAAACTATGTAAATTGGTGATAACACAAAGGCGCATTACCCACAAGGGATGGTACAACAATCATCATTGAAACAACAAAGATCATGGACAAGGTGAAATATTGTGCACATACCAGAATGCAATGGTACACCACCAAGGTGCAGAGTCCACTACGTTGTGGATCCTAAGGGCGCTTGATACATCATAGATGACACATCAATAGAACAGATGATGACATTTGGAATATGCACGATCAGTGAAGTATGGAAGAAGAGATGCCATGACCAACTTGCAAACATACAATCCTTGCAGTACATGTATAAATAGAGATGCAAGTTGGAGAATGAATCAGTGAGCAAGGAAGCAAGTTGTGAAGCGGAGAAGTAAGACTGCAAGTTTCAGTTTGTTTTTAGAGGAATCAAGGGGCTTGTGGATAGGAAATAATGATCTAGAGAAGATCCGGATGAGCACACGTAATAGAACGAAGTTTTGATGGTGTGTAGAATAATGTCCTAAGTTTGTGACAATTGTGCAAACACTGAAAGGAAGAAATACTGAAGAATGCGCAAGTGCTGGATATCTTGAAGGAATGTATCAAAATCAACATGTCAATAGTCACAAAAGTTGAAAATACAAAAGTGCACAGACATAATCGATAGATATCATACATTGTGCAGATGTCTTGCTGATGTAGATGAACTGAAGTGAAAGTGTGTGAAGTTGAAGATTACATCTGATGCGCAACAACATAACAACAGTAGAGTCATACAAACGCATCATGATGTAGATGATATCAGACAAGTATGTTATATTAAACGAACCAATCATTTGATGCACAGGAGGTCACAGATCATCTAATTAAATGAAACACTTATTGAGAACAGACACATCATAAGGTGCACAGTTATCACTATTACTGGTGCTTCCTTTCAATACAACATATCATCAATAGAAAGCACGGTATTAGTTGTGTATTGCAGTGACCTAAAGAAAAACGTTGAACTAGAAAGCACATGATCCAAGTAGTCATCAACAGAAGTGTGAAATGAGAATATTGATAATTCAAGTGGTGTATGCAGCACAGTAATAGAAAATAGTCTGCATACAAAAGTTGTGCATAGTAGAATCATTATCATGAGACCTAAAGAAGTGCATAGAGTTGAAGGAAAACAAGACACTAAAATATATCATACGTTAGGGCAGTTGAACGGGGCAAGGAGATAGGGAGTTGGAGATTCCTTCGAGATGGTTCCTGTAAACAACAAGGAGGGAGGGGGTTGCAGCTTCCTTCAGGTTGGTGCCTAGAAAACAAAGTGACAGGGGGTCATTTCCTCCTTCCAGTTGGTGCTGGAGAAAACTCAGGGGGTTGGAGCTTCCTTCTAGTTGGTGTTGGTAAACACGAGAAGTTGGTGCTTCCTTGAATGTATTATTTCATACTATAAAGAAGCATTCTATGGTTTTCTCCCGTTTGGGTTTCCACGTAAAAATTATGTAATGTGTTGATTATGTGCTGTATGTACATGTGAATGTTTATTTACTGTTGCATAACTGATGATGAATGTTAAGTAAAGTTTAATCTGTTAAAGAAGGTAAAAATCTCCTAATAACTGTGCTAATATTGATTCACCCCCCGTTTCAGTATTAAATCGACTCCAACAATTGGTATCAGAGCAGATGTATTCAGTAACAGATTAATATCTAGAAGATATATCAGCGTGCAGTTATGGTAAAGGAAGGTTATCTAAGTGAAACACCATGGTTACAGTAAATGACTGCTTAGACAATTTCTCTATTGCAGAATCATGAGATATTATCTATACACAGAGAAAGACAATAGAAGAATTCAAGAAGATAGAAACAAGGAATTTAAATCTCCTTAAAGGGAAGGAATTCGAATCTAAGGAATTGGTAACTGGTCTCACTTATCATCTCCAGGAAGATAGAGAGACCAATCAGAATGAAAATAAAAGGAACGGAACCTTGGAAAACAAACTAGAAAGGTTAACTATAGAAAATCATAAGCTTGAAAAAGAAATCACTCCTCTCAAGAAAGAATTTGAAAAGGTCACAGAAGAAAAGGAAGAAAAGGACAAGGAAATTATGTCATTGAAATGTCAGCTACTGGAACAATGTAACAATCAAAATTAGCTTCCATAAGAGGTGATATCGCTCAAAGAAAGAAACTTGGCATATGAGAAACAACTTGATGAACAACATACTATCTTACAAGCCAAAGAGGAAGAAATGAAATGGTTATAGAATCAAGCCATCACGACAGAAAGCTTTGCCAAAAGTACTGAAGTACTGAATGAAGTTCTCAGCAAATAGATATCTCCACACGACAAATCTGGAATAGGTTTCAAATATAACTATGAAAAAAGTGTAAAGGAATTGTGCAACTAAAAAGGGTGAGTCTATACACTGCGCAAACAAAAGGAATGAATCTACGCAAACCTACTGAGTGCTAGAAATGTACAATGACTGGACACATTGGAAAATACTACAACAATGCGATCTGTTACAATTGCAACAAATTAGGTCAGAAGGCACTCGACTGTGAAAGATCAAGAAAAACTACAAAACGGTCGATAAAGAAGACTAACAAAGTGTCACAATCAAAGATTGAAGGTAGCATTGATAAAGGACAAAGAAAAATTCACTTCTATAAAAGGGTTTGTAGGATGAAGAACGAGAATATTGATAATGTGCCAAACACTCTTCTCAATGAATAGAAGGACCCGAGAGACACGTTGGTCTCCAACTCAGCACAAAACTGACACACCATCAGCCAGATCTGTCACAGTATGACACACATGCAATATCGTAAAACTGTGAAAATAATGAGGAACATTAATGACTTAGTGGAACAATGGTACGAACTACATTATTTACTCAAACAACAACTTCATAAATGAGTGAAGAAAGTTCAATGTATCTAAAATTTCTAGGAAACTTTCCAATGTCTCGAGGTCGGATAGAATCAAGGAAAATCTGTAGATCATTAATGACAGACAATGCTATCCATCTTTAAAAATGCTTGAAGGTCTCTGGTAAGAACCCTAGCACCCATTGAGAACAAATACTGCAATAAAATCATCTGTGAAAACTTGATATTTTGAGAATCATGGCATTCAAGAGCCAACAAAATAACAAAGGTGTATACGCAACAACATTTGTTCAGGATTATCGTGAATATACACCCTCACGGAGATTGGATGCTCCAATTTTTACTCTAACTAAACTAGAAAACATAAAGTTGCTTGATCGAAAGGAATCTAAAGGAGCTGCTACTGCAGAAAACATATATGGAGAAATAGACCAGGTCATATTTGTTGAATACGATATTGACAACATTAAGAAGTTTCAAGAACTTTCCAAAACACAATATATGGAGCAAAGTTAAATAGGTGAAATGCTGCTCCAGGAATGGGCCATTGGATTATCCAAGTTAGGAATTATGAACCTGCTAGAAATACCTTACTTTGGAAATTCTGACTATGCAAAAATGTGAGCAAAGTTGCTTTATCTCAAGTCCATAGTGGATACCGATGGCTCAACAGAGCTATACCCATTGATGTTTCCCTAATCAAGTTGATAACTGGTCTACCAGCCTCTAGAGAAGATGTAATTCTCCTTGTTGACAAAAAGAGACTTGGGAAAAAAATGACTGACAAATATGGAACTCAAAGAGGTAGTATAGGGTTTGTTGTTGCTCAGATCAACAATCCAGACGTAAAATTCACTATTAAAATACTCGCCTGCAAGCTTTTTCGAAAAGGGCATCAAGACCAAGTATCAATGAAAATCATCAAAGTAGCAGAGAAGTGTATAGAAGGTGCTTAGATGAATTGGGCAACGTTTATGCTAAATGATTTTCTTGAAGACATCACAGAAGCTCAAGAAAGAGGTAACCCATTTAGATACTCTTGGTTACTGATTTGAATTGCTTTTGTTGGTTGGAAGGAACCAAAAGGAATCCAGTTCCTTGATAGAAATTGAAAACCATTCCCGGGGGCCAGTTTTGCAAAAATTGAACATATTATTTTCAACTGTAGCTAAAAAAACCACCTCTGGAAAATGTAAACTTCCTTCACTTGAGAATAAAAACATTTTCATCAAATATGACTGGAACCGGAAGTGCTTTGTATTGTGTAAATTCACTAACTTAGAATGAATATACTCATCCAGGAATTTGTCAAATTTAAGACATGGAATATGACTGGACTCAATCTTTGGTAAACTTGAACTCAACCTAAAAAGCAAACTTAATTGAACTTCAATGGCAACTAGGTCATTATGAAGCCCTAGAAATTGACTAATTAATGACGAAACTAACTGCGAATTTTCATTAAAGAGTGTAATGTGTAATGGGAAAGGTGTATTATCAACTGAAATATTTGGTTTAAGGCTATTTGAAAGGAAGGTTTGCTTGTTTTCAGGGGTAGAATGTCTGTACAGGATGACCAAATTCTCTTCGACAAAGTCTTCTTGGTTTTGGTAAAAAGATAAAGGAATTTCTAGCAACTTCTTAATGACTGACGAATTGACAGGACACAAGATTTTAGTTCTTGTTGAATTCATGAAAACTCTTTCTGTTTGGTAATATTTTTTGGCGCACCAGGAAATGAAGTTGGGAAAACCTAGGGTTTGTTCATGGCAGAAGTGAATAAAATAGGACTTATGAACATTATGCATATCCACATCCCGTTTCTGTAAATCTCCCAACCTGTTCTTTATCTCATTGACTGTATTTCTGGTCATAATGGTATCATATACATCCCCATCTCTATCTTCTATAACTTCTTATATGTTTACCAAATCGTCACTTTGGACTCCTACTTCACTGTGACTTTCCATTATGTAAATCTTTTGAAATATCTGCACAAGTTTTTTAAAAAACTACCTAGAAATGGACGATCTGGAAAAGGTAAGTCTTGTCGTCTTCTCACTTCACGCGACACGTCATAGTCACTTGATGCTAAATGAAAAATGTTGCCTCTTCATGTGCACTTGGACCTTTATACCCTCTAAAAGGTGGTTTCGCAATGGTGGAAGGTGGTTTCCCTTACCACCTTTGCAACTTGTGAAATAATGCAGTGTTGACACATGGAGGGTGGTTTAGAGTTTCTCAACCACCCACCACTCTGCTTTCACATGCATGTTGGTAATGCAAAAATAATATGGGCCATCGATCTATTTGTCGATCGATCAACAACCGTTGATATTCTCCTCCTTTTAACTGTGTTCCAACGGTTATTTCAGAAGCTTTAACTTGTGTTATATATCTTTCTTTTCCCTCCAGCGAAAACCCGCTTCCGCCATTGATCTTATTATCCAATTCAATTTGGACCATTGGTTTCTCCACAGGATATCCCAAGCTATTTTATTAACTACTATGTCTCTTCTTTAACATGGCTGACGGTCATATGGAACATTTTACCTAGAAAATTTTAAGCCCTCCTTTTAGCACCTTTATTACCAAGCTTAGGTGATACTGAAAACCAAATTTTAGATTATCCATTTCCCAATCAATATTTAAAAATATTGTGCCAACACTCTCTAAAAATATCAAATAGGATGTCATGAATTAATGAGATGTGGCATTAAGAAAAAGCTTTGAATGTTATATGTCGAACTACCTACTAGATTTTGTATGTGCCATCATAGTTTTGTTGGGATGGGATGGAATTGGCTTCCAAATGACCCTTTTGTCCATGTCTACTACAAAGTCACGCTGGAGCAAAAGTACTGCAATTACTATGCAAAGATATACTAAGACCTTCTAGTGCCACTAACACTATCATCAATGGGGAACCAACAAAGTGTATGTCGAACAAGGCCATGGAATCCTTGGATACACTAGGAGATTGATTTGTCATGCAAAATGGGACTTACTTATGTATTTATGGTGCTACCATGCCCTCCCATCAATTTCCCTTCTTTGTCACTGAGAAATTTGTCTTGCAAGAAGTACCTTTCCAGGCCTTCATTATTGGCATAATAAAAACATTGACAAATGAAAAGAAAAATGTCTAGCCTACATTACCCTTGACTATTGGAGGATATTTCTTGAAAAATATTAACGATGCTAGAGAATAGGCTAAAGCCATTGATGCTTTTCAATTTTATACAGGATTATTCCAAAGGAATGACTCCAAAAAGATAGTTGAACATCACTGCTAGGCCTACAAGTTCCATTGGGTGTCTTATGGTGAATTATATGACAATGAAAAAGTATATATGTGAGCTAAATCCTCGGAGAAAATTCCTGGTAAACTAGGACGTAACAAGAAAAAAACCTTAGGGCAAGGATATTCATACGAGAATTCCAATGAGAAACAATAGGATAATTCCCTTGAAGAGATATAAGAGGAGAATAACAAAAAGGAAGAAAATCTTAAACTTGGTGAAGAAAAGCGACTCAAGGAGGCTAAAGAACATAAACTAGAGGTTGAAGAAGAGGTGAAGAATAAGGAAGAGGAAGCAAGGAAGAAATTAGAAGAAGAAAAAGCGAGAAAACTTGGACTGAACATGCTCACAATTTCAATAGCAGGCCCTTGAGCCACTACTCCCACAACAAATTATATAACTAGTGGGAATTTTCCCTTGTTGGAGCTTAGGGTGAGATGATTCACTCCATCCAAGGAAGAAGTTATCACCTCCTTGGATTCATTTATCTACAAGAAATGGAGGAAAACGATTGTTAAATAGTCTCGAAAGAGACTTAAGATCACTAGAATGCCTCCATTGGTAATAATTGCAAAGACCCCTATTTTCACTAACCTAGACCAAAATGTAATTTAATTTTTTTTTTTAAATGTAACTTAAAACAATGAAATATATTTCTAATTTGTATTACTAAAATACCAAAAATTCAACATTAAACTCAAATAATTTTATAATATTTGAGATAATATGAAACATGTGCACTTTATTTTAAAAAGATTCGAAACTATATTATATACAAAAATTCAAAAAAGTATGGATGTCACCAAGCCAACCAACCACAAAGGGTACATGAGAGAGAGTTTTCTAGAGAGTTGCATGCTAAGAGTTAGAAACTAGACTAAAGACAATAGTTCTAAAAATTGAAATGCAAAGGGTTTACCCCCACGGGATAGGGTTTATGACCAGAGAAAATTAAAATGACCAACTATTTAAATACTTGAGACAAAACCAACTGAGTCAAGGAATAAACCAAGGAGACTTGATATCATGTTTAGGCCATAGTTGGGATATTCATCATCATAGATGTCTATCAATGGATTCTTGTTTCCATCTATTAAGTCACGTTCAACCTTCAGGCTCGAGAGTTCACCTTGAGAATGGAGATATAGTTGATGGTAGGAGATGAGTCTAGAATGAAGAATGGTGGTAGAAGGCTTGTTGAAAACCTTACCTGTAAGATGACATTCTAGAGCATTGAGCTTGGCATCAAAATCCATTGGGTATTTACCTAGCATCGAGTTCAACCTTCCAGATGGTCCATTCTTTTTGCTAGGACAATGCCTTGATTATCTTCCTAGAGCTTACGACCTGAACTCTTCATGATGGCTTGACCTAATAAATACTTCGTATACTAGAGAAGAGTGAGGGTCTTAATGTATTGAGTTTCCCATGAATGAGTGGATCGTAGGCCCTCATCAGTCACCCCATATCAGCTATGAGATTATCTAGCTCAGGACATCTAATATTGATCTAAAGACAAGTCCCCATTGCACCAAGATCTTGATGAGCCTACAAGTGGACTACGCCAAAGAAATTGGCTTTAGCTTTTTCCTGCTTTGTCATTACTCGTGACATATGGGAGCGACTCATGCGAGCAAGGTGATTTTGCTCAATCCTCTTCACCCTAACCATGACTGCACCAGAGTGAAGAATCCCTAAAGTCAAAATTAAGAGACAAGCTAGAGTCATGATTTCCCTAGAACTGAATGCCACATCATCTCTCGAGATTGTCCTAGAAGTGAAGCAAGCCGTGGTTACTTCAGGGATGATAAAGACCACCCAACTGCTTCATTTTGATTGAAGCCGAGATGTCCTTCCAAGGGAGATGAACTCGACTTAGAATTGTGAAACAAGCACGGGTACAACCTAGAGTGTCGATGGTACTTTTGTGTGAGGGACAAGCACTTTCCACCTCCTGCATTTACTTCTCGAATGAAACTCCAATGTGACTAATAATAGCTATATTATGTCGTGCCATATATTCACCTGCCAAATCTCATGCATGTTGATCTCTCACCGGCACACCCAACCAATGTGTGGAATGAAACATGTCCACATAAATATACCCCCAATAATGCTATCATATTTGAGAGATTATGAAACTTCCACGTAGAAAGCGTACGTACCTAAATGAAATATATTTCCAGTGTTACGTAGAGAATATGAAACAAGTCCACTTAAATATACCCGAATAATTTTATAATATTTCAGAGAATATGAAACATGTCCACTTAAATTGTATCGTACGTACGTAAATTGTAAATGCAATATATTTACATTGTTACATTGAATTCAATGGCAATAGTTACAAGTTAATTTACTTATTAAAAAAAGTATTGAACGTATACTTTGTAATGAGATTCTTGTTGACAAAAGCAACTTAGCATAATTTTTAATGTTTTTAAAGCTATTCTTATCATTTTAATGTTAGGGCAGTAATTTTAAAAGAAAAGAAATTCAACTAATGAAACAACATTGCCGTTGGAGAAGGACTAGTAGACCCACGTCTGCAAAGCTTTAACCAGACAAGATCAGTGCATACAAAATCCAGTGTTGTATTTCATATGTTTCACACTGATCACAACACACATAAGTGATGTCTTTTTTTGCGAATACCGATATTTTGATTTTAGAAGCTTGCAGATTATCGTTCATGTCACTTCACATGTTTGTCATATTCTTTTCCATTAGATTATTGCAAGAATCTAGAGGGACTTTTTTCTTTCCACATTGTTTATTTTATCATACAACCTGTACGAACAATGACAAAGCTGTAGGGTTTGGTGTTTTTTAAGATCAAAAATTTCTTTCTATGTTTGAGCCCTTCCCGAACCTAGGGTAGGGTTTGGTGTTTTTTAAGATCCAAATTTTCTTTCTATGTTTGAGCCCTTCCCTAACCTAGGCAAGTGCTGCCTTGAATTCAACTCCAGCCACTTTATGTGATGATGCAAAATGATAAGCTTGCACTTAAGGAATTTTATTTTTCTATGTATTTTTTATATGTTTAAATCTCTTATATATAAATTATGGTTTAATGATGCCTCAAATCCCATATTACATAGTAAGAAGTATTCAAGTTTTATTAATTTTTTAGTTTTAATTAATGAGAATATATATTTCTTTAGTTTTGAAGTTCTTATGACTACATTGTAAAAATTTTATTTACTTAATATTTTATTATATTATTAAACAGTCACAACCTTCATTTTTAAGTTATTATTATTATTATTATAATGTAATGGTGCTCTAGGAACATACCAACACTTGTGTTTTTAGGTTATTTTAAGCATAGGTGCCCCAAGACCATAGGGGAGCACCAATGCACCCATTCTTAAAAGAGAAGCACTGATGCACGCTCATTCCTAAAAGAGAAGCACACATGTGCACATATCTTATAGGGCACCCATACCAAGAATATAAACACTAATGCATCAACACCGATATGAACGTTCAACCAAACCAAAGTAACAATGTTAGGGCTCACTGATTAAAGAGGAGTATTAATGCTTCAATAATAAAATATAACACTTGTTATGTTAAGTATTATTATATAGTATTGTCAATAAAACCACCCAAACCACTTAATAAGTAGATTTATTTTAATTACAAAAGCATTCATTGTTGCATGAAAAATGTTTCATAAAAACTCTCCAAAGCAAATCCACTAGAAGTAATATGCCCAAAGTAGGGAATTGATGCTATAACACTGAAAAGGAATACTAGTATCTTTTTTGGCTCCAAACAAAAATGGAGCATGCTGAAATAAATCAAGTAACAAATAAATAACAATATTGAGAAATTTAAGATTAGAACTTGCCCTTGATTTTCTAAATCCTAAAATAAATCCACATTAAACTTGGAAAATAGAGACAAAGTCCTTAAACCAACAAAACAAAATAATAAAACTAGCTAAATAATTAAGCACAATAAGAGTAAATGGAATAAAATTAAAATTAAATCAATAAAAAAAGAAATTAAATAAAAAAGATAGGAAAAATGTTAGTAACTATTTAACTATTTATCTTTCCTATGAAATGAAAGAAACGAAGAAATGAAACTAACCTTCACCATTTTTATTCTTTTAAAAAGTAATTAATCATTTTTAAAAAATGCAAATTAGTATTTGGTTCTATCGGATATTAGGAACATTGATGCACCCAAGTATTCCCATACTAAAGAGGAGAATTGAAGCACCTATACAAGATAGGAACAAAATGCTAAAAGATCACCACGGAAAACCATTATGTCACATAGAAAATTGTGGTGAACATGCAATTAAAGGGAGGTGGAAACCCCTATGGATATGTACCCATGCTAAAAAAATTGTATTAATCTAAAAAAACAAAACTTGCAAATAAATTATGAATAATAATGAGAAATGGAAAATTATAAAAAAAAATAATGAGAATAAATGAAATAATGAAAAAAAAAAGAGATTACTTGGTTGCAATAATTTTTATCATATATGACATTCTTTTTAAGAAGCACTTCCTCTTCTTTTTTTCTTTTATAAAACTATGTGAAATAAAGAAATAAAAACTCTTTGTTTTTCTTCTTTTTAAAAGTTTCCATTTCAATAACTTGAAATAAACCTAAATTAACATCAATGCTTTTACATATAAAGAGGATCAACACAAACCTAGAGAATAACACAAACACATGCATACCAAAGATATCACCAATGAATGCATATCAAAGATGAACACGGGTGTACACTTATCAAAGGGGACCCTGATGTGTTTTTGGTGCACTAATACTCTTAAAACAAGTTTATATAATGTTTATACTTTGTACTTTGAAATACATAATGAAATGTCTTAATTCCAACATTATATCCAATAATTTTAAAATATTTAAGAGACTATGAAACATCTCCACCTAAATATCGTACATACCTAAATGAAATATATCTCTACTGCTACGTAATTTAAATGTACCTCAATAATTTTATAATATAATATTTCAAGGAATATGAAAATGTCCACTTAGAGCGTACGTACCTTAAAAAACATTGTCATTGTTACATTGAATTTAACGGCAATCAGAACAAGTGAATATACTTAGAAAAGAGAAAAATCTATTGAGCGTATACTCTCTGATCATATTATTGGATGACAAAACCTAGCATCACTTTTACTGTTTTTTAAAGCTAGGGTTATCGTTTTAAAGTTAGTGCAGCAATTTTAAAAGAAAAGAAATTCGGATACAACGTATGAGACAACATCGCTATTGGAGAATGACGAGTAGAACCACCTCTGCGAAGCTTTAACCAGACAAGATCATTGCATACAGAAGTCAGTATTGTTTTTTATGGCTGAATATTATTTAGTTTGTTGTAGGTAATTTAAAGTGGGGTAACAGCTGGTTGGTTATTGGATCTCAAGCAACTTGAAATCCAGTCTGTTTTTAGGTGGGGTGGTAGCAGCTGGTTAACCAAATGACTGTTGCAGCCTCATTAAATGGCCTTCAGCAAGCTGTATATTGATAGCTGTTTTCAGGTTGGGTGGTGGCAGCCGATTAGCTATTGAATCTCAAGCAATTTAAAATCCTGCAACCATCAAACTACTGCAACCTCATTAAATGGCCTTCAGCAAACTGTATATTGTTGACGATTTTCACTACTTTCACAAGGATCACACCACAAATAAGTGGTGTTTTGCAGATTATCGTCCACGTCACTTCACATGTTTGCCATATTTTTTTCCAAGAGATGATTGCAAGAATCTAGAGGGACTTTCTTCTTTCCACATTGTCTATTTTATCATACAATCTGTACGAACAATGACAAAGATGTAGGGTTTGGTATTTTCAAGATCCAGATTTTCTTTATATGTTCGCCACTTCGGTTTTTGAGAGCCCTTCCCGAACCCACGCAAGTGCTGCCTTGAATTCAACTCCAGCCACTTCATGTTATGATGCTAAACGACAAGTTTGTATGATGCGTATACTTTATACTCAGATTAAAACTAAGTCGCTCTTACAGCTTTTAAAGCCATGGTTATTAAAATCATTGAAGGAATTTCCTAAGCATAATAACATGTAGACCCACGGCTGTGAATCTTTATACAGACAAGATGAGTGCAACAGTCATTCTTGGCATGCGCAATGAATATCCTGAAGCCACCTCCATGGTTTTTATATTGTTCTCGAAGTAATCTTTATTGCTTTTCACAGAAAGAGATGCCAGGCTTTTTCTGGGATTATCCGACGAGAATTCCTATTATAATAGGTCACGTCTCATGTTTATTAATCTGAATTATCGTAATCAAATATTAATCTGAATTTCGTGCAATGAATACAATCAAAATACATTCATACGCATGCAACAAAGGACAAATACATTGGCAATCCACTTCAACCTGTAGATAGATAATATTATAAAATGTGGCGTGTAACCTTCAAATCTACAAACCTAGGACTCTATTGAACGAAACCTAATCGACATTGATCGACGAATCATACATGTTTAAATATTCAAATTATCTGACATTTCCTTGAATTCAGCTCCAACCACGAATCGGAATGTTTACTTGTCCAGTGCTATTTTTGCTAAAAATATAATGTTAATTTAAGATAGCCTTGATTTTAGATATGTATTAGATTAGGAAGAATATTACAATAAAATAGAGAACAATAATGTCAAAATAAAATAAGTAATTTTTATATTCGAATCTTTCTGTGTATAGTTTTATAAATGATTGATTTGTGTAATCTATCAAACATCACACGAACATTGAGCTATATTGAAATGGATTTTTGAAATATAAGGTGTTTGGTTTTTGCAATCCAAGTCAGCACAATTATCATGTCTAAGCTAAATATCAAGTAATTAATTAAGTTGAACAAAAGTTCTTTAATAATTAGGTACAAAAATCATATCCCTTTGACAAGATCGTATCCCTTTCACAAGTTTATCTTTATCTTTTTTAAAGATGGTAATTGCTCTTTTGGTTGTTGGAAACACATTTCATAAAAATCTATATTTTTACATTACTACACTAGAGGTTAAGACGAATTTTCGTTTTTTTTTTCTTAAATATATATATTTTTTTAAATTTTTTTTTTAATTTTTTTCAATTAAGACAAAAGCTAGTTAAAAAGCCTTAGTGACAAAGAAAAAAATTTCACCTTTTATCTCACTTGCAAAACCATCGAGCATTCATTACCCTATCTACCATATTGTTGCAGGGTTTTTGTTTAACATTCTTCAACTTATTTTGTATGAGTCCAACCCATTGCATGATTTCTATTATGGTTGTAACCAGTAAGAATGCAATAATATTCATGAGTAAAATGAGAAGGAATACAACATGTCTTAATGAAATATCCTGACTCGAAGGTTGGAATAACCTAGTGGTACCCATGGGCTTAGTTCCGATTAGTTGGTAGGGTAAAGAAGTGGGATCTGCTCTGTATAGAGGTTTTGGTCCTGCTCTGATGAGCAAGGGAATGGTTTATGCTCTACACAGATTTTCTGGTCCTGCTCTGATGAGAAAGGGTATGGGTTCCAGTTGTTAAGACAAATAGAAAAGGTAGTAGGCCACGAGGTGATGAAGTTAATTGAGCATTCCCTTTCATCTGACAATCTGCAAGGCCCTAGAGAGCTTGTGTTACAGTTTGGCGTAGTGACTTTGTTTAATCAAGTAAATCATTTTTATTTTTCATGGGTTGTTTATACTTAGTTCACATGAGGGCATATTATGTTATCTATTGGATCAATACTAAATCATTCTCCATATTTATGGTTTGCAAACTGCAGATCTATTGGCACTGCTAAAACCCTTGAAAGCAGCCACACGTTATTGCAAATAGATGGTAAGTAAACATCTCTTTTTGGTCGGCACTCATCTTTATATCGGCCATCTGATCTATTTCTATTTTATTTGTGAATATTATGAAATGGTATGTAGTTGCTTATTTGAAAATCGCTTCCAAAAGGCAATTAGAGACATTGCCACCATTTGGTCCCAGGGCATCAAACAAAACCGGAGAAGCATAATATTGTTTTATGAGTTTCAACAGGTGTAATTGGGCATGGAAAAGGTGATAAGGTCATATGAATACTCCCATGGTTGATATTTTTGAAATTGACCCATGCATGCAAAATTTGCATTAGGTCTCACTAAGCAAAAAAAAGTCTCTGGTCTTAGCCAATGAGGTGACCTTATAGCCATGGGTAAGCTGGGAAGGGGCATCCCTGGCTATAATGTGATGATATCAATCTGATGGAATCCAAGGTTTGTCGATATGAATCACCATTTCAGTATTATGGTGAGTTGAAAATCGCTTCCAAAAGGCAATTATGGACATTGTCACCATTCGGTCTCAAGGCCTCAAATTGAACTAGAGAAGCATAACATTGTTCTATGAGCTTGAGAAGGTGTAATTGGGCATGGAAAAAGGTGATAAGGTCATCCAAATGCTCCCATGGTTGATATTTTTGAAATTGACCCCTGCATGCAAAATTTGCATTAGGTCTCACTAAGCAAAAAACTAGTCCCCGGTCTCGGACAATGAGATGATCTTCTGGCCATATTGGGTAAGATGGGCACGGGTGTCCCTAGGTATAATGTGATGCTATGGATATGGTGGAATCGACGGTTTGTCGATCCGAGTCACCGTTTGGGTATTATGGTGAGTTGCAAGTCGCTTCCAAAAGGAAATTAGGGACATTGTCACCATTTGGTCTCAAGGCCTCAAACTGAATCAGAGCATCATAACAATGTTTTTCTACTTGAGAGAGTGTACTTGGGCATGGAAAAGGTGATAAGGTCATACGATCACTCCCATGGTTGAGATTTTTCAAATTGACCCCTACATGCAAAATTTGCATAAGGTCTCACTAAGAAAAGCACTAGTCTCCAGTATCGGCCAATGAGATGACATTCTGGCCATGGGTAAGCTATGCAGGGCATCCCGAGCTATAATGCGATGCTATGAATTGGATGTAATCAATTTTTTGTCAATATGAGTCATTGTTTGGGTATTATGGCTATTTGGAACTTGCTTCCAAAATCCATTTAGGTTGTCATCATTTGGTGATGGGGCCTCAAACTGAACTAAAGCAGCATAACAATGTTGTATGAGCTTGAGAGGGTGTACTTGTGCATGGAAAAGGTGATAAGGTCCTCCGATCACTCCCATGGTTTAGATTGAGTTCCAGGTGGCTTGAATCTTTGTCAAGTCCCTTTATCTTACTACATGGCCCCCTTTGGTAAACACATGGATTCGGATTGAGCTACTAGAGCGTTTGGATATTGGTGAATTTTATTGATATATTGATGGATAATAAACATCTTAAGATATTAAATGGATAATTGGGATGAATGGAGTCCCTCTTTTTCATGCATACGGTACCTCATTCAACATCATTTCATCCACTTGGGGGAATGCCTTTATACACACAGAGGTTATTTAACATGATGTCTCTATACTTGGACCATTCATGGGGTTTCTACTTTTATGACTTGGAACCTTCTTACATGTATGGATGACATGGAACATGACATGAAACCTTGACTACTCACTTAGAGCCCAATGCATGGGTGTGTTGATATGGTATCATGATAGTCTTTGCATATTTTGATGCTACCTCTGGAGGAATCCATGGATGATGGATTTAGGCATTGAGGTGACATCTCATCCCTTCCACTTTTTACATGATATAAGGTGCATGACTTGGAATTTTGGATAATTTATATGATATGGGGAGATTAGTCCTTTCCCACATGTGTGGACATATGTGGGCTGATTTGAACATGCTTTGTGGATTTATTGTGAAAGACATGCAAAAAAAATAAGAACCAAGGGGATAGGCCAAGTGAGGTTGCAAAAGCACTGAACATGCAAATAAAGGGGCCAAATCACAGTAAGATTCATTGTAAATCCAAACATTTCTCGAGTGAAATAGTAAAAACCTTCAAGTGTCAAATCCTTTGACAAGAGAGGTGAAACATGTCATTAAAGAGAAAATGAGTCAAAATATTCCTCCCAATGGTCAATGTTCTATATTTTACAACTAGGGGAGAGTATCTCTTTAAGCAACATATGTTGCAATGAGACTTAGTATTCTTGAAAATGGGAAGCATCCTTCTGCCCATACAACCTGCTAACTAGGTCCACTATGTCTTTTACTGAACCCTTGGGGTTGATGGAAGGGTACCCTTTATTGTTCCTAGAAGTTAATTGTCTAACTCCTCCTCTTGAGGTTTAGTCTATGTAATAGAATTTACAATTGATACTTAGATTGCATAACAAATTTTTGTATGATCTTTACTAATGTTTATTAGGATTGTTGCATGTTTTACATCATTGGAATGACATCTTAGTTGTAGCTTATTTGAAATTTTATTATGGTATCTACACTTTCATATGATGTAATATGATTATCATTTGGTTTCATATGTTGTAATATTAGATATATAAAAGAAAAATTAATTATTGTGTGAAATAAATAATAAATTTTCATTGTAAATGTTTTTTGCAGAACACGGATCTTCCAGAATATCCAAATGATCATCATGATATAGATCCATATTATGTTGGGTCTGATACAAATATGGAAGATGATGGTGATGAAAAAGACACATAGGACACCGAGGCTAATGATGATCATGATCATGATCATGATAATGATGGTGATGATGATGATGATGATGATGATGATGACGACGATGATGATGATAAGGCAGTTGTTGGTATTAGATAGTGACATTCATGGTCATATAGACTGCATCATGGATCATTTCTGATATATTGTTATGATGCCTCTTTTCATGGTTACTATCATATGTACTATTTTTACGACGTGCAGTACCATATTATTGAGTTCTATCATTTTGACATGTATCATTTTGACATGTATCATTTTGACTTATATCATTTGGACATGTATCATCTTGACTTCTATCATTTTAAGTTACATAATTTATCATTTTTATTTATATCATTTGTACATGATGTATCATTTTGACTTATGTCGACTATTGGACATGTATCATTTCGACATTTTATTGATCTTCTAGCATATTTGACTTTCACTTGTTTTAGTTATATATAATGATGATCTTATCAGTACTAACTTGTCAATTTATATATATTGAAAGTGGTCAATGATTTTTGGATGGATATTTATTACATATGATGGTTTTAATTTACTACTTACGATGGATGTTGTCAAACTCAATTATATTATAGATACTTGACTCACTTGTTTTAATTATAAATGATTATCATGTTATAATAATTATCTTGTTATTTTATATATACTAGATGTTGTTATTTTGATTTTATAATGATGTTGTTAATTTGTATGGATTTATGTTTCTCTATAAATTCAATATAAATGTTATCTTATAAAATATTTCAAATGCAATATGACTTACTCTATAATCATATAATTCATTTAAGAGGCCCATGATATATTTAACTAATAAAATTGCCCATGATATATTTAACTAATAAAATTGAAATAAAATATATTAAATTAATAAATGGAAGAAAAACAAAAAGCATTTTTGGAGGCAAAAAAAAGGAAGCAACAATCAAAGCCAAACTAGAAGCAAACTAGAAGCAATCTTAAAAGCAAAACTTGGCGTTACTTAGGAAGCAAAAACAAAAGAAATTAAGGTAGAAAACAAAGAAGTAATAATGGTAGCAATTTCATAAGAAACAAAAGATGCAATAATAGAAGCCAAATTAGATGAAAAATTGCAAGCAAAATAGGAAGCAAAACTGGAAGCCAAATTGGAAGCAAAACTAGATGCCAAATTGGAAGCAAAACGAGAAGCCAAATTGGAAACAAAACCAGAAGCCAAATTGGAAGCAACAAAGGATGCCATAATGGAAGCAAAACTTGGCATTACTTAGGGAGCCAAAAAAGAAGCTATTTTCGACGCAATAGTAGAAGCAAAATAGGAAGCATTACTGGGAGTAACACTAGAAGCAAAAATGGGAGCATAAATGGAAACAAAACTAGAAGCCACATTGGAAGCTAAATTTGGCGCAAAATATGGCACTACATTCGGGGCTAAATCTGGTGATAGATCCGGTGATAAATCAGGTGCGACATCCTGATCAATTTTCCCGACACTAAACTAGGCACTAAATCCAGCGTCAAATCCAGCACTAAAGTTGGCACGGATGTGATCATGCACCTTGCTATTGATTTAAGCCCAAAATGAGGTGTCCAATTCATGAACTAAAATACTCTAAATTTTGGCGCTATTTTAGGCACAAATCGCCTGTTTTATTGTAGTTCCACAAGACCTATAGTTTTTCCATATAATGAGGTCATTAGATGGGTGTTTGAACACATTAATATGACAAATGGAATAGTTGTAAACAAAGTAGGGGTCATGATAGAATAATTGTAGCTAGATTCCTTCAAAAAAATGTTCAAGCTAAAAGAACTAGAGGTGATGTTGAATGTTGTTTATTTAAGCGAATATAAGACCAAGAATTTGAATTTCACAAAGCTATTTAAATCTTGTTGGATAGAATATAAGGCCATTTCATAAAATTCCAACATTTTGTATCATTTACATGATCTGAGATACTCATATCAGTTGTTAACTACCATGCTCTGTAGATTATACAAACAAGATGGTTCTTCTCATTTTTAGTTGGAATGAACTTATTTGGCTCATCACATTTCCAACAAGATGAGTTTTCAACTGGGCAAGCATCTTGTCCTTCAACATGCTTGGTATTGTCAAATCTATCAAAGAGGAACATAGTACAAAAGTTCCCAATTTTTCTATCTCCTTATTCATTAGATGCCATTTTTTTTTCAAACACATTTCCTCCAATTGGTTGGTAGTGGAACCTTCAATCTCCACCTATCTATATGTATTGCTATGAATTGTGGTCCTCAAACTACAAAATTTACTTTTATAATATATGTGGTCATTCTATGGCCCTATTGTATACTATCATCTTTAATCAGTTGGCCCCTAGATGATCTTAAGAAGCAATGTCAACTCTACACAATATTGGGGACTAGTACATCGAGGAATTATTTAACTACATTAGTTTTTTGTGTGTTTCTGCAACCCCACATTTGTTTGCCATATATGTCCTTTATATAATTATCTAGGGAAATCGCATACCAAATTATATCGCATGGGATTTCCTATGTATTATATGTACAATATGAAAGAACTTAGCTAGGTTTCCAAATAAATGTGGGAATGTTAACTTTGAACAACACCCCTCATGCTGAAATGGAGGTTTCCTTTGTAAGATAATTGAATTTCGTTGAAGGTACTTTCAAAAAGCATGATCCTAAAAAATTCATTGAAGAACATCTTAAATATGTTCTCCTTTCTCCTACATACAAACATGAGTCCAAATCCCATGAGCTTATTTTTAAAGGTGATGTATCATATGAAGAAGTGATGAATAGTATGGAAATATAGAGTTATAGGGATTCATTTCATTTGGTATAGGAAGCTGGTACGGAGATAGCAGTTACAACAAGAGAGGTGTTTTTTTCTTATGATATGGAACAAATAGGAGCCAAAAGTAAGGTAAGTGCAATTCGATGGGAAGATCTTGAAAATAAGGCTAGAGAAGGTGAGGAAAGAGTTGGGCTAAAATATGAAAGGAAGAAAGAATATGAGCAAATTGAACGAGAAGCCAAGGGGAAAAGGAAAGAGGGAGAGGAAAGAAGAAAAGATTATGAGAAGAAGAAAAAAGAAGAAGAAGAAACAAAAGAAGAAAAGAAATGTTGAAGTTGAAGCTGAAGCTGAGAGGCTAAAACAACAAGATGATGAAGAACTAATAAAGAAGGAAACTGAACAAGCCATTATTGACACATCAAATCAACAATTGTCTACAATAACTATTCCAATAAATCGATGCTAATCAATAGACCTTAATATTCTAGGATATACAAAAAAATAATATCTATGGTTTTACATACTTTGGGATTCGATGTTAGTCTAATCATAATATCCTTTAACTCCGCTACAACCTTCTCATTAAACCTATCTATAGGATCAATGCTATTGGAACAGTTGGTTGGTGTTGCATTAATTTTTTGAGAGACTGAAAAGGGAATTACATTAGATGACGCCCCTAATTCTACCAAAACATTATGAACATTGTGATTAAAAATTTCAAATTATGTTAGCAAAAATGAGGGTGTCTATGAATTATATTTGTTTCCAATAAATGCATCATTCAATGCATCCTTTTGCTTTGGTTCTATGTGGACACAAAGAAGTTACTAGAGGCTTCTATTTTCTTTCCAATTTTTCCACATTTTCATGAGATGCATCAAAAGGTGGTGCAAATGCATGTAGCAATAAATTTATCTATTGTGGAATATGGAAAATATAAAAAATGGAAACATTGGTTTTTTATTCATTTAAGTCTTCCACCACATTGTAGTCAATGAAAATTATAGGTGCATTGAAGATGGTTGTTTTTATGGTTTGAGTCATCGATGCAACTTTGTTTGGGTCAACACTGGGATCTGGTGGGGAAGAACTTGAGCGAATGGGACCTTTTCTAATGAGAAAATACTCTCTCTAGATATATTGAGTCACTTCGAGGTTCATAAACAACATCTTTAGTTTCATTCCAAACAATCCTAGGCACATGTCCCACAAGACCATGGTTTCCTCACCAATGCACCTCTCCTATTTTTCAGGTACATTTTCAAGGTCAAGACGGGGATTATCAATTTTATTCCATCCATCTAGAAAATGGTCCACTAGTTCACTATCATGGTAATGGAACGAATCCACTGAGGATAAGTCTTCTTTAAGTGATTAGCATGGTGATTCTATACATTTCTTCTATTGAAAGGTCTAAAGGGCCTACGATTAGATGTGCCCTCCCCTGCATTTCTCTTTGAGTTGATGACCTCATTAGATAACTTTTTAACCAGGAAAACAAGGTCATATACTTCGTTGGGCTCTTTATCTAGTGTATCATTACTGGTTTTAGTGAGAAGTTTAGATGGAGAATTTAATTTTTTCAAAGGATTTATAAACTTTGCATCTTCTACCATAGGATTCCGAGATAGGTTAGACATATAATTTTCAATGTTCTTTGCTTCCTCGAAATTTTCTATGAAAGAAAGCTTCCCTTCCCTTTTCACAAACATAGAAATAAATACTAGTAAGGAAGAGATATAGTATTCAACTACAACATTTTCATCAGGTGGAGCACATGTTATGAAAATTTTCAAAAGGGTGGAAGAGAGATAGTTGAACTCTTTAATATTTTCTTGTTTGTCCATATTAATCATAGTATATCTTACCAGAGGAAAAATAGGGTTACCTCCTCACCAAATTTGTTGATAAAAGCCCTCTCAAAATCATCCCAAGTGGCTATAGAATCTATCAAGAGGTTAAAACACCAAGTGTAGGCCAAGTGTTCTTTAAATTGTAAGGAAACAAGCAGCAGACTACATCTTGATGTTTAGCATTCATTAATTTGGTCCCATGTAAAAGCTTTTAATGTAGTCTTCTGGGGAGCCAATTTTATCTGGATCAAATTTTGGGAGCATGTGTGATGCAATTATTCTTATATATCCTTGACCATTTCCTTGTACATTTTATTGGGAATCCCTACCAACATGTTTTAGATGTCATCTCATTCAATATTTTAATTTTCTTAAAATCTTAGTGAGAAATGAAAATTACAATAAAAAAATCAATCAATATCTACATGAAAGTAAATATAGCATAAATATTAAATTGTAATTTTTTAGTATACACATATTATTAAAAAAATGTCTATTTACTATGATTTCTAAATCATTCTCTTTTATTGTTAGAAATTGTTATTGCAAGTTATACATATCTTCTTAATAATTGCTCCATAAATACTGGTTGTACTTTGAATCTAACATGAATGCTCATTGGATTAATTTGTGTACTATAAATTAAAATAAGGCCTATCCATTAGTTCACCTACGCTCCCTCATAATTTTATAAAAATTATCAATTCCCTCCCCCAACCCCAACTCCCCTTCCCCCTTGATTAACTTCACAACATTCAACATATGCTAAATTAAATGTTTAAAACATATTAATAGTTACTTTATTTAAAAATAAATAAATTTTTTTATGTTGATTACCTTTTGATCCACATAAATTATATAATTCTCATATTCACAACATTTTCATAAATATTTGCATATTTTTTTCCATTCAAATTATGAACAATCTTATCTAGTATTTACATGTCTTTGTTACTTAAATACACATAAGCCAATACACATCAATTGAATATGCATATAATTTAAATTTAAAACTTAGAATAGCTTTCCATGTTCTGATATAGATTAAAATAGCTAGCCTCCATATAGGATATAGGTTTAGGTTCCATTAGGAAATTTTGTAAACCAGGATAAGCATCGAATATAGGATCCATTATGAGGTTGTCCACGTTACAAATGATTCTCAAGGCACTACATATGGTCAAAGAATAAAAATAGACATCATCGAACTAAAAGGTTTTTTTTTTCCTAATCTACCACACAAACCTTGTAAAGGAAATATTTAACACACATGTGTAATAAATGTGTTTTTTTCCTAATCTACCACACAAACATTGTAAAGGAAATATTTAACACAAACATTGTAAAGGAAATATTTAACACACATGTGTAATAAATGGATTCCATTATGTGATTTGGCACACTAGGTATAAATATCGAGGACCTAAGCAAGGTCCAAACCTGAACACTAGCATATGAGGACCTAAAATATACTCTTAGGGATTATAGGCCATGCAAAGAGGACGTATAAAGGGAATGTTTAGCACATCACTCTCATATGGGCACTATTTTGACGTTCTATGTACTAGGATGGGTCTTAGGCCCTATAAATAGAATACATATCTTACCAGTGTTACATATATACTTTTTAAGGGTTTTGAACACATGGGCATTGGCAATGGTCTTGAAAGTAAAACAACGGTTATAAAGTTAATTAACTATTTTTCATTATTTTGACAATAGAAAAATAATTATGTAAACACGTCAAAAGTTTATCGTGATAAAATTGAAATGTTTCTAACCACCTAAAAACAAAAATTACTATTTAAAACGAAAAAATTGTGAAAGAAATATGATTTTTGTATCTACTTATTAAAACATTTTTATTCAACTTAATTACTTGATATTTAATTTAGATATTTAGACATGATAATTGTGATGATTTGGATTGCAAAAATTAGATGTCTTTTTTTTCAGCCGAATAGTGGATGGTAGATCAGCAAATCGTCAATCTATAATCTTCTCGAAATTGAATCTAAGTGAATGAATTGAAATCCATCTAACTCCACCAATAAGCCACCATATCCTTGACAAAAACCAAATATCTTTATAGATTCGAACTGCAGGTCTAAGCGGATTCCCATTGTATTTATCCTTGATAGCATGCATATGAATTCATTCCACTAAAATTCAGATTAATATTTGATTACAATGAAGAAAGATGACGATAATTTAGATTCTCGGAGCATAATCTATTTTTAATAAACATGCGACAAATAGGCATTCTCGTCGGATATTCCCAGAAAAAAACGTAGCGTCTCTTTCTGTGAAAAATGACACGAATTTCTTTAAGAACAATATAAAAACCATGGAGGTGGCTTCAGGATATGCATTGCGCATGCCAAGAACAACTGTTGCACTCATCTTGTCTGAATAAAGATTCACAGCCATGGGTCTACATGTCGTTCTGCTTCAGAAATTCCTGCAATAACTTTTAAAACGATGGCTTTAAAAGATGTTAAAGCGACTTAGTTTGAATCTGAGTACAAAGTATACGCATCGTACAAACTTGTCGTTTAGCATCATTAGATGAAGTGGCTAGAGTTGAATTCAAGGCAGCACTTGCGTGGGTTCGAGAAGGGCTCTCAAAAACCGAAGTGGCGAATATAGAAAGAAAATCTGGATCTTCAAAAAACCAAACCCTACAGCTTTGTCATTATTCATACAGGTTGTATGATAAAATAGAATGTCATTATTCATACAGGTTGTATGATAAAATAGAATAGACAATGTGGAAAGAAGAAAGTCCCTCCATATTCTTGCAATCATCTAATGGAAAAGAATATGGCAAACATGTGAAGTGACATGAACGATAATCTGCAAGCTTCTAAAAGCAAAATCTCTCTCTTTCGGTATTCGCAAAAGAAGACGTGACTTCTGTGTGGTGTGATCCGTGTGAAACGTATGAAAAACAACACTGGATTTTATATGCAATGATCTTGTCTGGTTAAAGCTTCGCAGAGGTGGGTCTACTCGTCCTTCTCCAACAGCGATGTTGTTTCATACGTTGTATCCGAATTTCGTTTCTTTTAAAATTGCTGCACTAACTTTAAAGCGATAACCTTAGCTTTAAAAAACAGTAGGTTGGTTTTGTCATCCAAAAATGTGATCAGAGAGTATACGTCAAATAGATTTTTCTTTTTTCCAATATATAAAAGTATATTCACTTGTCCCGATTGTTGTCGAATCCAATGTAACAATGGAAATATTTTTTATTTAGGTACGTACGCTATATTTAAGTGGATATGTTTAATATTCATTGAAATATTATAAAATTATTGGGGTATACTTAAGTGTACATGTTTATAATTTTTTTTTTTTTTTTAAAGTCATGGTCATTGGAATTATATTATCATAAAGAGGGTTACAATGGTTAAGGTGACTAGTTTACTAGAGGAAAAGCTAGACCAGTCACCTCTCCAAAATTTAAGTATTAATATGATTTTTAATTGATATTATTGAAGTTAACACAGTTCAATGTATTGAATTTAGTAAATTTATCCAAGTCTTTAGAGGTTATAATAACTTTAAAAAAAACACAATGCTTTAAACCATTTTTAGAGTGTAAATGTTGAGTAAGGGTTTTAATTTATCTAGTCTGTGTAGTTTTATATATATGTCATTGTAAATGTAAACATTTTAAATCTAGTTTGAGTCGACATGTTAATTTTTATAATATTTTACTATTTTTTAAAAAGAAAGCTACATGATGAGCATGGAAGGAGTTACACATTTCCCTACTTGGTTGTAGAATGCACCTCTTTGGCGCAATTAGGAGTAATCTGAAATAGTAATAATTGGAACTACCTTAAATTTTGCCTCCTTTGCATTCATGTGGACCTTGCTCGTGTTCTTTTCCATAGGCTACCTGCAATAGATGAGCCCTATGTGAGAGGGAGGGGCTCTGTGCTAAAATACCTTGTGTGTAAGTTCGTGCTAGAGAATTTTGCTTGGCATCATCCTCCTGTTGGTTTTTAAGAATTTGTTGAGACCAGGTTTCAAGACGCCCAATTCTTGGAGGCTCAAACCCTCTTCTTCCTCCACGAGAAGGCCATGGGAACAGTCAGTAATGGTACATTCCAAAAGAGATTTGGTCTACCAAAGCAGGCCAAGTTTTTGTTATATCTTTTTTCCCTTTTGTGGACCCGTTCCCGAGGTTTTCCTCGAATCAACCCTGTTCCTCAGATTCCATCTTCTCAAGCGGAGAACCTAGTACCTTCTTCCAATTATTTCTTCCATCCATTGAATGCGGGCCTTCGCTGCTCATTTAACCATACCACAAAAACTAGTTTTTTCCTCCTCCATTCCTCGATGACTTTGTACATATGTGTCCTCGTGTCTTTGCTTAGACTTTTAAGGGCCATTCTTTTCATGTGGATCATATTAGTTAGGTGAATGGAGCTATGCAAATGATACAAGTTGCAAAATTCAACGAGGGGGGAGGGCATGTCAAGAGAATGGCAATACTGAGCAATCTTCCTTTCCTTTCTAAGCCTTCCTTTTTGTCAGTGGATGTAATCTCCTTGGTCCACTCCATTATCAATTCATTAATTAGTTGAGTAGTTGAGTAGTGGTTGATTTAGTCTTAGTTTTTGGTCCACTTTGATCTGTTCTAGCTAGTTAGCATTTGTGATTGATAGTTAGTGGTTTGATCATGTCAACCAACTCCATTGTAATAGCTTAATATATAAATATTTGCAAGTAATAATGACAAGGCAATGAATATGCCCAACTATGTTTTAATCCTTTATGCTCTTCTTGTTAATTTTTTCATGGTATCAAAGATATTCTAATCCAAGTCCCATGTGTTTTCTTTAGTAAGCCTTTTCACGGAGTGGAAAGCACATAGATCCAATCATTGGATGAGAGGATCTACTAGAATTCATTAGATGAGATGATTGAGAGCAAAAGCTTCTTCACATCATGGAGAACAACTGTACATAGGCATAATATTTTTATTCTACCTCTTGCATGACAGTGTCGCACCCTGCCCATTCGGGAACTGCGACAGTCGGTCACACTGTGTCGCAAGAGTCCTTCAAGTGAATTACGACACTCTCTCCTCACTTACACGCTTTTTGGTTGTCGTGTTGTTCACCATACAAAAGTTACGACATAGTGTAAAGACAAAAAATTGGGTCATAAAAAGATGGTTAATACCAACTCTTCTAGTACAAATCTGAAGCAGATGCCTGCTCCAATGTTGAATAACACCAACTATCAATTATGGTCAATCGAAATGAAGATGTTTCTCCAGCTCAAAAAATGGTGGGACATGGTTGAAAATGAGTTCAGAGAACCAAAAACAACAGCTCTCATTGATATGTCTAATGCCCAACAGAATGCACTTGAAGCTCGTAGAGAAAGAGATCTTACTATAAATTGTTGATCGAGAGCTGCATTGAGGAGACTATTTTCCCCCGGATGTCGGGATCAACCAGCGCACGTAATGCTTGGAATCTTCTTTCATCTGCAAACAAAGGAACTAACAGAGTAGAAACGGTAAAACTTCAAACCCTTCGACTTCATTTTGAAAGACGAAAGATGAAAGAAACTATTTAAATAATAGATCAGTTTATGAAACGGGTTTTGGTGATTGTGAATCAATTCCAATGTTAAGAAGAGGTCTTGGAACAAAATATTGTGTTCCAAAATATTATCAAATGTCTCACCAAGAAGTTTTCCATGGTCGTTAATGCCATAGAAGAATCTAAATATCTATCCAAGTTCACCCTAGTAGATTTAATGGGTTCCCTCCTATCTCATGAAGGATGACTCAACCCGGAAGAAGAGTCCTTGCAAAATGCCTTCAGCACTCAGGCTTCCCTTAGCATAGGTTGAGGAAGAGGAGCTAGAGGAAGAGGTAGACGAGGCAGAGGTTCTTCTCGTATATAGGACAAAACCACCCATGAACATTCAGATCACTATGATCACTCTAGCAACTCTCAAAGTCAAAGGGGGAGAGGAAGGAGATGGACTAATAGGTCCAACATTCAATGCACCTATTGAAATAAATATGGCCATTATGAACAATACTGCAGAAAGAATAAATCAGACCAAAAGAATGGTAGAGCGCATGTCTCTAATGTTGAAGAACCATCATAAGTCATGTTTCTCTCATGTCAAGTGACTGAAGAAGAATTCCATACATATGTATGGATGTTGGACAGTGGTTGAAGCAATCACATGACAGGTAACAATTTGTTATAAATTCTAGCTTAGATTCCTCTGTCATCTCATAAATCAAGTTAGGTACAAATTTTCGAGTTCCAACTCAAGGAAAAGGTATTGTTCCGGTCCTTACCAAACAAAATGAGAACATTTTTATACATGATGTATTTTATGTTCTAAATCTAAAGGTCAATCTTATCATTGTGGGTCAATTGATTCAGAATAAGTATGGTGTTAGGTTTTTAGACACTTCTTGTGCTGTCTATGATAAAACCCCTAGTAGAAGACTCTTAGCCAAAGTAGAAATGACGAAGAATAGAATATTTCCTCTCAGTCTCAGGAGTGCTACTTTGACACAATCATATACACATACTATCTTCATACTATCATAGTCAAATGATTGTTGGGATGAAGTTGTTGGATGTTTAGTTTACTTACTCAACAAATCTCCCACAGTAAGTGTTAAAGACAAGATTCCTAGGAAGCTTGGAGTGGAACCAAGAGGAGTGTCTCACATCTTAGAGTTTCTAGTTGTGTAGCATTTGCACATGTTCATGAATAATTAAGAAAAAATCTGGATAAAAAGAGTGAGAGATGCATCTTCACTAGTTACAATTAACATAATAAAGCATATAAGTTGTATAACCCCATCACCAAGAAAGTTGTGGTGAGAAGGGATGTTAAATTCCTGGAAGATAAATGTTTGAGTGATCCTCAAAATGATTCAACAAACATTTAGTGGAAAATTTCAACTCTGCCATATCTTCCACTCATATTTCCAATATTGGAGGTACAACAACCAGAAGAACTGCCAGGAGATAGTCATGATACACCTTCTCCAGCATAGAATCATAAAACTAGAAGTTTGATAGAGATATATGAGCAAAATCCTACCATTGATGATCATCTTCAGTATATGCTCTGTTTTCTTGTTAGTTTACATCCTTTGAGGAAGCAGTGAAGGATGCACATTGGGTATAAACATTGAATGCATAAATTGATGCTATAGAAAAGAATCATACATGGGATCTTGTTGATATTGCAGCAAAGAAAACCGATATTGGAGTCAAATGGGTCTATAAGACCAAACTGAATGAAAAAGCAGAGATAAAGAAGCATAATTCCAAGTTGGTTGCCAAGGGATTTGCTCAACAACATGGTGCAGATTATGATGAAACCTTTGCTCCAATAGTAAGGTTGGACACCATCAGAGTTGTATTAGCTATAGCAACTCAGTATAAATGGAATGTCAATCAAATGGATGTGAAATCATCCTTTCTTAATGGCATACTTGAAGAAGAAGTCTATGTAGACCAACCACTTGGATATGTAGTTAAGGGTCAAGAACACAAGTGTGTAAGCTGAAAAAGGCACTGTATGGTCTAAAACAGAATCCACGAACTTGGTGCAGTAGGATTGATTCCTATATCATCAACAATGGCTTCAACAGAACACTCTATATGTCAAAACAAATCATCAAGGTAACATTTTAATTGTATGTTTTTATGTTGATGATATGCTATATACTGGAAATTTAATGTTGGAGGAGTTTAAGACAGTCATGAAAAAGGAATTTGAAATGATTGATCTAGGCCTTAAGAGGTACTTCCAGGGTCTGGAAGTTAACATAAGTGAACAAGGCATCTTCATTTGTGAGCATAAGTATGCTACATACATCTTGCTACCAAAGTATGTTGGATAGGGTGGTGAGTTGAGCTCTCACGTTGTAAGGTGGATACATGTAGAAGGAGATCAAAATACAATACAGGTGACAAGAGGGCGAGTCAATGCCAGAGCCTACCATGATTAAATTGTTGTAACATCGCACAATGTGAGTCCTCAGCCGTGGTGCGCTAGCAAAACTCTGGGTATTTTATGGGCATTAGGAGGAGCGCCTCACTAAGGAGGGACATTAGTAGTCGGGGATGTTTCTGAAATATTATAAAATTATGTAGGAATGGAGATATATTTCATCTAGGTAAGTACACTATTTAACTGGAGATGTTTCATTTTCAAAAAAATATTATGCAATTATTGGGTATATTTAAATGAACATGTTTCATATTCTTTGAAATATTTTAAAACTATTAGATATCATGTTGGAGTGAAAACATTTCACTATGTATTTCAAAATACAAAGTATAACCATATTACAATCTTGTCTTAGGAGTACTAGTGCACCATAACCCAACAATGCATAGCAGCATAATCTGCGATATTGGTATTGTGTGTAGGAACGAATATTCCGTATACTAGAATTTTTCATTTTTCATTTTTCAGTATCAAATAGTATTAGTATCCATAGTATGGAATCGTATTTTTATTTGTACTTGAATTATGTTACTATGCGAAAAAGATACTAATTCTCCTCTTTGGTGTTGGAAGTGGTTAATTACTCCACTGCTGGCCTCTGAAATCTCAAAAGACAACAACCGCCCAGATTTGTAACCGAACAAATTTTGAAGAGTCTCCACCACCACACCACCTTAGTCATTTAAATATTTGAAGAGGCAGTCACTGACTTAAATCAGGTTATTAAATTATGAAAAGCCATTACCATTAATGTATTTTGTCTCTATAGAATCAGGCCAGCAATCACATGTCATTCACTACATTTCTTAAGGGCCAACACAGTTTTCATTCTGTCATCCTGTAATAGAGCACTTACTTTTGCAGTTAAATTTTGTAATGAGGGGTCATTTAGAATTTAATGATCAATTAGGTTGAAGCACTATAAATACTTATCATTGTAATCGTGATTCAGTGACAGAGTTGAATACAATTATATGTTGAAGTTAAACCCAAAATTTTACTGTGTATTTTTGTTATACTCTATTATTTTGAATTTGAAATCTCATAATTATTTTGAAGTTATTCTTGCTGTAGCAAGTGAGGAGATTTGTGTTGTTTTCTATGTTAAATAGGTTTAATTGTTGAAATAGAATATTAGTTAAGTTTATGAACGCAGGGGTCATCAAAATATAGCCAAAACAGTCAGCTGTTACTGTTAGCTATGACTGTGCTGAAGATTACAATCAACTGTTACTGTTAGTTGTGACTGTGCTGAATATTACAGTCAGCTGTTACTGTCAACTACGACTATTCTATAGGTGGAAATTTTCGAGTTTAGTGATCTGTGTGTGTTGGTGTGACTAAGAGCAACATTCCCTTGTCTTCCCTCAGTGGTATTAGAGCTTGGTTAAGTTTTCTTTCTCATTTTTCCTGTTTAGAGTAATTTGAAATTTAATAAGTGATGGAAACTAACAACATTGTAGTACAGCCACAAATTCCTTTGTTGACTGAAAGAAATTATGACACATGGTTTATTAATATGAGAACTATCATGCATACTCAGGATCTTTGGGAGTTTGTTATGATTGGTTATCCAAAGCCAGTTGATCAAGCTACTAAATTGGCACTGTCAAATGTTCATCGTGCTCTATTGAAGGAGAATAGGAAGAAGGACAACAAAGCTCTTGGCCTTATTCAGCAAGGCCTAAATGAATCCATATTTCTGAAGATACCAAGTGCCAAGTCTTCAAAGAAATCTTGGGACACTCTTGAAACTTGCTATCAAGGTGTGACCAAAGTGAAGAATGTTACGTTGCAGAACTTGAGAAGGGACTTTAAGAATCAGAAGATGGAGAGTGAGACTGTTGATAATTTTATGACTCAAGTTATGAACATTATAAACCAATGGAGACAGATGGTGAGGACCTCTCAGATCAGCGTGTGATTGAGAAATTGTTGAGATGTTTTCCAAAGAAGTTTGAAGTAGTGGTTCTTCCAATTGAAGAGTTTAAAAATCTTAGTCAAATGCACATTGATGAGCTGATTGGTTCTTTAATTGCTCATGAATCAAGAATGAATAGGTATGATGATACTCCATTAGAAAATTCCTTTTAAATATCAGTTACATGTTACTAGAGGAAGAGGCAGAGGAAGGTATAGTAGCAGAGGAAGAGGAGGTCGAATTGCTGATCATAGTGACAGTAGAAATGATTCAAAATCTGAAGAGAAGTTACAACAGAATACTCCTAGCATAAGGGGGAGTAGTAGCAGAACATGGCAGCTAAGAAATCAAAGGTATGATAGATCTAAAGTTCAATGTTTCTAGTGCAATAAATTTGGGCATTTTGCTAACAAGTGTTGGAAGAAGTAAGCAGATTCTAGGAAGTTGTCTACACACATTACAGAGGAGACTAAACATGAGGAGAATCCTATGTTTTTAACTTGTAATGTCACCAAGGAAAGTTCAAAGGATATATGGTTCTTGGACAGCTCATGCAGCAATTGCATGACTTGAAATAAAGAATTATTTTTAAATCTAGACACAAGCATTCAGTCTGAAGTGGAGTTAGGTAATGACAGTAAGGTAAAAGTTAATGGTAAAGGTGTGATTGTTGTATATGCCAAGAATGGTAAAAGAAGAACAATTCATGATGTTTATTATGTTCTTGGTTTGATGTGTAATTTATTGAGTGTGGGATAGTTGTTAGAGAAGAAGTACATAGTGTTCTTTAAGAACAAGGCATGTACTATTTATGACAAATATCCAACTAAGTAGTTGATAGCCAAAGTAGAGATGACAAAGAATAGTATGTTTCCACTAATTATGAAGAATGATTTGACTAACTCTTCGAATGCTTATAAAACTAAGAGTTTAGATCAATCATGGTTATGGAATTTGAGGTATGGCCATTTACATTTTGGTGGCTTAGATTTGCTACAGAAGAAGCAGATGGTAAAAGCGTTGCCTAGTATTCAGCAACCAGCAAGCTCATGTGAGAGTTACATATTGGGAAAGCATCATAGAGAAAAATTCGTTTCAGGAGTGTCATACAGGGGAAAAGCACCATTGGAGATGGTACACACAGATCTGTGTGGCCCGATGCAAACACCTTCCTTGATAGGTAATGTTTATTTTATGACTTTTACTAATGATTTCAGTCGAGCAACTTGGGTGTATTTGCTGAAACAGAAATCTCAAGATTTTGATGTGTTTTAAAGTTCTAAAGCTATGGTTGAAAAGGAGTGTGATAGGTTTATTAAAGTCTTGATATTAGATAGAGGAGGTGAGTTTATGTTAAATGAATTTGTGGAATTTTGTCAATATCATGGAATTAAAAGACAGTTTACTGCTCACTACACTCCACAGCAAAATGAAGTAGCATAAAGAAAGAATCAAACCATTATGAACATGGCTCAAAGTATGATGAAGGAGAAGCATATTTCAAATGAATATTGGGGAGATGATATTACTTGTTTAGTGTACATTCTGAATAGAATACCAACTAAGAGCGTGAAGGATCGAGTTCCCCAGCAAGCATGGAGTGGTAAGAGTAGTAACATATCTCATTTAAGAATTTTTGGGTGTGTAGCATATGCACATGTACCTGAAGAGATGAGGAAAAAGTTAGATGAAAGAAGTCAAAAATGTATTTTTGTTGGATATAGTGAAGAATCTAAAGCATATAGACTTTATAATCCCATCACCAAGAAGTATGTAATTAGGAGAGATGTGGTGTTTAAGGAAGAAGAAGCATGGGATGGAAACATAGATAAGTTGGTTACAGAGGACGCTGTTATATCTCACGCAGAAGATGAAGATAATGAGCATGGCATACATGGAGGACAGTTAACCTCACATATGCCTACACCAGTAGTAAGAACACCTGCTAGAATTCCCATAACTCAAGAACGTGGTGAACCATCAAGTGTTGATGGACGACAAGGAACATGATCAGAGGTAAGTAATGAATCAAATCCCACATTAGCTTCATTAAGAAACAGAGTTAGAGGTTAGAAGACTAGAAGTTTAAGAGAACTGTATGAGCAAAATGAAGAATTAGATCAAGTTTCAAATTTTGCATTGATAGCATGTGATCCTATAAGTTTTGATGAAGCAGTTAAAAATGATGTTTGGATAAAAGTAATGGATGAAGAAATTGATGACATAGAAATAAATAATTCTTGGGATCTTGTAGATTTTCCTAATAAGAAAAATTGTATTGGTGTCAAATGGATTTATCAGACTAAGTTAAATGCTGATTGTGAAGTTGAAAAATACAAAGCAAGACTTGTAGCTCAGGGGTTTAGTCAACAACCTGGTATTGATTATAATGAGACTTTTGCACCTCTAGCCATACTTGATACGATAATAATGGTATTAGCTATTGCTACTCATAATAAATGGTATGTATATCAAATGGATGTAATGACTGCATTTTTGAATGGATCTTTAGAAGAAGAGGTTTATGTGAGACAACCTCCTAGATATGAAATTGATGGAGATGATGACAAAGTTTACAGATTAAAGAAAGCATTGTATGGATTGAAGCAGGCACCTAGAGTTTGGTACATCAGGATTGATGAGTATTTGAATAGTGAAGGATTCAGCAGAAGGTAAACCAAGAAGGTAAAATACTGATTGTTTGCTTATATGTCTATGATTTGATCTTCACTAGAGATCTTTCAGTAGATGAGCTTAAGAAAGCCATGAAAACAAAATTTGAGATGACGGATTTAGGAATGATGAAATATTTTCTTGGTATTGAAGTAACTCAGTTTGAGGATGGTATTTTTATAAATCAAACTAAGTATGCAAATGATGTACTGAAAAGATTCAGATTGATGAATTGTAAGCCAGCTGTAACTCCAATTGCAAATGGTATAAAACTCAGTAAGGAGGATGATGGGTCAAAAGTTGATACAACGTTTTATAAGAGACTAGTAGGAAGTCTCATGTACTTGACTGCAACAAGACCTGATATAGTGTTTGCAGTAAGTATGATTTCGAGATTTATGGAATCCCCAAAGAATACCCACTGGCAAGCTGGAAAGAGGATTCCGAGATATATTTCTAGAACAACAAATTTTGGTATCGAGTATACATCAAATTCAAATTTTAAGTTTATTGGATATATTGACAGTGATTTTGCAAGTTCAACAGATGATAGAAAGAGCACATCTCGATATGTATTCAGTTTTGGATCGAGATCAGTAGCATGGGATTCAAAGAAGCAGCCCATAGTGACACTATCCTTTGCTAAGGCAGAGTATGTTGCAGCAACAATAGTTGCATATCAACGTGTATGGATGAGAAGAACTCTTTCTTAGTTCCAGCATGCACAAGATGAACCAACTCAGATTTTTTGTGACAACAAATCAGCCATTGCACTATCAAGAAATCACGTCTTTCATAAAAGAAGTAAGCATATTGATACAAGGTATCATTTCATTCAAGAATTGATAAACAATAATGAAATCAGTATAGAATTTTGCAAATGAGAAAATTAGTTTGCAGACCTATTTACAAAACGTTGGGGGAAAGAGTTGTTTAAGTTTCATAGGAAAAACATTGGGGTTTGTAAGCTATAACAAAAATCTAGTATTTCAAAGTTTTGTTTTTTGAATGTAGTAATTAAGGGGGCGAATGTTGGAAGAGGTTAATTACTCCACCGCTGGCCACAGAAATCTCAAAAGACAGATTTGTAACCGAACAAATTTTGAGGAGTCTCCACCGCCACACTACCTTAGTCATTTAAATATTTGAAGAGGCAGTCACCGACTTAAATCAGATTATTAAATTGTGACAAATCCATTACCATTAATGTATTTTGTCTCTGCAGAATCAAGCCAGCAATCACATGTCATTCACTACATTTCTGAAGGGCCAACAGAGTGTTCATTCTGTCAGCCTGTAACACAACATTTACTTTTGCAGATAAAATTTGTAATGAAGGGTCATTTAGCATTTAATGATCAATTAGGTTGAAGCAATATAAATACTTAGCATTGTAATCGTGATTTAGTGACAGAGTTGAATACAACTATATGTTGAAGTTAAACCCACAATTTTAATGCTATTTCTGTTATACTATGTTATTTTGAGTTTGAAAACTCATAATTATTATAAAGTTATTCTTGCTTTAGCAAGTGAGGAGATTTGTGTTGTTTTCTATGTTAAATAGGTTTAATTGTTGAAATAGAATATTAGTTAAGTTTATGAACGCAGGTGTCATCAAAATATAGCTATAGATGTATATGGATGTATTTTTACTATATTCATATACTAAAATTCAAATTAATATTGAATTACAATGGAGAAGATGACAATTGTTGAGATTCTCAGAGCATAATCTACTGAGCTATTAAAAATAGGCATTCTCGTTGGATATTCCCAGAAAAAGCTTAGCGTCTCTTTCTGTGAAAAACAACACGAATTACTTTGAGAACAATATAAAAACCATGGAGGTGGCTTCAGGATATGCATTGCACATGCCAAGAACAACTGTTGCACTCATCTTGTGTGAATAAAGATTCACAGCCGTGGGTCTACATGTCGTTTTGTTTCAGAAATTCCTGAAATAACTTAAAAAATGGTGGCTTTAAAGCGACTTAGTTTGAATCTGAGTACAAAGTATACGCATCATACAAACTTGTCGTTTGCCATCATCACATTAAGTGTCCGGAGTTGAATTCAAGGCAGCATTTGCGTGGGTTCTGGAAGGGCCTCAAGAACTGAAGTGGTGAACATAGAAATAAAATCTGGATCCTAAAAAACACCAAACCCTACAGCTTTGTCATAATATAGACATGTGCTTACAATGTGGAAATTTTTTTTTCCCTCCAGATTCTTGCAATCATCTATTGGAAAAGAATTTGCCAAACATGTGAAGCGACATGAACGATCATCTGCAAGCTTCTAAAAGCAAAATCCCTCTCTTTCGGTATTCGCAAAAGAAGACATCACTTCTGTTGGGTGTGATCCGTGTGAAACGTATGGAAAACAACACTGGTTTTTGTATGCAATGATCTTGTCTGGTTAAAGCTTCGCAGACGTGGGTCTACTAGTCCTTCTCCAACGGCGATATTGTTTCATACGTTGAATTTATTTTCTTTTAAAATTGCTGGGCTAACTTTAAAACGACAACGATAGCTTTAAAAACAGTAAAAATGATGCTGAGTTGGTTTTGTCATCCAAGAATCTCATTACACAGTATATGTTCAATAGATTTATATTTTAAATAAGGATATTAACTTGCCATGATTGGCGTTGAATTAGAGGTAACAATGTAAATATATTGCATTTTGGTACGTACGATATATTTAAGTGCACATGTTTCACATTCTCTTAAATATTATTAAATTATGTAACAGTGGAAATATATTTCATTTAGGTACCTACTCTATTTAAGTGGAGTTGTTTTATATTCTCCGAAATATTATGAAATTCATGGGACATGTTTCATATTATATGAAATATTATAAATATAGTGGAGTATAATGTAGCCAAAATTGTTAACCCTTGGTTAAATTATTAGAGGCTTGGTTAAATTATTCGAGGATTGATGAAATTATTATTTTATAAAATATTAATTTTAATTTCGAGGATTAAAGTTATCATTCTATTTTAACTAGCTCGAAGAAAAAAATAAATATTGCTAAGATTAAAACAAAATTTTATGAGCTTCACCATGGTATTGGACAACTTCTAAAATGCTTTGAGTTAAAGGATTTGCCATACATAACACTCACATTTCTAACTTTCTAGATCCCCAAAACCATAACAAGTTATAAACACTCCTTTTTAAGTTTTTCTAGCATAAAAATAATATTTAAAAACAAATCAAATAATCTTTACCTTATCTTTTCTCTTAATAATATATATTAATTAATAAATTTAATTTGATAATAAAAATAAAATTTAATACTATTTAAAATTTTACAATTTTAATAAATCTCATTTATAAAAATGTTTAAAAAAATTGATTAATCAAAATTAATCATATTGTATTTTTTGGCATTAGGAAAAATGACCGTAAGCATTTTTCAATCTTTTAAAGTTTTAGGAGTAGATAATTTTACGAGTGTTTCGGTTCCCACTATATTAATACATTGAAAAAATGTTTAAAATAAATAAAAATGTCTTTATTTTATGTGAAATATATCCTATTATAATTTTTTAATGTGAAATATATTTATAATATACAATTTTTTATTTATTTTAATAACTATTATACATTAAATATACATGATTATTTATTAATTTTTTTATTTTGAAAAATATATTTTATATTTATAAGATTATATTTACAATTATACTTATTTATATCCATTTTAATAAAGTTATAATTATGAATATTGTTATTTGTAAACAAAAACTTTTTTGCACTTTTTTAAGGTAGAATTTACTAAATTTTGGAGGAAAAGTCTAAATAGTAAGACTAAAAAAATGAATTTAATTCCCCAAAAGGACTAGAATTTATATCTTAAAAATCTATATTAATTCATTGATGTTGTGGATAATATTCAAACCCTTTCTCCAAAAATTTTATCTATAGAAGTCATAGAGCTTGGGGATCGATGACTCACTAAGGACATCAAAGGATACCAAGCATAAATATTAAAAATTGGTGGGCCTATCATCATCCCTCGCATCCATAAGTGCTCTTGAAGTTAGTAGTCATCCAAGGTTTCCCTAAACCCTTGATAGAAAGCCTCATTATTCGTACTTCTAAAAGTGGAGATAAAAAACAATCCATATAATTATAGGACCATTATGATTAGCCATCTTTTAGCAAAATTATATGGAATTATTCTACAAAGGAAGATCAACATACATGGAAAAATGAACTAAAGGTCACAAAGGATTTTGGGGCTATCATTCAACACTGGGCCACCTTATCACTCTTAGGACCACTGCTAAGGAGTGTCACAATAATAAAACCAATCATATATGTTTCATTGTTTCCTTTAAAAAGGAATTTGACATGGTAACCATAAATAACCTTTGCAATAGATTAGAATAGATAAAATTCTCTCTCGAGTTTATGGATGTTGAGTAAGGTTGTACAAGAAGGTTATTTCCAAGTTTAGGGACTCTAAGGGATGGCCAGAAGAAATTATTTGTAATATATGAGTCAACCAACGTTGTCCCATATCCCCTACCCTTTCTGGTATTTACGTTGACAATCTAGATGGTTGTTTGGAAGAGATAGGTCGTGCTAACACAACTTTAGCAATTATAGTCATCATCTTTCTTCTCTATGTTGATGATATTGTTCTTATGTTGAGGAGTCCCTATGATCTTGACCAGCAACTAAAAATTTTCAATGATTTTTTCTCTAGTATGGGTACTATTGTCAGATATGGAAAAAAAAAAGGTTATGATAATGAAATCCCAAAATCACTTATAATAATTTCATGTATGAGAACAACATCTTGGAGGAACTATCTTCATACAAATATCTCAGAATCTATTAGCATCATAATATTAAGTAGAACTATAGAATTGAAAATAGGATTAATGAAGGGTGGAAAGCTTATTGTGGACATGAAATTTGTTTTAATTCATTATACCTTTGAATTTTGGATAGAAAGAAACTCATATTTAATACTTTTGTCACCTCTATTATCTTATATAGATGTTAAGTTTGGCACTACTTCATTGTTGGGCACCATTTTTCACCTATTTTTCCATATAAATACCTTCCAGTTTTCTCCATAAACCTTCATACTTGATTCATAAAACCTTAAATTCATCCACAAAACCTTGGTCAAAGGTATAAATGTTGTTGCTTTTTAATAAATTGAATTATGAGATTTTTAAGGCATTTAAATTAAGGTTTGATTCAAAATTACAGAATTTGCTAACTTCCCGTAATTTCTCCTAGGTTGGATACTTGTAGGCCAGTTGGGCACAAACTGAGAGATGGGAGAAGATCCTCGATGTCCAAGGATGGTTAAATTTCTAACAAACTTATGATATGGCTGTCACAGGTGTCGAGTCAATGCCGGTCAAAGACGACCACCTATGCTGCCACTTAGCATAAAAACAAGATAGTTTCGATTTTGTCTATTTTGATGGAGCCGATGGAGGATCTCGAGGGTAGAGAGAGATATTAGGAGAATATCATTATGAATTTCCCAGATTTGTAGCGTTTCAATTTTTTAAAAATTCTATAAGTATTTCATTTGATAGAGGAAAAACTTCTTGGATGATAGATGTATGATTTTGAAATAAAGACTCGGGATTCGATAAATTACTGTGTATGTCCATCTCTATATGGTGAATGCAATTGAGTATTAAAGTTCTGTGATTTTCCCTGCGTGTGTAAGAAAAGAATTGGAGGACCCCCTTTTCCAAGCTTGCACACATATTTCTGCATTATTGCACGTGGTATGTTTTAGTTGTGTTCTGTAGAAGTTGTTTTTAATTAACACATTGCAGAGTGAATTAGATTGTATTGATGCACAGGATTTCATTCCAGTTTAAGGTTATGAGTTCTTTTAGTTAAATGGTTAAACGTTTTATGAGCAATTCCAATTTAATTCCTCTATCTGATATTAAATTGTTGAGAATAGTTAAACATTGCGAATTGTTTTCTTGGAAGGGAAATCGATGGAACTCTCTGCTTTCTACAGTGAGGTATTAGGCATTGTGATTCATTTTTAGAATTTATGTTTTAGAATTTTAATCTCAAAGTATTCCATATATGAAGTGCTGATTAAACAAAGAAATCAAATGAAGTTACTTCTGTAAGGGAGGTTTTGTGTTTCAAAGTTACAGCATTCTAGCATCCACTAGATTGATTTCACAAGTAAACTAAATTTCCAATTAAGTCTATCTCTGAGTCTCTATATTTGGGATATGCCTCTAAGTCTTACAAACTCCGGATTGACATAAACTTAAGGTCTAATTTACGCCAGTAGGTTGGAACCCAACATTTTGGCGCCATTGCCGGGGAGGCATTTCAGAAGCAGACTTAAGAAATTTAGTTCTCTTATAAAAAATTTCAAAAACACAGAGTAGATTCTAGTTTTATGTCAAGACAACAAGACGAAAAAAGAAGATTTATCAAAAACCCCCCAAAAATAGAAGTAACAGGAACTTCTTTATCTGATAAAAAAGGATTCATTATAACTGTTGATACTTTTGAAATGACTGAAGAGGAAACATCTAAGAAAGGAGGACTCACCTTCGAGCAATGTAGGGAATATGAACGTAGGATGGAGATTGAAAATAAATGAAGAGAAATAGCTGAAGGAGAGACATTAAAAGGGCCAACTGCAGAACATTGAAGGGAGTATGAGAGAAGGTTAGAAATTGAAAATAAACTAAGAGAAGAGAGAAGGGAAGAAGAAAGAAGACATGAAAGGGAAGAAGAGAGAAGGTATGAAAGGGATGAAAGAGCAGAAGAAGATTAGGAAGCCACCTTTAAATTTGCAATCTTGGAAACTAGCATCATCCTAGGGGAAGAGGTAAGGATGCAAGATATTCCACCATCTGTTTTATCAAATTTCTATGTCATGACACTTGAAGACCCAGATTCTTCCTTATTCAAATTTGATTTTTTTTGTCGTACCTATGGATATACTGATGACACCCACAAACTTCATCTCCTCCCTGCTACTCTTAAAGCAGCTGCCTTGAAATGGTTCATGGGATTAGGAGAGCATTCTATAACTAGTTGGGATGATATGAGGAAAATTTTTCTTAGGAAATATCAAGCATATTGTAGATCAAAAGATTTAAAATATGATATTTTTAGTTTGTCTTAGCAGGAGGATGAAAGCTTGGAAGAGTATCTAGAAAGATTCTCATACAACTTGTAGAAATCCAAATACAATTCCTTGACACCTGAGATCACTTGGACAATCTTTTTGAAAGGAATAAGAGAAGAATACCTTGATATTTTGAATGTTATGGGCAAAGATGACATCTCCTACTTACCATTTGATGAGATTATAGAATTATGTCAGAAGTATTCAAGGGGAAAGGCCAGAAATGGAAAGAGGGATATAACTTCCAAAGTAACCAAATCTGCAACCAGTGGCATATCCAGAGTTAAACTTGGAAACTTGTTAGAAGATTTTAAGACTGATCTTTTGAGTACCTTGGGAACATAGGTCGAAATATCAGAAACCAAGAAAAGACAAGAACAACAAGACCAACAAGATCAAGCCCTATCTATTTTCTTCCCTAAATGTAGAAAGACACACCCATTAAAAGAATGTCCTCTAAACACTATTCAAATTTGTGGCTTATATACTGAAAATCATAAAACTGATGATTGTCCTGGATTGAAAGAATTGTAGGCAGTCCGAACGGAGGAGAATCAAAGCATGCAGTCTCTCTATCTTATGGGACAACGAAGACCTTGGCAACCACGTTTTTCAGGTATGTCTCAAGATCCGTTAGGATATTTAGACACTTAGGAGTTAGTTAAGATCAACTTGTGTAATATATCTATTAGGGATAGTGTGTTTCTTTAGTATGCATTAGTATGCATTTGTAAATACTTAATCCGATGGTCATGATATGTTTCCGACATAGAGTGATCCGATGGCTCAACTTCTCTTAGATCAAACCTAACCTTAATCCGTGGCTTAACACCCGATTGGTCCATGGTATCTATTTAAAGAGCATGGAGGGTCATTGTTTAGTTGATTGATTATGAGAAGCTCATTTGCAACTTTCTTTCTTTGCATAATAAGTTGTCCCGTAGAAGCTATTTGGCCAGGGCCATGGAGTGTTTCCCTCAAGAGAGTTTAAACCACGTCAAAACATTGGTGTGTTGATCTGTGATCTGTTTGTGTGAAGTGGTTTCTATTGGTGTTCGGTCCTTTGGTAGTACCCTGTGTACCCGAACATGGTATCAGAGCTTTTATGAAGTGCCACTTCCGGTTATGATCTAGATCTTGAACTGCTGTTGCCGAAACTCGAAAGGGTTTCTAGTTCTGGTATTTCTGTGCATTTTTGGGCCATGGGAGGTATTCCATTGCGTCCGGAGCGTCGTTTCCATTGGAAAATAGTTTTTGTTTGATCGAAAATGATTCTCGATTGCTCCAGAAACGCGTTTTTCATCATATTTGACGGTATAATGTTATAGTGACGCATTTTTTTATTTCGTTTTTTGAAAAGAAAAAATCTCATATTTCATGGGCAAGCTAACAAGATCTAACTCCACAAGTGTGGAAATTTTTTTTTGTTTGGATTTGTGGTTTGTTTTGCAGGAAAAATGGCAAGCACGCAAACCGAAGAAGAAGAGTAAAAAAAAAAAAAAAAAAAAAAATCCGCTTCCTCATTCCCATATTTTACATACCTTTTAATCTAGTTCACTTGGTTCAAAGTTGCTTTATTCCTTAATAGGTCTTGAGTTCAAGTCTTAGGAAGTTACTTTTAAAAGAAAAAGTGCATGCAATTTCTAATTTCAAGTTACTTTATTGTAAAAGTGCATCTCACTTAAATAATAAAAAATAAAAATACAAGTGACTTACTTAAGTTTTTTTATTGTTGCACTATTTAAAAATAATATCATTGTAAAAGTGAAATCACTTATTTTACAAAAGTGGTTCACTTAAAGCAACTTTATTGAAAAGTGTTTGTCAAATGGTTCATCTTGGGAAGAGGGGGGTTCTTTTTTTTGCTGGACATTCTCTAGCTGCCACGTCACTATTGGGGACATCTTCAATAGTTTCTTTGTTCAAACATAACTTCATCATACAGAGTCTGTTTTCAGTGCCGTTTTTTTTGAAACTGCCTATTTTTTCGAGCTCTTTAAATCAAAACTATTGGTTTCTACTTTTATAGCCATTAATTTACAAATATGGCCGCCCTTTGTGATATTCTACTTAACAGTTCCAACTATTTCTCATGGAAATCTCGTATGGAGGATGTTCTACGAAGTAGGGGACTTTTTAGAATTACAACAGGGAAAGAAAAAGAACCCACTCATGATGATAAGAAAATAAAATGGGCAAATAGATGTGATGAAGCTTGTGGATTGATTGGGATGTCAATCTCTACTAATTTGCGATTCCACATATCTGGAATTGATGAACCTAATGCTGCTTGGGACAAGTTGGAATCTGTGTTTGGTAAACACAATGAAATTCGAGGTCACCAACTCGAAAATGAGTTGATTTCTTTAAATCCAAGTGACTTTTCATGCATTCAAGATTATTTATCTAAGTACAAAACTCTTAAACTCTTATGTGCAGAATGTAAGATTGAGAGGGAAGACAAACAATGCATTTATCATATTCTTTCCAAACTTGGACCTGCATATTCTATTTTTGTATCTACATTTTACTCCATGAAAACATCCTTGAATGCAGCTAGCTATCAAGAGCCTAGTCTTGAATCCTTTTGTGATTCCTTGATTAGAGAACAAGATAAAATCATTCATCTTGGAATAATCAACAATGCAGATACATCTGGGAAAGCCTTATTGTCCCAACAGAAAGAAAAGTCCAAGCCTCCCAAGAAACAAAATTTTTGCAATAATAAGTCAAACAATGGTCCAAAACCCTCTCAGTCAGCTCCTTCTTTAAAAAATGACAAAGGATCCAAGCCAAAAGGTAAGAAGACTGAGCGTCATTGCAACTATTGTGGGAAATATAATCATGATGAATCTAAGTGTTTCAAGAAGATGGAATCCTTGGAAGCAACAATGAAGAAGCACCACATCAGCCTAGATTCGCTTTCAGAATCTGCCTCTCATGGACATGCACTTTGTGCTTCTGGTTATTCTTATAATGCATCTTCTTCTTCTACTTCAAATGAATGGCTCATTGATTCTGGAGCATCTTATCATATGGCTAAGAATCAAGCCATGTTTTCTACTATGCATGAATGTAACACCAAACAAATATTTGTTGGTGATGATAGATCTCTAAGTGTTGTAGGAGCTGGAACAATTCCAGTAGATAATGGTCATTTTAGTGATGTACTATGTGTTCCAAGAATTTCCTGCAATTTGTTATCAGTCTATCAAATCACTCATTCTGGTGAAGGTAAAACTGTGACCTTTACACCTCACCAAGTTGTAATCAAGGATTTTAAAGATCCTCAATAGGTCCTAGCTACCGGAATTGTTGATGATATTACCAGGTTGTACAAGTTTAACAACTTTGGGTCATCACCTTTCCCTTCAGTTTTTGTTGCTCATAGTGATAACTTGAGCAAACTTTGGCATGAGCGATTTGGTCACTTAAATTATCGCTCATTGCAACAACTATGTAAAGAAAATATGGTGACAGGTCTTCTGATGGTATCTTAAAGAGATGGTGTTTGCTCCGGTTGTGTACTCGGAAAACATCATCGGGACATTTTTGACAAACGTGCCTTTTGGCATGCCTCGGTTCCCTTGGAGCTTGTGCATAGTGACTTGTGTGGTCCTCTTCCATCTGCTTCCTTTTCTGGTTTCAAATATTTCTTAACTTTCATTGATGATTACACCGGACACACTTGGGCTTATTTCCTAAAACTTAAGAGCGAAGTATTGAACATGTTCTTGGCCTACAAGGCCCTTGTTGAAAAACAATCTGGTCATCAAATTATTAAGTTAAGATCTGACAATGGAGGAGAATATGTTAACAAATAGTTCACTACTTTCTGCACTGAACAAGGCATCGAACAACAACACACTATTCCATATACACCACAACAAAATGGTGTAGCTGAGTGGAAGAACCGCACTTTAAAAGAAATGGCTAATTGTATGATCCAATCTAAGGGACTAAGTCTTCAATTTTTGGCTGAAGCTATTAATTGTGAAAATTACATAGTTAATCGCACCCCCACTAAAGCATTTCAAGGTATAACACCAGAAGAAGCATGGAGTAAAACTAAACCTGATGTAAGTCACTTCTGTGTGTTTGGTAGTGAAGCATGGGCTCACATTCCGGATGAAAAAAGGAAAGCATTGTAGCCCAAAAGTGAAAAGTGCATATTTGTTGGATATTCTGAAGATGTAAAAGGTTATAGACTTCTTCAACCACATTCTCATGCTATAATAATTAGAAGAGATGTTAAATTTGATGAAAATCTCTTGGCCTGCGAGCCTAACTCGACGATTGTGCCATCTTTGGCCTGCGAGCCTGATTCGACGTTTGTGCCTCCTTCTTCTTCTTCCAACTTCCTTGACAGGTTTCCAACTCCAGTTTCTGATGATGACAGTGAGGATGAAAATACACCTCCGCCTGCTCATGTTCCTCCAGTTGCACCAGCGCAAGTGCTTCTTCGATGGGTCTGTTCAACATGTGAAGCAGCTGGTGATCTTGCTGGTGATCCTAGAGATCAACGTCGAACACATTCTCAGTTTCAGCGAGCCTCTTCTCTTTTGGCTCAAGTTTACGAGAATCATGATCCAGAAACTTTTGCAGAAGCTTAAGAGAATCCAGATTGGGATGCAGCCATGGATGAAGAATATCGTTCCTTAATGGCGAACGATACTTGGGATCTTGTACCTCTTCCAAAAGGAAGAAAACTTGTCAGATGTAAATGGGTCTACAGAACTAAGTATGCATCAGATGGAAGTGTTGAAAGACTTAAGGAAATGTTAGTTGTCAAAGGTTTTTCCCAAGTTGAAGGGATTGAATACAATGAAACCTTGCTCCCGTCGCAAAAATGAACTCCATCCGCCTTGTTCTTTCCCTTGCAGCCTTACACAACTGGGAAGTCCATCAAATGGATGTCAAGTCTGCCTTCTTACATGGTGATTTACAGGAGGAAATTTACATGGAACAACCTCCTGGCTATGTTCAGAATAACTCTAGCCTTGTCTGCCGCCTTAAGAAATCCTTATATGGCCTTAAGCAAGCTCCTAGAGCTTGGTATGCCAAAATGGATAACTTTCTCCTTGACTTTGGTTTTTCTAGATGCCATTCTGACCTCAATGTCTATACCAAGAAAGTAAGAAACCATCTCATCATACTTGTTCTATATGTTGATGACCTTATTCTTACTGGTAGTGACCCTAAGCTTATAACCCATGTGAAATCCAGTCTTAAACAAAATTTTTAAATGTCAGACTTAGGACATTTGCATTATTTTCTTGGTCTCCAAGTCCTGCAAACCAAAGAAGGAATCTTTCTTTCTCAGTCTAAGTATGCTTGTGACCTTCTTCGTCGCTTTCACATGGAAGATTGTACACCAGCCCCTTCTCCCTTCTAGTTTGGAGTCAAACTTTCTGCCACTTGTACTTCACTTGAAGTCGATGCCACCTTGTATCGTCAGCTTGTTGGTAGTCTCTTATACTTGACTCATTCCCGTCGTGACCTTTCCTTTGCAGTTGGTCGAGTTGCCCGTTATATGCAGACACCTCATGAAAGTCACTGGAAAGCAGCTAAAAGAATACTTCGATATATTCGAGGTACAGTTCAGTTTGGGATTCATTACAGTACAGGGGGGAAACCTTTGTTGGTTGGTTTCACTGATTCAGATTGGGCTGGCGATCCTGATGATCGAAAGTCTACTGCAGGTTATGTTTTCAGTCTGGGATATGGACCTATTACTTGAGCTTGTAAGAAACAACAAGCTCTTGCTCTTTCTTCAGCAGAGGCAGAATATCGAGCAGCCGTCAATGCCAGTCGGGAAGCTTTATGGCTTCGACAGATCCTTTCAGAGTTTGGATTCGAGCAGCAACAGCCTACTCCACTTTGGTGCGACAATCAAAGTGCCATCAAGCTTGCCAAAGATCCAGTTCTACATCAACGCAGCAAACACATTGAGCTACATATGCACTTCATCATAATTCTTGTTCATGATCGGGTTCTTGAAGTGCTCTTTTGCCCTACAGATGATCAAGTTGCAGACATCTTCACCAAGTCTCTTACAGAAGCGAAGTTTTCTAAACTTTGATCTATGTTAGGAGTTCAGGAACTTGTCATTAAGGGGGGATAGGCTCTAATGCCTCCTTCCTTCTCCTAATAGTGTCACTTTTGTAAATCCTTCAATCCTATCCCAAGTTGTTCTTAAGGGGGGATGTTAGGATATTTAGACACTTAGGAGTTAGTTAAGATCAACTTGTGTAATATATCTGTTAGGGATAGTGTGTTTCTTTAGTATGCATTAGTATGCATTTGTAAATACTTAATCCGACGGTCACGATATGTTTCTGACATAGAGTGATCCAACTGCTCAACTTCTCTTAGATCAAACCTAACCTTAATCCGTGGCTTAACACCCGATTGGTCCATGATCTCTATTTAAAGAGCATGGAGGGCCATTGTTTAGTTGATCGATTATGAGAAGCTCATTTGTAACTTTCTTTCTTTGCATAATAAATTGTCTCGTAGAAGCTATTTGGCCGGGGCCGTGGAGTGTTTCCCTCAAGAGGGTTTAAACCACGTCAAAACATTGATGTTTTGACCTGTGATCTGTTTGTGTGAAGTGGTTGCTCTTGGTGTTCGGTCCTTTGGTAGTACCCTGTGTACCCGAATAGATATAACTTCCAAAGTAACCAAATCTGCAACCAGTGGCATATCCAGAGCTAAACTTGGAAACTTGTTAGAAGATTTTAAGACTGATCTTTTGAGTACCTTGGGAACATAGGTCGAAACATCAAAAACCAAGAAAAGACAAGAACAACAAGACCAACAAGATCAAGCCCTATCTATTTTCTGCCCTAAATGTAGAAAGAAACACCCATTAAAAGAATGTCCTCTAAACACTATTCAAATTTGTGGCTTATGTACTGAAAATCATAAAACTGATGATTGTCCTGGATTGAAAGAATTGTAGGCAGTCCGAACGGAGGAGAATCAAAGCATGGAGTCTCTCTATCTTATGGGACAATGAAGACCTTGGCAGCCATGTTTTTCAGGTATGTCTCAAGATCCTATGCAGCAGTTTCATTCAAATGATCAAACTCCTGTTCAAAATTCATGGAGTGCACCCATGCCCTAGAAAACTTGGTCTCCTCAACAACAACCAGCTCAACCTGCTCCAAATTGGAGAGGGTATACTCATGGTAACCAGACATATCAACAGGCCTATCCACAGCCCTATCAACAACCTTTTGCATATCCCCAATACCAGCAGAATCAAGCCTCATTTTTCCAACAACCTAATCTTGCTCCCCAACTAAACCAACCACCTCAACAACTTCATTTTCCATCCAACCAAACTCCACCCCGACCAACACAGTTGCTAGCCCAGCCTATACCAAATCCTAATAATAGAATAGATAAACCCATGTATCATGCTGAAGAAGGAACGACACTCTCCTACGCCATCCTCCCACTTCAAAATATCAACTTAAGATCTGGAAAAAATTTGCAAAATGAATCTCCTATTATTTTAGAAGAACAAGCAGAAAATGACAAAACACCAAAAAAATCAAATACAGAAAAAGTACAGTCAAATAATCACAGTCAGAAAGGGAAAACATTAGTACCGCATATACCTCCCTTTCCAGAAAGGTTGGTTAAGGAAAAAATTTCAATTTCCCTACCTGATTTTGATGTTTTGAATGAGTTAACCAACGTATATGTCAAAATTCCCCTACTGCAGGATATAAAGGATATTCCAATCTACACAAGAGCAGTTAGGGAATTATGTCTCAATAAGAGGAAGAAGGATCCACCAACAATTCATGTGATAGGAAAATTAGCAGGTTTAATGTCTAACACTGTTTTTATTGAGAAATATGTTGATCCAGGAATCCCAATGGTCACAATAACTGTCAACAATTTTTCAATTCCAAAAACACTAATTAACTTAGGTGCTGCTATCAATGTCATGACATTAGAAACAATGGAATATCTTCACTTGAAAAATCTCAGACTAACCACTATAGTTTTAGAGCTAGCTGATAGGTCTAAAATCACACCTGAAGGGATCCTAGAAGATATCATAGTTTCTTTAGATTCCTGGAAGTATCCTGTAGACTTCATAGTGCTGCAACCAAAGTCTAATCTAGGAGGGCATCCATTGATTCTTGGAAGACCCTGGTTGGCAATAGTTCATGCTTTTATAGGGTGTAGATCAAGAAATATGCTCATTTCAAATGGGATGGAGAGAAAACAAATCACACTTTATCCTTCTTCCCAGCGACGTTCTGTATCAGATCAGTTATCATGGATTAATGAGACCAAAGAACAAGAAGAAGAAGTAATTCATCTTGTCTTAAGTATCAATCAGTTCTTTGATTTTCAAGAAGAAAACAACGAAGATTTGCTAGATTACTTCATTGCTGAACCTGATATTTCTGAGGAATTAAGAGACATGCAGTATGTTGTCATAGATCAAGTTTTGGGACAGAATTTTCAGGAAAATTGCACAGTACATTCTTTAGCATTAAAAATTCATGATATTTTTAATGTTCATTCAATCACTGATGTCCAAAGCAAAATAGTTGAAATCAGTCCAGGAAAAAACTTGAATATCAGTGCACATCTTACGACATCACAGGAAGAACAGTTGATTGCCTTAGTGAATAAATATTCCCATGCATTTGCTTGGGAATACACTGACATGCCAGGCATTCATCACGAAACATGCACTCACCACATTTACATAGATGATAAAATTAGACCTCTCAGACAACCTCAACATAGAATGAACCCCATACTAAAAGAGATAGTTAAGGAAGAACTGCAAAAGTTATTAAAGGTAGGATTTATCTACCCTATCTCTACTTGCTAGGTCTTTTTGTCATTATAGCGATGGACCTTCGTTGCTACAGCAACGGAGCTCGATTGTTTTTTTTTTTTAAATATGAGACTCCGTCACTATAGCGACGACCCTTCATCGGAACTTGTTAGGCCTTTTTTATGCTATAGCAACGGACCTTCATTGCTACTGTGATGACGTTCATTCGACTTAATTTTTTTTAAATATGAGACCCTGTCGCTATAGCGACGGCCCTTAGTCGGCACTTGTTAGGTCTTTTTGTCGTTGTAGAGATGAAAAAGGTGTTTCTATAGCGACACAATTTGGTTTTTTAAACAAAGCATGGTGCATGTCATTTCTGTCGCTATAGTGACGAACTTTGGCAAGTGTTGCTACAACGACGAAAGTTTTGCCACAAAAAAAGGGGTCATGTTCGTCGCTATAGCAACAATTTTCCATGGGAAAAATGTCCACATGTACTAGTTATTCTTAACATTCCTAACATTAGATTGCACCTATCAAAACTTCCTAACATTCATTCTCAACATTCCTAACTTTAGATTGCACCTATCAAAACTTACGACTAGCACATACTGAAATTCAATGATTGAACATTTCAAGATTCAAGTTATCATTTCAAGTTTACTGTTGAAACCAAGATCATATATTATCAGACAACAAAATGACTGAAACCTTCACTAAATTTTATATACATCTCAACACTCATAGATTGCACTCATATATTTTCATAGATTTTCATTCTTAACATTCCTAACATTCCTAACTTTAGATTGCACCTATCAAAACTTCAAGTTAGCATATATTGAAATTCAATGATTGAACATTTCAAGATTCAAGTTATGATCATTTCAAGTTTACTATTGAAACCAAGATCATATATTATCAAACAACAAAAGGATTGAAACCTTCACTAAATTTTATTTACATCTCAACACTCATAGATTGCACTCATATATTTTCATAGATTTTCATTCCTAACATTCCTAACATTAGATTGCACCTATCAAAACTTCCTAACATTCATTCTTAACATTCCTAACATTCCTAACTTTAGATTGCACCTATCAAAACTTAAGGCTAGCATATATTGAAATTCAATGATTGAACATTTCAAGATTGTTCACATGTACATTGAACATATGAATCATTAGTTAAAAATTGAAAGCATGAATCATTTAAACATTAAAATAAAGTAGTTTAAACATTAAAACATGTGTACCAATATATTTTAAAACCATTTCAAGATTGAACAAACATTCATGAACATCATGCAAAATCATATTCTAAGCATTTACCACACAAAGTACATGCTATGTAATTAGCCCAAAAAAAAATTTAAATCATTCAAATCAAGTACAAAATATATGCTAAGATCAATGTACATTTATATAATCCAAAAAAAAGTTCCTAAACATGTGGGTTCAATGTACATATATACTCCAAACATAAAGTTTATAGATGTCCAAAACAACTACATCATATGTATCAACATGAAGATGTATCCAATATGGCAGTATGAAAAAACAAATAAAGACTAATATAAATCATTCTCTGAATGAAATTCCACCCCTATCATCCATTGGGGTCTTCCCTTTGCCTTGAAGAGACCCAACCTGCAACATGTATAAAAGCAAATTATGAATTTCATAAATTATTCAAATAATTAGGAACTAAACTCAAAAAAAAAATATTAAACTTATAAAAAAAAATTGAAAAGAATAGTTCAATTATCAACAAGATTACCTCAGTGCCTCTGAATGAAAGTCCACCACTATCATCCACTAGGGTCTTCCCTTTGCCTCGAAGAGACCCAACCTGCAACATGTATAAAAGCAAATTATGAATCTCATAAATTATTCAAACAATTAGGATCTAAATTAAAAAATCAAAATATTAAACTTACAAAAAAAAATTTGAAAAGAATAGTTCATTTATAAACAAAATTACCTCAGTTCCAATATCCACATCCATCAAGGAACCTATATCCTTACCACCAATTTCCATATGTTCACATGTTCTCTAAAATTTTAATTTTGTTAATAAATAAAACATTGTGCAAGCAAAATAAACTAAAAGTAAACAATTCACTTAAAACTGAAACAAAAAAATAAAAATAACGAGCTCACAAGAGATGGAAAATTATCAAAAAAGTTGGAATCTAAATGAACCTGCATGGATAAGTCACATTAACAATAAGATACATAGATAAATTAAAATTAAAAAAAAAATAGAATATCTTTCAAACATAAATGTAAATATGTAAATAATAAATATACCTCTCCTAGATTCTCTTCTACATTCTCTTCTACATTTTCACTAGTGGAAAATAGAAAATTATGTTCATTCAACATTCTAGAAAATTGCAACCAATAAACATTGACGTCATGTATTTATTACTATACATAAAAAATATAATGTAACAAAAAGTTCAATTCAAAATGAATAAAATAATTAAATAGATTGTATGTACATAAACTTGACCACAACTTGACACACCTCTCCTATACTAGATGTGTCATTGGATAGGACATATGAAGCTATATCACGACAAATATTAGCATAAGCCCCAAGATATTCAATGCTCATTCCATCGACCTCTTCATTTTTTTTGTAAACAAACTTTTGACTGATTGTGGCTCGAGTCCTCTCGCGAACCAATCCCACATCAACACCTACAAATGTCGTCGTTAAACCTTTGGCAACAGAATCCCTATCGGTTGTCCCAAGTTGGGATGTGGACTCCATCTCTGATTTTAATGCCACAAGCCTGGGTGGGCGAGATATCTAGGGTGGAGGTCGAATCATTGAGGGATCTCTAAGAGCACCTTTTCAATTGTATATTCGCCCCTTTACAACTCCATAAAATTCAAAATGAATATTTGTATAGTCTGGCTTCATTTTTAGAAAAAAGTCCGCAGAAAAAGATCTGGAAAAATAATTAGGAACCTCATCGTTCCATGGAAATCGACCATAGGGTGCAAGGAACTGATCATATATTAGATGTGCAAGTTCACGATACTTGAAATATTGCACTTTCAACACTTTTCGCTTCAGGCCTTCTTTGAAATTAAACATTGAATTGGCCTGTTCTCTAGTCACTCTTTACCTCACAACCTCCCACTTGTCCAGACCCATCACTTGTTCCCTTTGCCTCTGCATCAAGTCAACAAAACCATTCGTAGTTGGTCTGAGATCCTCATATGCCTCAATGAATTTTTGCAATGATCGCAAAACAATCTCTAGACTTTGTCTGCTCTCTGGAGGGAGATCCAAACTAGAAAGATCATTTTGCAACCTGTCATAGTGGGATCTGCAACTTTCAAGGGTAGTTTGTTGAACACCGCCTTCCCATGGAATCTCATCAGGTAAATCAGATGGATAAGTTGTTATGGGTTTACAACCCTCTTCTAATTCAACATATGTCGTCCTTGCTTGACCTCTGTCCCTTTGTGTAGAATTGTGAGGCTCTTGTGAAACTTTCTCTATGCCCACATTGGGTTCAACATCTGTCCTTCTTGCTCGATTTTCGTCCCTCTCTATAGAGTTATGAGCCTCTTTGGAACCTTGCTCTGCTTAATGCAAAAACACAATTGAAATTAAACATGTACAAACTTTTTGAACACGCACAAAATTACAATTGATACATGTATTAAGACATAAATTTTCATACCAATAGAAGGTCAAGATCAACGTTCTCCCACAGAATATATAGGGGAATCATCTATACCCCTTTAGCTTTGTTGATGGTCGGATGAATGTGAACTCTACAATAAGCTTGAATCCTAAGGTGAAGTCGACAACCTTTGACCATCAATCGAGACACCAATTCCTGATGACCATGACCTCCGACGCTTTTTCCTCGAAGACTCCTCTCTTTCCATTTGATATGAAATCTGCATTTACACAACTATCAATTCATAACATATTCAAGTTCTGCATGTTTTGATATTTTAACATTCCAAACATTTAACCTAATCTCTCACAGAAAAAGATATTATGTTATACAAGACACAATCAAGATTGTAAGTTTTGTTATGATCAATTGTAATTTTGACCATCCAACCATTATAGGTACGACACCTATGTCAAGGGGAGTTCTTTTTATAATGGTTTTATTTAATACATTTAATTGAACCTACGTTATTTACTATTCATATAGACAATTAGTATATGAGCTGACGGATGAATAGGATCCATCTCTGGATTGTTTGACACACTTAAAAGTCTGCCTAGCACGATTTTTTTATGATGGATACAAGCTCAATACTTGAAAGATGCTAACGAAATGGTAATGCATAAAGGTTTTAAGACTTGGTTGCTAAAGAAACTAAGCTGATCATAGTTAAAAGAAAATGTTTATGGACACTTTAATAGATCTATGTTGCTCATATCCTTGTGAATCTACCTTTGCATTGTTTATCAAGGAGTATACCTTAGAAAGGACTCGATGGTTCATTTTCATATCGATGTATATACTATGTCCTTTAAAAGAGAAGATGTATAAGTCCATGTAGTTTTTTGTTGGGTTCAATTTATGTATGTATAAATGTTTTTATATACATATACTTTCCCTATTGATATCTAACCATCTCCCTCTTGAAATTTAATTGTAGACCAAACATAAGCTAATATGTACTTATGGAACAACTTTCATTATGAGATGAGATGGAATTTATGACTTGGATTGGATTATAGAAGCATGTTATATATGTTTGTTCATTTTCAACTTAAAGCAAATAGGTACATAACTTATACTTATATATTTAAAATTTTTATAAAAGCTTTTATTTAATTGTATATGTCCTAAACCTAGCTTGCAAATATATCCATTTACTCATCCACATATACATCAATACTTACAACTTTACGAAATATCTTTCTGTAACTTTAAAACATCCTTGAGGATATGTAAATATTTATACAATCTAAGTTTTTTCCTAGGACCCTCGAACCTAAGGTTATAACTCAATCAATAGTGTATGTCACATGGTGTAATTGATCCCATAGGTCACCAACATATGGCTCACTTCTGTTGAAGGGTGAGAGGCTTCTGGTTCATGGATGGCTCTTAGCGGAAGTTGAAGGGTGAGAGGCTTCTTGGATGAGCTTTGAGAAGGATAAGTTGGATCTCATTGACATGTTCAACCACCTTTGGAAGATACACATGGCATAACCACTCCATTAATTATTCATTGTTTACTTGTCATAGGAGTTGGTTGTTAGATATTTATATTGTATTTTTTTCCTTGGAGATATTAGTGAATCTAGGAAAAGAAATCATTTTTTATTGTAAGGAGATGGAGCTAAACTCTATTAAAAGAGTAGCTCTCTCCATTTGTAGTTTATGGTTGGATGTGTTAGGAGTTTTCCTATTGGAGAATTGTTGAATATCTTTTTGAAGGCTTAATTATAAGTGCAAGCGTTTTATCTTATCATATGTGAAGCTTATGTTTTCATTTTTTAAGTGTTGTTGATGAATGGTAGAAGTTACTTGAACTTCCTTTGAAGAGGCCAAGAAAGGTTTTATTTACCACATTGGAAAGATTTAATGTTGGAAAATTTTCCCTTGTATTCCCTTTTATGTTTTACTTTTGAATGCTTGCATCTATAAAATAGTTGTTCTTCGGCTAATAATTCATTGTAGGACACACCCTCATAGCATGGTTTTAGAGTGGTGCCATTAGGGCCCTCCAAGGATGTTTTTGCATTTATTTACAACAATTTAAGACTAGTTTTGGCATGTGATATAGAGTTCATGAAACAGAGTTCATGTACTATGTTTCATGAAACAGAGTTCATGACTCTATTTCATGCGAAGTGCATCTAAAACAAAATTTAATTTGTTTAAACCATAGTTACTGTCGACATTTAACTATAAATGTTAATGGAGTTACTATGTCAGATCTATCTTAATTACAATACATTGATGTATCACTTAGAAATAAACTTGTTACTTTCTACTTCACGTTGAATTAAAGATTTTATATATTTATATAAAGGCTATATATAAAGTAGATGAGTAATAAAGAGAGATTATTATGTTACTTCCTAGGAAATAGTTAGTATTATTTAGTAACATCTATAAATGGTGAAATCAGTTTCATGAAACAGAGTTCATGAACTCTGTCCTTATTCTTTATGGGTTTTTTTTTATGAAAACTAAAATTCTACACAGACAAGATATTTTTATTATATATATTTATTTAATTTATAATCAATCTATACTCTATTTTTGAATGAAAATTTTCCAAAACATTGAAAAACTTATTTTTGAATGAAAAGTTTCCAAAACATTGAAAAACAACTTAAATTTATATTAAAATATTTCTTAAAAACTTTAAAAAGCTACAACTTGGATTTGGATTATCTAATTGAAATTTAATACCACATAAAAGTTGTGCATTGAAATTATCTAATGACTCATGATATATCGTAAAAACATGTTTCATGAAACAAATATCATGAACTCTATTTCATGAAACAGAGTTCATGAACTCTGTTCATGAACAGAAAAACCACATTTTTAAAAATAAAATAAAATCTTATTTCTAGTTAAATATGCAGTTTTTTAGAATACGAAAACTAACTATGGATTTTTGGAATACTTGTATGAGCCCAACCGATGAAACCAAACGCCAACGCAAGAAGCCTAACAATGAGACGAACAACAACAACCAAAGCCCAATGAAGCGAAGAACCAAATTACAAAATCTTGCCACATAACAAACCACTAATTAACATATATAATATAACATAAAAAAAATGATGATATTACCTGTACTGGACGAACGATCACCTACAAATTTGACGTTTCCAAACTCACGTTGCACATCGAAAGGTGATGGAATGGGTGGCAGAACGCAGGGTGATGAAAGGGGTGTCGAAATGGTGGCGAAGGGGTGGAGAAAGGATTGGATAAAGGCGTTGGAAGGGGTGGTAGGGGTGGTGATGGGGTGCAGAACAATCCACAATGAACAGGCGGATAGGGAAGATGCGGACGGGGACAATAGGTAGGGTCCAGGTGGGGTCCAGCTACTGCAGGCGGGGACAAAAAGTGGGTCCAGAATTCTGAAAAATGAAAATGACAAACGATGGATGCAACGAGCTTATATGCAAAAAACTTATTCGGTGGAATAATTATTTGGCTGAATAAACATAAAACCACCAATCAAATTTACCAATCGGTTATGTGTTGCACAGATTTCGAGGTATCCATTATTTTAAACAGTCCACCGTTAAAAATTATTCGGCTGAATAATGTATCGAGTATTCGGCCGAATATCCTAGTTTATTTGGCTGAATAAAAAAATTTATTCGGACGAATAAATTTGGTTATTCAGCCGAATAACTTCTGCTATGTTTCTCGAGCGCCCGATTCTAACGGAAGTGTTACCTAACTTTGTGTTTTCACCCAGCTTTGTTATCATCTTTTTCTATTCCGGATGTCCAGAATAAGGTTTCTTATGTAACTCATTCATGATTAATTTCTTAACTTCTTCGGAATTTGGTATATATAATCTATTTTTATAGACTAACAAGTCTTCAAAGCTTATGGAGTAAGCTCGGGATTCATTTCCATTTACATCATTTTCCAATTGTTCTTTAATTTTTGAGTATTCTACATCATATTTAACTGCATCTTTTATCATATGTTCCAGATTTGTCTTAGAACTGCAAAAAGCAGTTGAACAATGTGGGGTGGTATTTCTACTCAAGGCATCCGCAACTTTCTTCTCTTTTCCTTTAATGTGTTTAATTTCAAAATCATTCTCACTCAAGAATGCTAACCACCTTTCTTGATCAGAATTTAAACTTTGTTGATCAAATAAGTATTTTAATCTTATATTATCCGGCATTAAAGCAAATTTTCTTCATATTAAGTAATTCCTTCACATCCTTAATGCATGTATTATAGCAACTAGTTTTGAGGTATGTGTCGCATAGTTACATTCATGTTGTTTAAGTTTTCTTGACTCATATATTATTACATAATCCTCTCACAATAGTAAAACACCTAATCCCTCTAAGAAGTCATCCATACATACAATGGAGTCCTTGTACGGATTTGTTATTCTTAGAATAGGTCCGGTGGTCAGCAAGTGTTTAAGATTTTCAAAGCTTTTTGACATTTATTAGACCATATGAACTTAGTTCCTTTCTTTTGAAGTGAATATATTGGATAAGCAATTATGGAGAACCACTCAATGAACCTACGGTAGTAACCTGTGATCTCCATAAAGGATTGAATCAAGGTTACATCCTTAGGAAATGGCCAATCAATGATTGCCTTGATTTTATCTGGGTCTAAAGAAATGCCTTAGATATTACATGACCTAGGTATTGAATTTTATCTCGAAATAAATCACATTTACTAAAATTTGCATAAAGTTTATGTTCTCTTGGGGTTTGTAATACTAACTTTAAATGTTCTTGATGCTCTTATTAATTTTTTGAATATATTAAAATGTTTTCAATAAATACTATTACAAACTTATCTAAGTATTTATCGATAACAGTTTTCATCAAAAACATGAACGTGACCAGGGAATTGGTCAAGCCAAATGGTACAACCAAGAATTTGTAATTCCCGTACCTCGTTATAAATGCTGTTTTATGAACATCCTCGTCCTTAATTCTCACTTGATGGTACCCAGACCTTAAATCAATCTTAGAGAATACCGTTTCTCTCCGTACTTGATCAAACATGTCATCAATGTGGGGGAGAGGGTATCTATTTTTTATTTTCTGTAATCAATGCACAACCTTAGTGTGTCATGGGAGTGCAAACTAATGTTGGCCACTCATGATGTGTTAGTCACAATGGACTCTTGGAAAAACAGAAATCTAAACATCAAAAAGCAATATTAGAGCTACCTACACAACTTTTTGGAATATGGTGCAAGAAGATGAAACGTAGACAATCGGATTACCTTCCAGAATATATAACTATTATTTATGCAAATTAAGTATAACTCCCAAAAGATGGGGTTCTCCTAAGGTTGGTATGTTATTTTTTTAAGAAAACATAATGAATATGTTTGCGTTAGTCCCCTAGTTTTGTATGCAAATGGTGGAATTTTGTGAAAAAAACTATATACAGTCGTAGGTAACAGGTTGTTTTCGTGCAGCGCAATTTTTTCATATTTATTTATGTTAATTTTTAATTTTTTTTAATTAAGGAAGTCAACCAAGCCCTAAAATGACTAGGTCAAGCGTTAGTCCCCGACATCATGGTCTTAACATAATCAATGAACTTTGTTTTTTTTAAGATGTAGGTCTTTGTGTGTACTTGTGCGGGCTCTTTTTCATTTTCAAGATAGGTGAGCCAATCAAAAGTTATAGACGAAAGAAATAACCTACTTTTTGTGTAAGATTGACATTGGTGCAATTAAAATTAATTAAAAAATAAAAACAAATAATAGATTTAATAAAAAATTACATATTCAAAATCTGCACACATAGTTCTACAAGTGTGTGCAATTTCATTAGCAGTGGACTAGTTTAGCATATGCAGAATCATGCTCGAAATAGAAGAAGTTATAGAATAAGATGTATTTTGTTATAACACAGTCCAAGCCACTTGGTTTGGCAACCCGAACCTAAAACCATAGCAGCCAAGTCATGCACCACGTTGGTGGGAAAGGAATTGCCCGTCAAAACTTAAAAATTTAAATGGCGCATGCGCGTTAGTTTAAATGCGCGTACACACTATTTAGTGTGTACGCACTATTTAGTGTATACACGTTATTTAGTGTGTATGCGCTATTTAGTGTGTACATGTTATTTAGTAAAATTAGACCAAACCATTTCTCAAGCACATATGCATCCATACAAAAATACTATGGAATGAATGAAAACATAGGCATAAGAGTGATTGTAATGTATGCATTTATTAGTTTTCACATACACCTACCTACTTAGAGGTACTAGGGTGTTTCCTACTTCCATTTCCTTGATATACATGACCTACCCATTATTAACATTGATATTTTTCTCTCTTCATACAAAGATTGTTATGTGCTAAATAAATATCTATTGAGCCACTTTACCTTACCTTATATGCATGAATTCCTTGTGATGTCTAGTGCTTAAGTAGGGTTTGATATTGCCTCCTCTTCAATATTATAACTTTAATCATTAGTTTGACTCTACTAGACCCTTTGGGGAACCCTCCTACTTACTAGGTTTTGTCTTGGGATCCAACCTTGTGATTTGGCCCATAGTTAGTTGGAGTGCTTAATTTTGGTTCATCAACAACATAATCCTAGGAATGATTAAAAGGGGTCTCTCTAGGTCAAACCTTGATTCCCCCTTCTTGATGATGATGATGATGACGACAATGATGATGCTGATGATGAAGATGATGATTATGATGAGGAGGAAGAGGAGGAGGAGGAGGTGACGATGATGATGAGGAAGTGGGTGATAACGGAGATGATGATGATGACGAGGATGATGACAATGATGAGGATGATGAGGATGAGGATGAAGATGAGGATGATGATGAAGATGATTATGATGATGATCATGAGGAGGAGGAGGAGGAGGAGGAGGATCATATTCGTCATCATCATCATCATCATCTTCATCTTTGTGCTCATCTTCATCATCATCCATCATCTTCTTCATCATCATCATCATCTTCGTCATCATCTTCGTCATCATCATCATTGTCAATGATGATGATGAAGATGGTGATGATGATGATGAAGATGATGATGATGTTGATGATGAAGATGATGATGAAGATGTTGATGATGAAGAAGATGATTATGATGAGGATGATGATGAGGATGATGTTGATGATGATGATGACAAATATGATGATGATGATGATGATGATGACAAATATGATGATGATGATGATGATGATGATGATGATGATGGTGACGATGATGATGAGGATGACGATGCTATTGATGATGATGATGAGGAGGAGGAGGAGGAGGAGGAAGAGGGTGATGACGATGACGACGATGATGATGAGGAGGAGGAGGAGGAGGAGGAATAGGGTGATGAGGATGATGAGGATGATGATGAGGAGGATGATGATGATGATGACGATGATGATGATGAATCATGCTGATGATGATGAATATGATGTTGATGATGAAGATGATGAAGATGATGATGATGAAGATGATGATGATGATGATGTTGATGATGAAGATGATGACCAAGACAATGATGATGATGATGATGAGGAGGAGGAGGAGGAGAGGGTGATGACGATGATGATGATGACAAGTATGATGACGATGATGAGGATTATGATGATGAGGATGATGATGATGATGATGACGAATATGATTATGATGATGATGATGATGTGGATGATGATGAAGATGATGATGAGGATGATGATGATGATCATATTCGTCATTGTCATCATCATCATATTAATCTTCATACTCATCTTCATCATCATCCACCATCTTCGTCATCATGATGAATGATGATGATGAAGTTGATGATGATGATGATGAAGATGATGATGATGATGATGATGATGATGATGTTGATGATGAATATGATAACGAAGATGTTGATGATGATGATGATGATGATGATGAAGATGATGATGAGGAGGATGATGATGAGGATGATGATGATGATGATGATTATGATGATGAATATGATGTTGATGATGAAGATGATGATGATGATGATGATGGTGGTGATGACGATTACGATGATGATGATGATGATGATGATATTAGTCATGATCATGATCATCATATCCTTCATCATCATCGTCAGCATCATCATCATCATCATCATCATCTTGTTTAAGGCATGCAATGTAGCCTAATCATGGTATATGTATCCCTCTAGATTTGCTAGAGATACCCCACAAGGGTTATGTGTGGTGGTTTGAAGATGCATTCAACATCATATCCCAAGAAGCTTCTTGATTTGTAGGTGTTGTTCATGGTGCTTGAGCCTAAGAAGCTTCATTTAAGGTATGATAAGCTTCCTGTTGTCCATATACCTTGGTCAGACCTCGAGACCCATTTTTGGTTCACAACTAACCTAGTCATGGCACACATAACACACTTGAAGTTGACTAATACCCTATAGATTTCATATGTGGCGATCCAGGGACTCATTCATGGTGTTTGTGCCTAAGAAGAAAGAGTTAGTGTTTGAGGCTCTTGTTTCCCTCCACTAGCCATGATTAAGGAGCCAAGATAAATCCTTGATGCCCAATACATTATAATGGTAGCAATATCCAATCCATATGCAAAAGACTCCTTGTAGAGGGATAGTGTCATGGATTCTATGTACTATTGATGACGCTTGAGGTCTAGAATTTTCAATTAAGGCTCAAGTGGAATTCAATTGAGCTCAATATGCTTCAATAAGATCTCGAGGAACCTGTTCTCATTCTTCGATGATGTTCAATGGTTTCCAACATATTTATGGTCTTGCATGGTAGTCTGAGGATGCATTCATGGCATTTGATCTTTACAAAATATGTGTTTTGTCAAAATGAAATTCAAATTGCCTCTTTAATGAGTCCTCCTCTACAAGACTTTATTTATTGCATGAATGTCACAGACTTACGAAAACTCTAAACAACACTCAATGGCATGCAACTACAAATAATGGCATGCAACTATACCACAAACCAAGCAGAGGTTGATTTATGCATTGATATAGAGAGGTGGCAGTAGGCACACAATATGGAGAAACAATGAGTTAGAAAAAACATTTGGACCAAAGTACCACAATGGTTATTAATATAATTTAAAAAATCAATTTTTGGCTCAGGAATTGTCTTAAATTTGATGGGTGGCATGATCATGATCATGTAATCTCCCTCCATCCTTCCAAACATATGTGGTTTATCACCACATTTTTCTTTGACACTTGCCACCAAAATACGTATAAAAATAACATGTATTCACATCCTCTTCCATTTAAATCCTCATCGCATAGTCATAAATAAGGATTATTATGCATGCACATCCTCACCTTACAATATCAATTGGGTCAAGGCGCATAGACAACCATAAATTATCAAATGTATCAAGACGCAAAGAGTAAGCTCTCAAGGCAACTATAAGTAAGTCTTATATTAAATTTACCATATAATTCTTTAATTGACACTATCATCTGAGATTTGATATGTTGGATTGTTGTGATCTTCTTACCACTTGTCACCTACCCAAATTTCTGAGAACTATTATTTTATTTGCAAAATACTTTATGTTAAATTTAATTACAAAGTTTTGTAATTATGATTAGTTTTGATCATGGATGAATGTAATTACTGAATATTATTATTTAAATTAATTAATTAGGAGACAAACAACCAAGAGGACTGTTGAATGAGTGTTCACTGACCCACTAGGAGGAATGGAAGCTGTTGGAAGGTATGGGACACATGGCAATAGTTGCATCACACCACTAACTGTTGGTTATGGGACAACTACCCCTAAAAATAGGGCATTATCCCCCAGGTGGAGGGAGTGAGCACGTAGCTCATTTAATGACCCAGTAACATCCAAAAAGGCGTAGGCATCCTATAAAGGTAAATTTGAATTGGGTAGGCAGCTCTTAATCAATATTTCTGCAGAATATTTTCCTCTTGTGAATCAGGTGATTACAAGAGAGATTCGAATAAGGGAGGTTAGTGGTGATTGAAATTTAACTATGCATATTGCTGAAAAGAAACAGATTTGTTGGGGCAAGTCTTTTGGACTGCTACCTATTGAAGATTTAGAAGTTAATTGCTACAGCAAGAAGAAGTCCTATTTCCTGAGTTTCTTCCTCCTAGTGGTTCAGTGAACAGCCTCGGAGGTCCTAAGACAGTACTTGACTGTTTTCAGGAGTTGGTTGGGTGGAACAATCTTCTTGGGTTGTTTGTTGCCCTACATATTTCTCAGGTTCTACAGATTTTCTAACTTATTCCCAGTAAATGATTCTGCTCTGTTTAACTAGTATTTTTTGTTCTTCTGTTTTTGAAAAAGAATCTAATTCTAGAATTGTTTTAAGTCTGAATGTTTAAGTTTAATGTTGAAGTCTGAATTATTTACATGCTGCAAACATAAGCATTACATAGTCATTCTATATTTTCCATTCTTCACATTATACATACACACACACTGTTTTCATTTCTGATTTTATTATTTTCATAAATTTACAGTTCAAATAGATAATAGAGATAATATAAACATTCTATTGCTGATAAGCTATTGTTTTCAGTAGTAAATCAAACTAACATAACTTAGGGTTTGATCTATTTGTTTCATTACAATCGAATTCTCTACTATTTACAACAACATACATTTTATAGTTTTTATCTTCGACAGAGTACTTAAACTCTAGCCAAAGCAATTACATTATCAATCTACAACTTTAATTTAGCTAATGCAGAATTCAACTTATCTTTCATACCCTTAGTTTTATGTTGCTATTACTGTATAAAAACGACATTATAAGTTTTGAAAATCAAAATGTTTTTACCATTATAAGTTTCCATACTTATAGAAGAGGATGCATTCGTTTTCAAATAGTAGAACCTTCATTATATTTAAACAAAAACTTAAACGGGGTTATGACCTATTGTCATCTCTTTAAACAATTAGACAAATTAGTTCACAGTTTTACTATACATAGTTACCACTTTCAACATTGTTCACAAACCCTAGTTCGTAACATTATGATTTTCTATCTACAACATTAATTGGTTCAATACAGGCCGGATAGACACCTCTTATGGGTGAAGTTTCCAATTGATACTTTGAGTTTACAAATTGAAATTCATTCGACACTTTATTCTACAGACTCCTCAACTTCGACGAAGTTCTTAAACCCTAGTCTAAGTTTGAAAGCCACATTAATAACCTATAGTATTAAGTTGATTAACATAGAAGATTACAAAGAATAAATAGAATGCATTCACTTAGAAGACAAGCCCTCGGCTCTACTCTTTTTATAATTTAACCAATGATGTTGTGTTTCTCAGAATCGACATTTTACAACATTTCACAAACAAAAATCATACAGGGTTTGCCCAAGTTTTTCAACAGTGAAATGAGTCCAAAACATTTAGCATCGACGAGCTACAACTCTAGTCAACGACATAGTACAGAAACCAAGTACCATTTAAATAAATGAAGGTTACAATCGAAACAACAATCATTGTTTTGCAATGGTGTTTCAAAGTCAGCAAACATCAAACAATAACGAGTCACGGCTTGGACCAGTCTCCATCATGAAACCCTTTCACCACAGTCAAGAGCACCTATGAGGGTTTGGATAGACCCAGAGCTTACCGGTTGAAAGCTCACCAACCTCGCAGTGCCTTTTCCCATTCCTCTACTGCACCACCTGTAACTGACATAAAACGAAGGTTAAACTTAGATGACTATTACCTCTTTGAAACTTAAAGATGAAAATACTTTGTAGGAATTGCTATTCGTTATAGGAGAATTAACTTGCTGTAAGTACCAAAGCATTCCACTTTCACCAACTACAGGATGATCCGACACAAAAACGAGACAAGAACCCTCGGTTCTTTTACACCAAGGCAAACCATAGACTCCATCTATAACGACGAGCTTCCAGAATTACCAACCATCAACATTACAAACTAAATTTATAGTCTATCAAACGATGCTGTTGCAGAAGGAAGATCAACTGTAACCCTCTCAAGCCAGAGGTCTCGAGGTCGAACTTCATACAATGTTTAAGCCAGAAATTTGGGAGCCTGTCGGCCACAAACCGAAAACAATGGAGACAATAACGCTCATTCACCAAACTCTTAACCCAAACTTCGATCCATTTGCTAGGGTTTTGATCCGATGATCCATATCAATGTTGATCAACGATCAGGTTTATGCCAACACATTTTGCATTGGGTCAAACAACTCATGCATTCAATACACTATCACTTCACACTTATGGGAATGCCATAGTGGATCACGCTGGATCATCCTGAATGCCCAACTCGGAGGGAGGCTAACTCAAAACAATGACACTGTGGTCTTGACGTTGACCATTACAATGTTATTAGCATACGTGGATTGACAAAGAACCTTGTCATATGATTTTCATATCAAAGCTTTCAATGCATATTCGAAGGGTAATCTCCATTACAAACACAAATCAAGTTGAATATTCTACCTTTAGGTTCTTATGATATTATAGTTGGGATGGACTGGTTAGAAACCCATCATGTCATCTTGGACTGTTATGGAAAATTTTTTACATGTTTAAATGACAAAGGGAAAAATGTAGAAATAAAAGGCATTCCAAGGAAGGTAACCCCTAGACAGATTTCAGCCATGCAAGTTAAGAGGGTAGTTAGGAAGGGATGCCAAATGTTTGCAGTAAACGTGGTAAATGATGAGTTTATGGATAAAGAGGACAAACTGAAATTAGAGGACATACCTGTCCTAAAGGATTTTAAAGATATATTTCCTGAGGAGATTCTAGGGTTACCACCCAAAAGAGAATTAGATTTTACCATAGAATTAATACCAGGAGCAATACAAAAATTCAAAAGCTCCATACAGAATGAATATACTGGAGTTAAACAAATTAAAATCTCAGTTGAAGGAACTTATTGACAAGAAGTATATTAGACCATGTGTGTCTCCTTGGGGAGCCCCTGTCATCTTTGTTAAGAAGAAAGATGAAACTTTAAGACTGTGCATAGATTATCGCCATCTTAATAAGATGACGATCAAGAATAGGTACTCGTTGCCCCGCATAGACGATCTATTCGATCAGCTGAGTGGAGCAACTGTATTTTCAAAAATTGATCTAAGATCAGGATATCATCAGGTACGAGTTAAGGATGAAGATATTTTCAAGACAACTTTCCGAACACGGTATGGATATTACGAGTTAGTAGTCATGCCGTTTGGATTGACTAATGCTCCATCTGTATTTATGTGTTTGATGAATAATATTTTGCATAAATACTTAGACAAGTTTGTTGTTGTGTTTATAGACGACATTTTAGTGTACTCAAAAAGCAAAGAAGAGCATGATGAACATTTACGGATTATCTTACAAGTATTAAGAGATCACCAACTATATGCCAAATTTAGTAAGTGTGACTTCCACAAAGACAAAATTCACTATCTAGGACACATAATTTCAGCAGAAGGAATCTCGGTTGATTTTGACAAGATAAGGGCCATTAATGACTAGCCAGTTCCTAAAGATGTGTTGGATGTAAGATCATTTACGGGCATTACTAGTATTACAGAAAGTTTATAGAGAATTTTTCAAAAATTGCCAACCCCATAACTTCCTTGCAGAAGAAAGGGAAGAAATTTGTTTGGGATCTGAAATGCGCTGACAGTTTTAAGAAATTAAAGGAACTATTGACAACAGCACCCATCTTGAGGATAGCAGACCCCAACAAGGATTTTGTAGTTTGTACAGATGCATGCAATGACAAACTTGGTGGAGTCTTGACACAAGAAGGACATGCAGTGGCATATGAATCTGGAAATCTGAAAGTACATGAAAAGAACTACTCTACCTATGATTTAGAGTTATTAGCAGTTATTCATGCTTTGAAAATGTGGCGTCATCACCTTATTGGCAGAAAGTTTACATTATTAACATATAACATGGGTCTGAAATATTTATTGGACCAGACAAACTTGAACACTAGACAAGCTAGATGGTTGACGTTCTTAAGTGAGTATGATTTCGAAATTCAGCATATTAAAGGGAAAGAGAACAAGGTTGCAGATGCCTTGAGTCGCAAGGTAAAACTAAATTTCATTTCAGCAATTAGTACTTATTCAACTGATTTGGAAAATCAGATTCTGGAAAAAGGTGAAACATATGAAGAATACATAAAAATGAAGGAAAAGACAGCAAACAACAGTTCTGAAAATTGTATAGCATATTACAACATGAAGCAAAATGGTTTATTACTATTTAAAATCAGATTATATGTACCAAATATACCAGAAATAAAATTTTTGATATTAAATGAGATGCATAAAGGTCACTATTGTGGTCATCTAGGGTATCAAAAGACTATTACTATGCTGAGAAAAGAATATTATTGGCCCAGGATGAAGGACGAAGTAGCAAAGTACATTGCAAAATGTTTGGACTGTCAGAAGGTGAAGGTTGAACACCAGCATCCTGCTGGATTGTTTCAACCGTTACCAATACTAAGTTGTAAATGGGAAGTGATCAACATAGATTTTATTATTGGATTACCTAAAAATCAGAAAGAGCATGATTCAATCATGGTGGTAGTGGACAAACTCAGCAAGGCAACACACTTCATACCCGTAAAGAGTATGCATAAAGCTCCAGATATTGCAGAGATCTTTATGAAACATATTTTTTGACTACATGGAATACCGAAAGTAATAATTTCATATCGTGACTCGAAGTTTACAGGTAACTTCTGGAGGTCATTGTTTAAAGGGTTGAACACAACTTTAAATTTTAGTACATCATTTCATCCATAGACAAATGGTCAGACAGAAAGAGTAAACCAAGTTTTAGAATATTTATTAAGAATGTATGTTAAGGATCAGCCTGGTAAGTGGGAAGACTACCTGCACTTAGCAGAATTTGCTTATAATAATCACTATCATGCATCAGCCAGACTCAGTCCTTTTGAAATTCTTTATGGTAGGAAATGTAATACACCTGTTTCGTGGAATGATCCAGTAAATAGAGTTGTTTTAGGACCTGAATTATTGCAGGAGTTAGAACTAATTGTGAAACAGGTGCAAGGACATTTAAAAGTTGCCCAAGATAGGCAGAAAAGTTAAGCAGATTCAAAAAGAACTCATAAATAGTTCCAGGTTGGTGAACATGTGTTCCTCAAGGTAAGACCGAAAAAGAGTTCATTGAAATTGGGAAGCTGTGCCAAGTTGGCAGCCAGGTATTGCGGTCCTTTTGAAATATTATCTAAGGTTGGAGCAGTGGCATACGAACTCGCTTTGCCACCTAACCTGAAAATACATAATGTTTTTCATATATCGTTTTTAAAGAAATATGTGCACGATACTACTCATGTTGTAAACTGGAATGATGTACAGGTGGGACAAGACGCAGATTTTTCGGTGGAACCAGATTGTATTCCTCGAAAGGAGGGAAACTATTCTCTGGAATTGCAACATTGGGCAAGTGAAGGTGCAATGGAAGCACCTTATCCCAGAAGAGGCAACCTAGGAGTTGGAGAGTAGTATGCGGGCAGCATACCTAACTCTGTTTCAGGAACACTCAAGGAGTGATTAGTCAACATCAAGGACGATGTTGAGACTTAAGGGGGGGTGTATGTCACCTACCCAAATTTCTGAGATTTATTATTTTATTTGTGAAATACTTTATGTTAAATTTAATTACAAAGTTTTGTAATTATGATAAGTTTTGATCATGGATGAATGTAATTATTGAATATTATTATTTAAATAAATTAATTAGGAGACAAACACCCAAGAGGACTGTTGAATGAGTGTTCACTAACCCACTAGGTGGAATGTAAGCTGTTGGAAGGTATGTGACACATGGCATCAGTTGCATCACACCACTAACTGTTGGTTATGGGACAACTACCCCTAAAAATAGGGAATTATCTCTCGGGTGGAGGGAGTGAGCAGGCAACTCATTTAATGACCTAGTAACATCTAAAAAGGCCTAGGCAGCCTATAAAGGCAAATTCGAATTGGGCAGGAAGCTCTTAATCAATATTTCTGTAGAATATTTTCCTCTTATGAATCAGGTGATTACAAGAGAGATTCGAATAAGGGAGGTTAGTGGTGAATGAAATTTAAGTCTGCATATTGCTGAAAAGAAACAGAGTTGTCAGGGCAAGTCTTTTGGACTGCTACCTATTGAAGATTCAGAAGTTAATTGCTACAGCAAGAAGAAGCCCTATTTCCCGAGTTTCTTCCTCCTGGTGGTTCAGTGAATAGGCTCGGGGGTCCTAAGACAGTACTTGACTGTTTTCAGGAGTTGGTTGGGTGGAACAGTCTTCTTGGGCTATTTGTTTCCCTACAGATTTCTCAGGTTCTACAGATTTTCTAACTTATTCCCAGTAAATGATTCTGCTCTGTTTAACTAGTATTTTCTGTTCTTCTGTTTTCGAAAAAGAATCTAATTCTAGAATTGTTTTAAGTTTGAATGTTTAAGTTTAATGTTGAAGTTGAATTGATAAACCAATACCTCTATTTTTCCACATGTTGTTTTGAAGCATCGTACTCTAGTAGAGATATGCAAATTAAAAATAGATTAGAGAATAGGCAATTTCCATTGATTCGAATACATAGAACAATGATCGAATTATGTTTTACTATTCTGCCCTATATTTTTCAGTAGTAAAATTTACTATATAAAATGGCCCTGAACTACAGCATTGTTTCATAAAATATAAAGTATTGTTCTCTTCTTTGTGTATATATATTATAGTTTGCTCATTCTTTTAGTTTGTGTAGTATTCAAATGAAAATCGCCAAACCATGTTTATACCATAGCTTCAAATTAAAACAGTATTATCATCATTATTTACATGCTGCAAACATAAGCATTACATAGTCATTCTATATTTTCTAGTCTTCACATTATACATACACACACACTGTTTTCATTTCTGATTTTAATATTTTCATAAATTTACAGTTCAAACAGATAATAGAGATAATATAAACATTCTATTGCTGATAAGCTATTGTTTTCAGTAGTAAATCAAACTAACATAACTTAGGGTTTGATCTATTTGTTTCGTTACAATCGAATTCTCTACTAGTATTTAGAACAACATACATTTTATAGTTTTTATCTTCGACAGAGTACTTAAACTCTAGCCAAAGCAATTACATTACCAATCTACAGTTTTAATTTAGCTAATACAGAATTCGACGTATCTTTCATAGCCTTAGTTTTATATTGCTATTACTGTATAAAAACGACATTATAACTTTCAAAAATAAAAATGTTTTTACCATTATAAGTTTCCATACTTATAGAAGAGGATGCATTCGTTTTCAAATAGTAGAACCTTCATTATATTTAAACAAAAACTTAAACGAGGTTATGACCTGTTGTCATCTCTTTAAACAATTAGACAAATCAGTTCACAGTTTTACTATACATAGTTACCACTTTCAACATTGTTCACAAACCCTAGTTCGTAACATTATGATTTTCCATCTACAACATTAATTGGTTCAATATAGGCCAGATAGACACCTCTTATGGGTGAAGTTTCCAGTTGATACTTTGAGTTTACAAATTGAAATTCATTCGACACTTTATTCTACAGACTCCTCGACTTCGATGAAGTTCTTAAACCCTAGTGTAAGTTTGAAAGCCACATTAATAACCTACAGTATTAAGTCGATTAACATAGACGATTACAAAGAATAAACAGAATGCATTCGCTTAGAAGACGAACCCTCGACTCTACTCTTTTTATAATTGAACCAACGAAGTCGTGTTTCTTAGAATCGACATTTTACAACATTTCACAAACAAAAATCATACAGGGTTTGCCCAAGTTTTTCAACAGTGAAATGAGTCGAAAACATTTATCATCGACGAACTACAGTTCCAATCGATGACATAGTACAGAAACCAAGTACCATTTAAATAAATGAAGGTTACAATTGAAACAACAATCATTGTTTTGCAACAGTGTTTCACAGTCAGCAAACATCAAACAATAATGAGTCATGGCTTGGACCAGTTTACATCATGAAAACCTTTCACCACAGTCAAGAGCACCTACGAGGGTTTGGATAGACCCGGAGCTTACCGGTTTAAAGCTCGCCAACCTTGCAACACCTTTGACCATTCCTCAACTGCACCACCTGCAACTGACATAAAACAAAGGTTAAACTTAAATGACTATTACTTCTTTGAAACTGAAAGATGAAAATACTTTGAAGGAATTGCTATTCGTTACAAGATAATTACCTTGCTGTAAGTACCAAAGCATTCCACTTTCACCAGCTACAGGATTTTCCCACACAAAAACGAGACGAGAACCCTCCGTTCTTTTACACCAAGGAAAACCATATACTCCATCTATAACGACGAGCTTCCAGAATTACCAACCATCAACATTACAAACTAAATTTACAGTCTATCAAATGACACTGTTGCAGAAGGAAGAGAAACTGTAACCCTCTCAAGCGAGAGGTCTCGAGGTCGAACTTCATACAATGTTTAGGCTAAAAATTTGGCAGCCTGTCAGCCACAAACCGAAAACAATGGAGACAATAATTCTCATTCACCAAAATCTTAACCCAAACTTCGATCCATTTGCTAGGGTTTTGATTGGACGATCCATATCAATGTTGATCAACAATCAGGTTTATGCCAACACATTTTTCATTGGGTTGAACAACTCATGCATTCAATACACTATCACTTCACGCTAATGGGAATGCCACAATGGATCACGCTAGATCGTCCTTAACGTCCAACTCGGAGGGAGGCTAGCTCAAAACAATGACACGGTGGTCTCAACGTTCACCATTGCAATGCTATTACGATACGTGGATCGACAAAGAACCTTGTCACATGATTTTCATATCAAAGCTTTCAATGCAGATTTGAAGGGTAATCTCCATTATAGCTCAACGATCTTATCACATTAATGAGACAGCCCCATCAACCTGCCAATAGTTATTGCATGTTAGTGTTATAATTCCAATGTTACATTTCAACCCTTATAGATGACATTATAATATTAAACCATGATAAAACGAATCACAATTTTCTTGTGGTTCTAAGGTATGTTATCATTTGACTGACGACGATACACAAATCCACTAGATCAACTTTCCAATTGTTATATAGTACCGAGATAGGTCGAGATTAGAGACATGTGAATATATAAGGTTATATTTCATGTTGATATTTATAAACATTTCAAAGTATATATAGTTCCAAATTTATTATTTGTGGATTTAATTAATAAAGGTACCATTTAGATACTTAGTAATAGGGAAACTATGGTCACATGTTGACATAGTTTCCCTTATGTCTTTCATACAATTAGATTTAAGTCTTTGAAAAGACTATAGGTATCACCATTTTTCAACATTGCAAAGTTACGCATAGAGTAACCTATATATAGGAATTTTTTAATATTATTATTGGGTTGTGACCATAAGAAAGTTATTATTAAAGTTATAGAAGTAGATAGTCTATTGAGTAGATTTCCGGTGAAGCTAATGACATATTTTAGCAGGGAGACTAATGAATTGTTACCATACTCTTTCTCACAAACATCAAATGACCTTGCGATACGTTTATTACATCATTGATGGAAAGATAATGACAACTTTATAACTAGCTAGTACAGTAGTTAAACCATCAGCAGAATGACGTATATAGATGACATTATTTAAACATCATGGAGTTGTCAGACAATAGCATAAAACACTAAGTGGAGCCTTGGAACCCATACCTGCTCACTTCTGAAGAGTCGCAACAGAAACTTTAATATTCTATTTATTTATGACGCTGAAATTGAACTACATGTACTTCATTCTTACCTGTCGTCTGCACATAGGACATTCAATAAGCTTTAGCATTGCAGCTAAGTAAGCTCCAGGGTACCTCGTAGGACACCCTTATGCAACAAAGTTAAAATGTCAGTATTATTGCAAAAGAGAAAGTGTTGCATTGTTTTTCCAACCTGTTTATTTCATTGTCGTTATAATCATGATACTACTTAAATGATAACAACTGTCATTATCTTACTGATGTTAAGATAGAAATTAAGCATGTTTAGTACTAAAAACTGCACAACTAATGATGTCATAATCACAATATTTATTTCCTCAATTATTATTATCTTAATTAATGCTGTTATAAAAATTTTAAATTTTTATGAATTTTCAAGATGTTACACCACTCCTTACCAATGTGATTGTAAGGCTTCTTTTATGATGAAGTCCATAATTTTATGTCTTATTCCTCATTCTCATTCCTTTTGGTAAGACAACAAGGAGGGCAGTGGCCTGCATCAGCATGGAAAACAGTTTTGACATAGAGGTAGATACATTAATTCTTTCATTAAATAACTTAAATTTCATGCCAATGACTATGGATTCACCAAATCATGCATTGGTAAAAAACACATCGAATTTTAGTTCCTCAAGCTCTTAATTACTCATGTATCTAGAATTTTTGGAATTCGAGCCATTAAAAAACTTCTTTTGTTATTCTAGTTCAATGTAAAAGTAGATTGTTGAGACTCAAACATGTAGCGAATCGCAAGGCTCCAGTTGACTTAGGCTTGATTCCATTTCCCCTCCATCCCATACTTGTATGTTGTTGTGACAAGTCTTGAACAACAAAATTTGATGCCAATGCTGCTATGATGCTAGCGTTGCTAACTTGTGTTTTATGGAGGATTTTGTTTTAATGGTTTTTGAGCTATGTATTATTTTTTCTTAGGCACTTAATGTCCATCATTCTTACATCTCTCAAGCTTGGATGATTTCCCTCTCTCTGGTTCGAATTAAGGTTTTGATTTGTTTTATATGTATATTTGGTTGTAGGTTTATTATAGCCTCGTTTTGCTTAGTGGCTTGTTTTTGTACATAGTTAACAATAAGTAATTTTCTCGTGGTTCTAGTTTTATTTCAAGACTATATCTAGTTACAATGTCTTGCACTATGCATAAGATCATGCAGATGACGCAATATGGTTATTGCGTAGTCTAAGTAGTTTTTTGTACAATGAAGTGTGTTCTAACCCCAAAAAATACAACAAAACAATTGTTAATTTAATTAATTGTAAACTTAATGTTACATATATGTCAAATTAATGTGTTCAAATTTGGTTTTATTGAAAAGATACCGTTTTATCATGTAGATATTAAGGAGTGCTCAATTATTTAAGATTGTAAAAATTTGGATGGGCATATTTGTTTTTTGCATTTTTTGGGGGGAAGGGTTTAGTTAATTTATACTTGTCAATTGAAGTACAATTATTTAAATTTCCCTTCATCTTTGAAGGACTCCAAGAACCAATTCCCTTCCAATAAAAATTAAGACCCACCCTTCAAATTTCATCACTGAGTCCAATTTATGCAAATATTTTCGAAGTGGGGGAAGGTTTGGCATTAAATGATGTAAATGTTGGGTAATAAATGGTGTAAACATTATGCAGGGGCGTGTACGCATGTTTTAGTGCGTACGCTCTAGTGACGTGTACGCAATACAAATAAGGATGCGCACATTTTAACATGCTTTCGCATGCCTGCTGCTAGTTAAAAAAATGGATTTCTATGTTCCTGGGAATTCTACCAAAAAACACAGGTTTTCTTTCGGATCTGGATGAGAACCAGAAGGCTTGAATGCTGAGAGAGGAGGAGGTTGAGAATGGAAATCTCTCATAAAATTCACATAAAAAACATTAATGTTGCATGAGAATAAGCATGAACAAAAACATATGAAGTGAATTGGAGGTGAGGCTCAAAGAGGAGCTCCACCTTTGAAACTAATTACCAATAAGTCACTCAGATCTAATTAGTCTTACAATGAACAATAGAAAATATGAGAGAAACCAAATGAGTAACTTGTTATCATGAGAAGGCTTTCCAGGCCTTTACATAGCATTATTACAATGTGTCTTGAGGCCATACCATGGGCCAAAACCATGTGCTACCAAATACCATGGATATGAGAGGGTGGCCTCTTCATTTAATGCTTTTATGATAAATGGGAGAGGGTGGCCTCTCCATTTAATGCTTTTATGGCTTATACATCCGAATTTAGACCATATTCCCTCTAAAATTCGGATCATTTCTCCCCCCTTAGAAAATGATGGTGCCCATCGTTTCATGCTAAAAAGAGACCGATGATTACAATGTGCTAGTTACCAATGAAGAGAAGGGTTTTGTGTGGTTGACCCTTAACCGTGGGTTTTGTGAGGTTGACCCATCACCATGGGTTTTTCAAGGGTTACCCATAACCACGATGGCAATGGCAAGCTTGATTCCAATGAAGAGAAGAGTTTTGTGTGGTTGAATCAGAACCATGGTTTTGTGTGGTTGACCCATAACCGTGGGTTTTATGTGGTTGACCCATAACCATGGTGGCAATGACAAGCTTGTTTCAACTGAAGAAAAGGGTTTTGTGTGGTTAACCCATAACCGTGGGTTTTGTGTGGTTGACCCACAACCATGATTACAATATATAACTATGGGTTTTGTGTGGTTGACCCATAACCGTGATTACAATAACATTTAAAAAATTGAAAATTCATGATCTTTGGTGCAGTTGATGTCTTGCTGCAAATTCATTCATAGCTTCTGATGCATATAGTGAAATTGAATTCTGTTGAAGACCCATTTGAGATATCGAAGAGACCTTTCCATCCATATAATATACTTGCTCTGAGGTGGCATAGAGATTGATAAAATATTTGTTGAATCTTAAGAGACATGTGCACACTATTTTGCAGACATATGTTGCTTCATCTATGATATCTCTCAAACCAGAAAGCCAAATGGAAAAACATGAAATACCCATTTAAGCTGACGGAAAGCGATTTCCAATGAGCTATGGTAGAGCCTCTGAGACATTTTTTTAAGTCTGTATCACTTGTTTAAAGTTGTTGTACATTTGGCCGCATTGTGTTCAAACATGTACTACTTCAAACAATCATATCTCACAAACTAGAAAACGAAATGAAATTCCGTGAAATACCCATTTTAGCTGATAGAAAGAGCTTTCCAATGAGCTATGGTAGAGCCTCTAAGACATTCTATGGAGTCTATAGCAGTTGTTTAAAGTTTTTGTACGTCCGGTCGCATTATGCACAAACGTGTTAGTTCAAACAAACATATCTCACAAACCAGGAAAGGAAATGAAATTCCGTGAAATACCCATTTGAGCTGACGGAAATACCTTTTCGATGAGATATGGTAGAGCCTCTAAAACATCCTATGCAGTCCATGGAACCTGTTCAAAGTTTGCTGAATGTGAGAGTGTTGAGTGTAGAGATGCCAAGGGTTTGTAGAGAAGCATGGGTTGTTGTAGAGGTTGTGGAACCTCCGTTGAACACACATCATGCTTCAAAATATTGTCTCAATGGAGAGTGTACCCGCTCTGATACCACTGATTTGGATCTTGGGAGCTGAGAACTAGAAGGCTTGAATGCCGAGAGAGGAGGTTAAGCATGCAAATCTCTCATAAAATTCACATGAAAAACATTAATCTTGCATGATAATAAGCATGAACAAAAGCATATGAAGTGAATTGGAGGTGAGGTTCAAACAGGAGCCCCACCTCTGAAACTAATTACCAATAAGTCACTTCGATCTAATTAGTCTTACAATGAACAATAGAAAATAGGAGAGAAACCAAATGAGTAACTTGTTATCATGAAAAGGTTTGCTAGGCCTTTATATAGCATTATTACAATGTGTCTTGAGTCCATACCATGGGCCAAAACCATGTGCTACCAAATACAATGGATATGAGAGGGTGGCCTCTTCATTTAATGCTTTTATGATAAATGGGAGAGGGTGGCCTCTCCATTTAGTGCTTTTATGGCTTATACATTCAAATTTAGACCATATGCCCCCTAAAATTCGGATCACTTTCTTTCACAGGTTTCAAGCTATTACAAGTTTCTTATTGGATCACAGTCATTGATATTTTGGACACTCATTGATCTATTGGACACAAAATAACCCTTGGAATCTAACAAGCATCTTCAGTGGTCTTGGAATCTAGTGGATACATTCAAGCTACTAGTTTCTATTGCAAGTGGAGATCATCTATATAGGTATGGTGAATTGTAAATAATTATTTTCATTCAGAAGATTTGATATTCTCCCATGCCGTTTTGCTTTTATCATATGCCTACAACAATATCCATGCATAGACAACAATGAATTTGACAAGAAGAATTCCCAAGTTCACATCTAAAAAAACTCATATGAACACTATACAAGATGAAGTATGCAATGTAAACCAATAATTATTACCATGAATATATTCTGATTTCACACAAGGATGGTATGGATGAGGTTCTCTCTTGAGCCTCTTCAATTTGAATAAAATCCTCAGTTTGATCATGGGTGGGAGATTTACAAGGCATGAATTCTCGTTTAGTTTTGCCATCAAGTGTGTATTGCCTAAAACCAGACTCAGGCAAATTCCTACCAGGGATAAAGGATCTTTGGACAGTATTCACTACTGCCAGACCTGACCCTTCTCTTGGAAGAGACATCATTCCTAAGGAAGGTAGAACTGAAAACATACCTAAAGAAGGCAGTTCTTGTTGTTTCTGTTTTTGTTGGTGGATCAATTTTTGTTTGATTTTTGGGCATGCTTGACAGGCAGCATGTTGACCTCTATGCTCAAAATCAGAAGATAAACTATCAGGAGAGGTATTTACAGAAGAAGAAGGATCATTAGCTTTACTGACTTGATCTGACAAGGCTTGTAATCTGGCATTGTTATAGGAAGAGATGGAGGTAGATTTGATCAAAGGAGGAACAAATATTTGTGTTGGATGTTCCTTGGGAACACAGAAGGAGCTGGATGCTTCATAAAAAATCAAAGGCTGGGAAGTAAAAGAAGCAGCAACCCTTTCTTGATTTCTAATCTCGGTGTATTTCATTTCCCAAGACTGTGGATAATTAATGCCAGTCCAATTAAATGTGATTGGCATAGCATTTTTTTATTTCTCTCTTTCCACCACGCTGGTGTCTGCAGAACTCTGATGGACACGAATTCGAAGCTCGGGAAGAGTGTCATCGCCAAACCTAACACAAACTCCACCTTTAAGTTGGATAATCTTTCAACCAGATTCCATATCAAATCCTTTAGGCAGGATATATGCTTTGAGAAGATTATATATATGAGGGTCAGTCAGACTCACAGAAAACTTAAGATATACAGTGCCAAAAGTAGGACCATCATGAAGAGGAGAAGTGAAACCGCCGATAACAGCATCGGAGAATTTCCTGTGACGAGTATCTAAAATATAGCAAAGAGAAGATACAGCTAAACGAGGCTAGACTAATGGGCCAAGTCCTAACTTAATAGCACCAAAGTGAGCATAATTATACCCTTGCTTTTTTTCCCAGTCAATTTGACATTTATCAAGAAGATTAATATGAACAGGCTCTTGTTTTTCAGTAAAGAAGACATCAATACTTGACACATGGATATGTGTTGTAGCAGTTAAATTCCACCAAGTCAGTCTGTATACTTCCTTTGGAAGTATCTGTGCTAATTGCCAATTCTCAGAAGGATTATGATCAGAGATAGAAATATAGGAAGAATTTGATGAAGAAGGATTAAAGGAATATTGCCTACGTTCTGCAAGACTGACTTTAGTGTCATTAGAAGATTCACATTCTAGGTTCGTCATCTCAATAGTGTCCATTGAAGGGTCCATCCTATTAAGAGAGTGAGTGCTGACTCTTAATTAGTCTCCGGCAGCTATGTAGACTTACTCCCCTATCCCAATGAACCTTACTGCTACTCTGACTTCGGACGACTCTTACACTCTCAGTGACCCAACAATCCACTCAGCGGTCATTTCCACTACCTACAGAACACTATTGTAGAATGTGTATAATCAACTTAAGAAACTGAACAATGATATTGCAGTAGATTTAACAGACATTTAAAACATATTCATCAGTTATAAGTTAATAAGATATACCAGAAATAACCGCACTTGTCTGGCTCTGATACCAAATGCACCAGGATCTATCTCAACAGTTCAAACAACAATTCCACAGGATCCAAATGATTTTATTTCACTTCAGATTGTACATACAGACACGCAGATCGGCTTTGGAGGGTGAAGCTCGTCACTGCAAACACAAACTCAGTGCATAGGCACAATGTCCCAGGCCCTTTACTTTTCAGAACTTTGCAGAGCAATGAACTTACTCAGAGGCTTCCTGGGGATTCTGAGATATGCCCACTAACACTTTATAGACTCAAATAGACCAATTTTTACAGAGGCAAACCTCGGCTTTCTGATGCTATGTTATACCTTTCGGCAACCAGCAGAGCATATTACCTTGGCTCTGGACACCTATGACTCTCAGAGCTCCAACCACTGGAATGCTCGGCTCTAGACCTCTAGTTGCAAAGAAAACTACTAGCTCATGCAGACTCCTAGACTCGAATATGAAAAATGAGGAGTGAGGCCTTCCTTAAATAACATTCTAGCCAGTTTACCGGTTGCAAGAAACTGGCACCACACAGTCAAAAGCAAAGATTCTGAGGTAGTGGTGGGACTCACCACTATTATCTCATCCTGTAAGAGGCAGTGCCATAAGGGAACCCGAAAGACCGGACAATAGACATGGCCCACAAAGGACTAAGACTGACTATAGCAAAAGCACTCGGGAGACAGCATCCCGACAAAGTACAAAGTGGAGCTATTATATCGGCCCACTACGGCTTCCATTATTAAACATTAAGCAAAAAGCATAATTACAATTATTACATCAATCATCGCTAGAATGGCAGACGCAAAACAAATTAGGACATCCCGGTAGTCCTACAGCTTGTCCGCCACATGGACAGTCAAAGGCATCTTCTTCTACCAGCCACTCTTCCAACTCACGAGCTTCTAGCAAGGCATCCACATCTTGTGAGTCATCTGGAAGAGGGCTATCATCTGAATAACCTGGAGGTGGATATAGCCAGGGGCTAAAACACTTTTCAGTGTCAGAGCCGTGCAACACTTCACTGGATTCGCCAATGAACTCACTCTCAAATAAGGATTCAACTCTGTAATCCAACGGGAGGGTTTGCCTATGGAATTTCGTATCAATCCTCTTACCCTTGTAGTCACGCTTGATGTGCTTCTGGGTAACATGTACAATGTGCTCTAACTTGCTGAAACAGCCACCTTGATGCCGTAAAAGGAATTTGAACCAGAGGTTATTATGGTCCACCACTTGCATATCGGCCTGCATATGAAGTATGAAGTTTGCTCGCCGATTCGTCCAATCTACCCTTGGACAGAACTTATCCAATAAAATTTTAGTCCATCCAGATTAGGACTTGTTTCTTAGATTTCCCAGATCTGCACAAATCACGATGGACCTTTCCTCTCAACAGAATTGCAAGATAAGATTATATCTGGTCCAGGTTAAATTGCCTTCACCAATGTCCACGTACCAAACCGGACCTTCTTTCTCTTTGTTGCAGTCAACCCAAAGCTCTCTGCATTTTCTAATTGGTAGCGGGAAGAGGATTTGGAGGAAGATCGGGAAAACATGTACAGGGAGAAATCAAACTCAGGCAGGGTACAACCCCCTAAATTTGCATCTGAATCAAAATCAGACTCGGAGGAAGAGGATGAGGAAGGATCATGAGCAAATTTAGCTAAAGTAGGATTATCAGAATCAGAACTAGAAGAATAATCATCAGGGAGAAAAAGAACTTCACCTTCAGGAGGAGGAGAATTTACAGAAACCTCAAGCAAATCCCACCAAGCGGGATCCAATCCTTTACATAATGCAGCAAGACAGGGTCTAGTTTTTCTTTCTGGACATTTGGTAGCTCAATGGTCTGACTTACCACAAATATAGCAGACATTTTTCTTACCCTTTTCAGTTCGTCTTCTAACATAGCGCTTGGCTTTATATTTGGACTTACAATAGGGCTTATCATAGCGATGTTTGTACTTGTGCTTGTGCCTGGACTTGTGGTAGTAGGGTTTATCAGGATGATACCTAGGTTCAGAAGTATAAAACCCTTTTTTCTTCTTTTTCTTGCAGGTGCAAGATCCATGCCCAAAATGTCCTCTGTTATGCGCACTGCACCCCCAATTAGGCATACCAGCAACATCTTTACAAAAGGAAGTAGAATACATTTGCTGGTGTCTCTTGAAATATTTACTTACCCCTTTCTCAAGGCAATGGTATTTCTAGGTTTCCATTATATGTGCATGTAACTGGGCAAGTGAAAGAGTACGAAGCTCTACCTTTTTATCTTTTAGATCTTGCTCAACAGCATCAGGAACATGTCCTGGGTAGCTTCTTAGATAGTGCTTCAGGTAAGCAGGATTTCCAGATTTACCAGAGGAAATCAGAAGGTTTTGCATGTAACAAAAATATTCTTCACTCTTACTCAAATCACACAGTCTGGAAGACATAAAGAGTGAAGCAAGATGGTCATAGTCTTCACCATCTTCAGGACCATACAACTCCCTACAAAGGGCACTTAGTATCTGTTCATCCGCATCATCAGCAGCAAGCATTTCATTGCGGGTTTCCTGTGGCAACCATCGCCACCATTCATAGGCTAGACCAGATAGGCCTGCAACTAATTGAGTACCCAACGTCTGACCAGTAAGGTTATTGTCCTATTGTTTTTTATAAAGAATCCATTGTCCTAACATTTGTATGGCATTTTTTATGTCTTCCCTGCACTGACACTGAATGTTCAGTACAGGTTGCTCAGGCACCTGGGACAACAGATCATTCATGGAGTTAATACCAAAGTGAAATAGTTTGGTAGGAGTACTTGCAGCAACTGTGGCATCAGCCATATGGGTATCAAAGCGAGGAGGAGGAAGTCTTCGAGTGCTAAAAGACTCAGCATCTAATGCATTCAAATTAACCAAATATTTTGGATCTAATATAGGTTTAAAACCTTTGAACTCTGAGATCCATTCTTCAATCTCATCCCGAATTGCATCACTTTCTCCAAAGTCCCATTCAGGTTTCTCATCTTCAGATTGGACACTGAATTGACCTAAAGAATGACTTTTGGTGTGACCTTTAGAGGCAATCTTGAAAACATGGTTGGGGACCACATATTGTTTCTTTTTCAGATTCTCTGTTTTTTCACAGAGTTCCTCTAGGACACGCAACCTTCTCTCGAGTTTTTGAGAGGCTTCTTCTATGGCAACTCAGATTTGTGTAGAGTCATGCATGCTATGTTTATTTGATGTAGAAAAACTATCAAAATATTCCCAAGGCATCTCTAGCATAAACTCTTTTTCATTTGAAAAAAATACAAATAAATGGTTTAATAAACCTCAATCTTTTACACATTGTACACCATAGCAAAACCTATAGCATAAACTATCAAACTATTGCTCCCCCATGCATTCACATCTATGATGAGGTTCTCTCTTGAGCCTCTTCAATTTGAATAAAATCCTAAGAAGCAATCATGGGAGAGGGTCCATATTGATTAGTTCATGTAATTTTGTCCATGTTCTCATCTTCATGCTATGTTTATTTGATGTAGAAAAACTATCAAACTATTCCCAAGTCATCTCTAGCATAAACTCTTTTTCATTTGAAAAAAATACAAATAAATAGTTTAATAAACCTCCATATTTTATACATTGTGTAGACCATAGAAAAACCTATAGCATAAACTATCAAACTATTCCTCCCCGACACATTTCCATCTATGATGAAGTTCTCTCTTGAGCCTCTTCAATTTGAATAAAATCCTAAGAAGCAATGATGGGAGAGGGTCCATATTGATTAGTTCATGAACTTTTTTCCATGATCTCATCTTCATGCTATGTTTATCGTAATGTTTCTTTAATATCGTGCCTTTGAGCTTGACTACTTGCCTCGACCTCATTGAATTCTCCTTCCTTAGGGGAATTTGCAACCTTTTCACTGTGTAATTAGTAAACTTATTCTCTTTACCTTATTTGATGTAGAAAAACTATCAAACTATTCCCAAGGAATCTCTCGTCATCTCTATTGTAGGGTGTTACTACCATAATTTTTATGAATTCATGGCTAGGAAAGACACTAGTTTTTCCACTCTACACTTGACCAACCATCATCTATATTGATTGGAATTGTAATGGATAATGATGTTTATTCGAGCACAAATAAACCAACATAGTCTATAGTTGTATTTGTTAATTTGTAAAGTGGTAAGTTATGTTTGAATGTGTCAATTTCATTGTCTAATGGAACTAATATCTTATGTGTTGTTTCTTTTGCAGGGGTAGGCCTGATAGCTTTGTTAAATAGACTTTTAGAGATGGGAAACTTATGCAACAAAAAAAAAATATAGAAGGAATTTTCCCATTGAAAAGGTCAATGAATTAAGAGAAAAGACCAGGTTGGGAATGGAAAGAGTGAGACATGGTCTTATCATTGCCCTGGATCCTACCACTGATCCTAACACAATTGTTGAAATGAAAACCTCTTGTTCAGAACCACAGGTAAAGCGGTCGCATCCAACGGACCCAACTCAAATTCCAACATCAACACAATCTCCAACCAACAATCCATCAACGAGTCATGCTGGAGTTCCTCGTGACACCAGAATATTTGGAGATGCTACATGTGTAGAGATGGACATACAAGCCTTGCTTAATTTGCAATCTCCCCAAGAATACCACAACCATGTTGACCACACTCCCATTATGGCCCAATCTATGAACAAAGCACCACAACAAACATGCTTCGTTATTCTTGTCTCATGCCACCCTCCCTACCTCGACTGTCCGGTGAAATAAGAAGAACTCCTAGATGTATTCATGTGGATGAAAGTGCTATGTCGGGGCTTGAAGGTAAGTTGTCAAAACACACTATCAATGTAATATCCCGATTTTGACCCTATTGCATTAAAATTGCAAATGATGTAAATATTGTTATTAATCATGGTGAGGAGCTCAAGGCCAAGGCCCCACCATCGATTTATCGTTTCATGTATTGGCAATTAAAATAGATGCATATGGTTCTTGTGCTGGGCATGCACAATGTAAATTAATACATCATGCAAATACGAATTTTAATGAAATACCCATAACTAGCTATGCAATGCAACAAAGAGATGGGGCATGATTTTTACAAGGAATAGGGAGGAAAATTATTCAAACCCTTGGGCCCATGGTGTTAATCCATTTCATTGAGAAAACCCATAAATCCCAACTACCCATTTTGGGTTATGCACCCAATCATTTAATTCTTCTAAGAGTTGGTTGAGGCAGTTAATGCCTTGGGAATGGAGAGGCATGGCAGTCAATTTCGTGTATGGGCAATCCATCCACCTAGAAAATTGTATTTTGTCTCCTTGGGCAAGAAAACACCCACGAAATGGTGCCCAAATCAATTTTGAACCCATAGCCTTTTCCCTCTCACGCAGTCTAAGCTAGATGGGATTTCCCCATCACATTTTTCACCGTTTTTTCTGCATTTTCCATGCCTGGGAGCTCGTTTTTGTATTGTACAACAGCTGGGAGAGGAGGGCCACGAACTGGGACTGCGATGGAGGTCGTTTTTGCCCCAAAATTCCCATGGACGTTTTTCTGAAAACGATTTCTGCTCTCAAGGGTTGTTCCCCATCTTCCATTTTTGTTTTGGGTTTTCCCACGTTTTTATGAACTGATAGAAACCCCATCTTTGGGCATCTCACTCTAAGAACATTTCTTCATGCTCTGCACTCATACTTTTGATGTTATGTGCATCCCTGTTTTGGTTTTGAACCTGTGAGCAAGAGACTTGGAGTGGTAGTGGACAGAATTGGCTTGATAAACCTAGTGGGGAAAATAACCTCTCAAGAAAGATCAAAAGGGCTGGCTACTCTTCTATGCACACCTTGGACAACACTAGAATGGAAGGTATGGCCTGAGGGACTATGTATTGGTGAAGGGAATACTTCCTTGAGTGGGGTGTGTAGGAATTATGGGTGCCAAGCTGGGTAGATCTTGTACAGGTATCCATAGCTCTGTGGTTGAGCTCACTACCTTAGCAATTCTTCCTTTCCATTTCCTAGCAGCCTGATAAACCCAATTGTAGATTGGCGTGGCTCATTTTGGTGTATGCTTGGCTATGTGTGAGTCTGTTGTTCCCTAGTTCCTTGTAGAAATCATGCCCAGCTCGAGGGTGGCAGTTGTATCAGGAGGTTGATAAGCACAACTGGCCTATGGTTGGGTGGAATGTTGTAGATGCATAGCTGGTTGCTCATGGACTACTTTGTTTAAGATAAGTACTCTCATGTGTTAATTTTGTATTGTTTTAATTGATGAATGACATGAATATCTTGAATGAATGATGGATGGGTAATAGAATTTAATTCTACTGTGTTTCAAATATTTATGCATTCGCATATGTCCATCTTCACTTTATATGAATGTTTGTTTACTAAGTATAGGACTAGATGTCCAGCATTATCATTAGTGTTCTCTCCATATCCTTCGTAGGATGGAAGGGATCTTACAATCGAATGGAAATGCATCAAAATTGTCAAGGAATATTTTGAATCCAAAGGTGATGTAGGTAAATCCCAATTATTGCTATGTTTGTTAAAGTCACATTGTTTAGATTTTGTTAGAAAATTTTTGGGCATAAAGATAGTTAAAAGTTCGGAGGCTAGCAGTCATATTGTTAGAAATCTCCAATCTGCATTTAATGCGATTGGGAAGACGTCTCGTACAAAAGATCTTTGTGCGGCTTATCGTGTTTTAGCAGAATCAGTTGTAAGCAAGTCCACAAGGAAACATCGCCTGCTATCACACACTTCTCACATCCTCAAATTAAATAGAAAAACTATTAAAAAGTACTATGTTATAAGAGAAAATATTGACACTCCGGGTGGAAACGATTGTTGGGCTTTTGTTGGTAGGTTGCCTCGTGCAGATAGGAAGCTAATTGATGATGTTAAGGATTTAGTACAAAATTTTTGGCATGATCATACTAGACCTTCATCAAACCAAAGAGACGTGCTAAAGCTGAGAAAAGGTTCTACTGAACGTGACCCCCATGTTTAACACTTCCTTGACACCACACAAACTGAACTCTATGAGAGATTCAGGAATGAGAACACACAATTGAACCTGGGCCAAAGGTCCTTTGAGAAATGCAAACCATGGTACGTTTGTATATGCATTGATCGGAACACCTGTTGTTGTAGATATCACGTAGAATATGAATATTATTATGACACATATAAACATATATTTTGTGATTTGCATACTAACATTGTGCAGGGCTGCAATGAATCCATACTACCACCGAATGCATCAAGAGACTTTATCCACAACATCATGTGTCCAAGGCCCAAAGGACAAAAATATTATGAAAATTGGGTCTATATGGGACATGTTCTAGGTGCAGTGGGTTTTCTCTTTTGAACCATTGAATTCATGAAATCAAGGAGCACGAATTTGGAAGGATCGGCATGGAGATGTAGAGCTTTAAGTATGTAACCTATCAATTAGACTGTGCCAGGGAAAGTAAAAAGATTGCATTAGTGAAGTCATAGGTACAAATGAATATTGCATATTTTTCATAGTACACATTCAATTTATGACATATACATTTTTCCAAAGGCCACATTGTAACATTTCCCTTGTTTTCATGGTAACAGGTACTGGTATGTGACTTCTTGACAGAGTTCTACAAGAAAATAGAGTAGCATGTTCAACATGTGCATGTAGCACGATGGCAAGATGAGCAGTACATTTCTTGTTGGATCCATAGTGTCAATTGTGGATTTTGCAGAAAATTACACCCTTCAGCAACAAAATGAAATCCAGAGTCAATACTACCATTTAGACCAAGTCAACATCATGGTACATATTATGTATAGGCATGGGCCAGAGAGCAGCAATGACAAGAGGATAATACTTAAGGAGACAAAATTTTACATAAGTGATGATAGAACCCATGATCTGCATTATGTGCAGCATTGTTTTTGAATTTTCTATGAGCAGTTGAAGGAGAGAGATATACAGATGGATCAGCATTGGATATGGTCGGATGGTTGTGCGGGCCAGTTCAAAAATACCTGAGTATTCCAATGGATGAGTATTTTGCATAAGACTTATAATGTGCCTCATATTAAGAACTATTTTGAGATCGGGCATGGCAAAGGGGAGCATGATGGGGCCGGTGCATGCATAAAGACCACACTACGAAAGGAAGAGATGAGGTTTGACATGGAACCTCATATCCAAGATGCAGAATCCATAGTTTAATGGTGCTCCGCAACAATGTCAGACCGAGAAAGAGATCAACAAACATCATCAGTTGTAGGATGTGTGGTAAGAAATTTTTGGCGAGTGGTTGACATAGATCGATTGCATTCCTATAGTTGTAGCACAGTACAAGGAACACGTGGATTTCATTCAGCTCAAAGCTCAAACAACCTCTTATTTGAAATATGGATGCGAAATCTTGCTTGCTTTTGTAGCCCTTGCAGTAATGGCGAATGGGATGAATGTCAATGCATGGACTAGGTTGATGAATGGGATCATGTGTCACTTACAGTAGACCAACGTGCAGTTGTTGAAACAGCCAAAGGAGGGCCAGTTAGCAATTTTGATAGACTAAGACCATACCGCAAATCTTGTACAACCAAGACACATATACACAGTTGTTTCCCCAAAAGACAATGAATGGGGCACGAATTATTGGTTGGCCTGGTGCATCCAAAGTAAGCAAACCCTTTATGGAACATTAATTGACAATGAAGGCATTGAATTTCCTATTGGCTCGATGGTGGTTAAGGAGGAATATCTTATACTAGATGGGAATTCAAGAAAGACTAGTGGGCATGTATTCATGGATTATAGACTAGGTTTAGTGGTGTATCATTTCACAAACTTGATCATTGGCACAAAAATCCATCTTTGGACAATGTCAAGCAAGAGCACAACCAAGGTATGCTACTACCTGCCTCATTCAGAGCATGAGATATTGATGGAGACAATTAGCAACAAAGAGGATCCAAATGGATGTATTGAATGAGTCCAGTCAACTTTACATAAGAGAAAGAATTGCATCAAAGAATGTTATGTTCTACATCGAGGTATGTGTAGTTTTATGTTATTTTGTTGGTACATGCATTTTTTGTTGATACATACATACATACATGTCTTTGCCATGCATACATGCATACATACATAGAGATACATACATACATACTTAGTTACATGTCACTAACACTTGTCATGCTTGCCAAATTCCCTTTGCTTGTTTTCCTAGTCAGCAACATTTGTCATGCTTCCTCCATGTCAACAAGTCATCATCATCATGCACGTCAACAACATTTGTCATGCTTGTCAGACATGATCTCATGCTTGCTTGATCTTTGCATCATCATATTGTTGTCCTTGTCATATTTGGAGATCTTTGCATCATCATATTGTTGTCCTTTTCATACTTGGCCACTTGTCATACTCCTTTGTCATCCTATCAATCTTGATTACCTTTGCATGCTCCTTTGTCGAGTCATCAACACTTTGTCATTAATGTGTTGTCCATTGCTTGTCCTTCATGTCATCTTTTGCATCTTCCATGTCATCATTTCATTGCTTGTCCTTCATGTCATCTTTTGCATCTTCCATGTCATCATTTCACCCTTTTTCATTAATGTTTAGAAACCTAATCTATCCCTAGAAACTTAGTCTAGCCCTAGAAGCACTAATATAATCCTACAAACCTAATATAGCCCTAGAAATACTAGAAATCTAAACTAACCCTAGAAACACTAATTTAACTCTAGAAAACTAAGCTAGAATACTATAAACCTAATCTAGTTCTACAAACCTAAACTAGCCCTAGAAACACTAATCTCTAGGAATCCCTCATCGGCTTCAACAACAAGCTTATGTTAATCAATGTCTCCCCACTAGCATGATTATGTTTATTAGGGTTTAAGAACCCTACCCATGTCACGTCACACAAGTACACAACCAGAGAACTCAACTTATAGAATCCAAGTCTACATGTCCATGTTGGTATTTCAATCCTCAAACCCTAGGTCTTATACTCTAGAATCAAACCCTAATATGCATTTGGTTGGTGATAAGAATGAGATGATTTATGTTGGGATCTCATATTTCAATGATGTCAATGGCTTGTGATTATATAAATATAAATATTTATTTTTCTTGGAACATTGGGGTACATGCAAGAGCAGATGGACATGTTAATATGAGATATCTCATGCAAACTCTAGCCATGTAACATCACACAAGTACTCTAGCATCGCACAAGAGAAATCTCTACAGGAACATCCAACATGTCTATCTTTCCCTTATCTTCTCCACTAGTTATATCTTCATGATCCATAAAATCTAACTCCTAGGGTTTACTCATTAACCCTATAATATCCATGATAGATAACAAGTCCTCATCAATCAAGCTCATTAACCCTATGTCAATCAAGCTCTTGCCATTAGCATGATTCTCTTTCTTAGGGATTACAAATAGTAGCCATGTCACATTACACAAGTGCATGGCAAGACAACGCTATTGATAGCACCCAAAATCATGTTAGGAATTAGCTCCACTCCACATGTCTTCTATTAGGGAAATGACCTTAGTGTTAGAACAAGATGCTCAACTTTGACCTAATTTGTCACTTTCTCAAAATTACTTGCAATTTCCCTTTGTGAGGCCTTTTACTTAGGGCTCCCAATTATCTCACATACTCTTAGACCCTCAACCATGGGCACACAAAAAATCTCAACTCTACTCTACATCGATGGATATCACACACATCTAATGTAAATCAACCCTATGTCACAATCACTTTTGTGCTTTAGTGAATTTGCATGGAGCCTCACAAAAATATCCTAGTTCTTATATTAGATTTCGTTGCATTGAAAACTTATCATGCATAAACCAAATCTGAAAACTCACTCTTACAACAATTATAGCAATAGGAAAACAAGCCTTAACTTATTCAATGATGATGTCAAATCACTCAACAAAATTATCTTTTACTTATGATAAATTAGCAATACATACATAACTATAAATTACAATTCAATAACATGCATGAGAGCCTTATCACAAGGCTATTATGATTCACTAGCTCTCCAAAACACTAGCTAGGGAAAATGGTGAAAGCCGTAGCTGAACCAAGGAGATATAACATGCATGAATCACTAAAACAAGGCGTCCAATGCAATACATCTGCTTCTCTTCTTCTTATTTAGAAAATGCACCTACGGTTTCATCACAAAACCCTAATCATAAATCTCCAAGGGATGTAACCCTATAATCTCAGAAGGATCAAGCTCAAGCCAAGTTGTCCTCCCTAGACTTCATATATCCTCTTAGGGGTGTTTTCATGAACCATAGTTAATTCCTCCATGAAGCTAATTACAAATAAAAGAGCCTGATATTGATGGTAGGAGAAGGAATAAATCATTATTCTATATATCATTGCAATTTTTGGTCTCCTCTAGTGTTGAAATCCAAAACCATGTTAGATGTTAGCTCCACTCTCCATGCATTCTACTAGGGAAATGGCCTTAGTGTTAGAACAAGATGTTAGTAACCTTAGTGATCACAGGTCTTCACAAATGTGAAAGAGAGGTGATCCAATTTCACTCAAGGGGGCCATTTCTCGTCTGAAGGCTCCCAGGCATGCATGACCATCGTGGACATGTCCACAATGGCCATACACACGTGTGGGAGCCGATGGAACCCAAGTCCGCTCATCGGTTTGGGTTCCATGTCCCCAGAGCAATTCCTCAAAGTGTCCCCAAATGGCCCCGGGCTGCCGGACCAAGATGCCTGTAGCACCCAAACAATGGATCAGATTGTGAATCCATCAATTCTGGTGGATCTGGGATGCCGCATTTCAACTAGACCCCCCCCCACAGTGTGCCTCTAACTCCCAGAAACAGTGCCAATGTGCCATCTTCGGAGCTAGGGTTTTGCTCAATGAAGGCCATGCCAATCTTGCTCAAGGGGTCCATTTCTCATCCAAAGGCTCCCGGGAATGCATGGCCACCGTGGACACATCCGTAATGGCCACGTGCACCTATTGTAGCTGACGGAACCCAGGTCTGATCACCGGTTTGGGTTTCGTGCCACCCGAGCAAATCCTCGAAGTGTCCTCGAATGGCCCCGGGGTGCCTAACCAACATGCTCCCAGGAACCAAACTATGTCTCAAATCAAGAATCCATCGATTCTGGTGGATCTGGGATGCCGGGTTTTAGCTAGGACCCCCCCATGGCGTGCCTCCAACCCTCGAAAACAGTGCTATTGTGCCATCTCCGGAGCTAGGGTTTTCCTGAGTGAAGGCCATGCCAATCTTGCTCAAAGGGGGCATTTCTCATCCAAAGGCTCCCGGGTGTGCGTGGCCACCTTGGACACATCCACAATGGCCATATGCATGTGTGGGAGCTGACATAACCCAATTCCAATCGTTAGTTTGGGTTTCGTGCCCCTGGAGAAATTCCTTGAATGGCCCCAGGGTGCTGAACCAAGATTCCCACAACACCAAAACCGTGGCTCGGATCATGAATCCATCGATATCGATGGATTCGGGACACTGGATTTCAGCTATGGTCCCCCCCACAGCCTGCCTCGATGTCTCGAAAATGGTGCCAATGTACCATCTATGGAGCTAGGGTTTTGCTCAATGAAGGCCATGCCAATCTTGCTCAAGGGGGGCATTTCTCGTGCGAAGGCTCCCATGCATTCATGGCCACTATGGACATGCCCACAATGGCCACATGCACCTGCACGAGCCGACAAAACCCAAATCCACTCGCTGTTTTGGGTTTCATGTCCCCGTAGCAAATGCTCAATGTGTCCCTGAATGGCCCCGGGGTGCTGGACCAAGATTCCCGCAGCACCCAAACCGTGGCTCGGATCATGAATCTGTCAATTCCAGTGGATCCGAGACACCGAGTTTCAAGAAGGGCCCTCCCCATAACATTTGTTGAAGTCCTGGAAACAATGCCAATGTGCCATCTCTGGAGCTAGGGTTTTGCTCAGTAAAGGCCATGCCAATCTTGCTCAAGGGACCATTTCTCATCCGAAGGCTCCTGGGCATGCATGGATACCATGGACATGTCCACAATGGAAATACGTACCTATGGGAGCTGACTGAACCCAATGCCGCTCGCCATTTGGGTTCCGTGCCCCTGGAGAAAATCCTTAAAGTGTCCCTAAATGGCCTTGGGCTACTGGACCAAGATGAACGCAACACCCAAACCGTGGCTCGGATCGCGAATCCGTTGATTTAGGTGGATCCGAGACGCTGGGTTTCAACTAGGATCCCCCCCATAGCATGCCTCCAACCCCTGGAAACGGTGTTATTGTTCAATCTCTGGAGCTAGGGTTTTCCTCAGTGAACCCTAGCTCCTTCACTGAGCAAAACCCTAGCTCCGAAGATGGAAAAATAACACCATTTTCGAGGGTTGAAGACACGTTGTGGGGGTGCCCCTAGCTGAAACCCGGTGACCCAGATCCATCGAAATCGATGGATTCGTGATCAGAACCACAGTTTGGGTGTTGCGGGCATTTGGGTCCGGCACCTTGCCATCATTCGGGGACACTTTGAGGATTTGCTCTAGGGGCACATAACCCAAACCGGCGAGCGGGCTTGGGTTTCGTCAGCTCCCACAGGTGCATATTTCCATTTTCGATGTGTCCACGATGGCCACGCATGCCCGGGTTCCTTCGAACGAGAAATGCCCCCCTTGAGCGAAATTGGAATGGCCTTCACTAAGAAAAACCCTAGCTCCGGAGATGGCACAATAGCACCGATTCTGAGGGTTGGAGGCATGTTGTGGGGGTGCCCATAGCTGAAAACCAGCATCCCGGATCCACCTGAATCGACGGATTCGTGATCCAATCAACGGTGGGTGCTGGGGGCATCTTGGTCGGGCACCCCGAGGCCATTCAAGGACACTTCGAGGATTTGATCCAGGGGCACAGGACCCCAGATGTCACATTTTTCATACAAACCTTCATAGTGAACTGTGAGTTTTCCATATTGCAGCCAAAGGGAAATGTAATACCATGAATCATCACCATTTCCAGGCTGAAACTCAAGACCACTGGCAACACTCCTCAGATGGTGGGCGTGGGTCATACTGAATTGAGAAACTAATTGAGGGAAAATGCAGTGAGAATATGAGATGTTGCATAGTGAAATGCATGTAGAATTAATGAAGATTGGGTGGCAAGAGAAATGTTTGTGAGACGTCATATGAGAGGAAATGGCAATGGGAATTGATTGATAAGGTTAAATTAAATTCACACGGTGGTAATAAACTACACTTGTCTCTTCCATTGTCAGCTTGATGGAGATGTTCATGATGAACCTAGAGATGACAATGATGATGAAGGGTTTTGCTCAGTAAATTTATCAAGCTTTTGGGTTTCATGATAGTGGCACCATTGTGGAGAGGGTGAAGAGGTAGTGTTACTTGTAGGGATATTAGGACATATTGGAGGAAGTATCTAAAGGGTATAGAGGGTTTAGTGCTAGGGTTTGGGTGGGGGTTAGAGTTAGAGTTATAGAAGGAAATTGAATTAGGTCATTTCTCTAATGTACATTTTATATTAATGGTATGGCTTGTTCTAAGGTGGTGCTCTCAAATAGCTATTTCATTATGAAATATTTAACATGACATGAATTAAATTTAAGATAAGTGTATTTTTAAATATAGTGAGCATTGAGCATGGGGAACCAAGTCTATGAATATGTGTATTGTTAAATATAATTTTGTTGGGTGAATCCAATAACCAACATAATCAACATAATCTAAGAGTTTTTTGGGTTGGGGATATACCTCAAAGTACCCAAAGCATGAAAAAAAATTGGGTGGGCACAAAACCAAGAGAACAAAAAATGTTGAAGAGGACATGTGGGGTGGGAGGTCAGCCTCCAATAACTCAAGCATTGACATGATTGAGGTGGGTCTAAAGCAGCTTCTCTCATACCAAATGAGATAAGTGGTAGGTAGGTCTCTAGGTCTCTAAAGCAGCTTCTCTCATACCAAATGTGGTAGGTCCAAAGCAACTTCTTTTCTAGAGTTGTGTTGCATTTTGAAGTTCCCTTGGTCATTGTGTTCTAGTTGCATTGTTGGTTTTGGCTATTTGCTCCCAATGTTAGGAGTTTTTTTTATTTAATTTAACTTGTGTGTAGAGCTCTAGTCATTCATCTAAAATTTTCCCAATCTATCTATCCAAGTACACTATACCTTCATTAATGAGTTTTAACCTCCAATTTCAATCTTCTTCTATGTTCATGTATTATTTATCTCAAGGAATTTATTTATATCCAATATATTTGAATCTAAGAACCTCTCATGACTGATTATAAAAAATCATGCCCTGGTGTGTGCAATAGTTAGTCGATTCCTTCTTGCATAATTTCTCATGTAATTTTCCAATTTACTTTCCCACCACTAAATAGTCTCCTTCTCACACAACATATATGCATGTATGCATCCATTATACAATATGTGTCGTAATTAGTATTACCGATATGTGTCATTATCCAAGATATATCTACATATTCATACACATAAATGGAAAGCGAGAAAGGGGAGAATGTAACTTTAGAGCCATCAATAATTAGCCTTTTATTAATCCCTAAAAAATATTTATTTTTATAATGATAGGATGATACATATTTATGCTCTTTACATAGAGGGAAGGTAACTATAGCTGTTGTAACTATCTTTACCAGTCAGTCAACCAACATGACTACTTAGTTGAATCTTACATGTATACCTCCAGTCAACTCTTTATCCTAGTTGACTAGTTGAATAAAGCTCCTACAACAATGCCAATAGAGGATTTTCAACACAAGGGATGGGTCTCTAGACCTTGAGCATGGTAATTAAAAAATATAAAGGTTATTAGGACCTAAATGAATATTTGCATGCTCATGAGCGATGAACAAGTCATTGAATCACTACACAAGCTCTCTAGATGGGATACATGGCCTTTGTTTTGGATATGGATTCCATTTGGAGGTTTTGTGCACTAAGGATGGGTCTTTAGGTATTGACAATGATAAGGTGAGGACATATGAGGCCTCAAATCGAATATAAATATTTTAAGGATATTATCCATCAAGATTCCCTCAACCCCCAAACATGCCCTTCCAAAGATTTTTTTTTATCTTTGAGTGTGATATGGGTGCCAACATGAGGTTTTGTTTACTAAGGATGGATCTTGGTGTCTTGACCATGGTTGAGGTGATGACAATGAGGTTCATATGATTCCAATGAATCTTCCATGGATCATGGGATAAAATGATGTCTTGAACCATTGAGTTGACTATGTTCAATATGTGTCTTAACATCAAAAAATCCAAGATACTTAAATTACAAAGAGTGATTATCAATATTACCAAAACATTGAAAACATTATCAACACTAAGGGTCTATGCCAACTTGTGCAAGTAGTATTCCAGCACATTAACCATGCTTTCATTAAAGGCGCATAATAACACACAAAGAACGATCCATATGTAACTACATTAACAATTATCTTTTATTACTCAATCCAATTGTACCTATGCACAACCCTCATGTTTGAACTAATTCAAGTGACATGGTTAACCCTTCCATCCAAGCACACATATGAACTTCTCATATATCTAGGTTAATTTGATATAATATGTGATGCAATGCATGTTAGAATTGACTATTGTAATCATTACAAGGTTAAGCATGGAAGATCCAAGACAAAGATTGAACATAAATGTTGAAGATGTAGATGAAGACACTAAGAAACTGCATTACTTCAGATAAACAAATATGAAGAAGTCATCATCTCTTATTTATTTTTTTGTAGCCCTAAAGTCACAACACTTTGTAATGTAAATATCACTCCTTAGTTTGTTTGGTTATGTATGTTGTTCTTGAAAGGAAAAGATGCAAGACCCATTCAAACACAAGGGACTCATATTGAGGTCACTTGGTGTCTAGAAATAACATCTATATGTATGTGCAAACTTTTCCATAACATTGTTATTGAAGACAAAATCATGTATGCAAAAATGTAATCAAAGACAAAGTCATATAGACAAGTGCATATCCATCTATTAATATGCAAAAATGATCGAATCATGTACACTTTTTGGAAAAATGGATCATCATTCCCAACATCTATATCATGGCAACTCGTGCCATGTAAAAAATATGGCAACTCGTGCCCTATACAAAATATGGCCATGGTGCCCTATACAAAATATGGCAACTTGTGCCCAAAATGCCACATCGTGGCTAGTGTACATAGGAGGGTCCCTCAATCCTCCTGCCCACCCTCGGAGCTCCTAGGTGCATCTCCAAAATCAATCTTCCTCTTCTTCGTGCTAGAGGAAGCTAGGTCCTTCGGGCGACTTGGACCACGTCCCCCTGAGCCCTGAAACAACAACAATAATATGTCAACTTTTCCTGGAAATTATACAAGTATAAAACATAACTTAAAAAAAAAAATAGTTTTCAAATCTTTGATAACTCACCGCATGCGAGACTATAAGTTGTGAGGGGGTCTCCCTCCTTCATGCTCCTAGTCTCTCAACAATGCCACCCTGCAACATTTAGAAAAATTAGATAAATTATGAAATTAGATACATATAGTAATTTTCGTTAAAATTGAACGAGATTTTCATAAACTAGTCAATCTCACTGTGAACACAATTGGCTGGTCTTCAGGGCTAGCGGATAGAGCAGTCGGCTAGATAACCTGCGCTGATGCTAGGGTGGATGGTATGGGGGAGGATGTAGCCACATCGACGGTGGCTACACCACTGGGGGGCATAGTGGAAGAAGGAGGCATGGACTAGGGTGGGTGAAGTGGAGATGCATGTCTAGGGCGATAAACCCCAACTAGCTGTAGTATGGATGGGGGCACCGTGGAATGGGAAGCGAGTGTGGGGGAATGTTGGGGGGGGCAAGGTCTGTGTTGCGGTTGAGGGATGGGTGACTGTGGATGGGTGGTGTGTCGTGGTCAGATGGGGTAGGGTGGGAACATGGAAACATTATACGAAGGTGGTGGAAAGGTTGGGATGGGGTGATGGGATGCAGGATATGAAACGGAAGGGGGAGATGGATGGAATTGTGGTGCTGGATAAGAGGGGGGGCTGTATGGAAGGGGGTGGGGAGGGATGCATGGAATGGGTCATGTATTCCAGGGGATACAACTGGCATATATGGTGGCAGAGAGGCCGGGGAGGGAGGAAAAATGGCACTGGAAGGCCGAGGTGCTCGCACCTGCATACACATTTATAACCTCATAGTTTAATATAGAAAAATATAAATATACACAGACAAGTCATCATATTTGAAATTAAATTTATGCTTTAATACACATGATACCTACACATGTGGAGATCTGCTGATCCCTGAGGGCAATGGCTAGTTGCCTAAGCACGCGGACACCTGTGGGAACACTATAATCTTTAGATTGAATTTATAAAAACAATATTAAAAATATTAAACACAATTTTAATGAGAATGACAACGATAGTATCTAAAAAAATGACTACAATTAATTTAGATTCCAGTTAGATGGTAGTGGTTTGATGGGCTTTGGATATTATGTAAAGTTTTTATTGTATTGGTGCAGTCCATTTGTTCAAGACTTGGTAAAGAACATGGTTGTGGGGATCGTGTCCTTTGACCTACAATGGATTGGGCCCATGATAGGAACAAATGACCCATTCTATGGTCATTCATTGAAGATAATGTGGCAAAGAAGGTTGACAATTTATGCTTGAATTGTTTGATGGCCAAAGTTTTCATTGATGACAACACATTAATGACAAAGGTCAAAGTGATGACATGGAAAAGACTTGACTGGAAAAATGGTAAACATGACAAGATTTGATGACTTGACAAGTGGCAAGCAAGCATGACAAGTGTAGAAGACTTGACAAAGTGGAGACATGACAAAGGATTGATGACAAGGACTTGATAATGACATTGATGACAATACATTAATGGCAAAGGCATGGAAGAGTTAAGAACATGGAGCATACACATTATTGCAAGCACAATAGAGATGGTGACATGGCTTGAGGAATGGAAAAAGTGACAAGTAAGACAAGCATGGCAAGCATGACAAGTGTTTATGACAAGCATGGAAGAAGGACATGGCAAGCTAAGGACTAGACAAAGACAAGTGACAAGCAAGCAAGCTTGATGACTTTTCAAGCATGGTGTTTGATGACATGGAACATGACAAGGAGGAGATGCTTGATGACAAGAAGGATTGATATCTTGGTGACATGGAGGATGATGAATTGGCAAACATAATATTAGAGGACAAAGACAAGATGATGAGGTTGAAAAGGAAGATGTGCGGGCATTTGGAAGGCCCCTTGCGGGAATTTCAAAGCACATGTTACTAGTTTTCTTAGGTTTTCATGTTTTATAAGGTTTCATTTTTTTTTGGTTCGATTATATGAATTTATAGCTCTCAAAAAATTTACACAATATGGTAAACACAACCGTAAAATCCAATGATAACATGGTAATTATTCAGTGCTAATTAATTTGTAATTACTGAACACAAATGAATTGTAACTGGATATAATTATTCAAAGTAAAGAAGTTATGTGTGTGTGTGGTGCCGCAATCTCCTCTACTGCTGCCATGGCTCGGTCTAGGTCAAAGGAACCGATGTCCATCCACCTGGAAGATGGAGACTCGACCCTGAATAACTGTACATTAAAACAAATAAAGTCAACAATGTGTAATTCAAAGTTAAATATATTAAACAATATGATATCAAATAAAATACAACAAATACTTGAACATTAAATAAAACGATAGCTAACATGCTCCATGTAGCTCTTTGTGGAATGTTGCTGCGTAGGACCATGGAAAGATTGACCACATTGAGAACAACGATGTGTTGTTGTTCCAGTAGAACTAGATGGCCCCACCTGGGTTCTACCTATACCTGACATGTCCTAGCAACCAACCATAGACCGTGCAGCTGTGTGTGTCTCATCAGTGTCCTCCCGACTCTGTGAAGACATAGCCACAAATGTTGTATGTCTAAGCAAATGACATGTGGCATGTCTAAATGAGTCATCAATCTCATCTAGGCCGCTACCAAACCCGGGTGACCAGGAGGGGGGTTTGGCTCTCTCCTGGTGCAGGAGGTCCTCTAAGTGGGTTGCGGCGGGCTTGAGGTCGATCTTGGGAAGAGCCAAGACCGACACCCTGAAACCAATCGATGTCAAAATAGTTCACATCCTATCCTAACTCAAACTCATCCCACAATTTTCGAAGGAAATACTGTGGGACCTCCAAATTATTGCATGGGGGCCTGTCAAACACAATAAACCATCTCTTTCTCCACTTATCTCTCCATGGCTGGTAAATACACTAGTCCATGCAAACTCATCTCTTCCTCACATCTGAAGGCTGTCCTGTCGAGGGAATTATGAATTTGTTGTGCAACTAGGCATTGGTGATGTTGAGGTGTTTAATTTGTTCTTTGGACATCCCAGTGGATTAGTGTTCCCTCATTCAAGCCCTGTATTAGCTCAACTTTGTGATCTCACTATGGGAAATGTTGATGGAATCAATGATGTTTTGCAATGATGAAGCCAAAGAAACCCGAGAGAGTTCCTTGGTGCTCTTCAATTCATCGCTTAATACCCTTAATTCATTTAAATCTTAGTGTAATTGATCTTCGAGGTTTTCATTCGGTTCATTGTCCATTCCAATGTTGTCTTCTAATGGTTTGGTTTCATTGGTTTCATCTCATGGTTCAAGTGTGTTTGTCATATTGTTAGGTGTAGCTAATCTGCAATGAATATGTTTTGGTTTTTTAAAGGATTGTAATTTTTTTTTTAATTAAAATTGAAATGGAAGAAAAAACAAAAAAAGAAATACATGGCTCGTTGAGGACCTACCTAGAGGAAACGTCAGCAAGGTGGTGGAGGTTCAAATTGGTGGCATTGAAAAGGCCTTTCAGTGCTCCACGACGCGCTCACAGGGTGCTTGTTTGGCCTCTATGCGTTTGCGAGTTTGTTGAAAATGACAAACCCATGCTTTGTTTTTATTTTATAAAAAAAGAGGAGCATGCATGCGTCATTAATGTGTGCATACACGTTAATAACATGTGTGCACACTTTTTGTCCACGTCGACTCAACGATGTGGATGTTCTGCATTGCCAAAGGAGTGACGCGTGTGCGTGTTTGGACACGCGTGCACGTCACTGTTTTTTTCTGCTCACACGCTCCTATTTCGCCCTTTTTGGGTACCGGCTTCATGCGGGTACCCTCATCTTTCTTTCTAACAAACAAAATTGGTGCTCCCCACAGAGACACAATCGGTATTATATATTCCTTATCTCTTAATTCTTTCAATTATAATTTTAATTCTACCAATTCAGATGTGTTCATTCAATAAGGAGTCTTTGACGTAGGTATCGCTCCTAGTATGAACTCAATGGTAAATTCAATATCCCTCCTTGGAGGTAGTCTAGGTATCTCTTCTGGAAAAGCATCTTTAAATTCATTTAAAAGAGGAAAATCCTCTAAACTAGGTTTTTGTTTATCATCATTAGTTTCGGTGATGTGTACAAGAAACTACCTACATCCTTTCCTAGCACACTTTTTCAATTGCAAAGAAAATATTTTCCTAGTGAGAGCCCTTTTTGGAATCCCTCTAACCATTTTACTTTCACCATTTTCATCAATAAAATTAAAAGTTTTCTCAAAGCAATTTAGCACAACCACGGGGGCTTCACTCAATAAACCGCTATCATAGCACGTTCGTTTGTGGCATATGAAACAATACCCCTAATTTCACTAAATTTTGGAAAATACCTTCCAAAATCATTTTTTTAACCCCCTCCCAATATGCCTTCCCAACTTTAAAAAACCCCTATTTTCACTAAATATTGTATGTCTCAATTTTTTCATTAACATTTTTTATACCCCTTTATATTTCTACCTAGAATATTGATATGATACCCCTCTTATGACCCCACATGAATTCTACAATGCACCTTGCTTCTTTCGATGTATATTGTGGATGCACATTACTTCACCCACAATGCAATTACTCAACCACATATCATTATGATTTGCAACATCTAATGGTATAATGAAGAGATAGGAGATCACTTCTTGTATGTCACTAGAACCAATGCACATAGTGCAACATTTAGATTGCATGTTATGACTAAGCCTATCGTGGGTTAGGCATCTAAGCCCCCAGGGCCTGTAACAAGTTCTGGGAGCCTGACTAAACCTCCCAAGGCTTGTAATAGGCACGATTGGTTGGGTATTCGAGCCCCTAAAGCCTATCAAAGGCCTATAACAGGCCCTAGAGGCTTAGAGCCTCCCAAGGCTATTGGTAACAACTGGCTGAGTGCTATTAATAACAACTGGTTGTCAATGACCACTATCTCTCAACTATGATCGACTAGAAACCCACTTCACCATGAATCCCCCTGGCCTCAATCATGCCTCAAGACGTGATTTCCCTGCAACTGGTAAGCTCGAGCCTTGCCTCAACCTGATTTCTCATCCGGTCGTGATCCCACCATTTCCATTTGGAGGATATTTGTAAGCCCGCCCATATAAAAAAGACCCCAAATTATTTTTGTATTGTTACATTAAATTTTAAAAAAAAAACTTTGACCCTTAATATATAAGCAATATATTCTTTAGGTTTTCATGAATATTTAATACCACAATATGAATGAACGTGGTATTATATTTCCTTCTAGTGAAGCCCCCGTGAACACAACTCTATGTTTTTCCATCCAATTCATGCCAATTAATACATCATAAGATCCTAATGGTAAAATATTCAAATCTACTTTTGTAATCAAATTTTGCATATGAACTTCACAACTAGAAATAAGGTTGGTTACTTTTTTTTTTGTCCTTGTGGCTAATTGCACTAACCACGACTTTTCAAAATCATATTTTTTTATTTTACATAAATATACTAGCTTAGGAGAAATATAACTTAAAGTATATCCATAATAAATTAATAAAGAAATAGGTTTGTCAAAGGTCTTACCATCTACCTCGACCATGGAAGGTTGATAATCTGCTTGATGATTGTCCAAAATGATGTTGATCTGTAGTATGTTACGAGGAACTTATCCAACTGTGGTTGCTTCACGGACAGTGTGAATATTTCGATTATCCTTCTTATGAGGACAATCCCGATAGAAACGACTCTCCCCACAACCCCAACACTACAAAGGTTCTCTTTTTATTTCTTTTTTTTATTAGATATATTATATTTATACTCGACAGTTCTCATTGGTTGTCTATACTAATTTCTTATCGTTTGTTGTCTATCCTTAAAAGTATTTCTCTGGAATTTCTTATGTTTATTGAAAGGTTTGAATCCTCTTCTCTTAAAATTACCTCCATCTCATTTTTTAAAGTTATAATTATTTTCATTCTTACTCTTAGATTGATCATAAGTTAATTTGTCCTTCCTCATTGCTTCATATAATTTTTTTGGTTCATCAAACTCTAATTTGTCTTTATAAAAGCTAGGTAAACAACCTAGAAATCTCTAAATTTTAGGTTTTTCTTCGTTTAGGTAAGGCACATATATTAACAATGATACAAATTTCATACAGAAGTCATGCATAGACATTGATCCTTGTCTTAGCTCATAAAATTCCTTTTCCTTCCTCTCATAGTAATATTCAGAGAGGTATTCCCTTTTAAATTCCATTTTAAAATATTTCCAACTTACTTTTCTATCATTGATTATTTTTTCTCTTTTTAAGTGATGCCACCACATCTTAGCCCTTCCAACTAGATTGAAGATGGTCATTTTTTCCTTCATAGAGTTGGAATTATTGTACATAGTAAAGTACTTCTTCATCCCAGAGAGCCAAGCCTTATCTTCTTCTCCATTTTTCACTTCGCCATGAAAGGTAGGAGGCTTTATTTTTGTAAATTCTAATGTTATCTCATCTTTATATTTTCTCTTCTTCCTTCATCTACCCTCAGAGTCACTACTAGAATCTTTCGATTCACTACTTATAGGGATTTCATTAGAAGAAGGGCAGTCATAGGATGAGTTTGACGGTAATGATTCATTTAAGTCTTCATCGGTTTTCAGTACCCTCTCATGTTCGGTCTTAAAATTCATCAATTTGACTTGTAAGTCTCTTACTGTTTGTAAAATCTCATTATTAACATTTTTATTCTCATCATTAAGTTCAACCCAAATTGGTGCGGTAGGGGATCATCTTCCGACCATTTCTTCCTACAGTTTAGTAACACAAAATTTCTTCTATGCCTGAAAGAAGAACAACATATAAACAAAATTATTTTTCACATAACATTAATGGACACCGTAAGGCCAAGTGTCATAATCTAAGCTCTGATACCACGATGTAACAACCCTCAAATACCTAAAATGTAGAAATAATAATAATAATAATAATAATAATTCTCATGCATAATGAAACTAATAGTCTATATAGTTTCTTTAGTATTAATAAGATATATACCTTTTTTCCTATGAATATAAATCATATTATTTCAAATAAGACTTACATAACGTTGAAGCTTTTTCTTATATATACATATCACTCTACACATAGGTAAATATGAAAGATTCCTTAAATTTCATCCTAACTTGAAAACACTAAATACATAATTATAATTGCAATTGATAAAATAAAAAGGGGAAGCTCTATTCCTCTTTTGCACTGAGAGGGCCAATATGAGGGAGATCTTATAACAAAGTAAAGAAAAAAGAATAATACAAAGTAAAAAGTAATAAATATTATGTCGGCCATAAACAAATAAGAGTAATACAAAGTAAAAAATCAATATGAGACTTAAACTAGAGACTTTAGAGCTTAGGATTAGGTGATAAATATTATTTCGGTCATAAACAAAAAAGAATAATACAAAGTAAAAAGTAAATATGAGACTTAAACTAGAGACTTTACTTTTTACTTTTAATACAAAGTAAAAAGTAAATATGAGATTCTTCATCCATTTCATTATATGTAAAATTCATAAAAAAAATGATTTGATCCATACAAAAGCTTTTATTATAAAATAAATGCACCGAGTTCTTTGAATTATAAACCCATTCAACCATTGACTGCTGTAAAAATAATCGCCATTATCATAATAAAATTTCAAATATAGAGCACCAACTCCTCCCAACCATAGGAGAGAGCAACTCGATTGTTTGCCCAGCTCCATTCTCAAGCTAGATCACCACCATGCACTAGAACATGCCAAGAAATTACTTCCATGCAACACTATCTCTCTCGGAGTCTATACCAAGCAATGATGGACTTATGAAAAGAGAGAACACTCAACATAGTTCCTCTATGCATAACATGGCATCCCATGCTATCTTAGTGCACTATTATATATAGTTTTTCCTGGATCTTATGCCATCCCAATCAAATCTTCAATCAATCTATCAATCTGTGTCATTTAGGATCTTGTCTGGTAGTTTGAGTTTTAGATTGGATTTGATTGGTGAAGATCTCTCTTGCTTGCTTACACATGTTCTCTATGCCATGGTGGTGGCCCACCATTTAGTTTAATTCTCCAAGTGTCTTTTTCTTTTATTTAATAATAAAAATAGTTTGTTGTACAAAGTATCACTTTGTGTTTTAAATAACTCTTACATAAAGATAATTCTCACAAATAATAATTCAAAAATAAATAATAATGGCTCGGGGTATCACAATTGGCTTGTGATTTGAGGCTATTGAAATAATTGTGGTAAAGGTTATTGCCAATTCTAAACTAGGAATCAACTATTAATTAAAACCAATGGAGCTTAGTCATAATATGGTTTAGCCTCAGTCTTTTGTTAGACCATGTGAAAAAATTATTTTTCTCCAAAGTGTACATATCCCCTCAGAAGATCCCCTAGAGGTCATCATGATCCATTTATTTCCATTCCATTGTTTATTACCAATTTCCATCATTTCTATTACTTTGAGTTTTCTACGGAGCATTAGAAGGATGGATAAATTCTCAAAGTTTATTACATACCTTAAACTGGATTCCCATTCTCATACAATTCTTGTAGGCAATTGTCATTACTTAACCATTGGGGGTTTAATCCATCACATATTTCTGGCTCTAATAGTGCATGCATTCTAGGAATTATTACAATGAGATGTTTATTTCCTCCTCTTAAGATGATTTACATTGATGAATGGAAACCTAGATTTTCTCATTATTTGATGCTTTTTCCCTTTTTTTCTCTATAGGATATTCTCCATTGCTTCTTCATAAACCTTTCTTCCTCAAGTTCATCTCCTTCCATTTGTTACGTCTTCTTCCTTTTGAGGAATTTTTTGAGATGTGAGTAGGTATTTTTGGAAATTCCTTTGCATCCTCTTGTTTTTATAAGAGATTTATCCTTTGTAAGTGAGATCATAGATTATGCGTATCAATGGGAAGAAGTAAGTTTTCTAGAGTGAATAAATATCAACTTGAAGTATGGAAACTCTGCAATAGATTTGTCAATGTTGTTGAGGGATTTTCCTCAAGTTGAGAGGGATTTTTCAATCTATTAGATGAAGGAGTCACTTTCATTTATCATTAATGTCAATAGGTGGAACAACTTGGGTTGATCCATAGATATTTTTTTTAGTTTATCTCATTTTCCTTGAGGGTATTGAACTAGGGTTCCCTTGTTGCGATATTTGGCAAAATGCCTATTTTTATGACATGTTTTATAATTAAAAGGAAGTTGCATGTAATCAAATTTCTATATTGACACTAGCATTCCAAACTAAGGATCATTTGCTCAAGTATCCCCTTTTTAGGATCTACCTCTACACATTTGGTGCATGAAAAAATATCGATTTTTAACTAAAATATGTCACTGTGTGTTCTTGGAGTACTACCTAATTCACTTAAAGATTCATTTGTCCAACAATGTAGAGGGAGATGCAAAAACCTTATCAAAATTGACATTATTGAGGGCACATTGACCCTTTAATAAAAGTATGGAGTCCATGTTGGTTGTGGAGCTTGACATTCCTTACTCGGAGGTCGTCTTTCATCTGTGTTTGGATCCCATCCCATGATGGGGGGGTTTGGGGGAGCTTTTCCACCCAAAATAGTCACCATGGGGGGTGAAGACTAAATTGGGAGCCCCTCCGCCCGGAAAGGGTTCAACGGCAGCTCCCCCATAGCGAAAATTTCACAAAAAATGCCTTATAAAATCTTGTAATTTCATAGCCACGACTTGGTCAATAATGGGTGATTTATGGGCCCATGGCATTGGGTGTTCCATAAAATTTTATTATGGTAATCACTCTTTAAAATGAAGACATTGTAATATGGATGGGTGTTGTAGCATTGTAAATATATTTATGATTTTGCGAGAGAGATTGTGAGAGAGTGAAGAGGAAGTTGCAGCGGATGTTCTGCGGGCTGTATCCCTTCATTTGTTGGATGGTATAATAATAAGGACTTACAATTTTTGTGTGGACGTAGCCCATGTTGGGTGAACCACGTTATATTGGTGTCTCTCTTGTATTGTGTTTATGTGATTTATATTTGCACCTTGTTTATTTGTATTGCTCTGCAATCCTATTTTTCTAATGACTGGTATCAGAGCCAAAGGTCTATTTTGAAGATAAACTTGCAGGAAATAAGGGTTCTTGATTCGAGTGGGAGAAATGGAGGAAGAAGGAAAGTTTAAGGTAAAGAAATTTAATGGCCAAAACTACCAGTTATGGAAGATGCAATTGGAGGAATATATGTACTAGAAGGATCTATTCCTACAATTGGGAGGAAAATCAGAACAACCGGTGACTATGAAGGATGAAGAATGAGAGGTTATATCCAAGTCTAGATTGGGAAAGGTAGAGTGATGAAATTCTTGAAAGAAAGGACAACTGAAGAAAGACTGGAGATCTCTAAATAAGAAAGGAGATAGATAGCAGTACTACTTAGGAAGCACATGTAGCAGATGATGTGTTACAAGATGCTTTGATTATTGCATTAGATAATACTAGTGCTTATTGGGTAGTAGATTAATGGGCTTCGTGTCATGCTACACCTCCTAGGAAATTCTTTTATGATTATGTTCCAGGAAATTTTGGATATGTTTTATTGGGTGATGATGAACCACGTAAAATTGTTGGAATGGGTAAGGTATAGATAAAGATAAAGAATGGTGAATGGATGCTGAAAGATATAAGGATATTTTTTCTATAAAAAGAAATATGATCTCAACAGGGTAGTTGGGAGATGGTGGTTGTTTATCTACATTTGGAGAAACATGGTGGAAGATCACTAAAGGATCCATAGTGATAGGAAAATGAGACAGGATAGCAATATTGTATTTATGTCCACATAATATTGACTATTCTATCTGTTTAGCTTCGACAGGAACATATACAACATTGTGGAATCATAGGCTTGGCCACATGAGTGATAAGGGGATGCAAATTCTCCACTCAAGGAAGTTGTTTCCAGATCTAAAGTAGGTAATTTTGAAATTATGTGAGAACTTTGTTTATGTAAAATAGAAGAGATTCAAATTTCTCAGGGTTGGGAAATAGAAGAAGAGTGAAGATTAAGAGCTTATGCATAAATATGTATGGGGACAGGATCAAGTACAATCTCTTGGCGGCTCTTGCTATTATGTTACTTTTATTGATGATGCAACTAGAAATACTTGGGTTTATTGCATTAGACAAAAATATGATGTGTTTTCTACTTTTAAGAAGTGGAAAGATTTGTTGGAGAATGAGACAAGAAATTGGTTGAAGTGTCTTAGATATGATAATGGAGGTGAGTACGATGCAAGGATTTTGATAGTTATTGTTCATACCATTGGATTCATAGAGAGAATAAACTCCTAGGAACAACACAAGAAAATAGTGTAACGAAAAGGATGAACAGAATAATAATGGATCTTGCAAGGTATATGATATTGCATGCAAGGTTTCCCTTACAGTTTTGGGCAAATGTTGTAGATACTTTTGTTTACTTAATAAACAGAGGAACTTCAAGTGATTTGAATGGTGGCATTCCAGAAGAGGCATGAACAGGTAAAAAGGTGAACTAATCATTTATGATAACTTTTGGTTGTGAAGCTTTTGTCCATATTGATAAAGAAAATAGAACAAATCTTGAGGCTAAATCCAATAAATGTACCTTTATTGGATATGGGGTTGATGATTTTTGTTATCACTTATGGGATTATGAAAATAACAAAATCATTAGGAGTAGAGATGTGGTATTCAAAGAAAAGGTCATGTATAAAGACCAGTTGCATGGAAAGAAACAAGAAAAGAAAAACACAAAGCACACAATGCTTTATGAAATTGAAGAAAATGAAGTTCCAAAGGTGTCAAAAAATCAACAAAAGCAAGTACCTCAAACTCCTACAAGTGTTAGAAGATTTAACAGGTTAAGTAGAACCCTTGAACGATTCTCTCCTTCATTGTATTATTTATTGATGACTGATTATGGTGAACCAAAATTTTATGAAGAAGCAATGCAGGTGGAAACTAGAAAGAACTGGGAGCAAGAGATGAATGAAAAGATGGACTCATTGGTAAGAAACTAGACTTGGGATTTGGTTCAATTTCTTGTTGGTAATAGAGCATTACAGAATAAATGGGTTTATAGGTTGAAGGAAGAAGATGGAGGAAAGAAGTGGTATAAGGTCAGACTTGTTGTAAAGGGGTTTGCATAGAAGAAATTTATAGATTTTAATGAAATATTTTCTCCTGTTGTTAAAATGACTTCAATTAGAACTATTTTAAGTCTATTGGCAGTAGAAGTTTTGCATCTTGAACAATTAGATGTAAAAACACCCCTTCTCCATGGAAATTTGGATGAAGAGATTTATATGAAGCAACAACAGGGGTATGTGTTCAAAGGGAAGGAGAATTTAGTATGCAGGTTGAAGAAGAGCTTGTATGGCTTGAAGCAAGCTCCAAGGCAGTGCTATTTCAAACTTGAGAGGTTTATGACAGAACACGGTTATAGTAGATGTCATTCTGACCACTTTGTTTATTTTAAGAGGCTAGATAATGGAAGATATATTATATTGTTATTGTATGTGGATGGCATGATTTTTGTAGGGTCTAACATGCAAAATATAAATGTTCTCAAAATGAAGTTAGCTAATTCATTTGCGATGAAGGATTTGGGGGTTGCAAAGGAAATCCTTGGTATGAGAATAACAAGACACGGAAAAAATTGCGAATTGACATTGTCTCATGGTGAGTACATACAAAAGGTGTTGGAGAGGTTTAAAATGTAGAATGCAAAACCAATTAGTACACCTTTGGCCAGCCATTTAAAACTAAGTAAGGAGATGTGTCCCAAGACATAGTAAGAGATAGATTACATGTCCAAGGTTCCCTATTCATCAGTAGTTGGAAGATTGATGTATTACATGGCGTGCACAAGACCAGATATTGCACACACAGTGGGAGTTGTGAGTAGGTATATGAATAATCCAGGTAAAGAACATTGGAAGGAAGTATAGTGGATTCTTAGGTATTTGAGAGGTACTATCACTCATGCATTATGTTTTGGTGGTTTAGACACTGTTCTATAGGAATATGTTGATGCAGATATGGTAGGTGATAAAGATAGAAGGAGGAGCACCACAGGGTATGTCTTTATTGTAGGTGGAACAACAGTAAGATGGATTTCAAAACTATAAAAAGTTGTTTTACTTTCAACAACAGAAGAATGGTATGTTGTTGCTACAGAGGCTAGTAAAGAGATGATTTGGTTATAGAGGTTCATGGAGGAATTGGGTAAGAAGTAGGAGAATAGCAGGTTGTACAGTGATAGACAGAGTGTCATTCATCTTGCAAAGAACTCAGCCTTCCATTCTAAGACTAAACATATACAACTCAAGTAGCATTTCATATGGTCTGTTATGGAAGATGAACTATTGAAGCTGGAAAAGATACACACTAACTGGAATCCCGCGGACATGTTGATAAAGATAGTAACCAAAGAGAAAATGAGTCCCTTCTCGGTTTCTATCGGTCTTCAAGCATGAAGGTGACTTGATGAGAAATTTTTCAGATCCAAGGTTCAGAGCATAGTCCAGCAAGTGCAACAATGGTGAAGTTGATGTGATCAGTCTCCAAGTGGGAGAATGTTGGTTGTGGAGCCTGATCTTCCCTATTCAGAGGTTGTGTTTTAGCCGTGTTTGGATCCCATACCACGATAGGGGGTTTGGAAGGGATTTCCCTCAAAAAATAGTCATCATGGGGGGTCCATGGGGACCGACAACTAGTTTGGGAGCCCCCCCACTGGCAGGGGTTAAGGGGAAAAACCTCGTAGCAAAAATTAAAAAAAAAATGCCTTGTAAAATGTTGTAATTTCATAGTCATGAATTGGTCAATAATGAATGATTTATGGTCTCGTGGTATTGGGTGTTCCATAGTATTTTCCCATGATAATCACTCTTTAAAAGGAAGGCATTGTTATACGGCTGGGTGTTCTATCATTGTAAAGATCTCTCTGATTGTGTGAGAGAGACTGTGAGAGAGTGAAGAGGAAGTTGCAGCAGATGTGCCTCAGGTTGTATCCCTTCATTTGTTGGATGGTATAATAATAAGGAGTGGTAATTTCTGTGTGGATGTAGCCCATGTTGGGTGAACCACGTTATATTGGTTTCTCTCTTGTATTGTGTTTATGCGATTTATATTTACACCTTGTTTATTGTTATTGCTTTGCAATCCTATTTTTTTAATAGTCCACATATTTAAATACATACCTCTCTTTAATTCCGGTGAAGTGCTGACCATTCCTAAAGATTATGTCTTCTTTAAATTCAAATAAAAACACATAGAAACCTCAAACAAAAAAATTATATGAGATGTTACTTTTGATAAGAGCCATCTAATTCATTCTTATCCAACTATCCATTGTTTCTAGAGTTTGATAGTTATTTGCAAACCTCCCAATGAGAACCCTTCCCTCTAAAACTAAATATTTGTGATGAGGAATAAAAGTAGGAACCTTAAATTTAGGATTTTCTTGACAAAATGTGATTACAACAAATTAGGCAATGGATTTCCAAGGGAATCCAATAGCACCTTGAATGCAATTGTTTGAGTAGAGGGAGGGGAATGGACCCCTACTATATCCCATCTAAGAGAACCTAAATGATGAATACACAACAAGGAAAATACATAGTTAAGGTTAAGATAATATGAAGTGAGAGTCTTTGTTGATGATGCGTATTACAATCCATTAAGAAACTTTAATTTAAATTAGTAATAAAAAATAAATTACCTTTTTTAAATATTGAAATAAATATTTATAATCAAATATAATTGTAAATAGTATGTTGTTAACGTTATTTCATATTTTTTTAATGAAAAAATGTCATTAAAATTATTAAAAATATTTGAAAATAAATAATTTTTTTATGTAATGGGCGTGATTTATTAAACTTGGATAAAGTAGATAATACTCCTCAAACCATTTAAACTAAACCTAATTAACCTTGGAAAGAGAGAATAATACTCCTCTCCTCAAACCATTCACACTAGACCATAAATTTATTAAAATATTATATATAAATAAATTTATAATAAATTTAAAAACATTTTATACTATTTTTTATTAAAAATATGATTTCCATTTTTTTATAAATATAAACAATTTGAAATACATTTTTTAAAGTTATGAACCTCACATGATACTTATATTAATGATATATATTATGTTTTCTCTAAATGCCTGCTCTGAATGTTTACCTTTTATAAATTATTTTAAACTTAAAAATAGATTTTATTCAAATAAGTATTTTAGTTAAATGATTGAGAAAATGGTGGAGAATAATATTCTTCAAAATGATATTATACCTACGATTGCGAGACCGTAAAGTCATAGATTCTTAGTCAAATTATGTTTGACTTTAATGTGGGCAAATTTTCGGTTTGTTTGACTAAGTCTAATATTAGAGTTGGAAATATTTTATAGAGATCTTACAATTGCAAGAGCATAGAGTATAGATTCCTCGTCAAATTAAGTTTCACTTTAATCAGTCGGCAAATGTTCGGTTTGTTTGACGAAGTCTAACATTAGTGTTGGAAATATTTTATAAACATCTTGAAACACATTTTTGTTTATTTAAAAAAATATATGAGTAAACTAATTTCGATCATCCAAAAATAAGAAACTTAACATGGAACTTGGAAATAGTATCCAATCGTATCATTCCGTGACAACTATTCGGAAATAGTCTCCAATCATATCATTTCGTGCAGGGCTGGAATTTGACGGGCAAAATGCTCATCATGGACCATTTTGCCCGTCAAATACTGCCTACATTTCTTACTAACCGTCATAAAAAACAAAGCAACCTGTAAAACGTATATATATATTGTTGAAACCGTCATTTTTTACGGGTAGGATTTTTCCCAAATTCCTACCCTGATTCAGTGACAACTAGCATGGACTTATAAAGAAAAGTACACGTATTTAAGCAACCTATTGCAAGAAAATTAATGTTGTGGGTGTAAATCTTTTGAAAACGAGTTGTCTATGTATTTTTATTTTTTCCCATCATCATTGTCATTGGAGATTTAATCTTTATCAAATTTTAATGGATTAGAACTAAATGTATACTCAAATTTGATTGCTGTTTTAGTTTCTTTAAAAAAGAGGATGTGAATACCTTTGTAGTTGTTTTGTTTATTTGAGAATTTGAGAATGAAAATGAGGACGAGGTTGCATTTGTAGATACCTCTTATTATATTGTTCTTCTCTTTCTTTTTTTTTTTCTTTTTTTTTTTCCTGTAAACTAGCATAGATCTAAATCCTAGGCTTTATTAAGCCCTACAGGGATCAAATCTCTCGAGGTAACCTCTCGCGAGGTGTAAACCTCTCCTTGAATAGCTCTTTGAGTGAGCCACCTAATCCTAAGCTCTAAAGTCTCTAGTTTAAGTCTCATATTTACTTTTTACTTTGTATTATTCTTTTTTGTTTATGGCCGACATAATATTTATTACTTTTTACTTTGTATTATTCTTTTTTGTTTATAGCCGACATAATATTTATTACTTTTTACTTTGTATTATTCTTTTTTTTTTACTTTGTATTATTTTGTTAATAGACAAACACTCTAAAATCTCATATTTACTTTTTACTTTGTATTAAAATTAAAAAGTAAATTCTCTAGTTTAAGTCTCATATATACTTTTTACTTTGTATTATTTTTTTTCTTTATGACCAACATAATATTTATCACCTAATCCTAAGCTCTAAAAAGTAAATTCTCTAGTTTAAGTCTCATATTTACTTTTTACTTTGTATTTTTTTTGTTTATGAGCGACATAATATTTATCACCTAATCCTAAGCTCTAAAGTCTCTAGTTTAAGTCTCATATTTACTTTTTACTTTGTATTGTTTTTTTGTTTATGGCAGACATAATATTTATTACTTTTTACTTTGTATTATTCTTTTTTGTTTACTTTGTATTATTTTGTTACTCACCAACACTCGATAAACCAGACAAACACACACATGTTACAAGATCTACTAGGCTGCCCCTCTCGGCACAATAATTAAAATAAATATAAAATTATTTTTATAATGAAAAAGATTTACAAATTTTAATTTTGTATTTTTCAAATTCCATTTTCTATTGAAAAAATGGATTCAACTTAATTGCTTTTATAAAATTAACATTGTGCAATTTCAACAACTTATATGAGCAACTCTAATCATAATGGTAAAAATTGTCCAAAAAAAACCTAAAAAAATGATCCTAAACATTTAGGCTACTATTTTTTAAAAGCGTTTTAATGCTTATGTATGTCTATGTTTATATTTATTCAGATATAAACTTCACGAGGGAAATTTATCATGACAAAAAATAATGCATTCTTTTACTAGACCTTGTTTAAATTAGATATCAATAGATTTTTCAAGCACTTTGTCATTTTTGTTTGTGTTACAAGCAAATTAACTTGATGTGTTTCAGTCAAGGTCACAATCCTACCATGACCAACCACAAATATAGCCATCTCCAAGCCATATATTATAAGTTGAAGAAATATCATCACCCTCTCTTTTTCCGAAGGGATTTTTATTTCTAGTAGTCTCATACCTAGATGCAAAAAGTACCTTCCAATACTAAGAGATGACAGAGATTGTCAACCATTATGAGGAGACATCTGACTACAACTACGTTTTCCTATATTTCCAATGAATTGGTTCTGAATTGTTGTACTAGAGAAAATACACTGCTTGTACCAGCGATCATCAATATGGGTGTCTCATCCATATTCATTATTTTATTGAGTTTTTGGGGGGCATTACACTTGGATTCCATTTGATTCATTTGGATTCACTAAGTAGTTAATATCACATCATATGAATTCATATTGGGAGGTTTAAAATTGTAAATTGGAAGTAATATATTGATTAGTATATAGCAATATAGGGGTATTTTTTAACATGCTAAGAACATATAAATATTGGAGACGGGTTAGAATTAGGCATCAAGGGATTGGATGAGGTATCATGATGATTGAATGGGGGTAGTTTCCATGTCTCAAAGGTGGTGCGGGATTGTCTGTATGTGTACTAAAAGTATTGTTTGGGTATGTCTGATCTAAGTGTGAAGATGGCATGAATTTGACTATGTGTGAAGTCGGACATGTGATTGAATAGGTATGCTCTTTGCGTGACAAGGTGTGAGTTTTAATGCAACAACTATTTGTGAAGCCAAATTATATTCAAGGGTTTTTTCCACATCTTGAAATATCTACTATGACCAAGATTTTCACCCTATAATATTTCAAGGCTTGGAAGGGTTCTGCCATGTTAACATATTAGTGGTATAAATAAAAATGAAGTTTTAAAAATTCAATGGAAAAATGCATATATAAGATATCTAGTTAAAATAGGGGTTTTTTAATTGGAAAGATTTTCTTTCATTGGAGTTCAGCAAAAATTCATTTAAAAGTATTTCTTTAGATTTATACATTAAGGGTATTTCTTCAATATCCTATGAATGCACATGCTATTTCATAGGTTCATTGATCGTATCGCTGAGAAAAAAAAGGGCAATTCCCTTATGTTATATCCTATTATGTCATTGCTTCTCCCAAATGCAAACCTATTAAGTATTAAAAGAACGATTGCCTCTATTGATTTTCAACATGAGTGTAAGACCCCTAGTTTTGAATTGGAACATGTATTAAATAAAAATTATGTAAATGATGTAAATATGCTATTGTGGATTCCTAATGCACAGATTAGGGCCAAGGCTTGAATAAGGAATGGCTAGGCATTTATGATGTAAATATTTTAATTTGACTGTATAGTTGGATTTTCATGCTAACTCAAAAGCGATTCAAATAGTATGTTGGAACATTAATAAAATGGTCCAAGATGGACTTGTAAAGAGAAATCGAGGGGCCATGATTCAACTAGAGGGGAAGAGGAAAGAGGGCCGATGGGAGATGAAATCCTCTATTTCCAAGTGTCTCCCTTAGAACTAATCCAATTGCTACCATGTGACTTAAATGAGCCAATTAATTCCTTTTGACTATTAAATCCATTCATTTAATGCATGTGGGAGGTTGGTGGAAAAAGTCCCCTCATGTAGTTATGGAAGCATGGGATGAATATGCTTCTATGACAATTGTAAGGGTAATTTCTTCTATGGTCAGAAGTTATGCAAGTTGTCTTTTCATAATTATCTCTTATCTTTTCAATTCAACCCTTCATTTTGTCATTACGTCTTATTATCATGAAAATTTACACTCTAAAGAGTTTTCCTCTTGATGTTGATTACTATTTACCATTAAGAGACCATGTATTACCCATAAATTCAAATTAGAAAGGAGAACTATAGATTTGAGGGAAAAGGAGATGGTTGTAGGTGAGCATACCGGTTGGGAAAGCTAGGAACCTTTACTCACTGAGTTTTGCTACTTTTTCATGCTTGAGAATCCATGAATTAACATTACAGGAGGTTCTCCAACACCATATAACGAATTAGACTCTTACTACACACACCATCAAGCACAATAAGGGTTGTATTTCTTGAGGGAATTGTGGATCAATGAAGGGAAATACCTTCCTTGTGTTATATGGGGTGGTTGGAAGGAGTGCCATGGCTGTGATGGGTGAGTGATATTCCTATAGAGATTTAAATGAGCATTTGGCTAAGCATAGAGAGAAAAATGGGTTGTGTGATGAGAGAGAGAATCCTGTAGGTTTTTCCTTTGCTGTTGTGGCTGCATAGCTAAGCTTGGACAGGATCTCTCAGTAGAAAGAATATATGCTAGATAGAGTGTGTATGGTTGGGTTAAAAATTTCTTCTACACAACCAGTGACTTTGATCTTCTTTGCTTAAAGATAAATATTCTCTTTGTATTTGCATGTGCAATGTTTTATTCTATGATTGTGACAATCATGCTTATAAATCCATGTTGTGTGTGTGGATAGATTTTACTTCCACTATATTTTACAATTATATATTTGCACATGCACATTTATTGTTTATGGATTCGTAATATGGCCATGGGATAAAATTTAGAAGCCTGCAATTTTTTCATGTCCCCTTCTGTTGGTTAAATATATGGAAGGGCACATCACAGAGAAGCTTAGATGTGAAGATTGCAGTCAATTTCTGTAACAACATATATAAGTTGCTTTGCATTTAGGATTTTCTACTATATTTCTGGTCAACGTAGTTAGTGGTGAGCTTATCAATTGCTGGAGAGTGGCTACGAGTGCCTATAGTTGTTTCTAGTAGAGGGAATTTTTGATAAACATGGATGGCTTTCCATTTTTTAGATCAATTATAGTTTCTTGCAAACAGGTACTCCCATGCTACTCTAATAATTGAAGGCTAGTGTTAAAATAAAATCCAAATGCAATAGAGGAGATGAGTATATGTCTTGTGGGATTTATTCATTGCAATTTACCACTGAATTTATGGTTTCCTACCATTTGAATAGCAGTGACCACCCACCTATATGTTGGATGAAAGGGTAGTTACCATTTTCTTTCTATGCACCTTGTGATAATTTAATTTATAACAATTTCTCTTCCTATACCATGAAACACACTTTTATAATAAAGCCTATACATATGTGTTAACAAGATTATATTGTCAAATATTAGGTGGCCATCAAATATTTCCATAGTGACATGGTCTGAACCACATATGTGGAATTTGAAGGGGTGTCATAATGATTCGCATCATTCTCTCCCATTCATTAGATCAACTAGTCATTCCTCAACCACATGAAGTAGTCATTAATAACCTCAAAATTTTTGTTAATGCTCAAAAGAATAAGGATTGATATCGAGAACTCTTTCAAGCTATCCAAAGAAGAGATCTCTCACCATCAGAGAGATAAGGATTTCCACACTATGAAAGATGGATGCTTTTAATAATGATTTCTCGCTTAGTAGTCTAGTAAAATATGAGTGCACAATTTTGCTTTACACATTTTTGTTTCTCTATGCATTCGTATGTTTTCTTGATTTTTACTTTACCATTATCCTTAATGCTTTAGTAATGATTTCTGCATTAATAGTTTAGTAAAATGTTTGAAGAAAAATATGAATGCGTAATTATATATATATATATATATCGTTTTAATTAATTAATACATTTACAATATTAAATAAATATAGTGTGAAGATAAAATTAGTTTTCTCATAAAATGTGTTGTATATATACACATATTAGAAGGGTTGAAAATAAAAATCACTTTCTCATAAAATTTCTTGTGTACACCCACACTAAAGTATAATTTTAAAATATTTATTACAAATATGATCTTCCCAACCTTTTAACTCATCACGATTCACAACTATGATGATTTATGAATGCTTTTGTGAAAACTTTTCAATTTTAGAAATAAAATTTTAGAGAAAACCAAGTGACTTCTTACTCTTTTAAGCTCCTATAAATCAAATATTATTAATTATTAATCATAATCATCTTAATTCTATCATTTTATAAAACTACTTTTACAAATATTAATGATAGTTCATGTGTGTATGTCTATCCCAAACACAAATAAAAATAAAATAGTTAATGATAGTTATTCTCTCTTTTCTAATAGCTTTATAACTTATTGTATAGTCAATATTGCAACTATATTATTATTTTATTTGTTTATATAGAAAAAAAATAAATTAAGTTTTTTATTTTATTTTTAAAATTATATCAATTAAAATTGATTTAAATTAAAATTAACTATCATCCCCACCTTCATCTTTTTTTTCCAGCAGAAAAAAATCGTACTATTGTTATTCAGCAGAATCAAATAGTACAATGATAGTCTGATTATCTGATGCCATGATAATCATCACATATACTGATTACATGATATCATTCAGATGTTCTGTCAAAATTTATCGATCATCCAAAAATATATACATACAAAAATAGATCGACCTGATATGATAATTAATTACATAATAACTTAAAAAAAGTCTAATTGACCCTTGTCAATCAAACAGTCATCCAACCATTCCTCCCATAAGAGGATCCCTACAGGACCAGTAAATGCTTCTTTTGATAATAGATCCGCCTTTTTGTTGTGTTCCCTATATATATCCCCACCTTCATCTTATCTTTACATATAATAATTTAATTATTAAAAAATAATTTAATTAAATATTATTATTTTATCTATTATTAAAATAAAACCTTTAAACATTATCAACATTAAAACAAATTGTATGAATTAAATAATAAAACTAAGCCAAACATATTATTTCCTATTATTTCAAATAGAAGCAATGCCAAATCCTCCAGGTCAAAGTGAGGTAGAATCTTTTTAAGTCACTCAATTTTTAAGTCACTCAATTTTAATGAAGAGGTAGAATAAAAATAGGTCACCAGCAGTATACTTTGGAATGCATTACTTTTATTTCTATATATAAATATTTCTTACTCTATTAATAATTAGTGAGTATTGATTTAAAATTATATTGATAGATGTTTATATCTTAGATTTTTTAGATGTTTATATTTTAGATTTCCAAATTTCAAATTATAATTATAAAAAAATAAAAGTTTAAATAAAACATATAACAGATAACTTTTGTGACATTCAATTTGTAGAGTGATTATCAATATTTACACTAACCACAAATTAAATAGCTATACTGATGTTACATGATGTTATGTTATAGTTTGATATTATAATTTAATTATTAGTTAAAAAATACAGTACATTACTTGATGTTATATAGTTTAATTACTAGTTAAATATTCACAGAACTAATGTTATTTGATGCTATATTTTGTACCATATTTTGTGGTTACAGCCAAGATGTTGCATTATCCTACACCAATTCCAAATCTATAATAGCTTATCCTACATCAATTCCAAATCTATAATGACGATCGAATGCACAGTGAAAACCTGCGTTCACCCTTGGGCGTAATATTTTACTAGAAACGTTGTTCTGTGTTTTCGGAAATTAGCAGATCTTTAGCCTACGCTTATGGAATGCGATCAAAAAGAAATTCATTTGTCTGTAGCTATGTCATCTAATATAGTTTATTGAACATAAATAACATCCAACTGGTAGCTGATACCTGAATGAAAATAGTTCACACACGAACTCAGGGAAAACCAGCACTCTACCAACAGAAGAACAATGGAGAGAGTGTAGCCTCCGTTGTGTGTTAATTTGTGGATGACCTTTCGTAATGTATCATGCCATTCAGTCAAAGATCCAGGCAGTACCAATTATGTGCAGGAATAATTCCTGAATCTTAGTCCGAATTATTGTAGTAATTCGATTGTGATTGAACAGTAGCCAGCAGGTTCCCAGATGTCTGATCAATATTAAGCTTCTCATCGAAGTTATATAGCTCTGAATCATATCCTATTGTGCTAATTGATGGCTGCTGCTGGTCAATAACCATATGCTGTTGTTGTTGCTGCATCACATAATTATTGTACACAGGTAGCCTGGCCCCCGTATAATTTGATGAAGCTAAATTAGGTCTCCCTGTAATTTGCACTTGTCGAATATAATCCAAGTCTGGCTGGTTTTGGATGGGCATGATAGAAGCCAACTGTCGGTTATAAGCTTCTGTTTGCTGCTGATATTTCATATATGCTGAATACTGGTCGAGTAATGTAAGGTAAGAATTAGCCTGGCCGGCATCAAAGCCTTGATTTTGTAGTAGTTGGTAGCGAAATAGGTCTGAAACTTGTGATAAAATTGTCGAACCAGTTGGGATGAAATGCTGACCAGGATTCCCATTGTTGACTGCATTCGGATAAGGTGCACGTGTCGGTGCCGACAAATCATTAAGATATGTCGGTTGACCTGCGCTGGATGTTGCGGGTGCGACTTGAATACCAAAGTCGGCGATTGCGGCGTTTACCTGCTTCGCGATGTTCATACCAAGATGATCCTCATCCGGGAGGTTGACTCTTTCTGGAAAATTCAGTTTGGCCCTTGCCCCTCGAAACTTTAAAGCCGCATTGTCGTATGCTTTCGCTGCACCTTCTGCAGTGTCGAAAGTGCCCAGCCATACACGAGCTGCCTTCTTTGGATCTCGAATCTCTGCCGCCCATTTGCCCCACGGTCTTTGCCTTACCCCTCTATAACGTTTCTTCTTCCCAGAATTCTGTGTCTCAGCGAGCTCATCCTTTCTGTTGGAGCAAATGTTGTCCTCCTCAATACGTTTCTGGTGGTGGAGTGGCGTGGCTATGCTCGATACTTCTGCATACAGTCAACATTGCATTCTCAGGATAAGTTTCTGAATCGTTCAGAGCCATTAGGATATCATTGGTTCAAAGGATCTACCATTACATTTCATATATCTTTGACGCAAATAAATATTACAGATTGTTTTTATATCTTTGACGCACATAAATACAGATTTTCTTTTGTTGAGTGGGACATGCTCAAGAATAAGCATATCATATCCCTGCGACTTCGATTGGGTCGACTTCTCTGGTAAGCCACGGTTGACAAAGACACATCATTCCAAAAGCGGTAAGCTATGCAATCTTGCAAAGTCACCTCTTTCTGTTTCATTCTAATTGTGAGTCGTTTTATGGTTTCAGTCAATGGTTGAAAATTTAGCGCTGTGAATTAGAGTGTAAGGTTTTTATTTGTGCGATACTTCTGCATACAGTCAACATTGCATTCTCAGGATATGAATTCGTAGAAGGTGGAGTTCATTGAAACCCCAAATCCAGTTATTGCCATCTAACTTCTTCCCGTTGATCTACAGATTCTATGGTTGTTCGCCTCGCATAATTGATTTACTTATTTCTGGTGTATCACTTTTCCATTCATATTTAAACTACTTCAATCCTGATGTGTGAGTAAGAGGGCATAAAAATTGGACCTGGTTTTATTTTAATATATTAGGATTTCCGAAAAAAATATAAATATTGTTAATTCCCTTTATTGTGTTAGAGTTGAACACGCATCTCTTACACTCTGTGTTTCAATTGGACTGTATTTTCGTCCGATATTATATAGTATTTACATACATATTGAATGTTGGTTTAAATTGAAATGTTTGTTAAAAACTAGTGGACCTCCTTTCGAGGAAACAAATCGAGAGAGAACGAAGAAGAACGCAAACATTGGAGCATGATAGATCGAAAATCACATCTGTAATTAATTTTTTTTAAGTCCAAAACGTATACAGATTTGCCATGCAATATTGAAGATTCTTATTGAACTTAAACTGCTTATTTGAAGCAACCATTAAAATATACACTTGAAAAAATGGTAGCCATTCACTCTGTTAACATTATAAAAGGGTTCATTAATATTCCCCCAAATCCCAAAACTTATAGATTTACCATGCAATATTGAAGATTCTTATTGAATTTAAACTTCTGCTGATTTGAAGCAACCATTAAAATATACACTTTGGAAAAAAATGGCAACCATTCACTCTGTTATTAATATAATAAAAGGGTTCATTAATCATCCCAAAAATCCAAAACGTATAAATTTACCATGCAACATTGGAGATTCTTATTGAATTTAAACTGCTAATTTGAAGCCACCATTAAAATATACACTTTTGGAAAAAATGGCAGCTATTCACTCTTAATATAATAAAAGGATTCAACAATCTTCTCCATGGCAGCCATTCACTCTGTTAATATAGTAAAAGGATTCAATAATCTTCTCCGCAATCCAAAATCTATGACAGAAATCTCTACAAAATATATTCTAATTAAATTCATTTAAATTATTTTTTATCAAACTAATGAAAATTTGATTTATCCTGTCAGATTGGAGAAGAATTCTAAGCCTCTCAACTCAATAAACGTTGAAGTTCCACTCCAGTATTGGTTCAATCCATTGGGAAACTAATTAATACTTATCTGAATCATATTATTAAGACAACGCAGGTTACCCGTAAACAAAATATGCTTATTTTCTTTTTAATTATATTTAGACCATGGGCGTACATGAATCTCCGCCTGCTAAAAAATGAACTTCCAAACGAAATTCTCAAATCAATTATTTTCGGGAAGAGTCACAGAGGGCGGAGACTTTCTAGAGCTTCAAATAGAAACTTTAAGAAAGCTACTGTTACCCTAATCATATATTAATATTCTAAGTCCAGTACTTGCTGTATTTTGTCTTCGCTTGCTCCCTACTTTTCTCTTTCTTTCCGTTTCCTCTACCATTTATTTTATATACTTTCCTCCACAAAGGATTGGAGGATCCAATAGGAATGAACCTCCCTTTTGAATGATTTATATTTGCAGTTGTAACGAATTAGGTGAAACCACTCTACTGTTTCATTTGTGTCTGCAGAAGCAAAAGTGTTGGCTATTCCGAATTTCTTGATGCAGTCGGTCATCAGAAACCTATAGAAAAATCCTAGCAACAAGATACCGACGAGTCTTCTACATAGAGAAGGTGGCACCTCCGGTGATTGAGATCAATACAACACAACTAACCCTACCACCAATCAGCAGTAACAAGATCCTTTCAAGATATCCCTGTAATTTTATAGGCAATTTTAAAGGAGAGGTTTAAAATAAAGGAAGGGCCTAACTATACGCCATGAAGGCCAAGCACTGCGATTCCTCTGATGTAAGGCGTTGCCTCACAACCAAGAATTCATTAGCCTATCAATTGCTTTCTTCTGCAACGGTGGGCAGTAAAGTTCATACTAAGCATCTTCCCTTTCATATTCCAAATCGCCCTTCTCTCCTTCTCTGATGCCTTCGATTTCCTGTCGGTTTGCACTGGCCACGTTTTGCTAGTTTACAACATATGCACAAAACCCTTCAAGCGCCAAGCTTTAGAGCATATCTCTTTTTCAGTGTAATCACTACAAAGGAAGGGATGCTCGCAAATTCCTTCCGATGTTCAGCCTTCGTGCTACTATAAACCTAATTTAAACCTATTTCGTTTTGTTAATTTTCTTTCTTCATCATAACGTAGCCCACACCAGATTACATTCCATTCTCACATCTAATTACATTCCGTTCTAAGTGTTTGCGCTATTTTAAAGCTATTTTGTTCTAAATTCCATAGAGCATAGCACACACCAGACATGTTACAAAGATTTTATATTTTCTTTCCCTTTCTTACTTTATACCATTTCCAATGCACGGTTAAATTTTTTACAGCTCTTCAGATATTCATTTCATCTACAATTTGTATTAAAGCCACGAAAACCTAAAAAGACTGCCAAAAACTTCACAAATGGGTAAACTATTAGAGGATCTAACGAACTGACCAGAAATATCTTCTGCCTTGACGCAAGGCGCAGTGGATGTGGTCGTCTGCTGTTCGTCTCTGCGTCTCTTCTTCTCCGCTACTAAATATTCTGTCTTGCTCTCCATAGGATTAAGGATATATCCACAGACTACACGAGAGAGAGCGGAAACCAACGTATCCTTGGAACGATCAAGGCTGCAAAAGATGGTATTCTTTTTCCTCATTCGCTATTACAGGTTGCATCTTTCCTAGATTGAATATAAGGAAGCATTTATAGAAGGTCCAGCTTTTAGCTTCTACCACATACCAGACAGCCAAGCCCCAATAAAGCCCTGCCTCACACGGCTAATTTGACTTGTCGTATTCGCAACGACTGAAGACTTTCGCAGGCACCTCTAAGTCTTCCAAAATTTTCGTCCGATTGCTATTTGTGACCTTGACAATCCCAAAACCTAAACTCTGGCGTAGTTAGGGTTTCTGTAATAATGTAATATTTGTTGAATCTACGGTTTAGCTATGATATCGATGCTCCGATTTCTACTCCCGACCCACTACTAGAAAATGTCTACGGCAACAAATCCTGATCTCTGCCTGCTTTTTCATCTTGTCGATTGCAATTTGATGGCCATACATACATATATACTTCGTTACCCTAAAATTTATATCTGGCCGTCCACCTGAGCTGAGTAAAGAAGACAGCAGCGCTCAAATCCACGGTATATTTAAGGCTAATTTGTCCTTTTGATTCCCTCCCACAATCCATTTGGATCTGGTTTTTGGCCAAAAGTGTCAAGAATAAGTGACAACAGTGTGCGTTTTCCCTTGCTGGTTATCGATGGGCATAGAAAGTTGTTTTCACCGGCTTGATAATTGCATATGATATTGTGCATTATTGTCGGTTGCTTTCTGCTCCATTTACGATACTGCCATTGAAGGAAGAGAGAGCATTGATTTCTGTTTCATTGTTTGTTTATCGGGATATTTTTCATGAATAATTGAAATTTCAATATAAATTGCGGTCAAAACCGCGTCCTCCATAGTTTTTTGTTGTCATTCCAATTATACGGATGGCTACTAAGATTGATTATATAGATGGCTAATTTGTGCTGTGTATAGTCGCTCTCCTAATAGGGTTCTAATGGGGACATTGCACATCATCTTTCACCTCAAACCATGTTTGTGACCGAAAGTCGGATTTCGTCTACCATGATTGTCAAGCTAGGACTTCAGAGCCCTCAAGGTCTACCATTAGCTCTAATTCAAGTTCCATTAGATTCTAAGATTTAAACCTAATACTCCTCCTCTAAGAATTTGTTGACTCAAATTAGAATAACAATTTCTAGAACCCTCTAAGAATTTGTTGAATTAAATTAGAATAACAATTTGTAGAACCGAATCAAAAGAAGATGATGTATATTGTAATTGGTTGTTTCGACTCATCAATACATTTCAATATTATATTTTTTTGAGGATGACTGGAGATCATTTCATAAAGATTAACTAGTATAGTTATTTAACTTTGGACTGTGTATACTCATAGATTACAAGTTAAGTTGTTACTTGTTTGGGTTGTCTTCACTACCTATTATCCATGTATGGGCTAGAGTTATCCATAAATCAACTACCAGTTAATTTATATATATATATTTATAATTGTTTATTTTGAACTTTGAATGATGCCCATAAAATCAAAATAACATTGTCCCATCCTTCTTCAATCTATGGAAAATATAAATGATAATCCACTCCATATTCTAAACTATAATTACATTAAAATTTGTTTTTGAGTGTTTATACTATTTCTATTTGCTTTAAAAAAAAATCCTAAAGTCTATATTTTTAAAATTTAAATCATATTTATTAATTTATTAATTTTTAAAGTCTATATTAATTTTTAAAATTAAAAATAATATATATTTTAATTTTAGTTAATTATTTTTTAATAAAAATAAAAATCTCAAACTTTTATTTGATTATAGACTAAAAATATTAAAAAAATAAAAATAAAAAAATCACTTTTCTAGATGTTCAAAACATGATATCAATACACTTAAATTTTCATAATGAACTTAGAAAGTAGTGTATAGCATTTCTTCTTCTTGAAATTAGCTTTGTTAAGATAAGAGTTATTCACTTTTTATGTATGTTAGAAGGACATTATTGTTAGAGTGTGGAGCGTTTATGATCTTTATTGATAGTTAAAATTTTTAAAGTAGTTTTTCTTTATTTTGGGTATGATTTTTAACACTTATAAAATTAAAGTTATGATAATCAAATCCAAATATTTTCATCATAAGGTTATTCGAAGCTATATCATTTAGAAAAGAACAAATAGACACTAGAAAATCCAAAAGCACTTTATGATTTGTAATCTAAAAATTAGAGGCAATACCCACTCAAACAAAGACAACTTGAGCTACCATAACCTATCAAGTCTTGGCTACATAGTTGGGGGGAATAGCAATAGGTCACTCTTTAGAATACTCATAATATTAAAAATATTATTACATATAAGTCAAAGGAGAAGTTGTGGTGCTATAAAGAATTAGAAAACAATAGAAACTCAAGAGCAAACTCTTACTAGCTCCATAGTTATAAAAAGGGTATTGGAGAATTCCTAAACATAGTAGACCTAAGGAATTTGTCATCTTTGTGACACTAAGAGTGTTGAAATTAAAAATCAGTTTCTCTTATAATGTCCTATATACACCCACATTAGATGACAATTTCAAAATATTTACTATATAATGATGCTCTTAAATTTCTTACTCATCACAACTATAGTCATCCAGATATGCTACTCTTAGTTTCTTTTTAAGTAACAAAAATAATTTTTTGAAAAAAACTAAATAATTCCTTATCTTTTTAAAATAGATTTAAACCAATTTGAATGTTAATAATTATCCTAATCATTTTCTTATTTTATACCATATTTCAAATATCTAATAATTCATCAAAATAAAAATCGAGATTTTAACATACTATGTTTCTACCTCAATTATTCTGATATAAAGTTTTAATTGGTTTAATTTTCTTTATTTTATATTGTACTTTATAGACTTACATAATTTTCTCCACGCAACGATAATATCAAAGAGTAGTGGTTAATTAAAAAAGTAGTGGTTAATTCTTCACCTTATATAGTAATTAGATATTGTTATATAATAAGGAATTTATATGGACAGACTTATTGGTTACAGTCTTCTGATTTGGGATTGATTGGTGAGGACACCATCTCTTGGGACTCATATATTAGTTCTCTTGGTTCGGCTGGTATTAATATATCAGAACAAGAAGATAGACTGCTGTGGTGTGGGAATGATAAAAATGGTATTGTTATTGCAAAAGCTACATATGCTAGGATTATGCAGGCGAAGTACATATTTCCACAACACTGGTGGTATAAAAAGATTTGGAAGTGGAATATTGCTTTAAAACACAATTTTTTTTTATGGCATTATTTACAAGGTACTCTGAAAACCTGGGATAATCTCTCTAAGCGTGGGTGGAAGGGACCAAATTGGTGTATTTTATGCAAGGAAGATGCTGAGTCTATAAATCATCTGTTTGTTTTCTGCTCCTTTGGTAAGAAAGTTTGGGACCTTTGCTGTTCAAAGATGGCATGCTCCAAGTTATGGGACCAGGTTGAATTTGGGGTGGCCTTGTTGAATTGGTCTCGTAATTCTAGTGTCACTATACAGCTCCCTGTATTTATTAGTTGGGCTCTTTGGTATTTCAGGAATTTGTGTACTTTTCAGGATAAACCGCCAGATGTTGTTGCTTGTGGACTTCTTGCTTCAAATTTAAATCAACTGTATTCTGAAAATATTGCACCTGTGGTGGAAAGAAGGATTGGACTGTTTTCTTTTTCGGTTAACAAACCTACTTTGTTCTTTGATGGGGCGGCTCAGAATGGGTTGTGTGCTGCGGGTGGTGTTATTTTTCTGAATGAGGATCATTATTATACCCTTCGGCTCAACTGTGGAATTGGTAGTAATATGAAAGCGGAACTATTAGCACTGTGGTGTGTTCTGAAGTGTGCAAATATTTTTGGGTTATTTAATATTATGGTTTATGGTGATTCACGTGTCACAATCAAGTGGGCAGTCAAGGAGTTTGAATTAAATGTTATTGCACTTACTCACTGGTGTAGGAGGACTAAATTGGAGATTGACAAGCAGGATCAAATCACCTTTGCTCATATCTATCGTGAACATAATGAACAGGTTGATAATTTATCAAAGCAAGCATTATCTGGCATTGAAGGATTTCTCCATTGGGAAGAGTGGATGGATTCCAGTATGCTGGAATGTGGCGAAATTTTCTTCTTCTAAGAATGTTTTTGTCAATTTTGATTATACCTTTTGTAAGGACTCTGTCTATTTTGATATGTTCAGTCTAGTTTGAAAATTTTGTAATTTCTGAAAAGAACTATGGAATCACGGATGTGATTATGCAAAATGTACCTTTTTTTGGAAAAAGGTGAAGATCTTTGTACTATTTGATTCAATGAATAGCAATAATACGTAGAAAGTTATGTCAATTCTTATAACAAGTTTATTAATATGATAGTTATAACGATTATTAATATTAGTAAGTTATTGGAATGTTTGACTTTCCTCTTGAAAAAACTCACATCCACTAACCCTAAATGAAACAACGATATAAAATTATGGCAATTGGATTTATTTAGATTTGTCCAACAATGCTTTAAAGAACACTTATTTTTTTGAACTCGACATTTGATTTTTCTTTAGATTTGTGATATTTAAAATGTGGAATTTTAATAACCTATACTATACATTTATTTATAGAAATTTATTCGAAATTCAAAGAAAGCTCTTATTTATTTTGTAATATCATACACACTAAAAAGCTGCGATTGGCTTTATGGAAAAAATATTTAAATATGAATTTTATTAGCTTTACGTAATTTCATTTCAGCGGTATCTTAATAATTGATTTTGTATAATAATTTTAAGTGTTAAACTATAGATAAAATATAATATTTAAACTTATTTCAGCATTCATTTAGCAATATCCTTGCCTTTGTTTACATTCTAGGTGGTAGGAGTCACGACAAATAGACCTTCGCTTACATCAGAGTATGGTAATGTCTAAATGTTATAAATAAGTTTTGTCATATTCTTGTGAGTGAGTATAATTTAATGTTGTATTCTCAATAATGAGAGTGTGCCGTACTAATTGATTCGATATAGAATATTAATATTGGATTCGATTTAAAATATTAATATCGATATTAAAGGTGTTAAAATTTTTTTATATAAATTATTATTATTTATAATATGATGCTTCTTTTAATGCATGGTCTCTTTTCATAATTGAAAGTATAATTTATGTTGATAAATTTTAATACAACATTGCTAGTAATATAACACTTAAATTTTATTAATTAATTTAATTAAAATTAATTTTTTTAAATATTTACTAAAAAAATTATTTACTTATTTATATATATAATTTAATATTTTATTTTTCAAATAATATATATATATATATATATTGTTTTCACTATTGAGAATAATTTAAACCTATTTTATACTCGTTCAATTCTTATAAATAAAAGTTGTTGATTCTACTTAAATATATTAATCAATGATATCACTTCAGTTATTGTGAGCTGCCATTATCATCATAATCTCTCGTATTCTTACACTTTAATTGAAAGTATTATTATAACCAAAAGGTGTTAAGAAGCTTCTTAAATATATTAATAAATAATATTAATTCCGTTACTTTTCATTAGGTGATATTCTATTGGGGTAGACTTACTGCTCTTAAACCTCTTATTTGTGAAATTAACTTTCTTAGTAGATAATTTTTTGAGAAATTTGTTGAGTAAATTTTTTTATTAAAAAATATCAAAATAACTATTAAATAAACTTACTTTTCAATGAAATATCATGTGTGAAAATTTTGAAATTTTTTAAAAATTAAATTTTGACTTTTTTTAATGTTTTATTATATTTAGTTATTTATTATATATATATATATATATATATATATATATATAGATATATATAGATATAAAATTTATTTTAAATAATTTTTTATAATTGAAATTATTATTTTTTTGTTTGTTAGAAATGAGCATTAATCACAGTTAATGTATTTCAACAATTGGTTAAGAAATCGTAATATATGGATATCTAAACCATCACCCTCATTCTCAGCTACACCAACCCTTTACATAACCTTGGATTAGAGTGTCTCCTCCCAACTAAATCAATGTAAGGGTATTGAACTCAAGTTTCCTAGCAAGCTAAACCCACACCTTAACGTTATCAATTATGAAGAATTGACATTATAATTGAAATTATACAAAATAATAAAATTTACCAAAATTTTTACAACGTAAATGTAAAACTTTAAATTTTTTATATCTATGTTTTAAGTTGGAATTTATATTAAATTATCAATTTAAAAATATCATTTATGATAAACTCATGTATGATAACAATAACTTGGAGGAAGTGACTTCATATAAATATCTCATTTTCGTCACAAGCTAAATTAGAACTATAGCATTGAGAAAAGGAGTTAAAAGTTAGAATTGTGGAGAAGGGTAAACAAAATCCAAAAGTATTTTATAACATTTAATCTGAAAATTAAAAAGAAATACAACCAATCATCTCCTACTCATCAAAGTGGGTCTCTCCCCCATTGAGAGCATGGCTATGACTAGGTATCTATTGTACAAGAACAAAATAAACAACATATGAAACAAGAGATCCCCATGTTATTTATAATCCAAAAGGATTTATAACATATAATCTCAAAAAAAGGTGATACACCATATCCTATCCTCATCCCAGAGTGAGTCTCTACCCCATTGTGACCATGGCTACATATGATTAGGTATCTAATGTGTAAAAACAAGATAAACAACCTCGGAGACAAGAGGCTCCCTAAGGTTTCTTCAAACTTTAATAAAAAACACCTATGGATTAAGCAAAGTTGTCTCAAAGGTATTTATTTCATTGGGTAAATCATTCAGGAGTAGAGGAAGAGGTCACTCTGTATAATAGTCATGCTATTTTTATTTTTTAATTATTTTTGTATATGGTAGAATCAATGATTGGGTCGATCTTGTATTCACATCAAACTGGGTCGATTCTAATCCGCTTCCACTATAACCTCTAGGCATAACCACATTGTCCCACACATGGCACATAAGTCTAGTTGAGGTTTGAAGCAATTTGACATCACAATTAGTACCTTAAAAGTGCACTCTATCGTCAACTGATCCACACCCTCAAACATAATACTAATCATATTAAAAGTATTATTACACCTAAATTTAAAGAGAAGTTTTTATGTCATAAATAATTAGAGGATAAGAGAAAATTAAGATATGATAAGGAGGAGATAAACCCTAATCTTGTACATCAAATATATATTTTTAACTAGTATAACACTCAAGAAAATCAGAATTGCTAAAATGAGAATAAACTCCCAAGAGCTCCATATTGAAAGAGTGTATTGGAAAATTCATAAAATGTTGTCAGATGAAGAAATCCATAATCTTTATGACACTAGGAGTGTTCAAGATTTTTTGATGCGGCTAGATGCTAGGGAGGCTAATGTCGACATATCAAGCGGTACACCTATATGTTCATAGCTCCTCAATCATGGGAGAATCTTGGAAAGGTTCAGCTTCATTATGGAAATATGAGGCATTTGAAGGGCATGATGGTGAGGATGATAGTGGTGGTTTTAGATGCAACAAAGAAAATGATTCAATGGAATTATAGTGCCCTACGCCTGTTGGGACAATTGTGTTGGAAGGGTATTTATTATTATCATGGGGAGTGAATAGACCATCGAAGTGGAAGGTCAACCCACAAGAAGTTATAGGTGTGTTGGGAAGAACGTCGGGGACGAGGTTAACTGGATGAGAGTACAAAGATCTTAGGATGGTAGTGGAGGGAGGCAATGGGTAGTGGACAATATGGAAAATCCAAGGAATATGAAGGTGAAGGCTCGTAATGCCAAAGATGGAAACATGCCAAGGATTTAGAGAGAGGTGGTTGAAGCAAAGAAAATGTACCACCATCTAGTGGATGATGTGACCAAGAAGGTCTTGGACCAAGACAAGGATGATATTGAAGCAGGGAAGTTGATGACAGAATCCTTGCAAGATCACAAGCATTGCATTGTCTCAATGGAGGATGCGAGCTGGAATCATACTAGGGAAACTCGTTATGCCAAGAAGGTTTATATGTATTGGAAGATGAAGGATCTAGTAGGGATGGTGCTCATGGAATCTCATTATGGGTTCCCAAAAACTAGCAAATGTTTGAAATCCTTAGCCCATTGGAATCTGGATCAGATCCTTAAGATCAACGACAATTTGAATAGGATTGTGGAGGATATCGGGGTGATTATCTCCAGGATAAATGTGCTTTCTCACATGATGAATTGTAATATCTTAAAGCTGCGGTAGAATACACCTCATACCAAGGTGTCGATTATTAATATCTATGATGATGTTTATAAGTTCTGTTTCAAGTCTATTTATGGCGGTATGAGTAGTGTGGTTATGGGTACTATTATTACTAGATATGGGATGTAGCTATTTGAAACTAGTAGGAAGACAAATTGTTGATGTTAAAATGTTTTGAATATGTTGAATTAGGTTAAATTTCATCACCTAATTTCCCTGCACAGTAGATAAGGAAGTAAACTAGGGGAAAAGAAGAAAAAATGTTATCATTTAACATTAATAATCATCATAAACATTATTATCATAAATTATGAATTATTTATAATTAAAATTAAAATTTAAATACTATTTATAAAACATTATAATTTTCAAACATATCAATTAATTTAATAATATAATTTTATATGAAAATAGTATTTCATTAAAATGAGAAGAATCTTAATACATATATATGATATGCTGAAGGATGACACCATCTCCAAAGTTCTTAATGATTTTAATATCCTAAATATCTTAGGTAATTATGTGCTCGTCATCATTTTATGTTATATGTTTTCTTTCCTTCCATTTTCAATTTATGTTAGTGATTAAGCTTGGTAATTTATAGGATATATTTTTTCCACTTTCAAATTAAATAAACAATTTGTTTTGGTATAATTGGAAAATGACAAAGAAAGCCAAAGTTCCTTAACCCTTATTCGATACATGTTTTAATATTGGAGAAGAAATTTGATTAGTGGCTTGGATGCCATGGGATATATGATAAAAGGTGGTTTTTGAAGTTATGATTTGAGTTTTAGGTATTGATGGTGTTATTATCCATTGAGATAAATATTAATTAATTAAATTTTAATACATGTATTTAAATTTTTTATATTATGTTATTTAATTTTTTTAATATTTTATAAATAATATTATCAAAGGTACTTTTATTTTTTTGTTAACCCAATATAAATATCAATGGTGTTTAGAATGTTTTGAAAATGAGATTTAAGATTTTACTATGTTATGTACCCGGATGCTAGCAACATTTAACTATTGGCTTGGACTTGGGTTCGACACATCAGCCTACCCACTTATTTGCATTAATTTATTTTATTTAAACTATCTCTCCGATAATTAGTACTATTGCACGCACCTAAATTGGATATGATGAACCAGCGTATTGAATGAAATGAAATCTACGTGAGTTGGATGGATAATACCCGGCTCTAGTTAACCTTCTAAACCTTCTATTTTTTTATATTTTTTTTTCATCTCCTATCTTATTAGAAATGTAAACTTAAAAAAATCTTTCCTTCGAGGGTGTTGTAAATCTTATTCTTGTCAACCTCCTAGTTTCATTTTGAAGTTCACATTCTTGTGAGATTTTTTTTATTTTAACAATGTTTGTTTTTTTCTTGAAGCTATAAACAATATTAAGATAGTTCTAGTCCTCTATCTTAGAGTTAATGGCCTCCTTGTAGGATACTATTTTTTTCTTATTTTCAATCTCATTATAGCCTTGTATCATTTATTTAAGTATAGGTACAAAAAATAGTAGTCGTGTTCATTTCTAAAATGCATCCTCTTATATTGTCCCCCAATATCAGAGCCAAGAGGTCGCATCTTGAGTGCACCCTTTCGCTAATCTCAATCACTTTTTGCTAGAGTTTGAGGCTGTTATACAAGTATGATTTTGTTCATGCTAGTCATGTTATTCTTGTAAAATAAACCACTTATAATTTCCTTACTCTCCATAGGTGGTGATAAGGAACCACCACATACATTCTCCTAGAATGTATCCCTAGCTCCAACACATCCTACATAAATGGGTCTCTCTTTCATGCTTGCATATAGTGAATTGTATTAGTAGCACTTGCAATGCATGCACTGGATAGGGAATTTTGTTCTAGATGTGTATACTCATTTATTATTTTCATGTGTTTGTTGTTAGAATGCTGACATCTTGTAAATCCTATAACAAGGTTTTGAGCTTCGTTGATAAATGTACAAAAGTATTTTGAATTTCTCTTTGATATCTAGGCCTCTCAACCTTCATATATTTTGGATTCATTTAAGCATTCAATTTAGCTCTTGAATCATCATTAGGCATGCATCTAAGGGAGGGCGCAAAAAGATGCTCCCCAAAATCATTGCAACGGGGCTGCGCTAGTGGGAAAAAACCAAACACGTGCATGCACCTAAGGAAGCGTGCACACGCCATTAGGTTCGGTACCGAACCAAGGCGCGTGCGCATTTCTAGCACGTACGCACTCAAAAGAGCACACATGCCCCTCTTAAGATAATTAAAAAACAAGTTAGAGGCATTATGTTTCCTTCCATTGCAACCGAGCCTCACTCACCCATCGAGTGCATGGAGCTACAGAAAAACAAGTGATCATCAAGTGCATTGGATGATGCAGGAGCATCAGGGCCTAGGAAAAACAATCGAAGTTGATTGACAAAAGGAGTTGACCAGGGTGATTTCCGATGACCACTGGTGTGAAGGAAGACTGGCTTTTGAAGCCAAGTAGTCGAGCAGAAACTGTCAAAGTGCGGTCGACAAAAGGAGTAAGAGGTCGAGAGTCGGTAAGTCGATGTCGACAGACAACAGGATTGCATCGAAAGAGGTCGGGTGTCGACGAGTTGCCGAACAACAACACCGATGGGTTGCAGCGAAAGCCAAGCGTGGAGGAAGGGGTGGACTAGTAGCCATGGAAGTGAAGCAAAGCCGAAAAGTGAGGTCAAAAGGTGATGAAGTGTAGTATGGTTGAGACATGGGGCTGACAATTGTAGCAGAGTCAGAGATGCAGAAGTCAAGGCGGAGTACTTAGCATCCGTTGGAGGTTGTTGAGGAAGTTATGAGAAGTTATGAAGGTGGTTGGGATAGTGAAAGATGTCACCACAGGAAGAGGTTGTGTAGCACAATAGAGGGAGCTGACAACTGTAGGTCTGCAAGATATGGAGGATTTGATGGACATAGAGGTAGAGTGTCTCGGGGAACAGAGTGACCTCAGGAGAAGCAACAACAGAGTAGAAGGGCAGTGAGAAGGCACATAATAGGGGATCTGATCCAGAGCTCATTGTTTAGTAGAGAACCAGGAGAGGGAGAAGATCGCACACAGCCGAGAAAACATATAGAGACATATTTTCAGTTCTGTATATTGTAACGGGATAAGGCCGACTAGTTTCATAGATTTACTTTGTATTTACACATTGTAATTTGATTCAATTTTAATAGAAGCCAGCTTTTCGAATTCATTTCACATATAGTCTGCGTGAGCACCTGTGTGTTGTTGTGTGTCTTTGTTAAGCAAGAGGGTCTGACCGACCTGCCTTGCGTCAAGTGGTGTCAGAGTGAGAAGAACCTGCATGTGCGTGAACAACTCCAGCTGAGGTTGGGTAGAGTTGTGCATAGTGGTGAAGTCTGGTTGCAATTGGATGAGTGAAGATTTCAATTGAGGTTGAAAGATGGCTCAAAGAGTCATTAATGTCTGAGGTGTAGGATGAAGAGTGCATGGCGCAGTAGTCACAGTTGATTGTGAAATGTTCGACGAGTGCATGCGAACAATGTGAAGCTTGACAAGTGAATTTGCAACGATCAAAGAAAGCTAGAGACGTGGTTGTATTCTTGATGCACTTGACCACGGTGATGAGGAAGTCGAGGAAGTGGAAGCACGCAAAGAATTTAAGGAAGAACCAGAAGATAAATTGATCAAGCTATTGTCAGGTATTAGGGGTAGAATGAAGATGGATGTACCTACCTACTTAGGAAGTCTGGATTCAGAAGACTTCATTGACTGGTTAGAGAGATGGAGAAATAATTTGACATAGAGAAAATAGAGGATCCTAAACGGGTTAAAACTGCATGTCTGGGGTTGAAGGGGCATGCCTCTTTGTGGTGGGACAATGTGTAGGCTGACAGAGTCAAGAAAGGAAGGAGAAAATCAAGTCTTGGGATAGGATGGCTTCCAAGATGAAGGGGAAGTTCTTTCTGAGTGACTATGTGATTTCCTTGTTCAGGAAGTTGCAAAAATTTCGACAAAAAGAGATGACTGTGAAGGAGTACATTGAAGAGTTCTACAAATTTTCTATCAGGTCAGGTCAAACTGAAGAAGGAGAAGAAGCTGTCCTAAGAGATGTAAACGGCTTGAATCATGCCATACAGGATGACTTGAGCCTGTCGAGGTTCAGAGCGGTCGGTGAAGCCTATAAACTAGCTTTGAAGGCAGAAGAGAAAATGTCAAGGAAAAACGCGTCGACCAAAGGTAGGATGACTAGTTGAGGTGTGAAGACTGTTTCCACCAAAGGCCAAGGTAGTAGAATCAAAAGGGAATCCTTCGAATATAACCGATGTGCGGCAGGGACATTGACCAGAGAGAAAAGGTAAGGAAACCTACGGGACGGTCGAGAGACCCGTGGTTGAGGTGCATACGGTCAAACTGGTCCGACAGAAAAGAAAGGTGCGTATAGTTGAAGTGTCGAGGTGTGGGACACAAATCCTACGAATGCCTAGAGAATCTACACGTGTTAGATGAGTCGGAACCCAGATGACGAAGAGATGAGCAAGTCGACGAGAGAACAGAATCGACATCCAACAATGGCGAAGAGGGAAGAGGACAAGGTGGAACTATGATGGCTAGGAGAATGTTGCTTCAAGATGACCGACACAATGAGAAATAGTTAGCACAACAAAAGGCTATCTTTCGAACTAGAGTGTTGATCAACGATAGGTATTGCAAGACAATAGTTGATGGTGGCAGTATAGAGAATCTTGTGTCAAAAGAGGTCATCGACAAGCTGGGTTTGAGATGTTAGGAACACTCAAATCCATACAAGATATCATGGTTGCAGAAAGGAAATCATGTCAAGTTAACCAGACAGTGACTAATAAAATTTAAGGCTGGAAAGCTTGAAGACAACATACTGTGCGACGTAATCCAAATCGACGCATCTCATGTATTTTTAGGGAGACCATGGAAATATGATCGGAAGATGATCTATGATTATTGAGCCAACATAGTCCTAGTGTGGAAAAATGGCATGAAGAGGATGCTGAAGCCGAAGTAGGAGGACCAAGCTGATCACAAGCAGGGTGAGAGAAACTATTGGGAAAAGCGAGTGTTGATGTGCTCAGCCAAGGAATTCCTCATGGAGGAGTACAAAAAGTCAGGATGTTTCACGACCATTTTGAAGGGACCATGTGTCGAGAGGTCGATGATGGAGAGGGTTCTGATCGAAGTCAAAGAAATGATCGATGAGTTTCGTAGCATAGTAGACGACGAGACGCTGACGGGATTTCCACCGATGAGAAGCATATCCCATCAGATCGACTTGATTCCAGGATCGAGTTTACCAAACAAGGAACCACATAGAATGACTCCAAAAGAGGGTTAGGAACTCAATCAACAAGTCCAGGAGTTGTTGGATAGAGGATTGATCAAAGAGAGTCTGAGCCCATGTGCAGTACCAGCAAAAATAGCACCAAAGAAGCATGGAGAATGGAGGATGTGTCCAGAATCCAGATATATAAACAAGATCATGATCAAGTATAGATTTCCATTTCCCAAAATGGATGACTTGATGGATTGCTTGAGTGGAGCGAGATACTTCATACTTCACCAAGATCGACCTAAAAAGTGGTTATCACTAGATTAGGCTCAAAGAAGGAGATGAATGGAAGACAACATTCAAGATGAAGGAAGGGTTGTATGAGTGGTTAGCCATGCCATTTGGATTGACTAATGAACCTAGTACATTCATGCAGTTGATGAATGAGGTACTGAAGCCATTCTTGGGAAAGTTCATCGTAGTGTATCTAGACGACATCCTGATATTTAGTCAAACCAATGTCTAACATTTGGAGCATATTCGACAAGTATTGAAGAAGTTGCAGGAAGAGAAGCTGATGGTGAACCTACAAAAGTGCTTGTTCATGAAGGAAGAACTGGTGTGCTTTGGATTTGTAATCTCGGGTAAAGGGTTGGTGATGGACCCGAAAAAGGTGAAGGCAATACTGGATTGTCCAAAACCGACAAGCACAATAGGAGTGCGAAGTTTCCATGGACTTGCTAGTTTCTACAGGAAGTTCATCTGAGGATTTAGTCGGATATGTGCACCTTTGACAGAGTGCATGAGGAAAGGGGAGTTTAAGTGGACAAAATCTGCTCATAAAGCCTTCGACAAGTTGAAGGAAAAGGTGACTGAGAGCTCAGTGTTAGCGCTCGCATATTTTGACAAAGTTTTCCAAGTCGATTGTGACATGAGTGGAATGGAAATTGGAGCAATGTTGAGCCAGGAGGGCTGACCAATTGCATTCTTCAGTGAGAATTTGGATGATGTGAAGTGGACATATTCGGTCTACGACTAGGATTTATATGGTATTGTCCAAGCATTGAAGAAGTGGAGGCATTATTTGTTTCCCAAGGAATTTGTGTTGTACATAGATCACCAAGCACTGAGGTACTTGAAAACTCTGTCGAAGTTGAATCAACGACACATGAAGTGGGTCAAATTCCTGCAAGGATATACCTTCATGTTGTGACACAAGTTGGGCAAGTTGAAAAAGGTTTCAGACACACTGAGTCGAAGAGTTGCATTGCTGAACATGACAACAGTTCACGTGACAGGAATAGAGTCAGTGAAGACAGAGTATGAGACCAATGGATATTTTGTGAAAGCATGGAAGGCAATTCGAGAACACCATACTTGAATTATTTTATCCAAGAGGGATTCCTATTCAAGGGACAATAGTTGTGTATTCCTAGAGGATCTGTAAGAGAGAACTTAATCCGAGAGCTACATAGGGGCAGATTAGCAAGTCATTTTGGCATCGACAAGACCAAGGTGTTGGTCGAAGAAAAGTATTTTTGGTGAGGAATGGTGACAGATGTCGGTAAGTGGGTATGACAGTGTCAAAATTTCCAGTTGGGCAAGGGAATAAGTCAGAATACGGGGCTGTATGCACCCTTACTAGTGCTAGATACCCCATGGGATCACCTGAACATGGATTTTGTGCTAGGATTATCGAAGATGCAGCAAGGTAATAACTCAATATTTGTTGTAGTCGACAAATTTTAGAAGATGGCACGTGTTATTCCATGTTGGAAGACAAGTGATGCCACAATCATTGTTGTACTATTCTTCAAGGAGATAGTCAGATTGGATGGGTTACTAAAGAGTATAACGTAGCATAGGGATACCAAGTTTATGGGACATTTCTGGAGAACCATATGGAAGAAACTGGACACAAAGTTTCAATTTATATCAACATATCATCCATAAACATATGGACAGACTGAGGTGTTGAAAAAATGTTTGGGAAACCTTATGAGGTGTTTGACGGCTGACAGATCCAAGTAGTGGGAGAACATGTTGGCGCAAGCATAGTTTGCATACAACAATTCAGTGAATCGATCGACAGGTATGAACCCATTATAGATTGTTCAAGGATGAAGCCCACATGGAGTGGTAGATTTGGTCAAGATATCGATATAAATTAGGAAAAGTGCGGATGCAAAAACATTCACGGAGCATATGAAAGAAGTGCATAAAGATGTGTGAAAGCGCATTGAAAAGACCAATGTGACATACAAGTTGAGAGCCGACAGAAACAAGATGCTACATTCATTTAGTGAAGTAGACTTAGTCTATGCACACTTGTGGAAGGAGAGATTTCCGACAGGAACATATAACAAGCTGAACCTGAAGAAGATTGGAGCATGCAATATTCTGAAGAAGATTTCAGACAATGCTTATGTGTTGGAGCTGCCAACGGACTTCAGCATATCACCTACATTCAGTGGCTCAGATATGTACAAGTTTGAAGAAGTTTCAACCAACAACAATGCGGAAGTGTCGAACATTGACTGGACACTGCAGATTCTAGGTCGACATGACAAGGAGGAAATCGACGAAGTGTTAGGGGAATGGGAAATCGGACGGACGTGAAGTTCGTGAAAGAAAGAATACTTAGTCCATTGGAAGGGTGATGATTTGCAAGAGGTGAAATGGATTTCCAAAGAAGAATACAAGAGACTAACGGAGCAGTAGAGTTCTTTTTCACCTGGGAAGTGTGATGCAAAAGCATCGGGGCCTAGGCGAAACATTCAAAGTTGATCGACAGGAGAATTCGACCGGGGGGATTGCTGATGACCACTAGTGCGAAGGAAGACTGGATGTCGATGCCAAGTAGTCAAGCAAATTCTGTCAAAGTGCAGTTGACATAAGGAGTAAGAGGCCGATATTTGACAAGTCAATGTCGACAGATGATAGGATTGAAGTGAAAGAGGTCGGGTGTCAACAAGTTTTCGAACAGTGACACCGACAGGTTGTGGTAGAAGCCAAGTTTGGAGGACGGGGAGCACTAGCAGCCGTGGAAGCAAAGCAAAGTTGACACGTGAGGTCAAAATGTGATGAAGTGCAGTATGGTCAGAGATGAAGAAGTCAACGTGAAGTACTTAGCAACCATTGGAGGTTGTTGAGGAAGTTATGAGAAGTTATGAAGGTGGTTGGGATCATGATAGATGTCACCACAAGCAGAGGTTGTGCAACACGATAGAGGTCACTGACAACTGTAGGTCTACAATATCTGTAGGATTTGGTGGATAGAGAGGTAGAGTGTCTCAGGTAATGGAGTGATCTCGGGAGGAGCAACAACAGAGTAGAAGGGCAGTGCCAAGGCACATAACAGGGGATCCAATCCAAAGCTTATCGTTTAACAAAGAACCAGGAGAGGGAGAAGATCACACACAGTTGAGAACACACTTAGAGACATATTTTTTGTTATGTATATTGTAACAGGCTAAGGCATACAAGTTTCATAGATTTATTTTGTATTTGCACATTGTAATTTGATTCAATTTTAATAGAAGCCAACTTCTGGCAATCAGTTCACATCTAGTATGTGTGAGCGCATGTGTGTTGTTGTGTGTCCTTGTTAAGCAAGAGAGTCCGAACGACCTTCCTTGCGTCATTCGATAGGTAAGATCCATGTTTTTTGTCATTTTTTTCATTTTTTTGTCATTTTTTTCATTTTTGTTTGTCTATTAAATTTTTAATAATTCCCAAATGAGTAAAATAATAGATAATTTTTCATTTGCATAGTGTAAACCTATACAATGAATGAAAAAAATGTTAACATGGAGTCCGGTGGAACACTTAAGAAAACAAAAATCTTGGAACCAATGAAAAACCTCAACAAAATCAAAATGCCCAAGAAAATCAAAACCCCCAACAAAATTTCGACCAAGACGACTTGAACCATTATGTAAATTAAATGAGAGTGCACACTCAAGAACTAATAAACATAGGGGAACCATCTCAAGTGTCCCTTGCCACCTCAATTAAGAGCTCAATTGACTCCCTCATCCATGCACATCGCTAATTGACTGACATGACTGGATATAGAGCTAGGATGCTGGAGTATTATTCCACAGGAATTTCCAAGGAAGAAATAAAATATTTTAATATTAAAAAGGCCTAATTATACAATATGTTTGTTAAATTTTCAAAATTTACTTCAATCTGATCTAGGATCTTAACTGAGAGAACAACATGTACGGCAAATCTACAGCACATCATTCATGGAGACAATAATGCAAGCACACAAGAGACACAAAGATTTACTTGGGGAAAACCATAAAGGTGAAAAACCCCAATAACTTCGTCAAAGATAGATAGAGCAATGATACAACTCAAACATAAGAGATAGACATATCCTAGTAGCAGATCCTCCTCCATAAGTGCGCCACTCCTCCTTGAGTGCATGAGTGAGAAGTGAGTGATGAAATAGAGTGCCTCCCGCACTCTATTTATACTTGGCTTGACTTGCCTTTTACATAAATCATGTAGGCTCGAACTTAACCATATAACATAATGCTGACTGGGCCGACCCCCAATAGGGTGGTCTAATAACCCTTCGACCCACATGGCCGACCCCCAATAGGGTGGTCTAATAACCCTTTGACCCATATGACTTATATAGGGCCGACCCCAACAAGGTTCTCTAGTAACCCATCAAGTATAAGTTACAACATTTATAATATAAATGATGACACTTCTGTATAGAGGAATAATACCATCTCTATAGGAGTACATACAACATACATATATGAAATACATTTCGAAGTTACATATACATCAACACTCCCTCTTAACTAGGAAGGTATTTCTCAGCATAGGTCTTCTAGCACAAGTCTTCTTCTCTGGATCATCGTCATTGGATAATCGTCATCGAGTCATCATCATCGTCACTACTGCTACTATCTCAATCAATCTCTAAATCTACTTATCATAGGAAGTTCTACAGAGCCAGTCCTTTTTCATATTGGATGCAGGCCCACCACCTGCAGGTCTTCATCATCACCGGTCATACTGTGGAATCCTTAGGACTTATTACGTGTGTCACAAAACCTCAAAAGAGCATCCCAAGTTGTTACGAGCACACGGCTCTACCTATAGGATCTCACAGGGCCATATTATATGTGACCTCACCACAAAACCTTGCAAGAGAATCCCAGGATGTTACAAGCACGCAGCTCTACCTATAGGATCTCCTAGGGACAGATTATATGTGGTCACCACAAAACCTCGAAAGAGCATCTGCCAGATATCTTAGGGCACGAATTACATGCCATAGGAAAAACCTCGAAAGACTATCTGTAGACCTCCCAGGGCCATATTATATGTGGTCATGGTAAAACCTCGCAAGAGCATCCCAGGACTTATTACGGGCACATAGCCCAACCTATCGGATCTCCCAGGGACAGATTATATGCCATAGGACAAAACCTCGAAAGAGAATCTTCCAGATATCCCAGGGAAAGGAATTACATGCCATAGGAAAAACCTTGAAAGACTATCTGCAGATCTCCCAGAGCCAAATTATATGTCCTCCTAGAGCAAAACCTCGAAAGAGCATTTGCCAGATATCCCAGGGTAATGAATTAGATGCCATAGGCAAAACCTCGAAAGACTATACGCAAATATCCCGAGGCCAAATTATATGCTCATATGCACAACCTGATCCATGGCCATAGAGTATCAACTTGATACTCACCATACATCATCCTGATGTTCACATGATCATCCTGATCATCATCACTGCAACATCCTACTGCATGTCATCTGGAGCAACATTCTGAAGCTCGTCATCCACGATCATCCTGATCATATAATGCATTTACCTGATGCATACCAAGTATCTACCTGATACATATCATCATACATGATCCACCTGATCATACAATGTATCCACCCGATACAAATACATGATACATATCACCATACATGATCCACCTGATCATACAATGTATCCACCTGATACATATATAGATACATGGTCCAAGCATCCAACATGATGCATACCAAATACATACAAATGATCCTACTGATCATATCCAGCATCCAACATGATGCGTACATACATATACATATAAATTATCCAACTGATCATATCTAGCATCCAACATGATGCATACATACATATAAAAATGATCCAACTGATCATACACAGCAGAAAACAGAACATCATCCTGGTGCTCATCATCCAACACTTACATCCACAGCCATGTGAAGGATCCTCCTTCCAACATGCTTGGAATGGATTCAACAAATGTGTCCATCACTTCTTCCTTGAAGTGTCCTCGATCTGAAGAATGCCAAGCCTCTCTCTGAAGTACTCAAAATTCACCCTGGCTAGTGGCTTCGTCAGCACATCTGCAATCTGCTCGTCCGTCGCAACATACAGGAGCTTCACAGCTCCTCTCTGCACCATATCCCTGATATAGTGATATTTGATCTCTATGTGTTTCGACCTAACATGAAACACTGGGTTCTCAGACAGCTTCACACAACTCTGGTTATCACAAAAGATACCAGTAGCATCCAACGGGAGATCAAATAACTTAGACAGTAGCTTCCGTAGCCATACTGCCTCACAACTAGTTGAACAGGCTCCAACATACTTTGCCTCAGCTGTACTCAGTTCTATGCAGGACTGCCTTCTGCTAAACCAAGAGATTAGACTTGATCCCATACTGAAGCAGCACCCAGATGTGCTCTTCCTATCTGCAGCACTACCAGCCCAATCTGAATCAACATAACCCTGCAGGTTAAACTTTTGATTCGCCTCATACTTGAGCCCATAATCCACTGTACCCTTCAGGTACCTCAGAATATGCTTTACGACAACCAGGTGAACACTCCTCAGATTCATCAGGAACAATAATCTCAAGCATGTATAGTCAGGATCAATTCAAACACATATAATAAACATTAGTATTCAAGGGTTTAGGGAAGTCTTCTTTTACTCATACATTTTCTTATTTGATCATAGGACTCTTTTGGTTAGTTGAGTCATCAATCAAGATAAGAGATATAATATGCATAAAACCTGTAATTTTTCAAACCTATACCTTCATGATTCTTCTGGTTAGTCATATCATCAATTATGGTAAGAAACATAATATGCATACAACCATGATTATTCAAACGTATGACTTCATGAATAATCATTATCAACAACACAACAGTATAAGATCCTAACACAAAGTAGGATTCTAGCTTGATATAGGAAAAACATACCTGGATTAGCATGCTAGCTAGTTATGTCTAACATACCTACATAATGTCTTCTGGTTCTCTTCAGTGACTTGTGCTAGTAACCTACATGTCTCATAAGTTAACCATTGTAGAAACAAGTTATACATACCTCGAAAGTAGATCTTCTATGTGATCCATGACAATGGATGAATCCTTGTCTTCATGTCACCATGAGCATATGTTCTTGAAGTAGAACATGATTTGATTTTCTTGGTGTACCTTTTGTGTTAGCAAACAACATAAACCTCTTACAACATCACAATGCATTAGTACAATCATAAGTGTCAAAACCTTAATCAATGAATATCTTCTATAAGGTAATACGACAAGTCTAGTAATTAATCAAGATTCTACTGTAATGATATGAAGACAAACATATCATAAACTCAATCATGAACATAATTCTAAACATACCTATAAGACATACCTGTCAAGATTGCTTGTAATCTTCTTATGGAAGGCCTTAGCCTCATATCCCTCTGAAATAGGAACTTCTTCACTTATGCAGATGATCAATCCATCTTCTTCTAGGATTAACCCAATCCACTTGATTTGCAAGAACTGGACCTGGACCTGGAGCTGGATATGGGGTTGTCAGAGAAACCCCAAAAATTCAAACTTCCAAAAGGATAGAAATATGCGCCTTGATGAGCTGATCAAGCTGGTATATTCAGAATTTGAAAACTGCAAAGTTTCACTCATCAATTTTGTCTTTGAAACTTCCAGATTCACTGGACGTGACCCTAAACTGGGGTTTGATGAAGCCCACTCTTCTTCCCAAACAAAAGGTTTGATCCAAATCTCTAAGCTTCTATTTTTCTGAGGAGCTTCCAACCGTGGTCACAGATTTCAAAAATTCCCATTTTACAGAAGCCCTAATTTTCCACTTTTCTGATCAAAGTCCCGAACTAGGGTCTGATCAAGCCTGGCCTTCTTCCCAACCAAAAATTCTGATCTTGGTCTCTAAATTTTGATTTTGATGAGTAGCATCTAGCCGTAGTCTCTGATTACAAAAATTCCAACTTTCTCCGAAGCCCTAAATTCCGGAAGCCATGAATGAAGGTACTAAAAAATAATTCTATTTTTGACAGAAATATGTACCTGATTGTTTCTAGTGTACCTCTAAACTTTTCAATCCACAGGGTTTGAAAAAGTTTCCTGAGATAGCCCGACTTGTTATATTTCCATCCTGATAGGTCTGACCTCAATTGGATTCTTTGAGAGAGAGTTATGCCAAGTGTCGCAACGTGACCTGTTTATGGGATAATATAGGAGAGCGAACTTGTACGGCGTGCCACATGTCACTGGTTCAACATCGGCCTCTGAAAACGTTTCTTGAGACAATACAGTTTGTGTACTACCTGTCAATTTTTACGAAATTTCCTTTGGATCTTCCTAGCCCAAGTTATGATATTTTTCCCAAGGTCACCTGATTTTGACTCAGATCTAGAAGAGGCAGAAACCCCATATTGTATAGATCATAAATCACAAAGTACAATGAATTAGAGGTTGTCCTTTGGACACAAGGTACATGGGGATTTAATCTTCTACCTATAAAGATTTCAGATCTGAAAACTTTGCCAAAACAGATTTATAGCGAAAGTTCTACGATGACTTGTTTTTTCTATATCAAGCCCTAGCATTGTAAGTGCAACAAGTATCATACATGCCATATCATGCCTTCTTTCAGGCTAGCTCTGATACCATGTTAAATTTTCAGAATTTAATTCAATCTGATCTAGGATCTTAACTGAGAGAACAACATGTACAGCAAATCTACAGCACATCATTCATGGAGACAATAATGCAAGCACACAAGAGACACAAAGATTTACTTGGGGAAAACCATAAAGGTGAAAAACCCCAATAACTTCCTCAGAGATAGATAGAGAAATGATACAACTCAAACATAAGAGATAGACATATCCTAGTAGCAGATTCTCCTCCTCCATAAGTGCGCCACTCCTCCTTGAGTGCATGAGTGAGAAGTGAGTGATGAAATAGAGTGCCTCCCGCACTCTATTTATACTTGACTTGACTTGCCTTTTACATAAATCATGTAGGCTCAAACTTAACCATATAACATAATGTTGATTGGACTGACCCCCAATAGGGTGGTCTAATAACCCTTTGACCCACATGACTTATACAGGGCCGACCCCAATAAGGTGGTCTAATAACCCATCAAGTATAAGTTACAACATTTACAATATAAATGACGACACTTCTGTATAGAGGAATAATACCATCTCTATAGGAGTACATACAACATACATATATGAAATACATTCCGAAGTTACATATACATCAACAATGTTCACTGATCCAAGAACGCGACAACCACCGGACATTAGAAAGCCACGTGTATGCATGGATTGGTGTCATTTCCAACCATGGAGGGACAATTGAATGCATAGGTGGTTCATGGTTCACAATAAACGACCCTGCAATAATAGGGAGGTTCCACAGTACTTCCTTTGACATAACCGAGTTCCAGGGTATTGGGCATGGCTTTGCCCAAGATCGACCTACTTCCAAGAGGAACCCTTTGAGAGGGCCACCAACTCCTAGGCGCGATCTCAACCCCTCTCCCCAGTCACCTTAGTCACCCCACAAACTTGATGAAATCAAGGGGGCGATGAGAAGTGTTGCACGTTGACTCCTTAGACACACCGCCTTTGTAGCAGTGACTACAATGGAGAGAGAGTTTTAACCTGATAGAGACTTAGGTGAAGGGCCTTCACGACAGAGTCAGAATAGATCTGTGACTGGTGGTATCCATGCTGGGCCTTCTAGTTCGACGGGGAAAATGCCACATCTTTGTCCCCATTGCATGCACACTTTCCCTAGCCTGATCGAGGGCTGCTATATGGAGCAAGTTAGCACCTTTTTTAATGTGTTTTCAATCATTACTTGATAATTTGTAAAGTAATTTTAAAGTATTTTTGTTTGACTTAAACTATTATTTCAATCTACAGTTATTTAGAGATGAGATGTTGTCATGGGAGAATGTAGGATCTCCCAACCTGGATGCAGCAATGGCAGCTGTAACTGAAATTGTGGCACCTCACACGGATGTATTTTCAATACCTCACATAATATTGTCGGAGGTGTTCACGGTGAGAATCAAGTTAATTTATGAAAATATTTTCATGCATTAATGAAAATTAATTAAAGCAACTATTATTTTTCAATGAAATGATTGTCGTAAATGTTGTAGGTTGGAATTGCTGAGAGGCTTAGCAGATCCAGGACACCTAACTCACATCTCCCACTTGCATCAACGGTAATTTATTTAATATTTGAATTCTACATTCATTTTATAAATGTGGTAAATGTTACAAATGCTTGAAAATGATGGTATCTTATATCATTTGTTTCAGAGCCTCAAAAGATGGTCTACTCATAGACGGAAGAAGACCTGAGATACCAATAGCTCCAAGATGAGGAAGATCAATTTTGGAGATGTGTCTAGGACTGATAGGGGTGGTCACAATGTTTGACACACCATGTTTTGTACATTATCCACGATGTGGAACTTTTGGGAACCAGTTTCCATGTACTTAGTATCTACAACACGAATTGCTGGATTTTTTATAGGGCACAAGTTGCCATGTATTTTGGATCTACGACACGAGTTGTCGGATTTTGTATAGGGCATGAGTTGCCATCGTATGTACATTGGGAACCATGTTCAACTATTTGATAATAAAATATATATGTTTGTTCAAGTTTTGTAGCCTTGATGTACATGGATTTATAGTTATGTGATTTATATATCACTTGTCTATATTTGTATCTTGTTGTCTCATGGTGTGTTAGGGTTTGTTTAAAAACCATTGAGTTATGGAGTTATAACATGCCCAACTTTAGAAACATAAGCATTAAAAAAAAGAACATGAAAGAACATTTGCATAATAAATCTAAAACAAAAGCATACATAGCCTTATAACTTGGTAGCCTTTCTTGTAGCATAAAAGGCATACATATTTAAATGGGCATATGCATAATTTACTAGAGGAGATACATTAATCTATGAATTCATGAGAAGGTGGAAGTCCCATTCATTCATATATTATAAGCATGAACATGTACTAAGGATCATAAGAATAAAATTCAGCAATTTAACATATGAAATAAAGCCTAAATCACATATGAATCCTAACTCATTGTATACATCATTATTAGACATTCTTACTAATTGTTGAAGACTTTCATTTAAATTCAATGTGAAACTAACCAACTATATCCTTGAATCCAATCGCCCTTGAATATAATACATTCACACTTGATTGATCATCCCATTTCCTATAACACATCTCAGATTCCTCATTCCAACAATGACATTCATCTCACATTCCTCATTCCTCATTGCCTATAACACATCCACAATGGCCACATGCATGTGTGGGAGCTGACGAAACCCAACTCCGCTCGTCGGTTTGGGTTATGTGCCCCTAAGTAAATCCTTAAAGTGTCCTTGAACGGACATGGGGTTCCTGACCAAAATTCCCGTAGCACCAAAACCGTGACTTTGATCCTGAATCCTTCGATTCTGATGGATCCGTGACCCCAGGTTTCAGCTAGCCCCCCCCCACATCGTCCCTTGAACTCTCAGAAATGGTGCTATTGTGCCATCTTAGGAATTAGGGTTTTGCTCAGTGAAGGCCATGCCAATTTTGCTCAAGGGGGTCATTTATGATTCGAAGGCTCTCGGGCATGCATGGCCATCATGAACACATCCACAATGGAAACATGCACATGTGGGAGATGACGGAACCCAAGTTCGCTTACCGGTTTGGGTTCCATGCCCCTCGAGAAAATCCTCAAAGTGTCCCTGAATGGCCATGGGGTGCCTGATGAAAATTCTCGTAGCACCAAATCCATGACTCCGATAGTGAACCCATCAATTCCAATAGATCTGAGACCCCAGGTTTTAGCTAGCCCCCCCCCCCCCCCCACACCATTCCTCCAACTTTCAGAAACAGTTCTATTGTGCCATCTCAGGAACTACGATTTTACTTAGTGAAGGCCATGCCAATCTTGCTCAAGGGTGTCGTTTATGATCCAAAATCTCTCGAGCATGTGTGGTCATCATGAACACATAAAAAATGGACACATTCATGTGTGGGAGCTGACATAACCCAAGTTCGCTCACCAGTTTGGGTTTAGTGCCACTAGAGAAAAACCTCAAGTGTCCTTGAATGGCCATGGGGTGCCTGACCAAAATGACCATAGCTCCAAAACTGTGACTCCGATCGCAAATCCATCGATTTCGGTGGATCTGGGATGCTAGGTTTTAGTTGTGGGACCCCCCACACCGTTCCTCCAATGCCCAGAAACAATGCTATTTTTCCATCTCCGGAACTAGTGTTTTGGTCAGTGAAGGCCATCGTGAACACATACAAAATGGCCACATGCACGTGTGGGAGCTGAATGAACCCAAGTTTGCTTGTTGGTTTGGGTTTCGTGCCCCTAGAGCAAATCCTAAAAGTGTCCGTGAATGGCCACGGGGTTCCTGACGAAAATTCCCGTAGAACCAAACCTGTGACTCCAATCCAAAATCCATCAATTTCGATGGATCCAGAACCCCGGGTTTCAGCTATTGTGCCATGTCAGGGGTTTCAGGCTCATTTCTAAAGAAAACAACTACTGGGTTTAGTCAATTAAAATAATGCCAAATTTATATTTAAACATAATAGCTAGACAGAGCACAAGAGGAATCTATAACCCGACTCAACCTAAGAGAAAAATTACACAGGATCGGGATTGAATTTATTAGAGCATCCATTTACACATTTATAATTTCCATCCAAGCATTCTCCAAGAGCCATTTCGAAACCCTCCTAACAGAAAAAAAAAAATACAAACCATAAACAAAGAATTTTGATATTTACGAATTACTAACAAAACATTGGAACACAGAGATCTTACTTGGTATACTTATCGACTTATCCACAACGATACTCTGCTACATAGGGAACATGCGGACCAAGAGCTGCATTCTGGTCATGCGCATTCCTTCCCCCAAAACCATAGAACGGTCAAGAGCTTATGCTCTCCCTCCCAAGTGCTAAATAGTACAGACATTTTGCAAAGGTTTAGGGGTTTTACCGTTTGTCCAACATGAAGTTATACCTTAGGGCCATCATGTGGCCTCATTAAAGTCCTCAACCACCTCCACTTAGATTTCAATTTTTCTACCCTCCTTCCTATAGTTGGAGACCAATCCCAACTCTTGCACACTTATAGGTGATGCTTAGGGTCTTAACATAGGTTATCTTAGCATAGGTTGACTTTAAAACCATGAGTGCTAGCTTAGGGATATTCTTAAGACACCTGGAACAAGAAGGTTAAGAATGTATTAGCTCATTTAGAAAGCTAAGTAATCCTGGTCTCCATGAAACCCTTCACACCAATCATGGGAACAGAGTGATAAACCATCCATCTCAAATACAATAAAAACATAGCCATCGCAATTGCAAAGGTATAATTATAAAGTCTAAAGCATGCATCAAGACCAGAAAACTAACTAAGTAAGGTATAAAGCAAATAATATCACAGAGTAATAAATATGACTTTTAATGGTACATATTAAGCTAGAACATGCTAGATCAATGTCACACAAATGACCGAAGAAAATATCATAGTCATACTACAAAGCAACATGTTAATCTTAGCACTTAAAACTCAGTACTGAAGTTAGTTTCTAAGCAAACCTTAGGTCCTTCATATATTTAGACCCCATACAAGAAAAGAAATATTTTGGGATTTAAGGGACATTACAAGTGGTATCAAAGCCCAAATTCAAACACCCAGAGACCTTTCGGGATCAATACTCAAACAGACACCCACTGCAGAAAATTATTTTCAAAACTTTACTTATAACTTTTACAAAACTAACAAAATATTATTTTTACTGACTGACTAAATTCTACAGATATAAGAAGCAATCTAAATCATGGATGTAGAAGAGAACAACATTAGACACGAGAACTTGAATTCACCACCCCAAGAAGAAGAACTCATGGTGGAACTGAATTCCGACTTAATGAAGACAATAAAGAGTTTACAAGATGATCTACAGAGTTTTAAACATGACAACATGAATGAAAGATGAGAACAATAAGGAATAAATGAAGCTCTACTTCAGAGCTTGACAGGGGTAACACCCCAGAAATAGGCCACCCACTCAGCAAATAGATCCAAAGAAAACTATCATCATAAAAGAAGGACCAACAGTCATAGGGAGGAGGGACAAGAAGAACACACACCTGACTTCATGGAAGAGGAATACAAAATCTCTTCCAGTGATGGCTCACCCTCCCATTGCAAAAAGAGAATTAAGAGTGATGATAGTATACAAGGAGAATTTCGAAATATCAAAGCTCCAACCTATGAAGGAAAAATGAATACAGGGGAAAAGGATGAAGAACGGATTTTGGAAATGACAAAATATTTTAGAGTACACAATTACTCCAGTGAGATGAAGGCCCATCTGGCCATTTATAACTTAAAGCGAAAGGAAACAAGATGGTGGAGATATATGAAGCATACTAATAAGCACAAAGTAAAATACATCATATGGAGTACCTTCAACAAGTTATTCCAGGAAAAATATATGTCAAAAATATTCTTTTATAAAAAGATAAAAGAGTTTCATGAACTATGAATGGGATCCCTAACGATGGATTCCTTTATCAATAGATTTCTAGATATGCTACATTATGTGCCCTACATAAAATATGAAAAGGTCAAGATACAACAGTTTTTGGGGCGTCTTCCCCCAAATTTTCAAGAGAGAATTGAGTTCGACATACCAAAAAACATGGACATAACCTTGCACAAAGCCAGAATTTTCTATGAACATGAAAAGCAGAGAAATGAGAACATAAAATAAATTGAGACAGATTCAAGACCTTTTCGGATAACCGAAAGTGGGGGTTTAGGCCACTGCCTTACAGAAAACAAAATAACAGTTTTCCACCAAACAAAAATTTCAATAGACCCGGTGCACGACCAAATGTGCCCGCACCAAATATCAACAGACTAGCAATGAATAGAGGAGCCAAGGTTTCCCCGCTACAGGTTAGCTACTGGAAATGCCAAGGGCCCCACTACTTCATATATTTACCAAACAAAACTAATGGAGTCCTAAACAATTTATAAGAAAACCCAACAATGGAAGACATGGCAGAAACACCAAGGATCTATGTAGCACTCGACGACCGAAAAGAAAACCATCATTCATTCATATTCGAGATAGAAGGTAAAATTTCAAACACACCTATTGCAATTTTGATTGACCCTAGAGGTTTTTGTAGCTATGTTTCTCCTAGAGTTGTCGACACATGTAAACTAAACAAAGAGAAACATGGGAAACCATGGCTGGTACAACTAGCCACTAGTACAAAAAGGAATATTTCAGAACTTGTAAAAGAATGCAAGGCTGATATGAATAGTTTTCCGAAAGAAGTAGATTTAAACATATTACCTTTAGGATCTTATGACTTACTAATTAGCATGGACTGGTTGGAACAACACCATGTCATGCTTGACTATTTGAACAAATCAATATTATGCACGAACAACCAAGGGAATCAAATGAATATTTAGGGCATACCCAAGAATATTTCTGTCAGACAAATATCCTCCTTACAAGCAAAGAAATGCATAAGGAAGGGTTGCAAGCTTTTTGTAGTTAACATTCAAAACATAGAAGCCGAAAGGGAATAGAAAATTGAAGACTTACGAGTTCTTGTAGATTTCGAGGATGTTTTTACGACGAATATAGGGACTAACCCCCAAGAGGGACTTATAATTTTTGATAGAGTTAACACCCAGATCACTACCAGCTTCAAAATCCCCATACTGCATGAGTACACCAGATTTGGTAGAGCTTAAACTACAACTACAAGAGTTGATAGAAAAAGGATACATCAAACTGAGTGTGTCTCCTTGGGGAACACCTATACTCTTCATAAAGAAGGAACACGAGACGATGTGAATGTGCATCGATAACTGACATCTCAACAAACTGACCATAAATAATAGGTACCCACTCCCTAGGATAGACGACTTGTTTGATCAAGCCAGAGGAGAAAATATATTTTCAAAGATTGACTTGCGATCCGGATACCATTAGGTAAGGATTTGTGATGAAGATATTACTAAGACCTCTTTTCGAACTCGATACAACCATTATGCTTTTTTGGTGATGCCTTTCGGGTTAACCAACGCACTAGCCAATTTTATGTGCATGATGAACAATATCTTTAGTGAACACCTGGATAAGTTTGTACTAGTATTTATAGACGATATACTAATTTAATCCAAAATTAAGGAGGAACATGAAGAAAACCTCTGAATCGTGTTGCGGGTATTACAAGAACACCAACTTTACGCCAAATTTATCAAGTATGACTTCTACAAACCACACATACAGTATTTTGGTTACATCATTTCTGAAAAGGGAATAGTTGTCGACCCATAAAAGATTAAAGCCATCGAGGAATGGCCTACACCTACTTGCATCACCGACATAAGGTCATTTTTGGGATTAGCAAATTACTACCAAAAGTTCATAGAGAAATTTTCATGGATTTCTTGTCCAATGAACAGCTTATAGAAAAAGGAAACCAAATTCCTTTGGATGACCAAATGTGAAGAAAGTTTCCAAAATCTAAAACAAAATTTGACTAGCACACCTATACTGCAGATTGCAGATCCTGATGGGGATTTTATTGTTTGCATGGATGCAAGAAAATAAGCAATGGGTGGAGTCCACATGCGGAATGATCTCGCAATCTGTTAGAAGTCAAGGAAGTGAAAACAACACAAGCAGCACTACCCCACGCACGATATTGAGTTAGCCGCCATCATCCACGCTTTAAAAATGTGGAGACACTACCTCATGGGGAAGAAGTTCCTTTTGAAAATGGATGATATGAGTCTGAAGTATCTATTTGACCAACAATACCTAAATGATAGGTAGGCCAGATGGTTGGATTTCCTCAACGAGTAGCACTTTGAGTTAAAAAACATAAAAGGGAAGGATAGCAAGATTTTCGATCCCTTGAGTCATAGAGATCATATGTTCTATGAGGTGAATGTGAGTCAGAAACATTCGTACTTGCACGATAGAATTAGAGAAGCAAGCAATAATGACCACTTCTATGTTGAAATCCTTAGAAAGATACAGGAAGATAGGTTATTCCAACAACCGAAATAATATAAGATCGACGAGTCAGGGTTGTTATGGTCTAAATAAATACTATATGTTTTGGATGATGGAGACATCAGGTCTAACATTTTAACTGAATTTGATCAAAAACCCTATTCTCGACATCCTGGATATCAAAAGATGATATCGACAGTGAAGAAGCACTTCTTTTGGCCTAAATAAAAAACTGACATAGCATTGTTCATCGCCAAATTCCAAGAATGTCAACTGGTCAAAGCAGAGCACCAACACCCTTCAAGGTTCCTGCAACCTCTATCCATTCCAGAATGGAAATGGGAGGTTATTAGTATGGATTCCATCACAGTATTTCCGAATAGAAAGAAGTAGAATGATTCCATTTTTGTCGTAGTAGATAAGTTGTCCAAAGAGACACACTTCATTCCGGTAAAATCTACATACAAAGCTGTCCACATTGCATACATTTTCCTAAAAGAAATATTCTGATTGCATGGGATACCCAACGCAATCATCTTAGATAGAGACACCAAATTAACTAGTAATTTCTGGAGATCCTTATTCTTCGGTTTGGAGACACAGTTAAAATTCAGTAGAGCCTACCCCATAGACAGATGAACAGACAAAACAGGTAAACCAAATCTTAGAGGATATGCTCATAATGTATGTAATGAACAATCCCACCAAGTGGGAGGACTACTTGCACCTCAGAGAGTTTGCATACAACAACGGGTACCAGACCTTTGCTAAGATGAGTCCCTTTGAAGTACTTTATGGCAGAAAGTGTAGGACACCGTTGACTTGGGATATCTAGGTAGACAGACTCATGCTAGGGCCAAACTTACTAAAATACCTAGAATAGTTAGTCACCAAAGTGTAGTAGAACCTAAAAGAGGCACAGGACTGCCATAAAAGTTATGCGGATAAAAAGAGAAAATATAAATATTACAAAATTGATGAACATGTCTTCTTAAAAGTGAAGGCAAAGAGGAGCTCATTGAGCTTGGGGAGATGCGGAAATTTGGACCCTAGCTTTTGTGGACCCTTTGAGATACTGGCCAAGAAGGGGCCAGTGGCTTATGAATTAGCTTTACCTGCTCATGTAAAAGTTCACAATGTTTTTAACAGATCTTTATTAAAGAAATATGTCTATGATACTAATCATGTGATTGATTGGTCCTTGTTATAGGCAGAACCAGAGGGGGATTTTATGCCAGAACCCCTTCACATATTGGACAACAAGGAAGTACAGCTCAAGAAGCAAACTATCGTCTAGCTAAAAGTGCAATGGAAGCACTTCAGGCCTGATGAGGCCACATGGGACTATGAAACCACCATGAAAGAGGCTTACCCCACCTTATTTTATGATTTCATTTCTAGTCCCTAGAACACCAGGATGGTGTTGTTCTAAGGGTTGAGGGATGTAATATCCCAAAAATTCAACGTGGATTATTTTGTTATATATATTGGCGTAATCCCTAATGCACATGATTTATTTTTATTACATATATACTGGGCGTAAGACCCAATGCACATTATTTATTTTGATTACATATATACTAGGTGTAAGCCCCAATGCACATGATTTATTTTGTTATATATATGTTGGGCATAGGCCCTGATGGACGCGAATTATTTTTATGTGTTGGGCATAAGCCCCGATGTACTTGGTTGATTTTTATTATGTGTTGTGAACAATCCCTAATATACTGAGATGACATTTGTTAAGTATTGTGCATAAGTTATGGTATACATGATTGAATTCTATGATGTGTTGGGCATAAGCCCTAGAGCACATGGGTTATAATAGTATGTGTTGAGAAGAAGCTCTGGAGCACATAGGTAACCCCATGAGATAAATGATTGAGTGTTGGGCATAAGCCCTGGATCACTCCAACATGATGTTGAGCATAAGATCTGGAGCATTTGTTCTTTGGCCATTGTATGCCTAAGTGTATCTTAGAAATGCATCCTAGTACTAGTGTTGAGCAAGAGCAATGGGATTGCACTAGTGTAACTCCCATTAAGAGTGTTGAGCATAAGCTCTGAATATCATTGGGGTTACCTCACTTAAAGGTGTTGATCCTGAAAAAACCTGAATAGTAGGTCAATACTCATCATATTTATTCAAACTGATTAATTGAATCATTATCTATTTCTCATCAAGGACCGAAAGACACTGCGATGAAAACGAGGTAATCGAGCATGCAAAAATGTCTAGAACTACTTATGCTTAGTTGACCAACCAAACCCACAAGAAGCTATGATAAAGAAATAATTTGATTTAATGAAGCATGAAATATATTTATACTATATGATGCAATGAATAATAAAAAGATAATTATAAAGGAGTCTCACATATATATAAAGATATGTATATATATATATGTAGATGTTATATATAAAGTAAAAGATAATTTATATGTATAGATATAAGATATTTTTTTTTTCTGTAAGTAAGCATTGCCGGAACCTTCTATTAATAGAGTACAAAATGGTACAAAAATACAATCAAAATGAGGAAAAAACCTCCCTGAGGCCCTTCCCTAGTTGGGAAAATGGGTCACCCAAAGTTCAACAAAAAAATTCAGAAGGAATTTCCAAAAGCCCAGTACTGTTCTAGAGAAATTCACCCTTATAGAAAATGAGCATGTGCAAGAATTAACAAAACACAAAATACAACAAAACAGGGTGCAAGATGAGCAACCCACGCAACCCGGATCTCAGCGAGTCATTGAGTCGCATTTTCGTGGGCATTCCTAGTTGCACTGCTCCTGGTGTCCTATAGATCCTAGATGCTGAGTTCCTCCAACACTTCCTCCAGAGTACGCATGCCCACTAGGCCTCTTTGCCAGTTTCCTTTCAGCTATGCTATGATTCCTCTAATTTCCATAATAATCTGCTCCCAATCCTGAATTTCATGGCCAAGGAGAATTCGGCTAGCGCATAATGGGTTTGCTGCTATCGGTAATCCCTGTTGCATTTCGAACTCCTGTTGAAGAGAGATCTCTAGGTTTGCAATTTGCGTCTCCATTTCCTCGGGTGTCTCTTCTAGGTACTGGTGCACCCAGTCGAACGCCAAAGGGTGTCCTCCATATCTTTTCTCTACTAGTGAGAGGTTACTTCTCCCCTTTTCCTGTTCCTCTCACTGGTGCTCCACCGAGAAAAGAGTTCCATACGAAAAGAGCCATGATACAAAAGAAAAGAGTTCCATACGAAAAGGAAATGCCTCCAGCCAACTATAACCCCCGATTCCTTTAATGAATCAGGAACAACATGCCACCCCTCCGAATAAAGCAAACAATTTTAATAGTGCGAGCCGTCCTGAGGCATTCTTCGTTTACGACTTTAAAATACCAAGGCCAACTTTTGGAGATGGCCATCGTATAGGTCCTTAGATTACCATTAGTGGAAATCATTTCCATATCGTCCCTTCCCATAGCCTCACTTGCGTGAGGTGTCGTGAGCTTTCGTATCAAAATGAAGGTGGTACAATCCCACCTTCTGAAACCATTCCCAACATCAAAACTGTCCTTAAACCGAGCATCCATCCTTGTCCGGGCATTAAAATATTCCGCTCGCATTAACACTAACCTACTAGAAAATGAACAAATTAAGAGGGGAACCTTGTGTTGCTAGTTACAGCTGGCCTCCCGTCCCAGCCTCCACTTGAAATAATTGTGCCATCTGGGTATGTGGATGTAGGCAACGATTGATAATTATTAGGAGGAGACCTGAGGCTTACATGTGTCTATGTGCCCTTGGTTCCATGTTCTTTATCACCACTATGGTACGAAGCTCCGTCCAAGTGATTAATATCAGTGCTTGTGATCTCAATGCACTGACACCGCAACTCGTGATCACATGTATCATGTAACGTGCCTGCCTTGAAAGCGACACATGCTATGACCCCTCTATTCTCCATCTCATCCGCCACCCCATTCCCTTTGCGATAGACATGTAGGAATTGGATAGCTGGGGTAGTGAGCAGGAGATGTTGCAGCTGGGAGAGTCTGCACTCCCACCTCCAATTTTACTAAATCTCGGTTAAGGTTGACCCCCTCTTAAGAACTTCTTCCACAAGGATGCTCTGAAGGTACAACTTTAATTCATGTATATCTTGTCTTTCTGTGAGTCTGGACGATTGCTGCCACACATCCCTAAGAAAGGAGGCAGATGCTCCATCTCTTATTTCCCAAAAACTCTACCTTTGAACAAGTGCTATGTTCAGTTGAGTAGCTTTCCATATATGCGAGCTGGGCAGGTCTTCCCCAAATCTGATCAGGTCTTGCTTTGGCCATTTATGAGCATACTTACTGTTCCATAATAATTCCCATGGTTCCTCTATGTGTGTGGTCCACCTCCACCAGGTTTTGGCTCCCATCACCTTGTTGACACATAATGGATCTTGTAAGCCCACACCTCCCACCGCTTTTGGTGTGCAGATGGTCTCCCATTTTACCAGGGCCCATTTCTTATGCTCGTGGGTTGCACCCCACAGGAAATTCCTCTGAATGTTGTGGATTTTTTTAAGGACTGCTTTTGGAGAAGCCAACACTCAGAAGAGGTAAATGGGCATAGATTGGAGCATTGTCTTAACTAGAATAAGGTGGCTTGGGAAATTGAGAGCTCTGTAAGTCTATAGGTCTAACTTGCTCTTAAGTTTGTCAAGGAGGTCCTTCCATGAAATTTTCTGGATCGTGGAGTCTGCCAGGGGAACACCCAAGTATGTAGATTGAAGCATTGCTTCTGAGAATTCTAGGATGCATAATATATTCCTATGGGTGATTCTCGGCGTATTGAAAAAATAAACCCGAGACTTTTCCTTGTTGATTTCAATACCACTGGTGTTAAGAAAGGTATCGAGGATTCTTTTGACACCTTTGGCTTCCTAGACAAAGGGAGGGCCCATTAAGATGGTGTCATCAACAAATTGCTAGTGGGTTTGGGAAGTCAACCCAGTATTGAGGGTAAGGCTACGTATACAATTGCTTCATTGTGATGCTTTGAGCATTCTTCCCAACCATTCCGCTATGATGATGAGAAGGAACGAGGATAGGGGTCCCCCTGTCGAATCCCATAGGAAGCCGAGAAGGGTTGCAAGGGAGTGGCATTTACTAGGATAGAGAAGAAGGATGAGGAGAGAAGGCTCATTATCCATTCAATCCATTTCTCATTAAAGCCAAAGGTCCTTAGAATCTTTGCTAGGAAGGCCTAGATGAGCTTGTCATAATGCTTGGATAAATAAAGTTTAAGAAGCATACCTGGAATTTTTTCCTTCTTCAAGATCTGAATGGTTTCATGGACCAGAATTATGCCATCAAGGATTTTCCATCCTTCCACAAATATCTCCTGCTTTGGAGAAATTAGCAGGGGGAGAAGCGGGTGTAACTGATTTGCTATGGCCTTTGTTATGATTTTGTATATAACATTGCAAATTGCTATGGGTCTAAACTTTCTAGGGTATTTCGTTCCCATTTCCTTCGGGATGAGCCTCAGGAAAGTAGCATTAACAAACTTTAGGATACTTCCTACCCGTCTTGAGTCTTCGACTAATGCTAGGATTTCCTATTTTAGCTAGTCCCAGTAGGTATGGAAGAAGTTAGATGTGAACCCGTCTGGACCTGGGGCTTTGTCTGCTTCCATCTGCTTAACTGATTCTTTCAATTCTTCAATCCTTATTGGTTTAATAAGCATCTTATTATGATCTTTTGTGATGATCTTCTAAATGTGTTGTAGGACTTCCTCTTTCCCAGCCCGTCAATTGATATTAGGTTCCTCCAATAGATCTACAAAGAAATCATTCAGAGTCTGCTCCATATAGATTTTTGTTTCTGCAAATCTACCAGCCATTCTCTTCAGACGGATCACCTTATTCCCCTGTCAATGCTGAACAACTTTGTGGAAGAATTTAGTATTGTGTTCCCATTCTTTCAGCCATCGATTCCTAGAATTTTGTTTCCAGAGGATCTATTCCCGTTGTTCCTTAAGGTTGAGTTCCTTTAACATGTTTTGTTCTTGTTCCATTAGATCCGTGGACTAGCATTGGGACATTGCGGCGGTCTGTACCTCTTTCATTTTTTGATGTAACTTTTTTTTCCCTTGGAATATGTTCCCGAAGGTTTCCGTACTCCAATGCTTGATTTTTCCTTTTAGGTACTTGATTTTTTGTTGGAATTGGTACATCGGAGTTCCTCTTATAGGAGAGCAGTCCTACCACCACAGTTGAAGTTGATCCGGTAAGTCTAGATGGAGGAGCTAGAATTGTTCAAACCGGAACGGTCTTCGAAGGTTCTCCTCTATTCGTTTCTATTCAAGGCTGATTGACTAGTGATCAGAGCCCGCAGAGGGGAGCACAATGACCGAAAAATCTCGCCCCCCAATCATGATGGATTTTGACACAAAAAACCTATCTAGCCTAGAGGCTATGCTTCTATACCCAACTCTTTTATTGTTCCAAGTAAAGGTACTGCTAGAATTTCTAACATCAATTAGGTCCAAAGTCTCTATTACCTCATTGAAGTGATAACTGATGGGATGCAAATAGAGGATACCTCCTCGCTTTTCCTCAAGGCTTCTGATCATGTTGAAGTCTCCCCCTATGACCCAAGGGCACATACGAGTCACCCCTTTTAGGTTGAGCAGCGAGTCCAAGAAGGAGCTCTTCATGTTGGCTGTGGACGGTCCATACACATTGGATAGGAAACTTCTCACGCTGGTTCCTATCACATGAAAGGAAGCCGATAAGATAAACTTAGAGGCCATCTAGTCGGTCAGACTTACCTCCCTTGGGTTCCACAGGATGTCGATCCCCCCAGCAGTTCTGGTTGCACTAGTTTCTATGGCCTCGCAGTGTTTCTAGATTTTATTTCCCAAGGATTGTAGGTCCACCTCAGAGCATTTAGTTTCTTGGGGGAAAAATATGGATGGCATTAAAATTTCTATCTTCCATCTCAGAAGATGGGTCTTTAGAGGGCTATTACAGCCTCTAATGTTCTAGGATATAATTCGCATCTTATAACAATTTGGGGGGGGAGGAAGCTAGAGCTACATCAATGGTGGGATACTAGCATGAGGCAACCAGCTTCACCCCCAGCATTTGGATTCTTTGTATATTTCCGCGTCCTCTTCATTTTTCCCCTCTACTTTTCTTTTTCCCTTCATTTTCTTTATGGGATTCCAAAGCTATGCCTAGATATTTGAGAGATTTCATCTTTATAATAGCTTTCTCTAATAGGGAAACCTGTTGCAGGGGGATAGATACCGAAACATATTCTATGCAGGCTGCCTCAAGTCCTTCCAGATCTAGATGTCCTAGTTCCATCTCGTCACCTTCTTCCCCTTGCATGCAGCATTCCTCGCCCATAGCTGCTTTCCCTGTATCCTGGGTGGTGCTTTCCCTATATCCTGGGTGGTATTGTCCAAAATGGGGTTGGGTATCTTTTCCACCTTTTCTTTATGTTGTGTCTCCTCCACTATTGTTCTCTCATCTGTAGTCTGCAAAACTTCAAACCTCTTGTGTGTCTGCACTTTCTTGTGTATCAATGTCCCCGTTCCTCGCTTTGTTGGTCGTTTCTTGTTCGCCACTTTGGTGAACCCTTCTGGATCTTTTCCTTCCAAGTTGGAACTCACTCCTAACTATTTGTTTAATGGGAAGTCTCTGAATACGTGTCCATGTTCATGACATCTATGACATAAAAATGGGATCTCTTCATAGTTGATTGCCTGGAACCAGTCTTCATACTCCCATGTTATTTCGATCCCCTTTGGTAGATCCTGGGAGATATCCATATAGAGACAAATACAGACATATGAGGTGTACCTCATTTTATTTGTTTGTTCATAAACATTGGAAAACACTCCTACCGTGTTGCCTATGTCAGTGAGAATTTTGTCCTTCCAATATTCCGTGGGTAAGGAATAGAGGCGCAACCAAACATGGGCAATCGTCATATTTTCTTTGTCTGGATTAAAGTGCTCTTTCTAGGGGAAAAAGTACAGCCCTACAGAGTAAAATAAGTACGGTCCATTATTAAAGATGCACGTGCGGTCAGCCTCATTGAAGAACATTGACGTGAAGAACCCTTTGGCTCCAAGTTGCAAGTCATAGTAGCCCTCTGGTTGCCAAGTTGTGTTGATCCACCAGACGAGGGCCTTCTCCACGGGCCTCAGGAATCTCTTCCAGGTACTAGTGCACCCAGTTGAATGCCAAAGGGTGAGTGTCCTCCATATCCTTCCTCTCCCGGTGAGAGGTTCCTTCTCCACTTTGTCTGTTCCTCTCACTGGTGCTTCGTCGAGAAAAGAGTTCCATACAAAAAGAGACATGATACACAAGAAAAGAGTTCCATATGAAAAGGAAATGCCTCCTTTCAACTGTAACCACCGATTCCCATAATGAATCAGGAACAACATACCACCCCTCCGAATAAAGCAAACAATTTTAATAGTGCAAGCCGTCCTGAAATGTCCTTCCTTTATGGCTTTAAAATCCAAAGGTTGATTTCTAGAGATGGCCATCGTATAGGTCCTTAGATTACCATTAGTGGAAATCATTTCCATATTGTCCCTTCCCATAGCCTCCCTTGCATGAGGTCTTGTGAGCTTCCATACCAAAATGAAGGTGGTACAATCCCACCTATTGAAACCATTCCCAACTTCAAAACTGTCCTTGAACCGAACATCCATCCTAGTCCCGACATTAAAATCTTCCACTCACATTAACACAAACCTGCTGGCAAATGAAAAAATTAAGAGGGGAACCTCGTGTTGCTAGTTCCAGCTGGCCTCCCATCCCGGCCTCCACTTGAAGGAATTATGCCATCTTTGTATGTGGATGCATGCGATGGTTGATAATTATTAGGAGGAGACTTGAGGCTTACGTGTGTCTGTGTGCCCTTGGTTCCATGTGCTTTATCACCACTACGATATGAAGCTCTGGCCAAGTGGTTAATATCAGTGGTTATGATTTCAATGCACCAATGCCTCAACTCATGATCGCATGTATCATCTAACGTGCCTACCTTGAAATTTACACGTGCTCTGACCCCTCTATTCACCAGCTCGTCCACCACCCCATTCCCTTTGCGACAAACATGCAGGAATTGGATAGCCAGGGTAGTGATCAGGAGATGTTGCAGCTGGGAGAGTCTGTGCTCCCACCTCTAATTTTATGAAATCTTGGTTAAGGTTGACCCCCTCTCAATACGTCCTGCAATTTCGATCATGTTCTTGGAGTCCCCCTCCATTGTCAAGGGTAACCAATTCTGCTTAATTTCCCATCTCATTCCACTTACTAATCCTTCTAATTAGGTTGCATTGTTTGTGGATTCTCCCAGGTCTCCCCAGAAGACACAAAGCACCTTTCCTGTCTCATTTCTTACTATGCCACCAAAACCAGCCGGTCCAGGATTCCCCTTGGCTACGACATCAAAGTTGATCTTGAATGTGCCAGAGGGTGTAAGTTACCAAAAGGTGGGGCTTTGGTGTTGAACCTTCTTTTTGTGCAATCTATTGATACACTCAGGTAAGATGAAAATGCCCCATTCGTTTAAAATTTGTCTTTCCGCAGGGTCTAGTTTTCTTGCTTTTGGTGGCCACTGGTTGAACTTCAAAGTTTCTTTCAGGTGTAATTCAATCAATAACCATACTGCCTCAACGTTTCGCTCCATGCCCTTGAATGTATGCTGATTCCTTTCTTTCAAAACCTCCTAGACCACGAACCCCGGGAACAGTTCCCAAGTTCGATTTAGGAGCTCATTCTTGAATGGCCGGGATAGCAATGTGGCCATAGTGAGGTCTAGACGGCCTCAGACCCTTGTGGTATTTCTGAACCTTTCCTCGCCCCGAGCCCATAGTGAAGAGGCCATCAAGCATTTGTCCAGCAAATGGTTGATGGTCTCGGTATCTTGCAAGAATAGGAAGCAGCGGGAGGGTCCTACCATGCCTCTTTTCCATATATTTTCCCAGGTTAAGATGCTGCGGTGAATGAGAAGCCAACCAAAGGTGGCTATTTTGGGACAAAGGTTCAATTGCCAAACCTTTTTCCATTTTTCCTCCTGTGACAGTCTATCATACTCTTCGAGTAGATTGATTTCCTCTGCAATATTGAAGTTCCCAGTTTTTGTATAACCGTAACGGACTTTGTCCAGCCCATCCCCTAGTGGGATTTGACGGTTTCATAACTCCTCATAGAATTTGTCCAGGTTCTCCTCCAGGACCAATGATTTCCAACAATGTTTCGACATCCAAATCCTAAAATGTTGTCCACCCAGGGTAGGCTCCCAAAAGTCAAGAACTTCTTCCATAGGGATGCTCTAAAGGTACGACTTTAATTCATGTATATCTTGTCTTTCTACGCATCTGGACGATTGTTGCCATGCATCCCTAAAAAAGGAGGTAGATGCTCCATCTCTAATTTCCCAAAAACTCCGCCTTTGAACAAGTCCTATGTGCAGTTGAGTAGCTTTCCATATATGCGAGTTGGGCAGGTCTTCCCCAAATCTAATCAGGTATTTCTTTGGCAAGTTAGGAGCATACTTACTGTTACATAATAATGCCCATGGTTCCTCTGTGTGCATGGTCCATCTCCACCAGATTTTGGCTCCCATCACCTTGTTGACACATAATGGGTCTCGTAAGCCCAGACCTCCCACCACTTTTGGTGTGCAGACGGTGTTCCATTTTACCAAGGCCCATTTCTTATGCTCGTGGGTTCCACCCCATAGGAAATTCCTCTGAATGTTGTGGATTTGTTTATGGACCACTTTTGGAGCAGCCAACACTCAGAAGAGGTAAATGGGAATAGCTTGGAGCACTGTCTTAACCAGAATAAGGTGGCTTGGGATATTGAGAGCTCTGTAAGTCCAGAGTTCTAACTTGCTCTTAAGTTTGTCAAGGAGGTCCTTCCATGAACTTTGTCGGATCGTGGAGTCGACCAGGGGAGCACCCAAGTATTTAGACAGGAGCTTCCCTTCTGAGAATTCGAGGATACATAATATATTCCTGTGGGTGATTCTCGGTGTATTGAAAAAATAAACCTAGTACTTTTCCTTGTTGATTTCAAGACCATTGGCGATAAGAAAAGTATCGAGGATTCTTTTGACACGTTTGGCTTCCTGGATATAGGGAGGGCCCATTAACATGGTATCATCAACAAATTGCTGGTGGGTTTGGGGGGTCAACCCAGTACTGAGGGTAAGGCTACGTATACAATTTCTTCATTATGATGCTTTGAGCATTCTTCCCAACCATTCTGCTATGATGATGAGAAGGAACGGGGATAGGGGGTCTCCCTATCAAATCCCACGGGAAGCCAAGCAGGGTTGCAAGGGAGTGCCATTTACTAGGATCGAGAAGAAGGCTGAGGAGAGAAGGCTCATTACCCATTCAATCCATTTCTCATTAAAACTAAAGGTCCTTAGAATCTCTGCTAGGAAGGTCCAATTGAGCTTGTCATAAGCCTTGGATAAATCAAGTTTAAGAAGCATACATAGAATTTTGTCCTTCTTCAAGATGTGAATGGTTTCATGGACCAGAATTATGCCATCATAGATTTTTCATCCTTCCACAAATATCTCCTGCTCTGGAGAAATTAGCAGGGGGAGAAGTGGTCGTAACCGATTTGCTATGGCTTTTGTTATGATTTTGTATATAACGTTTCAAAGTGTTATGGTTCTAAACTTTCCAGGGTCTTCCATGCCCATTTCCTTCGGGATGAGCCTCAGGAAAGTAGCATTGATGGCCTTTAGGATACTTCCTGCCCGTCTTGAGTCTTTGACTAATGCCAGGATTTCCTCTTTCAGCCAGTCCTAGCAGGTATGGAAGAAGTTAGCGGTGAACCCGTCTGGACCTGAGGCTTTGTCTGCTTCCATACACTTAACTCATTCTTCCAATTCTTCGATGCTTATTGGTTTAATAAGCATCTTATTATGATCTTCTATGACGACCTTTGGAATCTGTTGTAGGACTTCCTCCCTCATAGCCCGTTAATTGATATTAGGTTCCTCCAACAGATCTGCAAAGAAATCATTCAGACTCTGCTCCATATCCATTTTTGTCTCCGCAAATCTACCATTCATTCTCTTCAGACGGACCACCCTATTCCCTTATCAATGCTAAATAACAACTTTGTGGAAGAATTTAGTATTTCATTCCCATTCTTTCAGCCATCAATTCCTGTACTTTTGTTTCCAAAGGATCTATTCCTATTGTTCCTTAAGGTTGACTTCCTTTAACATGTTTTGTTCTTGTTCCAATAGCTCCATGGAGTAGTCCTGGGACATTGCGGGGGTCTGTACCTCTTTCATTTTTTGATATAACTGTTTTTTCCCTTGGAATATGTTCCCGAAGGTTTCTGTGTTCCAATGCTTGATTTTTCCTTTTAGGTACTTGAGTTTTTGTTGGAATTGGTACATCATAGTTCCACTTATAGAAGAGCAGTCCTGCCACAACAATCAAAGTTGATCCAGTAAGTCCGGATGGAGGAGCCAAAATTGTTCAAACCAGAATGGTCTTCGAAGGTTCTCCTCTATTCGTTTCCATTCAAGGTTGATCGACTAGGGATAAGAGCCCGTAGATGGGAGCACAATGAAAAAAAAATATCCCCCCCATCATGATGGATTTTGACACAAAAAACCTATCTAGCCTGGAGGCTATGCTTCTATCCCTGAATCTTTTATTGTTCAAAGTAAAGGTACTGCTAGAAGTTCTAACATCAATTAGATCCAATGTCTGTATTACCTCATTGAAGTGATAATTGATGGGATGGAAGTAGAGGATACCACCTCGCTTTTCCTCAAGGCTTCTGATCAGGTTGAAGTCTCCCCCTATGACCCAAGGGCACATATGAGTCACCCCTTTTAGGTTGAGCAGGGAGTCCAAGAAGGAGCTTTTAATGTTGGCTATAGATGGTCCATACACATTGGACATGAAACTTCTGGCATTGGTTCCTATCACATGAAAGGAAGCCGATAAGATAAACTTAGAGGCCATCCAGTCGATCAGACTTACCTCCCGTGGGTTCCACAGGATGCTAATCCCCCCAAAAGTTCTGGTTGCATCAGTTTCTATGACCTTGCAGTGTTTCCATATTTTGTTTCCCAAGGATTGTAGGTCCACCTCAAAGCATTTAGTTTCTTAGGGGAAAAATATGAATGGAATTTCAATTTCTATCTTCCATCTCAGAAGATGGGTCTTTAGAGGGCATGATTACAATCTCTAATGTTCTAGGATATAATCCGCATCTTATAACACTTTGGGGGGGGAGGAGGATAGAGCCGCATCAATGGTGGGATACTGAACTGAGGCAAGTAGCTTCGCCCCCAGCATTTGGATTGTTTGTATATTTCTGTGTCATCCTCGTTTTCCACCTCTAGTTTGCTTTTCCCATTCATTTTCTTTATGGGATTCCGAAGCTATGCCTAGATATTTGAGAGATTTCATCTTTGTAATAGCTTTCGCTAATAGGGAAACTTGTTGCGGGGGGATGGATACTAGAACATATTCTATGCAGGCCGCCTCAAGTCCTTCTAGAACTAGATCTCCAAGTTTCGTCTCATCACCTTCTTCCCCTTGCATGGAGCATTCCTCACCCATAGCTGCTTTCCCTGTATCCTAGGTGGTATTGTCCAAAATAGGGTTGGGTATCTTGTCCACCTTTTCTTTATGTTGTGTCTCCTCTACTACTATTCTCTCATTTGTAGTCTGTAGAACTTCGAACCTATTGTGTGTTTGCGATTTCTTGTGTATCAATGTCCCTGTTCCTCGCTTTGTTGGTCGTTTCTTGTTCGCCACTCTGGTGAACCCTTCTGGATCTTTTCCTTCCAGGTTGGAGCTTGCTCTTAGGTATTTGTTTAATGGGAAGTCTCTGAATATGTGTCCATGTTCATGACATCTCCGACATCAAAATGGGATCTCTTCATAGTTGATTGCCTGGAACCAGTCTTCATCCTTCCATGTTAGTTCGATCCCCTCTGGTAGATCCTGGGAGATATCCATATAGAGACAAATATGGGAATATGAGGTGTACCTAATTTTATTTGTTTGATCATAAACCTTGACAAACACTTCTAACATGTTTCCTATGTCGGTGAGAATTTCCTCCTTCCAGTATTCCATGGGTAAGGAATACAGGTGCAGCCAGATAGGGGCAATCGTCATATTTTCTTTGTCTGGGTCAAAGCGCTCTTTCCAGGGCCATAAGTACAGGCCTGCAGAGTTAAAGAAGTACGGTCCATTATCAAAGATGCGCGTGCAGTCAGCCTTGTTGAAGAACATTTCCGTGAAGAACCCTTTGGCTCCAAGTTGTAGGTCATAGTTGACCTGTGGTTTCCAAGTTGTGTTGATCCACCAGACAAGGGCCTTCTTCGTTGGCCATATTCCAACAATTTTTCGAATAAGCGCATGTTCTTTCATGTACTAGAATGTCAACCCTAACTCTTTCTGAGTTGATCTAAATCTTGGGTACCTTTTTCTCTTTCGACACACACTGCCCTGGTTTCCAAATTTCTCGCACTGCCTGAATTAATTTGGTGGTTCCCCTAGTCCCTTCTCCTCCCTTTCCGGATTGGAGGTATGTTTCAGGTTCCTTTTCTACCCCTTTTTCTTTGTCGTTGGTTAGAGGAGGGGCCATAGCCCCGCCGCATGTAGCTTCACTCATGTCCCCTGCACTGTCCAAGTTCTGAGGAGGCCCTTACTACCGCTGCCTTCCTACTGTAACTAGCCCAAGCTTGAACTTCCCCGCAAACCCTCGTGATCTCTGTTGTACCTACGACCTCCCTCCGTTACAGTTGATCCATATATAAAATATATTTGAATAATAAAGAGATAAATAAATTAAAGAGTTGAGTCCATAATATATATAAATAAATATATATTATTTATACAAATAAATAAATAAACTAAGAGTTCTATTTTGTAATTTAAATAGAAAACAATTAAAATGTTCAAGTTGTCAAGGAATAATAAGTAAAATGATATTTTTAGTGATATTATATATATTTCAAACTATGTTTTAAATACAAGAAGATGCTAAGAAATCTTGATGTTAACTCAAGATAACAGACTACCCCATTTTAAAAGCCTAGGTTGCACCCTAGCCAATTCACCTATAAATGTAAGGGAAAGTACCAAGAGAGGGAATCTTACCTTATCATTATTATTTTATGGGATTGGAGAGATTCCAAATATTGTACATGGAAGATACCGAGATTAGCTCCAGGATAACAACAATCTTTCCTTAGGTGTTCTAGATTTCTTTGCATGTTCGAACCATCTTGGGGGTGATCTGTCCAAAGAACCAGGAACAATTCTGGATCAAAGGTTGGCAGGAACATGGCAGTTCTGAAGTCATTTGTTTATAACTCTTCTAGTATTCTAAGCTACATCCTATCAACCCGGGTTTGTTGTGTGCAGGTTAAAAAGGAAGTTCCAACAGCATCATTGCAAGTAAGTATTATCAGTTTTTTATGTTTAACTTTTCTTTTTCCTCCCAAATTAGTGTTTAGAGATTTAGCATGCTTCATATTTCAATGATTAGGTTACATAATTTATCATTAAATATTTATCTAGTGGCATGGTCATCGACATAAATATTTAGTCATGATGTACCATGATTATTCTTTTATCTCACTGTGGTAAATTTAGAATCTAGATACTCAAACATAAACATATCCTTTCCACTAAATCACTTTTAGATTAACCTCTGTTTTCTTTTATTTATTATACTCTTTCCAAACTAAAATTATTACATACATAAACTGCATAATTTATAAACTGAAGGAAAAAACCTTTCAACCCTAAACCTCATGATGTGACCCCATAACACAACGATCTACTTTTCGCTTATAAGAAATCACCGAAAAATAGAAGCAGACATTAATTCCAAGCTGTTTTTTAACCAGGTCAGAGTGATTTTTGTTTCCTACAGTGAGGTTCGGCTAGAAGAGCTAGCTTTTGCTAGTGCTCTGCGATTTAATACTTTACCATTGAAATCGTAGGCCTACTACAACTTAGCGTAGAGCACCCTTGACCACTTAGTTTTAAATAAAAGCTCCTAACCTGAAATTATAGAGACACAATGGAACAACAAAAATTTCGTCCCTAATCTTCCTCGTAAACCCTAGGTTCATTTCTAAAGAAAACAACTAGTGGGTTTAATCAATTAAAATACATGCCAAATTTATATTTAAACAAAAGAGCTAGACATAGAACAAGAGGAATCTATTACCTGACTAAACCTAAGAGAAAAATTACATAGGCTCAGGATCGAATTCCTTAGAGAATCCATTTACACGTTTATCATTTCCAGCCAAGCATTCTCCAGGAGCCATTTTAAAATCCTCCAGATAGAAAAAAAACCAAATACTAAGTTAAATACAAACCATAAAAAAAGAATTATGGCATTTATGAATTACTAAAAAAACATTGGAACGCAAAGATCTTACTTGGTATACTTCTCGACTTATTCACAATGATACTCTGCTATAGAGGGCATGCGCAGACCAAGAGAGATGCTTTGGTCATGTGATTGCCTTCCCCCAAAACCATAGAATGGTCGAGAGCTTATGCTTTCCCTCCCAAGTGCTAAACAATACAGACATTTCACAAAGGCTTAGGGGTTTTACCATTTTTCCAGCATGCATTTCTACCTTAGGGCCATCACGTGGCCTCATTAAAGTTCTCAACCAACTCGACTTAGAATTTTATTTTTCTACCCTCCTTCCTATAGTTGGAGACCAATCCCAACTCTTGCACACTTATAGGCGATGCTTAGGGTCTTAACATAGGTTAGCTTAGCATAGGTTAACTTTCAAACCATGAGTGCTAGCTTAGGGCTATTCTTAAGATGCCTGCAACAAGAAGGTTAAGAATGTATTAGCTCATTTAAAAAGCTAAGTAAGCCTAGTCGCCATGAAACCCTTCACACCAATCATGGGAATAGAGTCATAAACACAACCATCGTGATTGCAAAGGTATAATTATAAATTCTAAAGCATGCATCAAGACCATAAAACTAAATAAGTAAGGTATAAAGCAAATAATATCACAGAGTAATAAATATGACTTTTAATGGTACAAATTAAGCTAGAACATGCTAGATCAATGTCACACAAATGACCAACGAAAATATCATAGTCATACTACAAAGCAACATGTTAATCTTAGCTCTTAAAACTCAGTACTGAAGTTAGTTTCTAAGAAAACCTTAGGTCCTTCACATATTTAGACCCCATACAATTTTTTTTATTTTATTTTTGGATTTAAGGGACGTTACATGTCTCCCAAGCTATGGATGATTCATATTTCCAATATTAGTGAATAATCTTGCCTTCCATATTTTCTTTCAATTTGGTCGGCTTATATCTCACACGTGTGATCACCAAATGGAGAACTAAGACCAACAATTGATGGACAGATCACCAGAGAACATATTCATGCCATTGGATGATTTTACTAGAGCAAGGAAAACCTCTGGCATGCATTTCCAAATGGACTTTCAGATTTCCTGTGTTTAACACTTAGACAAATTTTATTTATTTTTAACAGGCAAACATAATTTTTCTCAATTTGGCAGGTTTATATCTCACACATGTGACCACCAGAGAGGAAACTAAAACCATGGATAGATATATAGATCAACAAGGAACATACTCATTCCATTAGATTATTTTATTGACATAAATACAACATTTGGTGGGCAGTTTCAAATGGTCTTTTGTAATTGGTTTTAACACTTACACAATTTTATCAAAACCTAGGTTTGCTAAGGTGATTTTTTTCTTTTACCAATATTGGAAATATGAATCACCCAAAGCATGGGGGAAAACATGATGATTCCATCCATTCCAATTTCATCCTCTGAAACCTCATCCTCTCTCCTTGGCGGGCATTTTATTGGAATAGTGCAAATCAAGCCAGAAGGCAGTTTTGGTAGACTGATAACTTCACCCTCAGAGACTTTTTGGACAACCTAATAATATGGTCAGATGCCCCAATAAAAAATATAGGTCCCTATTTCCTAATAATAATTTCATCCATCAAATACAAATTATGGCGTGCATTTCCCTTAGGCCACTTAGGAATTTTTACCAGCATTGGTGCAAAAAAACCTGAAACCCTATTTTGGCAGACCTATAACTTTGTCATAAAACACACTTTTAGATATTTGAGACCATGGTAAGATAGCCTCTTCAACAAGCTATAGCCTGATACTTTCAAATAATTTTTATCATTCACTTATGAGATATGGCGGGCATTTTCCTCAAGCCACTTAGACCAGCTTTCCAACACTTAGTCAATTTCCTGATTTTCACGAACATGCCATATTTTTATAGAATGATGTTAGACTATAACAATGACTTCATGATAGCACTATAAAACTATCATATGTCTTCTCAACCTCATCACACATACCACATCATTATAAATACATGTCATCACTTCCTTTGTTATTCCTTTGTTTACTCTTTTACCATTCACTGATTTTTCCCTACCATCATGTCTTTTGTTATCCTTTGTCATTAATAAACTCCTTTGACATCAATGAAAATCAATCTCAACATATGGATTGCAATTGATTTGTTCTTAGTTGTATGCAACCTTTCTAAATACATGTCAGAAACTTTGCATATAATTGTATAATTATTTGGATTCAAAACTAGAGTTTTTACGATAGGCTCTGGGGTTTCTAGGCTAAGCTCTAGCAGTCTCTAGGTTTATGGGATTAATGTTGAAATCATTTATCATGACCATAACAAAAATGTAACTCTCACTTAAGAAAAAACACTTATCAGGCATGGGAATATTTTTATACCTTATTTTAACACTTGCATTAGGAAGTTTCATAAATCTTAGAAGAATGAATAATGTCCTTGGAGGAACACCTTCGAGATTCAAGGTAGAGGCGGGGGATAAATCCTAGAGGAGGGGGCACAAAAAAAACCAACAACCAAGTAAATAAATGAAATATAAAGTCTTTTTATATATGAATTAAGACCCAACTTCATCCTTGTTATCCCTAGACATGTATGGGGTGACTTAATCATCATTTCCTATGTGATATCCCACCACACCCAATAGTTCCACAGATGAGATTAATGGTTTTTCCCATAAACACTTGATAGAGACACTTTCAACCAGCTCAAAGATACCTCTAGTCTACCTTCAATCTATTTAGCATACCTCTCCATATGCCATATAAAAATGGGGACATCCATTTGGTACTAGTGTTATGGCATATCCTCTCTAATTAACTTATGGTAAAACACTTTCTTATGTGTTGGCATAGCAATAAGAGGTCAAAGGTCTTGCTCTATAATGTCTCACATATTCTCAATATTGCTTCAATATCTTAGGGAGCATCATGATGTGGTTATAAGTGTATGAACTCTTGGGTGAGGTGTTCCCTTAGGGATTTAAGCAATCACAACCCTCATTTCATCTCATTAGCAACATTTACCTAGCCATTTTTCATATGTCATTTCACTAGCCACTTCACAAAATTTCATCATGTACCCCTTTTGCAATAAATTAATTATGTGTCATGTTCTAAAGTATATGCATATTATTCCTATGTGTTGTTCCTAAATCAAAGTGAAAAGAGTCAAAGTACTATAAAGTAAATAAAATCAAATGATGAATGTGAGTTATGCCTCCTTGAAAAAACCATGATCCTATGTCATAGCTTAGCAAATCCAAATCTAAATCAAATGGACTAAGCCAAAAAGGAGCCTAAAAAAATAAATAAAAAGGATCATAAAAAGTGGTGCAAGAAAGGGCTAAATAAAGAATAAAGCTCAATTACATTCCAAAGAACACATATGGAATATAAATTAGTAATCCCTAGGTCTTGAAAGCTAAATTACTTACTTCAAAAAAAAAAAACTTAAGATGAATATCATTCAAGAGTCTAGATATTAGCATGTGATATGCATAATATGATTAGATATGTTCTCATTTATGACAAAATGCAATAACCTATTTGAAGAAATAAACTTTTCCAATTCTGATAGCAATAGTTGCATACATGTTCTTCTTCTTGAAGATAATCTAGTTGCATACATGTTCTCCTAATGAAGTATGTATGAACACTTGGGAGCCAAAGAAACCTAAGAAATGTCCTATATGGTAGTTTGAAAGCTCCTTTATGCACGTGTGGAAGTTGAGAGAACCCCGGTCCTCTCTTCGGTTTAGCTTACATGCCCTTAGAAAAAAACCTCAAAGTGTCCCTGAATGTCCACAGGGTTCCTAGAAAAAATGACTATGGCACCAAAACCATGACTCCGATCGTGAATCCGTTGATTGCAATGGATTCAGGATCCTGGGTGTTAGCTACGGGTCCCCCCACACCGTGCATCGAGGGCTCATAAATGATGCTATTGTGCCATCTCTGGAACTAGGGTTTTTCTCAATGAAGGCCATGCCAATATTGCTCAAGGGGGTCATTTATGATCCGAAGACTCCGGGGAGAGTGTGTCCATCCTAAAAACATCCACAATGGCCACATGCACATGTGGGAGCTGACAGAACCTCATTTCGCTCGTCGGTTTGGGTTCCATGGCCTCGAAGCAAATCCTCAAAGTGTCCCTGAATAGCCACAGGGTGCCTGGAAAAAATGCCCGTAGAACCAAAACCGTGACTCTGATCGTGTATCTGTTGATTTCGATGGATTCAAGACCACATTTTTCAACTAGTTGACCCCCACATCGTGCCTTGAAGGCTCAGTAACGGTGCTATTCTTCCATCTCCAGAACTAGGGTTTTGCTTAGTGAAGGCCATGCCAATCTTGCTCAAGGGGGTAATTTCAGATCCAAAAGCTTCTGGCCGAGCATGGCCATCGTGAACACATCCACAATGGACACGTCCATGTGCAGGAGCTTACGGAACCCAAGTTCGCTCGCCGGTTTGGGTTCTGTGACTCCAGAGCAAATCCTCAAAGTGTCCTTGAATGGCCATGAGGTGCCTGACAAAAATGCCCGTATCACCAAAAGCATGAATCCAATCATGAATTTGTTGATTCGAATGGATTTGGAACACCGTGTTTTAGCTAGACCCCCCCCCACACTATGCCTCGAAGGCTCGAAAACGATGCTATTGTACCATCTCCATAACTAGGTTTTTTCTCAGTGAAGGCAAAGCAAATATTGCTCAAGGGGTTCATTTATCATCCAAATGCTCCCAAGGGTGTGTGGCCATCATGAACATGTCTACGATGGCCATATGCATGTGTTGGAGCCGAAAGAATCCAATTCCACTCGTCGGCTTGGGTTCATGCCCCTGGAGCAAATCCTCAAAGTGTCCCTGAATGGGCACGAGGTTCCTGAAGAATATGCCTGTAGCACCAAAATTGTGACTCTGATTGGGAATCTGTCAATTTTGATGGATTTGGAACAGTGGGTTTTATCTAGAGGCCCCCCCACACAGTTCCTCGAAGGGTCAGAAACGGTTCTATTATGCCATCTACAAAACTAGGGTTTTGCTCAATGAAGGCCATGCCAAGCTTGCTCAAGGGGGTAGTTTATGATCCAAAGGCTCTAGGGAAAGTGTTTCCATCCTCAACACATCCAAAATGTCCATATGCACATGTGTGAGTTGACAGAACCCCGTTCTGCTTGTCATTTTGGGTTCCGTACCCAGGGAGCAAATCCTCAAAGTGTCCATGAATGGCCATGGGGTGACTGACCAAAATTCCTATAGAACCAAAAACATGACTCCGATCATGAATCCGTTGATTTCGGTGGATTAAGAACACCTATTTATAGCTAGGGCTCCCTGCACACCGTGCCTCTAACACCTGGAAACGGTGCTATTGTGCCATCTCCGGATATAGGGTTTTGCTCAGTGAAGGCCATGCTAATCTTGCTCAAGGGGGTCATTTCTCAGCCCAATTCTCCCGGGAGTGTGTGGCCATCATGAACACATACAAAATAGCTGCATGAACATGTGGGAGTTGACGGAACATAAGTCCACTCATCGGTTTGGGTTCCGTGAACCCAGAGCAAATCCTCAAGGTGTCCATGAATGGCCATGGGGTGCTTGACCAAAATGCCTGTAGAAACAAACTCGTGACTCCGATCATGAATCTGTCTATTTCGGTGGATTTGGAAAACTGGGTTCTAGATTCGCCCCCCCACATTGTGCCTCCAATGTTCAGAAATGGTTCTATTCTTCCATCTTTGGAACTAGGGTTTTCTCAGTGAATGCCATTCCAATTTTGCTCACGGGGGTCAATTCTCATCCGAAGGATCCCAGGCGTGCATGGCCATCATGAACACATACACAATGGCCATGTGCACGTTTGGGAGCATACGAAACCCAAGTTCGCTCACTGGTTTGGGTTAAGTGCCCCTAGAGCAAATACTAAAAGTGTCCATGAATGGCCACGGGGTGCCTAACCAAAATGCCCGTAGCACCAAAACCATGACTCCGATCGTGAAGCCATCAATTCTGGTGGATTTGGGACGCTAGTTTCATCTGAGGGACCCCCCAAGTAGAGCCTCCAATGCCCGAAAATGGTGCTATTGTGCCATCTACAGAACTAGGGTTTTTCTCAGTGAAGGCCATGCCAATTTCGCTCAAGGGGGTCAATTTTCATCCGAAAGCTCCTCAGTGTGCGTGGTTATCATGGACAAGTCCACGATGGACATTTACACATGTGGGAGCTGACAAAAACAAAGTATGCTCACTGGTTTCAGTTCCATGCCCCCGGAGAAAATCCTCAAAGTGTCCATGAATGGCCATGGGGTGCCAGACCAAAATGGACATAGCACTAAAATTGTGACTCTGATCGTGAATCTGTCGATTCTAGTGCATTTGGGATGACGGGCTCTAGCTGGGGGTCTCCCCACACCATGCCTCCAACTTTCGGAAATGGTGCAATTTTTCAATCTTTGGAACTAGGATTTTGCTTAGTGAAGGCCATGCCAATCTTGCTAAAGGGGTACAATTCTCATCCGAAGGATTTCGGGAATGCATGGCCATCATGAAAACATCCACGATGGCCATTTTCATGTGTGGGAGATGAGGAAACCCATTTCCACTCGCCGGTTTGGGTTCCTTTCCCCTGGAGCAAATCCTCAAAGTGTCCCTAAATGGCCACGGAGTGCATGACCAAAATTCCCATAGCACGAAAACCATGACTCCGATATCGAATCCATCAATTCCGTTGAATCTAGGGCACTGATTTATAGCTGGGGGACTCCCCATACCATTCCTCCAATGCCTGAAAATGGTGCTATTGTGCCATCTTCAGAACTAGGGTTTTTCTCAGTGAAGACCATTCCAATTTTTCTCAAGGGGGTCAATTCTCATCCAAATGATCCTGGGAATGTGTGTCCATCGCGAACACATGTACAATGGCCATGTGCATGTGTGGGAGGTGACGGAACCCCAATCTGCTCGTCGGTTTGGCTTAAGCGCCCCCGAAGAAAATACTCAAAGTGTCCCTGAATGGCCATGGGGTGCCTGACCAAAATTTCCGTAGCACCAAAACCATGAATTCGATCGTGAATACATTGATTCTAGTGGATTCAGGACACCAGGTTCTAGTTGGAGGACCCCCCACACCGTTCCTCCAATGCCCAAAAACAATGCTATTTTGCCATCTCTGGAACTAGGGTTTTGCACAGTGAAAGCCATTCCAATTTTTCTCAAGGGGGTCAATTCTCATCAGAATGCTCCCTGGTGTGCGTGGCCATTGTGAACATGTCCACATTGGCCATGTGCATGTGTGGGAGCTGATGGAACCCAATTCAGCTCAATGGTTTGTGTTGAGTGCCCCCGGAGCAAATACTCAAAGTGTCCCTGAATGACCACGGGGTGCCTAACCAAAATGCCTGTATCACCAAAACCATGACTCCGATTGTGAAGCTATCAATTTCGGTGGATTCAAGATGCCGGGGCTTAGTTAGGGGACCCCCCACATCGTGCCTCAAATGCCTGAAAATAGTGCTATTGTGCAATCTCTGGAACTAGGGTTATGCTCAGTGAAGGCCATTCCAATTTTGCTCAAGGGGGTCGATTCTCATCTGAATGCTCCTTGGAATGTTTTGCCATTGTGAACATGTCCAAGATGGACATTTTCATGTGTGGGAGCTTCTGGAACCCAATTCTGCTCGCTGGTTCAAGTTCTGTGCCCCCACAACAAATACTCAAAGTGTCCCTGAATGGCCACAGGGTGCCTGACCAAAATGCCCATAGCGCCAAAACCGTGACTTCAATCCTGAAGTCATCGATTCCAGATGATTTGAGCCTCTAGGTTTTAGCTAGGGTCCCCCCACACCATGCCTCCAATTCCCGAAAACGGTGCTATTGTTCCATCTCTGAAACTAGGGTTTTTCTTAGTGAAGGCCATTCCAATTTTGCAAAAGGGGGTCAATAAGATAGATTAGGTTCTATAGGGCTAGATTAGGTCTCTGGGTATAGGTTATGTCTCTAGGTATAGATAAGTATTCGAGATTAGGTATCCAGGTTTGTAGGTCCACATTAGGCTTTCCAGGGCTATATTTGTTTTCATCTGTTTCTAGGGCTAGATCAGGGTCTATAAGCTAGATTAGGTTCTATAAGGATAGATTAGGACTATAGGCCTAGGTTATGTATCTAGGTATATATAAGTATTCTAGATTAGGTATCTAGGGTTGTAGGTCCAGATTAGGATTTCTAGGGCTACATTTGTTTTCCCTAGTTTCTAGGGCTAGATTAGGGTCTATAAGCTAGATTAGGATCTATAGGGATAGATTAGGTCTCTAGGCCTAAGTTATGTCTCTAGGTCTAGATAAGTATTCTATATTAGGTATCTAGGGTTGAAGGTCCACATTAGGATTTCTAGGGCTAGTTGAGGGACTTTAATCTATATTAGGTTCTATTTCTTAGAAGGAACATGTAGATCTAGATTGCAACCCATATAGTGTGATTATGAGATATTTTAGTTTTTTAGTATTTCCTCTTGTGATCAGGGTGAATGTCAACATTATTGATCTAATGGCTTAGGAGCATGTAGGGGTGATTTATCGATTGTATAAACCATTGAAGAAGTAGGTGTTCATTCTAGTGTACAAATCATCATGGACAATGCACCTATTCGCAAGGCTGCTGGCATGATTATGGAAGCTAAATATCCACATGTATGTTAATTTTGGACACCGTCCATTTGAGTTGTTAGTGTTGTGGATTCATTTATACATGATTTTATTGCTCTTACAATTTATTTGAACACCTTGCATTGTCCATTCCTTGAATTTAGCAATGAAATCCATTGCTTCAGCTGTGACATGGATTGGAAACCTTATTGAGAATGCACGCCATATCCGTAACTTTGTACAAAACCACACAAATGCCCTCACCATCTACAAAGAGTACACATAACTTTCATTTCTTAAGATTGCATATACTCAACTTGCTTCCCTATTCATCATGCTCATGAGGTGGAAGAGGAGGAGGCAGAGGATGATGATTAGAGCAATGATGAGTTATGATGAACCTGCAATAATTAATAAATGCAAATACACGAGATATTAGAAATAATAGAACTCATAATCACTTTTATATTGATCACGAGCCACTTCGAGGGGGAAACCTCCTTTGAGCAAGCTCAATACAATTAACTTCACGGTGCCTTCATAGGCCTCAACACACACTTATATACTAAGTCTAGGTGTCAACACCATGGGTCAATACTATGTGTCAATACAAACCATGGGCTAAGTCTAGGCACCAATACTATGAGTCAAAACCATGGGACATATAATACTATGGGACGACTTACAAGGCATATGCGTTCAATACTATGGGTCAATACTATGGGCTAATATAAACTATGGATCAGCAAATACTACGGGATGACTTACAAAGCATATGTGTCCAACAACAATATACTAACAAAGTAAAGACATGGGTTCCTAACATCCCCTCTCCATTAGAAAAAGCTTTGTCCTCAAAGCTTTAGATGTGGAAATTGATGCAAAATCTGAAGGAGTGGGTCCCCTGTAGCATCCACGGGTTGCATTCCGAGCCACTGGCACCTTTGGAGTTTCAGGGAGGATTGCATGGAAGGTTGTAGACAAAGAAGAACCATATCAGCGATGTGAAAAGTGCGCTTAGAACGGTGCTGATTGGATTGTTATTTTAGTCGAATTCTTGCCATGTGAAAATTGTCCTGTAGAATGAGAAGAAGCTGATCATAGTTTCGAAGAATTGAGTCAATTGCCTGAACTGGGAAGCTACTGAAGGTGTATGGAAGAAGAACTGGTGGTGCCTGTCCAAAGACTGCTTCATATCATGTCCTTTGAGATGTGGTATTATAGCACTGGAGTGCTTCTAGGAAATCCATGGAAATAGTTGTCCAAATCTATGGAGGGATGGGCAAGGGTTCGAGTAGTCCCAAAAGGAGGGTCATTTCACCCTTGTTGACCTAGAAAGTATCACAGTCAACCACCATCCATTGAATTGTCCTTTTGAGTCCCTACCAAAAGAAGTTACATTGTTCCTGGTCATACATTTTGAGGAACCCAAAGTGCCCTACTGATGAAGAAGCATGGAGTTCATAAAAGAGATAGCTCCATTGAACAGATTGCAACCAATTTGGAACAAGCAGAGAAATAGCTGTAAGAGAAACTGGGTCATCAAATGTGCGAGGAGGAGCATCTTCCACCATATTGTCCTTACCCTTCTAGTAAATGGTCGCATAGTCATAACCCATGAGTTGGGTAACCCATTTCAGGTGTGTTGGGGAGGAGACCTATTATTCCAGGAAAGTTTCCAGACTTTGGAGATCAGTCTTGATGCAAAAATAATTCCCCAATAGGGATGGCTGCCACTTTTGTATTGTATGCAAAATAGTCATCACATACTGTTGAGAGGTAGATGCAGCTAAATTCTTACCAGAAATGTCTCTCGAAGGAAACAAGCTCATTGGTTCAGCAAGGACACCTTCGTATCTATCCAAGGAAGTAGTGGAGACTGTTGATGGGTGCATCTAAATGGAATGGAGCTGAGCAATGACACCATGTGAATTCTTCTTAAGTAGTTTTTCCAAGCGATGTGAACTGATGATGCAGAGAGACCCTGGTTGTAAGCCCATAAATTTGTGTTGTGGCCCATTGACTGAAAACTACATCCAAAGTTCAGCAAAATCCCATAAGATGGGTCCAATTGTGCGTAACCATTGAACGCCCAGAACCACATCACATCTTCCTAAGGACAAGGCAAACATGTGAGAGCGCAGGTTATAATCTTCCATAGAGATACGCACATTGTGACACTTCCCCTTGCAAGGTAAGGTGCCCCCATTGGAAACCATGACTTCAAAGTTCGAGCAAGGATGGAAAATACAATCATCCTGTTTGGCAATCTGAGGATCAATGAAGTTATGAGTGCTACCAGAATCAATGAGTATGGTAAGAGGGAGCTTCTTGAAGTATCCCCTGACTCACATTGTTTGTGGGGTGGTGACGCTAGTTACAGCATGGAGAGAGATCTCGGGTGGGTCGTCCTGAGATGTGGTGTCAATAGGTGGGTGTTGAATGTCGACCTGATCATCTACTGTATCTGGAGCTTCTTCATCAAGTTCTGAGGCAGGCAGAGAATTCACATCCAAGAGATAGAGATTTTGTTGAACACATCTATGTCCCCGAGTGAATTTCTCATCACAATTATAACAAAGCCCTTTTTCTCGGCATGCTTGCATCTCTGTTTCAGACAATTGCTTGATAGGAGTTGGTTGAGGAGCAGGCGTGATGGGAGGTCGTTGGGAACCCATATTTCTGAAGGGAACAAAGGTGGGTTTGGAGTGTTGTTGAGCTGCGATCTTGTCCTCGGCCAACTTAGCCAACCCTAGGACTTCCATCATTGTGTTGGGACAAAACATTTTGACCTCTGAGCGGGTTTCATCCTTGAGACCACTGATAAAACAACTCCTATAGAATTCATCAGACAATCCTTCTGTGTGATTGGCTAATTTCTCAAATTCCGTTTGATACTTTCTCACTGTGCCAGTTTGGTGAAGTTTAGTGAGTGCTCCTGTGAAGTCGTCAAAAGCACTAGGACCAAATCGTGGCAAAAGGAGTTGGCAAAAATCTGTCTAGTTTGGCTTGGGATGAGCTTTGATGTACCAACGCTACCATTGAAGGGCTTTCTATTCCAAATGAAAGGATGCAAGTGGAACTTTTTGAACATCAAAAGTGTTATGCAAACTGAAATATTGTTCTGCTCAGTATATCCATCCAGTCAGATCAGTACCATTGAAGCGAGGAAAATCAAGCTTCGGCCCACGAAAATTGCTGGAAGAAAAGAACCCGATGGCTGCAAAAGATTTTGGCTGTCGGTTATTGTTCATGACTGAATGCTGAAGATGGAGGCTGAGAAATTTTTCATCCCGATCTTGGAGTTTGGTTTGGATGGCTGCAAGTGCTTCCTCCATGGTGTTTGCTCCTATGCGAGTGACAACCATAACCAATAATTTTTATTTTTATTTTGTGGAGGGGGGGGGAATTGATAGAAAAACACAAACACAAGCTTATTTAGTAAGGGAAAATTTGGATTTGGGAAAAACTCAGAGGGGTAATTGGGGTTTGACCAGGTTTTCAACACTTTCTGAGGGATAGGGAAGCAAAAAATAGGGATTTCAAAAGCGGTAACTCTATGGTAAAATTTGAAGGCAATCGGGTGAAAATTGAAGAAGTTATGGCAAACCCTAAGAATAGACAAATGTGGGATTTCTGGTCTTGGGAAGTGGAATTTGGGATTGGGTCTTCAGGATTGAAATATGCAGAATGGGATTACAGGGATGTCAGTGAATTTTCAGGGAAAACAGAGTTGAAACAAGGGAGATATGGCCGAAAAACATTTTTTTTTTTTAGAAATGGATCGGCAACAGCGGCGTGGAAGGGATCCGCAACAGATGGATCTGCAACGGCGCGGAAGGGATCGAAAATGGCAGGATCTAAAACAGTGACTGGATCTGGAATGAATTTCAGAATAGATTTGAAACGGCTGGATCTGGAGCGGAAGTGATCGGCAATAGTTCAACTAAAAATAGATATGGACCCCAAGTATATATGGCTTCCTAACAGTTCAGGTGTTTCACTTAGCCACCAATGTTGTCTAACAGCTTGCATATTGGGGCAGTACCCCTCACTCCACGGCTCAGGTAAAACTGATAACCACTTTGCCACAAACGACAACTCTTGGTTTACCTCATGGGTGGGAACTAGTCAATCAGGTAGGGGTCGTTGCCCTTTTCGCTAGCAGGTCCTCTCAATGGGCCAGCTACTTTGGGTTTCCTGTGGTACTCCTCACAATGAGTTTTAGGGCTTATGCCCAAGTACTTCCCACAGTTAAGCGGATAGGGATTATTCCCAAATCCGAAGCTGCAACAGATGCAAAAAAAAAAATTAGCAGAAATTCCACCCAACGAGCCCAAGAAAGTGAGCTGATACCAGATGTGATGAACCTACAATAATTAATTAATGCAAATACACGAGATATAAAAAATAATAGAACTCGGAATCACTTTTATATTGATCACGGGCCACTTCGAGGGGGCAACCTCCTTTGAGCAAGCTTAATACAATTAACTTCACGGTGCCTTCATAGGCCTCAACACACACTCATATACTAAGTCTAGGCATCAATACCATGGGTCAATACTATGTGTCAATACAAACCATGGTCTAAGTCTAGGCGCCAATACTATGAGTCAAAACCATGGGACATATAATACTATGGGATGACTTACAAAGCATATGCGTCCAATACTATGGGTCATTACTATGGGCTAATATAAACTATGGATCAACAAATACTACGGGACAACTTACAAAGCATATGTGTTCAACAACAATATACTAACAAAGTAAAGACATGGGTTCCTAACATGAGTTTGTTGATTCAGGCATGGAGGAGGAGTATTGACATATGGGATTTTATGTTGAAAAAAATTATTTTGATGACAAATATGGTTCCGACATCTTGAGATATTGCTCAATGCCTATAAAATTTCAATGCATCTATGTGTCTCATTGCGATTTGTGAATGAAAAATGTGTACTCATTAATGTGTATTTATTCTAATTTATATTGAATATTTGTAAATTTTCTAATATAAGATGAGTTTTCAATCTTGTTTATGCATGTGAATTTTTCCTAAAGGGATGGAAACTTGAATTGGAGTGATTGGTGTAAAACATATAATGGTGTAAAGCCTCAATGTATTGTAATAGTAACTTAAACATAACTCAAACATCAATTAAACAATATAAGATAATGATATCAAATAAACTATATAACATGAATAACATTAGACATGCATGAATAAACAACCAAATGACTATACTATGTACCTTAATCAATTAGGCCTTCTGGATCCTCTATGTTTTTTATTGTCTCAAACAACCTCTTGTGCTCTGCATGAGGTAGTAAGTAGTGTACCTTGTTTGTATTTGGATTTTTTACCAACAATAAAGTGTGTAAAGTGATACACCCATGAACTTGGTCTCTAATCCATGTATGTGTAGCCATTTCTCTTTGGTCCCTTTCCATCTACTATAAGATATTCTCCCTGAACAACCATGGATTGAGTTGGAAAGGTAATTCCTTCACTATGGGTTAATGATGTGAGGAGGGTTTGCTTCCCCTAGATGCATCATACCAACCAATAATTCATTCCAATTTCATTGTCTGTCGAGGCGACAACTGCGTATATGTTTCTTGCAAAAATGCATTTTATGACCATATTCCAACAAGTAGTGGTTTGATAAATTGGATAATTAAAAAAAAAGGAGGGAACTGGGATATTAATGTAGAAATGTTTACCTGGCTGTACAAGATCAGATATATTATCATATTCATTTGAAATAGAAGACTAGCATTCCTATAATTGGATTGTTTCAACAACTGCATGTGGATCCACTGCAAGGGATACATGATCCCATTCAACAACCCAATCCATTGATTCACACTCATCCCATTCACAAATGCTGCAAGGCACACAAAAGAAAGCAATTTTTTGCATCCATATTTTAAACAAGGGGTTCTTTGAGCTTCGAATCAAATGAAATGCACGAGTCTCTTATTAGTACAAAAACTATAAGAATGCGATAGATCTATATCAACCACATGCCAAAAATTTCTGACAACATGTCCTCTTCTTATTGGTCTGTGCTGCTTCATGGTTTGATCTGACATTTTTTCGGAGCACCATTGAACTATGGAATATGCATCCCAAATATGATGGTTTTTCATGCACCTCATATCCTCCCTTCATAGGGAAGTTTTGGTACATTCTCCAGCCCCATCATGCTCTCCCTTTCCATGTCCAGTATCAAAATAGTTCCATATATGCAACACATCATAAGTCTTGTGCAAAATGCTCAACCGCTGGAATACATGTGCAATTTTGAACTGGATTGCTTAACCATCTGACCATATCCAATGTTGATCCATCTATAGACCTCTCTCCTTGAGCTGATCATTATCACATACCCAATTTTCGAGTCAGTATTTAATTTTTTTTTTTTAAGTTTTTCACAATGAACGATAAGATATGAAATACACTAATACTGCCGATTAATTATCCATCAAAATTATTCAGCATCCATAATCATTCCTACTATCATTAGTTTGATAAACCCTGCTTACATATGCAAAGGTTTCAGCCAACACCTGTCAATTGGTCCCCAATGTTAGATAACAATAACGTCTATTTTACTTTTCATACATAGTAATTTACTTCAAGTAAATGTATGAGTCAAAATACCTTATCTAACATATTTGTATTGAATAGCACTAAATTTACCTTTTAACATCTTCATCAAGTTCTTACCCTTAGTGTTAACTTGAATTCTTGAACAAGTGACACATCTACAAGGCTATCACATGGTCAACATGAAATAACAAGGAATTATCATTCATGAGGACATACACTTGCAAAATGATATAAACAAAAAAGCCATCATAGTTCTTAATGAATAAATGCATAAGGTACACATAAGAGACACATATAAAGGAGACTGTTTTAACATGGTTCACCCAACCTAGGGCTACGTCCACAAAGAAATCATAATTGTATTATTATCCAAGCAGAGGAATTACATTCTGCAACACTAATGTTGCTATGTCTACTTTTCACTTTCGCACGGTCTACCTTGTCAAGAGAGTTTTCCACAAACATAAATATGTAACTCGCATTAAATGTCAAATGAACGTATATAAAGGTACTTGGCCTATGCCCTTTATTCCCTGAGCAAGCCAATATAATATATTTAATTCAATCCAATATATACATACTACACTATGAGTTGCGAATTGTACCCTTCTTGACATGCAATATATACAATTGATATGCTTCTAAACTATGAACTCAGAATTCCATTTTTAACTTTGTCGTCAAATGGAAAACTATGCAAAAACACATCCAATATATATATACATAAAACTATGCAAAGTATATATATATATATATATATATATATATATATTGATAGATTATCATAAAATTATGTATAATTCAAATGACCCCAAGCACTGCGCAGCAAAACAAAGCATTCGGGATATATATATATATATATATATACATATATATATATATATATATATATATATATATATATATATATAAAAGGATTGATAAACTTGATTCTCTGTGCAGTATCAACCACCATTCAACATATAATATTATCCTACATAGATTTATATATTTTCAAACGTCGATCTTGGTTCCTACCCACATTTGGGCGTTGCTCTGTTCTGAAAGGGATCAAAATTATACATTTAGAATATAAAAATTCAAAAATGTGGTAAGGCTGTAATTTTAGATCTATATATAGTATATAAGTATCAACACTTAACAATATAGAGGGTCATAAATATATACCGATTACCGGTTTTACACTCAGCAGCAAACTCTATAATGAACTCTGTCAACAAAATGTGCAATGTAAATAACCTAAAACTCAGGTGAAAATGTATTCCACAGAGTACACGCCTTTTCCCATAGAGATCTATTCTCCGAGTAGAAATGAACGTAATCCAAATCCGTCCCTTCCATAGGGATAGAGCTGTTCACCTACATTTAAAGACATAAAGATCATATAATGAAACCTGACAGAATTGCATCCTGCACAACATAACAACTAGAATTTTCGACCAAAAAATATGGTTTCGATAGTAACGTGTCAAAGCACTTCTACCGGAAAACGATTTCAACATTTCCACTTATACGAAAATTAAGATTCAACTACAAGGTCGCATATCACAAAAAACGATAGGGCTTCATGATGGGTTTTACTAATTACTTTAAACCCTAACCAAGATCTACTCCTATGCAAGAAATTAAACTTAATGCACAGCGGAACTTAGAAATCAAGCTTAGTGCACAGCGGAACTTACTTTCCATCTTCAAAGGTCGCGGACAACTTCTGGTCTTGACTTGAGTTGTTGGCTCTCGAATCCTTCCAAGAACTTGCAATCCTTTTCTCTGGAGAGTATAGAACTTGCAATCCTTTTCTCTGGAGAGTATCCTGTCTTCAAATGGAGTAGACAATTTTTCTGGATGATTGCAAGCCTTGGAGACTCAGCCCTTTTATAGCAGTGCGAAAGAAAAAGATTCTAATCCTAGGGCTGCTGAAATTTAGCTAATACTTGGGAAACAAGTCTGAAAAGAAATCTGGAGTTTCCGATTTCATAAAAAACTTCAAATCGGGAAACTTCAGAAAAAACTGAAATAAATCAGAATAAATTCTGATTTCCTTATTTAGCTCAATTTATTACTGCTATTATTTTAATCAACTATAATCGGTCCATTAACAATTATAATTGATTAACATTATTCTATATGTATTTGTATCCAAATCCTTATTTAAATACGTATAATGCCATGACTTAATTAATCACATTGTTTGGCATGTTTTAATCATTACATAAATGTAATCTTTCGACATTATTTGATATCATAATCATAATGCACGTATGTCCAACTTAATTATTGTAATTAGACGTCTCTAAATCCAACAATCTCCCACATGGACAAGTGCAACCTTTTGATTATATATCCTTAACTTTATTGCATGCAACTTTTCTGTCTTTCTTATCGTATTTCTTAAACAATTCTGTCCATCAATTATGTTAACAAAGGACTTAAGCAACACTTGTCACATTTATTCGCAACTAAACCGACATAAATCACGCTGCCAACATAACTAAATGACATGAATCTGATTTGGACATATAGTTTAGAAATTACACGCAAGTGTGATTATACGTGCCTATTTCTAATTGAGTCACATTTACTTTACTGTATGAGGTCAAAAGATCAAACTTTAAAGAAATAAATAATGAAACTGAAACTGAATGCAATTTGTATATATCATGAAAATTGTTTACAATTGCATTACATAGAACATCCAAAAACAAAACTTAAAACATATTCAGACTCCCACATTTTCTAACTATCCTAAATAGATATTACACCCATACGGGCAACATGTTCGTGAAACTTTTTGGGTGGTAATCCTTTAGTAAGAGGATCAGCAATCATGGAGTCTGTACCTATGTGTTCTATACATAATTCATTATTCTGCACTCTCTCTTTTACAACCAAAAACTTAATATCGATGTACTTTGACTTTGACGAACTTCGGTTGTTGGTTGCGTACAACACTGCTGAATTGTTGTCACATAATAATTTGAGTGGTTCCTGAATAGAATCCACAATTTTCAGACTTGTGACGAAGTTTTTCAGCCATACGCCATGATTAGATGCTTCATAGCATGCAACAAATTCAGCTGCCATAGTGGAGGAGGCCACCAATGACTGTTTAGCGCTCTTCCATGACACGGCACTGCCTGCCATCATAAAGATGTATCCTGATGTTGACTTCATGCTGTCGACACATCCTCCAAAATCAGAATCAGTATATCCAATGACCTCGAGCTGTTCCGATCTCCGATACGTGAGCATAAAGTCCCTTGTTCTCTTTAGATATCTCAACACTCGCTTGGCTTCCTTCCAGTGTTCCATACTTGGGTTACTCAAATATCTCCCTAGCATTCCAGTGATGAACGCAATATCTGGACGCGTGCATACTTGTGCATACATGATGCTACCCACGGCTGAGGCATAGGGAATATCTTTCATGATGTTTTTATCTAAGTCAGTTTGGGGACATTGTTTTAGACTAAACTTGTCTCCTTTTGATACAGGGGTATCCCCTGGTTTGCTGTTTTCCATGCCAAATCTTGTTAGAATCTTGTCGATATAGTTCCTCTGGGATAACCTTAGAATACCTTGAGATCTATCTCTAAGTATTTCAATCCCTAGAACAAATGATGCATCACCAAGATCTTTCATTTCAAAGTTCTTAAATAAAAAATTCTTAGTTTGATGCAACATGTCCTTATCGTTACTGGCAAGCAATATGTCATCTACATATAAAACCAAGAAAATAAATTTACTCCCACAGAACTTAAGGTATATGCATTCGTCTACTATGTTAGACTCAAAACCAAATGAGTTAATAATTTTGTGAAATTTATGATACCATTGTCGAGATGCTTGTTTTAGCCCATAGATAGATTTCTTAAGTCTGCAAACCATAGACCCTGCATCACCTGATACAAAGTTCTCTGGCTGCTTCATATAGATCGTTTCATCAATGTCACCATTGAGAAACGCCGTCTTTACATCCATCTGATGAAGTTCTAAATCATAATGTGCTACAAGCGCCAATATAATCCTTAAAGAGTCTTTCGATGAAACTGGAGAGAAAGTCTCTTTATAATCAATGCCTTCTTTCTGTGTGAAACCTTTCGCAACAAGACGTGCCTTGTATTTTTCAACATTGCCTTTAGAATCCCGCTTAGTCTTAAATATCCATTTGCAACCAACGGGTTTCTTGTCTTTAGGCAACGGAACGATATCCCAAACGTCATTGTCATACATAGATTTCATCTCTTCATTCATGGCATTAATCCACATTTGAGAGTTAGAGCTTTCCACAGCTTGTTTGATATTAATAGGATCATTTTCAAACATGCCAATGTCAAACTCATGTTCTTGAAGATATGCATAATCCTTAGATTGTGTAGATCTTTTCTCTCTAGTAGATCTCCTAATTGGCACAGGTACTAGATTTTCTTGAGGTTCATTTACAACTTGATCTTCAACAGGAGGAGGAACATCATTATCAATTTCTGAATCTCCCACAGGCCCTAGGCCATCAACATTTGTCATGTCAATGTCAGGGTTTGGGTTGGGTTCAGGTCCATTTGTGTTCTCTATTCCATGTTGAGTTTCTAACTGAGTTATTTGTGATGATGAAGTTTGCATATTGCCAGAAGATGTATTTCTAAACGCAATCGGAATTTGCACAAAACCAGGACTTTGGTCCATAGTCTCATTTCTAAACGCAATCGGAATTTGAACAGAACCACGACTTTGGTCCATAGTCTCATTCGCATTCGTCTCTTCTTCTTCAAAAATACTATCTTTTGTCATATCTCCCCCCACAAACTCATTATCCTCAAAAAATTTCGCACTTCCTGACTCGAAAACTGTATGTTCTGTTGGATTATAGAATTTGTATCCCCTAGATCGTTCAGAATAGCCTATAAAGTAACAACTAATGGTCCTTTCGTCCAGTTTCTTTTCATTTGGCTTATAAGGCCTAGCTTCACATGGACATCCCCAAACTCTCAAATGATTCAAGCTAGGCTTGTGCCCAACCCATAACTCGTAAGGGGTCTTGTTAGCTGCTTTAGTAGGCACTCTATTAAGTATGTATGCTGCAGTCTTTAAGGCTTCTCCCCACAAATTCTCAGGTAGAGTTGTACGAGCAATCATACTTCTCACCATGTCTTTAAGGGTGCGATTTCGCCGTTCAGCAACACCATTCATTGCAGGCGAACCTGGCAACGTATACTGAGGCACAATTCCGCATTCCTCTAAGTATTTTGCAAAGGGACCTTGACGTTGTTCTCCTGATCCATCATAACGACCGTAGTATTCACCACCACGATCAGAACGAATGGACTTTATACGTTTGTTAAGTTGTAACTCAACTTCCATTTTGAACTTTATGAACACGTCTAATGCTTCCACCTTTTCTTTTATTAAGTAAATATGACCATATCTTGAATAATCATCTATGAATGTGATAAAGTAACGGTGACCATTTCTTGTAGCTTTTGGAAAAGGACCACATATATCCGTATGAATTAATTCTAAGACATCATTACATCTTTTTGCATCATACTTACGTTTATTAGTTTGTTTTCCCTTTATACAATTCACACAATCACTTAAGTTTGTAAAATCTAAAGGTTGGAGAATATCATTAGACACAAGACGTTCTATCCTTTTCATAGAGATATGTCCTAATCGCTTGTGCCATAATGTTGGAGATTTCTCGCAAGTTAATTTACGTTTTCTATTATCTACATGCAGTGCCTCTGAATGTGAAGTGTCTATATCTAGAAAATAAAGATTATCATAAGAAGACAGGATACCAGAAGCAAGAAGCTTAGAATTTTGACACAAACTGAATTTTCCATTACCAAATGAACATACATAACCATTTTTGTCCAAATAAGATATAGAAATTAGGTTCCTTCTGAAAGATGGAACCACTAAAGCATCAAAACTTAAATAAAATCCTGTCTTACATAATAATCTAAATTTTCCTATGCTTTTCACTTCTACTTTGTTGCCATTTCCTACGTAAACGTAGCGCTCCGCCTCATTTGGCTTGCGATGGCTTAGGCAACCCTGCATCGACATACTGATGTTAGTCGTTGCACCTGAATCTATCCACCAAGTATATCTAGATACAGAACTTAAATTAACTTCAGAACAAACTAAAGCAAGAGACATACCTTTCTTTGCCAACCATGCATGATAGTTAGTGCAGAATTTCTTTGTATGTCCTGACGCTTTGCAGAAAAAACAGTTCCTTTCTTCTGCTTTCGCAGAAGTATCTTCCTTCTTGCTTTTCTGCGCGGCATTGTTTGCAGCTACCTTGGAAACAAACTTGCGCTTCTTGCCTTTACCCTTATGATTAGATGTTACTACATGAGAACTTTCCCCTTTAGTCATTTTCTGTCTCTCTTCCTCCTGCACCAACTGAGCCTCAAACTTAGGTAGTGTCCATGTCCCTTTTTGACAATTATAAGTCATCTTGAATTGACTAAAGTTGGACGGGAGAGACAGAAAAATGAACTCAATGAGAACTTCATCAGAGATGTCATAATTATGCCCTTTCAAGGCACGTTGTAGTCTTGTCATCTCAATAACATGCTCTCTAACCCCTTCTTTTCCCTTGTATTTTATTGTTGCCAACTTCACAAAGAGTGTACTAACTTCAGTCTTTTTACTCTTTGTGAATTTCTCTTCAAGGGCCTTAAGGTATTTAATAGCGCCGGTCTCTGTATCAGGTATTATGCCCCGAAAAGTCTCATGGATCGTTTGCTTCATCACCATTATGCACATGCGATTTGAATGCTCCCATCTATCAATATCAGCCTTCTCTTGGGGAGTTTCTTCACCCTCTTTATTGGGCTTGGGGCGATCAAATCTCAGTGCAGTGTCCAATTGCATGATCCCTAAGACTAATTTCAACTTTTCTTCCCACTGTTTGAAATTGTTCCCCATGAGGGGCTTAATTTGACTTAGATTTGACATTATGTTTAGATCTGAAAATTGAAGAACAAAAGGAAAAATTAGATATTATGCATCACGATTTGATCTTTAATCATAATTCTAAAAACCATCTAAAGGCCCAAATTAAATTATGTGCTCCATTGAATCTTTTAGCCAAAACACCACTGAATAATGAAAAACACCTTTGGGCGCAATCATTACCTTATTGTCTTTTCCGCCTTTGGGCCAGATTGACATATCCATTTGCTAACTACCAGGCCAGTCAAGTGGGGAAGGCACGTCACTAACGGACCTGGTGCACCAAGCCCCAAATGCTTTTCTAGGCATTGCCAGCATATGTGTGTTGTAACTTATTTGTTATACATCACCCTTATGCACCAAACAACTTAGCAGGTGCCAACCCTCCTTTGGGAAAGCTAACACCCACGTCCATTGAGCTTGTCATGAGTCATCCTTGCAATCGTCTTACACAGAGCGGTTCGTTTTGCGAACATCAATGCTTGACTCATGCGAAAACAACACATGTATACATAAAATGCCTTTAGTTAGATTCCAAAATTATACCTAAAATCATCACCCTTATTTGTTAACTTAAATAAAGCATGAACACTTTAAACTATATGTATAAATATAATCATGATATGAAAGGTGCATAAGTACAAACATGTCTTGAAATGAGTTACAAACCCAGCCACTTTATACCTTATATATAGTTCAGCTCTTTTACACATTACATAAAAGCATAGCCATATTACAAAAAATACATGTGCATATAACCATTCATAAAGAGTATATAAAGCATTCTCTTTATGCACTAAATATATATATAGCTTAACATCCTTTACTATATATAAATAGATAGTGTGCCCAATGTATAATGTAGATATTGACTAAGCAATCGATGGCTTCCACTAGATAACTTACCACCATCGTTTAAATATCTCCATAACACTACCTTGGTGTAAAATGCAGCATACATCCAAAGTATTCATACCACATGTATATACCAGACAACTATGAGGTGACTTTCTAACATCTCTACAACTTATAGCATAAACATAAATGAACGTTGAACTTACTATCGTTATGCATAGATTCCAAAGAGAAAAGCATTTGAACTTCAGATCGTTTTGCAGAGATAAAACAGCAATTCAGCTTCAGATCGTTAACAGGCATAAGGGGGAAACAAAATCCCACGCAGAGATAATTATATGCATAAAAATATAAATACATACAGAACCTCAACGCATATATAAATATAACAGAGTCCGGTGGACAGAGCATAACCATTTCGGTGGCATGTTAACACAGGGCATGTATGAAACGATGGAAACAACATTTCTAATAACCATAACAGCATAAAGACAAAACCACGATTCCTCTGGCAACAAAAACAATGTGATATCAAACTTAACCAACCATCAGCTGTTAAACTTTCGCATCAAGAATTCTGGAATTTCTTGGAAACACCATTCAGTTTCGAAATAGATGCATAGAGATATTTAAGGTAAATTTACAATTTGGATCATAAAATCTGGAAACGCCCATCGGTGTTCGAAATACAGAGAAATCGTAATGGATACACACAGGGCTAAGGTGATGGTAGAGTGAACAGATACGCCTCTCCCCAAACTTCAACGCAGAGGTCCCCAGGTCGAGACTCCTAGAGAGGCGCAGCGTTTAAATGCTGAGATCGCAGGGTATCTTGTTCAAGTAGTGGATACTTTAACACTCAGATTTGGGCTCTGTTAAACTTTAGCAAATCAAAATGATAGAGAAAACAGAGTTGCAGCAATTCCAGCCTCCCAAACTCTGTGTATTCACATCGGGGTAACACATTCAAGCTTCAGCAATCAAATGATACAATAATATGTAAACAGGGCGCAGAGCGTGGAGCTCACCAGCCACCACGTCTTCGTTTATCAACCAGGAGCCATGCCTTTTGGTCTCAGCCATCATAAATAGGAAACAAACTTTAAAAAAGCAGCTAGTATCAATACATTACAACCTCTAGGTTTATGCCCATCACCGGCAGGAGATAGAAATAATACCAAATGTTGAACAACAAAACATAGTGCCAACAAAAGGTCAGAGCACCGATATCCTCAAAGAGGAGATACAGAGCAATAAACGGTTTTCGTCGTCCTCGTTGGGAACCGACAGGGTCTAAAACCGCATACCAGCAATCTTCGACTGGGTTTAAGGGCTTTTGGTTGCCATCGACGGGAGACATACAACACTCAATGCCTTCATCCTAACGATGGGAGCACCCAGAGTTTGAACACTTTCATTCATTCCAAAAGATTAACAAAAGTAGGGCATTCAAAACACAGTAAAACCAGTAGCAAAAATATCAACAGGTTTTTACCCTCCTCGCAGAGCATTCAAAACGATTTTCCAGGCCACAGACTCAGCTAAAACGTTTTTAAACTTCTAACAGAGGCATACAACACATGAATTTGTTTTTCCAATCAATACCCTCAGCAAAACGTTTTTAACACTTTACGGAATACACACAGCATTTCTTACGAAACACATCTCATACTCAGGGGATTACACGCAGCAATTTCAGCCATGGAGACTTGGATTTCAAACTGCAATTCTCACATAAGGGAGGCTCTGATACCAATTGATGGGTTTTACTAATTACTTTAAACCCTAACCAAGATCTACTCCTATGCAAGAAATTAAACTTAATGCACAGCAGAACTTAGAAATCAAGCTTAGTGCACAGCGGAACTTACTTTCCATCTTCAAAGGTCGCGGACAGCTTCTGGTCTTGACTTGAGTTGTTGGCTCTCGAATCCTTCCAAGAACTTGCAATCCTTTTCTCTGGAGAGTATAGAACTTGCAATCCTTTTCTCTGGAGAGTATCCTGTCTTCAAATGGAGCAGACAATTTTTCTGGATGATTGCAAGCCTTGGAGACTCAGCCCTTTTATAGCAGTGCCAAAGAAAAAGATTCTAATCCTAGGGCTGCTGAAATTTAGCTAATACTTGGGAAACAAGTCTGAAAAGAAATCTGGAGTTTCCGATTTCATAAAAAACTTCAAATCAGGAAACTTCAGAAAAAACTGAAATAAATCAGAATAAATTTTGATTTCCTTATTTAGTTCAATTTATTACTGCTATTATTTTAATCAACTATAATCAGTCCATTAACAATTATAATTGATTAACATTATTCTATATGTATTTGTATCCAAATCCTTATTTAAATACGTATAATGCCATGACTTAATTAATCACATTGTTGGGCATGTTTTAATCATTACATAAATGTAATCTTTCGACAGTATTTGATATCATAATCATAATGCACGTATGTCCAACTTAATTATTGTAATTAGACGTCTCTAAATCCAACACTTCATTTTATACTTTACAAGAATCGAACTCAGCAGGTTACATCCGACGTAGCATAAGCGTTAGTAAATTTGATCGGAGAATAATTTCGGCAATGACCTATCAAAGAAACTCTATAGAAATATGATTCCAGCATTTATGCTTATACTGAAATAAGATGAGTTTTTCTTTCCAGACTTTCAAACATTTCCATGAAATACAAGATAATATTTTAATCAACTAAGACAGAAAACATGCGTTCAATCAATCTGATCGAAGACCCTATAAATAAATATCTAGCAAAAAAGGATGGGGGATCAAGCCTTTTGATGAGATGTCCTTTCCCACCATGTGTTATTTCGAGACATAGCTCTCATACCCAGTATCTAAAACAAAATAAATCCATAGTATAAAAATATATCAAAACACCAAAACTAGACAAGTCAACACCAAGCAAGTACTCTATGCAGCAAAATGTGAAAGATCACAATCCATGCATTGGTCTGATCTACAGAGATCAACATTTTTATTTTATTTGCACCGAGCAAGTTACCGAGGAATTGGGCGTATGAATCTGTCATGTCCTAACCAAAACATATTAAAATTAAAATTACAGAAATGAGATGAATTCATGTGATCGGGCTCATGGCACCATCCTTTCCCAAACTAGGATCACCCCACAGGTGTAACTCCATTGTGTATCCCCACAATCCCCAAAGAATTCTTACTCCAATCGCAAGTCACAAACAACTTTACCCAAAATCGCAAAGATGCAGAGATATGCTAGAACAAAAAATCATTGCGAGACATATGCATATCACAGCGAGATAAAAAACCAAAGAAATAATCGTAATGTGTGGCTCTCTCCTCATATTGCACACATCAAACATTTAAACAAATATCATTAATTCCCCGGCCACCGTATCCCCCCATCTACTCACCTTCCCTTCCATAAGTAGGTGGGATCGTCCTCTGGAAGGCAGATGGCGGCCTTCGAGATTTCAAGTTCTCTTGATAGGAGGAGATGGAAATGAGTCCACGTGCTCCACAAAGGGAAACAAAAAACAGATGGTGGTAAAGAAAGCATTGGAGTGCTCCATTAAGGAGACATCTCCCTAAACACTCTCGGAGTGGTTCACCACAACTAAAGAGTTCTTATGATCCGGCCCTTTATAAAATAGTTGTTTGATAATAGAACTTTTATTTCAAAAGAAACTCAAATCGATTGAACACTTAAGGTTCATTAAATATATATATATAATATATTTATTTAAAATATTTTATTCTCCCTTTAATCTTTTCTTTAATAAGGAAACTCAAGTAGATTGAACACTTTAAGGTTAAATAGAATATATATATATATATATATATATATATATATATATATATTTAAAAGATTTTTGTTCCCCTTTTAATAAGTCTAATCATATATATATTTATATATACATGTTATAATCTACATGTCTATTTAATTTCACATATATATATAATTCTTATATATATTTATGTTTTACATAGTTTATATGCTTATTTATTTAATAATATGACTTATAATCAAGTATACTATCTTGTTAAATTATAAATTGAGATTTATCATATATATATATATATATATACATATATATATATCCATGTATAGCATCCTAGGAGTGATGCTACAAATAAGATAAAAGTAATACGTAGAGATTTCTAACCCATTTCCTTGGTGTCACTTTACCGAGGTTAGGATACCACCTTTGTATGACCTGTCTTAGGTCTACTTGGGATTATTAAGTCATAGTTATCTTTATGCTAACAATATATAATCTCTATAACTTATTGGAATATTGCGATGAGTAACCCCTCTCTTCACTCTATGATGCCGACATTTATAACTTCTAAGTTCTGTCTAATGCGGCTTTGGCCTTGAGTCCTCACCAGAAAAGAATTACAAATTATTTTACATTTCTAAAAGCAATAAGGACATGAAAAAAGGGGATGTTACATCCTCCTCCCCTTAAGAATGACACCATCCTCGGTGTTCATAAATTTTAGTGGTTCGTATTCTCCTCTTGCATTGCCTTTTTGCTTGCTTCCTCGTTTTTGACTTTTAACCTTCTTTGACTTCATGATTTCCACAAGTTTTTATCGCCCATAACCTGTATTTTATGTAGTAAAACCAGGACTCCCAAAATTTGTTCAGTATAACACATCATAATTTCATAGTCAAACTCAGAACATAAACCATGAGCCCCTTTTTGCAACAAGCATTTGCAATCTTATATCTTACGGCATAAGATTTGTGATGTTAGCATATAGCATTCATTAATCTCTTAGCTCTTACGATAATTCCAATGGTCACCTGATTTGTCTTTCGAAGTTTACAATTTACCTTTTCATAGATTTACGAGACTATTGTAAGGCAATTTATGTATATACATCTCTCGCTATATATATCTGGAAAATTTCTAGACAATATCTATTGTTGAGTGTAATTCATAACCCAAATATTAATTTAGTATGTTGACAAGATACATGAATATGAAAGCATTATTCCTATGCTTACAGTTTTCAATCTACAACCTTTATTGGTTAAGGTAATAACATGTCTCGCCAAAAATTTTCATGTCTATATACAAAGAAAATGGAATAGAGCATTTCTCATTGATCTTGATACAAACTGTTTAGTCTTCATGGTTATCTTCTCAATGTATTCATAAATATGAACTCTTCCTTGTACTAAGTACGAAAAGAAATAAATCGTTACTATAATGTTATTGTCAAAATGATTTCACTCTTATATGAGATATTTTAAGATAATCCTGTATCTATATAAACTCGGTACTAATTTTACTTACCCCAAATGCATGTTTTAGTGCATACTATTCCCATCTATATTTTATACCTTATTTGTGTCATATGAAAGTATCCAACCAGAATTACGAAGTTAGGAAGGTCCAATGTTATTTGTTATCAATAAGGAAAGTATATAAGCAATGTTTAACAAATGTTCGTTACTTATAGAGATTCTTCATCTATCGATATTCATAATAGACAAAACCCTTTATGCCACAAGCAGTCTATGTGATGATTTCTAAAATACCTTTATTATCTTTACAATTGGAAACATGCTAATAGCTTCACATTTAGATTTTTCATCTCGTTAAGTAACATGATAAGATACTTTGACCTGATTGTGCACCCATATGAATATCACCTATAAAATACTTAATAACCATCGTTATCCTCTATCTCACTTTCTACTTTCTCATATTCTCTTTAAACATATATTCTCTTAATCGTAACACTTATCAAAAATGTCTAGGATGTACATTCTACACTAATGAAGAATTTTCATTTAAAAGACAAGATATCAGCAACTCACTTTTAAGACAAACCTTACTGAGAATCAATTTAATACTCGTTAAGTTACATAGAATGGAGTGATCTTACGAGGAGGAACTTTACAACTCTCTTAGTCTTATAGTCTAAAATATCCACCTTTCAATCCATGTTACCAACATACCAACAAATCATTGTCTTTACACTTTTCCTAAAAGAAATAATACTATTATGATGCCCAAATGAATCAATTTAAAGCTTAATACTTTCAACTTTAAAATATACACATTAGTCCTAAATTCAACCAGAAGCATAGATACCACTTTTACTACAGCCATAATTCTTCTCTTTGTATTAAACTATTAGTTACAACATATCACCACAACACAATTTTGACCACTATAGCATACCCTCAATGCATGCGAGTACAAAATTTTTTTCATAAAGGAACTAGTTAACCAAACAAATCAAAGTAGCATTAATTTCAGTATTAAACATAGTGGAACTTCCTTACTTGCAAACTCATAGATGACTTATCCATTACCTCTTGCTGAACTATGAAAATGCAATTTTCTGTTGCGTCTTTGTAGCTAGAGTTCCCTTATTAGTTCAACCAACATACATTTGCTTCATCCAGATGAGCCCAAATAAGCCCGACGGATTGTAACCTATAGCTCTGATACCATATGTCACATACCCAATTTTCGAGTCAGTATTTAAATTTTTTTTTATAGTTTTTCACAATCAACAATAAGATATGAAATACACTAATAATGTTGATTAATTATCCATCAGAATTATTGAGCATGCATAATCATTCCTACTATCATTATCTGACAAACCATGCTTACTTATGTAAAGGTTTCAACCAACACCTGTGAATTGGTTCCCAATGTTAGATAACAATTACTTCTATTTTACTTTTCATACATAGTAATTTACTTCAAGTAAATGTATGAGTCAAAATACCTTATCTAACATATTTGTATTGAATAGCACTAAATTTACCTTTGAAAATCTTCATCAAGTTCTTACCCCTTAGTGGTAACTTGAATGCTTGAACAAGAGACACATCTACAAGGCTATCACATGGTCAACATGAAATAACAAGGAATTATCATTCATGAGCACATACACTTGCACAACGATATAAACAACAAATCCATCATAGTTATTAATAAATAAATGCATAAAGTACACACAAGAAAGACATATAAAGGAGACCGTTTTAATGTGGTTCACCCAACCTAGGGCTATGTCCACAAAGAAGTCATAATTGTATTATTATCCAAGAAGAGGAATTACATTTTGCAACACTAATGTTGCTATATCTACTTTTCACTTTCTCATGGTCTATCTTGTCAAGAGAGTTTTCAACCAACAAAAATATCTAACTCGCCCTAAATGTCAAACAAACATATATAAAGGTCCTTGGGATGTGCCCTTTATTCCCTGAGAAAGCCAATATAATATATTTAATTTAATCCAATATATACTATACTATGAGTTGCGAACTGTACCCTTTCTGGCATGCAATATATACAATTGATATATGATTCCAAAACTATGCAAAGTATATATATATAATGATAGATCATCCTAAAATTATGTAGAATTAAAATGACCCCAAACACTACGCAGCAAAAAAAGTATTCGGGGTATATATATATATATTATATAAGGATTGATACCCCTGATGCTCTGCGCGGTATCAACAACCATTCAACATATAATAATAATAATAATAATAATAATATCCTACATAGATTTATATATTTGCAAACGTAGAAGCTAACGCAGGCTACGATCTTCATTCCTACCCACGTCTGGGCGTTGCTATGTTCTAATAGGGATCAAACTTATAGATTGAGAATATAATAATTCAAAAGTGTACAAGGTAAGGCTATAATTTCAGATCTATATATAATATATAAGTATCAACACTTAACAACGCAGACGCTCAGAAATGTATACTGATTACCAGTTTTACGCTCAGCAACAAACTCTATAATGAACTCTGTCAACAAAATGTGCAAAGTAAATAACCTAAAACTCAGGTGAAAACGTATTCCACAGAGTACACGCCTTTTCCCACAGAGATCTATTCTCTAAGCATAAACGAATGTAATGCAAATTTGTCCCTTCTATAGGGATCGATTTGTTCACCTACATTTAAAGAACATAGAGATCCTATAATGAAACCTGACAGAATTGCATCGTGCATAGCATAACAACTATAATTTTCAACCGGAAAATATGGTTCCGACAGTAACGTGTCAAAGCACTTCTAAAGGAAAACGATTTTAGCATTTCCACTCATACCAAAATTAAGATTCAACCGCAAGGTAGCATACCACAGAAAATGATAGGGTTTCATTCTACACTTTACAAGAATCGAACTCGGCAGGTTACATCTGACACAACATAAGCGTTAGTAAAGTCGACCAGAGAATAATTTCGGTAGTGACCTGTCAAAGCAACGCTATAGAAATATGATTCCAGCATTTCTGCTTATACTGAAATAAGATGAGTTTTTCTTTCCAGACATTCAAACATTTCCATGAAATACAAGATAATATTTTAATCAACTAAGACATAAAACATGCATTCAATCAATCCCATCGAAGACCCTATAAATAAATATCTAGCAAAAAGTGATTGGGGATCAAGACTCTTCATGGCCTGTCCTTTCCTACCGCATGTTATTTTGAGACCGAACTGTCATACCCGGGATCTAAAATAAAATAACTCCACAATATAAAAGTATATGAAAACCCCAAAATGAGACAAGTCAACACCGAGCAAGTACTCTATGCAGTAGAATGTGAAAGATCACACCCGAAACAAAACAACTAACTTAACGAGATACAACCCGTGCGTCGGTTTGATCTACAGAGATCAACATATTTATTTTATTTGCACCTAGCACGTTACTGAGGAATCGGGCGTATGAAGCCGTCATGTCCCAACCAAAACATATTAAAATAAAAATTATAAAAATCAGATGAATTCATGGGATCGGGCTCATGGCGTCATCCTCTCCCAAACTAGGATCACTCCGCAGGTTTAACTCCATTGTGTATCCCCACAATCCCCAGAGAATTCTTACTCCAAACGAAGTCACAAACAACTTTACCCAAAATCGCAAAGATGCAGAGATATGATAAAACATAAAATCATTGTGAGACATATGCATATCACAACGAGATCAAAAGCAAAGCAATAATCGTAATGCATAGCTCTCTCCTCAGATTGCACACATCAAACGTTTAAACAAAGATCATTAATTCCCCGGCCATTGTCTCCCCCCATATACTTGCCTTACCTACCATACGTAGGTGGGATCGTCCTCTCGGGAAGGTAGATGGTGGCCTTGGAGAGTTCAAGTTCTCTTGATAGATGGCGATGGCAATGAGTCCGCGTGCTCCATGAAGGGAAACAAAAAATAGATGGCGGTGAAGAAAGCGTTGGAGTGCTCCATTAAGGATACATCTTCCTAAACACTCTTAGAGTGGTTCACCACAACTAAAGAGTTCTTATGATACGGTCCTTTATAAGATAGTTGTTTGATAACAGAACTCTTCTTTCAAAAGAAACTCAAATCGATTGAACACTTAAGGTTCCTTAAATATATATATATATATATATAATATATTTCTTTAAAATATTTTATTCGCCCTTTTAATCTTTTCTTTAATAAGGAAACTCAAGTAGATTGAACAATTTAAGGTTCAATAGAATATATATATATATATATATATATTTAAAAGATTTTTGTTCTCCTTTTAATAAGTCTAATCATATATATATATATGTTATAATCTACATGCCTATTTAATTTCATTAAATAATTTCATATCTATATATAATTCTTATATATATATATGTTTTACATAGTTTATATAATTATTTATTTAATAATATGGTTTATAGTCCAATATGACTTATATTCAAGTATACTTTCCTTTTAAATTATAAATTGATCTTTAACACACAACCACACACACACACATATATCCCTGTATAGAATCCTAGGAGTGATGCTACAAAAGAGATAAAAGTAATACTTAGATATTTCTAACCCATTTTCTTAGTGTCACTTTACCAAGGTTAGGGTACCAGCTTTGTATGACCCGTCTTAGGTCTACTCGGGATTATTAAGTCATAGTTATCTTTATGCTAACAATATATATGTTGTATAACTTATTGGAATATTTTGACGAGTAACCCCTCTCCTCATTCTATGACAATGACATTATAACTTCTAAGTTCTTTCTGATGGGGCCTTGGCCTTGAGCTCCTCACTAGAAATGAATTACGAATTCTTTTACATTTCTAAATAAGGACATGAAAAAGAAGGATGTTACAATCATAGAAAATTCTGAAGCAATGTTGCACATAATGCATGTCGTGGCACCTCTCGTCACTCATGTATAAGTTGGTCTCTTTCAATATTATCCTCATGTCATTGCTGCTCTCTGGAGCGTGCCTATACATGATATTATGCTAACTTGGTCTGAATGGTAGTATTGACTTTGAATTTCATTATGTGGATGTAGGGTGTAGTTTTCAGCAATGTTCACAACCGACAATATTGTTCCAATGGGAAAGGTGTCTCTGCACTATCTGTATTGTTCATCCTGCCATCGTGCTACATGGACATGTTGTACATACTACTCGGTCTTTTGGTAGAATTCCTTCATGAAATCGCAAATTTGTACCTAGTGCCACAAAACCAAGGGCATTAATATAATGTGACATTTGCAATCTGGATATATATGTATAAATTCAACATGTATAGTATGAAAGTATGCAAACTTAGATTACCTGTGACTTCACCAATGCAATTTTTTTTATTTCCTTCACAGTATCTTCTTGATATGTTATGTACTTGAAGTTATACATTTCTACTGACATCCTCCCAAATTGGTGCTCCTCGATTTCATGGATGCAACGGCTCAATAATGCAAATCCACTATACCTAGAACATGTCCCATATAAACATGATCTTTTATAATATTTTTGTCCTTCAGGTCTTGGACACATTATGCTATGTATAAATTCTTTGGATGCATTCGGTGGTTGTACCGATAGGAAGTCCTGCACAATGTTAGTATGCAAATCACAAAATATATGTCTATATGTATCATAATAGTACTCAAATTCTACATGGTATCTACAACATGTGTTGCGATCAATGAAAACTCTAACATACCAAGGTTTGTATTTTTCAAAGGACCTTTGTCCCAAGTTCAATTGTGTGTGCTCATTCTTGAACCTCTCATAGAATTCCATTTGTGTCGTTTCAAGGAAGTGCTTGACATGGGGTTCACACCCCTTAACACCTTTTATTAACTTTAACACATCTCTTTGATTCGATGACGGTCTAGTTTTATCATGCCAAAACATTTGTACTATTTCTTTAACAACATCAATAAGATTCATGTCTGAATGAGGTAACCTACCAAAAAAGCCCCAACAATGTTTTTGGCCCGGGGTCTCATGTTTTTCTCTAATAGTAGAATAATTTTGAAGAGTATTTCTATCTAATTTAAATATTTTACATGTGTGTGATAGTAGGCGACGTTGCCTTGTGGATTTGTCTACAATAGATTCTGACAGTACACAATGGGCCGCATTAAAATCTTTTGTACGAGAAGTTTTCCTAATAAAATTAAATGTAGACTGTAGATTTCTAACAACATGATTGTTGGCCTCTGAAATTCCAACTACCTTTATGCCTAAAATTCTCCTAACATGAGCTATACAATGTGATTTTAACAAAGCAAAAAACAATTGACATTTTGCTGCATCGGTTTTGGATTCAAAAAATTCTTTAATTATCCTGTTACAATGAAAATCAATAGTGCGTTCTGGAAACTTACCTTCAAGTCCTGAAAAGGAAGCTTCATCCACATGAATGCATCTGGAATTTCTTCATCATCCACTTGATAGTTGAGGCAAGGGAGTCAGAACGAAAGTACGAGTCTCATCACCGGTTTGTTGTGGCCCTTTGTTCACAATTTGGTCCTGCAAGGGAGTGTGTTCAACATGTGTGTGCTCTTCTTGGGGAGGTTTCCAATTAATAACTTGTTCAACATCCATCCCTTCATACTCGGCATCAAAAAATATTTTATTCACTTCAACCACTTCGTCATTGCTTGTTGATGGATCTAAGGCACTAACATTTTGATGTCTACAGTTTTCCATGTACAACCTAGCCTTTTCTCTTATCTCATGGGCCTTTTCAGGGGGCGTCTCATTCCTTATAGACTTTCTTTTATTATTACGTCTGTCTCCCATCCTCATTACATTTTTTAACGAAACAAAAATATCACCTCTACAAGAATAAATAACAAATAAGATATTATTTTTCAATTATGAAATGAGGAAACTCGATGTGCATGATTATTAAAACTCGATGTAGCAATTGATTATGTACAACAACATCTAGTGGGAATGTTTTCATATAATATTAAAAGCTATTGAGAATGCCCTAGATATAATAACAACATCACCTCTACGACCTCAATTTGAGATGTTTTCCTGTCATCTTGAAACAATGTACAATGCGCCTCTTTTTGGTAGCTTGGCACTTGGCCCATGGTTTTTTGACAATAGTTTCTATTAGTAGATGGTATTGGATGGTGGTAAGGGATGTTAGTAGGAGCACATTTCCTACAAAAGGAGAAGCTCCTACTCACTTCATTTTCATGTTTTGGATGAGGGAAAATAGCCCCAAAAGATTAAGAGTTTGATTCTTTAGCTGTTTGCGTGAGTTTTTGTAGTGAAATCATGAGGAATTCAACAAATGTTTGTGTATTGGATGGATATATGTGATTATGAAAGGTTATTACTAGTGATGCAAGTATGTTTTTTTATTTTCTCTATGAAAGGTTGAAAGCATTGCTTGGTGCATGTTGTAGTTTTTTTGTGGTAAGATGTTTCTATTTTCTATGTTGAAGATTAAGAAGACTAAAATAATTTATCATACAATTCATGAGGAAAAACTAAAATAGATACAATTCAAACAAAGTGAATGAAGACTAAAATACATTTCACAAGAAAACATTGTCACCATACCTCAAGGATTAAGATTGCTCTTTGATTGAAATGTAAAATCCTCTTTTGATGTATCGATTATATTTAAGAAGAGTTCACGTGTGTCCAAGCATCATGATAATTCAATCCAAGGAGCCAAATAGATTCCAACTATTGTGTATTCAATCCAAGGAGCCAAATAGAGTCCAACTGGTGTGTATTCAATACAAAGAGCCAAATAGAGTCCAACTGGTGTGTATTCAATCCAATTTGTCAAAGAAACACCAAAAGTGTGATATCCCTCCTTACCTTCCCTTTATTATTATGTAAAATATGCTTGGAATGACTCCGGCACACGACGCCAAACGAATCACAGTGTTAAAACAAAACCCCACCATCTAGCAATCATCATAAGCTAACCTTTTACACTAGGTTAGTACTATGAAATCTTTTATTACTTTTGGTCGGGTGGACACTTCCAAGATATATATATATTGGTACCCTTGAGAAGGGAAAATATATATATATATATAGATATTGGTATGTGAACAAAATATATCTATAAGATTATTAACCATCTAACATGCATTTATAAAGGATATGTGCATTCTTTTAACATACACTTATAAGGTATCAGTTAAAGGAAATATAGGTGTATAATAATGAAACGAATCTTGGTGATTATCTAGTTAATAAATCTCTTGAGATAAGAGATAGTGTCGATTAATTGTCTGCTTGCTATTTCGGGTTGTTGTAAAAAAAAAATGGTTTGGCATCGAAAGTGTTGGGAGGGTGTCTCCTTAGTGGAGCACCCGAACCCTAACCTCCACCACGTGCTGCCTATCCAAATCCTGAAGACTGCCATTTGTTCTTTACTCCATTTAATATGATGGACGGATCCATGATCTGAGCATGACACTCCACTTGGCACCGGAATCTCGGATTCTTACTTTAAGGCGGACTCTCCAATGCTCTACGTCTCTGCCTCGGCGTTAGCTGCATGTGGGGAATCTCGCTGATAGGGGTTGGATCGAACTGTATTTAAAAGGGGAAGCGAACAATTGTAGGGGGGAAGAGGCAGTTCTGAGTCTGAAAGGGGGAACATCACGACTACGGTTGCAGTTGGATCGTAGTTCAAGGATATGAGCTCGACAACAAGGGGCAGAGTTCTGTTCTCCTGCGAACTGAGTCGTTTGCATTTGCTACAAGCTGGGGGTGGTTTAACAAACCGATCCCAAATCAGGTTGATTGTAGGGTGGAACTTGTTTTCGGATCTCACTTTTAGTTTCGCATGCTCTTCCTTCAAAGAATCGTGTTCAGGTACTCCGCCTCTGGTAGTTAAATATTATATGCAAATGGATGCGCTTGAGTTTTAGAATTCTGCATTATGTAAATTCTTGTGAAAGAATTGTTTTATGTTGTTTTTGTGTTACTATTGGGGTGGGACGGCTGGTAGGCCCGATCTCAAAACTAACTATCAGTTGTATTAAGATTTCTTTGGTTGTTTTGTGATTTCATAGGGGATGGGACGGCTGGAAGGCCCGATCCCAATACAAACTATCCCCTCTACGTTTAGTCATACGCTGTTTCTGGTAGAATTTTAAAAGGGGCTTTTTCAAAACCGTAGTGATCGCACCATAGATCCGTGGAGATTATTAGTTGGACAGCTCTGCCTTAGATAGGAATATGGAGAGTCTGATTATACTAAACACCTTGGTACGATTGGAAATCCTATCTCCTGCTTTTTCATTATTAGATCTCGGTATAGTTAAGCTGCATGTTTCGGTGAATGGATACGCCTTAGAGGGCGTACAGTATTGATTTATTTTATCCCGTGAAGACCCTTGCACCTGTATATAACACCATTGGAGTCCATTTCTAGTTTCAATCCCTTCGATTAGGTTATGAAGTGGAACAAATTCCTTTTGGCAAAAACGTCTATTCTGGTAAAGACGCTCATGGATCCCTGCAGATCTAAGAATGCCTCCCTTGTGTTGTTTATTAAACAATGAAATCACTTCACCTCTGGCTAAAGACACACTCCCTGTAGCTACGAAAAACGCGATTTATATGATTGTATAGATTTCTATTAACACTTCTCTCTGGAAAATCGCAGATAGATCCTGTAGATGCAGAAACGCAGAGTTTGGCAGGTTATTTGACCCTGGAGTATTAGTTTGTATTTAATGATTGTTATTACACATTTTGTGTCATAAGGTCTGAAGACGCATATGAAAATGGTAATCGATTATTAATTAGCTTCGTCTCAGATGTGATTATGGCATTCTCAGTTTTGCAAGAGTTGGTAATTTGACTATTAACAGCTTCGTCTCAGAAGTGATAATGGCGTTTTTCAGTTTTACAAGAATTGGTAATTTGACTATTAAACAACTCCGTCTCAGAATTGATAATGGCGTCTTCATTCTTTCAAGAAATGGGTAAGTCGATTGTTAAACAGCTCCGTCTTAGATGTCGATAAAGTTGCATCATATGTGAGGTATGGAAGAGACGAAAATTAAGCTTTGTTAGTTACATAATTTAAGTGAAGTATTAGATTCTATATAATGCACGTTATTGAAGTTTTTCGTTTAAGTTTGTTTTATATATATATATATATATGGAATTCATAAGGTGTATTGATAATTTCCATGATACACATATGTTGCAATTAGTGAAGTTTACTTTTAGATTATAAACACTTTATGATATTTTATATTTCCAAAGTCATGTTGTTGGTTTGCTCGAAAGTATCTTTATTGATTTATAATCTAAAAGTCATGTTGTTAAGCAACTTTATTATGTTTGTTCTGTAAGATGCTCTCGATGAGAGAGACTTCGAGCATATGGAAAGAAATTATTGCAACATATGTGTTGCTGGATGTAACTCTCCTCTTGAATAAAAGAAAGAAATATGACGATGTAATCTCTTTCGAGGAGAGATATTTTGATTATTGAGATTGATCTCCCTCTAGAGGAGAAGCTGGAAGAGTAGCAACATTGAGTTGCATAATGTATCCCTTGACTTTAATATTACAAGAATTGACCTGCCTTTGTGGATGTAGCCCAGCCAGGGTGAACCACCTATATCCTTGTCTCGATCATGTGTGTTTAAATTTGGCTTATGGTTTTGTCGATTGGGATGTTGCGTCGTTTATTTCTATGTCCTCTTCTAGAGGTATGTGATAAATTTATAAATGTTGCATCTAAATGTATCTGAAAAATTATAAGTGTTGTATTTAGATGTATGTGATAAAATCTTGTCCAGTTTAAGGTATGTAGTGAAAGAAAGGAAATCAATAGAAAATGTTATTTAATGGAGATGTTACCATGGGGTCTATTTATCTTTATTATGTGCTACAAAAGAAGGTTTTTCTTTTTATTTCACTAAATCCTCACATCAATTTTGGCAGATGTTACATAATGGTATAAGACGCGTAATGCATTATTATGCTGTTTTTAGTTATTGGTCCTCATCAATACTAGTTATTATGAAACTCTTTTATATAACAAGGAATTTATTTCGAGGCAATTGTAATCATTAAATACTAATATATTTCACTGGAGATGTTACATATGGTATCAGAGCACAGGTTGCAACACTCGGGCATAGTTGGGCTCAGTTGAGGAGATAATATAAGCTGGTCAAGGGAACTCCATCGATAATACGCAAATAAAGGATTTATGTTCCAAAGAATCAGCAAGAGGTAATCGACAAGATGTCTTTTAAATCGCAAGTAAGTATACTTCACTTGTTGAAGCATTCTAAAGGAAAAGCATTGTCTATATGTGGGCATTTATATGTTCCTCCCGAAGATTGAATGATCTTCTATTTTATGAATATCTCCTCATGCTCTACAGATAGTTTCATTAAAGGATAAGAAAGTATTCTTTAAATAATGATTAAAATAGTTGGAATATGTTCCTATATTTACCTTGGTGATCTTGTTAATATTTTCATATACGTTGATCGCAATGATAGTAATGAGAATCATAGGAGCATTTGCATGTTCAAAAGTTCATAAACATAATTAGGATTATGTATCTAATGAAAGATGTACATCCATATCTGGTCGATTGATGCCTTTGGTAGGGCTTTAGTACATATATAAGTCAATTCATAGACATTCATCATAGGTACTTGATTTCTTCAATCATATTTATGAGGATAAGAAAAGTTCTAGGCTTGGAAAGGTGACTATACAAAAGAAGACAGGATAGCAAACATATTGAATCATAAGGATTGAATGAACGATGGCTAGGTCATTATGAGAAGGATTGGAAAATTGTCATGAATTTCCTAGTTATTGATTTCACGCATTTATGTTGGGATGATTTACACGAGATTGTAGGGTGCAGGGATCCTTATCATGTTAGAAAAATGCATAAATGGTACTAAGGAATAACTCCTGAAATTCTCCTTATTGGCTAAATGTTATTGAGAGAAGGTGTAGAAGATGTTTGTACATTATATTGAATATTACATGTGATGGTTTCGATATAGAATATTAGTTTTGTGTTCTTCCTTAATTATTATGTGACATGGTAGAAAAGAATGGTTAGTTGATTTTATAAATATATAATCTTCAAGGTTAATGTAAGTAATGTTACTACCCAAACCATAGATGGTTAGAAGAATTGTAAAACTTTCATGAAGGATTAACAAAGGGTCATCCTCAAGGTAAAAGATTGAAAGGATAGGACTTAAATTCATTTGGTTTAAATGGACATTCTACTGTGAGAAATTTTCTAGGACTAGGAAATTGCCATCCTCGTGAATGATTTTCATGACCTTCGACTTAACCCTACTTCCACAAACGAGTATCCTTCGTCATTATAACCTTATCTGAAGATTTCAAGGGCTAAAAGAGAATAATTGTTAAGAATCCCCTTGTCTCTTTGCAGTATAGGATTGTATATAATAATGAAGTATAAATGTGTGACATGGGAACACGCTGGTAACCTTGCTTGAAGGTTCAAAAGGATGATGGTTATATTTACTCAAGAAGTATACACGTGTATTCAAAGTAGTTAAAAAGATGCTTATGATGAAATGTTCTGATTTCATTTTTGTATATTCTATTTTCAGGAATCCTTACTAGGAATGTTGGGATACTGGGAGTGGTTGACAGAAGGATTATACCTTCATGTGGTCAAAGCTTTGTGTTATATGTATGGATACTTGAAAATCCGTTAATGATTGCATGAGTATCTTTTATATATATACCTCTTACTTCAGTAATTTCTACTAAGATAGACGTGGGAAACAATGAGTAACAGTGATACTTTTATTTTTGCTCAATAATTATGCCGACTTGCTATTCATGTACAGTTATATGTTTTCTCAAATTGATTATTTTGTTAAAACGGATAGATTATTGGAAACCTAGAACCAACATGAAATAAATACAGGTTAGTAGGATGCGGTAATCTTCTGACGTCCTTATGTTGCCACAAGGAATGACTGTTTTTATTTATTATGTGTTAAGGAAAACATTGCTGACATGTAATTTTCAGGGTAGATCGGAAGTGATCTTTGAGACAGTAATCGAGGTAAAATGGACCCTCGACAGATGAAGGTGAGCTATGCGGTCGCCTTTGCAAAGGTATATGGTTATCATTATAAGGTATGCAAGTATGTTTTAGAAAATTGGTGATTCCTATGTGATATTAGTATATACAAAGAGGAGTTGTATGACTAAAATAGGAAGTGTGTTTGAATGGTGAAGGATAACATTCGAGGTTAAGAAATCATAATGTCCACGGGTCATCATAGGAATAATGTTATTTCTTCAAGGGATTATGTAATCCTATTAAGTAAGTGAGTTATGCTTTGGAAGGAGAAAACATACTTCAGATGATCAAGTATGGATATGGTAGTTTGAAGAATGAATGATTTTCTTATTTACAATATTTGATTTCGTTATATAAATTGTTACTAACAATTGAATTTGGCAGATGGCCAAAAACTCGGTGGAACTTGTTGAAAGACAAAAGCTTAATATAATATGCATGGTACAATAAAGGGGTGAGGATGAAAGATCCACATTGCAGCCTTTATTATGGTTAATTATTGTTGAATAAAGAACTAGACCAAATTGGTCCGAGAAATTGTAGGGTTACAAAATGTAATATGACGAAATAATTGATGAATTTGAATGAGATTTTCCTAGACTCAAGCAAGGCGGCTTGGGAAAAATAAATTCCGGGACTCAAGTGAGAAGACTTGAGGGGAATTGTGTAAAGAGTGTTATAATGGCATTAAAATACTCCCTAAAATCAGGGATTGAACAGCCACTAGGATTCTCGGAGAATCGGCTGGCTGTAAGACCTAGGCAAGCTATAAGAAAATGTATATGTGGGAGGCAGGACGCTGCTTAGTATACATGAAAGAAATGTTTGCTGCGTGAGCACTAAGGTGTTAGGCAAGACATGAAAGAAATGTTTGCTGCGTGAGCACTAATGTGTTAGGCAAGACATGAATGAAATGTTTGCTGCGTGAGCACTAAGGTGTTAGGCAAGTCATGAGAAAAAGGATTGCTGTGTGAGCACTAAGGTGTTAGGCAAGAATCTCCTGGATAAAATGAATGTTGTTTGTTGTTGATTTTGTCAACAGTATACAATCAGGGAACACTAGATTTATTCCACATGTTGCAAGTGATATATGCAATAAAGAACTCATGAATTATGTTCGTGAGTTTGATTATGAAGTCGATGACAGGTTATTACTAAACATTGTTTCTTTTGAATTCGAGTTTCGTTATACAAATGATTGCTGCAAGAGAAGAGCGAACACCGAGGACGGTGTTATTTTTAAAGGGGATGAGGATGTGATATCCCTCCTTACCTTCCCTTTATTATTATGTAAAATATGCTTGGAATGACTCCGGCACACGACGCCAAATGAATCACAGTGTTAAAACAAAACCCCACCATCTAGCAATCGTCATAAGCTAACCTTTTACACTAGGTTAGTACTATGAAATCTTTTATTACTTTTGGTCGGGTGGACACTTCCAAGATATATATATATTGGTACCCTTGAGAAGGGAAAATATATATATATATATAGATATTGGTATGTGAACAAAATATATCTATAAGATTATTAACCATCTAACATGCATTTATAAAGGATATGTGCATTCTTTTAACATACACTTATAAGGTATCAGTTAAAGGAAATATAGGTGTATAATAATGAAACGAATCTTGGTGATTATCTAGTTAATAAATCTCTTGAGATAAGAGATAGTGTCGATTAATTGTCTGCTTGCTATTTCGGGTTGTTGTCAAAAAAAAATGGTTTGGCATCGAAAGTGTTGGGAGGGTGTCTCCTTAGTGGAGCACCCGAACCCTAACCTCCACCACGTGCTGCCTATCCAAATCCTGAAGACTGCCATTTGTTCTTTACTCCATTTAATATGATGGACGGATCCATGATCTGAGCATGACACTCCACTTGGCACCGGAATCTCGGATTCTTACTTTAAGGCGGACTCTCCAATGCTCTACGTCTCTGCCTCGGCGTTAGCTGCATGTGGGGAATCTCGCTGATAGGGGTTGGATCGAACTGTATTTAAAAGGGGAAGCGAACAATTGTAGGGGGGAAGAGGGAGTTCTGAGTCTGAAAGGGGGAACATCACGACTACGGTTGCAGTTGGATCGTAGTTCAAGGATATGAGCTCGACAACAAGGGGCAGAGTTCTGTGCTCCTGCGAACTGAGTCGTTTGCATTTGCTACAAGCTGTGGGGTGGTTTAACAAACCGATCCCAAATCAGGTTGATTGTAGGGTGGAACTTGTTTTCGGATCTCACTTTTAGTGTCGCATGCTCTTCCTTCAAAGAATCGTGTTCAGGTACTCCGCCTCTGGTAGTTAAATATTATATGCAAATGGATGCGCTTGAGTTTTAGAATTCTGCATTATGTAAATTCTTGTGAAAGAATTGTTTTATGTTGTTTTTGTGTTACTATTGGGGTGGGACGGCTGGTAGGCCCGATCTCAAAACTAACTATCAGTTGTATTAAGATTTCTTTGGTTGTTTTGTGATTTCATCGGGGATGGGACGGCTGGAAGGCCCGATCCCAATACAAACTATCCCCTCTACGTTTAGTCATACGCTGTTTCTGGTAGAATTTTAAAAGGGGCTTTTTCAAAACCGTAGTGATCGCACCATAGATCCGTGGAGATTATTAGTTGGACAGCTCTGCCTTAGATAGGAATATGGAGAGTCTGATTATACTAAACACCTTGGTACGATTGGAAATCCTATCTCCTGCTTTTTCATTATTAGATCTCGGTATAGTTAAGCTGCATGTTTCGATGAATGGATACGCCTTAGAGGGCGTACAGTATTGATTTATTTTATCCCGTGAAGACCCTTGCACCTGTATATAACACCATTGGAGTCCATTTCTAGTTTCAATCCCTTCGATTAGGTTATGAAGTGGAACAAATTCCTTTCGGCAAAAATGTCTATTCTGGTAAAGACGCTCATGGATCCCTGCAGATCTAAGAATGCCTCCCTTGTGTTGTTTATTAAACAATGAAATCACTTCACCTCTGGCTAAAGACACACTCCCTGTAGCTACGAAAAACGCGATTTATATGATTGTATAGATTTCTATTAACACTTCTCTCTGGAAAATCGCAGATAGATCCTGTAGATGCAGAAACGCAGAGTTTGGCAGGTTATTTGACCCTGGAGTATTAGTTTGTATTTAATGGTTGTTATTACACATTTTGTGTCATAAGGTCTGAAGACGCATATGAAAATGGTAATCGATTATTAATTAGCTTCGTCTCAGATGTGATTATGGCATTCTCAGTTTTGCAAGAGTTGGTAATTTGACTATTAACAGCTTCGTCTCAGAAGTGATAATGGCGTTTTTCAGTTTTACAAGAATTGGTAATTTGACTATTAAACAACTCCGTCTCAGAATTGAGAATGGCGTCTTCAGTCTTTCAAGAAATGGGTCAGTCGATTGTTAAACAGCTCCGTCTTAGATGTCGATAAAGTTGCATCATATGTGAGGTATGGAAGAGACGAAAATTAAGCTTTGTTAGTTACATAATTTAAGTGAAGTATTAGATTCTATATAATGCACGTTATTGAAGTTTTTCGTTTAAGTTTGTTTTATATATATATATATATGGAATTCATAAGGTGTATTGATAATTTCCATGATACACATATGTTGCAATTAGTGAAGTTTACTTTTAGATTATAAACACTTTATGATATTTTATATTTCCAAAGTCATGTTGTTGGTTTGCTCGAAAGTATCTTTATTGATTTATAATCTAAAAGTCATGTTGTTAAGCAACTTTATTATGTTTGTTCTGTAAGATGCTCTCGATGAGAGAGACTTTGAGCATATGGAAAGAAATTATTGCAACATATGTGTTGCTGGATGTAACTCTCCTCTTGAATAAAAGAAAGAAATATGACGATGTAATCTCTTTCGAGGAGAGATATTTTGATTATTGAGATTGATCTCCCTCTAGAGGAGAAGCTGGAAGAGTAGCAACATTGAGTTGCATAATGTATCCCTTGACTTTAATATTACAAGAATTGACCTGCCTTTGTGGACGTAGCCCAGCCGGGGTGAACCACCTATATCCTTGTCTCGATCATGTGTGTTTAAATTTGGCTTATGGTTTTGTCGATTGGGATGTTGCGTCGTTTATTTCTATGTCCTCTTCTAGAGGTATGTGATAAATTTATAAATGTTGCATCTAAATGTATCTGACAAATTATAAGTGTTGTATTTAGATGTATGTGATAAAATCTTGTCCAGTTTAAGGTATGTAGTGAAAGAAAGGAAATCAATAGAAAATGTTATTTAATGGAGATGTTACCATGGGGTCTATTTATCTTTATTATGTGCTACAAAAGAAGGTTTTTCTTTTTATTTCACTAAATCCTCACATCAATTTTGGCAGATGTTACATAATGGTATAAGACGCGTAATGCATTATTATGTTGTTTTTAGTTATTGGTCCTCATCAATACTAGTTATTATGAAACTCTTTTATATAACAAGGAATTTATTTCGAGGCAATTGTAATCATTAAATACTAATATATTTCACTGGAGATGTTACAAAAAGGTGTGTGAAATCAATCCAAAACGCAAGTGATTGTCGAACTGTGCGTGAAAAGAAAGAAAAAAATGTGACTCGTGAGAGAAAAAATGTGGGAGAAGAGTACAGGTTATTTTCTAAATTTTATGTTCAGCAGGGGCGCGCATGCGCTAGGAGTGTGCATGCACTACTAACGCGTGCGTACCTCTATTGAACGTTTATTTGTTCAATGGGTAGCATTTAGTTCATTTATTTCCAAATAAATATTTATATGTCGGCTTATTCCTAGATCCCCTCCCCCATAAAGGCCTTTAATCCCTCTTCTAAACCATAATCCCTAAGTGCATAAGGTTAGGGGTTTTGGGGTTAGGGTTATAAGGGTTGTATAAGGTCATATAAAAATAAAAATCTAGTTCAATGTTAAAATGTGAATTATGATTGGTTAAAATTATTCGAGCTATGCAAAATTGAATGTACAAATTATCATGGAAATTGAACCCAAAGAAACCGAGATAACTTGAAATACATATTCAAAAGTTGATTCTCTATCAACCACACAACCTAACCAATATGAATCTTTATACCCACATATCTTAGGGACTTTGCTTCTACTGCACAACACTTATTCATCCAATTACTTGTTAATTTTAATGTACCATGCCTTGGGTGCCTTCTTTATGCCATATATAACCTTGTTTAGTGTGCAAACAAGATGCTCCTACCTTGGAACTTCAAAAAATTGTGGTTGATATGTGTACACTTGTTCCTCCAAATCTACATTGAGGAAGGAATTTTCCATATCCATTTGATCCACATTCTAGCAAAATTGTGCTACCATAAATATAATTAATCGAATTATGTCCATCTTTTACATAGGAGAAAAGGTCTCTTCGTAGTCGATGCCCTCTCACTTATAGAACCCTTTTGCAACAAATTGTGCCTTATACTTGTCAAGGTCTCTTCCTAATCGAAGTCAGTATTGTCACCAGGACTTTTCTTACCTTTACCTGTTTCATAAGAATGCTGATTTGCATTGTCTACATCATAAATTATCGTAGACTTCACATCATCAAAATATTTCCCCATTTTGGGTGGAGATTCTTGAATCTTGACACTTGTATACTTCACCATAACTGGTTTCTCCATGGTATTTTTGAAATCTAAAGAACCTTTGAAAGGTTGAACTTTTTCATCAACTATGACATATCTCCTCATCCCAAAACCTATTTGGAACAAACATGTTCTCCATATTATCCATGGTCATCTATTTAATAGCATGGTCCACCTCTCAACCACACCATTCTATTATCGAGTGTATGGTGTAGTGAACTGTATTGTTGTTTGAAGCTTATTGCAAATGTTATCGAATTATTTGGAACAAAATTCTTTGTTATCATCAGACACAAGTGCTAGGGTGACATCCTAACTCTTTTTTCTTGAAACTTTATAAATTCATTAAACACTTTAACTTTCAATTTCATAAAATACACCCAAATTTTCCTATTGTACTCCTCAACAAAAGCAAGGAAATAAATGCACACTTTCCTACTATAGTCGTCAATAAAAAGAAAGAAATACCGAACACTAGTGTTGGATTCCATGTTCATTGGTCCAAAAATGTTTACATGAACCAATTAAATCATTATGTTTTCTCCCTAGACTTGTCCTTCCTCAAATGGTACTCTATGTTGCTTTTGCGTCTAACAAGCTCCAAAAATACCCTATATTTGTGCTTGGAGATCAGGAAGTCCTTCTACCATATTACCTCAAGCCATATGAGAAAGGTAGGTTAATATTAGGTTCCCATATAATCGATGTCAAAGAGTACTTATATTTCATGTACTTCTACTTACCATTGCATGCTTCGTGACCTATCCAATGTTGAATAGTATAAACAATCCATGATTGTCCACACCAAGAGCTATAGTCTTGTTGGTATCATTGTCAACTAAGTAGCATTTATGTTTCCTAAACTTCACATCCATTTTGGGTTAACACCTTATAGTCTGACTTATCAAGGGTAGAATAATCTACATGCCTACTACATAATACACATTGAGGAAAATCAAGTTCCCCATGACCCATCCTTAGTGCTCATAACCTTCTAATAGTGAGATATTACCACTCATAGGCCAAATGTCCTACATAGAGGTTATGTGTAGTAGTTGAAGGGATTATTGTTTTCCCTTTATCTTTAAAAGTTATATTTTAGGCCTAATTTCAATGTCTAATTCCTTTACATTGGTTTATGGCTCAAGACCTATACACAGTTCTCAATCAAATATGATCATTTGAAGGTGAAGTATCTACTTGCAATGTCATATGTGTTTATTGAACCGAGAGGATAGAATGCTTACAACTTAGCATGGGGTAGATTCGTAATGTAATGTAGCGTAACGATGTCATGTTATGTACCCAAAAGAAAAAGTACTTAAAAAAAGTTATGTCGGCTCATCAAACAAAAAGTGAAAACCAATTAAAAAATCCATATCCGATCATAAAACAAAAATTTAAAACCAGATAAAAACTCATTAAAAAAGTAAGACCTTGAGAAATTGGATGCCTCTTAGTGATTGATAGATACGTGTTTAGGATGGATCTATGTTGGTTCAACGAAACAATCATATGCTAATGATACCATGATGGAATAGTCATCCTCAATAGGAAAATGATACCCTCAAAATGGTATATGTTCTTGGTGGAGAAAACCTTGTTATCCCTAAATGGATGTAACAATGCTTTTAGTCTCGAGATTCAATTCTTCTCCCATGAACATGTCCAAACCCCCAATTCCAAATACTTTGATACATAGTGCCATGGAATCATCAATATCCCTGCAAACTCATACATGGTGCTTTGAGACATTTTTCATGGCTTTGGATGCCTCAATGGTTTCTTTACTACCAAAAGCATGGTATTTTTCCCTCAAATATCATCCCCAAGGGCTTGAGACACATACATATTTCTCCAAAACAACTAATTGCACCAACATCCCTAATCATAAGACATTGGAACACTCAAGAATCCATGTGTGGTTGGTTGAGGAAACCTTCTTAGTCTTTGATGGATAGAAGACTTCTTCAAGGCCCAAGGTTTTGGTATCCTCCACTAAGAATGTACAAGGCCCCAAGGCCCCAAGACATTAATATAGAGCATCATGAATACCATTGAAAAAGTCATGTGTTGTGCTTTGAATCATTCTTCATGGATCTAGATGCCTCAATGATTTCTTTAAGGATAAAATCAAACTATTCTTCCCTAGAGCATCATCCTAAAGGCCCTGAGACATGTACATACTACTTAAAAGTACTGAATGGAACTAATATATTCAATCATAGAGTAATGATACCCTCAAGATGTCATGTGTTGTTGGTGGATGAAATATTCTTATCCTTGGATGGCTAGAAGATTCATTTAGTTCCATAGGATCCACTCTCCTCCCTTGACTATGTCCAAGGTCCTAAGGCCCTAAGAAATAGATACATATTTCCACTTATATCCGTATGAGGTAATGCAGGGTTCCTCGATAATTTCTCATGGATTTGGATGCCTCAATGGTTTATTTAGGGCCAAATGCATGGTATTATTTCCTGGAAAACCATTTCTAAGGCCCTAATACATGTAGATACTAAGTTCAAAACCATATAAAGGAACTTCCATCCTAAATCATAGGACAATGATATCTCAAGAGGCCATGTGTAGTTGGTGGAGGTAACCTTCTTAGCCCTAATTGGATATAAAATTCCTTTAAGACCCAAGTATTAGGTCTCCTCCCTTAACCATGTCCAATTACTTAAGTCCCCAAGACTTGCATACATCTAGCACAATGGATACTGCTATAAAGTCTTGTTTGGTTCCTTTAGACATTGTTCATGGCCTTGGATGTCTAAATGGTTTCTTTATGGCCAAAGGAACAATATTATTCCATAAAACATCATTCCAAAAGCCTTGATTAGGCACATATATATTGCTCAAAACCACTTCATGGTATCAACATCCTTAATCATAGCCCAATGATACCATTAAGAGGTCATGTGTGGTTAGTGGAGGAAATAATCATAGCTCTTTCTCGATAGAATATTCCTTTAGGGCCCAAGGTTCAGCTCTCTCTCTCTCTCTCTCTAACTATCTCTCTAAATTGGCTATCGGTTATAGGTTTTAAGGGTTGGGTGTTTCATGATAGAGTTTAGGGTTGATGAGAATTAGAGGTTATAAGGGTTAGGGGTTAATTTTTATTTGACTAGACACTTTAGAGGTTAGGATTGCGTGGTTAAGATTATAGGGGTTAAAAGATATATATCATTATGTGTTAGTATTTAGGAGTTTTAGGGGCTATACTAGTTTAGTATTATAGTGGGCCAAGAGTTATGATGGTTAGTTGTATTAGGGACTAGGGATTGCAGTGACTAGGGCATAATGGTCAAGGGTTTGGGGATTGAGGTATGAGGGTCATGGATTTAGGGTTACAACGATAAAGATTTCTATGTACATGAGGATAATGCGAGTTAGTGATTTTGTGTAATAATATATCTCCTAGCCCTTGTGGTGAAGGAGAGAAGAGAGGGGTGACGGAGGGAGGAGGGATTGGGTAGAGTGGAAGAGAGGGGGGGTGGGTTAGGGAGAGGTATATAAAAATTAAGGTGTAAAACACAACGCATACGCACATCTACATGTGCGCACATAGCAATGCGTGCACACCTCTGTGTGTGCGCGCATCTACGCGTGCGTGCATTTGCATGCACACATGTCTGGATTCAATTTTTTTTGGAGCCCTTGCAAGTTTGGTATTAGGTTCAGATTTCCAAACCTTGAGGCTAGGTCTGATTGATGGTATAACACACCAATTTCCATAACTTCATGTTTTTCATGTTTAGTTCCGCATATGCTCCACTTGTGCACTATTGATAAAATTGCACACACTTGTCGAGCTCTGTGTGCAGATTCAAACTATATATATTTTTAATAGATTTGTTATTGTTTTCTATTTTTAATTCATTTTTAACTACACTCATGTCAAATTTGTAAAAAACATAGGTCGTTTATTTGGCCTATAACTTTTGATTGGATTACATATTTCGAAAACGGAAATGAACCCGCACAAGAGTACAAGAGTACCTACAAGCTAAAAAAAATTTGATTGATTATGTTCAGACCATGATACAGTGGAACAACACTTGACCATGTCGTTTTAAGGATTCACTAACTTTCATAATTGAAAAAAAATATAAAATTAACTTTTAAAATTTTGGAAAAATAGCCCTGCACAAGATTTGTCTATTGCCTATGCCTCTACACATTTTTTCCTCATAAATTGACAATTTACATGACAAACTGGTCAACCAACAAAAACATGTGCATTATGTTTTAGAGAAAAATAACATACCAATCTTAAAATAATGACATTTTGGGGTGGTTATACAACTTTTCCATAAATAAAAGTTATATATTATGGAAGGTGATCCTTTTTTCTACGTTTCATATTTTTACACCTAACTCTAAAGAGTTTGTAGGTAACTCTAATAATTCATTTTAATCATAATATTTTTCTTTTTCCAGCATGTCATTGCAACTAACGTGTCATAATTGGGTATCAGTACCTTGCACCAGCCCCTAATTTTCTTGTTTATTTTGTGAAGTGTGTATTTTTCCTTCTTACCGTACGATATTAGAAAAGTAAGATATTCCATATTTCTTATCCTAAACCCTAGGAGTATCTAGAGGCCTCTCTCATTCTTACATAATACTCCTTTAGCACAATATGTATCATCTTTTAAGTGACGTTGACATTATTTTCCACCTTAGTGTGTGTTGGGCCTGGCCCAAGTGGGGCATTTTTGTGTAAGACAGATTTTGGAACTACGGAGTTGAGCGTAGTTCAGTTGAAGGATTTTTGAACAAGCAAGCTTTGGGATGCTGTGAAGTTGCACGCAGTGCAGCATTGAAAGAGCTGCGAGGTTCAGTGCTGCGAGGATTACAGCGCTGTGATGGGGCCTGTCTACAGAGATCCGGCTAAGCAGAGTGTTGGACGTAAGATGGAACAGACTTCGGTTAGACCATCAGTGGTCTATTTTTGGCAAAGATGCTCCATGAGTGCCAAGCGATGGATAGGAGCAATGCAGAAGGAAAGCGACTGGTTGCACATGCGAAAGAACCACTACCTAAACCAGTCGCACAATATCGTTAGAGGAAGAATGGCTCAGTGAAAGCGACCTATTGGCATGCATGCGATAGGAAGGATGATAGCGACATGAGCATGCGCTGAGGGTAGGCCACGATGAAAGATTCGCTACCAGAAGCCAGCAAGTCCGGTTAAGGGAAAACCATGCAGTTTTGTAGACCTAAGGGTTTCTGCCTTCGAATTGTAAAAACATGACCTACGGGCATGATCTATAAATAAGGAATATTTTGTATGGGAAAGGGTTGTTGAATCTCTTAATTTGTGTTGTTAGTTTTGTTACTCTCCATCGTTATTAACTGAGTAGATCTTTGTTGAGAGACATTTTTGTAAAGGCCCTGCAAGTTGTGTGCGTAGAGGCCTATTGAGATAGAAGAGAGTCTACAACTGAGTGCGCAAACAAGAACTGTTGTACCCTTCCCCAAAGACTAATACAACAACAGTTCTTGTGGACGTAGCCTCCATCCTGGGGGTGAACCACATTAAATCTTGTGTAGTGTGATTAGTTATGTGTTTGCATTTGCTTATTTCCTTATAGTATATGCTTGAATTCTAATTTATCAGATGATATGTTAATGCTTTTATATGTATTTGCCATGGGAATGCAATGGGATTAATATTTTAAGTAGTACATGAATGGATGAATGTTGAGTGCAAAGTCTTTTTTATTTACTAAACGCATAAGTCATTTAGATAAGCAGTTAAGTTGGAGTGTTCACGTCATCGGACTCCCTCGCAGCACCGGGTGTGCCCAGAGTTGTGTATTTCATTCCATTGTATAAGTCATAAGTTTAGATAACTTGAGGCAGTAGATGAATGATTAAGGGTGAAAACATGAAGTTGGAAAACAATTTTGGCTTGTTTTTGACAAAAAAACTGCTAATTTTTATGTTTTTCAACTTTGACCTCTTCAAACCCATATCTCCCTTAGGAATTTCAACATGAAGTAAACACAAAGGTCTTATAGAATTGAATTAGCTTTCTACTCGTATTTTTTTTAATTTTTTTTATGGACATATCGTGGGACAAATTTGTTGTCAACCAACGGCATATACTTGAAAATTTTAGGTATGGATAATGAGTGACCTGTGTTGACCATGGTTTTTTTATAGATGGTTATTCATTTTAGGGAAAAAAATGTATGCTCATAATATACACACACTAAACTTGATCCTGGACTATATTTCAAGTTTTTTAAGACTTGGGAACTATTTTTTATTATTTATCGAAACAACGTATGTTCAGAAAATGGTGCATTATCGACACATGTTTTTGTCTTTACATTTTCTTTCAAATGTTACTCTTATCAAACAAAATAAAGCCAACCCATTGAAGAGGACACTTCAAGGAACATCCTTGTATTTTTTTAAATTTTTTTGGCTTCGTCATTGTGATGATATTGAATTTTCATTGCGACTGATTTTTCAGTCACTTAATTTTTTAATGATAAAGTTTAGTAAAAAAAATAGAAAAAAATAGTAATCCTAAATGAAATTGAAAAAAACTTATATTACTAGAAAGTAGATTGAATAGTGAATCTACTGGTATAAACTCTGACATGTAATTCTCATGTTTTGTAGTGGTCCGACCTTGTTAAAGTGACACATTTATGAATTCTACAGAAATGGTGCTAGAATTGTTGACCAGAAACTCTCGGGCGAGAAAATGTCTTCCAAACTCTCGGCCTAGAGTTTAGTTCAAGCTCTCATCTGAGAGTTTTTTTTTAAATACAGCGCGGCGATTGGTTCAAACTCTCGGCCTAGAGTTTTTTTAAACTCTCGGCCCAGAGTTTGAACTCTCAAAACTCTCGGCCTAGAGTTTGAGTTTGACTTTTTTTCGGGTGATCATCCTCCCACGCTCCGTTTTTTTCAAACTCTCGGTTGAGAGTTTGAGTTTGACTTTTTTTCGCGTGATCATCCTCCCACGCTCCATTTTTTTCACTCCGTTTGTCACCAAAGTGTTTCCCAGGTTCGCGATTTCACCCTTAAGTATTAAGTAAAGTCATCATTATCGGTTAACTCCGAAGAGGAAGCGTATAAGTCAGTTGCATTATCCTGTCAAGTGAGCTCTACCGAACCACGCAGTCTGTGGATGCACTGGTTGTGCAAGTGTCTTGGCTTGTAGACATGTTGGCCATGACAAAGGCCATCGTCACGCAGTCATCAGTCTGTAGCGTGAGCTCCGTAGTGCACTGCGCAGTTGTCTTGTCTAAAAAACTCATCACGTTGCTGTGGAAACCTAATTCTCTAGCACCCCCATAGCTTCACCTCGGGTGAGACCTCAGTCTGTTTGCAGGCTGTTACCGAAAGGGCCGATGAAAAAGGGTTTTATTGGTTCCTTGAAACCGCGAAGAACCTGGGTCTACATTGGAAAGCTCTAGATCAGTATTTAAGACAACAAATGGTTCCATTGTTGTGCCAAAAAAAAAAATAAGAAGAAAAGAGGAACCACGTAGTTGTGAAGCTCAAAATGCAACTGCGAAGATCAAGCTGAACGAGAAAGGTAGCTAAGTTCGGAAGCAAGAAATCAATCCCTGCATAGTAAATGCGGTGGAATAGGGATGGTATGCTGTGTAGTGCGGTGCAACCATCCAAAAAACTAGCTGTTATACAGTACTTTACCAGTGACCGCTTGGGCATTTAATGCAAAAAAAGTCATTCTGAACGAGTTAATGAAGGAAAGGACCAAAGAATCCTCCGGATTTGGCCAACGGATACCACATTTAATGCTTATCTAGATGTTCAAGGGCATGGGGGAGGTCATCTATGCCTATAAATACTGATGTATTCAGACTCGTGGACGTTACCGAACCCTTGGAATTTTCTTGCGAGCACTACTTTGTGAGTTGTTTTCAACAAGCTATTTGAAATCCTGTTGAGATTTGTCCAGTGAATTTCTGAGAGGTCTTCTATTGAAGAAGATTTCATAGTCCAGGAGATTGTGAAGGTATTCAAATACGGAGGAATCAAAGGGTTGATGAGAACCCTAGCCAAGAAAATCATCATAGAACAAGGTCAGGCTTCCTGAAGATCACCGAGACATACTCCAACAATGGAAGACAAAGGGAAAGGTCTAGTGCGACCAAAAATGAAGCAACCAAAGATGAGTTCGATAGTGCCATAGCCACCGATAGCCGATAGGGAGATACCATTGAAGCTTACTCTTGACTATATCTCGCCACGTGCACTAGACGCACTGGTCTTCAAGCTAATGAAGAATTCCAAATATGAGATACCACTCTTGCTGATCTCAAAGCATGTCAAGGTGGATAAAAATTTGTTGGGAAAGATCCCAGAGTGTAAGTGGGAAGACTATGATCTACTTCATATGCAGAGCGAGGCCAATGAACCTAGGTTCCCACAGTTCCAGCCCGACGAGTACATGTGCTGGAAGGAAGACGTGAAAGACAACCTTACCATCGTTGCGGAAAGCTGGTTATTCGAAGTAGTCCAGTCGGGACTGCTCAATATGTTGAGACTCCCACATTTTGACATAACGCCAGAGTTAAATGCGGTGGTGCGAACTCTGATGTCGCGCATCCACCAGGGATATTTGTGGCTCGACTGCAATATCAACCTAACCATTGACATAATCCATCAGATCACAGGATTGAGCAAAAGAGGTAAATATCCGAAGCAGTTTTTCCAAGGGAAAAGCAAGGACAAAGAAGTGGCGGCGAAGATGAAGAAAACTCAAACCGTCATCAAAGGAAAGAGAGGCTTTCAGACAGATGCCATAGATGATAACGCAACGCGGTTTGTCACGTAACTGTTAGCCGACAAGATTCTAAAAAAATGCAGGCCTTTGGAGGTACCTGCGGGTGCAGTACTACTTGGTGTCGTAGTCACGGAGGCCGAACAATTCAACTGGTGTCAATACATGTTGAATGAGTTCCCGGAGGAACTAAATGACACATAGATCAATGGTAGAAATTTCCATTTTACATAGTTAATAGTGATGGATGCCTTCATAGGGTGGAAGGAGCTGAAGGATTACGTTGGTGTAATCATCGAAAGCAATGACTGTAGAGGAGCCTGCTATTAAAACCTTTGGGAAAATTTGAACTCACAAAGACAACATGCAACAGCTAAGGTCTTCTATGCCTATTATGACCAGCTATGCAAAGCCATCATGCTCACACTGCGGATAACAAAGCAGGTAACGAGTAAGTATATTCGCACTGTATATTTTTACATTGACATGCATTGCATTCAAATTTTAGCCAAAGCACAGAAGAAGAATACTGAATGGTTCGCACAAAGATACCATATGTATGAAGATGATATTGATAGCATCATGAGGGAATGGCCTGTTGATTTTCGAGTCAAAATTGTGGATATCCAAAGCAACTCTGACGAGGAAAACCCCATTCCATGTCCCATTGTTGAAGAAAAAGACACACAGAAAAGGAAGGAAGCTGAGGAATAGCTAGTAGAAGTTGAAGTTGAAGGTGGCTTAGGGACAAGCCACATGTAAGTGTTAGGGGCCTGTTGGGCTTGGCCCAAGTGCGGCATTTTTTTGTAAGACAGATTTTGGAACTGCGGAGCTGAGCATAGTTTGGTTGAAGGCTTTTTTAACAAGCAAGTTTTGGGATGCTGCGAAGTTGCGTGCAGCGCAGCGTCGAAAGAGCTGCGAGATTAAGCTCTGCAAGGAGTACAACACTACGATGTGGCTAATGTACGAAGATCTGGCAAAGTAGAGTGTTGGATGGAAGATGACATAGATTCCAGTTAGACCATCGGTGGTTTATTTTTGGAAAAGATGCTCCATGAGTGCCAAGTGACGGGTAGGAGCAATGCGGAAGGAAAGCGACTGGTCGCACATGCGAAAGAAACACTACCTAAACCAGTCGCACAATACCATTAGAGGAAGAATGGATCATTGAAAGCGACCTGTTGGCGTGCATGCGATAGGAAGGTTGGTAGCAACGTGAGCATGCGTTGAGGGTAGGAGACAATGGAAGATTCGCTACGAGAAGCCAACAAGTCTGGTTAAGGGAAAATCGTGACAGTTCTGTAGACCTAAGGGTTTCTGCCTTCGAATTGTAAAGACATGACCTACGGGCATGATCTATAAATAAGGCATATTTTGTATGGGAAAGGGTTGTTGAATCTCTCTTTTTTATTGTTAGTTTTGTTACTCTTCATTGTTATTAACTAAGTAGATCTCCGTTGAGAGACATTTTTGGAAAGGCTCTACAAGTTGTGTGCACAGAGGCCTATTGAGAGAGAAGAGAGTCTGCAGCTAAGTGCGTAGACAAGAACTATTGGACCCTTCCGCAAAGACTAATACAACAACGGTTCTTGTGGACATAGCCTCTGTCCTGGGGGTGAACCACATTAAATCTTGTGTAGTGTGACTGGTTGTGTGTTTGAATTTGCTTATTTGCTTACAGTATGTACTTGAATTCTCATTTATCAGATGATATGTTAATAATTTTATATGTATTCGCCATGGGAATGCAATGGGAATAATATGTTAAGTAGTACATGAATGGATGAATCTTGAGTGCACAGTATCTCTAAGTTAATAAATGCATAAGTCATTTGGATAAGTAGTTAATTTGGAGAGTTCACGCTGTGTGACTCCCTCAAAGCATAGCACCGGGTGTACATAGAGTTGTGTATTTCGTTCCATTGTATAAGTCATAAGATTACATAACTTGAGGCAGTAGATGAATGATTAAGTATTAAGTAAAGTCATCATTATTGGTTAAGTTTGAAGAGGAAGCGTATAAGTTAGTTGCGTTGTCCTGTCAAGTGAGCTCTACTGAACCGCGCAGTCCATGAATGCACTAGTTGTGTAAGCATATTGGCTTGTAGAAGTGTTGGCTGCGACGAAGGCCATCATTGCGTAGTCATCAGTCTGTAGCGCAAGCTCTGTAGCACACTGTGTAGTTGTCTTTTCTGAACAACTCATCATGTTGCTGTGGAAACCTGATTCTGTAGCACCCCCATAGCTTCGCCTCGGGTGAGACCTCAGTATGTTCGCAGGTTGTTACCGAAAGGGCCAGTGAAAAGGGGTGTTTTTGGTTCCTTGAAACCGGGAAGCACTTGGGTCTACATTGGAAACCTCTAGATAAGTAGTTAAGCCAACAGTGTCCATCAACCCTAGTTCCCTCAAAGTCACCCTCCCATTGAGGCTCCTCTACAAACCCTAAGAAGAAAAATTAGGGATTCCTAAATGGAAATCATGCTTAAACCCTAGTTAATTGGAGGGCACACTCCCACCCAATCTCCTCTGAAATTTAAACCATACCAATAATTTTAGGGTAATTGTAGTACTCACATTTCTTGTGGCTCTAGCCACATTTTAGTTATTTCTCTTTTATATAACATATGTTAGCCAATTCTTTCTCTTCAACTCCAAAAATCATATATTGAATAAAATTTATGATCTATTGTGGGAATTCCTAGACATATCCCACCCTCCAAACTCTCAGTTACAATTAGAGTCTTTCATATCTCACCCCCACTATGATGGCTAGATGAAGGGATATATTCTAGATGCATGGATCCGTAGATTTTGAGCTTATTTTAAACCATTCCAGAATATACTAGAATATAAACATTTGGTGTTTTCTAAATATCACCTTGACAACATTGCTTAAATTTGGTGGCACAACTAGATCAGAAATAGTACCAAACAACATTATGTAGATGGTTAGGCCATTGATACATGGGATTCATTCTACGAGGCTCTCAGAAAATGGTTTTATCACCCATTGTATATACAATAGTTAATATTACATTGGTTTCAACTTTATCAACATTGAGGTCAAAGTAATTATTGGTAGTACGGCTCAAAGTAATTGTTGGTAGTACAGCTGCAGTTACACCAAAACCCGCAGGTGATTGGTAAATCACCACCGCCAGATTTCAAGGATCCATGAGAGGCGATTAGTCCCTTGTCACGATACACTGGGGAGCGCTAACTACTTGCAATTTCGTTCAACAATCTCCCCCTCGGTGTGAGCCAAGTGTGTATCGAACTTGTGACCTCTAGCTCTGATACCAATTGTTGGTAGTATGGATGTCGTTACACCAAAACCCGCAGGTGATTGGTAAACTCACCACTGCCAGATTTCAAGGATCCACGAGAGGCGATTAGTCCCTTGTCACGATACACTGGGGAGCGCTGACTACTTGCAATTTCGTGCAACAATAAAAGTGTCTATGCTTATGTCACTACATTCTCCACACTTATTCTCCAATTTAAGATACATAATTTTTTATAGGTACTCATATTAAAATTTATATATGGGTTGTTAAATTTTTTTAGAATGGAAATAATTTATTTGATGATTCCACTCTAAAGAAAAAAAAAATCTAGCCTCCCATTTTTCCCTTTTTCCAGCACTATATTCCTACTTTTTGACGTTTTTTCCCTCCCCATATGTTTATATTCCTTGATATTTGGTTATAATTGTCAACCACTTTTGGTACTCATCATCAAGTCCTCATTTAAAAACCAAAAGAGGTAAAATTTGATATATTTTGGATAGATTCTTTATGTTTTAATGAATTAAATTTATTTTAGGATTAACCATGCCTTTTGAGCAGATGTCCACTTCGATACCTATTTTGGCATTGGTCAACATAAATCATTGGTGTTCCAATAAAAGTATGAAGAAGAAATTTTTGATATCCATCTATCATCTAATGCAATTATGCTGAGAAGTATTGATTCCAATCATGTGATCCAAATATACTTGGAGTAAAAGTCCCAGAAGTGTAATGGTTCAGTTTCATTCAATGGAACAATTGTACACCTGCATCAATTCTATGATTTATTCCTTGATGAATTTATCAACTCATTAGTTGTGATTAGTAACACTTGTTACAATATTTAAACCTCGATACCTATATATATGTATGATTAATGAATGGAAAGAGAGATAGATAATACATAATGTTATGTTGTGGAATTATCAATTTTGGTAAGGTTATTGATGCCTTTGTAATTTACAATTATAGTAATGCAAACTAGTTTCATGATGTTGAGTGTTCATTATTACCTCACTGTGATATAATTCTCCATAGCTTCACCAGTTGGGAGGGCCCACCAACTTGGGGAAGTGTTGTTCCATGCCATGTTTCCTTTTTCATTGCTTATCTATTTATATTTCCCATGTAGGCTTAATATATATATCTTTACTAGATATTCTACATTTTTGTAGCTCATTAACTCTTTAATTGTGGATTTTATAAACTATGTATGTAATTTTACCGTTTATAGTGATGGGGATATAGTTTTGTACTTTGTAATTTTGACCAAGTTGTTTATATTACGCTTCCAATATAAGTTGTATTAATAAATTTATGTATATTTTTGCATGCCCGTATATAATCCTCTTCTGTGAAAATGTGCATGAAATTATCTTGATGTGCTTATAGTCTTTGACCCCAAGGCCTCTCATATAGTTTAGGCATGTTAATATTAGTCTTTGTCATTGGACCTATCTTACTCTGGTTTTGAACCTATATATTTTTCATAATTATTGAGGTCGTAGAAGTTTAGAAGAATAATGCTTTTTATGAAATATATTATTTTTCCCCTTTCAGTGCTTTGAATATAAAAAATGAATAATGCATTATCTTGGAACTATGGATAATATTTAGAAAGACTAGTAGATGGTAGATGATAAATAGGAAAACACAGTAGACTATAGTATGTTGAGTTTAGACAAAAATTTATGTATCTCTTTTATATATAGAATTTGTAATCTCTGTTAAACTTGTATATGTAGTGGAGTAGTTGCACCTTGACACTCTGTTTTATGCAATTAGTGGTTTGGAGCAAAATTATAGTAGCATTTGTATACCTTTTTAGTCCATTCCAGTTCAAGACCTGTATATTTTTCATGGGATCTAGTTGCCATTTTAAGACTAGTTAGGATGTTTAAGCTAGCAATAGAAACAAACGTTTGCATTCATCTCTTTGACTCTAGGGTTTGTTTTTTCTATGTGGAAGTAGTTGTTATTCCATCCTCAGTCTTCCTCTTATTCATTGGGTTTTTCATCCTTGTTTTAATATTCCTTTCGATACTTGTTTATACCCACAGTGTTCAACATAACCTATTTTTGAATTCTCAAACATAAGCATTGTTCTCAGGTAATCACAAAGCTATTATATTGTTAATATTTCATCTCTAGGTCATCACAAAGATATTATACTGTTATTATTTCATCTCTAGGTCATCACAAGGCTTTTATATTTAATATTATATTTTTTTATAAAATTTCATTTGTAGGTCATCATGAAACTTCTATATTTAACTTCAATACATTGTACAAAATATTTTCCAGAATTAGGATTAGTCAGTAGATTTCAAGCTTTAACTTTCCTTTTGAATAAGGTGCACCTCTAGGGATTAGGAATCAATAGGTTAGTTCTTTCACTTGTAGAAGGATTATGTTTACGTTCACAAACAATGATTACAGCTCATAAGTCTACTAACCCTAGTTAATAACAAGATGACTAAGTTGAATTGTTGAAACATATAATGAACTTGACAAATTTCCTCTATGCTCTATCCTTAGAGCATCTCGAGATTATATGCCATGTCCTCCTTCATAACTCCATCACTTGAGAAACCCTCCTCACTTTCAACTCTAAAGAAATTATATTATATACTCCCCCAAATCATAATCACCACTTACCTAAAAGGGTTTATTCCTACCTATTAATGAATAATGCAGTTAGGTCATAATAAATATATCATCCCTTAAGTTGTAATTTCTAGGTGGAAAATCAATTGCTATCACTAGATATTAACAATGGTAGCCAACATATCCTCATCCCACAGTATATAGTTAACGGTATTAAGATACCTATTATGCCACATCCTTGTCCATATAATATATTCTTAGTTGAGCATGACAACATCAATCTCATCATCACTACTCAATATCAAATCACCTTTTCCATTAGTTCTTCCACAAAATTATCCTTTGATATGTGCCCCCCATCCAACATACCAAAATTATCATAGCCTTATCATACAAATAAAAATGTTAATATATCTATGATTCCCAAATATCTATGTATCAACTCTAGAAAGATGGTAAGACACATTAATTAACCTCAGAAAATATTCACCCACCTCCTAACGATTACACCCCATACCTCCTCTCTGGACAATATGCTAGTCACCAAGTAACATTACATAGGTATCTCTAACTATACATTACGGTTTTTTTCAAACCTAATATACCATGGGAAATTACCCCTAGTCTCCCTCCTCGTTGCACCTGTAAATTATATCAACCTAATACCTAGCACATCCCTACCTAATGGCCCAGATACCATGTCTCACCTATAGAATCCACTGAATTGGAAAAGAAAATTAAAGTCTCCTTATCAATGATCAGATCCAACCAAGTTGTTCCTCTTCTAGATCACCATTCTTCATTATTCCAAAATGAGAGAAGGATGAGTGGCATATAGTCACTAATTATCATGATCTCAATAATATAATATTAAAAATTTGCTACCCTTTATCTCGAACATTTGATGATTTATTGGACCATATCAAGGGTACTAAATTCATCACCAATGTACGAGGTTAACTAGAAGTTATAATTAGATTTGGATGATTTCCCGTGAAACATGGAAGATAACTTTGAAAAATAAAGTTTTCTTTTATGAATGGTTGGTGATTCCCTTTTGACTTGCCAATTCTCCTACAACATTCATGGAGATTATAAAATATATTTTCCTTTTATACCTTATCCAATTTCTTTTATATATCTAGATGGCATACTTTTTTATAGTGGAAGTTGTAATGAGAATATGCAACATGCACATACAATTGCTGGCCTTCCACATACACACAAACTCCAAGATAAATACAAAAAACCATTATTTGTCCAAACAATGTTCCAGTACCTTGGATTGAACCTCATCATACGATATGGCATTAAGCTATACCATGTTAAAGTGTAATCCTTCTCTTCTTTTCTATTCCCCACTTCCACCATTGCATTACAAATTTTCTTTAGAAATCTCAATTTTAATAGATAGTTATTGTTTAGCACATATTGGCACTTTATTGACACTAATGAAATCCTAACGATCCTAATCAAATATACGTGACCCTAATGGCATACAATCTTCCCTAATTGCATAAAAATGTCCATAATTGACCTCCAAATGTACCTAATGTCATCTGATGTACTGTCCCTAATTGTTTATGCAAGCCTTGAATAGGATGTTGCAGTAATTCATAACTGTTGATTCCACCTTATGATAAACAACCAACTCTTTCAAATCTATTTTTCATTGAAAACATAATGTTTTGAGGGAACACACACTCTTCCTTCATTAAAGGTTCGTTTTTACTTTAATTTCCTTCAAGAAATGGGAATGTTCCCTTGAAAATTAAAAAAATAAAATAAAAATTCATGAAAATAATGAAGTTGCATGGCTGGAAAAGTTTTTTTTGGGGTGTAAATCCTCAAAACCACCCTATGAATTACTTTCTCAACCATGCCCAAAATGTATAAATAAGTCATCTACATAATATGCAGGTGCATCAATCATCCAAACTAAGTTAGGATAGAAGAATTGGTCTTTAATCCTAAAGCTTTTATGTCCATTCCCCCTTAGAAACCCATGTTTCTAATAATTCATTTCCCCCGTAATTAGTGAGGCCCATTCACTTGTTTGTATTCCATACATTGTAGAAGAGGGAGTTTGAAATATTTGGAGAAGCGAAGGAATTACTAGATCATGTGTAGAGGGACTTAGGAAGTGGTTCTAGAGGTTTCAACAATAAGATCAGGTAAACACATACTTGTTGTTATTTTATTAATTAACAAAGATCTCTTATCTCCTCTCCCCCTCCCCCCAATATAATGTTCAATCTTCATTCTTTTTTATTCTTGTTGATGTAGTAGGTTTAGTTTTCTTGATCAATTAATTATGAATGATTAATGTTAATGTTGATTCATCATTTGATTCATGATTTCATAATTTTCATAAGATTTGAGATTGGAATTTGTGTTTCTAAGTGTGCAGGTTTCGAAATCTATCAATTGGAGTACTTTAGAGCTTGTTCATGGGAGGAAGGATAAGGAAAACCTATAGGATCTATGTTTGTTCATCTCTATTGCACTTGATTTATTGTATTTATTTATCACATATCTATTTAATGACATGAACCTAGGCCAACAATCCTATGGAAATTTATTTAGTTATCTCTCACTTGCTCTATGATAGTCAACCCTAGATATCTGGGAGTTTCCCCACAGTAGAAGTAGCGACTCTTTTGGGGAATAATTCCTCGAATTTCTCTATGTAGGGCCTCTATAAGAATAGTATTCTTTCTTTTCTTGACCATTTAGGAACCTTTCTATATTTATGATAATATTTTTCACTCATTTAAAAATTGAAAAGTGTAAGTTTTTGAGTTTTTTTAAACGTTTTAGACACTTAAATGAAATATATGCTCTATCTAGAAGGCACAGAAGCATGTACATCCACTTATCCTTCTTGAAAAAACTATGTGCATGCACTATGTCTTGTTGGCAAGTGTGTGTGCCTTGAAAAAGAGGGTTTCTACCCTATTTTGGAAATATTTACTATTGTTGGTGTTGTGTTGGGTTTTGGAGGTCATTTAGGAGATTGTAGGTTAGGGTTTAATGGGTGCATTTGCATGCTTGGAGTTATTATCCATGAATTTTATTTGTTTCATTAGGTGAAAGGAATAATTTTTTTTGTTTAGTACTTTTTTCATTGGCTTGATTGCATTTTTGGTTGATAGACTGTATTTTTAATTCTCTGTTTGTAAGCAATTAGGTGAAGGATTTTGTTGTTTCTGAAAGAGAAAGTGAGAGAGTAATTTGATTTCATATTTTTGTTTTTTCTATAGTTCATTAAAAGTTGCATTGGATACCTTTTTCTATGGATAATGAAAAAGATGATTTTTCATTAAATGTTCTTATTGTACTTAACTTTTAGCATCTTTTGAACATCCTCTTATCTCACACATTTCCTAATAAAAACATAAAATTATTCAAGAGAAATCTAAGGAAAAAGAAACTAGAATCACTTTTTTTTATAGAAACCCAACATCAGTCTAGGGTTAGGGCCTTGGTTGTAGGTTTGGAGAGGCAATTATCCAATTCCATAAAAAAACAAGGGCCTCACTAGCGAAGAGAAAATACATTAGTAGTAGGAGATATTGTTGGGAAATCACACCTTACAAACACATCAAGAACAAGGTCAAGCTAAGTAAGAAATTGGGATTATCCACTCTTTTCTTACTTGGTGGGCTATGCGAGTTATAAAAATTTAGGAGAAGTGGATAGCCCTTAGGGTGACACCACTTTTCTTTAGAATCTTGGGTCTAGGACAAGCTCCTGCATTCCCTAATTATTCCCAGAAACTTGACCTGCAACTTTTATGCCCAACTATTGTTAATTTTTTTTATCTTAATGCAGAATTATAATAGAACTTGAAATCAATGAATATTCAAAAGAATAAGTATTCACATGAGACATAGTATTTACCCTAGGGAAACCCTCTACTACTTGAGGGAGAAAACCCCAACAAAATATTCCATAGAATATTGATAGATAGAAAATAATGTATTTACAATGAGCATATTACATCAAGAACCTTTGGTGCATTATCAGAGAGAAATACCAAGCACACTTGGTGCAATCACAGAGAAAGAGAGAAGAGAGAATAATAGAAGAACCCAACAACTAATTCTGCATCAAGACCAATTCACAGTTTTTCTCACATGCACACTTCCTTCAAGAGAAATTCACTCTTCACCTTGATATCATCAAATCCTGCATTACAACTGTGTCATGTGTCATACATCTCATTCGTGGCTTAATTTATAGCCTTCTAAATTCAATATGAACTCTCCTTCCAACTGCATGCTAGATCACTTAATTAGGTTACTAACTCAAGTATCTTAACTTAAGTGTCACAAATCAAGTGTTGTCTTTTGTTTTAAATCATGTTTCATCATGCAGAAACTTAGTTAATTATATATTTTACTTCATGATGAACTTTCCCTTCAGGTAGATGCTAGAAAACTGAAGATTTTTGTTTTAGTTTATCTCAAGTGTCGTCATGCAAATACGTAGTTAACTCAAATGTCATCATTCAAACACTTAATTAACTGAAGTCTTTTTTTTTAACATCACTGAAGTAAACAATTTGATTTTGCTCTTAATTAAGTGAAGTCTTTCTTGATCACTGAAGTGAACAATTCGAGTTCTCTCTTATATTAACATATCTTATCTTTCTATATTGTCTTATCTGTATGATCCACTTGTGCCATCTTTACTTTATTTATCATATCAAATATACTAAAGGGATTTTTCCAATGATGAGATCATCTTTTTATACTATCATTCCAATTGGTCATATGATAAAGTAATTCACTCTAGAGGTGGTCATTCTCTAGAGGGGATTAATAGCTCAACCAAGGTTATTAGTACATCACACACCATTCATTCTTCAACATGCAAAGCATTATATCAACACATAAGGAACCACCTCAACAAATGGAGATTTTTATTGACACACAAGACCTTAGCCTTGACAGGAACCACACATAAGGAACCACCTCAACACATGTGGCTTGGTCATTCTTAAGACCAAATCAAGAATCTACTCCGAGTTTCTCGAGTCCAACTCATGCAACCTAAGGAAATACCTTGACACACGAGGCTCAATCCTGACACATAAGATTGACTTGGAGAATGAATCATTTTGTTGTAACTTTAACACTCACTCTCAGCGAGGGAGGCATTCTCTGCCATACTAAAATTGTGTTGGAAGTACCTATACTTAGTTAAGCACATAGGCTTAGTCAACATATTTACTATCTTCTCATCAGTAGTAATTTATTGAAGTCTTATGGCACCTCTCTGGACCATGTCTCTGATGTAGTGTTATTGCATCTCAGTGTGCTTTGATTTGTCATGAAACGCACTAGATTTTCTAAGATCTTAGTGAAAATTTGATTTTCATATCGAATGGTAGTAGTCTCAAGCTTCTCAACAAACAACCCAGCAAATAGCTTCCTAATCCGGATAGCTTCTTGGAAAGCGATACTATCTGCAATATACTCTACTTTTGTAGGACTCTGGGCTATGGATCCTTGCTTCCATATGTACTCTTTCAGTCCACAATAATACCACCCCAGTTAGAGTCAACATAACCAAGTAGCATCACTCCTCCATTGGAAGCATATCTAAGTCCATAAGCAATAGTACCTTAAAGGTATCTAATAACATGCTTGGCAACAACCCAATGTCTATGTCTTGGATTAGACATGAACTAAGTCAAGATACTCACTACATAACAGGTCCAAACTTTCAACATTAAAATTAATTCAATTCCATTCTAATGCTTAATAAAAAAAAAAACAATGGTGGTATCATACATGTCAGTCACTAGTTGTTGAAGGTTGAGGACGAGGATGAAGGTTATGTTTTCATTGTCTCCACCCCAATATTAGTCTTCAATATTTCCAATCACAAATGATCCACTGGTTTCAACCCTACCATACCCAAAGTGTACTCTTCTTCACCTGGTTCCCCCAAGCTATGATAGGGCTGACGATACTTTGCTATTCAATGAACTATTGTATCATACTCTCTGTTGAAGGGGAATCCTAATCCCACTTGTGTTATGGTGAACCACTAACACACCCTCCAAAATTCAGCTAGACAGGAGCCACAACCCAAGATGCCTCCAAAATTCCTTTTGCCAGGAAGAGATGTCTCAAGGTTCTTCTTCGTTTCTTTTATAGAAACCGACCTACTTTATTTTCTGGCACCCTTTTTATTTTATTTTATTATTATTTCGAATGTTTATCTTATTATTATTATTATATTGTCATCATTATCATTGTTTACTATTATTAGTATTATATTGTCATCATTATCATTGTTTATTATTATTATTATTATTATTATTATTAGTTTGCTATTATTACTTGCTTGATTAATTCATTTATATTTTATTAATTCTTGTTTCACTTGCTCAATTATTACCAATTAATTAACCATCGCATTTTTCATCATGACCAAGGATATCAAGGAATGATGCTTCCCGCAATCCCTTTAAAGATTCCCTCACGTGGGGATATGGTACGATGGTTGAGATATTTTTAACTCAACCCTCCTACCATGTTGAGGGACTAGTGGTTCCTGGGGAATAAGGACGAGTCCTTATTGCATGCCCCCCAGCAATATACCTCGTGAGTGACCATACTACGATTGACCCTCATGACAACACATTTCTAATGAGCCAGAGCCTATCTCTCTCTCTAGAAAAACTCATCGCGTGGAAATTAGCTAGACTTTTAACTTGTATGAGTTTCATCCCCATCCCCTGATGTGGATCGATTGGAAATCACATTCGACACCTACACATAAACACCACACATATCAAATCTGATAAAATAAAATTTCAAATAAAACATGAATAATAGCTTGACATCACTTGTCAATGTATTCCACTCATTCTGAGTCCATGCACATCACGTGCATCAAATCTTTGTCCAATATTTCCACATAATCACATTATATACTAGGTTTTCAATATGTGTTATTGATTTGCGACTCATTCTGAGTCCATGATATATTGAGGCCTACTTGCATTGCATGTACTTGCACTACACGTCACACTCGACATATCATCATAGCACAAGATATATAAACATAAACATTAATCAACATTTTACATTGTGAATCATGTAACATATTAATCATCTTAAAATCATAACAAAATCATATGATCATTTGATCATCATCACACCATATCAAGACAATGTGAGTTCTCTAACAAATTAACATGCACATGCTCATCTTTATCTGTAAAAGAAACATCAACAGAGCTAGCTTTGATTTGAGTGTGAGTTTTATATTTCCACCATGATAGCTTATAAACATCAAAAGGTAAGATGGCTGGTAATTGCCAATTTTCGGAAGGATTTAAATCCTATATATTGATTATTTAAGAAGATGTAGAAGTCACCTGTTGAAAAGAGGAACGTCTTCCAGCTAAAGATACGTCTATATCGTTGCCTATCTGACAGTCTAAGGTTTTGAGCAAGACTGAATCCATGGAAGGGTCCATGTAACCCTTACCTTTATCGGGCAGTAAATGGGAAAATCGTTCACAAGGGTTCCTACAATTCTTAATCAAAGAAACAACGGAGGATTTACGGCGCCTATCCATGGCTATGACCTCACCACAACTCGAACACCCATTTTCCCAACATGGAACCTTCACTTTGAATATAAGAAAACAAATGAAAGACTGCAAACAGAAATGCGTAGATACATGGTCCTTGCACTAACAAGAAACTGTAAATTTTCATATGGAGATCCACTTTGAGGGATTAGATGGAAATGAAGGTCCATTTTACATGGGTGCTAGATGCATTCACCGCAAGGATGTCTTATGCGGAAAGGAGTGATGACATAGTTCCTCAAATTTACATAAACCATACTTCACTATTTGTGCAGAAAATCCAAGCACTGCAAACAATAGAGCAACTCCATCAAAAAAGATGCCCAAACATGCACAAGTTCTTGCAAATTACACCTATGAGGAGAACACCATGTGGAGAAAAGAGGCAATTCTAACCTCCAATGTTAATTTCTATTAGTATTAAACATAATACAACTTATTGATTTATAAAGGATTAATTAGATGATATTGTAATATTTTTGGAAAAGATTAATATTTGAATTTTTTTATTTACTTATAAGTGTATTTAGAAAAGATTAATCCAATCAATATTTATTATTATTATTATCATTTCTAACCATTTAGAAAGGATTAATGGAATAATATTATTGAAAAATAATATTGTTTAATTTTTTTGTTTTTTTAATATTTAAAAATGCTTTTAAAATTTTAATTGAAGATGGGAATCTTGATTTCATTATAAACGATTTTTTTAAAATATAAATTATTATTATAATAAAATATCTGACTATAGATATATTTTAGTTTTAAATTTATTAAGTGCTTAGAAAAATCAAATATCTTTATTAGTAAACCTTTATAAGTCTAAAATAATTTTCCCATCAAAAAAATTTTGATATATTTTTTTAGTTTTGATATATTTCTTAATTTTATGTTTTTAAAATTAAGATCAATCTATTCTAATGAATACCGGTTTTCTAAATTTCTTATTTTATAAGAAATTTTACATCTATTTCCGTAATTTGTTAGGGATATATTTTTTATTTTAGTTTTGTTTCTTGGATTAATTTAATCTTTAGTTACTAAGGGCTTTTTATCCATATATAAGCTATCATTTATTAAAATGATACATTTAAAGTTATCTATCTATATATATATATATTCCTATTTTTTTTTTTCAATAATTTCATTTCAACATTTCTAAAATATAGTTAAAGTTTTCTTTTATTTAATTATTTATATATTTTAATTTTTATAAGAATTTCAAATTATGATTGGTGCTATACCATAAAAATTAACAAAAAGTAAAAATGTTTCATATTATTAATGCAAGGAAGCTTTCTACAATGTAAAAAGGAAAGCTTTAGCTTTCATTCTTTTTTTTTTTTAAATAGTAGTTGCTGCTTTTTCTTCATTCTCTTCCGATATTGGAAGCATGGAGTTGGTTTCCATTAAAGTAAAGGCAAGCATTTCATATAAAAAAAGCTTAAATTGTATTTGTCTTGCCATGAGGTCGGGTGGTTATTTCTATTGGAACTTCATATTTGTCTGTTTTCATTTGTTTATTAGATAATCCCATCTTTGACTCATTTAAGATCCTACTAATCTCCTAAGGAAACGGTTGAAGGTTTGTTAGATAACTCTGATCTTACACCACTTTATGACTTCGAAACTATCCATAATTTGCATTGTATGAAGATGCCTCTAAAGCGAGCATATGAACAAAGATTTTGTCAATCAAGACAAGTGATTATGACTTTGAAACTATCAATAATTTGCATTGTATGAAGATGCCTCTGAAGCGAGCATATGAACAAAGATTTTGTCAATCAAGACATATTTCTTGTGCTTATTTTTCTGCAGCATAGACTTTGGAAACTACCAAATACTTAAAATCAAAGCAAAGGGTTATTAAAGTATGCTTTGGAAACTACCAAATACTTCTAATCAAAGCAAAGGGTTATTAAAGTTTTAAATTTTGTGTTTCAATTTTATTAAAAAAGAGTTGGATGCAACATAAAGAAAAAATATGTTTTTTAACAAAACATGCAATAGAATTTCCATACTTGTATCATTTATTGACCGTGGAGATGTTAACACTGCCCTTTCCATAATTGATTGTATACTTGTATCATTTATTGATTGTGGAGATGTTAACACTGCCCTTTCCTTGATTCGTGTGGCCATGTAACACGCTCGAATCTTTCCAAATCCCACTACTACCATATCAGGCCTAAAATGAAATCATTAATCAACAAATTTATTAACTCAACATCGCTCAGGTACAGGCTTTTCTTAAAATAAAAATAAAAATTGGACTACTAATCTAACAACTAAATAAAAAGTTGCTAGATCAATCTAATTGTAATCTAACTATAAAATTGCATTATCAAAATAATAAAAGTCAAACAACAGTTTTTTTATCAAATTAAACAAAGATTACATTACCAGAAAATAAAAATAAAATATTATTCATAAAATAAACTTCAACATCTATGAAAGTACACATTTTTTTAAATTAAAGATTTGGTTGCTAATGCTTTATTAATTTTTTTATTTTAAAAAAATATTCAATAATAAAATGATTAATAATGTCTTAGTATATATGAAGTGATTTTAATGTGGATTTTATATTTAACTCTTTTTATGAAAATGAAAGTATCATTGTTTTCAATTTAACATTAATTATTAGTTGAAACTTTTCTCATTTTTAAATATGTATAATTTTTTAATGTTTAATGATATAAACTTTTTCAGCTATTATCAATAAAAAATGATTATTTATGCTTACAATTATTTTGAAATTTTAATTTTAATATTTTTTCAAAGATTGTTACTTTGTTGTTCATAATCCTTATTTTATAAAGTAACAAGACTTTATAAAACTTGGCCCTCTATGAACCTTATAAGATAATTGCTAGATAAATTTATGTTACAAGGCATAATTTTATCTATCATTTTATGTTAAGTTAATATAACTATATTATGATGTAAGATTAATAATTTGTAATGTTATATATACTTTAATTAATAATTAATAAAAACTTATCTTTAATTAATAATTAATAGAAAATTATTTTTAAAATGTTTTATATGCTTTGAATCAAATAAAATTATATTTCAATATTAATAAAATTAATTTTGAGTTCTCATCGATATAGTTAGAAGGGTTTACTAATATTCACCTCAAATTACATTAATTGAATATAAATATTTATAAAATTATTTGATGTTATATATAATATTAAATATATTGATTGTATTATTATACAAAATTATTTTTTTATATTTTAAAATATTAATTTATATTAATAATAATTACTATATAAATTTTTATAATAAGTGTGATTGTTTGGTTTTGTTCAAAATTTTTAGAATTAGATATATTAGTTATGAAGATTGCATAATATGGATATTATGAATATTTGAGAATGTTGAATTTATTTATGGATTTAAAAACACAATTGGAATATAATTTTACTAATTTTTTTTTTATATTAAATTCCAACCAAAACACAATGGAATATCCAAACTTACTCCATAAATATATATTATAAAAGATTTTTTTTCCAATAATAGAATAAATAGAGTAAGGAGAATTGTTATTCTCTCGTTTTAATAGCTTTGCAGCTTATTATATATTCATAAAACAATATATAATATATAAAATGATTAAATTTTTTGTTTTTAAATATAATTAATTATTTATTTATATTTTATGAATTGAATAAGAAACTTTAAATAATATCAACATGAAAATTAAAACAAATTTGTATGAGTTGAATATTAAATCGAAACGAAACATATTATTTCAAATGGAATGCAATTTCAAACGGTTCATCTCACAGCCAATTTTAAATTTTAATTAAAACGAATTTGTATGAGTTGAATAGTAAATCGAAACGAAACATATTATTTCAAATGGAATGCATAGGTCACTACTTACTAGTAGCATACTTCTGAATGTAGTACTCCTTGTTTCTACCTTCCTTAATTACTCCTTGTTTCAGAAATCCTAGAATTAATGTTATTTGATGTTCTAATTCAATTACTCCTTACAGAAATCTCAGAATTAATGTTATTTGGTTGTTAACATTTGTAATTATAGCAAAAACATTGCATATTAACTTGAGCTACACCAATTCGAAATCCATAATGGCTACCAAATGCACAGTGAAAACTTGCAGCTGCTGCGTTCCTATAATAGAAACGTTGTTTTGTGTTTTTGAGAATTAGCAATCTTTAACCTACCCTTATGGAATGCGAACAAAAAGAAATATATTTGTCTGTAGCTATGTCATAGAGAGTTTATTGAACATAAATAACATCCAACTGGTAGCTGATACCTGAATGAAAATAGCATAATTATCTCATCACACACGAACTCATGGAAAACAAGAGCTCTACCAACGGAAGAACAATGGAGAGAGTCTAGCCTCCGCTGTGCGTTAGTTTGTGGATGATCTTGAAACCTTTTTCTTCAGTCAAAGATCCGGGCAGTGCCAGTTATGTGCAGTAAGAAGTACTGAATTATAGTCCGAATTATCGTAGGAATTCGATTCGGATTGGGATTGAACAGTACTGGCCAGCAGGTTCCCAGATGCCTGATCAACATCCAAGTTATATAGCTGTGAATCATATCCTGTTGTGCTAAATGATGGCTGCTGTTGGTGAATAACTATATGCTGTTGTTGTTGCTGCTGCACGTAATCATTGTACATAGGTAGCCTCGCACCCGTATAATTGTATGAAGCTAAATTAGGTCTCCCTGTAATTTGCACTTGTCGAATATAATCCAAGCCTGGCTGGTTTTGGATTGGCGTGATAGAAGCTAGCTGTCGGTTAAACGCTTCTGTTTGTTGCTGATATTTAATATATGGTGAATACTGCTCGAGTAATGTAGGGTAATAAGAATTAGCCTGGTCGGCATCAAACCCTTGATTTTGCAGTAGTTGGGCATAGCAATATAGGTCTGAAACTTGTGATAAACGTGTAGAAATGTTTGGGATGAGATGCTGAGCAGGATTCCCATTTTGGACTGCGTTCGAATAGGGTTCGCGTGTCGGTGCTGACAAATTATTACGATAGGTCGGCAGACATGCGCTGGATGTTGCGTGTGCTACCTGCATACTGAAGTCGGCGATTGCGGCGTTTTCCTGCTTCGCGATGTTCATACCAAGATGATCCTCATCCGCGAGGTCGATTATTTCTGGAAAATTCAATTTGGCCCTTGCCCCTCGAAACTTTAAAGCGGCATTGTCGTATGCTCTCGCTGCACCTTCTGCAGTGTCGAAAGTGCCCAGCCATACACGAGCTGCCTTCTTTGGATCTCGAATCTCTGCGGCCCATTTGCCCCACGGTCTTTGCCTTACCCCTCTATAACGTCTCTTCTTTCCAGAATTCTGTGTCTCTAGGAGTTCATCCTTTCTCTTGCAGCAAATGTCGTCCTCCTGAATACGTTGCTGGTAGTGGACTGGCGTGCCTATGGTCGATACTTCTGCATACAGTCAAGATTACATTCTCAGGATAAATTTTCGAATCATTGAGAGCCATGAGAATATTATTGGTTGAAAGGATCTACCATTACACATTTGAATATATATCTTTGACCCACATAAATACAGATTGTTTTTATTTGATATATCTTTGACCCACATAATACAGATTGTTTTTACTTGGGTTTGACAGCATATCATATTCCTGAGACTTTGATTTTACAGGGGTCGACTTCCCTGGTAAGCGACGGTTGACAAATACACATCATTCCAAAAGCGGTATGCTAAGTCAGCACTTTCTGTTTTTTTCTGATTTGTTTTATGGTTTCAGTGCACGGTTGAAAAATCAGCACTGTAAATTCTACTATAATATTTTTATTTGTGTTTTCACCATACTTTTTTTGGCAAGTAACAGGGTTTGTCATTGGTTGATAGGCCAGGCCATGAACCAGGGGCATGATGTCACTAAGTCCAGAGATGGTAGCTTTATACTTCGGAGTGTCTTAACCATCATCCGTCACCAACTGTTTTACATATTATAAATTGTATTTTTACCAAGCTTAATTAGTTCAATTAATAACTTCTCTATGTTAATCTGTAATGTGGTTTTTCTTGTTTTTATAATTTGCATATCATTTGAAGAATGAACTAGTTTATTCAAATTTTATTTTAAACTGAGTAATTTTTCTTAATTATTTATATAAAGGTAATGTACAACACGATATATCGCATTCTCAATTTCCAGCTTTTAATTGCTAAATAACGAGAACCTAATCTGAATTGACAAATTTTACATCTTATATGCAAATATTGTTGTTTAAAAAAGTAATATGAATAAACCCTGTGGATCATGTTTATGGCTAAAGACGTTATCGAATTCATATTTTGTTGAAAAGAGTTCCACGAGGTCGTAGAAGTACACAAATTAACTGAGAATCGCCGTCTAAAATGTTTTGGAAAAGAGTTTTATATGAATAGGTAGGAGCTGTATTTCATTGAAACTCTGAATCCAGTTATTGCCATCAAACTTCTTGACGTTGTTCTACAAATTCTATGGTTTTTCACAGAGTCTCAGATCGGCCTCGCAGAATTGATTTACTTACTACTCGCCGTGTACCACTTCTTTTCCATTCCTATAGATATTTAGACTACTTAAATACTGATGTGTTGAGTAAGAGGGCATAAAAATTGGACGTGCTGTTATTTTAGTATATTAGGATTACAGGCATCTCCGATACCCAGGATTTCAGAATAAATAGTTAAATCTTGATGTGTTGAGTAATAGTGCATAAAAATTGGACGTGCTGTTATTTTAGTATATTAGGATTACAGGCATCTCCGATACCCAGGATTTCAGAATAAATACTTAAATCTTGATGTGTTGAGTAACTGGGCATAAAAATTGGGCGTGCTGTTATTTTAGTATATTAGAATTACACGCTTCTCCGATACCCAGGATTTCAGAATAAATATAAATATTGTTATTCCCTTTTATTGTGTTAAAGTTGAAAACGCATCTCTTACACTGTGTGTTTCAATTAGACTATATTTTTGTCTAATATTATATAATATTTAGCATAATTTGAATGGCGAAGGATTATTATAAACAGAAACAACAAAGTTAGATTTGATTGATATATGAAGAGTCTAATCGAATTGTATAGCTGCCCCTGAACATCGAGATTTGGTGGTACTGGTAGAAGATATTCAACATAGCTAAATCCAAAACGTATAGATTTACCATGCAACATTGGAGAATGTTGTTGAATTTAAACGGAAGATTGAAGCAACCATCAAAATATACACTTCTGAAAAAATGGCAGCCATTCACTCAAAATCATAAAAGGATTCATTAATCTTCCACGAAATCCAAGACGTATAGATTTACCGTGCAATATTTAAGATTTTTATTGAATTTAAACTGTTGAATTGAAGTTTTACGATTTGGAAAAATCGTAATTTATTTTATTTTGTTTATATAACTAGCATAGCCACAAGTAATGTGGTTGGTCAATAGGATAGATGTAGTCAACCACTTAATTTTATGGATCTTAATCACTATGTATTTGAACATAGCAAAAGATATGATCACTATGAAATTAATTCCTAGAATATATTTGTTTCATTCTGGTTAATCTTGTTGATCCACTCAAGGAATTCCAAAATATCAGATAATATCTAAACACCTATAGATCTATAACAAAAACCTAAATTCATTTAAATAATTTATTTTTATCAAAGTAATGAAAATTTCATTCATCCTGAGAGAAATTGGTGAACAATTCCAAGCCTATCAACACAATAAGCGTTGAAGATTGCACTCCAGTATTGGTTTAATCGATTGGGAAACTAATAATACTTATTTGAATAATATTAGTAAGATAACACAGGTTACCCTAGAACAAAAATATACCTTTTTTAAAATTATAATTAGGCCATTGGAGTACATGAATCTCTGTCTCCTCAATAACGAACTTTTAAATAAAATTCTCAAATCAAAGGATCTATTTTTTTGGACGAGTCACAGAGCGCAGAGATTTTGGACAGCTTCATTTGTAGAGTTTAAGAAACGTACTGTTACCCTTGTCATATATGAATGCTCCGAGTCCAGTAGTTGCTTCATTTTCTCTTCGGTTCTCCCTGCTTTTCTTTTTATTTCCGTTTCCACTTCCATTTGCGAACTGATTTTCCATACTTACCTCCACAAACGATTTGAAGGATAGATTAGGAATTAACCTCCCTTATACATGATTTGTATTCGCAGTTGCAACGAATCGGGTGAAAGCGCCCTCATGTTTCATTTGTGTCTGCAGAGGCAAAAGGGTTTGGTATTTCCCAATTTCTCCATGCAGTCCGCCATCAGAAACCTATAGAAAAATCTTAGCAACGAGAAACCGACGAGTGTTGTATTAACTGGTAATATCTTGGATTACATAGAGAAGGTGGCACTTCCAGTGATTGGGATCGATCCAACACAACTAACCCTACCACCAATCAGCAATAACAAGAGCCTTTCAAGCTACAGGATCCATGTATTTTAAAAGGAGAGGTTTAAAGGAAAGGAATGGCCTTAACTAACGGTGTTAAAGCCAACCGCTGCGATACCTCTGAGATGTAAGGCGTTCCCTGTCAAAAAGGAATTCAATAGCTTATCAATTTCTTTCTTCTGCAACAGTAGGACTAAACCTTTTACTCAGCATCTTCTCCTTTCATATTCGAAATCGCTCTCCTCTCCTCTCATGCCTTCGATTTCCTGCCGATGTGCCCTGGGTACGTTACGCTGGTTTATTATAAATTAACAACATATGCACAAAACCCTCCAAGCGCCAAGCTGTAGACTACATCTCGTTTCTAGATAATCACTACAAAGGAATGAATGTTTGCAAACGAGATTAAGTTTTGTCTTATTTTTTCCATTGCCGAAAATGAGTGAACAGAAGAGATATCTGATTCATTCCCATGTTCATCCTTCGTGCTACTATAAGCCTAACTTAAACCTATTTTGTTTTGATAATTTTCTTTCTTCCTTAATAATAACATAGCTCAGACCAGATTACATTCCATTCTCAGATCTGATCACATTCCTTTCTAAGTTTTTCCTCTATTTTAAAGCTATTTTGTTCCACGTATTTGTTATTTATTCTTTCTTTCTTTCATTCCATCGAGCATAGCACATACCAGAGACATGTTACAGAGATTTTATATTTCTTTCCCTTTGTTTCCTACTTTATACCATTTCCAATGCACGATCCATTTTTTTTACAGCCCTTCAAATATTCATTTCATCTACAATTTGTATTAAAGGCATGAAAACCTAAAAAGACTGCCAAAAACTTCACAGATAAGTATACTATTCATTCACCTTGGGAGGATCTAACGAGCTGACCAGAAATATCGTCTGTCTTGACGCAAGGCGCACTGGATGTTGTCGTCTGCTGCTCGTCTCTGCGTCTCTTCTTCCCCGCTACTATTTGATCTGTCTTGCTCTCAATAGGATTAAGGATAGGTCCACAGATTACGCGGGAGAGAGCGGAAATCATCGCCAAAGTATCTTTTTCCTCATTTGCTATTACAGGTTGCATCGTTCCTGGGTCGAATATAAGGAAGCATTTAACAGAAGGTCCAGCCTTATAGCCTCTAACACATACCAGACGGACCAAGTCCATAATAAAGGCCCGGTTCATACGGCTAATATGCCTTGTCGTATTTACAACGACTGAAGACTTTAGCAGGTACCGCTAAGTCTTCCAAATTTTGGTTCAATTGGTGGTTGTGACCTACCTTGACAATCGGAAACCCTAAACTTTTGCGTACTTAGGGTTTCTGTAATAATTTAGTATCTGTTGAATCTACGGTGTAACAATGTCCTGCGAATATCGATGCTCCGAATTCTACTCCCGACCCATTACCACCCAATGTCTACGCCAACAAATCCTTATCTCTGTCTGCCTTTTTATCTTGTCGATTGCAACTTGATGGCCATACATACATATATACGTCGCTACCCTAAATTTTATTTCTGGCCGTCCTACGTGAGAATAGTAAAGAAGATACCAGAGCTCAAATCCACGGTACATTTTAAGGTTAATTCGTCCTTTTAATTCTCTGCTTCCACAATCGATTTTGATCTGGGTGTGAGGCCAAAAGTGTCAAGAATAAGTGACAACAATATGCGTTTCTTCTCTTGCTGGTTATTTGCTTTCATTATGATAGCAATTAAAACAGGGGCACAGACAGTTGTTTTCACCAGCTGTTGACAATTGCATATGATATGTTATTCGTGCTCCTAGGTGCAAATCTCTCTTTGAATAGCTAGTTGAGTGCAATACCTGAGCCACCTAATCCTAAGCTCTAAAATCTCTAGTTTAAGTCTAATATTTACTTTTTACTTTGTATTATACCTTTTTGTTTATGATAAACATAATATTTATTACTTTTTTTATTTTGTATTATTCTTTTATGTTGTTTTTATTTCCATTATATAGGCATTGATTTCAAAACAACATAAAAGAATAATACAAAGTAAAAAGTAATAAATATTATGTCGACCATAAACAAAAAGGAATAATACAGAGTAAAAAGTAAATATGGAACTTAAACTAGAGACTTTAGAGCTTAGGATTAGGTGGCTCACGTATTGCACTCAAGGAACTATTCAATGAGAGGTCACTTATTGCACTCAAGGAACTATTCAATGAGAGGTTTGCACTCCGGGAGATTTGATCCGGGATGCTTGATAGAGCCTAGGATTTGGATCTAGAGCCTAGGATTTGGATCTATGATGATATAGCCATTGATTTTGAAACAAAAATACACATAGTTTCAAAATTAATGACCGACATAATATATCTTATTACATTTTACTACTTTAGAAAACGTTACATGTGACGTTACAAGATCTCCCTCATAATATTACCTTTTACATTTTATTACTCGAAAATGACATTTTATTACTTTCAAAAATGTTACATGTGACATCCGTTACAAGATCTCCCCCATACTATTACTTTTTAAATTTTATTAGGTTCGTTCAAGGTTACATGTGACATCTGTCACAAGATCTCCCCCATAACAAGTTATAAAGTGCCTCTCACCATAATAATAAGAACATAGCACTTTAGAGCCATGTTTAGTGACCAAAAGTGGGAGGTGAAGGCGTCTGCCATGATTGTGAATCGAGGAGTTCAAGCACTCAAGTGTACCATTGACTATATTTCAAATGGCATTAGATTGTAAGATTTAAACCTAACATTCCTCGTCTAAGAATTTCTAGAATCAAATAAGAAAAAAGCGACGCATAAGAAAAAATCGACGCATATTGTAATTGGTGCTTTCGGGAAATCAATACAATCGAATATGATTTTTTTTCTATTTTAAATGGCATTAGATCCTGAGATTTAAACCTAACATACCTCGTCTAGGAGTCTTTCAATCAAATTAGTAGAAGATGATGTATATTGTAATTGGCGGTTTCGGAATATCAATACAATCGAATATTGTATTGTTTTAGGTTCACGGGAGATCATTTGATCGAGATTAATTACAATAAAATTTATTCCGAGTTTTGATCCTATTTGTTTTAAGAAAGTTTTAATGTGTAATTTACTTTTCGATCAAATTTTTAAATTATATTTATTAATTAATTCAGTAAAATTTATTATTATTATTATTATTATTAGTTATATTTATTATATATATTTATAAAGTTATATTTACATATTTACTTAGGGATTTAACACACCCAATCGCTTAACTTGTTGATTAACGAGGGTAAATTATATTGATTTTAAAAAATTTAAATGATAAATAATTTGGTTTTATAATTTTTTTAATAATAATAAAATTTTCAGCTTTTATTTTATTATGAGAAGAAAAATAGTATTTTAAATGTTTAGTAAAATATAAATATATATACATAATTTACTATTATAATTACAAGAGTATAATTACATATTATATTTACAAAATTAAAATTAATTAGTAATCAACCTTACATTTTTCTCTTGGTTTATAAGATAAATATTGCTAAACTCAAGAGCCATCATGCTTCTTCTTCTTTACCCATTTACCCATTTAGCATATTGTTATTAGGGTGATGACTCTATATCATCTTCAAAAGTAACTAAAATCTATGAAGGAATTTTAGGTTGTTTAGATATGGTTTTGAACACACAAAAAATATTATGATAATTAGATAAAAAAAAGATCACTTATGTTAATTTAGTATATGATAACAATATCTATAATCAATTTTTATTACAAGGTTAATTGGAATATAGCATTGAGAAAGTATTATTATTTATTTGAAAACATCAACTTTTGGGTTTAGGATAAGAAGAAATTCTTTTTTAAAACTTTTAAAAGAATAAGATAAACAACATAGAAGGCTAAACCCAAATCTAGAAGGTCAAAACTATTTCTATGTTTTAATTAGATTAAAAAAAAACATTGCTAAAATAAGAACAAACTCTCATAAACTCCATAGTTAAATAGGGCATGAGATGTTTCCTAAAACATACTATAAAGAAAGAATTTGTGATCTTTGTGATACAAGGTTTAAAATAAAAATGATTTACACAATGTCTTATGTACACTCACATTAAATAATAATTTCAAAATATTTATTACAATAAGAATATTCCTACTTTTAACTCATAACAACTATAATGATCTAAAAATATTAATCTTAAAATTTTTCAAAAATTAAATTAAATTCTAAACAAAATTAAATGTCTCTTTAGTTTTTATTATTATCTTGTTTTGTAACAGGTTTCAAATAACTAATGATTTATTCCACGTGAAACAAATTTATAATAATCTTAAATAAATAAAAATTTATGTTTGATTTTATATATTATATACTTACATAATTTTCTAGACATAATGAGAATAGTGGTTGATTCTTTGCTTATAATAATTACATGACATTTGTAATATAAAATATAGAATTTAGTGATAAAAAAATATATTAATTCTTATTATTGAAAAGTTATTTAAATGTTTGACTGTTTTCGTTAAATAAAAGTCAATCCACCAACCCTAAATGGAACAACCACATAAAATGATTATATATCTTTCCTTTTACCAATTTGCTTGGAAGAATAGTTATGTTTTGAATGAACAATCGAAAATCTTTAGATTTATTATATTTAAAATAAGGAATTTTAATAACTTATAGTACACATTTCTTTATAGAATATTATCCAATTTTCAAATATAACACTTTTTTTTTAATTATATATACATTAAAAAACTATTAGATTTATGGAGAAAATATTTAAATATAATTTTGGAGAGAAGGGTGAAAACATGAAGTTGGGAAACAATTTACGCTTGTTTTTGACAAAAAAAAAACAATCAATTTTTATGTTTTCCAACTTCGACCTCTTCAAACCCATATCTTCCTTAGACATTTCAACTTGAAGTAAACACAAAGGTTTCAGAGAATTGAATTAGCTTTCTATTCGTATTTGTTTTAATTTTTTTTATGGACATATCGTGGAACAAATTTGTTGTCAACCAACAACATATACTTGAAAATTTTAGGTACGGATAATGAGTGGCCTATGTTGACGTGGGTTTTCTGATAGATGGTTATTCTTTTTAGGGAAAAACTTTGTAGGCTCATAATCTACACACACTAAACTAGTTCATGGACTATATTTTGAGTTTTTTAAGACTTGGGAACTATTTTTTATTATTTATCAAAACAGTACATGTTTAGAAAATGGTACATTATCGACACATGTTTTTTTCTTCGCATTTTCTTTCAAATGTGACTCTTATAAAACAAACTAAAACCAACCCATTGAAGAGGACACTTCAAGGAACATCCTTGTATTTTTCTAAACTATTTTGGCTTCGTCATTGTGATGATATTAAATTTTCATTGTAACTTATTTGTAAGTCACTAAATTTTTTAATGATAAAGTTTAGTAAAAAAATAGTAATCCTAAATGAAATTTAAAATTTTTTATATTATGAGAAATTAGATTGAATGATGAATCTACTAGTATAAACTCTGACATGTAATTCTCATTTTTTGTACTGGTCCAACCTTGTTAAAGTTACACATTTCTGAATTCAAGAGAAATGGTGTTGGAATTGTTCACCAAAAACTCTCGGCCCAGAAAATATCTCGAGCGAGAGATTTAAAATGTCTCTGGCGAGAAGTTTTCCAGCTCTAAAATTAACCCAGAGTTAACGAAAACTCTCATCTTAAAGTGGCTTTAAACTCTCGTCCTAGAGTTTAAAACATGTCTCGCCCAAGAGTTGTGTTACATAATGCCCCGAGAATCTTTTAGGGGCCGACACATTGAATATTAAATTCCCATGATATTCGGACGAGATTCCACATTATTCGGAGGGGATGCTCGGCCGAGAGTTGTATATATAATCTCTCGGCCGAGATAGTTTTCCAAATTATTTCACCCGAGGGTTTGTTTTCAGCGAAGGTGTTTTCAACTGAGCGTTTATTTTCCTAGTTTGTTTTCAGCGGAGGTGTTTTGGGCTGAGCGTTTCTTTTCCTAGTTTGTTTTCAGTGGAGGGTTGTTGCACTTGATCTCTTCCTGGTTGTTGAACCTTGAACTCAATCTTATATATTTACAAAATTGTAAATTTGACTTGAAAAGGGGTTACATATCACCACTTGTATCAAGCAAGGTTTGGAGATTAAACTCATTGGTATTTTAAGTAAAAATATAGTGCTTTCATTGAAGACTATTTTTAGTTTGATAAGCAAAATCTTTTAGTAATTTTCCATTGAGAAAGTTTTCATCGCATTATTCTTTATTTTTTAGAATTAGTACTTGTGCGAATTGTATTGGTTGTTGCATGGGGAAATATTCCCTAAAAGAGGCCTCCTTTGTTTGTATTCACTAAGTTTTCACTGCTTTTTCTCTTGAATCACCCATAGATGAGGATTTTGATTACATTCGGAACGGTTTTAAGATTTCCGTAGTATCACATCTCTTTGATGAATATTTGAGATCTAAAGAATTGAGATTGAAGCACATAACAAGTCTTGCACTATTATGAAATTGTTGTTTTATGTGATCATGGTATTCTTGATATAAAGGTAAGGTTAGATAAATCAATGCTTTGTATTCCTTTTACATGAATAAGAACTATTTCATGTTGAAGAGGTTTTTGGATACTATTTGGCCATAATAAGAACTATTTCATGTTGAATGAATAACACTTATGCATTATCTTTACTGTTTTCAGGCGAGAGGTGGCATTATCTGTATTGTTTTCAACCGAGAGTTCGCATTATCCAAGTTGGTACATTTGAAGGCAAGGACATTTCATAAGGCCACAAAGACATTTTTCTTAACAAGGTATTTTCTTTATAAGGTATAAAACATTTTTCTTTATAAGAGCATAAAGACATTTTTTCTTAGAAGGTAGAGCATGGTAGTTTCAGATGATTTTTATCATTCACCCATTACGTACGGCAGGCATTTTCCCAAGGCCACCTGAGCTAGTTTTCCTTTGTCATTACTAAATTCATTTGACATCAACGACAACCACATTCAACAATTTGGTAAATTTTTTGTACAAGAGTGCTTAGCATATTACTCTTGTTGGGTCAATACTGTTCTTTTTTTTCTAGCATATAACTCTCAATTCTCATATATTTTCATGCATTGGATTTTAGCTTTTTTATTTCTTTCAACATAGGAAATCAAAAGAAACGTGGAAGAATATATGATCGCACCAGAGCTGATGAAGAGGAAAGGAAAGAGAGATCCTGTATTTCTATGAGAAATTTAAGAGAAAAAAGAGCAATGGAAAGAAACATGGAGGCACATGGCGGTGACGAAGAAATGAAAAATGTGAATGCAAATGGCAGTGACGAAGAAATGCAAAATGTGAATGCACATGATGGTGATGAAGGAATGCAAATAGTCGAGGATCACGTTGATGAAAGAAATGAGGAACATGGAGGTGACGAGAAAATGACAAATGTGGAGCAAACTATGGGTAGCATTGATATTGAGACCATGATTGGTGAGTAAATAATTTTTTATCTGTTTATAATTTACTTTATAATACTTGAGTATATATGTATATATTTGATTTGAAAGTTCACAATATTATAAATTTATATTTATTTTTATGTAGGGTCAACATCCAACAAACATACAACATCCTACCATAGTTACCAATGTACAGAGATTAAGTGGAAGCTACAACAATATCGTCATTGACGATAATTTTTTGGAGAATTTGGATTCAAGTAAAATTGAAGAAATGGGACCTCCGATGCCTGATCATATATCTCGTTATAAAGCAAATAAGATAGTCAAAAAATATTTTGAAGGTATTTCTGTCATACAACAAGATCAATTGTTACATAGTTTGTTAAAGCAAAAATGTCTAAGAGACGCAATTACATTATTGGGCATTCAAAGTGGCAAAGAGGATAAATCAAATCAGATTGTATCACAAAATTTGACCTTGTTCTTTGCATCACTTGCAAGAAAATGATCTCATAATTTCATGGTTGCTCGTAAATCAATTCTAACAGGGGTTGGGGCAAAAAACACTACAACCAGTCGTTTGTTGTCTACGACTGCAAGAACGTTAAAAACATCAAGAAAAAGTTTATGGAAGCATAAAAACCTTAGGGTTCAGTCAGATGAGGATGATGAAGTTTCATGTTGGGGTGTTATCTGTAGGAAACCTTATCAAGATAGACTTCCAAATAATGTGAGGGATATGGTGAAAGAGTTTGGCATGTAAACTCGCATGTCTTCCAAAATGAAAAGGATGTTGTGGGACGTCGTATATCGAAAGGAAACTATGAAACTCATGCCAAACACATAATAGTGATCACTCAAGTGGAAATGTTCAAAACTTTTATGGAGAGTAATGTTGATGTGAATATTTCCCTTAGCACATTTGTGAAGCTTAAACCATGGTATGTTAGGCCCATCGTTGTTCACGATACATGTTGTTGTCGATACCATGTAGAATTCGAATTATATTATGAGACATTTCTAACTTTTGGCATGCAGTGTTGGCCAAATAACGCCCCTCCTTTGAGTGTTCGTGAATTTGTATCTAAAATATTACGTGCGTGAGAGAATCATCAAGTATTCTATAAGAAACAATGCATTAGAGGTAAAAAAATGTGAGGAATGTTCCGATTTGGCCCTTTTTAATGCTAACTACCCCATTGATGCAAATGATCCTCAATTGTCAAATCGCATTGTGAAATACAAGATATATGTTTATGTTGATTATATTGTGGTTACAGATTCAACGACAACATCAAGAAAGCTTAATTTAGTTGAAATTGATATCTCTTTGACAGATTTTATGAATTTGTTCAGGGATCAAATATATAAATATATCAAGCGCTCTCACACAGCACGATGGCAGGACTTACAGTTCAAGCAATCACGAGATGTATTTCCAAAAGGGACAATATTATCCATTGTCGATTTTGCAGAAAATTACAATTTCACTCCACAAAAGGAGATACAGAGTGAGTATTATCATTCAGATCAAGTATCTATACTTGTGCATATTATGTATAGACATGCAGAGCTTGATGTCAATGGTTTTGATAGCAATGAAAATAATCGTGAAGTGATTAAGGAGTATCATTTCTACATCAGTGATGATCGTACACATGATAAATGTTTTTTCCAACATTGTTTTGGTATGATTTTTAAAGAATTATCAAGAAGTAGGGTCACTTTTAAAGAACATTGGGTGTGGTCAGATGGTTGTGTTGGTCATTTTAAATCTGCACAGTCATTCTTATGGTTGTCTCTCCTTCATAGAAGCATGGATGTTCGCCACACATGGAGCTTTTTTAAAGGAGACATGGAAAAGGAGAACATGATGGTGCTGGGGTCTACGTGAAACATGCACTTAGAATATATCAAATGAATCACTCTGCTTCTCGCCTTGCAAATTCAAATGATATTGTTAATTGGTGCAAACAAAATTTGAGCCATGAATTCAATGAAAGGATGGGTAATGTGAGAAGGTTTTTCTGGAATATTGCAATGGGTGATGTTGACAGATCAATGCCACATAAATGTACTACAATCCCGAAAACAAGGGGTCACACTCCATTAGGAGTAAGAAAATGGAAAATATACACGCAATCGAGAAACGAAAGTACTCTTGCTTATGTCTTGCATGTATTGATGATGTAGAGTATTTGGATGAGTGTCAAAACCAGACTAACAAATTTTTCAAACCATGGAGACACCAAGAATTAACACCATTGCCCCCATTTGGAAATATCAACGATGTAGAGCACGACAATGAAGCGGTTGTGATTGACAAAGATTATGATCGTGTTTCTGATTTGGTTAGAGAAGGTGATGTATTTGTAGTCATTGCACCGGAAGATAATCCAAAAAATGTGCATTATTATTTATTGAGATGCACTAGGTCGAAAAGCACATTGATCCAAGAATTTAAAGACCCGTCAAATTATATGTATGCAGTGGGTTCAATGGTTTTAATGCGACATTTCTTTGCAGAAGTAAGGAAATGTAAATACCATATTCTTTTTCAAGACTACGAGTCAGATGTTATATGTGCTCAATATAGTCATTTGGTCATAGCAGCCCAATTGAAGTTGAAGGCAATGAAGAGTAGGAAAAATTTCAAGTATCGAAAATGGAAATTGTCGATAGAAGATCATAATGACATTCTTGAAAATATGCCACTGGCACATTTCATATGATTCAATAACACATCAAGGTCGACGAATGTTTTCTTTGATTATAGGGTGGGTGGGGCCAAATGAGCTTCCATTTTCATGTGGTTGGCCTCGTCAGTAGAGAATATATATAATTCTCTAAACTAACAGAAGCTCTTTTTAACAACATATCCAATGATAACTCAAGTCTCATATTGAACTTGCAACTTCACCATTATATGACAATGATCACATTAATGACTCCTTCTAAATAGGAGTCATTCATGCTAGGTTCAAATTTTCCACCCATAAAGTACACCAAAATAAATGAGAACTTATATAGTGATCCAACTTGGATCAGTAGATCCTTATTGACCATATTGAGATACCTTCATTAGTAATTCCTTGATTTGCACATTAGAGGTGCATTCACTCTCAAGCAAACTTTACATATGATTCATTTTGTGATAGCTACATAAATTAACTCATTTCATAAGGTTGGATGTATTAGTGGTATAAATGTAATGTCCATTGTTAGAAATTTTATTAAAATGGCAATTTTTCACTTTTTTCCCTAGTTAGACCTTTGACTAGTTTCGAGCTCTAGGTCCCCAAATTGCTCCAATTGCTCCCAAATCTTCTGAGAAGGTATATGGATGATGTTAGAACATAAATATGTATTTAAGGGATGTTTTGGGACCTTTAAAACACTTCTGCAAATCCTCTTTCAATGTTGGCCAATGTAGGGAACTTTACTAGTAATTTCCCTTTGACTAGTATTGGTCTCTAGGTCTCAAATTGACTCCAAATGCACTCAAATATTAAAGGAATTTGTATGAATGATATTAGGACTTGAATATGATGTTAAGGGATGAGGAATGGCCACAAAAATACCTCTTAAAACTCTCTTAATATTCTGGACCAAGTATGCAATTTTACTAGTAATTTTGGGTTCAAATCCCCCTCGGTTAAGTACATAAAATGGCTTCCCAAATGCCTCCAAACCCACTCAAATTTCTAAACAGAGGTAGGGAATGTATTAAGGATTTTATTTATGTCCCATTTGCACCATTAATTTATTATTATATCTGTTCCAACCCTCTCCCATTCAGCTGCAAAAATCACCCATTCAACCCTTGGGGAAATGACACTATTTATTCTCCCGAAGCAATTAAACTGAGTAAAAATACTTCAAATACTCAAGTACAGTACATGAAACTTGTAAAATACATCCATGGCCGTCTATTAATCACAAATGTATCATAGGATCATCCATTTATTCGAAATCATCAGCAGTACATTGGTCCACAACAAGGTAGTGGGGAAATGACACTGTTCTTCCATTAAAAATGAGTTTTATACATTTCTACTTGGAATTTCGACTTGAAACTTTTTGGAGATGAATAAAATAATATTTAATTCATATTACAAAAGAAATGGGGCATTAAAAGATCCCCCAAAGAGTACAATAGCTCACAAAAAATGCTCTCCCTCAAGGATCAAGAATATGCAATCAAAACTGGAAATGGTTGAAGGAGTGAGTTGCAATAGAAGAAACCATGAGCTTCCTTGTAGCTTACAACTGCAAATAAAGACTCTATTAAAGCTCCAAATCAAATTTCTGAATGGTCTGTCCAATTACCAACTTGGATGGGAATCTTTCACCCTCAAAATTGGCTAAGGCAAGAAACTAGTCATCCACTAGCTCTCCCTCTTCACAAATGCAATTGCAAATTCTACAAATGATCAAAAGCTGGTTTAATTCTTTTTTATTGAAATTTATAAAGTTCTAATGTCCTCCATGGGTCGAATTCCTTCCAAGAGACTCATGCCAACTCAAGTTGGGAAGAGATTCCAAACAACGTCACTTGTACAACAATTCCTAGTCTCCCACTTCCACCAAATCACATGTGGAAGCATCTTAGCTACCATAACACCATTTAGGGCCCTCTTGGAGTCTATTTTTATCCCTAACATGTCATATATGTCATATGTCATCCTTTAGGTCTGATTTGTGTCATAGGTGTCATAGCATCTTCATTATTGTTGTCATAGAGCTAGGGAATCTAGCCCAAGTGTCTCACTAGCTCCAAATTGCCTCTTCCTCTTCCATGGGAGTTACTCTTCCTCTATATTTAGACCTTGTATGAGTCATTCCATGAACAATACCTTTTGGACTTTCCCAAGTATGTTACCACTCACCTTGAATTTGAATTGGTGAGTGAATGATGCTAAGTGTAGTGGGGAAATCTAGCCATATGTGGGTCCCACTTCCTGCATGTGTCTTCATGACCAAATGCCACTTTGATTTTCACTTGTATATATTTATTTAGATCCTTTATTAAATATTTATTCCATTCTAATATTCAAACATCATTTATTATCCCCCTTATTCCAAATCCCAAAGCTTTCACCCGAAACCTAGGAAACTAATAATTTTCCTCCTTGGGAATTATTTGACCCTTAACATCAATTTTACAAACTCTAATGAATATGGCCAATGTGATTAGGCCATTGTGACCCAATTCCAAATTTGGGACATGACAAATCCTCCCTTCCCAATATTGCTTGTCGTCAAGCAATTTCAAACATGGGTGTTGAAGAACTTGCTTTCTGTATAATTCTTTGAAGTTGCCATTGAATTGCCCAACCTTGAATCTTGGAGTTTCCATGAAGATTTTAGAGAGGAACCACCATGCTTGTTGCTGCACTACTATGATAAAAATCACTTTATTAAGTGGTAAACCCATCTCCCATACTGCTTGTTTCCCCAAAAAATTTGAAACCAATGAGATAAAAATTATTCCAGGGTCCCATTGCTTGTATTGCACCCCAACAATTAAGAGTGCTCTCCAACCCACATTATTAGATAAGAGGATTCCTGGATCCCATTTTCTTGTATGCATTCTTCCAAACATAATGCGTACAAAATATATATCATCAAAGTACATAACAACATAATGAAAATGTACATCAAGGAGGTGCTTCATCAAAGAATCATGAAAATGCTTATACCTCCAAGTAAGTAGACCGCCATTTTACAGGTGCATACAAACATCAAGTGAACAATCAAATCTGCTCCAATGACATAGGTGAGTATCCCATGTCCTATAATTCTGCTCCAAAACTATGTAAGATGCATCAAAACAATCAGCCTTGTATTCTTTCATCCAAGTAGTTAATGGAGTTTCTCTAACATCAATTGAACTAAGCAAGAAGCAAGGAAAATCATGAATCTTCAAGTGACTCACTTCAAGTGACTCAAGTGAACATCATAAGGGCATCCATGAAGATATGTATCATCATAAGGTAAAAAAGGATGCTGCTACAAATTTAAATAATGAGGTGCTCTATTCATGTCATTATCAAAAGGAGAGGTAGGAGTTTCATACCCCTCATGTGGCACCATTAGAAAAAAACCTTTCACCCAATTTTCATCCTCAATTGGTGTGGCTGAAAACGAAGTATGGGGGGAGGAATTATGAACCAACTTTAAATCTTTACAACTCTTTCCCATCGAAATATTTAATTCATCTTCTCCATAATTGGCTGGTCCAACTATTGTGAGATCATGTGACTCCTCCAAGGCGTTGCATCTCTCCCCACGAGGCAACGCATAATCCATCTAAACAAAGGCAAGTGCTTGTTCTTCTTCTTGTCTGAGTGTAGCATCTTCAAGAACCTTCATATCAACATGTACCTCATGCTCCACCATTACATGAGGTTCTTCCTTGGAAATTATTTCATCCATTTCCTTCTTTTCCTTGAAAACAAAATCATTGCTCATTCTTTTTTCCAAGTTTCTTTCAAGTTTCAAGTTGACTAACCAACAATTCAAACCCTTGCATTAGTTGCCTCCACTTGTATTCAAAGGATGGCTTCAGTAATTTTGTAAAATCCTCATTCTCCTCTAAGGTTCCTTTTTTATCCCTAGTCATAGTTTTCTCAAAATGCACTTTTTTTTCCTTTCTTTGTTTTTTCCTAGTTCCTCCTCTTCAACAATATTACTTCTGATTCCAATGTATAAGATTGGTCCCTAAATTTTTTTCGTTATAAATATTAGACCACATCAGGTGCCAAGATCATGCTCTGATACTACTGTAATTTCCCTTGTTAGGAATTTGATTAAAATGGCAATTTTTCACCTTTTCCCCAATTTAGACCTTTGACTAGTTTTGAGCTCTAGGTCCCCAAATTGCTCCAATTTCTCCCAAATCTTCTGATAAGGTATATGGATGATGTTAGAACATAAATATTTTTTTTAGGGATGCTTTTGTACCTTTAAAATACTTCTGCAAATCCTCTTTCAATTATGGCCAATGTAGGGAACTTTACTAATAATTTCCCTTTGACTAATATTGGTCTCTAGGTCTCAAATTGACTCCAAATGCCTTCAAATATTCAAGGAAGGTGTATGGATGATATTAGGACTTGAATATGATGTTAAAGAATTAGATATGGCCACCAAAAGACTTCTGCAAACTCTCTTAAGATTCTGGACCAAGTATGTAATTTTACTAGTAATTTGGGGTAAGTACTGAAAATGGCTTCCAAAATGCCTCCAAACCCACTCAAATTTATGAACAAAGGTGGGAAATGTATTAATGATGTTATTAATGTCTCATTTTTACCATTAATTGATTATTATATCTTTTCCAACCCTCTCCCATTCAGCTGCAAAAATCACCCATTCGACCCTTGGGGAAATGACACTATTTCTTCTCCCAATGCAATTAAACTGAGTAAATTTACTTCAAATGTTCAAGTACAGTACATGAAATTTGTAAAACTCATCCATGGAATTATATTAATAACAACTGTATCAAAGAATAATCCATTCATTCGAAATCATCAACATTACATTGGTTAACAACAAGGTAGTGGGGAAATGGCACTGTTCTTTCATTAAAAATGAGATTTACACATTGCTACTTGGAATTTTGAACTGAAACGTTTTTTAGATGAATAACAGAGTATTTAATTCATATTAAAAAATAAATGGGGCATTAGAATCTCCCCCAAAGAGTACAATAGCTCACCAAAAATGCCCTCCCTCAAGGATCAAGAATATGCCATCAAAACTGGAAATGGTTGAAGGAGTGAGCTGCAATAGAAGAAACCATGAGATGCCCTATAGCTTACACCTACAAATAAAGACTCCATGAAATCTACAAATTAAAGTTCTGAATGGCCTTTCCAATTACCAACTTGGATGGGAATCTTTCACCCTCAAAATTGGCTAAGGCAAAAAACTAATCATCCACTAGCTCTCCCTCTTCACAAATGCAATTGCAAAATCTACAAATGATTAGAAAACTGGTTTCATTCTTTTTTATTGACATTTATAAAATTCTAATGTCCTCCATGGGTCGAATTCCTTCCACGAGACTCATGCCAACTCAATTTGGAAGAGATTCCAAAGAACGTCACTTGTACAACAATTCCTAGTCTCCCACTTCCACCAAATGACATGTGGAAGAATATTAGCTGCCCTAACACCCTTGAGTGCCCTCTTGGAGTCTATTTTTAGCCCTGACATGTCATATATGTCATATGTCAACCTTCAGGTCTAATTTGTGTCATAGGTGTCATAGCATCTTCATCATTGTTGTCATAGAGCTAGAGAATCTAGCCCAAGTGTCTCACTAGCTCCAAATTGCCTCTTCCTCTTCCATGGGAGTTACTCTTCCTTTATATTTTGACCTTGGATGAGTCATACCATGAATAATACCTTTTGGACTCCCCAAATTATGTTACCATTCACCTTGAATTCGAATTCGTGAGAGAATGATGCCAAGTGTAGTGGGGAAATCTAGCCATATGTGGGTCCCACTTCCTCCATGTGTCTTCATGATCAAATGCCACTTTGATTTTCACTTGTATATATTTATTTATCTTCTTTATTAAATATTTATGCCAGTCTAATGTTCAAACATCATTTATTATCCCCCTTATTCCAAATCCCAAAGCTTCCGCCCCAAACCTAGGAAACTAGTGATTTTCCTCCTTGGCAATGAGTTGACCCTTAACATCAATTTTACAAACTCTAATGAATATGGCCAATGTGATTAGGCCATTGTGACCCAATTCCAAATTTGGGACATGACAATAAAGTGCTTGCAAATAACATTAATATAGACAACACTAGACTCCTTCAACATTTTTCCTTAAACTACACCATTTGGGCACTATATTGTGCCACGTTGAGGATTCACAAGAGGATCAAAGTCACACTTGATATCTTGTTTCATATTTATCACTATATTCAATACTCTTTATTACTAATAACGACATGCATGATGTTTGGAACAACTTCTATCTCTATATCTAATGAGTTGGTGCCAACATGTCCTTTATCAAAATCAAGGGCCCAACTAGCCCCAATCACATCTATTGGTTCACTTTGAGTGAAATTTTGATTTTTTTCTCCAAACAAAGGGCCCAATTACTTCAACCATTTTCCTTCAAAAATTATCATCCCAACAAGATATGTTTGTACTTTTTCATTCTTTGGTTCTATTGGACAATGGACAATTAATCTTCATCAACATTTTGGAATACTTTTATTGTAATGTATCTTTCAAGTGCCATTAGCTTGAGTTTAGGATGTTGGTTTTGTATTTCTTGTGATGACTAGAATAGTCAATAAAATTCTTCGTCATCCTATTGTATTTCCTGTAAAGTTGCATTTCGTTTTCATCTAAATCCACCAATTGATCAGCCAATCTACACCTGAATAAAATTTTATTGCAATTCATCAATTTGTTTCTCCTTTTTCTTGACAATCTTCATCTAATTTGGGGTGTTATTGTACATATATTTGCATTATGTTCTCATAACTTGAAGTTACTTTTTTACTTTTTTTATTGATTGGGTAACTAGGTCATTGGTGTTCAATAGTTGTGATTCCTCTCGCTATGCATTGAATTTTTATTCTTGTAGAAACTAATATAGTGAATTCTTTTTCTCCCTAATCACTTTTACCACTCTATTAGAATTGCCAACAATTCTTCTAGTGAAAAATATACAATATTTGAGTATTTTTTTTGTATGGATGGACACACATGGATGAAAACATATTTCAAAACTTAAATCTAATTGTCCATAGCATGTTTATGAAAATGGAAAGCATGTTTAAGTGTCATCTACTTGCACTTGCAATTCATGATTCTCTATGTAGTTTCAAGTGTATTGCTCTGGTTGTAAGAGGAAATGACCGAGTTCATTACCAAAGATGTAATGTTGTTGTATTGGGTCACAAGTGGAGACCTATTTGATATTAGATGGTTGGGATTCTTCAGAATTAAACGGTGGTGTAGTAGGGTCCATTCAGGACAATGTTGGCTCATTGAGGGTATATGTATCCATGTGATTATGTGCCTCATTTAAATTTAAATTTTGTGATTGTAGATAATTAGATAGTAATATAGTGGATTCAAAATTGTACATATGTTGTGATGTACTATTCACATTCAAAGCTACATTGACATCCCTTCATCAATTCATATCAATACTCTCTATTTTTTTCTAGAAAAGAAATCACTTGAATGATGGAAATGCAAAATTTTGTGAAAGGTGTTGATGTATTTGTAACTTCGGAAGATATTATTCTATGTATTACATTTGTACTTTATTGTATCCCCAATGGAGATGTATTATTCTTCTGATTGGAAGTGTCGTCAGTTGTACTTAAAAGTGTTGCAAGTATTATTGTAAGTGTCGCAACTTATATTTGATGGGTTATTAGACCACCTTGCTGGGGTCGGACCTGTATGAGTTGTGTGGGTCAAAGGGTTATTAGACCACACTAGTGGGGTTGGCCCAGAGTCAGTATTATGTTATGTGGTTAAGTTGGGACCGACCTAGTTGTGTAAAGGTCAAGTGAAAGTTAGTGTATAAATGGAGAGTTTGTCTCTCTCATTTTACACATTCTATTATTCACTCACTTCGCATTAGTGAGAGAAGAGAAGGGTGCACATAAGTGGGGGAGGAGCATGATGTTTAATATATATATCTCTTGGGTTTGATCATGGTGATCCTTGTATTGATGCTTATTCTATCTCCGAGGAAGTTGTAGGGTTTTTCACCTTCTTGGTTTTCCCCGGTGAAATATTTTATGTCTCTTGTCTCTTGTCTCTTGTCTCTTGTGCTTGATATGTTGTACATGTTGTTCTCACACTGTTATTTCAATTAAGATCCTAGATCAGAATGAATTAAATGTTGAAAAAACAACATGGTATCAGAGCTAGCCTGAAGGAAGTCATGGTATGGAATTTATGATACTTTTTGCACTTGCGACAAATTGGAAGCTAGGGCTTGATATAGAAAAAACAATTCATCGTGGAACTTTCACTATAAATCCATTTTGGTGAAGGTAAAAGTTCTGAAACTTCTACAGGTCGTATATAACATCCCCATGTACCTTGTGTCAGAAGAAAAGCATATGATTCATTGTACTTTGTGATTTATGATCTGTACAAGTTAGGGTTTATGGCTCTTCCAGATCTCAGTCATAAACAGGTGACCTAGAAAAAAAGGTCACAACTTGGGCTAGGAAGATCCAAATGAAATTTCATAAAAAGTGATAGGTAGGTCATGGACTGTAGTTTCTCAGATAAGTTTTTCAGAGGCCGAAATTGATCCAGTGACACGTGGCACACTGTACAAGTTTGCTCTTCTGTTTCATCCCATAAATAGGTCACATTATGACAGTTGGTATAACTCTCTCTCAGAGAATCCAATTGAGGCCAGAAATGTGGAGTTGGAAAGATGACTGGTCAGGATACTAGAGGCCGATGTTTCAGACCCTGTGGATTTGTAATTTCAAAGATGCACCAAAAACAATAAGGTGCATACTTTTGTCAAAACATAATTAGATTCCGAGCACCTTCATTCTTGGCTTGTCAATACTGTGGGAATTTAGGGCTTCAGATAAATTTGAAATTTTTGGAATCGGAATCCACGGCTGAATGATACTCATCAAAATCAAAATTTAGAGACCAAGATCAAATTTTTTGGTTGGGAAGAAGGCCGGGCTTGATCAAACCCTAGTTTGAGATTTTGATCGGAAAGATGGAAAATTAGGGCTTCTGCAAAGGTTGGAATTTTTTAAGTCTGTGACCACGGCTGGAAGCTCCTCAGAAAAATTGAAGTTTAGAGCTTTGGATCAAAGTTTTTGGTTGGGCAGAAGGGTGGGATTTATCAAACCCTAGTTCGCGGTCCTGTCTAGTGAATCCATAAGTTTCAAAGGCAATTTTGAGGAGCCAAATTTTTTAGTTTTCAAAATTGAAGTATACCAGCTTGATTAGCTTAGCAAGTCACATCTTTCCATCCATTTAGAAGTTTGAAATTCCAAGTTTGAATTTTTAGGGTTTCTCTAACAAATCCTAATCGAGCTTTAGATCCAGTTTCAGCAAATCAAAGTGGATTGGGTTAATCCTAGAAAAGAATGAATTGGACACCTGCATAAGTGAAGAAGTTCCAGTTTCAGAGGGAGATGAGGTTAAGGCCTTACATAAGAATGCTTCAAGCAATCTCGACAGGTATGACTTGAGGAGATACATGTATGTTTTCATGATTAAGGTTATGATATGTTTGTCTTCATCTTATTGAGGTTATTACAATATTGATTAATTTTAGACTTGTCTTATCACCCTAGTAAAAGTATGAATGCATGATAGAAGACATTCATTGATTAGGGTTATGACACTTATGACTGTACTAATGCACTGTGATGTTGTCCGCTAACATGAATGGTGCATCAAGAAAGTTCTAGTTCAAGAACATATGACCATGGTGACATGAAGACAAAGACTTATCCATAGTCATGGATCGCATAGAAGCTCTACTTATGCAGGTTACTAAGCACAAGTCATTGAAGAGAACAATAAGAGATTATTTGGGTATGTTAGACATAACTAGAAAACATGATAACCAAGTATGTTTTTTCTATATCAAGTCAGAATCCTACCGCGTGTTAAGATCTTATACCTTTGCATGAATGATAATGATTATTCTTGAAAGTTAGAAGTTTTAGTAATCAAGGGTTTATGCATATTATGTTTCTTACTTTGATTGATGATATGACTAACCAGAAGAGTCCTATGGTCAAATAAGAATATGCATGAGTAAAAGAAGTCTTCCCTGAAACCTTGAATACTAAGGTCTATTACCTATATATGAAATGATCATGACCATACATATTTAAGATTATTTAGAATCATAATATTTTGATAGTATTGAGATTATATTAATGATATCTTGAGGATAACACAATGATGACACTAGGGCACACTTGTAACATCTCCAAACATATGAGTTAGTATTATTTTGAAGTAAATAAAAATTTTTGGTCCTCTAGCCATTAACCAGATCACCTTTTAAGATCTCAATTATTTATAAAGTACTTTCTTGATACTGGTTATTATCAAGGAATAATGAAACCTAATGACATAACATATCCATGTGTTCGTCACCATACAACATCGCCGCAACACAACATGATTACCATCTAAACATCATATAACAATACACATATTCATAAGAATTACACAAATAAAAACAAAGGGACCATATAACACCCAAATGATCATAAATGCACAATGTAGGAGTCATTTAAAAATCATACACAAAGAATCGTACACAAAGACCATGCATAAGAGTCCACATGTAAGGTGGTTCACCCAACTTGGGCTACGTCCACGAGGAAGGTTGTAAATTATTTATTCACCCAAGTAGAGCTCTCATATATATATAGACCATGCTGGGGGCGTTCGTGGGAGCATAGTTATGAACACAAAATACAGGTATCTAGAGCTCTCTCGACAGTATGAAATTACGGAGATCCTCAACAGGGAAATGATCAGGGATCAACTCAGGAGTGAGCTATCCTTTCCAGGTTTGCTGCGCAAATTTCACACACACAGTGTCTAGGAAAATACTGCATGAAACATATATTAAAATCAATGAAGTGCAGAGATCGAAGAACTCTGTCAACCTTGTAGAGATCATTCAAAGATTCAGGATTTTATTAATCACAACATTCAGAAGTTCATTCCAGCACCATGTTTGGCTATTCATATACGGATTTGCAGAGATAGAGGGCTAGTGTGGTGCTTACCTGCTAGTAATGTCACTTCCCCTCTTACCTCAGACTTAGTGGATCAGTAACACACAACCGAAGATGCAAATGATTTAGAGCTTCGTATACGTCTCCTTTTTTCTGCTCCGACTGAGTCTACAGCATCTGCTTGCATTCGATCCAAACTCGAAGCCCTACTGGATCTATGTTGGTAACAAACAAAACACAACGGTTGATGTTGGTACCCAATGAAACCCGAGATCCAATACTGGATCTGCGCTGGTAATAACATAACCCGACGATTGATGTTGGTATACAATGAAATCCGAGATCCAATACTGGATCTGCGCTGGTAAAAGAAATGACACATGGATCTACCAGATCTGGGTTTTGTACGAAAAGACGAACCAAAGATCCAAACTAGTATACTCATAACGCCTAAAGGAATGGTAGTCCGCACGGATTTCAGTCCCACGCTATCCCATTTTATAATCCATCATTTGAAGAATGAAAACAAGAAAACGAAAATATATTCAGCAAAACAAAACCAGGGATCGATCATGGAGCTGGATCTGAACTAGCTAGGGTCAGAGTTTACTTGAGTGAGTAGATAGAGGCTTCCTTCGTTGATCATGTGCAGGGATCATCCTTCTAACGCGGAACCAAAACAGATCGATAGAATGGTTACTTGCCCCCTCTTACCTCATGCTTTCCCCCTTAAATACTACAGCGCTCCTCTCAACTTTGGAGAGTCCGCCCTGCTAAGGAAAGATCCTCTTCCACGTGGGAATAGAACTCAACATTCGTGCGGAGGGAATTGCCAAGTGGCAGTGTAGAATATTAGGGATGTTCGCATAAGGAGTCGAATGCTATATAATACAATTGCTCCTCGGCGCTATTGCAATAATCATAATTCTTATGATAATAATCCATTATATGAATATATCTAATATATTCAAACCTTTCATACTCATAAGTATACCTATATCTCAATCTATCTATACATATATAATTTTAATACATAGATCTCATATCTATATATATATATAATAAATCACTAGGCCATAACAACCTAGATGGGTACAATCATATTTCTCAAAACAATATTAATTTTGTACGTTAGGATGGATTATAATGTTTATACAATAACCAGTGAAATTGTATATTAACTCTTGCTCAACACGCACCACTTTATATTTTTTTTTTAAGGTGGTTGTAACATAGCCCCCTTTAGTTTCCATTTTAATTTCTTAGGCTAACTTTCTGGCACCCTCTTAGTACTACTTATGAGCTCCGCACCTTGAACCGATCAATTATAATTACAAATATATAGGTTATAAAGGAGGGATATCACATCCTCCTCCCCTAAAAATAACACCGTCCTCGGTGTTCAGGCTTTTCAGACATTCATCCTTTCCTCTTGAGTCTTATTTTTCTTGCATCATGAATTTGGGTTTTGCCTTATTTGAACTTTCATGCTTTCTGCATGTCGTTATGGCTAATAATGTGGATTTTTATGCAATAAGATCGGAATTCAAAGAAACTTTGTTCAGCAACAACTATCATCAGTTCAATAATCAAACTTAAAAGTATAAACAATGAGTCCCTTCATTTCAACCTAACATTTGCATTTCACAGAATGTTTTATTTTTCCTTTATTATCATAAGCACACATAAATCCAGCATTCAGGAGATGTAGATTGTTATTTTACACAAAACACATCATTTACTAGATCCAGGAAATTCTTGCCTGACACCCGAGTGCTCACACAGCAATTCCTTCAGAGATTTCTTTCCTAACACCATAGTGCTCACACAGCAATTCTTTCTCTTATGCATACTAAGCACCGTCCTGCCTCCCGCATATGCATTCTCTTATAGTTTGCCTAGGTCTTTACAGCTTGCCGATTCCTTCGAGAATCCTGGCGGCTGTCAACTCCCTGATCTTTAGGGAGTGTTTTCAGTGCCCTTAAGGCTCATTTACATAATTCCCCTCAAGCCTTCTCGCTTGAGTCCCGGAATCTATTTCCCTCAAGACTCCTTGCTTGAGTCTAGGAAAATCTCATTCCAATTCATCAATTATTTCGTCATATTACATTTTATAACCATACAATTTCTCTGACCAATTTGGTCTAGTTCTTTATTCAACAATAATTAACAATAATAAAAGGCTGCAATGTGGATCTTTCATCCTCACCCCTCTATTGTACCATGCATAATATATTAAGCTTTTGTCTTTCAACAAGTTCCACCGAGTTTTGGCCATCTGTCAAGTTCAATTGTTAGTAATACTTTGTATAACAAAATCAAATAATTGTAATTAAGAAAATCATTCATTCTTCATACTACGATATCCATACTTGATCATATGAAGTAAATGTTTTCTCCTTCTAAGCATAACTAACTTTCTTAATAGGATTACATGATTCTTTGAACACAAAATAATATTCCTCCTGTGATGACCTCTGGACATTATGAATTTTCTTAACCTCGAAGATTATCCTTCACCATTTCAAACACACTTCCTATTTTAGTTATACTGCTTCTTTTGTTCATACCAACATCACATAGAAATAACCAATTTTCTAAAACATACTTGCATACCTTACAATGATAACCATATACCTTGGTAAGGGTGACCGCATATCTTCTTATTATAAGATTCTCATATGACGAGGTGCCAGTTTACCTGTATCATCAAATATTAGTATTACACTAAATATCACATGAATCTATAGATTCCATTTTTACCTCTTGATAGTTGTGGTGATTTGTGGGAATATAACATTCCGCTCGACCACAACATTAAATGTGTTAGTCGTAAAAAGGGAAAGTGTACTTAAATCATAAGAGCAATCATGCATAAAACATATGTCAATCATTCCCTTGACTTGTTTCATAAAAGTTTTTACATCAATTACTGTTAAATATTACTTCTGATCTATTATGGAATTTCCATGATATTAAAGGTTTTCCTTAACTCCTAATGCGGATATAAAATAGTCATTATAAAGATATAATTAAAGTGTCATGTATTACCATACCATGGCGGTTCTAGTTTCCCAATACTTTTATTCATACAACGACACATACTCACCATTAATTACATTTATGCATTCATTATGTGAACAACATGATTAACTATAATTTTATCTCTTAACCAAATTAATCATTTTGACACCACATATAATTGTACGTGACAACAAATCATCATAGATCATGATCTCATAAAAGTATAGTTTTTATTACTACCACTCCTAGTGTCCCGACATCCAGCAAGATGAGATTATGCATTTCCATCATATATTCTATTATTTATCCAAATTTTCCCTCCCAGTCATAGGGAAAATTTTCAAACTCTCTTAGTTGCAGTTGACAGAATCTCGACTAGAAAGTCTACATTTCTTGTGGAAGGTTAGTTCGGCTGTATGCATTTTACCTGAATTTACTAGTTATGTCAACATCGTACAGTTATCATTCAAAGTGGCTTTATATATGAAGGGAACTTGACAATTCCTAACATAAACAAAACATTAGACCATCTTCTTTAGCCATATGTAATTACTTTCTAAAAAGACTTAACAGATATAAGTTGCTTATTTTATCTATCTGAATTGCCTATTCGGAAATCCTGACGAATGGATCAATAGAATGTATCAACCTTATTCTCCCATATGACGCGTTTACTGAAAACTGAAAGATATCCACTACTAAGAATAACAATAAAAGTAGAGAAGGTAATAAGTATTTTAAGACGAATTATCAAATCAATGGATTTAGGGGAGTTCCTCAGTTTAGCATATTCACAACTAGGATGACTTTCAATATACGAAGACTCATTCCACAAAACCATAACCGTTATCAGACTATTCCCTTGTCGTCCAAAAATCTAATTGTAAAATAGGAGGATATATTCATCAGCTAATATTTTCCAATAACAGATCATTCATCTTCATAATGAAACGTGTACTATCCTTACCTACAAACAATGTTGCGCCATTATACTGCCTTCACCAATTGATACATACTTACTTGTAATTCCATGACGACTTGTAAGCTACTTGTTGTCGATCCATTGACATGAAATTTTCTATTGCGTCTTGTGTCGCCAGTTTGACTAACTCATATATGTTTTCCCCGACTGAGCCCAAATAATCCCGAGTGTTTTCAACCTGTGCTCTGATACCATATGTAACATCTCCAAACATATGAGTTAGTATTATTTTGAAGTAAATAAAAAATTTTGGTCCTCTAGCCATTAACCAGATCACCTTTTAGGATCTCAATTATTTATAAAGTACTTTCTTGATACTGGTTATTATCAAGGAATGAAACCTAATGACATAACATATCCATGTGTTCGTCACCATACAACATCGCCGCAACACAACATGATTACCATCTAAACATCATATAACAATACACATATTCATAAGAATTACACAAATAAAAACAAAGGGACCATATAACACCCAAATGATCATAAATGCACAATGTAGGAGTCATTTAAAAATCATACACAAAGAATCGTACACAAAGACCATGCATAAGAGTCCACATGTAAGGTGGTTCACCCAACTTGGGCTACGTCCACGAGGAAGGTTGTAAATTATTTATTCACCCAAGTAGAGAATTTACATTTTTCAACCCCTTGGTTGTATTATTCACCTTCCACATTCTGGAGCTTCTACCAGAACTTCTAGAGTATCGAGCAATGCTATTATGCTACCCTTCAACATACAGGAGGCACTATCGCTTTCGACATAAGCATGACAATTATACAAGACATAGTTGCATTTTCTCTCATTAACCAGCAGAGAAATACGATTTCATTTCAATAACTAGAAAAATAACTCTAACAGACATTACAGGATCGAACTCTCGGGGGAGTTTTTTCCCGCGCCATGATTGAGGTAGCAATGCAGCTGGTATTCTAGATATAAAAATACTATATAGAGATCAGAGGATCAAACTCTCTGAAGAATCGTCCTACTCCACGATTGTGGTAAAAAAATGAAACCAACACTTACAATATAAAATATATATCAGAAGGCAATCTAGAGAATGAGAACTCGACTCTAATGGTCGCTTCTCATGCCGAGCAAGAAAACAACAGATCTACGTATGGAACAATTCCCAAGGAAATTGTCCTCGTTGGGCACCTCCAAATATACATTCATTCTAGAAAAAGTATTCATACTCTCTGCCAGTGCAAATCATACCATGCGACCAGCAAACATAACAGAAATGATACGTTTCAGGTAGTAAGATATATATATAAAAAGACAAAGTTCCATACCTATTCGACCTGGACATTCCTATTTCGAGGCAGCTAAAACTATATACAAATAACCTAAATAACATCGATCTCGCCGATCTGACCATTCTCGCTCCACAGAGGTCACAAACAAACATTTCAGAATTAGTGAAAAGAACTCTACAAATTCCTGATAACGAAAACAATAGATTTTGCCAGCTTGGCGCTATGGATCTAGATCTCGCCGATCTGACCATTCTCGCTCCACAAAGGTCACAAGCAAACATTTCAGAAAAAGAACTCTACAAATTCCTGATCCCGAAAAAATAGATTTCTCCAGCTTGGCGTTATGGATCTAGATCTCGCCGATCTGACCATTCTCACTCCACAGAGGTCACAAACAAATATTTCATAAATCATGAATACTATTAGATACAAGTACTTTCTCTAAAATATCTATATGCATTCTCGCAGAGGTTTAGTGAGAGTCACTATGATCAACAACAGAGAGTTAAGTGATATGGATACTTACACCTGAAAAACACGATTATTCAATAGTTGGGATTCGGCTCTGTTGGAGTTATCGCTTTCTCCTCCAACGCACTGCACTAAACGTTTCATAGTGAAAAGCTGAAGACATTATTACCGAACGATAACCAGAAAAAAAATAAAACAATGGCTCGGCTCCATCTTGGAAATGTCGCCCTCGGATTTTCGGAACAATACTGGCAACGCAAAAATATATATATAGACCATGCTGGGGGCGTTCGTGGGAGCATAGTTATGAACACAAAATACAGGTATCTAGAGCTCTCTCGACAGTATGAAATTACGGAGATCCTCAACAGGGAAATGATCAGGGATCAACTCAGGAGTGAGCTATCCTTTCCAGGTTTGCTGCGCAAATTTCACACACACAGTGTCTAGGAAAATACTGCATGAAACATATATTAAAATCAATGAAGTGCAGAGATCGAAGAACTCTGTCAACCTTGTAGAGATCATTCAAAGATTCAGGATTTTATTAATCACAACATTCAGAAGTTCATTCCAGCACCATGTTTGGCTATTCATATACGGATTTGCAGAGATAGAGGGCTAGTGTGGTGCTTACCTGCTAGTAATGTCACTTCCCCTCTTACCTCAGACTTAGTGGATCAGTAACACACAACCGAAGATGCAAATGATTTAGAGCTTCGTATACGTCTCCTTTTTTCTGCTCCGACTGAGTCTACAGCATCTGCTTGCATTCGATCCAAACTCGAAGCCCTACTGGATCTATGTTGGTAACAAACAAAACACAACGGTTGATGTTGGTACCCAATGAAACCCGAGATCCAATACTGGATCTGCGCTGGTAATAACATAACCCGACGATTGATGTTGGTATACAATGAAATCCGAGATCCAATACTGGATCTGCGCTGGTAAAATAAATGACACATGGATCTACCAGATCCGGGTTTTGTACAAAAAGACGAACCAAAGATCCAAACTAGTATACTCATAACGCCTAAAGGAATGGTAGTCCGCACGGATTTCAGTCCCACGCTATCCCATTTTATAATCCATCATTTGAAGAATGAAAACAAGAAAACGAAAATATATTCAGAAAAACAAAACCAGGGATCGATCATGGAGCTGGATCTGAACTAGCTAGGGTCAGAGTTTACTTGAGTGAGTAGATAGAGGCTTCCTTCGTTGATCATGTGCAGGGATCATCCTTCTAACGCGGAACCAAAACAGATCGATAGAATGGTTACTTTCCCCCTCTTACCTCATGCTTTCCCCCTTAAATACTACAGCGCTCCTCTCAACTTTGGAGAGTCCGCCCTGCTAAGGAAATATCCTCTTCCACGTGGGAATAGAACTCAACATTCGTGCGGAGGGAATTGCCAAGTGGCAGTGTAGAATATTAGGGATGTTCGCATAAGGAGTCGAATGCTATATAATACAATTGCTCCTCGGCGCTATTGCAATAATCATAATTCTTATGATAATAATCCATTATATGAATATATCTAATATATTCAAACCTTTCATACTCATAAGTATACCTATATCTCAATCTATCTATACATATATAATTTTAATACATAGATCTCATATCTATATATATATATAATAAATCACTAGGCCATAACAACCTAGATGGGTACAATCATATTTCTCAAAACAATATTAATTTTGTACGTTAGGATGGATTATAATGTTTATACAATAACCAGTGAAATTGTATATTAACTCTTGCTCAACACGCACCAATTTTTTTTTTTTTTTAAGGTGGTTGTAACATAGCCCCCTTTAGTTTCCATTTTAAGTTCTTAGGCTAACTTTCTGGCACCCTCTTAGTACTACTTATGAGCTCCTCACCTTGAACCGATCAATTATAATTACAAATATATAGGTTATAAAGGAGGGATATCACAACACTTAAGCATGCATAGTGGTCCAGGATGGATATAAGTTCAAAGATAGATAATCAAGGAAGCAAAGATCAAGAAGGAGCACACTCCGGTAGTTCCTACAAGGAAGCAAAGACTGAGAGGGAGTCCACCCTACAACCAAACAAAGATAAGTATTTGAATTGTCATCTCTTGTATATATGATTACTTAAATGATTTTGTCCATTCATATACATACTTATGTTCCTAGATTTAGGATATGTATTATGCATATTAGAAAAGTTGCAATAATGAACAAGATACTACTAATATGCTAGTAATGGGTAAGTGGCCCATGGTATTGTACAACATTCCATTGCTACTTATTTAGAATGAAACCTCTTTTCTAACATGTTGAGAGTTGTGCACACTCTTAACAAATGTTCTGGTAGAGATGGAAGGAATCTAGAAAGTTACGGGATATGGATAAATGTTGTATTAAAGCATTGGCTAATATAATTGCATGACTGTATGACATATGTCTTTATGCATAAGAATTTGTTTTTGAAAACTATGAGAAGTTTCTAATCATGCAATTGAATTTGACTTGTAGGAAAGATCATGTACAATCACCTACAAAAGAAGGACTACAACATTTGTTCCAGCAAACGAAATTCAAAAGAAAACTATCTAATGAATATATTGAAGAATCTCAAGTTCCCAGGATTTGGGATGCATTAATGGAAGAATTCCATGATTGATGAATACTAGTCGATCATGAAGAATGATGTTTGGGATGTGGTCCCAAAGACCAGAAGGGAAGTCTGTTGTGACTTCAAAATGGATCTATAAGGTCAAGCATGCTGCAGATGGTAGCATAGAGAAATATAAGGCGAGGTTTGTAGCTCATGGCTTCTCCTAGAAAGAGGGAAAAGATTATGAAGAGACTTTTGCACCTGTAGCCAAATATAGTTCCATCAGAATAGTACTTGCTATGGCTGTAGTGATGAAATGGAAAATACACCAGATGGATGTCAAGACAGCTTTCTTGAATGGTGTAGTCGAAGAGGAAGTGTATGTGGAGCAACCACTCAGTTTTGAGACACATGATAGGGATTCATATGTGTGCAGGTTGAAGAAAGCCTTGTATGTCTTGAAGCAAGCTCCTAGGACTTGGTATGGTAGGATGGACAATTTTCTATCTAGTTTGGAATTTACTAAGAGTAAAGCGGATTCCAACCTTTACTACAAGGTTGAAGAAGGCAATCCAGTGATACTACTCCTATATGTGGATGACTTGCTTGTTACAGGTGAGGATGGGTTGATTGCCGACACCAAGAGGAAGCTTGTTGTTGAGTTCGAGATGAAGGACTTGGGGATGATGCACTACTTTCTAGGCATGTAGGTGTGGCAGAGTGCAGATGGAATCTTCCTTCAATAAGGGAAGTATGCAAAATAGATCCTGAAGAAGTTTGGGATGATGGACTGCAAGGCCATGGCCACACTTATGGAATCGAACTTGAAGCTTCTGTGTGATTCTTCATCTGATCCGGTTGATGTTACGGTGTATTGTCAGATGATTGGGTCCTTGATGTACTTGACGAACACGAGACTAGATATTTTCTTTGCGGTGAACACATTGAGCCAGTTCTTGACGGATCCCAAAGGTGTTCACCTGGTTGTTGCAAAGCATATTCTGAGGTTCCTAAAGGGTACAATTGATTATGGGCTCAAGTATGATGCAAATCAAAATTTTAACCTAGAGGGTTATGTTGATTCAGATTGAAAAGGCAGTGCTGCAGATAGGAAGAGCACTTGTGGGTGTTGCTTCAGTATGGGATCAAACTGATCTCTTGGTTTAGTAGGAAGCAGTCCTGCGTAGCATTGAGTATGGTCGAAGAAGAGTATGTCGCAGCGTGTTCGGCTATTTGTGAGGCAGTATGGCTTAGGAAGCTATTGTTTGAGTTATTTGATCTCCCGTTGGATGCTACCTGTATCTATTGTGACAACTAGATTTGTGTGAATTTGTTAGAGAACCTAGTGTTTCATGACAGGTCGAAGCACATTGAGATCAAATATCACTATATCAGGGATATGGTGTAGAGAGGAGCAGTGAAGCTCTTGTATGTTGCGATGGATGAGCAGGTTGTAGGTGTGTTGACGAAACCACTAGCTAGAGTGAAGTTTGAGTACTTCAGAGAGAGGCTTGGTGTTCTTCAGATTGAAGATACTTCAAGGAAGAAGTGACGGGACACATTTCCAGGATCCATTCCAAGCATGGTGAGAGGAGGATCCTTCCCATGATTGTGGATGTAAGAGCTGTGTGATGAGCATCAGAACAATGCTCCAGTTACTGCTTTGGATATGCATCAGTTGGATGCTTTGTATGATCAGTTGGATCATGTATATATGTATATGCATCAGGAACAGGGGCTTCACTCAATAAACCACTATCATAGCATATTCGTTCATGGCATATGAAAGAATACCCCTAATTTCACTAAATATTGGAAAAAATCTTCCAAAATCATTTTTTTTAACCCCCTCGCAATATGCCTTCCCAATTTAAAAAAACCCTTATTTTCACTAGATATTGTATATATCAATTTTTTCATTAACATTTTTTATACCCTTTTATATTTCTACCTAGTATATTGATATGATACCCCTCTTATGACCCCACATGCATTCTACAATGCACCTTGTTTCTTTCGATGTATATTTTGGATGCACATTACTTCACCCACAATGCAATTACTCAAGCACATATCATTATGATTTGCAACATCTAATGGTCTAATGAAGATATAGAAGATCACTTCTATATCACTAGAGCTAATGCACATAGTACAACATTTAGATTGCATGTTGCAGTTCCCCAATCATTGACTAAGCCTATTGTGGGATAGGTATCCAAGCCCCCAGGGCCTGTAACAGGCTCAAGGAGGCTGACTAAGCCTCCGAAGGCCTATAATAGGCATGAGTGGTTGGGTATTGAAGCCCCAAAGTCCTATCGAGGGCCTATAACAGGACTTGGAGGCTAAGAGCCTCCCAATGATATTGGTAACAATTGGCTGAGTGTTATTGGTAACAATTGGTTGTCAATGACCACTGTCTATTAACTATGATTGACTGGAAACCCACTTCACAATGAAATCCCTGGCCTCAAACATGACTCAAGATGCGATTTTCCTGCATACTGGTAAGCCCAAGCCTTGCCTCAACCTAATTTATCATCTGACCGTGATCCCGCCATCTCCATTTGGCGGATATTTGTCAGCCTGCCCATATAAAAAAGACCCCAAAGTATTTTTGTATTGCTACATTAAATTAAAAAAACCCTTTGCCCCTTAATATATAAGCAATATAATTTTTGGGTTTTCATGAATATTTAATACCGCAATATGAGTGAACGTGATATTATATTGCCTTCTAGTGAATCCCCCGTGGTAGCAGGTGGATGCTTTGTATGATCAGTTGGATCATGTATGATGACATGCATCAAGACGATGTAGTGACAATGATCAGGATGATCATGTGTGATGAGTATCAGGATGATGCTCTAGATGATATGCATCAAGATGATGCAGTGACGATGATCAGGATGATCATATGTGATGAGTATTAGGATGATATTCTGGATGATACGTATCAGGACGATGCTATGATGATGATCAGGATGATCATATGTGATGAGTATCAGGATGATACTCTGTGGCCGTGGACAGGTTGTGCATGTAGCATAGAAAAGATCCTGGGAGATCCTATAGTCTGAGCTTGGATGCTCTTTCAAGGTTTTGCTACTAGAGGCATGTAATAAGCCTTAGAGATCCGATAGGTTGAGCAGTAAGCTCGTAATCAATCCTGGGATGCTCTTTAGAGTACTTGGAGGTTGCAAGACACTCTTTAAATTTTTTTCCTAATCACATGTAATCATCCCTAGAGATACGATAGGTTGAGTAGTAAGCTTGTAATCAGTCCTGGGATGCTCTTTAGCGTACTTGCAGGTTTCAAGACACTCTTTAAAGGTTTTGTGGTGTTGGGGTCACATATGTTAATTTTTTAGCATTAATTCAATATACTCTATGATATTTACTGAGAGAATAACATGTACAGTATATCAATGCATATCAAGCATATCAATCATCACAAGATGCAAACATAAGAGACAATATACACATAGAGTTTCCGTGGGGAAAGCCCTAAGGTGAAAAAACCCACAACTTCCTCAGAGATAGATAGACCAATGATACAACCAAAGTACAAACAAAGTACACAGAGATAGACTCCTCCTAGCAGTTGATCCTCCTCCTCACATGTGCACCACTTTCCGAGTGATGGAAGTGTGAGTTCTGAAGTGATCCAAATAGAGATTAGGAGATCTCTATTTATATTTTTCTTGACTGCCAAATAAACTTATGGGGCTGACTTGTCTAGCTTAGCACAATAACCTCATGTTATATTAATGTGGGCTGACCCCTTATAAGGTGGTCTAATAACCCATCAGCAAGTTAACACACTTGTGACACTTGTCAATACAAATGATGACACTTCCATATAGAGGAATAATACATCTCTATAGGAGTACAATAAATATATATATGAAATACATTCCGAAGTTACATATAAATCAACACTCCCTCTTAACTAGGAAGGTATTTCTTGACATAGATCTGCTAGCTCAAGTCTTCTTCCTTGGATCATCGTCACTGATGCATCATTTTTGAATCATCATCATTGTCACTGTTGCTACTATCTCAATCAATCTCTGAATCTACTCGTCATAGGAAGTTCTACAGAGCCATTCCTTTTTTATACTGGATGTAGGCCCACCACCTGTAGGTCTTCATCATCACTAGCCATACTGTGGAATTCTCAAGACTTGTTACTTGCATCACAAACCCTCGCAAGAGCATCCCAAGACTTATTATGGGCATGCAACCCAACCTATCAGATCTCCCAGGTCTTATATGTGACCCTCATCACAAACCCTTGAAAGAGCATCCCACGACTTATTACAGGAAAATAGCTCAACCTATCGGATCTCCCAGGTGTTACACATGATCTCCACTACAAAACCTCGAAAGAGCATCCCAGGACTTATTATGGGCACACAGCCCAACCTATCGGATCTCCTAGGTCTTACATGTAGTCACCACCACAAACCCTCGAAAGAGAATCCCAGTAATTATTACGGGCACATAGTCCAACCTCTCGTATCTCCCAGGTCTTACATGTAGTCACAGGACAAACCCTCGAAAGAGCATCCCAGGACTTATTACGGGCACATAGCCCAACCTATCGGATCTCCCAGGTCTTACAAGTGGTCACAGGACAAACCCTCGAAAGAGCATCCCAGGACTTATTATGGGCACACAGCCCAACCTATTGGATCTCCCAGGTCTTACAAGTCCTCCTAGAGCAATGCCTCAAAAGAGCATCCGAGGCCTTTTTCATCCTGTCCAGATCTCCCAAGTCTACTTACATTCTTATCTGCACAACCTGTCCACAGCCACAGAGTATCAAACTGATACTCACCATACATCATCCTGATCATCCACACTGCATCATCCCGGTGCATGCCATATGGAGCAACATCCTGAAGCTCGTCATCCATGATCATCCTGATCATACAATGCATCTACCTAATGCATACCAAGTATCTACTTGATACATATCATCATACATGATCCACTTGATCATACAATGTATCCACCTGATACCTACATAGATACATGATCCACCTGATCACACAATGTATCTACCTGATACATATCAACATACATGATCTACCTGATCATACAACGTATCCACCTGATACATATACAGATACATGGTCCAAGCATCCAACATGATGCATATACAAAATACATACAAATGATCCAACTGATCATATCCAACATCTAACATGATGCATACATATATAAATGATCCAACTGATCATATCCAACATCCAACATGATGCATACATACATAAATGATGCAACTGATCATATCCAGCATCCAACATGATGCATACATACATAAATGATCCAACTGATCATATCCAACATCCAACATGATGCATACATACATAAATGATCCAACTAATCATATAGAGTAGAAACTAGAACATCATCCTGATGCTCATCATCCAGCGCTTACATCCACAGCCATGGAAGGATCCTCCTCTCACCATGCTCGGAATGGCTCCTGCAAATGTGTCCATCACTTCTTCCTCGAAGTGTCATCAATCTGAAGAACACCAAGCCTCTCTCTGAAGTACTCGAACTTCACTCTGGCTAGCACATCTGCAACCTGCTCATCCGTCGCAACATACAGGAGATTCACTGCTCCTCTCTGCACCATATCCTTGATATAGTGATGTTTGATCTCTATTTGTTTTGACCTGTTGTGGAACACCAGGTTCTCAGACAGTTTCACACAACTCTAGTTGTCACAAAAGATACCAGTAGCCTCCAGCGGGAGATCAAATAACTCAGACAGTAGCTTCTGAAGCCATACTACCTCACAACTAGCCGAACAAGCTGCAACATACTCTACTTTGGATGTACTCAATGCTACATAGGACTGCTTCCTGCTAAACCAAGAGATCACACTTGATCCCATACTGAAGCAGCACCTAGATGTGCTCTTCCTATCTACAGCACTGCCTGCCCAATCTGAATCAACATAACCCTGTAGGTTAAACTTTCGATTCGCATCATACTTGAGCCCATAATCAACTGTACCCTTCAGGTACCTTAGAATATGCTTTACGGCAACTAGGTGAACACTCCTCGGATCTGTCAGGAACTGGCTCAATGTGTTCACCACAAAGCAAATATCTGGTCTCATGTTCATTAGGTACATTAGGGACCCAATCATCTAACAATAGATAGTGACATCAACCGGCTCAGATGAAGCATCACACAGAAGCTTCAGGTTTGATGCCATAGATGTGGCCATGGCCTTGCATTCCATCATCCTGAACCTCTTTAGGATCTCTATTGCATACTTCCCTTGTCCAAGGAAGATCTCATCTGCACTCTTCCACACCTCCATGCCTAGAAAATAGTGCATCATCCCCAAGTCCTTCATCTTGAACTTGGCAGCAAGCTTCCTCTTGGTATCAACAATCAAACTATCATTACCTGTAACAAATAATTCATCCACATACAGGAGTCGTATCATAGGATTGCCTTCCTCAACCTTGTAGTAAAGGTTGGAATCTGTTTTACTCTTGGTAAAGCCCAAACTGGATAGAAAGTTTTCCATCCTACCATACCAAGTCCTAGGAGCTTGCTTCAAGCCATACAAGGCTTTCTTCAATCTGCACACATTTGACTTCCCGTCATGTGTCTCAAAACCAAGTGGCTGCTCCACATACACTCTCTCTTCAACTATACCATTCAAGAAAGCAGTCTTGACATCCATCTGGTGTATCTTCCATTTCATCACTATAGCCAGAGAAAGTATTGATCTGATGGAAGTGTACCTGGCTACAGGAGCAAACATTTCTTCATAATTTATTCCCTCTTTCTGAGAGAAGACATGAGCTACGAATCTTGCCTTGTATTTCTCTATGCTGCAATCTACAACATACTTGATCTTGTAGATCCATTTGGAAGTCACAACAGACTTCCCTTCAGGTCTTGGGACAACATCCCAAACATCATTCTTCATTATTGATTGGTATTCTTTGACCATGGAATCCTTCCATTCTTTCTTTTGCGCTGCTTCTTCATAATTGGAAGGTTCTTTGTTCATGATATCATAGAGTAAAGCAACATAGTTGGTATGATATCTAGTTTTCTTCTTTGCTCTGTGTTCTTCTTCTGGAATGCCATATCTTTCTGCATCTTGAATGAGCTCTCTAGCCCACGCAGGTTTCCTCTTGTGAGATTTATTCTCATGGGGTGGATCTACAGGTTCTTGCAGATCTTCAATTTCACGATCTGCATCTGGAATTGCTTCAGTCATAGTAGTGTCTTGAAATCTAGTTTGCTTAGGTTCTTTATAATCTTAAACAGGTGTCTTCCTTGATTTGATGAATGCTGAGTTTTCATCAAATGTCACATCCCTGCTGACATCAATCTTCTTGAACGCTGGAAATTATATTCTGTAAGCCTTCGAGCTTTCACTGTAACCCACAAAGATACCCTTCTTTCCTGAAGGATCTAGCTTGGTCCTCTTCTCCTTTGGGACATGAGTGTATACTGGACAACCAAATATTCTGAGATGGATGACTTCAGGTTTCTTACCAGAGAAGACCTCTTCTGGTGTCTTGTTCTCCAATATCTTGTGGGGTGTTCTGTTCTGCACATATACAGCTGTCCTAGCTACTTCTGCCCATAGATTCATAGGTAGATCCTGGTCATGCAGCATTGGCCTTGCTGCTTCCATGATTGTTCAATTCTTTCTTTCTGCAACTCCATTCTATTGTGGATTGTAAGGAGCATTCAACTCCCTCTTAATCCCTGAATCACTGCATAACTTCTTGAAGTCAACTTAAGTGAATTATCCACCATTGTCGGATCTGAATGTTTTGATCTTCTTATCAGTTTGGTTTTCCATCAAGGTTTTGAATTCCTTGAACCTATCAAACACTTCATATTTGTTCTTCAAGAAGTAAACCCAAGTCTTCCTGGAGAAGTCATTAATGAAAGAGATATAGTAAACATACCCACTCAAAGAACTAGATGACATCGGACCACACACATCGGAGTGGATAATTTCCATGATACCTTTTGCCTTGCTTTCACTGCTTGGAAATTCCTTCTTTATGTTTTTTGCTTTTGCACATCCTTTGCAAACACCTTCATGCTTGGTCTTGATTTCAGGAAGACTTTCTACAACTTTACTTGCAATTGGTAACACTCTGTAGTGCATATGTGCAAGTCTTCTATGCCAAAGTTCACTTGGCTCCATGGAATCATGCACCATGACATGTTCAGGTTGTCCTTTCAATTTATACAATCCTCCCTCTTGTTGTCCAATCACTATTGCATCATCAATAGTTTTACCTTTTGGCCACATTAGAACTTGGCCATCCACAAATGCAACCCTCATACCTTTTGTATCCAATGCGGATATGGAGAGTAGGTTCTTCTTGAGCCCAAGTACATAAAGAACCTCTTTCATCTTCAAAGACTTTCCAGAATCTAGGTTGTAGGAGGCTTCACCACTTCCTTTGATAGGGTATTGATAGTCATCCCCACGTTTCACTTTATGGGTTGATTCATGTTCAGATAGATTTACAAAAGATTCTTTAAACCCAGTCATGTGTTTGGAATCCCCACTGTCAATAAGCTAATCATTACAACCATGAGAAATAGTACATGTGAGAGCATATATTATAACATACTTTTCTTCGCTTGATGAGTCATCATCATCACTTTCTGCTCTAGCCTTCTTCTTTGGAGGTTCATCATCCTTAGCAGCATGAGCATGATATCTTCTTTTGTTGTTGTTCTTCTTCTTGTTTCAGTTGTTGTTGTTGTCTTTCTTCTTCTTGGGACAATCTGAAGCAAAGTGTCCCTTCTCATTGCAATTGAAGCATCTGAGATCTTTCTTGTCCTTATGATAATGGTGGTGTGAAGTTTTTTTGAAGTGGGATGGCTCTCTCTTGGACTTCCCTTTCTTGGTGTGAGCTGTGAGAGCTTGATCTTCATTCCCCATCTTTTCTTCTCATGCCACAAGCCTTGCTTCTTCTTGAGAGCATTCCTCCCATAGTCTACTGAAAGAGATCAATTTCTTTCTTGCATAGATTCCTTGAATAAAAGAGTCCCATGACCTAGGTAGGCCATTTAGAGTAGTCATAACCACTTAACCATTATCTACTACTTCATCAACAGCTTCAAGTTGTTCCTTGATTTGAGAGACCTTGGAGAAATAAAATTAAATGGTCTCTCCATTCAACAGCTTGACCCCTTTAAATTGGTTCTGCAGAGTCATCTTCCGATTATGTTCTTCCCTTCAAATAGCTTGGTCAAAGAGTCAAATATCTCCTTGGGTGTCTTCAGAGATGACACATGTGGTATGAGATGGTATTTGATAGAATCAACAATGATTCTCTTTTCCTTGACCAAGTTATTCTTACGCAATATCTTAGCCTCTTCATCCTCTGGGATAGGGATCTCTTCTTTTATATATGAGTCCAACTCATTCTCTTGCATGATTAATCCAATCCTATACTTCCAGGCTCAGAAGTTATCATCCCTTTCAAGCTTGTCCTCAAGCTTGGTGTGGTGAGACATCTTTAAAGAGTACTTCAAATGGAAATCGAAACGATTTAGGTCTTACCACTTGATTTGCTGAAAAATGAGATTTGGTCCCAGATTAGGGTTTGTCAGAGAAACCCTAAAAATTAAAAATGTGAATTTCAACTTTCTAAAAGGATAGAAAGATGCACCTTGATGAGCTGATCATCTTGGTATACTCAGAATTTGATTTTTGCAAAGTTTCATCCTTCAGAAGTGCCTTTTGGTCATTCTGAATTCACTAAGGAGGACCCTGAATTAGGGTTTCAATTTCTTGGAGATTTACCCAGCCAAAAAACTCAATCCAAAGCTCTAAACTTTGATTTTTCCAAGGATCTTCTAGCTGTGTCTTCAGATTTCAGAAATTCCTATTTCTGAGGAAACCCTAATTTTTAGGGCCAAAACTGAAAGTGTTCATAACTGAATTTTGATTGGACAGATAGATTCAACTTACCGAGGAGAGTCAATCTATCATATTACTTTTCCAAAATCTGTGGAGAGAAACCCAATAAACAAGAAACCCTGGTTTCTGCCACTACACAATGTCTTCTTCTCAAGTTAGCTCTGATACCATGTTAATTTGTGAGCATTAATTAAATATACTCTAGGGTCTTTACTGAGCGAATAACATGTACAGTATATCAATGCATATCAATCATCACAAGATGCAAACATAAGAGACAATAGACACACATAGTTTCCATGGGGAAAACCCTAAGGTGAAAAACTCCACAACTTCCTCAGAGATAGATAGAGAAATGATAGAACCAAAGTACAACCAAGGTACATAGAGATAGACTCCTCCTAGTAGCTGATCCTCCTCCTCACATGTGCACCACTTTTCGAGTGATGTAAGTTGGAGTTTTGAAGTGATCCAAATAGAGATCGGGAGATCTCTATTTATACTTGTCCTGACAGCCCAATAAACTTATGGGGCTGACTTGTCTAGCTTAGCACAATAACCTCATGTTACATTAGTCTAGGCCGACCCCTTAGAAGGTGGTCTAATAACCCATCGGCAAGTTAACACACTTGCGACAGTTGTCAATACAAATGACGACACTTCCGTATAGAGGAATAATACATCTCTATAGGAGTACAATAAATATATATATGAAATAGATTCCGAAGTTACATATACATCAACAACATATAATCAGTCCTGGAGATCTGATAGGTTGAGCGGTAAGCTCGTAATCACTCCTGGGATGCTCTTTAGACTTCTTGTAGGATGCAAGACACTCTTTTGAGGTTTTGTGACAGTCAACATGTAAAAGATCATGGGAGATCCAATAGGTTGATCAGTAAGCTTGTAATCAGTCTTGGGATTCTCTTTCGAGGTTTTTTTTATGCACATAATTAGTCCTAGGATCCACAGTATGGCCAGTGTTGATGAAGACCTATAGGTGGTGGGCCTACATCCAACATGAAAAAGGGCTAGCTCTGTAGAACTTCCTATGATGAGAAGAGTTCAGAGATAGCCTAGTGATCGAGATATTGAGTGCAACAGCAGTGATGATTAGGATGCTCTATGATCCAGTGATGATGATCCAGCTCCAGAATTGAAGACTTGTGCTTATATGTATTGATGACTTGTGTCTAGAGAATACCTTCCTAGTTAAGAGGGAGTGTTGATGTATTTGTAACTTCGGAAGATATTATTCTATGTATTACATTTGTACTTTATTGTATCCCCAACAGAGATGGATTATTCCTCCAATTGGAAGTGTCATCAGTTGTACTTACAAGTGTCGTAAGTATTATTGTAAGTGTCGCAACTTATATTTGATGCACTATTAGACCACCTTGCTGGGGTCGGCCCTGTATGAGTTGTGTGGGTCAAAGGGTTATTAGACCACCCTAGTGGGGTCGGCCCAGAGTTAGTATTATGTTATGTGGTTAAGTTGGGGCCGACCTAGTTGTATAAAGGTCAAGTGAAAGTTACTGTATAAATAGAGAGTGTGTCTCTCTCATTTTACACATTCTATTATTCACTCACTTTGCATTAGTGAGAGAAGAGGAGGGTGTGCACAAGTGGAGGAGGAGCATGATGCTGAAGATATCTATCTCTTGGGTTTGATCATGGTGATCCTTGTATTGATGCTTATTCTATCTCTAAGGAAGTTGCAGGGTTTTCACCTTCTTGGTTTTCCCCGGTTAAATGTTTTGTGTCTCTTGTATCTTGTCTCTTATGCTTGATATGCTATACATGTTTTTGTTTCAGTTAAGATCCTAGATCAGAATGAAATAAATGTTGAAAAACTTACAAAAGGGGTCGAAGTTTTTTTTTTTAAGAGGGCATTTTCTGGGAAATTTTGATGATCTATAGCACTACTTTCGCCAACATATTAAAAAGGAAAGTTCATCACATATCTGGGCCAGTTATACGCCATAAATTCCAGTAGAAGATACCCATCACCTGTAATGATCAATAAACTGCAAAAGGAAGATCATTTACACTTTTTAGATCTCATTATAGAAACCCTAGATATATTTTCCAAACCCACAAGGGTTTTCATTTATAAACCTTTTTACAACAGTAGTTAAGGGTATATTTGTGATGTAAAATGGGTAGTTAACAAAGAGTCTTTCCAAGATCTAAAATTATATTTCCATTTTGAAAAAAAACCAAACTCGGAAAGATGTTACTGAATAAGGACACAGCATAGAGAAGATGGATATTGATGATATCCTAGTCGGATTTGGAAGTTGCAAAAGTAGTTGAGTGCAAATAAAATGGCTTTTTACATTAGATATTTGATAGCAATGATAGCAAAATACTTGAATCGTGCAATAGTTAATTTCACATAATTTATTCACTGATGAAAGAGCGGCTGAGCTATTTTCTAGATGAGCAATATATGGTGCTTTTACACCATGAAGTGCAAGTAATATATGATGACTGAAGGCCAAGAAAAGGTCACACAACAACTCTTCTTAAGCCTAAAAAAATGGAAATTATAAATTTGGAAGGAAAATGGCTCACGTCAAGTCCATAAAGAATAAGAACCACAACCCCACATCCAAAAGAGGGCATTGATCGATTGTTCAACACATTGATTGGACCATCCACCAATTGTGAATAACTGTTGGAAAGGTAACAAGATTCCTAATGAGTATAGTCCAACAACTGATATCAAAGAGGCATATGGGTGGTGCAACATAGTTGGGAAGATGGATTGTATGCTGGATAGTTACTACATTATTTCTAAAGTCGAGGATTGGTTAAAGATGAGAACAAATTATTATAGATGCTTCATACTGAAAATCAATGGATTTTCTTGGTTGTTGAACATTTTTTCTTCAAAAGAACACTCCAATCCATGTAATGTGTTCTTCTTTTAAAGAAGACATCTTTTTGGGAAAGAAAATATGTCTTAAATCCTTCCTATTATTGAGAATAGAAGGAGTACATTTCAAGTTCAAAGGCCTCGGGGTATAAAAAATAGAAAACATTCCCAAGCTGGGGCATCTACTAAAAAATACACACGTATAGAAGATATCATAGAAATCATAACATAATAAAAAACCTAAGATCATAAAGTCAACAATAATAACATCATCAGAAGCCTAAGGTATGATACAAAGTTATAAGTAAATAAGTTTCAGGGGCAGAGTTCTAAAGAAAGCATTTTCTATAAAGGGGCAGCTTGCAATATACCTGATGAATAATATTATTAATGTGCATTCATTGTCACTACTATGAGGATAATAATATCGATAATAACCAAGTCTTTGTCACCAATCTTGTACCATTCACCAGTTTTGAAAATAGTAGTTTCATCTTGCATCGGGACCCCTTCAAAGTATTTTAATGACCTCTGAATTTTACACTTTCTATTGTATCAAACAATCTCACAATACAGTTGTTTGCCAACATGAAAAACTATATTAGATGATGAAAAATCACAAATAAAAGTTCCATTATATTTTGTTGCATCAAATACTCTTGAAGATCAGTAAAACTGCACACAATTTGTCTATAATTAGTAATTACAAACTGCATGTCCATTAACTTTCCTTTTTTATGATATATCAAAAGGTAAACTCCAAGATATATTGTATCTCTAGAAGGTCCAGATATAATTTTGTGTGAAAAGGATGTAACTCCTCATTATTCATTCCAATAAACAATAACACATGAGAGATCATGCCCTGACAATCTAAAACAAGTCTAGTTTTCCAACACTAGTCACTCTATCAGGTGTATTACTTATAGACCTTTCAATATTTTCTTGGTGGTAGTGATAATGTTGATGTTCCATCAAATGTGAAGGAAATCTTATCACCTGCAAACATTTTCACTAGCACTATCTCTCTCATACTAGGTTGAGCTTCACGATGAGTGTTGGAAGGGTAGAGCTACATCTCTACATCCTTCAAAAACTGTTATCTCTACCTCTAGCTCCCAACACAGATCTAATACTGTGAAAAGTGGTGACATCCTTCCACACCTATTTGGTATATGTGCAACCCAGTACTTCCGCCAAGATCTAAGCAAAGCTCTGAAGATATGGTTGATTTGCTAAGATTGGGGTTTCTTGTTGTTTCAAAAAGAATGAGGTCGTGACCATTACAAGAAGACATATTGATAGACCCAATTCATCATTTTCAACTTCCTAATTCACCATGTTCAACTTTCTTGCACTCCAGCCCTTGTTCCATCTCTCTTCCTGTTAAGAAATTAAGACTAGCACATTGATCTCGGTGAGAAATTTGAGGTGCATAAGATCAATGAAACAAACCATAATTATGTTCAAAGAGACGAAACAATATTAGTTTTGTTTCTCGTAAAATGAGACAAATTTTATTCATTGTCATGTCTCTTCACTCTTAAACAAAATTACAATAGGCAAGTTTATAAAAAATTAAAATCCATACATGCATATGGAACTGTAGCACCCGATGCCACTCTTACTATACAAAAGAAAACATACCAAATTAGTTAATGAACGACATTATATAGATAATAGAAAAAGCAGCATCACAAGATAACAAACACATTAGCATTTTAATAACAAACAAATTAGCATTTTAAAATAGAGAAGTTCCTTGGATAGCAATTTCCAACTTTAAATTTGAAAACCAACTTATATAAAAAAACCTAGAATAAATCGGCATGTGTCTATAATGCGTGCAATCAAATACTCCTGGGTTGCTCTATTCGTTTTCATCATCACTCAGTTATGCCGGAACTAAATGGAATTATCCATTTCATAGAATAATGTGGAACATTAAATCTCAAGTCTCAAATTTCAACTCTGTTTAGCAATGATTATCAACATAAGTTTCCATTTTTTCTTGAGGGACATCTCAAAAAGGAGTTTGTGGGAGTATATATTCCTCCATATAACCATGCACGACTTGCACTCAAAATTTTCATTTTCAAAATTATTCCATATGGATGGCACATACTAGAATGATTATGGAATTTGGTGGACAACACAACACACCATCAACCTCATCACTGAACTAATGCCCATGGGCACAATTTTACACTTTGATTTTGATTATTTTTTCTTTATTCAAAGCATGTATCAAACATACTTTGTTGTCCATTTTCAAAAACTATAATTATATATGTAATTAAAAAAATGTACGATACTACTTTGTCACAACATATTGTAAAGCAATCATAATGCAGGCACATGATGGTGTGCATGTGTATCATCAATCGCATAGTTTGGGAGGTAGTTCTGGTGGGAGGTGGCTTGTGGGGCATTGAATCCATGTAGAACTGTATAGTAAGTTATTTCCCTAATATCCATCCTACGAAACAAGCACTAGCTGTTCTACTTTTGATGTTGAAACTGGAAGAAGTACCATTACACTCCCTAATTCATTGATTTGTTTCACAAATGCAACTCATATGAAGTCCAAACTGTGTAATGGAGACCTATAACTATCAATTTCATTTCTATTGTGTGTTTGTTTCCTATCAGTATAAATTGCTTCTTTTCTACCCTCGAATATCAGTCCTCTTTAACCAAACACTATAACAATAATTGTACTATTACTTAGAATGTGAAACTACTAAGAAAAATAACCAAGATGTGTGAAATAGGGAAATATCATCCAACAAATAAAAAATCTCAGTCAATTAAACTTGAAAGGATGCATTTACACTATTCAATACCTAATACAATTAAAAATCAGCTTTAAATTAGTAAATTCACTTCAACATGCACTAGTACATGTGGACATTTTTCCCACAGAAAATAGTTGCTATAGCGACAAACAGGACTCCTTGTTTTCATGGCAATAATTTCGTCGTTGTAACAACACTTGCCAACGTTTGTCGCTATAGAGACAGAATTGACATGGACCATGTTACCTTTAGAAAACAAACTTCTGTCTCTCTAGCAATGAACTTTCGTTGCTATAGCCACGAACTTGTGTTGCTATAGCAATGAAAGTATTATTAAAAAAGAAGAAAACATACTCCATTGCTATAGCAACGGAGGTCCGTCCCTATAGCAACGAACTTTCATTGCTATAGCAACAAAAGTATCATGTTTAAAAAAAAAGTTCGTTGCTATAGCCATGAACTTGTGTTGCTATAGCAATGAAAGTATTATTAAAAAAGAAGAAAACATACTCCATTGCTATAGCAACGGAGGTCCGTCCCTATAGCAACGAACTTTCATTGCTATAGCAACAAAAGTATCATGTTTAAAAAAAAAGCAAACATACTTCGTTGTCATAGCAATGGAGGTCCGTCACTATAGCAACGAACTTGCGTTGATATAGCCACAAACTTTTGTTGCTATAGCAACGAAAGTATCATGTTTGAAAAAAAACAAACATACTCTATTGCTATAGAAATGGAAGTTCGTCGCTATAGCGACGAAACTACCTAGCAAGTTCTGACAAACTTGCTATACTAGCAATGAAAATGTCCATCGCTAGTATATCAAGTTTGTCGGAACTTGCTAGGTAGTTTCGTTGTTGTAGAGATGGACCTGTCTATTTTAAAATATATATATATAAATAAATGACAAAAATAGTGCCTCTTGAGATCCACAATGCCTCTATTTTTCTCCAATTCCCTTTTTTTTAAATGATTGGCCATGATAAAATTATTTTACTAAAAAATCAACAAAAATTTCTAGAAACAATTTAAATACTTAGAAATTTGAATGGTTTTACAAAAATATTTCCAAACACTTTATAGTTAGCATTTTAACAGTCAAGGATTTTGAATAGCAGTTATTGGCAAGTGTTGTTGCTACTATAAGTTAGTAGGAACTTGTTGTAGTGTTGGGTTAACATGTGGCTACATTTAAGACTGAGAAATTAGTGGCTAGCCATATAATGATGAAGACTATCGTGATGAATATAATTGAACAAGTAAATGTTGTCACTGCACAACTGGCTGTGATGACTGCAAATGTTTCCCAAACTATTGTATAGATGGATTGTTGGACTTGTGAGTAATATTGTTGAGGTTGTGTGATCTCAGCTATCCCTCAGAACATTTTGAGGGGACTGGTCAGGGTGGCCCAAAAAGGGCCCACATGGACTTAAGATGTCAATCCCTCTTTCCAATTAAATTTTAGAGAGGACCAACAAGTATGAGTGGGGTTTGGAGAGAGGGACATTCAAGTAGGCATGCTTCCCATTATACATCCAACTTCATGATTGGTGGTTGAGACTTGAGACCATAGGCCATGTGACATGAAAAGAGTGGAGGCCTATAGTTGTTGTTCAAAGGGTTGTTTTGGTAGTTTGGTGACTTTAATGAAAGGAGAGGATGTGATGCACCTGCAACAATTAATTAACAAGAATATGCGAAATAGCAGAAATGACAGAACTCAGAATCGCTTTTATATTGATCACAGGCCACTTCGAGGGGGAAACCTCCCTTGAGCAAGCTCAATACAATTAACTTCACGGTGCATTCATATGTCTCAACACACACTTATATAGTAAGTCTAGGCACCAATACTATGGTTCAAAACCATGGGCCACTACAAAATATGGATCAACAATACTATGGGTGACTTACAAAGCATATGCGCCAACAACAATAACATAAACTATTGATCAAAAAATACTATGGGATGACTTACAAAGCATATGCGTCCAACAACAATATACTAACAAAGTAAAGACATGGGTTCCTAACATCCCCTCCCCCTTAAAAAAAGCTTTGCCCTCAAATATTTAGATGTGGAAATTGTTGCTGAATCTGAAGGAGTGGTTCCCATGTAGCATCCTCTGGTTGCATGCCGTGCCACTGAATTAAGACCTCTGTGATAGAGCGAGAGAGAAGCTGATGAGTGCACCGATTGAGGATGGCCTCTGGATCCAAAAGGATGGATCCTTCATTATCCAGTTCGGGTAAAATCATTTTTCCACTGATGTTGGTGCCAAGAACTTTCTTCAGACAAGAGACATGAAAGACTGGATGAATGCGGGAAGAAGGAGGAAGTTCCAATTTATAAGCAACGAACCCAATCTTCTGAAGAATCCGATATGGCCCATAGAAATTTGGAGTGAGCTTATGACGCCCTTTGAGTTTCAGGGAAGACTGCTTGTACAGCTGGAGACGAAGAAAAACCATATTATCGACTTGAAAAGTGCGCTCAGAACGGTGCTGATCAGCTTGTTGCTTCATGCGATTTCTTGCCATGTGAAGATTGTCCTACAAAATGCGAAGAATCTAATCATGATTTCAAAGGACCATGTCAAATTCCTGAAATGGTGAACTGGTGGGGGTGTATGGAAGAAGAACTGGAGGTGCCTGACCATAGACTGCTTCATATGGGGTCATTTTACAGGCAGTGTGGTAAGAGGTATTGTACCACCATTCAGCGAGAGGGAGCCACGTTTCCCACTGATGTTGTTGTCCAGAGGTGAAGCAACGAAGATAAGTTTCCAAGCATTTATTGATAATTTCAGTCTGACCATCTGTTTGTGGGTGATAGCCTGAAATCATCTTCAGTTTGGTGCCAGTGTGGAAAAATAGTTTAGTCCAAAAATGACTAGTGAAAGTCGCATCACGATCCGAGACAATTGAAGAAGGGATGCCATGAAGACGAAAGATATGGTCCAGGAAAATTTGAGCGACTGAAGAGGTTGTATAGGGATGGCTGACAGCACAAAAATGACTATATTTGGAGAGGCAATCAACCACAACGAGAATCACTGTCTTCCCGCCAGATTTAGGGAGCCCTTCAATGAAATCCATAGATATATCTGTCCAAATCCGTGTAGGTATGGGCAAGGGTTCGAGCAATCCTGGAAGGAGTGTTTTTTCACCCTTATTGCACTGGCAGGTATCACATTCGGTCACCATCTATTGAATTGTCCTTTTCACGCCCTGCCAAAAGAAGTTACGCCATGCCCGTTCATACGTTTTGAGGAACCCAGAGTGCCCTACCAATGGAGAAGCATGGAGTTCATAGAAGACAGCCTATTGAAGATCTGTGCTCTGGAGAAGCACCAGACGACCTTTGTATCTCAGAGAAGCACCATCCCAAAAGTAATGTGGTACAGCAGAAGGGTTGTTGGTCAAGCGTTGGATGATTTGAGATAAGGAAGATTCATTGACATAACCTTGTTGAATAGATTGCAACCAATTTGTAACAGGCATAGAAATAGTTGAAAGAGAAACTTGGGCATCAAATGTGCGAGAAAGAGCATCTGCCACAATATTGTCTTTACCCTTCTTGTAAGTGATCTCATAGTCATAACCCATGAGTTTGCTAACCCATTTCTGTTGTGCTGGGGAAGAGACACGCTGTTCCAAGAAATATTTCAGACTCCGGTGATCAGTCTTGATGCAGAAATGATTCCCAAATAGGTATGGGTGCCACTTCTATACTGCATGCAAAATAGCCATCATATCCTTCTCATAGGTAGAGGCAGCTAAATTCTTACCTGAAAGGGCTTTGCTGGTGAACGCAATGGGGTGTTCATCTTGAAGGAGAACAGCGCCAAGTCCATTGCCGCAAGCATCACTCTCAATAGTGAAGGGCTTGGAAAAATAGGGCATAGCTAGAACAGGTGTAGTACACATAGCTTGTTTTAGTTTGTCAAATGCACACTGAGCAGCATGTGTCCATGTAAAAGCATCCTTTTTCAATAGAGCATTTAATGGAGTTGCAATCTTCCAATAATCCTTGACAAACTTGTTGTAGTAGCCATTCAACCCCAAAAAACCATAAAGGCTCTTGAGTGTCTGAGGATGAGGCCAATTGTTCATGGCATCGATTTTGGCAGGATCCACACGAACCCCTTGTGCTAAGATAATGTGCCCGAGATACTCAACTTCCTTCTGTCCAAAAACACATTTAGACTGCTTGGCATGGAGATGATGGTAAGAGAAAAGTTGCATGACAAGATCCAGATGCTAGAGATGTCCATCCCATGTTTTACTGTAGATGAGGATATCATCAAAGAACACCAGAATGAATTTCTGCAAGTAGTGTCAAAATATTTTATTCATTAATGCCTGGAATGTGGATGGAGCATTAGTGAGGCCAAAGGGCATGACCAAAAACTCATAATGGCTATCATGTGTGCGGAAAGCTGTTTTAGGGATATCATCCTCATGAACCCGAATTTGATGATACCCAGAATGAAGATCCAACTTGGAGAAAAAGTGAGCCCCATGAAGCTCATCAAGAAGCTCATCAACAATAGGAATTGGAAACTTATCCTTGATGGTGAGGTGATTAAGTGCTCGGAAGTCAATGCAGAGGCGCCATGGCCCATCTTTTTTGCGGACAAGAATAACTGGAGAAGAAAAGGAACTAATGCTTGGGCGAATAATACATTGCTTTAATAAGTCCCGAACGAGCATTTCAGTCTCTGTTTTTTGGTGAAATGGGTAGCGATAGGGCCTGATGTTGGGAGGAATGCTGCCAGGAAGGAGCTGAATACGATGGTCTTCTGGCCTGGAAGGTGGCAATCCCACTAGTTCAGCAAAAACACCTGTATATCGATCCAGAATTTGTTGTAGATCCAAAGGAGTAGTGGAGACCACTGAAGGTTGCATCTGAATGGAATGGAGCTAAGCGATGACACCATGTGAATTCTTCTTGAGGCGTTTTTCCATGCGATGTGAACTGATGATGCTGAGAGAACCTGGCTGTAATCCGGTCAAGGTGTGTTTTTGGCCATTGAGGGAAAAATGCATCCAAATTTCAGCAAAATCCCATAAGATAGGGCCAAGTGTGCGTAGCCATTGAGCATCCAAAACCACATCACATCCACCTAAGGTCAAGGCAAACATGTCAGAGCGCAAGGTATAATCTCCCATAGAGATATGCACATTTCGACACTTCCCTTTGCAAGGTAAGGTGCCCCCATTGGCAACCATGACTTCAAAGTTGGAGCAAGGATGGATAAAAAAGTCAGCTTGTTTGGTGATCCGAGGGTCAATGAAATTATGAGTGCTACCAGAATCAATGAGTATTGTAAGAGGAAGCTTCTTGAAGTAACCCCTGACCCGCATTGTTTGGGGGGTGGTGATTCCAGCTAAAGCATGGAGAGATATCTCTGGCTGGTCATCCTGAGATGGAGGGTCAATAGGAAGTTCCTGAATGTCGACCGGAGCATCCAGTGTTTCTGGATCTTCATCACCAATTTCAGAGGCAGGCGCAGAGTCCACATCCAAGAGATAGAGCTTTTGCTGAACACATCTATGTCCCCGAGTGAATTTCTCATCACAATTATAGCAAAGCCCCTTTTCTCTATGTGCTTGCATCTCTATTTCAGACAAACGCTTGATAGGGGTTGGTCGAGGAGCCTGCGGTATAGGTGGTCGTTGAGAACCCATATTTCGGAAGGGAACAAAAGTGGGCTTGGAGCATTGTTGGGCTGTAATCTTGTCTTTTGCCAACTTAGCCAAGCCTAGGGCTTCCATCATTGTGTTGGGACAGAACATTTTGACCTCAGAGCAGATGGCATCCTTTAGACCACTAATAAAACAACTCCGGTAAAAGTCATCAGACAATCCTTGGGTGTGGTTGGCTAGATTCTCAAATTCGGTTTGATACTCTCTCACAGTGCCAATTTGGTTAAGTTTAGTGAGGGCTCCTGTGAAGTCATCAAAAGCACTAGGACCAAATCGTTGCAAAAGGAGATGGCAAAAGTCTGGCCATTTGGGCTCTGGATGAGCCTTGATGTACCAATGGTACCATTGAAGAGCTTCCTGTTCCAAATGAAAGGATTCCAATGGATCTTTGTTGACATCAAAAGTATTATGCAGACTGAAATACTGTTCTGCATGATAGATCCATCCAGTTGGATCGGTACCATTGAAGCGAGGAAAATCAAGCTTCGGACCACGGAAATTGATGGAAGAAGAGAACCCATTGTCTGTTGAATACTCGGACTGTCGTTTGTTGTTCATAGCTGAATGTTCAAGATGGAGGCCAAGAAATTTTTCATCCAGATCGTGGAGTTTGGCTTGGATGGATGCAAGTGCGTCCTCCATGGTTTTTGCTCCTGCACGGGTGATAACCATTACCAGGATTTATTTATTTATTATTTATTATTTCTTTTTGGTTGACTGGGTAGGAAAACAAAAATAGAAACTATTTCAGTAAAGGAAAATCTAGACTTGGGAAAAAATCTAAAGGGTAATTGGGGTTTGACTAGGTTTTGGACACTGTTGAATAGACAGGGAAGCAAAAATGAGGAATTCAGAAGCGGGGTGAAAGAATGGGAAAATTTGGCAGAGGGGAACAAAGACGCAGAATTCATAAAGGAACTCTGTGGTAAAATTTGAAGGTGATTGGGTGAAATCTAAGGAAGTTATGGCAAACCCTAAAAATAGACAAATGTGGGATTTTGGGCTTTGGGAAGGGGAATTGGGGATAGGGTCCTCAGGAATGAAATATGCAGAATGGGATGACAGGGGTTCCCCAAAAATTTCAAGGTAAACATAGTAAAAATAAGGGAGATATGGGGAAAAAACTGAATTGAAAATGGCTCGGAAGGGATCTGAAACGACACCGAATGGATTAAAAATGGTTGGATCTGGAACAACTTGCAAAATGGATCTCAATGACTGGATCTAAAATGGCGCAGCAATGATCGACAACAGTTCAGCTGAAAATAGATATGGACCCCAGGTATGTGCGACTTCCTAACAGTTCAAGGGTTTCACTCGGCCACCAATGCTGTCTGACGGCTTGCGTATTGGGGCAGTACCCCTCACTCCATGGCTCAGGTAAAACTTATAACCACTTTTCCACAAACGACAGCTCTTGGTTTACCTCACGGGTGGGAACTAGTCAATCAGGTAGGGGTTGTTTCCCTTTTCACTGGTAGGTCCTCTCAATGGGCCAACTACTTCGGGGTTCCTGTGGTACTCCTCACAATGAGTTTTAGGGCTTATGTCCAAGTACTTCCCATAGTTAAGCGGATAGGGATTACTCCCAAATCCGAACCTGCAACAGATGCAAAAAAAAATTTTGGCAAAAATTTCACCCAGCGAGCCCAAGAAAGTGCTCTAATACCAGATGTGATGCACCTGCAACAATTAATTAACAAGAATATGCGAAATAGAAGAAATGACAAAACTCAAAATTGCTTTTATATTGATCATAGGCCACTTTGAGGGGGCAACCTCCTTTGATCAAGCTCAATACAATTAACTTCACAGTGCCTTCATAGGTCTCAACACACACTTATATAGTAAGTCTAGGTGCCAATACTATGGGTCAAAACCATGGGCCACTACAAACTATGGATCAACAATACTACGGGCGACTTACAAAGCATATGTGCCAACGACAATAACATAAACTATTGATCAACAAATACTATGGGACGACTTACAAAGCATATGCGTCCAACAACAATATACTAACAAAGTAAAGACATGGGTTCCTAACAGAGGAAAAGGATACTACGAAGGGAAAAATTAGAGATTATCATAATCATTCATAGAGAGGAAAGAGTGAGGAAAAACTCTCATGGTGATAGAAGATGGATAAGCTGCACGAAGAAAGAAGACAAGACCAGCCAAAGAATTCATGAACCCATTGTAGCCTAGCCAAGATAGACCGACAAGAATATTAATGTTTTTGTGAAGGCCATTGACCCATGTCTCAACTTTCGTTGCAGTGTAGGGCGCGTTGAGGCCTGTTTGTAATATTTGAAGCTCTAACTCAATAGATTGGTTCAACTTGCAGTTCCCTTTGTTAGTTATATATTGATTTTTTTGAATTTTCTTCCATAACATTGTTGTGTGCTCTGAGAATAATTGCAACCCTAGTAGGCTTACACCAGTTTGGCAACAGAGCAGGTTTTGATACCTGTTTGAGGGCATTTCTAGAATTATTGATTCCATTTTTTAGTCAATGTTTCAAACCAGGCTACTGTAGTTGAAACTGGAGGTTTGATGCCTACATGTGTGGGAGAATGATGCCAGTAAAGAGATTTTGTTGGGTACAATCATTGGAAAGAAGATAGTTCCAGAAAGAAAGAAGAATGTTGGGTATAAATATGATGAGAGAAATTTCACATAAACAACAATATGGCACATAGAAGAAAAATACCAATTTGGGGTCAAGGACAACAAAGAGGAGAAGTTAAAGCTCCAAGGGAAGAAGTTAAAGAAGCCCAAATTCCAAGGGAGAGAATTATAAGGGGCCTTGATAGCTGAGAGTTAGACCAAGATCAAAAGAACTAATAGAATGGATTGAGAAATCGAGAATTCTTTGAATTTGAACAAATTAAGGACGTTTTAACCCCTACTTGTGCTTGCACTACTGGAGAGTTGAGATACAGTGAGATCCCATCAGGCTGGTTACATTGTTCATTGACCCAGGCATGCATGTTGATCAGAGTTCTAGTGCATATGGATTGATTGGAAGAAATCCCTACTATTTGAAAAGAAAGATGGTTTCTTGTACCAAAGCAGATGGGAAGAGGAGGTTCAATCCAGGTCAAGTGACACTTGAAAACACAAATTTTCATTTGACTTGTAGCTAGTTCAGGACATTTTCTCTTGAAATGAAAATATCCCAATACTGAGTTATAGGGGCAGATTTGAAAGTTGAACTTCAGATACTCACTGTCGATTAGATAATATTGATTGGATTTTGAATTGTTTCTATAATCAAATATAATTCACATTACACTGTTGGAGGATTTAAACAATAGACTAGATTTAGCCAAGTCATCACTTTCTGGTAAGTATTTTTACAGCTGCAACTTGTTACTAAAGAAAATCTCTCTATAGATTGTTTTGTTTATAAAACCATCAATACTAGCTTCAAACTCTAATTACACAGGTTTCCCATTTCATTTTCCAAAACTTGAAAGAAGGCATGGGAGAAGAATTCCAATATTGAAAATTTAAAAACTACAAAAAAAATCAACTACCATATACAAATCAATATGAAGAAACTAGGAGCAGAAAACCCAAAAGACTGACAGCTTTCGAGAAATATGTGGAATCATGAAAGTATTTTTTTGCAGATTTAATAGTAAAGGATGTGCCCTGTTTGCAAGGCCCAAAACTAGACTAACTGTATGCACTTGACAACAGTATACACACTCTAATGTAAAGAGACTTGAAAACCATATTACATTTCTATATTTACAATCATTCTATAGAAGCACGTCTTCCTGCATAAATTCTAAAATTCATTGTGTTTCAAAACCTTCCATTTAATCCTACATCTATCTGGCTTTTCCTTAGATTTCCTTATTTCCTTTTAAGGGGAGAATGATTAAAAATTTGCATCAGTATATTATGATGTTGAATCTACATCTAATCAAGGCAAAAGAGCATATATCCCCTACCATACATGACACCTTATGATGATGATGATGATGATGCTTGTTAACATCTGAGACCAACTTGCCTATCGGACCTTAAGAAAAGAAAAAGGTAAGGAATTACTTGGTTTGCTTTAGGATTCTATTTCTATGCTGAAAAAAGATTGAAAAGAAGATTTCCCACATCTCTATAGTTTTGATGTGCAAAAACGTTAGGAGGGATAGTATTGTAGAAAATATATTGAAATTGATTATTGATGTCTAATGTGGGCCTACAGAGGACATTTTAAGAAAGAGATTTTCATTCTCCGTCTTATTAGTAGCACCTTCTAGTATAAAATCCAACCAAAGAATATATACTGACCTTGGGAAAACCAGTACTGCCACTTGTATACATTATAACCACAACATCAGTAGCTACCGACAAATCTGGATCAATAGGTCTCTCCCGACCCATACTCTCAACTCTGGACATAGATGAAACTGTCCAGCTGCTGCTCCTCAAATCGCCTTTCAAACTGATGACATTGATACAGATCGCATTCTTGACATATATGTGACTTAGTGGAAGATCCATGAAAGATGGATGTAATGATAAAACTATTAGATGTAATGATAAAAAACTGGGGATTTATCCACCTTTCACGCATTTCCTAATCTCTACATAACATTAAAGAGAGATTAAACATGAAAGTCATATTACTAGAAAAATTGACTTATTGGTTTCCATCCTTGGCAATTGCCAATTTCACTTGCTCAACAACATTGGGTAATTTTTGGATGTGTTCTTTGACCATGCGATTTATACATGATTCTAACTCTTGCATGGCACCTTCTTTTTGAATGTTGAGTTTGGTTGCCTCTAATTTTTCTTGACAAACCATCAAAGACCGAGTCAACTTGTCCTGTAATCATTGAAAGGAGAATAAATAAATTAGCAATATAAGAGTAAAACTTCTATTCTCATTATATGACAAGTTCTTTAATTGTCAACTAAAATATTATCCTCTTGTATTCAGTGGACAATTCAATATAGACATACATAACATCCTTGAGAGCCTTGAAGATTTATTTCTAATCTTAATGACACTCAAGGATGCACCTTCAAGGTTACCCCAAGCCTTCAAAGTCCAAGTGTAATCAATTGGTTCACATACAGACATAAACCCTTGTACAGACTTTAAAAGTTTAAACATATTAAGCATAAAACACAGTAAACTACATAGACAGTTCGAGGTACAATTTCCTTCATGTGCTACATAATAAATAGTGTAAAATGCCAAACATCTCCTCCCTACCTTTAACACTACCCTAGGCATAGGCACATGTGCAGACACACAATAATAAACCCTGTCTTTTCCCTCTTTATAGTTCATGTTTCTGCACCAATTTTGGTATAGATAGGGTTTGATCTAAACCTTTGAACAATTAAAAACATTGAAAAGAAATTTTGGACGGCTTGTGGTGGCCGTAAGAACAAATTTCTATGTCAAAAAAATGTCAAACAGTTTTATGAATGGCTCATGTTCTTCTTGTATTTCGATTTGACCGAGGATCAAATTTCATCGATGAATGAAGCTTGACATGTTAAAATTCATATCTAGGTGCATGTATCATGAAATAACAGCATCTAGGGCATACAAGTTTTAGAGTGGGTGCACCTTGCCTGGTTATCTCAGTCCGCAGTATATTTCATCGTCAATCTCAACCTTTCATATCCTTGTGCAGGTTGCATCCCTAGTGGGTGTATTCCTCATCCCTAATGCACTTCAGAGTTATTCAAAGACATACTAATGAACAAGTTTACAACAGTATAATGGAGAACCCTGAAAAGGTACATAAAGTAAACCTAAAAAGTCATACGCTTAACATTATGTATTATCAAAACCCATGAAGGCACTCAACACTCTACCAAATTCCACATGTGCAAGACCCAAGACTCCAAAATGTGAAATGATGATGTCAACAAAAATAATAATTTATGAACAATATGTAGCCAACACCACAAAAATATGGTTCCTAATCCATCATCCTCAAAATGCATCTTACTTGGGAAGGGTCTTCATCCTAGGACAATCCTCATACAATAAAGCACCATGCTGTTTTATATGATTTCATTGAGCTTGAGGGGTTTGTATTTAATTTATACCATTTTGAGTAAATTGATCAGTTGTTGATGTAAACTTCACTGCATTCAGATTTGCATAAGACAATTAAATGGTTTAGCCACCAGATAATTTAGGTATCCCTGCCATGGAAAACTTTTTGCTTTGACTTTTTTGGGTTTTAATTACTTGTACCTTTGCTAGGATGATCAGGCTGTTAGATAGGATGTTTTTTAGATAGGTTGAATGGGGGTCCAGATGCAGCACGGGAAACACACTATTGTGGGAATTGATAGAAGGATAAGAACTCATTACTATTCATGAAATTTGCACATGTGCATTCTCTTTAATGACTATAGGATTTTTGAAGGAATGTGCATATCTGCTTAGATCAATGGCATCTTCTAGTTTGAACAATTACCACTCTATATATGCCTGGATGTAATAACTGATATATCAAAATTTGAAACTAAGAACTACTGGAAATAGTAGCCATGCTAACTGAGGATATTTTGATGCACGATGGTGACAATATTCCATTATTTTCATTTTCCTAGAAGTGCTTCAAGAAACATTCCCCAAGGGGCTACACATCAGAGCGAGCTTCATTTTCCTTATATGTTGTTATGTGAAAATTTTATTTGGACAGAATATAAATTCTCATCTAGGAATAGTCCAGTTCAAGATCATTTTTAAAGCCATTTACATATATACTGAGTAGTTGCAGCGTAAAATCACATGTTGATAGCTATTCCATGCAAACATGTGAATTGGTGAATATTCCCATAGGTGCATGGACCAAAAGTAAACCATCTTCCAGCCCCTAATTGATGCTCCTACAGCTTCCTAATCACAAAACTGATCCTTTGGCAACCAAGTGCAGTCCATTAACATCTTGTGTTTCAGTTTTCTTTGTAATCAAAGTCTGCATGACCCAGTTTAGAGATTGTCCCCTTTCACCTATGTTTGAAAAATATAAAGGAACATAAACATTCGAGGGAGGCTATATATCAAAAACTTACAAAGGCCTGTTAGTGACATCAAACCAAAATATTGTTTTACCTTTTAATTCAATGAATGATGGAGGAGACTAGAGGATTTGAACCTTAAACTCCCAGTTCAAAATATTTTGATCCTATTTGCTAGTGAAGATCACGTTTACTATGTTGATTGAAGATTATTAGAAATAATAGTTAGGATTTATTAAAGATGCATACAAGCCAAAGGGGAAGAAAAGGAGAGCCCATGGAATTTGGACCTAGGATTCCTCTACCAATGTCTTGCCTCTTACCAACCCTCCACTAGCCTACATTGTAAGGGAAATTATGTTGAAAGATTATTTTGAAAGTAATGGGGTTTTATTTTCAAAAAGCAGGGGAGGCACTCACAAGGCAAAGAGAGGAGCAGATAGGATTCCACCCTAAGTGCCTCTTTCCTATGACATTGGCAGAAAATACTTAATAAAAGAAGGCTAGAAGATAATGTTTGAAATATGAAAGATTCATGTAGTCATCTGGTTGTGATCAGTACCCTATGCAGGCTTAAGACCAAACATATTTTCAACATATAATTCTAACTATCTTCATTTGTCAAACTCTATCTACGATGATAGCATGTAGAGCTAAGTCACTTTTAAAGAAATAATAAATATAGGATATGCAATAGGTGCTTTACCTACACATTTCAAATAGGGATCAACCAACATGGGTGATCTTATCCAATACGAGGGCATGAGTCTTGATCATGAATATTCATTGGCAACATATTTCTCTTTTTCATAATCATGTATCGGTGAGATATTATTTTACAATGAACGTTTGATGGTTTTTTGTAGAGATTATCATTAAAGAGGAAGTAATTCTTATTTTTATTGTAGTGCACAAGCACTTTTCCATCTCATGCACAGCCCGAAGGGCACCGCCAACCTATAGCAGCCTCATCAAGGGAGGGGTGACAACCTCATATGGGGATGTTGTGCTCTCTCGAAACAGCGTTTCCCATGGAGGGTGGCCATACCATGTTGATTCCCATAGGGGGCTTGTAGTAAAGATACCTATGGGAGGGCAGCCATTTCATGCATCTCCCATGGGGGAACCATATTAGAGGCTCTACCCATTGGACCGGCAGCCTTGTGAGTGGACCATGTTAGAGGCGTTTCCCATTGGAGGGCGGCCAATCCATCCTACCCCAATGGGTGGGTTGTATGAAGAGGGTTCCCATGATACTCTCACGAAGAGGGTAGGCCAGACAAGACAATGTTTCCTTCTTCACAAGGGTGGGCCATACAAGAACAATGATGCCCTTGAGGAAAGGTTGGGCCACAGAAGACATCGTCAGCCTCTTAATAAGGGCAAGCTAAATCAAGCAGCCTCCTACATGTTAGCTTTGGAAAGAGGACCCTAGCGTTCTATTCCTATATCAATTGTTTTCTCTGCATGTGGGAATAAGCTTCCATTCAAATTAGACTACATTGGTGATATCTGAGGTAGATCAATAGGGGGTGGTGTAATGTTCAAGATCTGATTTCACAAATTCCTGTGATATTCTTTAAAAAATGCTATCAAATCATATTCTCAAATATGGTTGCAAAAATGCCCTAAATTTTTTCTGAGAAGAGCTCTACTATGTCCTTGTAGTGGACCATATGGATTTATTACTTAGATATGAAGCCGATCAGGTGTAAGTAAATGTTTTCCTCTATATCAACTTTTGTTGCTATTGATAACAAGATTCAGCATGAGGAATGTTTTATAGAAATTACTTCCAACTTGCAAGACATATTATTGCATCATTGGTCCAGTAATTTGGTTACTAAACTTGAATCATTTTGCAAGGTTTAGGTTTTATTTTATCACACATCTAGATCATGATTCTTTCTTTATTTATAAAATGATATAGTTCACACTACGGGTGCAACCTTTGAAGTGGCTTTTAGGTCTTCTAAAAGATGGATGCTAACTTAGAAATATAGTAAGCAAAGAAGGTGTTCAATTGAAAATAGACCATGTGGTGATAGTTTAGCACTCTATCTATTTGTTTATATATGAATATGATAAATTGTTACTCTATGTAATAGCAAAGGCTTATAGGTTACCTTGTCATAAAAAAAACACATGATGGAAGTTTCATCATCGGAGCACATCAACAAACATGATAACTATAACAATTAGCAACAATAATAAAAAAATGAATTGGTTTTCACATAAGAACCTTGACTACGAATATAAAACAATAACCTATGGATGCTAAAGAGGATCCTCCCTCTGGTAAAATAGGAACAAATTGATGGTGACTTGAACCCTAAGTAAAATATGAGAAAATGTTAACAAAAACACCAACAAACAACAAAATGTGTGAAGAATTAACCAAAGGGCATCACTTTCTCACCATTAGTACATTGGAATTACATCTTCAAAACATGTAAGCTATGTTCCTTGTAAATTATAAAAACAACTTAAATTGATAAATTTAAATAATAATAATAATAATAATAATCCACATCTATATTGTTGGCTTGTACTAATTGACAAACTAAGTTGAATAAGGATTTCAAAATGGCAGCAAACTGGTATAGAGGACTTACTGTTGACAAACAACCATACTCAATTTGTGGCTTTGATTTGCAAGATCGAAAATGTTGCTATGAAGTTCTACCCTACTAAGCCAGAAAATACAGTTCCCTTCATCAACAAAGATAATGAAGGTGATCCATATACTTACTTTGATTGTTGACACTTTATTTTATTTGTTTATATTTGAAAATTTTTATTTATTTTTGGCCTTGTATCTTAAGTGAAGCAATCTATCAGATTGTATAGCTATCATATGTGTAAGAGTAGCCTTTATATTTTCTATTTTTGACTTTTTAATCCCCCTTCTTTTTCCTAATCTTCAAATTTTTAGCTTGCCATAAGCATAATCTGATCCAAGATTTCAAACATTGACAATTGAAACATTTATAGGTGAAAGGCTCATGAGTGTGGAGTCCCATGTTAGTGTAAACTTGGACACCCGCGAAGATATATGCACCCTGTAGAGTATGTTGTAAGTGAATATATATGCACCCTATGAAATACCTACGTAAGAGAACCAACAAAAACATGCAAAGTATGCTTGTGACTACCAAATACTGAAAGTGTCAGGAATTTGCTTAGCTAGCTGAGATATAAAACACAACCGGTTGAGTGAAGTGCAATCAACATATTCATAAAAGTGGGATCTTTGAGATATTCATGAATCTTATCAGTCATATTCCATTTTGCTCAGCGAATATCAAATCATTATGAAAGTGATGCTTCCAAAGGATGGGGAAAACCTAGAAAAGTTAATAATACTAATTATGAAAATACTATCTAGTTCATTATTCTTGTTGGCTAGTGCCATGGTGTGTTGGATCCCATTAATAGTTTAATATTGCTACAGTTAATCTCATTGCATTTAAGTATTCTGAAGGCATGAAAATATCCTTGCCAGCTTATAAGTTTCAGTATATTGATATTCCAAATGCTAAGTTATCGGGGAGATGGTTTCTTGTAGAGTAGTCCTCAAGTGCTAAGTTATTAGGATGGCTACTTGTAGGGTTCTCTGCAGGCACACACTGAGGTAGATCAAGCATAGATATGCATCTCCATTTTGTATAATTAGTGTAGGTAATAGAAGAGGAGTAGGATTTGGTGGTTGTGGAGAACGATCGCCTGCAATCAGTTCTCTAGCACATAGGAAAGAGGACTCAAATGGATGAATATGAAGAGGCTCCAATTATTATTGATTGGAAATACGACTCAATGGATGAATATGGTATCACTATAGATCTCCATGTTCTCCAACCATATTTTGATCTAAGGGACATGAAAGATTACAAAAACAGTCAAGACAACAATGAATTCAATTGACAGTTGTAGAAAACAACAATGGCATCTCACAAACAGTTTTAGAAAAGAATGGCAGTCAGGAAAATAATCACAGTGTACATGTGAATATAAGAAATACTTATATGGTAGAGAGAAATTTAGAAAAATATCAATCCATAGAGTAAAACTCAAGTAAAAGAAGAATGCAAGAACGAGCTAATTTATCTAAACTTATGATCTACCATGCACTACACGTGTGGTTAAGGATCACTTGCAATACCCAACATATATGGATAAATTAGTTTTAATACTAAAATTTAGCTTAAACTTCAGTCTAGCATACATCAGAAAATGTAGTGAAGGGATAGTTTGCAACACAATATATCAAGTCAAACTAGTTTGGATATTTTAATTCATTGTAAACTTTTATTGACCTCATGTGTTACACTCAACATTGAGGTGCTTAAAGTGTAGTTTGTTTCTCATAAATTTAATTGGGTAATTTATATAACCACAAGTTAAAATAAAATCTTACAATTTGTATTGTAGTAGGTATTGATCTTATCCTCCAGTAGAGTGCTTTAACAAATTGAAGATTTGTAACTGAGCAACCTAATTTTCCAGGTTTGTAGAGAAATCACATAAATAATAATGATTGCAATTAAGATGTGAATGGAAAAATTTACATGCCAGACTGCAACCAAAATGCTCTTAAAAAACAAACAATTAGACACCTAACCCCTAAAATATAGGCTTACATAGAATCATATTAAAATAATGATAATGTTAAAAGGGATTTTTTTCTTATGCCCATGTTTCAGACGACTTGATATCAAACCACTAAATGTGTGCATGATGAAGAATGGTATGTAGCTCAATGTTAGCGAAGTCCATTGGTTAGGTACAGGTTGTTGTTCAATTCTTATATTGTCCAATTTTCAACATGATAAAATAGATGGGTTGGTTGGTAGTATCTTGGAGTTTTTAGGCAAGTAGTTTCAAAGAGTATTGTTAGAGATAGTAGTCCACAATACCCCTTATGTATAAGAGTATTAACTTAGTAGTCATCAAATAAGGCAACATTTTTGGGAATGTCTTGGCTTTATATGATGTAACCATTTGAGAGAGTTGTGAATTCATCATTTGCAGGTCTGTCTCAGAACTATTGGACAACCAGCAGTTGATGCATTGTTCCAGCTTAATTTCATCCTTAGACCTAAGTGACAAGACGCATGTCCAGGGGAGAATTTATTGTAGATTGAGTTACCTTCATTATCCAAGTTCCAGAATTTTCATCTGTGGTTTTGGTAATCAAAATAACAGTTAAGAAGCCTAAACGAAAACTCCAAGCTTGGGTAATATCTATTGGTTCCATCATAAGGCAATGAAGACTAAAATCTAAGGAGAATATTGGGTACATTAGCAACTTCACTCTACCGGATATGGCTTATATTCCAGAAATATTCTACACAAATGGGACTCTTCTCAAGGAAACCTTTAACATACTTAACAGAGTTTCAATCTAGCACTAGAATGAAACTAGTCATAGGAGAAAGTTTCCCAAATTCCTACCAAGCTTCAATCCAAGTATTAGCCAAAGATCACATTTGTAAGAACATGAAGTTGCCATTGGGTCAATGAATTCAAGGATGCAGATAGTGTCCCCAAATTGAATTATGAAAGGATATGGTTATCAATGTTGTTCACATGATGGAGTCCTATGGTGAGAAATATGATGCAACATCATACAAAGTTGTGAATTATTGCAACAACCTTGTAGGAGATGTACAATCTACCCATAGAGCGGTGGTTACAATGTTACATGAAAAATCCAACAAATGTACAAGCAAAATGGCATTTTGATGAAAAAAAATGCTTGTAGCAATGGCTCTAGCCAAGGTCTTGTCTAGTTTAACATAGAAACAATCAAACCCATATTTTGATTGCAGAACATGCAAAAAATTTCACTGTAATAGATGGTTACCTTCACTCCAGTTCAAGTTTGTCAATGATGGAAAGGATGAAAAATTTTCGCAACAACTTGCATGTAAATATATAATGGTCTGGGCACCATTCTTTTGAAAGCTGCAATTCTCAAAATCTTGATAAATAGACTAATTTTTGAGAGATTCTAAATGATTCGAAAGGATTCTAAATCTTGGTGATTGTACTGTTTCCTTTTATGCTACAATGGCCTCACATCAAACAACACTCAACTCTTCTTCTATTGAACCTGGAGGATTTCCTAGAGGCCAATCTAAATCCATGGCTTCCCACTAAAGCGCTCCATTTTAGAGCATTTTTGGTCGCTAGAGGTGAAGCTAAATACCTCCTCTGGGACGTTTTGGCATCTCCATGGGAAAAAGAGCCAACTGACAACATAAAATGAATAGAAGGAGAAGCAACAACACCAGTAGTGAACATGGTTAAAGTACACCCTACATACCATAAATCGCTGTCATGTATAATAGGTGAATGCTCCGTGATAAAATATTAACAAGCTATAGAGAAGCAGAGACTAAAAAAATTAGAAATGGGGGAAAAAATTTCCTCAGCAATAGGGATAAGGACGACCAGCAAAAATGGGAAAAGTAAATTTTCCTTTGAGACAAAGGTAAGTTTGAGCGGCAGAAATGGGAGAAGTTTTCCTTTGAGACACATATAAAAAATTGATTATGGATGATAATAGAATCAATATCTATAGAATAATAGAATAATTGGGAATTGTAGAATACTTGTGATTTTGATCGGCGACCTAGAGCTCTAAGTCAATTAATATTTGTCAGAAACCCTCGCCCACGAGGGCTATGCAATGGAGTAAAGTGATGGAAATTGGAACTATGAGTACAAGATGAGAGAATATTCAATAAAAGAGCAGTAAAGAGTAAGTAAGATGATAAAAGGAAAAAGAGCGGCACTGAGTGGTTACCTGAGGCATTTTTATCGACGAAGATAGTGCAGCAAAGGTGGTGCATTCAAGAGCCAGGTAAAGTACAATTCGATGGACATTGTATTCTCCTAGGCCTCAACCAACAACCTTGCTCCAGATATCAAATGCATTCTTACTAGGACCAATGGCACCAAGCTTCCACTACCTAGGATTTTTCAACTTCAAGCCAAGCCCCAACGTAGAGTGCCCAGCGAAACCCCCTTGGCATTCAAACAGAGAATAAAGGTTAAATATGAAAAGAATGATAAATGAATTAATCTCTGCTAATTTCCAACCAAAGCCGCATGGCATAAGTTATAGGGCTTACCTCATAGCTTCAAATGTTGCTGCAATGTAGCCTGTGCATTGCTCAGGCGCATCACCTTCCCGACGCTGGAATGACCGAGAGCCCTTGGCCCTCCTCACTCAAGTGACCATCACAGAAACAACTCCAGGATGGTAAATGCAGTAATTGGGTTCGAGCGTGAGCATAGTTCGAGGTTAGGATAGGTCAGGAGTGGGAGCAGAGTTCGAGCAGGTAAATGATTTTTGGTTTTCTTTCTTTTCTTTTTTTTTAGTTTTTAATGTTTTGTAGTTTTTTTATTTTGTTATATATTAATATATATAAAATATGTATATTAATATAATTTATAAAATATATATATATTAGTAAAATAAATATAAAAAAACTAAAAAATCAAAACTAAATTAAAACAAGAAGAAATATACTACCAAGATTATAGTATACTCAACGTGCTTACCTTTTTCTAAATGTTTATAGTGTTGGGTGCCTGCATTATGTCCTATGTTGACAAGACCTTTAACCTTGCTACCAATTAGGCCTTTATCGAAGAAGGTTCAAAACTTATAACAACAAATGAACATGATAAGCATTTCTTAGCATGCTTATGCAAGTGGTAGTACAAGACTTCATCTCACTCAGCCTTCTAACCAAGGATTCCCTCTAACATTTTCACCTCAACCTTTGTGTCCCAAAAATATAGGGACCTCTCCTAAGTTTTTTCCTATCATGAGCCAAGTGCATCTTGGTGTCTTTCTAGTGCCTCCTTGCAGCTTGACACATATAACTAGTATGAGTCATCTGTATAATACAATTGTGTCACATCCTTCAAGATAAGTGGACATGCAACCCCAATAATTTCTTCCACATCCAATTAGACATGTGCAATATGGCCCCAAATGTAAGAAATCTAGTTGATTCATGGCTTGCATGAGACAAACGACTCAACAAGACAAACAAATTATGCAAACTTCAAAATCAAAGAAATTTTTTCTTCCCTTCTAGAACTAGTTTTCATAAGCTCCACAATGAAAACTACAAAGTCTTAAACTTGTACCTAAGGTGCCAACATTTTTTCATTCAACCATGTCCATATTACTCTTGGGGATAAGACACTTATAATCATTAGCAAAATTGTAGTTGGTGAAGGATTTTAGTGACCCCACTTCTAAGGAGTCTCAATGGACCATTGAATGTTTACAATGCAATCTACATGATCTCAGTAGGACTTCCCATCCACAAGGTTGTGTTACAATTCTTAGCACTCTTTGTTTAATCAAAGAGTTGAGGCTTTCCTTTTCTCAACGAATATCCTTCTTTTCTTCTCCCTCAACTACTCCCTCAAGTTTGATCCGTTAATCATCTTTCCAAATATATAGTTAATCACTCAATCCTCCAACTACCTAACCTTGATACCATCATATAGCCTTTCTTTTCATGGGCCACCAATAAGTGTCAATGATGCTTATTATTTGTCTTCATGTCCCACTTTCAGTTACACAATGGTTAGACTTCATGTGGTAACTGATGCAATTTCCCTTTTTGACAAGATCATGATCTATGAAAGGCAAACAAACTGTAATTGTGAGATCTTGGTGTTTTCTTTACAATGCCCAAATAAAATGTAATTGTGAGATGTTTATTAAAGGAGTTGCATGTCGCAAATATTTTAAGATATTAATCAAAATTATAAATTTGGAAAAAAAAAACTTTACTAATATTAACATAGATTTAATCTTCGAGCTCAAAGAGAAGATTGCATAGCTTGAATATGTTGGAATAAATCAATGGCAACTCTTCCCATGCACTTGATGAACATATCAATATGATCATGGATTATAAAGAAGTCCTTGTGCAACTCAAGCTCTACATTAACATTTGTTATACCCCATTTTAAACCTTAGTTAGTATTAGATTATATCACGTAGAATTGTAAATGTGTGGTTAATATGATGGTGTTGATCCATGTGAGCTTAAATAAATGAGATTGTAAAGTGAATATTGTAAATATGTTTTGTATCGTTTCCTAGTGTGGAGCTCAAGGACAAGGGTTGTCTATAGAATGGCGAAGCATATAACCACTATAAATATACGTTTATCAACAGTGTGGTAGAGTTACCATGATGCATTATATACTATCCATGGAGCGTGTAGCAGAGCTACCACATTACACTTTTTATTATGTGAAAAATAATGTTGGAATAGAAAACTACAATGGTCCAAGATGGAAATTAGAGGACACAACTAGGATATGGGGCCACAAGAGGGGAAGAATGATAAGGAGGCCCATGGAAAAAGAAAGTATCTATTGCCAAGATTCAACACAAGAACTCACATATTTTCTATCATGTTCCTTAATGAAGTTGACCATCACCTTCAACTTAGAAAGTTGAATCATGAATGAATTAAGAGGTGGGTGAAGAAAAGTATACTCAATTAAATAAGGAGGATGGGGAAATGTCATTGTAAGGAGAAGTACAATCATTTTGGAGAAATGTGAAAGTCTCAATTTGTTCTCCTACAACCTAGGATTGCACTCATTAGTTTTGTCTTGATGTCAATTCCATGCTACATTCTACATAGTATCTCCATTCTAAATCTAAGAATTATGGAACTGTTGGTATGAAGAGTGATTTGTTCATATCTTGGATGGAAAATTAGTTGTTGTAGGTGAGCATGGATGTTCGACAATTTGGAAATTATTACCTACATGGTATTATTGTTGATTCACTTGTTTGGAGGAAAATGACTACTCCACCAAGATTTCTCATAAGGAAATTAGCAATTAATCATATTTATTTTTTAGGAGCACTAATATAAACTTAAACCTATATCCGAGCCACTGTCATATAGGAACTTACCTTGAAAGATTCATCAATGTTAGGGCGTTAGATGTGTTTAAGAACTCCAAGGTTGCAGTTGAAGATGATCGTGGGAAGGGTAATGGTTCTCCTAAAGGAGTGGTACCAAAGAATAAGTAAGGCAAGTGTCATTCCTTGCTTGCTATTTGTAATGCAGGGAAACGCTAAGTAGCTCTATGGGAAGTCGGTGAATGTTGGATGTTTGGGGGAATTCCTTCCAAAGGTAAGTTATAAGGTTGTTGAAGCAGGAGGGAGTTGGTAAAAGTTCTTAATGAAAGGGAAATATCTTCCTCGCAATGTTGTTTTGGCATATCTTGGCAATGTTGGATTCCAAATTCATGAAACGTATCTGGGGTTTCAGCCCAATATTAAGAAGAATTGCAGGGTCCATAATGGGAACTGTTAGAAAAATAGGATCGCAGAGCAATAACAATAAACAGAAATGCAAATATAATCACACATACACATTACAAGAGAGACATAGATATATCGTGGTTCACCCAACTTGGGCTACGTCCACACTGAATTTTTCATTCCTTATTATTATTACTGTCCAACAAGGTGAAGGGATACAACCTGCAACACAACCACTGCACTTCCTCTTCATTGTCTCACAGTCTCTCTCCTGATCTTAGAGATATTTACAATGCATAAAACCTAATACATCAACCCTAGCCATATTACAATGTCTTTCTTTTATAGGGAAAATACAATGGGAAAAATACCATGGGATACCCAAAACCATGGGCCCGCAAAACAACTGGCAAAAACAGCCATGAAACCCTAAAAATGTAGAATGGGTGTATAGCCCTCCGGGGTGTATGGCTAAGACAATATCATCTATGAGACTAGAAGATCTGGCTCCGCAACCAACAATATCCCACTTGGAGACTGATCACAGCAACTCCACCGTTGCTGCACTTGCTAAACTTGGACTTGGCAAATTTATCCTTTTCACCTTCATGCTAGAAGGCCAACTGAAACTTAGAAAGAACTTAGTTTTTCTCTGGTCAGTACCTTTGTGAACATGTCTGCAGTATTTTGGTTAGTATGTATATTTTCCAGCTTCAACAGTTCATCTTCCAGAACAGAGCATATGAAATGGTACTTGAGATGTATATGTTTAGTCCTGGAATGGAATGCTAAGTTCTTTGCAATATGAATGGAACTTTGGCTATCACTATACAACATGCTCTCCTTCTGCTTCTTCCCCACTTCCTCCATAAACCTCTGCAACCAAATCATCTCTTTACTAGACTCTGTAATAGCAACATACTCTGCTTCTGTTATTGAAAGTGCAACAACCTTTTGCAGTTTCGAAATCCAGTTTACTGTTGTTCCACCTATAGTAAACACATACCCTGTGGTGCTCCTCCTGCTATCCTTGTCACCTGCCATATCTTCATCAACATATCCCTATAGAATAGTGTCTGAACCTCCAAAACATAATGCATGAGTGGTAGTGCCTCTCAAATACCTCAGAATCCATTGTACTGCCTTCCAATGTTCTTTACCTGGATTATTCATATATTTGCTCACAACTCCCATTGCATGTGCAATATCTAGTCTTGTGCACACCATAGCATACATCAAGATGCCAACTGTTGATTGATAGAGAATCTTGGACATGTAATCAATCTCTTCCTGTGTCTTGGCACGCATATCTTTACTTAGACTGAAATGGTTGGCCAAAGGTGTACTTACTGGTTTTGCATTCTGCATTCTGAACCTCTCCAACACCTTTTGTATGTACTCACTTTGAGACAATGTCAATTTGTGATTTTTCCTGTCTTTCATTATTCTCATACAAAGGATTTGCTTTGCAGCACCCAAATCCTTCATCGCAAATGAATTAGCTAGCTTCCTTTTGAGTACATTTATATCCTGCATGTTAGACCCTGCAACAAGCATGTCATCCACATACAATAACAAGATAATATATATTTCATTGTCTAGCTTCTTGAAATAAACATAGTGGTCAGAATGACATCTACTATAACCTTGTTTTGTCATAAACATGTAAAAATTTAAATACCACTTCCTTGGAGCTTGCTTCAAGCCATACAAACTCTTTTTCAACCTGCATACCATGTTTTCCTTACCTTTGATCTCATACCCTTGTGGCTGCTGCTTATATATCTCTTCCTCCAAATCCCCATGGAGAAAGGTTGTTTTTACATCTAACTATTCAAGTAGCAAATCTTATACCGCCACTAGACTTAAGTGTTGATGTATATGTAACTTCGGAATGTATTTCACATATATGTATATTGTATTCCTATAGAGATGTTATTATTCCTCTATATGGAAGTGTCGTCATTTATATTGTAAGTGTCGTAACTTATACTTGATGGGTTATTAGACCACCTTGTTGGGGTCGGCCCTGTATAAGTCATGTGGGTCAAAGGGTTATTAGACCACCCTATTGGGGGTCGGACATGTGGGTCAAAGGGTTATTAGACCACCCTATTGGGGGTCGGCCCAGTCAACATTATGTTATGTGGTTAAGTTCGAGCCTACATGAGTTAGGTAAAAAGGCAAGTCAAGTCAAGTATAAATAGAGTGCAGGAGGCACTCTATTTACTCACTCACTTCTCACACATGCACTCAAGGAGGAGTGGCGCACTTATGGAGGAGGAGGATCTGCTGCTAGGTTATGTCTATCTCTCATGGTTGGTTGTATCATTGCTCTATCTATCTCTGAGAAAGTTATTGGGGTTTTTCACCTTTATGGTTTTTCCCAAGTAAATCTTTGTGTCTCTTGTGTGCTTGCATTATTGTCTCCATGATTGATATGCTGTAGATATGCTGTACATGTTGTTCTCTCAGTTAAGATCCTAGATTAGATTGATTTAAATTCTGAAAATTTAACATGGTATCAGAGCTAGCCTGAAAGAAGGCATGATATGGCATGTATGACACTTGTTGCACTTACGATGCTAGGGCTTGATATAGCAAAAACCAGTCATCGTAGCACTTTCGCTATAAATCCGTTTTGGCAAAGTTTTCAGATCTGAAATTGTTACAGAATGAATATTACATCTCCAGGTACCGTGTGTCCAAAGGACAACCTCTAATTCGTTGTACTTTGTGATTTATGATCTGTGCAATATAGGGTTTCTGCCTCTTCCAGATCTGAGTCAAAATCAGGTGACCTTGGAAAAAAGGTCATAACTTGGGATAGGAAGATCCAAATGAAATTTCGTGAAAAGCGAGAGATAGTACACAGACTGTACTATCTCAGAAACATTTTGCAGAGGCTGAAGTTGAACCAGTGACACATGGCACGCTGTACAAGGTCGCTCTCCTGTATTATCCCATAAACAGGTCACGTTGCGACACTTGGAATAACTCTCTCTCAGAGAATCCAATTGAGGTCAGACCTGTCAGGATGGAAATATAACAGGCCGAGATATCTCAGAAAACGTTTTTAGAGGCCGAAGCTCAAACAGTGACACGTGGCATGCCGTACAAGTTCACTCTCCTGTATTATCCCAAAACAGGTCACGTTGCGACACTTGGCCTAACTCTCTCTCAGAGAATCCAATTGAGGTCAGACCTGTCAGGATGGAAAGATAACAGGCCGAGATATCTCAGAAAACTTTTTTAGAGGCCGAAGCTCAAACAGTGACACGTGGCATGCCGTACAAGTTCACTCTCCTGTATTATCCCAAAACAGGTCACGTTGCAACACTTGGCATAACTCTCTCTCAGAGAATCCAATTGAGGTCAGACCTGTTGGGATGGAAAGATAACAGGTCAGGCTATCTCAGGAAACGTTTTCAGACCCTGTGGATCAAAAGGTTCAGAGTTACACTACAAACAATCAGGTACATATTTCTGTCAAAACAGAATTATTTTTGAGTACCTTCATTCATGGCTTCCGGAATTTAGGGCTTCGGAGAAAGTTGGAATTTTTGTACTCGGAGACCACGGCTGGATGCTACTCATCAAAATAGAAATTTAGAGACCAAAATCAGAATTTTTGGTTGGGCAGAAGGTCGGGCTTGATCAAACCCTAGTTCGGGACTTTGATCAGAAAAGTGGAAAATTAGGGCTTCTGTAAAAATGGGAATTTTTGAAATCTGTGACCATGGCTGGAAGCTCCTCAGAAAAATAGAAGCTTAGAGCTTTGGATCAAACCTTTTGATTGGGCAGAAGAATGGGCTTCATCAAACCCCAGTTCAGGGTCACGTCCAGTGAATCCAGAAGTTTCAAAGGAAAAATTGAGGAGTGAAACTTTGCAGTTTTCAAATTCTGAATATACCAGTTTGATCAGCTCATCAAGGCGCATATTTCTATCCTTTCAGAAGTTTGAAATTCAAAGTTTGAACTTTTGGGGTTTCTCTGAAAAACCCATATCCAACTCCACGTCCAGTTCTTGCAAATCAAGTGGATAGGGTTAATCCTAGAAGAAGATGGTTTGGTCACTTGCATAAGTGAAGGAGTTCCTGTTTCAGAGGGAGATGAGGCTAAGGCTTTACATAAGGAGATTACAAGCGATCTCGACAGGTATGACTCATCGAGGTATGTTTTGAGATTTGTTCATGATTAAGTTTATGGTATGTTTGTCTTCATGTTATTATGGTTAGTACAATCTTGATTTTAGATTTTTCGTATCACCTTAACAAAATTATGAATGCATGATAGAAGATATTCATTGGTTAGGGTGTTGACACTCATGATTGTACTAATGCATTATGGTGTTGTATGAGGTTTATGTTATCTACTAACATGAAAGGTACACCAAGAAAGACAAATCATGTTCCAGTTCAAGAACATATGATCATGATGACATGAGGATAAAGACTCATCCATTGTCATGGATCTCATAGAAGATCCATTTACGAGGTATGTATAACTTGGTTTTATAATGGCTAACCTATGAGATATATAGTTTACTAGCACAAGTCATTGAAGAAGAACAAGAAGACATCATGTGAGTATGTTAGACATAACTAACTAGCATGCTAATCCAGGTATGTTTTTTTCTATATCAAGCTAGAATCCTACCTTGTGTTAGGATCTTATACTATTGTTCATAATGATTATTTCTGAAGAGTCATAGGTTTGAATAATCATGGTTGTATGCATATTATGTTTCTTGCCATCATTGATGATATGACTAACCAGAAGAATCATGAAGGTATAGGTTTGAATAATCACAGGTTTTACGCATATTATATCTCTTATCTTGATTAATGATTCAACTAACCCGAAGAGTCATAGGTTTGAGTAATTACAGGTTTAGACATGCTATGTTTCTTATGATTTGACTAACCATAAACCTGGAATGCTAATGCTTATTATTTTCTGTTTGAAATGATCATGACTATACATGCTTAAGATTATTGTCTTTTAATAGTATACTAATTAATGTATGATTTTATATGAGTTCACAAGGATAACACAATCATGATACTAATAAGCATGCATAGGGACCAAGGATGAATGTAAGTTCAAGGACAGGTAATCCAGGAAGCAAAGATCAAGAGGGAGCACACTCTAGTTGTTCCTGCAAGAAAGCAAAGGAACACACTTCAGTAGTTTCTGCAAGGATGCAGATATTCAGAGGGAGTTGACCATCTTTCCACAACAGAAAGGTGTAGAAGAAGCTACATCATATTAGGAATACAGCATCTCCTACAAGGAAGCAAAGACTCAGAGGGAGTCCACCCAATGAACAAACAAAGATAAGTATTTTAATTTCTTGCATATTTGAGTAAAATTGTTCAATGATGTATATGCTCATGTTCCTAGACTTAGGATATGTATTGTGCATATTAGAATAGTTGCATTGATGAACAGTATACTACTAATATACATGGGTAAGTGGCCTATGGCATTGTACAACATTCCATTGCTACTTATCTAGAATGAAACCTCTTTGCTGACATGTTGGGAGTTGTGCACACTCTTAACAATGTTCTGGTAGAGATTGGAAGGCATCTAGAAAGTTATGGGATATGGATAAATGTTGTATTGAAGCATTGGATAAAATAATTGCATGACTGTATGACATATTTCTTTATGTGTAAGAATTTGTTCTGAAAACTATGAGATGTTTTCTAATCATGCAATTTAACTTGTTGTGTAGGAAAGACCGCATATCTTCACCTACAAAAGGACTACAACATTTGTTCCAGCAACAAAGATATTTATTGAAGATATTGAAGATCCCAAGATCTGGGATGAAGAAATGGAATGCCATGATCCGTCGATCATGAAGAATGATGCTTGGGATGTAGTCCCAAGACCTGAAGGGAAGTTTGTTATGACTTCCATATGGAACTATCAGATCAAGCATGTTGCAGATGACATCATTGAGAAATATAAAAGTGATGAAATAGAAGATGCATCAGATGGATTTCAAGACAGCATGGTGTAATCATATATGTGTGCAAAACTTGGTATGGTAGGATAGACAGCTTTCTATCCAGTTTGGGCTTTACCAAGAATAAAGCGGATTCCAACCTTTTCTACAAGGTTGAGGAAGGGAATCCTGTGATTCTACTCCTGTATGTGGATGACTTGTTTGTAACAAGAGATGATAGATTGATTACTGACACACAGCGGAAGCTTACTGCCGAGTTCGAGATGAAGAACTTGGGGTTGATGCACTATTTGTTTTTGGCATGGAGGTGTGGCAGAGTGATGGAATCTTCCTTGGACAGGGGAAGTATGCAGTAGAGATCCTGAAGAGGTTCGGGATGATGGACTACAAGGCTATGGCCACACCTATGGCATTGAAACTGAAGCGCCTGTGTGATGCTTCATCTAAGCCGATTGATATCACTATGTATCATTAGATGATTGGGTCCTTCATGTACCTGATGAACACGAGACCAGATATTTGCCTTGCAGCGAACACATTGAGTTAGTTCCTGATGGATCCGAGGAGTGTTCACCTGGTTGCTGTAAAGCATGTTCTGAGGTACCTGAAGGGTACAGTGGATTATGGGCTCAAGTATGAAGTGAATCAAAAGTTTAACCTGCAGGGTTATGTTGATTCAGATTGGGTTGGCAGTGCTGCAGATAGGAAGAGCACATCTAGGTGCTGCTTCAGTATGGGATCAAGTGTGATCTCTTGGTTTAGCAGGAAGCAGTCCTGCGTAGCACTGAGTACAGCTGAGGTAGAGTATGTTGCAACCTGTTCAGCTAGTTGTGATGCAGTATGGCTACGAAAGCTACTGTCTGAGCTATTTGATTTCCCGTTGGACGCTATTGGTATCTTCTGTGATAACCAGAGTTGTGTGAAGCTGTCCGAGAACCCAGTGGTTCATGACAGGTCGAAACACATAGAGATCAAGTATCACTATATCAGGGATATGGTGCAGAGAGGAGCGGTGAACCTCCTGTATGTTGCGACGGACAAGCATATTGCAGATGTGCTGATGAAGCCACTAGCGAGGGTGAAGTTCGAGTACTTCAGAGAGAGGCTTGGCGTTCTTTAGATCGAGGACACTTCGAGGAAGAAGTGATGGACACATTTGCTTAAGCCATTCCAAGCATGTTGGAAGGAGGATCCTTCACATGGCTATGGATGTAAGCGCTGGATGATGAGCATCAGGATGATGATCTGGTTTCTGCTTGGATATGATCAGTTGGATCATTTTTATGTATGTATGTACGCATCATGTTGATGCTGGATATGATCAGTTGGATCATGTGTATGTATTTTGTATATGCATCATGTTGGATGCTTGGACCATGTATTTGTATATGTATCAGGTGGATACATTGTATGATCAGGTGGATCATGTGTGGTGATATGTATCATGTATTTGTATTTGCATCAGGTAGATGCATTGATGATCAAGAGGATCATGTATGATGATATGTATCAGGTAGATGCATTGATGATCAGGTGGATCAGGTATGATGACATGCAGCAGGATGCTGCAGTGATGATCAGGATGATCATAGATGACGAGCTTAAGGATGTTGCTCCAGATGACATGCAACAGGACGTTGCAGTGATGATGATTAGGATGATCATGGATACATCAGGATGATGTATGGTGAGTATCAGGTTGATACTCTATGGCCGTGGATCAGGTTGTGTAGATGAGCATGTAATTCGGTGCCCTGGGAGATTTGCAGATGGTCTTTCGAGGTTTTGCCTATGGCATGTAATTCGGTGCCCTGGGACATCTGGCAAATGCTCTTTCAAGGTTTTGCTCTGGGAGGACATGTAATTCGGTGCCCTGGGAGATCTGCAGATAGTCTTTCAAGGTTTTTCCTATGGCATGTAATTCGGTTCCCTGGGATATCTGGCAGATGCTCTTTCGAGGTTTTGTCCTATGGCATGTAATTCGTTTCCCTGGGAGATCCGATAGGTTGGGCTATGTGCCCGTAATCAGTCCTGGGATGCTCTTGCGAGGTTTTGCCATGACCACATGTAATTCGTTTCCCTGGGAGATCCTATAGGTAGAGCTGTGTGCTTGTAACAGCCTGGGATGCTCTTGCGAGGTTTTGTGGTGAGGTCACATGCAATTCGGTGCCCTGGGAGATCCTATAGGTAGAGCTGTGTGCTCGTAATAGCCTGGGATGCTCTTTCGAGGTTTTGTGATGCACGTAATAAGTCATGAGGATTCCACAGTATGGCCAGTGATGATGAAGACTTGCAGGTGGTGGGCCTACATCCAGTATGAAAAAGGACTGGCTCTGTAGAACTTCCTATGATGAGTATATTCAGAGATTGATTGAGATAGCAGTAGCAGTGACGATGATGATGACTCGATGATGATTATCCAGTGACGATGATCTAGAGAAGATGACTTGTGCTAGAAGAACTGTGCTGAGAAATACCTTCCTAGTTAAGAGGGAGTGTTGATGTATATGTAACTTCGGAATGTATTTCACATATATGTATATTGTATTCCTATAGAGATGTTATTATTCCTCTATACGGAAGTGTCGTCATTTATATTGTAAGTGTCGTAACTTATACTTGATGGGTTATTAGACCACCTTGTTGGGGTCAGCCTTGTATAAGTCATGTGGGTCAAAGGGTTATTAGACCACCCTATTGGGGGTTGACCATGTGGGTCAAAGGGTTATTAGACCACCCTATTGGGGGTCGGCCCAGTCAGCATTATGGTATGTGGTTAAGTTCGAGCCTACATGAGTTAGGTAAAAAGGCAAGTCAAGTCAAGTATAAATAGAGTGCGGGAGGCACTCTATTTACTCACTCACTTCTCACACATGCACTCAAGGAGGAGTGGCGCACTTATGGAGGAGGAGGATCTGCTGCTAGGTTATGTCTATCTCTCATGGTTGGTTGTATCATTGCTCTATCTATCTCTGAGGAAGTTATTGGGGTTTTTCACCTTTATGGTTTTCCCCAAGTAAATCTTTGTGTCTCTTGTGTGCTTGCATTATTGTCTCCATGATTGATATGCTGTAGATATGTTGTACATGTTGTTCTCTCAGTTAATATCCTAGATTAGATTGAAGTAAATTCTGAAAATTTAACATTAAGATAGTCCTAATTGAAGTCATTTTAACAACAGGAGAAAATATTTCATCAAAATCGAAAACTTTCTTCTATGCAAACCCCTTTACAACAAGTCCGGCCTTGTACTACTTCTTACCTCCTTTTTCTTCCTTCAACCTGTAAATCCATTTGTTCTCCAATTCTCTTTTACCAGCAGGAAACTGAACCAGATCCCAAGTCTAGTTTCCTACCAATGAGTCCATCTCCTCATTCATGCCTTGCTCCCACTTTTTTCTAGTTTCCACCTGCATTGCTTCTTCATAACATTCTGGTTCACCAGAATCAATCATAAATAAATAATACATTGAAGGAGAGCACCACTCAGGGAGTCTACTTAACCTAGTAGATCTTCTTGCAGTTGCAGGAGTTTCAGGTGCTGGCTGCTGTTCTTGATTTTCTGGCACCTTTGGAACTTCATTTTCTTGAATTTCATCAAGTACTGTGTACTTTGTGCTTTCCTTTTCCTTTTTCTTTCTCTGCAACTGATCTTTATACATGACCTTTTCATTGAATATGACATCTCTACTTCTAATGATTTTGTGATTTTCATAATCCCATAAACGATAGCCAAAATCATCAACCACATATCCAATAAAGTTACAATTCTTGGATTTAGCTTCAAGCTTTGTTCTATTTTCTTTATCAAAATGGACAAATGCTTCACAACCAAACGTTCTCAGAAATAAGTAGTTTACCTTTTTATCTGTCCATGCCTCCTCTAGAATACCACCATCCAAAGCACTTGAAGGTCCTCTATTTATTAAATAAACAACAGTATTTACAACATCCACCCAAAACCGTAAGGGAAACCCTACATGCAGTCTCATACACCTTGCACGCTCCATGATCGTTCTGTTCATCCTTTCTGACACACCATTTTCTTGTGGTGTTCTTGGGACTCTCTTCTCTCTATGAATCCCATGGTATGAATAGTAACTATCAAAATCCTTGCCACAGTACTCACCTCCATTATCAGAACTGAGACACTTCAACCTTTTTCCTGTCTCATTCTCAACCAAAGCTTTCCACTTATTAAAAGTAGCAAACACATAAAATTTCTATCTAATGCAATAAACCCAAGTTTTCCTAGTTGCATCATTAATAAATGTAACATAATAATGAGAGCCACCAAGAGATTGTACCTGAGCTAGTCCCCATACATCTATATGCACTAGCTCTAACTTTTCATTCTTCTTCTGTTTCCCAACCCTGAGAAATCTGACTCTCTTTTGTTTTCCATAAACACAGTTCTCACTGAATTCCAAACTTGCTTCAAATCTGGAAACAACTTCCTTGAGTGGAGAATCTGCATCCCCTTCTCACTCATGTGGCCAAGCCTATGATGCCACAATGTTGTATCTGTTCCTTTGGAAGCTAAAGAGATAAAATGGTTAGTATTATGAGGACATAAATACAACGTACCTACCCTGTCTCCTTTTTCTATCACCATTGATCCTTTAGTGATCTTCCACCACTTTTCTCCAAATGTAGATAGATAGCCGCCATCTTCCAACTGCCCTGTTGAGATCAGATTTATTTTCATAGCAGGAATATGCCTAACATCTTTTAACAGCCAGTCAGTTCCATTTTTAACTTTTATCCATACCTTACCCATTCCAACAATTTTACATGGCTCATCATCACCCAATAAAAATGTCCAAAATCACCTAGAACATAATCATGAAAGTATTTCCTATGGGGTGTAGCATGACATGAAGTCCCTAAATCTACTACCCAATAATCACTAGTATTATCTAATGCAATAATCAAAGCATCTTGTAACACATCACCTACTACATTTGCTTCCTGGGTAGTTTCCTTCTCTGCATCTCCTTTCTTCTTTAGAGATCTGCAGTCTTTCTTCAGATGTCCTTTCTTTCCACAGTTCCAACACTCTATCTTTCCCAGTCTAGACTTGGATCTACCCTTTTTAGAGTTGCTGCGATTACCTTGGCTCTTTCCTCTCTCTTTTTGTCTTCCCTTGCTCTCCATGGTCAACGCATTACCTGATGTCTCACCTATGCTTTTTCTTCGCATTTTCTCGCTAAGAATAACACCAATAACATCATCAAATTTCAAGGTGTTTGAACCAGAAACAGAGTTACTTACAGCCATGACCAAGCTATTCCATCTTTCTGGCAATGAACACAAGATTAGAAGAGCCCTAACCTTATCATCAAAGTTCACACTTACAGAACTTAGTTGATTTGTAACCGTATTAAACTCATTTAAATGATCAGTAACAGATCCACCTTCATACATCTTCATATTAAATAAATGCTTCATTAGAAATACCTTGTTGGAGGCCGAGGGTTTTTCATACAGCTTACCCAAGGCACTCATCAAACCCTCCATTTTCATTTCTTTTGAGCTAATGAAATCCACCGATGAAGCCAGGCTCAATCGTATTGTTCCCAAAGCCTTTTTGTCAAGAACCTCCCATTCTTTGTCCTTCATAGCCGTTGGCCGCTTTGCTCTTCCTCCCAATAGTAGGAATAGATCCTTCTAGTACAGATAGTCCTCCATTTGCATCTTCCATAACTGAAAGTTTTGGCCATTAAACTTCTCGACCTTAAACTTTTCTTCTTCTGCCATTGCTCCCACTCGAACCAGAAACCCTAGGTTCCTGCGGGTTTATCTGCCAAATAGACCTTTGGATCTGATACCAATTGTTAGAAAAACAGGATCGCAGAGTAATAACAATAAACATAAATGCAAATATAATCACACATACACATTACAAGAGAGACACAGATATATCGTGGTTCACCCAACTTGTGCTACATCCACACTGAATTTGCCATTCCTTATTATTATTGCCGTCCAGCAAGGTGAAGGGATACAACCTGCAGCACAGCCACTGCACTTCCTCTTCACTATCTCATAGTCTCTCTTCTGATCTTAGAGATCTGTACAATGCATAAAACCTAATACATCAACCCTAGCCATATTACAATGTATTTATTTTATAGGGAGAATATAATGGGAAAAATACCACAGGATACCCAAAACCATGGGCTTGCAAAACAGTTGGCGAAAATAGCCCCGAACCCCTAAAAATGCAGAATGGGTGTACAGTCCTCTGGGGTGCACAACTAATACAATATCATCTATGAGACTAGAAGATCTAGCTCCACAACTAATAGGAACCTCCGAAAACCTTTTGGAAAATTCCTCCAACAATGTAAAGCCACCCAAGAGTCACCTTCATAATTGCAATTTTTTTTCATGAAACAAGTAGAAATTAGAAATGTTTGATCATAGAAACTTCGTTGGAAACTTGAGGTTCCTTAGGATAATAGTGATTTCGTCACTCTTTGGATCATATTTCACTAACCTACTGATGTCATCTCCATTGAAGATCTTCTACATTGTCCAATGCCATTAAGTTTTCTTTTCAACATTTTGTGGCTATAGCAACGGATGGAATTTTCGTATCTATAGCGATGAAATTTCGTGGCTATAGCAACAAAAATCCCATTCGTGGATATAGCAACGATCATCGGGGGAATTTTCAATTTTTTCCAAAAATTTAAATTGTTTTTCCATGGAAACTTTGATTTTAACTGTTTCGTGGCAAACTTTCATGGGACTTTTGAGCCATATGTAGTAGTGATGAAAGATAGTCGCAAAATTCGCAAAAAAACTACCATTTTCTTTGAATACTGATGTCAATTCTTACCTTTTACAATCAAGTCCCTGCACCCTGGAAAAAATTCCATAACCTTTGGGGAACCCAGTTCTCCAATTCTGTCACAAATGTGAGTCCTAGTAGATCCTCGTCTAGAAGATCTGGATCCATTTCCCATATTTTCTTGCAACTTGAATACAAGTATGATCTAGAGAATTGAATACAGATGACCAATCTCTAGAAAAGAGCACATTTGGGGATAGTTTATTTGTATTTTTCTTACATCAAATGATAGTTTTGGATCATATACAATATTTCATCCAATGGCCTGACAAATACATCTAATGGCATGACAAAATTAAATACCTTGAGTTCCCTCGCAGATACATAGGAGAAGCATGAATTTTCAGTTACATTATAAATACATGACAAAAACAAAAGTGGAATTCTAATACCTACCATAACCAAATAATTTGATCACCAAAAGATTCCTCAGTCACAAGGAAACTATGTTCAAGTAACCAAAAATGATCGTCATGCCATTGGCCATTTCTTACTATAGTAAAAAATGGTGACAATTGATTTACAACTAGAGCAGATCGATTTCAACCTTCGGACCAGAACACCAATGGCTCCCGGTTTTCTGTGTGCTGCAAAGTCAAAATGAAATTTTATATATATATATATATATATGTATATGTATACAAGTTTGGGGACAAAATATACCAAAACTAATGAGATTCTTAGGCTTAGAATTATATCCTGTGAGGGATTGCACTTCCTAAAAACATAGACTAGAATAGTAAAAAAAAAAAACTTTCAACTCTTACACTGTTTTCATTTTTGTAGGGAATAAAGGATCTAATTTATAATTAGAAAAGAGTCTTAACAGTCTCTGATATGAGAACATTTACCCTGAACTCTTTCTTAGTCAACAGTACTTTCTCCAAGATGCATATCATAGCTTTTAGGTATATATTAGTGTAGATTTCATGGTGATAATTTATTAACGTTTTTATACCCTTATATATATATATATATATATATATTTATATACATATAGTTGCTTAGACTTAATAATTTAATTTTTGTATTATCGTTGAATAAGTTTGACCTTTTCTAGCCGACATTATTCCTGGTTGTTTTTGTTGGGTTTAAATATTTAGACTACAATTCATTTATTTATAAATGGTGACAATGATCATAGTTGAATGTGTGCAACAGAGAACCATATGCAAGTAACAAAGAACCATATGCATGAGTATGTGTCACAGGGTCTACAAACACTTTTTGTGGGAGCAAAAAACCTTAGTGATGAAGAACCTGAAGAATGGGAGCATTCCTGTGAGGAAGACATTACAGCTCTAATTGATAGGGCAATGCTCTAATTTATAGGGTAGCATTGCTTCGGGGAGTTTCAACTCTAATTGAATGCAATCTCAACCTACTAGGAGCCACAGGGATTGAAGGTAGATTGCAAGATGGGGTTACAGAAGCAATAGAATATTTGAGAGAAGCAAGGGTTAAGGTTTGGGTTCTGACCGGAGATAAGCAAGAAACTAGAATTTCCATTGGTCTTTTATGTAAGATTCTTACTCATAATATGCAACAAATTATCATCAATGGTACCTCTACAGAAGTTTGTGAGAACGTGTTATCAGAGGCACAGACTACTTATGGAATAAGTCGAATAGAGAGAAGAAAAAGCTTTTCAAAAATGCAGAAAAGTGTTGATATTGCTCAGGCTGAGGGTATAGAGGAAACTGTGGGTATACAGGCATTTTCTGAGTCCAGGTCACATGTTATCAGACAGATTTCATATATCAATGGCATCTCTAATGGCCATGGTATGACAGGTGTAGAAGAGAGGCATCCACCTTTGGCACTTGTAATTGATGGCACTAGCCTTGTCTACATATTGGAAAGTGACTTGGATCAAGAGGCATATGCCTTCTAAAACCTATCAAGTTTGTTTTCATTATCTTGATAGCATAGAAGTTAATATTGTGCCTATACAAGGAGATTATATATACAAAAAATACCATGAACCAAAAACATAGAAAATTCAAAGCTCTGGATATGTATTTCCCCACTCTCACAAATCGAAGTGAATATTGCTACGAGTTAAACCTTATATAACACAGAATATAAATTGAGTATTTTGTATATAACACATAATACCCATAAAACCAAGAGCTAAACCTTTTAAGCAAAAGCTAAGACCCGTGATTAGAAGACATGATACAAGAATATCCATACCTGCGACCCCTGTGGAAATTGTGAAACTAGAATTTGCTCAACATGTGTATTCATACCACTAGCCTTTGTTTCTTCCCAGTCAATAAAATATGTATCATCAAAGTTGTCATCATTCATGAATCTGATATACTGCATAAATTCCATATAATTTATAGAAATTAGATTTGGAGAATAAAAAAATTAGATTTCATATATTATTGCATACTTACGTACCATGCCTCTATTTTGATTTTGTCCAGCGATAACTCGCTTATAATTGTCTCTATAGTACATTTCATACTGCTCAAGCTCTAATCGAGTCATGCTTTTCAAGCGAGTATCAGAATAGTCATCAAATTGGCCTTCATCCATACTGGTTGAAGGTGACATAGTATTTATGATGATTTCCACCCCTACCAATGCAGCCCCAACACGCTCTTTTATCTCTTCCCTCACCCCTCTTGCTATTTGGGATGTCATTTCCAAATCCTCTGGAAAAGCAATGACTCTAGGATGTGGCTGTACTAACCGAGGCATCGAAATCCTATATTGAACATCTCGTCGTGCATCAGGTCGTTCATATGTATGACCTTTTCCAGCACCATAGAAACTAGATCTTGTGTCTGTATAGTTGGGGTCCATGTGAAACTGGAACTCTGCAATCACAATATTAACAAAATACTGAGGAACCTCGTCATTATTTGGGAACTTCCCATATGCACAAAGGAACCTAGAATAAATATGGGGTGCAATCAGTGGATCATTGCATCTTGTGATCTTTAGATGTTTTTTGTCTTTAGGGCGCAAGTCAAAACATGAAAAGACCAATTCTTTTTTGACAAATTTTTTTATTTCTTTAAACTTGTGGCGACCCATCGCTGACAACCGCCTCCTACGCATCATGTCATGAAAAATATGGGTTGATAGATGGTCCAACCCTAAGATATGTCTCGATCAAACTATTCAGATTGTGCTAAACAATCTGGAGACACTATTGAGTACCAAAAGAGAGATTTGAAGTGTCAAGTTCTGCCTGCAATCTCGAGGAATGCTCCTTCATCTCTTCCATAGTCAGCATAGCGATGTTGTCTTCCCAAGGATTCTCCTCAGGAACATCTCTAGGATGATTGTAAAGAGGATCATATCTTTCAATGCGAGCATACTGATGCACCCGATGACCTCTCCTTGTCTTGGGAGGTGGATTAGGATCAGGAGCAGCAAACCCTGTAAGAAGTAAAATGCATGTGCAAGTATTAAAATGTATATATATAATTTGTCAATCAAATTATACACATTTAAATAAAATGTGTTCATTATAAATACCTGATGGTACCTCTGCATTAGCATGAACATGGTGCGAAATGGAAATAAAGTCTTCTAGCCCATCATTATTGTTAGAATGTCCAGAAACCCCTATAGGAAACCAAAAATTGACAATCACATGTAAGTTTACATGAAAAATCATGTACTTTTTCACAAATAAAATAGTCATGTCAAACAAAAATTCTAGTCAGAATGTATGTAAACAATCTCTACCCGGCGATGGCGTATTTGAAGAATAAGACACTAAGGGTATTATCTGTGGTTTTCCAATGGCTCCTGTAGACCCCCCCTCAGATAGACGTCTGTCATTGTGAGAGCCACCGCTTGTGCACAACAAGATCTTATAAAGATGTGTAAAATCAAATTTATGTTTATATAGACTTCAGCATGAATTGAATAACAATTGAATTTACCTGATGATGACCTCAGGGAGTTTTGTTCCATACTAGCCAAGATTGCTTCACCCTGAAGTTGTGAATCTATGCCTGATAAGAATTTTCCACATATTAAAAAACATGTCAAACATGAATTCTAGTTAGAATGTATGTAAACAATCTCTACCTAGCGATAGTAAATTTGAAGAATAAGACACTAAGCGTGTCCTCTGAGTTTGTCCACCGGCACCCGTAGAACCCTCAGACAGACGTCTGTCATTGTGAGAGACACCACTTGTGCACAACAAGATCTTAGAAAGATGTGTAAATGAATATTTATGTTTATATATAGTTGAGAATGAATTGAATAACAATTGAATTTACCTAACGATGACCTCACGGACTGTCATTGCATAGAAGCCAAGTTTGCTTCACCTTGAAGCTGTGAAGCTATGCATGATAAGAATTTTCCACAGATTAATAAACATGTCAGAACGTGTCAAAACATGTCAATTAGGATAAATATATTTCATATTAACAATTGAATATACCTGATTGCATCTCATGTCTTCATCTAGCAATGATGGTAGATGTCTCAGGACGATCCATGTGTCCTTGTTAAGAAAAAATTAGAAACCAAACATTTTATAAATATCTCCAGGAATTAGAAAATGCAGCCAAATAAACTACAATGTAGTATCTCTATTGTTTGCAACAAAATAGTTCACATATTAGAGGGTGTCATTGAGGCTTGGTATAATCAGAATTGGTAAACATTTATTCTCTATCACATAACACAATTCGAACATCCAGTATCTTATTAGATAACATTCCATGTAAGACTTCTCAGTATCAGTTAAATTGTTAATCCTTTCATTGGGATTCTATATCTACAGGGGTTAGGTGATTTGATATAGTCATTGTGTTAGGGGTTAGGCTTTGAGGTATAACGAATGAACATAATATTGTAAATTACTGACATTTCATGAATACCAAAATTTTGAATGAACAGAATACTGTAAATTACTGGCATTCCATCAATACAAATATTCTAAAACACATACAGTGAATTACCTGATTTACCTGTAATGGCTCAAATAGAAATAACACTTTCTGATGACTTCTGACTGAGTAAATGTCTCCAACTGAAAAAAATTTCTACCAATTCTACACACAAATAACCAACGATCATAATCCAACTACATCATAAAAAAATCTCACATAAACCCTTTAAGCAATGCAATGTAAATATTTATAACTCACAAATCCTCAGATCTAATAAGAAATCACACATCATTGTTGAACAAATTTTCCTCGTCCATGAATGCAAATGCATATGACAACCCTTCCATTTATAATTTTAAATTATCTTTAAAGCATGGAATACAAAAAGCTTCTTCCTATCGCTCTGAGCACAGGTATATATATTGTTCATTATAGGATTTAGGATGCAGCTTGTTATAATGATGTAATTCATCTCAAATATGATCATCATATTTTCTAGAACCTATATGTATGAGAAGGGAAATCGGTGGGGAGTATACAATGTATGGCATTCACCCAATTTACATACCTACATCCTCTGTCAACCTTAGGGGTCATCAATTGTGCATTTTTTATAAATTTCATTGTTATTAGGAAATGCAACATTGTGTTACTTGGTCACATAATTAAATATAGTCATAGTGTGTGTTCATGAGGGTGTTTCACATGTTCATGAGTTGTATGGGAGTTTCCATTTTTTTTCATGGTTATAACACAATCTTAAAGGGGGATCATAAAGTTTCAACCATGAGATTAATTTGATCCTAAAAATCAACAAATACAACATCAACCATATAGGACCAAACCCAAGTTTGTGGATCACATGGAGAAATCAATATAATGCATGCTATATTTTAGATTATATATAATGTGTCTCCAAATCATTTAGCTTATAACATGCCTACAATTGATTTAGCTATAAAGAATTCACAGATATGAGATGTAGACTTTAAAATGATTGTCACAAAATAACCAAAAATGGGAAATAAATTGGAAAGACGAGAATAGACATATTGTTCATCAAATCCCAAAGTGAAAATAATGTACCTCACCTAATAGGAATAACCTCTGCTGTGCGGGAGAACCCCGCACCCCCTCGCTCCTACTCTCGAAGCTCGCTCCTAGTTTTGGGAGAACACTCCCAAAGCGCTCCCTATCTCTCCTATACTAAAAGCTCCTATACTAGGTTGGTCATTTGATAGCAATATTATGGTACATCCCTTCTTTGTGAAGCTCTTATAAGAGTTGTTATGGTTGATCATTTGATGACAATGTTATAAGTTATAACTACTAGAGGATTGATGTTATATGGTTTAATATATGTTTTATATAGCTAATTCAACATCCTACATATTTTTTAGATATAAATTTGTCAAAATATATTAAAATGTATACTATATAAAAAATGTTGTTGAAATGGGAGCCTATGAAAATTTCACTTTTCACCCCTCCCCACTCCCAACAGCATACGATGCCATAAAGATCCCTATAACAATACAAGATGTGATTAAGACAACTATTATAATCTAGGATTTCATAGGAAACCTATATCAAAATTGAACATCTTTAGGATTCCTATACCAATATGGAATGCCATTAGGATGTTGATGTATATGTAACTTCAAAATGTATTTCATCTGTGTATTTTATATATATTTATTGTACCCTTATAAGAGATGTGTTATTCCTCTATAAGGAAGTGTCGTCATGTGGATTGACAAGTGTCACAAGTGTGTGTACTTGCCGATGGGTTATTAGACCACCATGTGGGGTCGACTCGGAATTATATATAATATAATATGGATGTATCTAGATAGACAAGTCGACCCCATAAGGTCACTAGGCAAAAAGGTTAGTATAAATAGAGATCGGAGATCTCTATTTTACACACTTGGAAAAGTAACTCACTCTCACTTGAAAAGTGACGCACTAGTGAGGAGGAGGATCATCTGCTATCAGGAGACTATATCAGTGTTATTTGGTTGTACTTTGGTTTAGCCATTGCTCTCTCTATCTCTGAGGAAGTTGTGGGGTTTTTCACCTTAGGGTTTTCCCCACAGAAACTCTGTGTCTCTTGTCTCTTATGCTTTTGATTCTTGTGATGCTTGTCATATTGTGATTGTTATTCATTGATATACTGTAGATGTTATTCTCTCAGCAAAGATCCTAGAGTATTGTGAATTAATGCTCAAAATTTAACATGGTATCAGAGCTAACTTGAGAAGAAGACATTTTGCAGTGACGGAAGGTTGAGTTCCTTGTTTATTGGGTTTCTCTCCACAGATTTTTGAAAATCAGTATAGTAGATTGACTCTACTCATCAAGGCACATCTATCTGTCCAATAAGAATTCAATTCCGAGCATTTTCAGATTTGGCCCTAAAAATTAGGGTTTCCACAAAAATAGGAATTTCTAGAATCTGAAGACACAGCTGGAAGCTCCTTGCAAAAAGTGAAGTTTAGAGCTTTGGATCGAGATTTTTGGCTGGGTAGATCTCCGGGAAACTCAAACCCTAATTCAGGGCTCTCCCTAGTGAACCCGGGAGGACAAAAGGGCAATTATGAAGGGCAAGACTTTGCTGATCTCAAATTCTGAATGTACTAGGCTGATCAGCTCATCAAGGTGCATCTTTCTATCCTTTCAGAAATTTGAAATTCACATTTTGAATTTTTAGGGTTTCTCTGACAAAACGTAATCCGGGACCAGATCCAGTTTTCAGCACTTCAAGTGGTAAGATCTACATCTTTTATATTTCCATTTGAAGTACTCTTTAAGATGTCTCTTCACACCAAGCTTGAGGATAAGCTTAAAGGGGGTGATAACTTCCGAGCCTGGAAGTATAGAATTGGGTTAATTCTGGAAGAGAATGAGTTGGACTCATATGTGAAAGAAGACATCCCTATCCCAGAGGATGAAGAGGCCACAGTTTTGCATAAGAAGAACATGGTCAAGGCAAAGAGAATCATTGTTGATTCTATCAAAGACCATCTCATACCCCATGTGTCTTCTCTTAAGACACCCAAGGAGATGTTTGACTCTTTGACCAAGCTGTTTGAAGGGAAGAACATAAATCGGAAGATGACCCTGCGGAATCAATTGAAAGGAGTAAAATTTCAGGATGGAGAAACCATTCAATCTTATTTTTCAAGGGTCTCCCAGATCAAGGAACAGCAGGAAGTAGTGGATGAAATGGTGGAGAATGGTGAAGTGGTGATGACCACTCTAAATGGCCTACCTAGGTCATGGGATTCCTTTATCCAATGAATTTTTGCAAGGAAGAAGTTTATCTCCTTTAGTAGACTACGGGAAGAATACTCACAAGAAGAAGCAAGGCTTGTGGCACGAGAAGAAAAGATGGGAAATGAAGATCAAGCTCTCACAGCTCAAACCAAGAAAGGGAAGTCCAAGAGAGAGCCATCTCACCCCAAGAAATCTTCACATCACTTCAAAGAAAGAAGAATATGCTTCACCTGTAATGAGAAAGGACATATTGCCATAAATTGTCCGAAGAAGAAGAAGGACAACAACAACTCCAACAAGAAGAAGAAGGGAAACAAAAGAAGGTTTCATGCTCATGCTGCTGAGAATGATGAACCCCCAAAGAAGAAGGCTAGGGCAGAAAGTGATAGTGATGATGACTCATCAAGTGAAGAAGAGTATGTTCTAATCTCTGCTCTCACAGGTACCATCTCCCATGGTTGTAATGATTGGTTGATTGATAGTGGGGCTTCCAAACACATGACTGGGTTTAAGGAATCTTTTGTGAATCTATCTGAACATGAATCACCCCATAAGGTGAAACTTGGGGATGATTATCAATACCCAATCAAAGGAAGTGGTGAAGCCTCCTACAACCTAGATTCTAGAAAATCCTTGAAGATGAAAGAAGTACTTTATGTACCTGGGCTCAAGAAGAACTTACTCTCCATCTCTGCATTGGATGCAAAAGTTATGAGGGTTTCATTTGTGGATGGCCAAGTCCTAATGTGGCCAAAGGGGAAGACCATAGATGATGCAGTAGTGATTGGAGAGCAAGAGGGAGGTTTGTATAAATTGAAGGGACAACCTGAACATGCCATGGTGCATGAATCCATGGAGCCAAGTGAACTTTGGCATAGAAGACTTGCTCATATGCACTATAGGGCACTTCCAATTGTAAGCAAGGCTGTAGAGGGTCTTCCTGAAATCAAGACCAAACATGAAGGTGTTTGCAAAGGATATGCAAAAGGTAAGGACATTAAGAAGGCTTTCCCAAGTAGTGAAAGCAAGGCAAAAGACATCCTGGAAATCATCCACTCAGATGTATGTGGTCCTATGTCATCCAGTTCCCTGAGTGGGTGTGTTTACTATGTCTCATTTATTGATGACTTCTCCAGGAAGACTTGGGTATACTTCTTGAAAAGTAAAGATGAGGTGTTTGATAAATTCAAGGAATACAAAATCTTGATGGAGAATCAAACTGACAAGAAGATCAAAACATTCAAATCCGACAATGGTGGAGAATTCACCTCAAGTGACTTCAAGAAGCTTTGTAGTGATTCAGGGATTAAGAGGGAGTTGACTGCTCCGTATAATCCTCAAGAGAATGGAGTTGCAGAAAGGAAGAACAGAACAATCATGGAAGCAGCAAGAGCAATGCTCCATGACCAGGATCTACCTATGCATCTATGGGTAGAAGCAGCTAGAACAGCTGTATATGTGCAGAACAGAACACCCCACAAGATATTGGACAACAAGACACCAGAAGAGGTCTTTTCTGGTAAGAAACCTGAAGTCAGCCATCTCAGAATATTTGGTTGTCCAGTATTCACTCATGTCCCAAAGGAAAAGAGGACCAAACTAGATCCTTCAGGAAAGAAGGGTATCTTTGTGGGTTACAGTGAAAGCTCAAAGGCTTACAGAATATACTTTCCAGGGTTCAAGAATATTGATGTCAGCAAGGATGAATATAAGTTCAAGGACAGGTAATCCAGGAAGCAAAGATCAAGAGGGAGCACACTCCAGCAGCTCCTGCAAGGATGCATATTTTCAGAGGGAGCTGACCATCTCCCTACATTCCACAATAGAAAGGTGTAGAAGAAGCTACTTCAGCAACTCCTGCCAGGAAGAAAAGACTCAGAGGGAGTCCACCCAACAAACAAACAAAGATAAGTATTTCAATTATCATTTCTTGCCTATTTTGTTTGTTTAAATAATATTATGCTTATATTCCTAAACTTAGGAGATGTATTGTGCATATTAGAATGATTGCATTAATAAACAGTATACTACTAATATGCATGTGATGGGTAAGTGGCCTATGGCACTGTACAACATTCCAGTGCTACTTATCTAGAATGAAACCTCTTTGCTGACATGTTGGGAGTAGTGCAAACTCTTAACAATGTTCTGGTAGAGACTGGAAGGCATCTAGAAAGTTGTGGAACATGGATAAATGTTGTATTGAAGCATTGGATAAGATAACTGCATGACTGCATGACATATTTCTTTATGTGTAAAGAATTTGTTCTGAAAAATTATGAGATGTTTCTAATCATGCAATTTAACTTATTTTGTAGGAAAGACCGTATATCTTCACCTACAAAAGGACTACAACATTTGTTCCAGCAACAAAGATATCTATTGAAGATATTGAAGTTCCCAGGATCTAGGATGAAGAAATGGAATGCCATGATCCATCGATCATGAAGATGATGTTTGGGATGCAGTCTCAAGACTTGACAGGGAGTCACATGTGTGCAGATTGAAGAAAGCCTTGTATGGCTTAAAGCAAGCTCCCAGAACCTGGTATGGTAGGATGGACAGTTTCCTATCTAGTTTGGGCTTTACCAAGAGTAAAGCGGATTCCAACCTTTACTACAAGGTTGAGGAAGGGAATCCTGTGATTCTACTCCTATATGTGGATGACTTATTTGTAACAAGAGATGACAGACTGATTGCAGATACTAAGAGGAAGCTTGCTGCTGAATTCGATATGAAAGATTTGGGAGTGATGCACTATTTCCTAGGTATGGAGGTGTGGCAGAATGCAGGTGGGATCTTCCTTGTCCAAGGGAAGTACACAATAGATATCCTGAAGAGATTCAGGATGATGGATTGCAAGGCCATGGCCACACCTATGGCATCAAATCTGAAGCTTCTATGTGATGCTTCATCTGAGCCAGTTGATGTCTCTATGTATCGTCAGATGATTGGGTCCTTGATGTACCTGACAAACACGAGACCGGACATTTGCTTTGCTCTGAACACATTGAGCCAGTTCCTGACGGATCCGAGGAGTGTTCACTTGGTTGCTGTAAAGCATGTTCTGAGGTACCTGAAGGGTACAGTGGATTTTGGGCTCAAGTATGAAGCGAATCAAAAGTTTAACCTACAGGGTTATGTTGATTTAGATTGGGTTGGAAATGCTACAGATAGGAAGAGCAAATCTGGGTGTTGCTTCAGTATGGGATCAGGTGTGATCTCTTGGTTTAGCAGGAAGCAGTCCTGTGTAGCACTGAGTACAGCTGAGGCAGAATATGTTGCAGCCTATTCAGCTAGTTGTGAGGCAGTATGGCTACGGAAGCTACTGTCTGAGTTATTTGATCTCCCATTAGATGCTACTGGTATCTTCTGTGATAACCAGAGTTGTGTGAAGCTGTCCGAGAATCCAGTGTTTCATGACAGGTCGAAACACATAGAGATCAAGTATCACTATATCAGGGATATGGTGTAGAGAGGAGCCGTGAAGCTCCTGTATGTTGCGATGGACGAGCAGATTGCAGATGTGCTGATGAAGCCACTAGCCAGGGTGAAGTTCGAGTACTTCAGAGAGAGGCTTGGCGTTCTTCAGATCGAGGACACTTCGAGGAAGAAGTGATGGACACATTTGCTGAAGCCATTCCAAGCATGTTGAAAGGAGGATCCTTCACATGGCTGTGGATGTAAGCGCTGGATGATGAACATCAGGATGATGTTCTGGTTTCTGCTGGATATGATTAGTTGGATCATTTTTATGTATGTATGTACGCATCATGTTGGATGTTGGATATGATCAGTTGGATCATTTATATGTATGTATGTACGCATCATGTTGGATGCTGGATATGATCGGATGGATCATGTGTATGTATTTTGTATATGCATCATGTTGGATACTTGGACCATGTATATGTATCAGATGGATACATTGTATGATCAGGTAGATCATGTATATTGATATGTATCAGATATGATCAGGTAGATCATGTATGTTGATAGATACATTGTGTGGATCATGTATCTATGTATCAGGTGGATACACTATGTATGATGATATGTATCAGGTAAATACGTGGTGTGCATCAGATGAATGCATTGTATGATCAGGATGATCGTGGATGACGAGCTTCTCTAGATGACATGCAACAGGATGTTGCAGTGATGATGATCAGGATGATCATGTGTACATCAGGATGATGTATGGTGAGTATCAGATGATACTTTGTGGCCGTGGATCAGGTTGTGCAGGTAAGCATGTAATTTGTGCCCTGGGAGATTTGCAGATGGTCTTTCGAGGTTTTTCCTATGGCATGTAACTCGGTGCCCTAGGACATCTGGCAAATGCTCTTTTGAGGTTTTGCTTGGAAGGACATATAATTTGTGGCCTGGGAGATCTGCAGATAGTCTTTCGAGGTTTTGCCTATGGCATGTAATTCGGTGCCCTGGGATATCTGGTAGATGCTCTTGCGAGGTTTTGTCCTATGGCATGTAATTTGCTCTTGGGAGATCTGGACAGGATGAAAAAGGCCTCAGATGCTTCAACCAGGTTTTGCCATGACCACATGTAATTTGCTCCTGGGAGATCTGGACAGGATGAAAAAGGCCTCAGATGCTTAGCTAGGTTTTGTGGTGAGATCACATGTAATGTGCTCTTGGGAGATCCGACAGGTAGATCCATGTGCTCGTAACAACTTGGGATGCTTCAGCCAGGTGTTGTGATGGGTCACATGTAATGTGCTCCCAGGAGATCCTACAGGTAGAGCTATGTGCTCGTAATAGCTTGGGATGCTGCAGCTAGGTTTTGTGACGCACATAATGAGTCCTGAGAATTCTACAGTATGGCCAGCGATGAGGAAGACCTACAGATGGTGGGCCTACATCCAGTATGAAAAAGGACTAGCTCTGTAGAACTTCCTATGATGAGTAGATTCAGAGATCGATTGAGATAGCAGCAGCAGTGACGATGATGATGACGATGCATCAATGACAATGATCCCGAGAAGAAGACTTGTCTAGCATATCTGTGTCGAGAAATACCTTCTTAGTTAAGAGGGAGTGTTGATGTATATGTAACTTCGGAATGTATTTCATCTGTGTATTTTATATATATTTATTGTACCCTTATAAGAGATGTGTTATTCCTCTATAAGGAAGTGTCGTCATGTGGATTGACAAGTGTCACAAGTGTGTGTACTTGCCGATGGGTTATTAGATCACCATGTGGGGTCGGCCCAGAATTATATATAATATAATGTGGATGTATCTAGATAGACAAGTCGGCCCCATAAGGTCACTGGGAAAAAAGGTTAGTATAAATAGATATCGGAGATCTCTATTTTACACACTCGGAAAAGTAACTCACTCTCACTTGAAAAGTGGCACACTAGTGAGGAGGAGGATCATCTGCTATCAGGAGACTATCTCAGTGTTATTTGGTTTTACTTTGGTTGAGCCATTGCTCTCTCTATCTCTGAGGAAGTTGTGGGGTTTTTCACCTTAGGGTTTTCCCCACGGAAACTCTGTGTCTCTTGTTTCTTATGCTTTTGATTCTTGTGATGCTTGTCATATTGTGATTGTTATGCATTGATATACTGTAGATGTTATTATCTCAGCAAAGATCCTAGAGTATTGTGAATTAATGCTCAAAATTTAACATAGGACACCTAGATCCCATACCATTATCAAGTGCCACTAGGATGTTAATACCAATATAAGACATCATTAGCCTTTCCTAGGGCCCATACCACTTTCTAAATCCATTGCAACAAATGACTATGATATCATTAGGAAGTCCACACCACTTTGTGATGTCGTTAGGGCATCACTACGAACAACTATAACACAATGTGGCATTATTAAAACACTATACAAGTATTTAGAATGTGCATGCCAATATGGTATGACAATGTCGTTAGCTTGTTTATACCAACCTGTATCATCATCAAGAAGTTTGTACTAGTTATAATTACAATCCCTTTGCAATCAGATCAAGCTATCCTTTCACAGATGTCACCATTATACAGGAAGATCAATTATCGAGGTTTTTCTTACAAAATATTTCACTTGTGAGACAAAGAAAGTGAACTCTTTGGAAAGGGAGCTACCTAAGGTTAGTTGTGAAATTAATGATTCCATCAAGCAAATGACTTCCATATCAGTAGGATGTGCACACCACTTTGAGATGTCATTAAGGTGTCATTACCAATAGCTATACCATAATGTGACATTATTAAGACACTAGGACCTCATTACAAACCCTTTGCAATCAAAGATGTCCTTTTGCTGATGTCACCATTCTACACGAGGAATCAACTATCAAGGTTTACTTACAAAATATTCCACTTATGTGCCGACGAAAATGAAATATTTGGAAAATGAGCTAGCAAAAATGTAGTTTCGACATTAATGATTCAATCAAGCTAGTAAACTAGCAAAGCATTAAGTTATTTATGAAAAAAAAGGACACTCAATGAGACCACAAACAAGAGGAAATCAACAATATCCAACAAGTACCACATTGACAATGAAGGAATTAACAATTGTGTGTGTGCAACAACCAATACACCATTTTTATTGTGATTTATTTGACCTATTAAGATTAAATTGAAAAATGAAAGTGACCTAGAGAAATCTAGCAGTTGACTGTACAACAGAATCCTAAGGTGCATAAAATATATAAAGAAAATAACTTATCAAGAAGAAATGGATAAAGATCACCACCTAGATGGAAACAAGTTATATCTCCCATAATGGTGAAGAAGAAATTTCATATTCAAGGGATGAAGGATGAGAAATTTTCCATTAGTTGACTGTAGAAAGCACTATTTCTATTTGAGCCATTATAGGTAATTCAGGTAATTCATTGTATGTGTTTTAGAATATTGGTATTCATGGAATGCCAGTAATTTACAGTATTCTGTTCATTCAAAATTTTGGTATTCTTGGAATGCCAGTAATTTACAGTATTATGTTCATTCATTATCCCTCAAAGCCTAACCCCTAACTGAATTCAGTCATATACTGTAAATTAAAGCCTAACCCCTAACCCCTAATGAACCAGTGCAAGACTCCATTTTAATGGAAAAAATGTTAAATGGGTGAGACTAATTTTAAAAATTTATTCAACATATTTAGATGAGATCAGTTTATGTTGTCAAGGAATCAGAGATTTGACTTTACAGCTAAGAACACCACCTTGTTGTATATGATAGTCTAGAGATACATGATATATGATATATGATCATCTATTGCAATGGGCTTCAGCCTTGAACTCTCCCCGAAAGCATAATTATTCTCCATCTATATGAGAACTTGGGAATGCATTTCGATGCTATGTTTTCGATGTGGTTATTTGTTGTTGTATCAGATGCTTTATGTTGTTTGGGTACACAGGGTACTCCCAAAAAACCGAACACCTAGAGAAACCACTTCACACAAACAGATCACAGATCAACACATCGATGTTTTGACATGGTTTAAACCCTCGTGAAGGAAACACTCCACGACGTCGGCCAAATAGCTTCTACAGAGCAATTTATTATGCAAAGAAATAAAGTTACAAATGAGCTTCTTATAATCGATCAACTTTCCAATGACCCTCCATGCTCTTTAAATAGAGATCATGGACCAATTGGGTGTCAAGCCACGAATCAAGGGTAGGTATGATCTAAGAGAAGTTGAGTGGTCGGATCACTCTATGTCGGAAACATATCATCACCATCGGATTAAGTATTTACAAATGCATACTAATGCATACTAAGAAAACACACTTTACCTAACGGATATATTACACAAGTTGATCTTAACTAACTCTTAAGTGTCTAAAAATCCTAACATTCCCCCTTAAGAACAACTTAGGATAGGATTGAAGGATTTACAAAAGTGACACTATTAGGAGAAGGAAGGAGGCATTAGAGCCTATCCCCCCTTAATGACAAGTTCCTGAACTCCTAACATAGATCAAAGTTTAGAAAACTTCACTTCTATAAGAGACTTCGTGAAAATGTCTGGAACTTGATCATCTGTAGGACAAAAGAGCACTTCAATAACACGATCATGAACAAGATTTTTGATGAAGTGCATATGTAGCTCAATTTGTTTACTGCGTTGATGTAGGACTGGAGCTTTGGCAAGCTTGATGGCACTTTGATTGTCGCACCCAAGTGGAGTAGGCTGCTGCTGCTCGAATCTAAACTTTGAAAGGATCTGTCGAAGCCATAAAGCTTCCTGACTAGCATTAACTGCGGCTTCATATTTTGCCTCTACTGAAGAAAGAGCAAGAGCTTGTTGTTTTTTGCAAGCCCAAGTGACGGGTCCAGATCCCAGACTGAAAACGTAACCTGCTGTAGAATTTCAATCATCAGGATCACCGGCCCAATCTCAATTAGTGAAACTAACCAACAAAGGTTCCCCCCTTGTACTATAATGAATCCCAAACATAATTGTACCTCGAATATATCGAAGTATTCATTTAGCTGCTTTCTAGTGACTTCAATGAGGTGTTTTCATACAACGGGAAACATGACCAACGGCAAAGGAAAGATCAGGAAGGGAATGAATCAAGTATAAGAGACTACCAACAAGATGACGATACAAGGTGGCATCTACTTCAAGTGAAGTACAAGTGGCATAAATTTTGACTCCAGACTGGAAGGGAGAAGGAGCAGGTGTATAATCTTCCATGTGAAAGTGACGAAGAAGGTCACAACCATAGTTAGACTAAGAAAGAAAGATTCCTTCTTTGGTTTGTAGGACTTGGAGACTAAAAAAATAATGCAAATGTCCTAAGTCTGACATTTCAAAATTTTGCTTAAGACTGGATTTCACATGGGTTATAAGCTTAGGGTCACTACCAGTCAGAATAAGGTCATCAACATATAGAACAAGTATGATGAGATGGTTTCCTACTTTCTTGGTATAGACATTGGGGTCAGAATGGCATCTAGAAAAACCAATGTCAAGGAGAAGGCTATCCATTTTGGCATACCAAGCTCTAGGAGCTTGCTTAAGGCCATATAAGAATTTATTAAGGTGGCAGATAAGGCTAGAGTTATTCTGAACATATCTAGGAGGTTGTTCCATATAAATTTCCTCCTGTAAATCATCATGTAAGAAGGAAGACTTGACATCCATTTGATGGACTTCCCAGTTGTTTAAGGCTGCAAGGGAAAGAACAAGGCGGATGGAGTTCATTTTTGCGACAAGAGCAAAGGTTTCATTGTAGTCAATCCCTTCAACTTGGGAAAAACCTTTGGCAACTAACCTTGCTTTAAGTCTTTCAACACTTCCATCTGATGCATACTTAGTTCTGTAGACCCATTTACATCTGACAAGTTTTCTTCCTTTTGGAAGAGGTACCAGATCCCAAGTATCATTCGCCATTAAGGAACGATATTCTTCATCCATAGCTGCATCCCAATCTGGATTTCCTGAAGCTTCTACAAAGGTTTCTGGATCATGATTCTTAGAAACTTGAGCCAAAAGAGAAGAGGCTCGCTAAAACTAAGAACATGTTTGACGCTAATCTCTAGGATCACTGGCAAGATCACCAGCTGCTTCACATGTTGAAAGGACCCATCATGGAAGCACTTGTGCTGGTGCAACTGGAGGAACATGAGCAAGTAGAGGTGGATTTTCATCCTCACTATCATCATCAGAAACTGGAGTTGGAAACCTGTCAAGGAAGTTGGAAGAAGAAGAAGAAGGCACAATCGTCGAATCAGGCTCGCGGGCCAAAGATGGCACAATTGCAGAATTAGGCTTGCAGGCCAAGAGATTTTCATCAAATTTAACATCTCTTCTAATTATTACATCATGAGAATGTGGTTGAAGAATTATATAACCTTTTACATTTTCAAAATATCCAACAAATATGCACTTTTCACTTTTAGGTTGCAATGCTTTCCATTTTTCATTCGGAATGTGATCCCATGCTTCACTACCAAACACACGGAAGTGAATTACATCTGGTTTAATTTTACTCCATGCTTCTTCCAGTGTGATACCTTGTAATGCTTAAGTGGGGGTGCGATTAACTATGTAATTTGCACAATTAATGGCTTCAACCCAAAATTTTAGACTAAGCCCCTTAGATTGGATCATACAATTAATCATTTCTTTTAAAGTGTGGTTCTTTCGTTCAGCTACACCATTTTGTTGTGGTATATACAAAACAGTGTGTTGTTGTTGGATTCCTTGTTCAGTGCAGAAAGTAGTGAACTTTTTGTTAACATATTCTCCTCCATTGTTAGATCTTAACTTAATAATTTGATGACTAGATTTTTTTTCAACAAGGGCCTTGTAGGCCAAGAACATGTTAAATACTTCACTCTTAAGTTTTAGGAAATAAACCCAAGTGCGTCTGGTGTAATCATCAATGAAAGTTAATAAATATTTGAAACCAGAAAAGGAAGCAAATGGAAGAGGACCACACAAGTTGGTATGCACAAGCTCCAAGGGAACCGAGGCATGCCAAGAGGCACGTTTGTCAAAACTGTCCCGATGATGTTTTTCGAGTACACAACCGGAACACACACCATCCTTGCAAGATACCATCGGAAGACCTGTCACCATATTGTCTTTATATAGTTTTTTCAATGAGCGATAATTTAAGTGACCAAATCGCTCATGGCAAAGTTTGCTCAAGTTATCACTATGAGCAACAAAAACTAAAGGAAAAGGTGATGACCCAAAGTTGTTAAATTTGTACAACCTGGTAATATCATAAACAATTTTGGTAGCCAGGACCTGTTGAGGATCTTTAAAATCCTTGATTACAACTTGGTGAGGTGTAAACGTCATAGTTTTACCTTCACCAAAATGAGTGATTTGATAGACTGATAACAAATTGCAGAAAATTCTTTGAACACATAGTACATCACTAAAATGACCATTATTTACTGGAACTGTTCCAGCTCCTACAACACTTAGAAATCTATCATCACCAACAAATATTTGTTTAGTGTTACATTCATGCATAGTAAAAAGGATGGCTTGATCCTTAGCCATATGATAAGATACTCCAGAATCAATGAGCCATTCACTTGAAGTAGAAGAAGAAGATGCATTATAAGAATAACTAGAAGCACAAAGTGCATTTCCGTGAAAGGTAGATTCTGAAGGCAAATCTAGTCTGATGTGGTGCTTCTTCATTGCTACTTCCAAGCCTACCATCTTTTTGAAACACTTAGATTCATCACGATTATCTTTCCCACAATAGTTGCAATGATGCTCAGTCTTCTTGCCTTTTGGCTTGGATCCTCTATCATTTTTTAAAGAAGGAGCTGATTGAGAGGGTTTGGGACCCTTGTTTGACTTATTATTGTGAAAATTTTGTTTCTTGGGAGGATTGGACTTTTCTTTCTATTGGGACAATAAGGATTTCTCAGATGTATCTGCATTGTTAATTATTCCAAGATGGATGAGTTTATCTTGCTCTCTAATCAAGGAATCGCAAAAGGATTCAAGACTAGGCTCTTGATAGTTAGCTGCATTCAAGGATTCTTTCATGGAGTAAAATGTACATACAAAAACAGAATATGCAAGTCCAAGTTTAGAAAGAATATGATAAATGCATTGTTTGTCTTCCCTCTTAATCTTGCATTCTTCACATAAGAGTTTAAGAGTTTTGTACTTAGATAAATAATCTTGTATGCATGAAAAATCACTTGGATTTAAAGAAATCAACTCATTTTCGAGTTGGTGACCTCAAATTTCATTGTGTTTACCAAACACAGATTCCAACTTGTCCCAAGCAGCATCAGGTTCATCAATTCCAAATATGTGGAATCACAAATCAATAAAGATTGACATCCCAATCAATCCACGAGCTTCGTCACATCTATTTTCCCATTTTATTTTCTTGTCATCATCAGTGGGTTCTATTTCTTTCCTTGAGGTAATTGTGAAAAGTCCGCTACTTCGTAGAACATCCTCCATACGAGATTTCCATGAGAAATAGTTGGAACTGGTAAGTAGAATATCACAAGGTGCGGCCATACTACAAATTAATGGCTATAAAAAGAGAAACCAATAGTCTGGATGCGAAGAGCTTGAAAAAATAGGTAGTTTAAAAAAAATGGCACTGAAAACTGACTCCGTATGATGAAATTATGCTTGATCAAAGAAAACGTTGAAGGTGTCCCCAATAGTGACTTGATAGATAGAGAACGACCAGCTAAAAAAAAGGACCCCCCTCTTCCCAAGACGAACCTTTGACAATTAATTTACAAGAAAGTTGCTTTAAGTGAATCACTTTTATAAAATAAGTGATTTCATTTTTATAATGATGTTACTTTAAATAGTGCAGCAATAAAAATGAACTTAAGTGACTCACTTTTTATTTTTATTTTTTATTATTTAAGTGAGATGCACTTTTACAATAAAGTAACTTGAAAATATAAATTGAATGCACTTTTTCTTTTAAAAGTAACTTCCTAAGACTTGAACTCAAGACCTATTAAAGAATAAAGCAACTTTGAACCAAGTGAGTCAGATTAAAAGGTATGTAAAATATGGGAAGGAGGAAGGGTTTTTTTTTTTTTTTAACTCTTCTTGATCGGTTTTTGTGCTTGCCTTTCTTTCTACAAATCACACCATAAACCAAAACAAAAAAAACTTTTCCATGCTTGTGGGGTTAGATCTTGTTAGCTTTCCCGGAAAGTCTACGTTTTCTCTTTGTTTCTGATTTGCTGAGATCGCACAAGGTGCATGGCAAAGAGCATATGCAACCGAGAAAAACCCTTTCCCTTTCTGTTTTCGGTTCGTCGAGATCGCACAAGGTGCAAGGAAAAGAGCATACGCAGACAAGGAAAACAACAATCCAAAGCTAAAAAAATCTAATAATAAATCTGATAAAATGAGAGAAATATATATATATTTTTTAAACATAAATAAAAAAAACGTCACTATAACATTATACTTTCAGATCTGATGAAATACGCATTTCTGAAGCAACCGAGAACCATTTTCGATCAAATGAAAACTATTTCCAAATGGAAACGACGCTCCAGACGCAATGGAACACCTCCCACTGCTCAAAAATCCGTAGAAATACCAGAACCAGAAGCCCTTTCAAGTTTCAGCAACAACAGTTCAAGATCTAGATCATAACTGGAAGCAGCTCCCCATAAAAGCTCTGATACCATGTTCGGGTACACAGGGTACTCCCAAAAGACTGAACACCTAGATAAACCACTTCACACAAACAGATCACAGATCAACACACCGATGTTTTGATGTGGCTTAAACCCTCGTGAGAGAAACACTCCACGGCCTCAGCCAAATAGCTTCTATGGAGCAATTTATTATGCAAAGAAATAAAGTTACAAATGAGCTTCTCATAATCGATCAACTTTCCAATGACCCTCCATGCTCTTTAAATAGAGATCATGGACCAATCGGGTGTTAAGCTATGGATCAAGGGTAGGTATGATCTAAGAGAAGTTGAGCCATCGGATCACTCTATGTCAGGAACATATCGTGACCGTCGGATCAAGTATTTATAAATGCATACTAATGCATACTAAGAAAACACACTTTACCTAACGGTTATATTACACAAGTTGATCATAACTAACTCCTAAGTGTCTAAATATCCTAACAGGTAGCTCTATTTTATAAATGATTGAAAGCAAATTTAGAGATCTGTTAAGTTGTTTAACTCCAACTACGCCTTTGTTAAAACTGATCTACACTCTTTGGCAACTTTTTGCATCACAAATATATGAATCCAAATAATGGTGAATGTGACTAGAGTTATAATGAATATTGCTCTTGATTTTACCTACACACGGGATCATCTAACCTATTAGGGCGTATGGATATTTTTTTAAAAATAAATTTGCAATTAGTCATGTGGAACCATTTCCTTCATGGAAGGTATCTCAAGAAAAGCAGTATAGAGGTCACTGTTCATCTCTGCTATTTAAATTGGGTAGGAATCTTTTACATCTAAAGCCACATGTCTAAACATTTTATAATATATTTTCTCAAGTGAAATTTAAACTTGGTAGGAATCTCTTACATGGCTATATGTGAACAATCATTCAAGGTAATTTAATGTATTGATATAAAGCATTTCTAGGTGAACTTTAAATTTTTTTATTGTAATGAATTTAATCATTTGATTTATAGTATTTAAAGATTAACCTAATTTAGTTGGAAAAATTAAAGTAGTCAGTTTTTGATGGAAACCGATATCAAGAAACCTAAATCAAGAATATATCTTATTAATATGTAACATCCACCAAAGCATGACCTTCAGTTCATTCACCTTGATTACCAGGAGGCTCATTAACATCCTTTTTTACTTTATTTTCCAAAACTGCTAGAATGTTTTGTTGAAGAGTCTATGCCATCTTATCTCTTTTATTACACATAGATGTATTCTCAATATGAAATACTCTATTGAATTATTTACACTTTGTATTTTCCTTCTTGTTCCCCCTACGGTTGGATTTTTCCCCATTGGATTTGGGATTTGGACCCTTTTTCGAATATGGGTTTTTCTTGTCTATCTTGTTCCCTATATTAGCTCCCTCATTTGTTGCAAGGGAATGTAAATTTGAAGGTTTGAGGGAAACCATATTAACTATATTATCTTATTCTTGATTGAGTGAGACAAAAAAATCATTAAACTCGGGCATCTTCCATGTCTTTCCCAGAGCTAATTTTGTAGCATGGAACGAAGATACGAACATTGAGTATTGTGGACCCAGTTTTGAGAGAATAGAGAGTATAAGTTTATCATTGTCATTCTAAATCCCACACAACTTGAGCTTCACTACTAAGGATTTAAGCTTGTTAAAAAGGTGTTTAATGTTTTTGAAGTTACCTAGGCTCAAAGAGATGAACTAGTTCTCCAGTTCATGTCCATGCATGATGTCTAGATTCTCGAAAATACCTTCTAATGTGATCCATACTTAAATTCAGTTTTGAATTTGATTTAACATGAAATCAAATATCTTGAGAGATTAAAAGGCATAACAACCAATAGGCCTCATCCATCTTTCTAAACCACATAGTCTTCTGCATTGTAGAATTAGTTTCAAGTTATCTTCCCATAGTAATCCTATGAAGGCCCTTAATTATCAAGATACGGCTGGCCTCAGAATTCCATTCAAAGTAATTGAATTGAGCAAAATCACAGGCTGGGGATGATCCAACTAAGTTGTTGTGGCTTCTCTTGATGTGTCTTATTCCTACAAAATAAAGTACGATAATCTTATATTCCATATAGCTTTGATACCATGTAAAATATTTTGATTACTGCAAGAGTTGACAAGATAGATCTAGAAACCTAATGAATAAAAAATACTTAGATCAATTTTATCAAGGAAAAATAAAGAGATTATGGAGAGAAAAAAACTTGGAGCAAATACACGTAAATCTTATCCAATGACAATACAATGAAAAATTGTCTTGCATATAGAAATTTGAATTATTGAAGAAGGCAATTAGAATTTTCTAGGGATGCATAAGGACCTAGTTAGGTTTCAATCATATCTCAAGTGCCATTATTTTTCCATGCAATCTCAAAAATATGAGTTAAAAGTCTCATCACTAACCATATAATCCAAGTGGAAGATCAGTTACCTAAATCAATCATCTAATCATTGCATAAATCATGCATGAGAGGAATCAACACATAATAGTGAAAAAGGGCGATATATTATCACAATAGTAACAGAGGGTGCTCTCTATCTTTGATTAGTGGAGTTAAGTTCCTATAATTACTTTAGAATGTCAAACATGCAAGGTAAAACCCTAAAATAAGGGGTGAAATCCTTCATTTGAGGGATGTGCCCTAACATGCCAAAAATACCCCCAAAATCACTCTCACATGCCAGAAATAGAAGATTAATCCCTTGAATATTGGGATGGATCACTCCAATAGTTCATTTGGTCAATTTGAGTCAAAATTGGATAAGTAGTATCATGAGACCAACCTCTATAGTACCTAGGTGAGAAATTAATACTAAGGCAGGGTAAATGAGCTCTAAAAAATATTGCTCATCTAGAAGAGTAAAATGGAGGAGAAATCAGTTCTAGAAATAGGCACAAAATGGTGGAAAAGTAGTAAATAAGCTAGGTTGGGGGGTTTAACTGCATCGCTCGCTTTCGGGTGTAACCATTTGATCCGATAGGAGACTGGGTAGGGTTAGGTATTTATGGTGGCCTACCATGCACTCTTGTCCGAATGAATTGAAGTAAACTGATTGTAAAAGCTATTTCGCAGTGGTAATTTATTAATTTAACCAAATCCTACTCTAATAATGTATTTCAAATGGGAAGATACTTAATGGACCATAAAAATGTAAGGTATGCTTTGCAAGGTGTTGGATTTTCCCCCGCCTTCATTCCTGCTACTCCCACCACCGGATAAGGTCAAACCCTTGTCTATGCCCCTATTCTGCTCCTGGTAGTGCTTGCTTTGGGACTGACATTAGAACTTAAATAATAGAAACTGGTATATGGTCAATTGCATTATCAATTGTGGCTCCGGAATGGGCTATGGAATTTGATTTATCGAACAGGAACTAGCTGTGCTCTAGCTATTGGATTTTAACTCGTATAATAAATAAGCATAGCAATCCACTAAAACCAACAATGGAACAGAAGGATCTATGGTTATAATTGGTTACACACCTGTACAAAGAAGGGGTTCGAACTGGCGGTGGCACTCCTCTTCTCACGGTTGTTCCCTTCATTGTTGTGGGTGGTCATTCCCTTCCCTTCGATGTTTCAGCAACTGGAGTTGAAAAATGACACAGAAACAGGGTTTCAACGAATATCAACAGCCAACATTGAACAATGACATAGTGACTGGCGGGGAAATGGGTTTGCGTTTATATAGTTAAAAATTTCTTGGCCGAGAGTTTAAAAGAAATCTAAACTCTCGGTCTAGAAACTTGTCCGAGAGTTTAATATAAAAAATATGTTTATACTCTCGAATGAGAAAGAAAAAATTCTCAAGCGAACAATTATCTAACTATGGAAAAACTCTCGGACGAGAGAACGTTAACCGTGGTTAATGTTTCGTCCAAGAAGTATTACATCTCTCGCCCGAGAAAATATGTTGACTTTTTTCTCGAGCAAGAAACTGGAAATTATAACAAAAAAAGAGTGGATTGTCACGAAATTGTTTCCCAACTTCGTGTTTTCACCTAGAAAGCACGTTCTTCTACATACATGTGTTGAAATTGCTTGAGGACAAGCAATATTGGGAAGAGAGGATTTGTCATGTCCCAAAATTTTGCATTGGGTCACAATGGCCTAAGCCCCTTGGCCATACTCATGATAGGTTGTCAAATGGATGCCAAGGGTCAAATAAATGCCAAGAATGAAGTCCAAGTTAGTAATAATGTGAAATAAGATCCAAATGGACAAGGTGGGTCACATTAAAAGAAATTCCCAATTCAAAGTTATAATATACCCATCCAAATGAATTGCCATGGAGGAAAATTACTAGTTCCCTAGGTTGGGGCGTGGAAGCTTTGATATTTGAAATAAGGGGGATAATAAATGATGTTTGAACATTAGAATGGCATAAATATTTAATAAAGGAGCTAAATAAATAAATACAAGGGAAAATCAAAGTGGCAATTGATCATGAAGACACATGGAGGATGTGGGACCCACACGAGCTAGATTTTCTATGCCACATAGCATCCTCCTCTTGTCATTTTGAATCCATCAGAATCCCAAGGTTCTTGGGATGAGTTGGAAGGTCAATATACTTGAAATGAATCAATTAAGGTCGAATTGGAGTGGAAGAGTAACTCCCGAGGAAGAGGAAGAGGTATTTTGGAGCTAGTGAGACACTTGGACTACATTCCCTAGCTCTATGACAACAATGATGAATATGCTATGACACCTATGACACAAATTAGACGTGAAGGCTTACATCTGACATATATGACATGTCAGGGATAAAAATAGACTCCAAGAGGGTGCCCAAGTAAGTTAGGGAATCCAAAGAGACACCAATTCGAATTTGGAGAATGAGAGGGCTAGAATTGGAAGGACAACTGGCATACTTGGGAATCTCTTCCCCAATTGAGTTGGCATGAAGCTCTTGGGAGGAATTCGACCCATGGAGGACCTTAGAAGTTTATAAAATACAATAACAAAGAAGGATGGTATCTTTTGATCATTTTAGAATTTGCATTTTGCATTTGGGAGAGGAGAGCTAGTGGAGTGCTACTCTACTTGCCTTAGCACCAATTTCGAGGGTGAAAGATTCCCATCGTCGTTGGTAATTGGAAAGGACATTCATACCTTTCAGTTGGATATTTAATGGATTCTTTTGTTACAGGTTTAATCTACAAGGAAGCTCATGGTCTCTCTTTCAACTTGCTTCTACAACCATTCTTCTATTTCTTGGCATATTCTTGCTCCTTTAGGAGAGGCGCACTTGTTGAGGTGATGAAATATTTGGGATAGATCTTGAGGACCCATATCTTTGTAATATGATATATATACTCTATTTTTACTACTCATGAGACTCTCAGGTCTAAAACTAAGTGGAGTTTTGTAAAAATACCAAACAATGCATAAATGATGCCATTTCCCTTAGATCTTGTTGTTGGAGTTTGAAGAGACAATATTTTGAGTTATATCAGTTATTCTCTATGATTTTGTTAATGTATGGAGTGCTATTAAATTTCTAAAGAAGTTTCTTTAATAGAGCATAAGCCCTTGGCACCTAAAATTTGAATTTCATAAGTCATGGTGAAAATAACTAGCTTTTTCCCCTATGTGAAATCTTGCATATAAACATATGATTTTAAGGAGTTGAAGAAGGCCATAAGAACTAATTAAGGATACATTGGGGATCTCATTAAATCCACTTATCAATACCATGCCTCTGTTCAGAAATTTGGAAGGGCTTGACGGCGTTTCAGAATCCATCTTTGTCCACTACCCTTGGGGGATTTGAAGCTCGAAATTACTAGTAATATTCCCTACATTGTCCAGATTGTAAATAAATGTTGAAGAAGTGTTGTAAGGGTTTTTAGGCATCCATCAGCCTCTTTTATATGTCTTAATACCTCTCAAATACCTTCATACCGATTATACAAGCATTTGGAGTCATTTGGAGACCAAGAGACCAATACTAGTCAAAGAGAAATTGCTAGTCAAACTGCCTACTTTGGTGAGAGCTTAAAGGAGAGTTGTAGAAGCCTCTTGAAGAATATAAAGCATCCTTGAACCTCATAATTATGTCCTAATATCATCGATACACCTTTTCTAACAATTTGGGAGCATTTGGAGTCATTTGGTGACCAAGATACCAATACTAGTCAAAGGTCAAACTAGTGGAAAAAGTTGCAAATTTCACCATTTTAATAAATTTCTAAAAAGGGACATTACAAAATCTGTCACTTTAATTATGGCTTTGAAAACTATCAACAATTTTCATTGTATGAAGATTCCTCTGAAGCTAGCGAGCTGCAAGATTATATGAACAAATATTTTGTCAGCCAAGACATATCTCTTGTGGTGATTTTTCTGCAGCATGGAATTTGGAAACTACTAGATACTTGTAACCAAAACAAAGGGTCATTAAGGTTTTAAAGATTGTACTTCACTTTTATTAGAAAAGAGATGGGTACAACATAAAGAAAAAATATTTTTTTGAAGAAACCATGCAATAGAATTTCCATGATTGATTGCATACTTATATCATTTATTGATTGCAAATATGTTAACACTGCCATTTCCTTGATTAGCGTGGCCATGTAACCCGCTCGAATCTTTCCCAATCCCACTACCATATCACACCTAAAATGAAATCATCTTTTCCAGTAAAAAATAATCAAAATAAAAATTGGACTACTAATCCAACAATTAAATAAAAAGTTGCTAGATCAATCCAATTATACAATAAGAATTGCATTATCAAAATAATAAAAGTTAACAAGTTACATTTTTTTTCAAATTAAATAATAAATTAAATTTTTGGTTACTAATCCAACAACCAAATAAAATTCCTTGGACTGATTAATCCAACAAGATCATAAATTGCATTATCATAAAATAAAAATAAAATATTATTCATAAATGAATGTCAACCTCTATGAAAGTACACATTTTTAAAAATTAAATATTTGGTTGCTAATGTTTTATTAATTTTTTATTTTTAAATCAATAATAAAATGATTAATAATGTTTTAGTGTATATGTAGTGATTTTAATGTGGACTTTACATTTAAATGTTTTTTATAAAAATATCATTATTTTCAATTTAACAATAATCATTAGTTGAAACTTTTTTCATTTTTAAATATGTGTAAATTTTTAATGTTTAATGATATAGGTTTTTTCAACTCTTATCAATTAAAGACTTACAAAACAAAAAAAATGATTATTTATGCTTACAATTTTCTTTGAAATCTTAATTTTAATATTTTTTTAAAAGCAAGGACTTTGCTGCTCACAATCCTTGAGCAATACTTGTTTTATAAACTAACAAGACTTTACAAAACTTAACCATCAAATATTATAAGAAAGAAACATTGTTATGGACTTTATATTGATGAAATTCAAAATTTAAGATAATTGGTGAATAAATTTATGTTATAAGGGATAATTTTATCTATCATTTTATATTAAGTTAATGCAAGTATAATATGATGTAAGATTAATAGTTTATATACTTTAATTAATAATTAATAGAAAATGATTTTTAAAATGTTTTATATGCTTGGAATAAAGTAAAATTATATTTCAATATTAATAAAATTAATTTTGATTTTTTTTTTTTCAAATGATGGTTTACCATTTGTTAGAGGGTTACATCCATGCTATTCCAGAGAATCAACTTATGGGTGGGAAGAATAACAATATTCCTCTCAACCACGCTATCTACACTCAATTGACAAAATTAATTTTGAATTCTAATCGATATAATTATAAGAGTTTAATAATATTCACTTCAAATTACATTAATTCAATATAAATATTTATATACATATATTTCACTTTTATTTTTAAAATATATTTATCTAATGTTATTATCTAATTATAAGAAAGTTTTAACTAATTAATATATTTATAATATTAAATTTTATTATACTTATTTTATTTTATTATTATATATATAATTGATGTTCTATATCAGCATAGATCCAAATCCTAGGCTCTATCAAGCAATGAGAGAGATCAAATCTCCCGAGGTGCAAACCTTTCGCAATACCTAAGCCACCTAATCCTAAGCTCTAAAGTCTCTAGTTTAAGTCTCATATTTACTTTTTACTTTGTATTATACTTTTTTGTTTATGGCTGACATAATATTTATTACTTTTTATTTTGTATTATTCTTTTTTGTTTACTTTGTATTATTTTGTTACTCTCGACAAACACTGTAAAATCTCATATTTACTTTTTACTTTGTATTAAAAGTAAAAAGTAAAGTCTATAGTTTAAGTCTCATATTTACTTTTTACTTTGTATTATTCTTTAGAGCTTAGGATTAGGTGGCTCAGGTATTGCACTCAAGGAGCTATTCAAGGAGAGGTTTGCACCTCAGGAGATTTGCACATGTCCTTTCGAAATTAATGGCCGACATAATATATCTTATTACATTTTATTACTTTTGAAAAGGTTGCATGTGATATGTGACATCCGTTACAAGATCTCCCCCATACTATTACTTTTTACATTTTATTACTTCCTAAAATGTTACATGTGACATGCATTACCTGTCGGGGCAATAATATTAAATATATGAATTATATCATTATACAAAATTATTTTCTTATATTTTAAAATATTAATATATTAATAATAATTACTATATATATTTTTATATCAAGTGTGGTTGTTTGGTTTTTTTATGTAAAAATTTTAGAATTATATATATTAGTGATGGAAATTGCATAATTTGGATGCTATGGATATTTGAGGATGTTGAATTTATTTATAAATTAAAAACATAATTGCAACATAATTTTACTAAATTTTTTTATATCAAATTCCAACCAAAATACAACAAAATGCCCAAACTCGCTCCATAAATAAATATTATAAAATATTTTTTAAGATAAGGTGAATGGTTATTCTCTCTTTTTAATAGATTTGCAGCTTATTATGTATTCATAAAACAATATATAATATATAAAATGATTAAAAAATTTAAATTTTAAAAATATAATTAATTAATTATTTATATTTTATGAATTGAATAAAAAAATTAAAATAATATCAACATGAAAATGAAAACAAATTGGTATGAGTTGGATAGTAAATCGAAACCAAACATATTATTCCAAATGGAATGCAATTTCAACCCGTTCATCTCACACCCAATTTTAAATTTTAGTTAAGTGAGTTAGAATCTTAATAGGTCACTACTTACTAGTAGCATACTTCTGAATGTAGTACTCTTTGTTTCTACCTTGCTTAGTTACTCCTTGTTGCAGAAATCCCAGAATTAATGTTATTTGATGTTCTAATTCAATTACTCCTTACAGAAATCTCAGAATTAATGTCATTTGGTTGTTAAAATTTGTAATTATAGCAAAAACATTGCATACTAACTTAAGGTACACCAATTCGAAATCCAGAATGGCTACCAAATGCACAGTGAAAACTTGCAGCTGCTGCGTTCATCCCTGGGCATAATATTTCACTTCGTATAATAGAAACGTTGTTCTGTGCTTTTGAGAATTAGCAGATCTTTAGGCTACCCTTATGGCATGCGAACAAAATGAAATATATTTGTCTGTAGTTATGTCATCGATAGTTTATTCAACATAAACAACATCCAACTGGTAACTGATACCCGAATGAAAATAGCATAATTATCTAATCACACACGAACTCATTGAAAACCAGAGCTCTACCAACGGAAGAACATTGGAGAGAGTCTAGCCTCCGTTGTCCATCAGTTTGTGGATGACCTTTGGTAGTGTATCTTTGAAACCCTTTTCTTCAGTCAAAGATCCGGGCAGTGCCAGTTATGTGCAGTAAGAAGTACTGAATTATAGTCCGAATTATCATAGGAATTCGATTCGGATTGGGATTGAACAGTACTGGCCAGCAGGTTCCCAGATGTCTGATTAACATCCAAGTTATATAGCTGTGCATCATATCCTGTTGTGCTAAATGATGGCAGCTGTTGGTGAATCACTATATGCTGTTGTTGTTGCTGCACGTAATCATTGTACATAGGTAGCCTCGCACCCGTATAATTGTATGAAGCTAAATTAGGCCTCCCTGTAATTTGCACTTGTTGAATATAATCCAAGCCTGGCTGGTTTTGGATTGGCGTTATAGAAGCCAGCTGTCGGTTAAACGCTTCTGTTTGCTGCTGATATTTAATATATGGTGAATACTGCTCGAGTAATGTAGGGTAATAAGAATTAGCCTGGTCGGCATCAAACCCTTGATTTTGCAGTAGTTGGGCATAGCAATATAGGTCTGAAACTTGTGATAAACGTGTAGAATTGTTTGGGATGAGATGCTGAGGAGGATTCCCATTTTGGACTGCGTTCGAATAGGGTTCGCGTGTAGGTGCCGACAAATTATTACGATAGGTCGGCAGACATGCGCTGGATGTTGCGTGTGCTACCTGCATACTGAAGTCGGCGATTGCGGCGTTTTCCTGCTTCGCGATGTTCATACCAAGATGATCCTCATCCGCGAGGTCGATTTTTTCTGGAAAATTCAATTTGGCCCTTGCCCCTCGAAACTTTAAAGCGGCATTGTCGTATGCTCTCGCGGCACCTTCTGCAGTGTCGAAAGTGCCCAGCCATACACGAGCTGCCTTCTTTGGATCTCGAATCTCTGCGGCCCATTTGCCCCACGGTCTTTGCCTTACCCCTCTATAACGTCTCTTCTTTCCAGAATTCTTTGTCTCTAGGAGCTCATCCTTTCTCTTGCAGCAAATGTCGTCCTCTTGAATACGTTGCTGGTGGTGGACTGGCGTGCCTATGCTCGATACTTCTGCATATAGTCAACATTGCATTCTCAGGATAAATTTTCGAATCATTGAGAGCCATTAGAATATTATTGGTTCAAAGGATCTACCATTACACATTTGATACATCTTTGACCCACATAAATACAGATTGTTTTTACTTGGGTGGGACATCCACAAGAATAAGCATATCATATTCGTGAGAGTGATTTTATAGGGATCGACTTCTCTGGTAAGCCACAGTTGACAAATACACATCATTCCAAAAGCGGTAAGCTAAGCAAAGTCAGCACTTTCTGTTTCTTTCTGATTGTGATCTGATTGTGAATCGTTTTATGGTTTCAGTGCATGGTTGAAAAATTAGCACTGTAAATTCGAGTATAATATTTTTATTTGTGTTTTCGCCAGACTTAATTAGTTCAATTGATAAGTTTTATTTTAGTATGTAATATGTTTATGGCTAATTGATTAGCATGTTTATGGTTAAAGACGTTAGCGAATTCATATTTTGTTGAAAAGAGTTCCATGAGGTTGTAGAAGTTGAAAAATTAACTGAGAATCGCCGTCTAAAAAGTTTTGGAAAAGATGTTTATATGAATCGGTAGGAGCTGTATTTCATTGAAACTCTGAATCCAGTTATTGCCATCAAACTTCTTGACGTTGTTCTACAAATTCTATGTTTTTTCACAGTCTCAGATCGGCCTCGCATACTTGATTTGGTGTACCACTTATTTTCCATTCCTATAGATATTTAGACTACCTCAATCCTGATGTGTTGAGTAAGAGGGCATAAAAATTGGACTTGCTTTTATTTTAGTATATTAGGATTACAGGCATCTCCGATACACAGGATTTCAGAATAAATATAAATATTGTTATTTCCTTTTATTGTGTTAGAGTTGAAAACGCATCTCTTACACTCTGTGTTACAATTAGACTATATTTTTGTCTAATATTATATAATATTTAGCATATATAAAGACAATGTTGGTTTAAATTGAAATGTTTGTTAGAAATCAGTGGACTCTTCCTTGCTAGGAAACATGCAATTCTAATTATCGTGTTTAATCTATGGATAAGTTCCAATTATCGTGTTTAATCTATGGATAAGTTCCTTAATCCAAAATGACTGGCTAAGGATTATTATAAACAGAAACAACCAAGTTAGATTTGATTGATATATGAAGAGTCTAATCAGTCTTTGCAATTTCAAGTTAGTGGTTATGCAATTCGTATATATAGAAGATTAAAAACAAGAGAGAGATGTGTAAGGGAAAAAGAGAAGTGAAGAGCAAGAATGAAAGGAGAAAAAGTTCATACTGGTGAAATGTATGAAGAGTCCAAGCTTTGTAAAAGATTATAATAAAATATCATCTCCAAGTTGCTCTATTTTGATACCGTAATATATATCTGAGCAATAACTTCACATCAGTTTCATTTTATATTTTGGTTCTTATGTATAGTTATGCCAAGTAAAAATGTGATGAAGCTAAGAAGTTACGGGAAATAAAAGGGAAGTAAATTTAAAATAAAATTTGGGATTCCCTGGATCACTAAGTCTAAAGCGTTCAATCTTTAGAGATCGAAGGAGAACACAAACATGGGAGGAGGACATATGTAACATCGCATCTATAATTCTAAGTCTTTTTATTAATGTGCTAAATCCAAAACGTATAGATTTACCATGCAACATTGAAGAATCTGGTTGAATTTAAACGGGACATTGGAGCAACCATTAATATATACACATCTGAGAAAATGGCAGCGATTCACTCAAAATAATAAAAGGGTTGATTAATCTTCCCCGAAATCCAAGAAGTATAGATTTACCATGCAATATTTAAGATTCTTACGGAATTTAAACCGCTGAATTGAAGCAACCATTAAATATGCACTTTTGAAAAAATGGCAGCCATTTACTCCGTTAATATAATAAAAGGATTCATTAATCTTCCCCAAAATCTATCACAGAAACCTATGCAATAATATTCTCTTTAAATTCATTTAATAAATTTATTATTTATCAAACTAACGAAAATTTCATTCATCCTGACAAATTGGTGAACAATTCTAAGCCTATCAACGCAATAAGCGTTGATGATTGCACTCCAGTATTGGCTTAATCGATTGGAAAACTAATTAATACTTATTTGAATAATATTAGTAAGATAACACAGGTTCCCTAGCACAAAATATGCTTATTTTTTTAAATTATATTTAGGCCATTGGCGTACATGAACCTATGTCTGCTCAATAATAAACTTTTAAACAAAATTCTTAAATCAAAGGATCTCATTGCTTAAATTATTTTTGGGATGAGTCACAGAGGGAAGAGATTTTGGACAGCTTCATCTAGAGACTTTAAGAAACGTACCGTTACCCTAGTCATATATTAATGCTCAGAGTCCAGTAGTTGCTTCATTTTCTCTTCGCCTCTACCTGCTTTTCCTTTTATTTCCGTTTCCACTTCCATTTGTGAACTGATTTTCCATACTAATCTCCTGCACAAACGATTTGAAGTATGGAATAGGAATTAACCTCCCTTATACATGATTTGTATTCGCAGTTGCAACGAATCGGGTGAAAGCGCCCTCATGTTTCATTTGTGTCTGCAAAGGCAAAAAGGTTTGGTATTTCCCAATTTCTTCATGCAGTCCGCCATCAGAAACCTATAGAAAAATCTTAGCAACCAGATGCCGACGAGTGTTGTATTAACTGGTAATATCCGGGATTACATAGAGAAGGTGGCACTTCCAGTGATTGGGGTCGATCCAACACAATTAACCCTACCACCAATCAGCAATAACAAGAGCCTTTCAAGCTACAGGATCCATGTAATTTTATAGGTAATTTTAAAGCACAGCTTTAAAGAAAAGGAAGGGCCTTAAGTTACGGTGTTAAAGCCAACCGCTGGGATACCTCTGAGATGTAAGGCGTTCCCTGACAAAAAGGAATTCATTAGCTTATCAATTTCTTTCTTCTGCAACTGTAGGAGTAAACCTTTTAATCAGCATCTTCTCCTTTCATATTCGAAATCACCCTTCTCTCCTCTCATGCCTTCGATTTCCTGCCGATGTGCACGTTACGCTGGTTTATTATAAATTAACAACATATGCACAAAACCCTCCAAACCCCAAGCTGTAGATTATATCTCGTTTCTAGATAATCACTACAAAGGAATGAATGTTTGCAAACGCGATTAAGTTTTGTCTTATTTTTTCCATTCCCAAAATGAGTGAACAGAAGAAATATCTGATTCATTAATCCCATGTTCATCCTTCGTAATACTATAAGCCTAACTTAACCTATTTTGTTTCGATAATTTTCTTTCTTCCTTATAACATAGCTCAGACCAGATTACATTCCATTCTCAGATCTGATCACATTCCTTTCTAAGTTTTTTTTCTATTTTAAAGCTATTTTGTTCCACGTGTTTGTTATTTATTCTTTCTTTCTTTCATTCCATAGAGCTTTGCACACACCAGACATGTTACAGAGATTTTATAAATTTCCTTCCATTTCTTTCCTACTTTATACCATTTCCAATGCACGATCCATTTTTTTACAGCCCTTCAAATATTCATTTCATCTACAATTTGTATTAAAGGCATGAAAACCTAAAACGACTGCCAAAAACTTCACAAATAAGTATACTATTCATTCACCTTGGGAGGATCCAACGAGCTGACCAGAAATATCGTCTGCCTTGACGCAAGTCTCAGTGGATGTGGTCGTCTGCTGCTCGTCTCTGCGTCTCTTCTTCCCCGCTACTATTTGATCTGTCTTGCTCTCCACAGGATTAAGGATATGTCCACAAACTACGCGGGAGAGAGCGGAAATCATCGCCAACGTATCTTTTTCCTCATTTGCTATTACAGGTTGCATCGTTCCTAGGTCGAATATAGGGAAGCATTTAACAGAAGGTCCAGCCTTCTAGCCTCTAACACATACCAGACGGAGCAAGTCCCTAATAAAGCCCCGGCTCATACGGCTAATATGCCTTGTCGTATTTACAACGACTGAAGACTTTAGCAGGTACCGCTAAGTCTTCCAAATTTTGGTCCAATTGGTGGTTGTGACTTACCTTGACAATCCCAAACCCTAAACTTTGGCATAGTTAGGGTTTCTGTAATAATTTAGTATCTGTTGAATCTACGGTGTAGCAATGTCCTGCGAATATCGATGCTCCGAATTCTACTCCCGACCCATTACCACCCAATGTCTACGCCAACAAATCCTTATCTCTGTCTGCCTTTTTATCTTGTCGGTTGCAACTTGATGGCCATACATACATATATACGTCGCTACCCTAAATTTTATATCCGGCCGTCCTACCTGGGAAGAGTAAAGAAGATACCAGAGCTCAAATCCACGGCATATTTTAAGGTTAATTCGTCCTTTTAATTCCGTGCTTCCACAATCGATTTTGATCTGGGTGTGAGGCCAAAAGTGTCAAGAATAAGTGACAACAATATGCGTTTTTTCTCTTGCTGGTTATTTGCTTTCATTATGATAGCAATTAAAGCATGGGCACAGACAGTTGTTTTCACCGCCTTTTGACAATTGCATATGATATTGTCCATGCATTTACAATACTTCCATTGAAGAGCTATCTTTGATTTCTGTTTTATTCTTGGTTTATCAGGAAATTTTTGCATGAACGATTGGAAATTTCAATAGAAATTCCGGTCAAAACCGCGTTCTCCTTATACTTTTGTTGTTGGTCCCAAATATAGGGACAGCTAGTCGCCCTTTTGTGTTATTCGTACTATTATAAGTTAGGTTGAATATATAGATGGCTAATTTTTGTGCTGTGTAGTCGCTCTCTCGACAGTGTGATAATGGGGACATAGCACTCTGGAGCCATGTTTGGTGACCAACAGTGGGAGGTGAAGGCGTCTGCCGTGATTGTGAATCGAGGAGTTCAAGCCCTCAAGGTGTACCATTGATTCTTTTTCAAATGGCATTAGATTGTAAGATTTAAACCTAACATTCCTCGTCTATGAATTTGTACAATCAAATAAGAACAAGGCGATGTATATTGTAATTGGTGCTTTCGGGAAATCAATACAATCGAATATTATTTATTTTCTATTTTAAATGGCATTAGATTCTGAGATTTAAAACTAACATACCTCGTCTAGAAATTTCTGGAATCAAATTAGTAGAAAATGATGTATATTGTCATTGGTGGTTTCGGAACATCAATACAATCGAATACTGTATTTTTTTAGGTTCACGGGAGATCATTTGATCGAGATTAATTACAATAAAATTTATTTTAAGCTTTGATCCTATTTGTTTTAAGAAAGTTTTAACGTGTAATTTACTTTTCAATCAATTTTTTAAAATATATTTATTAATTAATTTAGTAAATTATATTATTATTATTATTTTCACATATATTATATATATATATTTATAAAGTTATATTTGCAATCATATTCACTTAGGTATTTAACACACCTAATCATTTAGCTGCTGGTTCATAAGCCACATTCTTGTAGGTAAATTACATTGATTTTTAAAAGTTTAAAAGATAAATAGTTTGGTTTTATAATTTTTTTAATAATAATAAAAATCTTAATTTTTATTTTATTATACAAAGAAAAATCACATTTTAAATGTTGAAAGCAAGATATAAATAAATAAATAAGTATATATCTATAATTTACTAATATAATTATAAAAATATAATTGCATATTGTATTTACAAAATTAAAATTATATTAATAATCAACATTACATTTCTCTTGTTTCTTTATAAGATAAACATTGCTAAACTCAATAGCCATCATGCTTCTTCTTCTTCTTTACCCATTTAGGATATTGTTATTAGGGTGAGGAGTTTATATCATCTCCAAAAGTAATTAAAATCTATCAAGGAAATTTCTCGATATGATTTTTAACACATAAAATAAATATTATGGTAATCAAATAAAAAAATATCACATATATTAATTTCATATACGATAACAATATCTAAAATCAATTTTTATCACAATGTGAATTAGAATATAGCATTGAGAAAATACTATTATTGACTTAAAAACATGAACCTTTGGATTTAGGATAAGAAGAAACTCCTTTTTGTGGCTTTTAAAAGAATAAGATAAACAACATGGAAGACTTTGGGGAGTTGAGTAATAGGTTACTGTGTTGATTAGTGATACTATTAAAAATAATATTATATATAAATTTAAGGATTTGTGGTGCGATAAGGAGGTGTTCAACCCAAATCTAGAAGGTGAAAAGTATTTCTATGTTTTAATTAAATTAAAAAAGAAAACAAACATTACTAAATAAGAACAAACTCTCATAAACTCCATAGTTAAATAGGACATTAGATACTTCCTAAAATATACTACAAAGAAATAATTTGTGATCTTTGTTACACAAGAAGGTTTAAAATAAAAATGACTTACTCTTAAAATGTCTTAAATAACAATTTCAAAATATTTATTGCAATAAGGATCTTCCTAAACTTTTAACTCATAATAACTATGTTCATGTAAGAATATCAATCTTAAAATAATTTTCAAGAAAAAATAAAATTATAAACAAAACTAAATAATTCCTTACCTTTTTCTATTATCTTGTTTTTCATCATGTTTCAAATAACTAATAATTCATTCCAAGTAAAATAAATCTATAATTTCAATTACTAAAATGTTAATTTATTTAATTTAAATAAATTTTTTTTATCTTATTCAATTTGATTTTCCTTATATTGTATTTTGATTTTATAGATTATATACTTACATAATTTTATAGACATAATGATAATATCATAAAGTAATGGTTGATTCTTTTGCTTAAATAATAATTACATAATATTTGTAATATGACATATAGAATTTAGTAATAAGAAATATATATTAATTCTTATTATTGAAAAGTTATTTAAATATTTGACTTTCTTCGTTAAATAAAAATCAGATCCACCAACCCTAAATGGAACAACCACATAAAATGATTATATGTCCCTCCATTTACCAATTTGCTTAGAAGAATAGGTATGTTTTGAATGAACAATCGAATTTCTTTATATTTATTATGTTTAAAATAAGGAATTTTAATAACTTATACTACACATTTCTTTATAGAATATTATCCAATTTTCAAAGATAACACTTATTTGTTATTTTTAAATTATATATACACAAAAAAAATAGATTTATGGAGAAAATATTTAAATATAATTTTTTTATTAGCTTTCGATAATTTCATATTAGCGGTCTCTTAATAATTGATTTTTCTAGTAAGTGTTAAATTATACATAAAATTCAATATTTAAATATATTTGAGCATTTATTTCGTAATATCTATGCTTTCGTTTACATTCTAGATGGTAGAAGTCACGACTAATAAACCTTGGGTTACATCAGATTATGGTAATGTCAAAATGTTATAAATAAGTTTTGTCACTTTAAATGGTGTAATCTCAATAATGAGAATATGCCATAGAAATTCGATTAGAAATAAAGTATGATTCGATTAGATTTAAAGTATGATTATTATTGATATTAAATGTATTAAAAACGTTTTATATAAGTTTATCTTTTTAATGATGTCTTTACATAATGGAAAATAGAATTCAATAATGAGAATATGCGATAGCAATTGGATTATGCCATAATAACTGGATTAGACAAAGTATTATTATTGATATTAAATCTATTAAAAATGTTTTATATAAGTTTATTTTTTAAATGATGTCTTTACATAATGGACAATAGAATTCATGATTGTGTTTTGTTGATAATTTTAAAAAATATAATTGGAAAGGATTTGAAATTAGTTTAATTAAAATTATATTTTTCAAAAATATTTACTTATTAAATATTAATTTTAAATTAATTTAATTATTTTTATCACTTTAATATTTTAATGCTAATTTTTTGAAAACGTTTATAATTTGAATTTGTTATGTACTTTTTATTTTATATAATTTCTACATTATTTTCCAATATTAAAAGTAGTTTAAAGCTATTCTTACACTTTACTTAAGCCATTTTTATAAATAAAAGTTGTTTAGGATTCTTAAATACATTCATCAATTTAATATCATTTCAATTATATGTCATTAGCCTTCCATTATCCTCATAAACCTTTGGTATTTTTTTGGGGTGTAAATAGCATTCATAAACCTCTTAGTACATGGATAACAAACTAGCTCTAATATTCTCTACAACCTGCGCGTCATCTAGAACTCAGCTGTGATCCATCTAGGAGATGGATTCCTCAAGGAAGGAGCTCCCATCGCCCCATTGGGATAGTTTCCTAGTATTGTGGTGAAGGAAATTGCCCAATGGATACTATAAATTGATCCCTAATCCTTGCAACCATCTATTATGGTGAAGGAATGGAAGGAATAAGATCTCGAAAGCTTGATGACACCCATCAAGAGGAACCTCCAAAAGAGAAGAATATGAGAAAGCACGACCACCCTCTAGGAAAATGCATACCGAAATCTGCATGAACTCCAAGGTATGGGGTTACTTCACCAAGTATAAATAAGAAAATTTAGTACATGAAGGACCACACAATGATAGGATTATTCTTAGGCATCTAGCTCACTTAGGAAGCTCTTATATGGTGGACAAATAACATATGTAAACCCAAGGCTCATTACGACTTTAGAATGGGATCCAAAGGATTTTTTATAGTCCTCTTTACAAGATTAGAGGACAAGGATCGATTTTTTTACAATGGACCCTATTCATCGACTTAATGAGGCTATATCTATGCTTTTGTATGGAGAGGTTTACTCCAAAGAAGTAATACTTTAGCCATGTCCCGATTTGGATCTATCTATATTTGTTAGCTTGAGAATAACATGATTTGGAAACTTTAGAAGGAATCCGAAACACCATTGGATCCTTTTTGCACATTTCAGAAGCCACCAGAGTAGGTCAATATACTTCATATGCATGTATTTGTGTCTACATGAACATTACAGATATGATGCTAGAGGGAGTCTCTCTGATGCATGAAGTCTTCGAATGCTTCAAACTCTAAATTACAAACATATAAAATTTAGATGTATGAAATTTCATGAACATGTGCATCTATTTCGAGATTTCCCCTTTAACGCTCTACCTCCTATCCTAAATAATGCTTCAGAAAAAATGCAGATGAATTCTAAAGAGTGTTGAATCAAAGAAGGAAACTAGGATGACCCTAGATGCTAGAGAAATCCAAAAAATGAGAGACAAGCAATAGCTTCTAGGTTCTTAACAACATTCAGGAAGAACAAATAGAAATAGGAAAAGATGATCAGTGTGTGCCTATAATGACCGAGAATAATACCACAATAGATGATTTGCATCAAAATAAGAACTACAACTGTGATTCAATAGATCCATCACACATTAAGAAAGGGGACAACCTGATGGTGGAAAATCTAGGGTTCAGAATGACCGTTTATTTAGAATATGGTGAGGATGTGGACCCGGGAGACCAATGGGCCCTCGAACGAAGTTGAGGGCCCTTTTAGATGCAATTGGGTAAATGCGAAATGCGCGAGAATTGTGTAAATTCACAACGCTCGTGCGTTATGTAAAACAAGGAATGGCGGGATCCGAACCTGTCATGTCATTTAACATGTAGGATAGGATTACAAAACGTGCGAGCGTTATGGTGATACATAACGCGCACATGTTATGTATCACCATAATGCTCGTGTGTTTTGGTTAATATAACAAAAACAAAAAAAATAGACGGAACGAACCATAGAATGACGACCATGGCTCGGATCGACAAACCATCAACTCCATTGGATTCAGGACTTTGGGATAGTGCTAGGGGTGCCCCTTTCCATCGGTCCCATGGCCAGCCAGTTGGTCGAGCCTACTTGCACATCATCAATATCTCGTTCCAAAATTTATGTATTTTAAACAGGGGATCATGAGCGCCTTTGAACTAGGAAGAGGTAAAATGAGCTACGTTGAGGGCAATAAATGCTGTATTTGTATGATGTTGTAAGGATTTTGTAATGTGACAAGGTTTTTCTCTATGCTCCGAACATGGACCATTAACTAATTAATGCTGACGTTAAATGTAGTGTAAGCATCCCTATAATGTGATAAAGGATGTTCAGCCATCGTCCAAGTGGCTTGTGTATGCATCTAGAGTTTAATTTTAATCACTCATGTCACGTCCAATTGAATTTTAATGGGTCCAATTGAATTTTAATTGGTCGATCCAAGCCACAGTCGTCATTCTATGGCTCATTCTATACCCGTATGTCCTGAGAAAGTTGAAGCTGTAAAGCAATAGCTCTCTAGTATTCATCCTGAAGCTCTTTTTTTTATGTCTAAGATAAAGAAGCTCTCAGTTCGTGAGCTAGAACATATCGATCTTAACAGGATTTGTACAATCTTTGTTTTACGAGAAACTGACCTTAGAACTTCTCATAGCAATGACAATGAATCCTTCATTTTGCAATTTGTTAAGAGAAGAAGATCAATTTTTGACAAAACAATGTAGTTATTACATGTGGAGGCAGCGGTTTCCCGTGGAAAACAAGTGTAGGGTTGAGCAGAGGAAAGATGTTGGGAAATGGGCTATTACATTAGTTTTTCCAATGGGCAAGCGACTTACAGAAAGAAATATGGCGGTTGTAGGTATCTATGCTTTTCTTCCGACGGAAATTGTAACAGGATTTCAATTTATAACACAAGCAAATTTTTTACTGGTTTCGTCTAGAGAAAGTATCATTTTCAATAACAAGTGGAACTAGGGAATCCTTCGTTGTGTTCCATTAGCTTTTTGTTCAACATTTCATGCTATGATAAGTGGTAATTCACCTCTATCATCGAAACATTTATGTAAACCAACAGAAGCTGGAACAATACTCCCTGCTTTTAAATGCATTCTGGAGAAAGCAAGAGGACAAGTTCATCAAAGCGACTTCATTCATCTATATTCTCGTAATGTACACATAGTCCATCCTTATCTTGATAAACAATAGTTTTATAATAGCTTGAAGTTTTTGGGCGTGGTTATCTCCCTGTATTCGGTTGCTTGATTGGTTGACAAGCTTTCCCGAAAATCTGTACGTTGAACTTCCTTGTTTTATTGCTGAAAATTGGAAGGGATTTCCAAGTCACCTGCAAAATGCTGCTTTGTTGAGTGGTTGAATTAGTATCCTAAAAAAAAATAGAGCTTTCTATCTCAAAGTTTGCTGAGCGGCTCCTAGATGTAGTATCGGACTCAACAGACAGTAAACATGTTATCACCACTACACATGTTTTGCACTATTCATCTGCATTTAACTACGTCTGGCTTGAAAGGTGTCCCTGAAGGACTTTTCGATGCGAGACGGAGCGGGCCATAGAATGACGACCGTGGCTCAGATCGACAAACCGTCGACTCCATTGGATTTAGGACGTCTTGTGAAGTATCATTCTATATGGGAGACGGGAAGGTGGGAGGAGAAAACACAGAACATGGGAGGATAAAATCATTTTGCTAATATTTATTAACACACAAAATGCGCGCGCGTTTCTTCTATATTAAAAAATATCATAGGTATTTAATACGTTTGGTGCATGGCTAAATAACATCTAGTTGCACAAAACGCGTCGAGTTTCTGTATTCATAAACGCGCTAGCATTACTGAAATAATAAAAAAACCTTATTCAATAGTTTCTATGGGTAAGGAAGTTAAATAGGGATTTGGTGATGAGGATGATGATGATGATGACGGTGATGATGGTGATGATGGTGATCATAAAGAAGAGGATGATGATGATGATGATGATGATGAATCAATCATGATGAAGATGGTGGTGAGGATGATGATGATGATGGAGATGACAGTGACGACAATGACGGTGATGATGATGATGATGATGATGATGATGATGACGATGACGATGATGATGATGGTGATGATAAAGAAGAGGATCATGATGATGAAGATGATGATGAATATGACGATGAGGATGATGAAGATGATGGTGATGATGATGATGATGATAAAGAAGAGGATGATGATGATGATGATGATGATGATGATCAATACCCAATCATGATTAAGATGGTGATGAGGATGATGATGGTGAGGATAAAGAAGAGGATGGGGATGATGATGATGATGATCAATCATCAATCATGATGAAGATGAAGATGGTGATGAGGATGATGAGGATGAAGATGATGATGATGATGATGATGATGATGATGATGATGATGATGATGATGATGATGATGACGAGGATGATGAGGATGATGATGAGGAGGAGGATGATGTCGATGGTGATCATAAAGAAGAGGATTATGATGATGATGATGATGATCAATCATCAATCATGATGAAGATGGTGGTGAGGATGATGTTGATGATGAAGATGATGATGGAGATGACGACGACGACGATGACGATGATGATGATGATGGTGAAGATGATGATGAATATGATGACGAGGATGATGAGGATGATGATGATGATGATGGTGGTGGTGGATCATCAATCATGATGAAGATGGTGGTGAGGTGTTAGGAACCTATGTCAACCCTTCTCTTTACTATGTTAGTATATTATTGTTGGACGCATATGCTTTGTAAGTCGTCCCGTAGTATTTGTTGATCCATAGTTTATATTAGCCCATAGTATTGACCCATAGTATTGGACGCATATGCTTTGTAAGTCGTCCCGTAGTATTATATGTCCCATGGTTTTGACTCATAGTATTGGGCATAGACTTAGTATATAAGTGTGTGTTGAGGTCATTGAAGGCACCGTGAAGTTAATTGTATTGAGCTTGCTCAAAGGAGGTTGCCCCCTCGAAGTGGCCCGTGATCAATATAAAAGCGATTCTGTTCTATTATTTCTGATATCTCATGTATTTGCATTAATTAATTATTGCAGGTACATCACATCTGGTATCAGAGCACTTTCCTTGGCACAAGTGGGAATTTTTTTTTCTTTTTTTGGGCGGCGACTTTCAGATCAATTTCTGAAACTTTCTGCACAAAGTCAGAAGAAACCAATTGCATATCTGAATTCCTCTTTCAAAAATACGCAGTTTCAAAAAAAAAAATCATCTCATTTGGAGTTCTAAAAGTGGAGATATCGCGGATTTAAAATCAGCAATTTTTCAGAATTTCGGTGACGGCCGCGGAAATTGCGGCGAGAAAATCTTTTGACCGAGTGCCCAGATTTCTATTACGCTTTCACAGAAAAAGAAGCAGAGTGGTTGTTCCAGTTCTGGAAACATGCTATAATAGCGATTCTGAGCAATATAGATCCGTTTTTTGAACATTGGGTGGAATTTCTGCCCAAATTTTTTCTGTTGCAGGTTCGGATCTGGGAATAATCCCTATCCGCTTAACTGTGGGAAGTACTTGGGCATAAGCCCTAAAACTCATTGTGAGGAGTACCACAGGAACCCCAAAGTAGCTGGCCCATTGAGAGGACCTGCCAGCGAAAAGGGCAACGACCCCTACCTGATTGACTAGTTCCCACCCGTGAGGTAGACCAAGAGCTGTCGTTTGTGGCAAAGCGGTTATCAGTTTTACCTGAGCCGTGGAGTGAGGGGTACTGCCCCAATACGCAAGCCGTCAGACAGCATTGGTGGCCGAGTGAAACCCCTGAACTGTTAGGAAGCCGTACATACCTGGGGTCCATATCTACTTTCAGCTGAACTATTGTCGATCACTGCTGCGCCGTTTCAGATCCATTTTGCAAGCCATTCTAGATCCAGCTGTTCGGTGTTGTTCCAGATTCCTTCCGAGCCGTAGCCGCTCCAGTCTAAAAAAAAAAAAAAAAAACGCTCCAGTCTGCATATTTCATTCCTGAGGACCCTATCCTCAATTCCCCTTCCTACAGCCCGAAATCTCACATTTGTCTATTTTTAGGGTTTGCCATAACTTCCTCAGATTTCACCCAATCACCTTCAAATTTTACCACAGAGTTCCTTTCTGAATTCTGCTTCTTTGTTTCCCTCTGCCAAATTTTCCCATTCTTTCACCCCGCTTCTGAAATCCTCATTTTTGCTTCCCTATCTATCCAACAGTGTCCAAAACCTAGTCAAACCCCAATTACCCTTCTGATTTTTTTCCCAAATCAAAATTTTCCCTTACTGAAGTAGTTCCTGTTTTTGTTTTCCTACCCAGTCAACCAAAAAAAAAAAAAAAAATCCTGGTTATGGTTGTCACCCGTGCAGGAGCAACAACCATGGAGGAAGCACTTGCAGCCATCCAAGCCAAACTCCAGGATCTGGATGAAAAATTTCTCAGCCTCCATCTTCAGCATTCAGCCATGAACAATACCAGACAGCCAGAATCTTTTGCAGCCACTGGGTTCTCTTCTTCTAGCAATTTTCGTGGGACGAAGCTTGATTTTCCTCGCTTCAATGGTACTGATCCGACTGGATGGATATACCGGGCAGAACAATATTTCAGTCTGCATAATACTTTTGATGTTCAGAAAGTTCCACTTGCATCCTTTCATTTGGAACAGGAAGCCCTTCAATGGTACCGTTGGTACATCAAAGCTCATCCCGAGCCAAACTGGACAGATTTTTGCCACCTCATTTTGCCGCGATTTGGTCCTAGTGCTTTTGACGACTTCACAGGAGCACTCACTAAACTTCACCAAACTGGCACAGTGAGAGAGTATCAGATGGAATTCGAGAAACTAGCCAATCACACAGAAGGATTGTCTGATGAATTCTACAGGAGTTGTTTTATCAGTGGTCTCAAGGATGAAATCCGCTCAGAGGTCAAAATGTTTTGTCCCAACACAATGATGGAAGTCCTAGGGTTGGCTAAGCTGGCCGAGGACAAGATCGCAGCTCAACAACGCTCCAAACCCACCTTTGTTCCCTTCATAAATATGGGTTCCCAACGACCTTCCATCACACGTGCTCCTCAACCAACTCCTATCAAGAATTTGTCTGAAATAGAAATGCAGGCACGCCGAGAAAAAGGGCTTTGCTATAATTGTGATGAGAAATTCACTCGGGGACATAGATGTGTTCAACAAAATCTCTATCTCTTGGATGTGGATTCTCTGCCTGCCTTAGAACTTGGTGAAGAAGCTACAGATACAGTAGATGATCAGGTCGACATTCAACACCTGCCTGTTGACACCCCATCTCAGGACGACCCACCCGAGATCTCTCTCCATGCTGTAACCGGAGTCACCACCCCACAAACAATGCGAGTCAGGGGATACTTCAAGAAGCTCCCTCTTACCATCCTCATTGATTCTGGTAGCACTCATAACTTCATTGACCCTCAGATTGCCAAACAGGCTGATTGTTTTGTCCATCCTTGCTCCAACTTTGAAGTCATGGTTGCCAATGGGGGTACCTTACCTTGCAAGGGGAAATGTCACAATGTGCGTATCTCTATGGAAGATTATAACCTATGCTCTGACATGTTTGCCTTGTCCTTAGGCGGATGTGATGTGGTTTTGGGCGTTCAATGGTTACGCACACTTGGCCCCATCTTATGGGATTTTGTGGAACTTTGGATGCAGTTCAAAGTCAATGGGGCACAACACAAATTTATGGGCTTACAACCAGGGTCTCTCTGCATCATCAGTTCACATCGCCTGGAACAAATCCTTAAGAAGAATTCACATGGTGTCATCGCTCAGCTCAATTCCATTCAGATGCACCCATCAATAGTCTCCACTACTTCCTTGGATAGATATGCAGGTATCTTTGTTGAACCAATGCGCTTGCTGCCTTCAAGAGACCTTTCCGGTAAGAATTTAGCCACATCTACCTCTCAGCAGGAAA